>CM067507.1:10154996-11514215 GCA_034509495.1 Acestrorhynchus altus | reverse complement strand
TAGTGGAACTGTTTTCTCTGGAATTATGGCGTTCCATTCATTACTTTGGAATGGTGTAGGGAGTTGAGGATGGGATGGGGTGGGGTGGTGATCATTGAAGATCCTGACCTCACTAACATTGATGCTCTTAATGCTGATTACAATGAAATCTTTACAGCCATGCTCCTCTACATGCTCTTGTAGAAAGTCAGTACTGACATTAAAAATACACTTTATATATCTGTAATATATATATATATATATATATATATATATATCTGTTTATACACATTTAATGAAACAACTGTTTGTGACTCTTTATTTTCACTTAAAGGTGCAATATCCCCTAATGTTTTCACCTTGACCTGCAATATCCATGTAGTTTGATTGTATTCAAATCTGTTTCTGTGCTCTGTTGTGATTGGAAGGACCCATTGATGGTATCAGATTGGTTGAGTAATTGATTGTAACTGGTTATTAACCTGTGAGAACTTTGTGGCCAGCACAGCGCTATGTGAGAGCAGCCCTTAATCACTCACAAATGGCATCCACTAATGAAATTAGTTCCTGGTTCTGCACCACAACTTTATTTGTTCGAGCAAGCCTTGACAAGGGCACCCAGTGCTGAAGTTTACTTTCCTGAGAAAGACCCCCCCGCCACCCCCCCCCATTCCAGTGTTTGTGCCTTCCCCGATACAAATACAGCCACACAATTTTGGCAAGTTGCATTGGTTTGCTAATTAATCCTGCATGACAGTTACCTCGTTTTAATGGCTACTTCTTAAATGACTGTTTTATAGTGTGTATAATATTGATTATGCCTGAGCTTATCCCGGTGACTTTAAAATGCTGCAGTGAAATCAATTTATTTTTGGCATGTACATCAGGGCAGTCGCCTTCCCTTTATATTAAGAACTGTCAAATGTTTTTCTATATATATATATATACATACATACATACATACATACATACATACATACATACAGGGGTTGGACAATGAAACTAATGAAACTGAAACTGTCATTTTAGTGTGGGAGGTTTCATGGCTAAATTGGAGCAGCCTGATGGCCAATCTTCATTAATTGCACCAGTAAGAGCAGATTGTGAAGGTTCAATTAGCAGGTAAGAGCACAGTTTTGCTCAAAATTGCAATGCACACAACATTATGGGTGACATACCAGAGTTCAAAAGAGGACAAATTGTTGGTGCATCTGCGACCAAGACAGCAAGTCTTTGTGATGTATCAAGAGCCACGGTATCCAGGGTAATGTCAGCAAACCACCAAGAAGGACGAACCACATCCAACAGGAATAACTGTGGACGCGAGAGGAAGCTGTCTGAAAGGGACGTTCGGGTGCTAACCTGGATTGTATCCAAAAAATGTCATTCCCAAGAAGAATTGACGCTGTATTACCCACAAAAGGAGACCCTAGTATACCATACTAATAAATTATTGTGGTTTAAAACCAGGTGTTTGTTTCATTGTCCAACCCCTGTATATATATTTAAATATCCTGTTAAAACTGATTAAAAAAATATTATGTATGGTCACCACTGGCATATTGTTTTGTTAAATTTTGATTAATATAAATATTCAAATTAACATTTTCTACATTATATTTATGTGCATATATTTATACAAGCGTGTGTATATATAATTGTTTAGTTCACCCAGTGAAAATCATTTATGCAATTTATAGAAATGCAATTTTCTTATGAGAAAAATGTCAGTTAGATGTTTCCAGTTAGATCCTTCTGACTGGAAGAGGAGTTTTTCCCACTCCTCTATGCAGAATTCTTTTGGCGATGTCATGTTTCAGTGACTGTCTTTGTACAGACAGTCTTACATTGTCCTGAAGCCCCCTCTGATATAATAAAGAATTTATAGTGTTTTCTATGATGAAGAGCTCTTCATCTGCTGCAGCAAAGCAGCCTAAACCACCTCCACCTCCACCTTTTGAGGTTCTTTTGCTCAAATTCAGTTTGTTTTGCACCACATCTTTTGTTACTGTGCCCAAATAATTCACCTTAGGATTCCAAGCACATTGTTCCAGACGTCCTGCACTTTGTCTCAGTGTTCTCTGGCAAGCTTAAGATTATTTTTTTTTTTGGAGAGCAGGGTTTCCTCCTTATGCACATCCCAAGAAGATCAAACTTGTTTGGTCTCTTTCTGATGGTAGATATTGCACTTTAACATCAGCTGTGGCAAGAGATAGCTGCAGATCCCATGATGACATTTTAGGTTTGTTGGAGACTTCAGATCTTACAATCTGCTCATGGGTTGATCATTCAAAACAACATTTAACAGTTAGTTTTATGCGTTTAGTTATATCACCTCCTTCCCTCAATATTGTTAAAATGAACTTGAAATGTCTATATGTTTAAATATGTTACAAAAGGCAAATTTTCATGGAGTGTTGTAATGTTTTCACATCACTGTACTTACAGTACAGGCCAAAAGTTTGGACACACCTTCTCATTCTCAGTTTTCTGTAGTTTCATGACTATTTACATTGTAGATTCTCACTGAAGGCATCAAAACTATGAATGAACACACGTGGAGTTTTGTACTTGAAATAACTGAAAACATGTTTTATATTCTAGTTTCTGAAATGGTTTTCCAACAGTCTAGAAGGAGTTCCCAGAGGTGGCTCATTGACAGAATGCCAAGAGTGTGCAAAGCAGTAATCAGAACAAAAGGTGGCTATTTTGAAGAAACTAGAATATAAAACATGTTAAAAATGCATTTCTAAGTTTCAAGTTTGTAACATGGAACACATGTATGGGTATGCATACTTTTCCAGGTGCTGTGATGTGATCTAGTCATGTGTTAATGTTTGCCCCAAGTTAACACACTAGCCAAACTAACACACAACTCATTATACCTGTAATACCTGTGCAGTCACCACATTGCCATGTGCAAGGAAATGTTATACTGCTTTCTGTGCTTTCAGATAGGATGTGGAGAGAGAACAGCAAAATCAGAAATGAAAGATATAAGGGTATGCTGGGACTAGAGTGTAATTCAGTAATTCTAGTCCATTGAGTGCTATGTATGAACCACTGCCTGATCTTATGTTTTAATTGTATAACATGCTCTCTGTGATTAAGGCCTGCAGTATTGTGAATAGTTTGGCTTATTGTCTACAGCACAGCAGGTACAATAATTATTACTTTCTGCACATGTTTATGAGCCATTTGACCCATTTGATCAACTGCATACTCTATTGTTATCATAGAAGGGATTCTAGTGGCATGTTTGCGGCTCTTTTGGTTATGCAGATTATTTGGAATATCAGATTGTTTTGTTGTGAAAAACATTTACAGTGTGAAATTATAGTGTTTCACACAGAATAATGGCACTGTTTTGTTTACTGTATACATTTCCAAATGGCCTTTATGACAGGTATTGTAATGGCAGTGGAATCTTGTTGTAATTCATGAAGCACAGATGGTGCAGTACACTGTTAAGCCAAAAGGGTTATTATATACTCTTAAAAATAAGGGTGCTGTGACGCCTTTTTTGAATGATGTGTTAGAAGAAGCACGTTTAGCTCCATAAACAACCATGTTTGTTAATGAGATGTATGAGCATGAAGAAGCTTTATTTAAAGAAGATTCACTTGATGTTAAGGTTCTTTATCAGGTTCCTCACACAACAAAAATGAAACCTGAAGTGGTTCTTTGGTTGTATCTTTCAGAGAACCCTTTGTTTTACCTTTTAGTTTTAATTGTGGTATGTGACACCAAGACATTAGCAGCAGGACTTTAGGATGCTGCATCAGCTCTGTATGCAGGAAAAGTTCAAACATTCCAACTTCTGCTGCAATAGATTATCATACATAGGCATGTCAACAAATAGAAATGAGGATGGCTGAGCACAGGCAAATGATGGATGGAAACCTAAGATGGAAGAGATTGTTCTGATCTATATGGTGCAAGATTATGGAATATTGTGTTGTGCAGCAGCATGGCAGTGTTTTGCTGGATTCTGATTTGTCCTTGCATTGTCTTTTGTTAAGGCTGCATGATATTGGAAAAAACTGACATTGTGATATTTTGTATGTATATATATATATATATATATATATATATATATATATATATATATATATAAATTTCCCCTCAGTGTTTTCAAAAAATTACAGGAATTTTTCCAGAACCATCCAAGGAGTGTGTGGAGTGTTTTTTAATAGAGTTAAGTTTGTGGGATTTTTGGAGGGCTTGTGATTTTTGCAGTTTACTTTGTTAAATATACCCCAGGGAAACAAAGGATTCTGTTCCACTTCAGGGCAGAATGGTTCTGAGTACAAAGGGTAAGAGTGGGACCAGTTTTCTCAGAATGGTTAGTTGTTGCTTTCGCGGCCAGAAAATCGTTTGATAGGAGGGCTTAATGATATGGGGGTCCACTCACCATCCACTAAGGACCACTAAAGACCTGCAGTGAAAAAGAGGCCATAGAGAAGTTTTCTGTATCCAAGTTAAGAGTTCTGCAAAAAGGTTTCTCTGCATTCCAGCACAAAAGAATTTGAGAAGTTCATTACTGATGCTGAATCATTAGCTCTGGATCTGAAACCCTACTGAAAGAGTATTAAATGAAGCTCCATCACTTCAGTGAATGTAGTTGTACTACTCCACAGCCCAAAGTGTTGGAGGTTTATACCCCTCAACCAATATTTGACATTGGGTCTGTTGGCAGTGCATTTCTTTGAAGATTATGAAAGCTGTGTGTATGAAATTGAACCTCTGTTGAGCCTCTTTCAGCAGTGGATGCACTAATGCTTCATTCAGCTGTGCTGTCATGTTGGGAAGGAAAAAAAAACTATGTGCAATGATGCAGCTGATCCTGGCAACCGACTTGCCTCCACATTTCAACCCACTAGTGAATTGCGACCCACAGTTGAAAACTAATCATCTAGATCAGTGGTCACCAGTCATCCTCCTGGAGATCTATCTTCTTGCAGGTTTTAACTCTAAGCTCCAACGGAAATTTAACACACCTTGTTCAAGGAGAGTTCAAGGAATTCTGAAGGCAATAATTAGATGAATCAAGTGGGGTCAATAGGGTTGGAGCAGTTTTTTTTTTTTACATTTTGCATTCTACATTGTCTTCATAGTCTCCAGAGCAAATGTGTAGATGCCATTTTGTTTAAGCTGTTGATTGAAGCCTTTAACGGTCTTCAGACTAGAACAACATGACCTTGAAAAAAGGCATCTTGAACAGTTATATTTTAAGATTTATTTGTTGGGCACTTTTCACAGAAGATGCTGTTTACACAGTACCATTAAGAGCTTTGGGGGGACCCAAGAAGGCAAAGAGGTGTGAGAACTGAGACAGGGTCATGCAATGGCACAGAAAAAGAGTTCAGAAGGATTCCTGAGGGTTCCTTGCATTTTATAAGTTGTATCCAAACAAAACTAGAGTATTAATATTTGAAGAATTCTGGAAACTCTGGTGTTGAAACAATGACTAACCCAAACTTCTTAATTTTGCTCTTAAAGAAATATAAACAGATGTCACAAGTCATATAATTTTATCTCTCCCTTTCCCCAGTATTCATGAGTCCATTCTGTGATAAATATTTAAAGCTTTTTCATTTAAGAATTTTTTAATCTTAAATAACTTTTAGTGCCAGGAAAGAAAGTCCCGTGTTCATTTTCCACATATCCATTTGTAAAGACTTTCACTGGAAAGCATGTAAGATGTTTAGTGGAACATCAGATTCATTTGACATGGTGCCATATGAGTGAATCCAAATGGTGAGACATTTCAGAAGAGGCTTCAACGATGCCTCATCAAGCTCAGCAGCATCATCATAGGTCACATGTAACTTTAATTACTCATGTCTACTGGATAGACATTTATATTATCTGCAGCTCCAGCTGATGAAGGAGCATGCAGCTAATCTCCCTGGCTAAACTCTCTTGGGTGGTATCCCCTTCTGGTTGCTTGGAGGAGCTTGGATGCTGCATAAAATCAGCCAGCATGCCCAATCCGGTTTGGATGGAGGATCACTGGGTTGCTCGGGTTGTGCTGTGGATTTTGACAGCAAGATGATGTATGAACATCGATGGTCAATCCAGCTTTATCCGCTTTACTACACCATGTTAGTAGGAATTAGAGGTTAAAAACAGAGGCTAATCACTAAAATGGATTTTATTTCATGCAGGGTCATGAACTTGACAGCTGAGATGTTTTGGGCCTTATGATTTTACTATTGATGAGTTTACCATTGTGATGACTGAAGACATGAAAGTGAAAGCTGGAAAATCCTGGAAAACCAAGCAGTGCTATACTATTTTATGAGGTCCACTTATGATGCAGCTCTATAATTACAGACTGTAGTCCATTTGTCCATTAAAAATATATGAATGAATTAATTTAACAAATCTCTGATTGATTGTGATGAATTGATCTACAGTACTAAATGAAATTCATTCTAACGTGGTGTTGCAGTGCATTCAGTAAGTACTGAATCTTGACAATTCGGAATAGGACTCCCCAGTGATCCAGTTATCTTGAGTATTGGTCTTTGGGAATTTTTTATTTAGTTGATTCTTGGTTGTGCCAGAGCTCCCCAAGGACCAGAGTCTAAGAGAACATAATGGTCATCTCTCTCTTTCTGGGAAAGCAAGTTGATCCTGTGCCCTCGCCCCATAACCCATCATAATGCTGTCTATCTAATGTGGTTGTCTGTCAGCTGAAACAAAAGAATTGGCAGTTAGTGTTCTCCTCCAAGCTTGTAGAGCTGTACAGCATTAGTTTCAATTCACAAGCATGTAGAGCCAGTTGGTGTGACTGATATATCATGTGGTAGCTTTCCCACTCTCAGCTTAGTAGTGTTGTGTGTGGTTGATATCCTGACTAGTACGTGGGAATAAGAAATTACTAAAAATTGAGGAGGGTGAAGAAAACACTATTATTATTTCTTTTATATGTGTAACAATCGAGGGCAGAGAGAAATAGCAACTCCTCGTTAGAGTTTATTAACTCAGAGCTAACATATTAGCCTGTGGCCAACAGGTTATTTTAAAAAATCACCATTATTTTATTATTATTTTTTTAAACCCATATTTGTCCTCTGCATTCCCATCCACGCAGTGAAACCCAAACATACACGCTAGGGGGCAATAAACACATGTGAGCAACCCTATCCATGGTGCCCAGGGAGCAGCTTCTGAGTTAAGTGCCTTGCTCAAAGGCACTTCACTCCTGCCAGTTCAGGGAATCAAACTGGCAGCCGTCCAGTTACAAGGCTTGTTCACTAACCACCAGGGCATGGCTGCCCCAGGTTCTCTGTAATGTGTGTCAGTCTCACTGAGGTGGGTTTGACATTACACATAACCCCGGGCAGCCGTTACATTGAATGTTCTCTTAAACTGAAAATGAAAACAATAACATGTTAAATTAGACACCTTCCATTTCTGGCTCCATAATCATACTGGACTGAGTTACAACCTTAGTGAATTATTAAACTACTAATTAGTTATATTAATTTTAATCAATGTATAAATATATATAAAAAAGCTGTCGTACAGACAAGTGGGCCTGTTTGTATTAATTACTTCAGTTTATGAGCTCATTCATAGAACTCACAGTCCTGCCTCCACTCAAATAAATTAAATCAACTTAAATTAAATTAAATAAACACAAAGCGAATGAGTACGCGGGTGTCACTTAACACAGTCAAGCCTGAACTGACACTTATATTTAGATGCTTTTTATCGGCTTAATTCCAGATGTGTGCTGTAAGAAAAGGCAAAAGTTAATCAAAATGAAAATAAAGACATCAAAATTATTCAACCTCCCTTGCCAATTAAGTTTAGTAAAATGTACAAACTTTCAGTTGTACGTAATACGTCAATCAACTAATAAACCAAACAACTAATATAAGTGTTTTTTCCAAATTCAGCACAAAATGCCTTTTAGTGACTGTTCATGACAACTGTCTTTAGTACTTAGTAGAGCACCCTGTTGATGTTATAATCAGCTGCAAACATGATGCATAGCAGGAGGGACAATGGTCTCCACTTCAATAAAATTCTTGGGTTTGCGTGTTGCAATCATGTTCATATCCCACAAGATTTTGTATGGGGTTCAAGTCAGGCCATTGTGAAAGCATCTCCTGAATATCGCAAAACTTGTTCTGAAACTAATCCTTGGTGGACTAAGGTCCAGTCACAGCCAGGTTTCAGCTTCCTCACAGACAACGAGAAATTTTCTCCAAGGATTTCCAGATACTTGATTAAATTCCTCTTACCAACTACACGCTGCAGTGTTTCCAGTGCCAGAGGAAGCAAAGCAGCCCCAGAGAATTGCCAAGTCACTGCCATACTGCATTACAGCAAGGGAATTTTATTCAAGGGGTTTCAAAACTGCAGCATTTTGTGTTGAATTTGGAGAAACCACTTGTTATATTGGTTGTTTTGAGCTATTTAATTATTTGATTGGTTTATTGCAAACAGCTGACAGTTTATAAAGTTTCCTCATAAACCTAATTTGCAGTGATGGTTGTACAATTGTAATTGGAAAAATAAAAAACAACAACTATAAACAGCAGTTTATAGCACTTCCCAAAATATTCATTTTGCCGCTTCTGGTTGTTTCGGAAAATTTATCTCAAGGACTTTGACAGGCTACTAAACAAAACCAACATGACATGACTCATAGACAACAGATTTCACCATCTGCCATGCTTCGTCAGAGGAAGCTATTGATTCATGTTTTTCCTCTGAACAGACCTGTCAGTGACGTCACAGCCCAGACTGATGAATGTCTTGTGGAAACTGCTTATCGGAGCCAGTGGACAGTATACAGATTCCATGTGATGTTTCGGGAGGACCACATAAGAATTCTCGCATGTCATAACACACACTATAAATTTACAAAGTGATAGTAATAATAACTGATGAACATGTGCTTTCATGCATTTCAACCACTGTCATTGAAAATGGTTGAGAATTCAAAGTGTCTAGGTGTTCCTTGATGCTGGCTGGAAGACTTTCCAGGGCGATCAGGTGAGCTGGGTGTGTAGCTCTTTGCATGTTAAGCTTTGTAGCCATAGAGATGAATATGTTGGATTGTGGGAAACCCATCACCAGGAAGCAGTTGCTGCAGGGGGAAACATATGTGGCAAGAGGAGAGAACCAGAAGGCTGCAACTTGGATGTCCAGTGGGCCATCTGTCCCCAACCCTGTCAAGAGCCAGACAGCCCTGAGAGTCAGAGCAGCTCTCCCAAACTCCAACCCCAAAAACAGCTTGAAATCCCTAAGGGAGAATTTCATAGCCATGTGCAACAAAGACAAATGATGCTGGCTGCCAACACAGCTTTTAGTTCTCTGCGAATCTATACATACATTGCATGCCTTCGTCCAGCATTATGTTTCAGAAGCTGGCACACTTAAAAGGGAGAAAGCATGGCTGGCATCAGGCTTTACTGGAAGCCAAGCTCTTTTCAGAAATGTGTCAATGTGACATGTATCTGCCTTAAGGCTTTTCCTGTCACCAAATCAACCCATGGTGTCTTTTTTGCCAAGATAAATGATTTTGAACAATTTGTTTTAAACAACATATGATTAAGCTTCATTTGTAAACTAAACTGTGAAGAGTGGATGTGTGTTTCTAATCGGTATTTTGCAGAATTAAGCCAATAAAGGTTTTTTTTTTTTTTTAAGCAAGTGGTGGTTTAGTGTTTAGACGCCCAAAAAAATAGATCTTCATTAGTTTATAATTGCTTTATTTTTAGCAACAAGCAAGAAGAAAGGCCAGGTCATGCAAATTTCATTGCTTAATACATACTGATTCCTCCATTAGACAGTGACTCCTCTAAGCTGCTGCCTTCCACTGACAGTTACAATAATTAAATAAAGTTCGTTTTAAGTTCATAAAATACAGTCCCCTCCAAAATTATTGGGACAGTGGGGCTTTTTTTTTTTTGCTGTGGCCTGAAAACATTAGGGTTTGACATTAAAAAATGAATGAGACAGTTCAGAAGATAGCACCTTATGTATGAACACACCAATTTTTCTTATGAGCAAAAGTATTGGAGCATGTCACTGACAGGTGTGTTTTGTTGTCCATGTGTGTCCTGTTACACTTGTTATTGGACAATAAACAGCACTGATTAGTTGCACTCAATTTCAGATTTGGGTTTTGCCTGTGCAGACTGAGCATTTATACCGTGGCTTGCAAAAGTATTCATACCCCTTGAATGTTTCCATATTTTGTCACATTAGAACCACAAACATAAATATATTTTATTGGAATTTAATGTGAAAGACCAACACAAAATGGTATACAATTGTGAAGTGGACAGAAAATTATACATAATTCAAAACATTTTTACTAGTAAAAAACTGGAAAGTGTGGTGTGTATTCAGAATTCAGAAGTTGCCTGATGACTGCTAATGACTGACAGACTCCACCTGTGTGTAATCTAATCTCAGTACAAATACAGCCGCAGAGGTTGGTTAAGAGAATATTGGGGAGTAAACAGCATCATGAAGTACCCAGCAAACATGTGGAACAAGGTGCTTTGGTCAGGTGAGACCAAAATTGAACTTTTTGGTCAAAATGCAAAATGCTATGTGTGGTGGAGAATTAACACTGCACATTACTCTGAACACAACATCCTCACTGTCAAATATGGTGGTGGCAGCATCATGCTCTGGGGCTGCTTCTCTTCGGCAGGGACAGGGAAGTTGGTCAGAGTTGATGGGAAGATGGATGGAGCCAAATACAGGCAATCTTGGAAGAAAACCTATTGGAGTCTGCAAAAGACTTGAGGCTACAATGGAATGGTTGAAAACAAAACATATTCATGTGTAAGAATGGCCATGTCAAAGTCCAGACCTAAACCCAATTGAGAATTTGCGGCAAGATCTGAAAACTGCTGTTCACAAACGCTCTCCATTTAATCTGACTGAGCTGAAGCTGTTTTGCAAAGAAGAATGGGGAAAAATTTCAGTCACTAGATGCGCAAAGCTGGTGGAGACATACCCTAAAAGACTTGCAGCTGTAATTGCAGCAAAAGATGGTTCCACAAAGTACTTTTGAATCATGTATAATTTTCTGTCCACTTCACAATTGTATGCCGCTTTGTGTTGGTCTTTCACATTAAATTCCAATGAAATATATTTATGTTTGTGGCTGTAATGTGACAAAATATGGAAACGTTCAAGGGGTATGAATACTTTTGCAAGCCACTGTATTTGGAGGAGTAACCAACATGAAAACCAGAGAGCTGTCTCTGGGTAGAGAACAAGCAGCTCTGAAGTTGAGAGAAGATGTAAAATCAATAGGAGCCATTACACAAATACTGTCCGTAGCCATTTGGAATGTCCTGAAAATAATGTCATCGTTGGTGTACTCAGTAACAGATGTAGAACAGGTAGTCCAAGGAAAACAACAGCAGTTGGTGACAGAAACATTGTAAGTGCTGTAAAGAAAGACTCTGAAACAACTGTTAGTGACATCAGCAACAACAAAGTGAAGGTCAACAAAAGTAGGCATCACCAGAAGATGCAAACCACCAATTAGCAAGAACAATAGGAAGGCCTTGAAGGAATTGAACCGCAGTTGCCCACCACTAACTACCAACCACACCAAAAGAGCTCATCTCTGAAACAGAGTGGAGGTACTGTTATGGCTTGGGCTTGCAGGGCTTAATCTGGGACAAACTCATTAATCCTCATTGACAAGGTTACTATTGATGGCAGGAGTACAGAAGCATTTGTTCTGTCAGTTTAAAGAATGATGCATCTGGGAGATCCTTCATCATGCAGCAAGATAATGACCCAAATCACACTGCCAAACTACAAAGAAGTTGATCAGGGGCAAGAAGTGGAAGGTTTTAGACTTAACTCCAACTCCAGACTTAAACCATATAGAGCTACATTTTACCTGCTAAAGAGCAGACTGAAGGGAGTAATTCACTGAGACTGCAGTGAAAGCCTGGAAAAGCATCACAATGATAAAAAGATAAATGGTTAATGGCACATCAGAAATCCTGTTTGACTTCAGAACATCTTCAGGAAGACTTGGCAGACTCTGGATTGGTGGTGAACTGTTTTGCTGTTAAATATAACCTTCATGGAAGAGTTGTCATAACAAAATTGTTTGTGTGTCCTCACTATAAAATTCAGCCTCAGAGGTTTTCAAGTGAACATTTTAATAAGGGAATTTGGAAATAAGCCATGTGAACTTATTAAATGAAAATAGAATGTTTGGCCTCAGTGAAAAAGGATTCTCTCTCTCTCCAAGTGGTTGAATAATAATTTACCCTATTCTTTTTTTAACTTGTATTAGAATTTAATTGAACAGCTTATATTTTTTGTTTGTAATATTTAGATATCTAGGGGCGCAGTGGATAGCGCTGTTGCCTCACAAGAAGCAAGAAAGACCTGGGTTTGACCTGGGAAATTTCTGTGTTGAGTTTGCATGTTCCCCCCATGTTCCCATTGGATTCCTCCGGGTATTCCGTTTTGCCCCACAGTTCAAAGACGTGTGGTAGGTGAATTGGTGACTCTAAAGTGGCCCTTAGTGTGTGTGTGTGTGTGTGTGAGAGAGCCCTATGATGGAGTAGCGCCCTGTCTAGGGTTGTTTCCTGGCCTTGCGCTCAGAGTTGCCGGGGGCACTGGCTCCCCTGTGACCCTATTCAGGAATAAGTGGTATAGAAAATCGATGTATGGATGGATTTAGGCATCTGTTAATAAATGCTTCTTTTGTTCAAACTTTGAACGCTCTAACTTAATTGCAACTTGTTGATTTTTTTTTATTTGCAGGGTGCCAGATACTACTTGGAGCCACTGTATTACACTAAACCTTGTACCAATTAGCCAGATAGTAACACACAGGTTTGTGTCTTATTTATCTTACAATAAAACAAGGAGGAATGTCAATTGATGTTAACAGACAAAATTGAGCTGAGTTACTTTGTATATACTGCTAAACTAAATTAAACAAAACTAACAAACACAAAGCAATGAAAGCTGAATTTGTATATTTAAATGCAATTTTCCATCCCGATTTGGAGACGCCAGGTACCCAACCCAACCCAACCCAACTGCTTCCTCATTTGAAATTAAAATGCCCTTGGTTTGATGAGGGTTACTGGTGTTATGTTGAGTAGTTTTCAAATTGCACTGAGATGAAATGGCTACATAATTATTCTGTAGCATTCTCTAATACCGGGAAGTGAAGTTTCAGATCATATTTGGAATTTTTTTCTTAGAATCCTTGTGAGATTATAATCTGTTGATTATATAATCCAAGCTCAGCATGTAGTTATGTCTCGGGCAGATATGTAAATGATTACAGGTGTGGTCTGATTAGACATCGGGTCTTGGCATAAGAGGGTGTAAAAGTGCTTCACTGCCCTATAAAAAGGCTCTCAGGGGCTACTTATTGGGTAGTGTACCTCTTTGGTGAGAGATCACTGACTGCTAGACATGACACTATGATGGAGTAGAAGACATTTTTTCCAGTTGACAAACTTGGAGAGAGGGCAAATCATTAAACGCAGGATGGTGGTTTTGACAAAGAGGAAATTTGGTGTCATGGTAAACATTGTGTCCTGCCATTGACAGTCAGCCTCCATTACCTTGTGTTGCAGTAGAATCAGGACAGGGAAAGCTGGACTGCTACAAAATGACAAATCCAGGTTCTATTTTGGATCTTGGCTTGTGCGGTGATCTGGGGAGCCATCGCACCCAACAATCGGTAACCCCGTGGTCTGATGAGAGCAATGCTGGTTGTAGGGTCTAGCAGCAGCAGAAAGGAAGGACCTATCATACCACTCCTTCACACCCTTAGGGTGAATCAACCGGTCACTGAAGGAGCTGCCCAATTCCCAGAGTCTCATGCATGGGGTGGAAGTTGTTCTCTTTTGTCTCCCACTACATGCACTGGGTGAAACCTGGTACTGGTGTGAGAGACACTCAGCAATATGGGTAGGAAGTCCTGTTCTACATGTGTTGCCTTTCATGGCAGGACTTTCATCTGACATTTTTCAGTAGAATAATGCTTGCCCACATTCAGAATGGGTTTCCCAGGAATATCTCCACCAGATTGCAACACTTACTTGGCCTGCCTGGTTGCCAG
This sequence comes from Acestrorhynchus altus, assembly GCA_034509495.1. Lineage (NCBI taxonomy): Eukaryota > Metazoa > Chordata > Actinopteri > Characiformes > Acestrorhynchidae > Acestrorhynchus > Acestrorhynchus altus. The sequence continues at coordinate 11,500,135 of CM067507.1, read as the reverse complement.
ATTTATATATATTTGAGCATTTATGGACACCAGCTTGGGCGACCTATGAGTATGCAGGATCTACAGGCCCAGCTACAACACCTGTCGGCAAATATGCAGCATGAAGCCATACAGAACTGTTTGCCTCCATGCCCAATGTATACAGGTGTCTGTGTGTGTGTCTGTGTGTGTGTGTTTGTGTGTGTGTGTGTGTCTATGCATGGACAAGATTGTTGATACCGCTCGCTTAATGAATCTGCCAAAAGTAATAATAAAAATTCTATGAACAACAGAATTATTTTAAAAAGTAAACTCATTAAACATGCCTGGAACATGCCCTGAAAATAATGTGACCAGAGGGACATGTTAATTAAGGTGTGTCCACTAATTAACGCAGGTGTCTACAATCTTGTTATCAGTCAGTGGGCCTATATATAGGGCTACTGGTAGTCACTGGGCTGTTTGGTGACATGGTGTGTACCACACTCAACATGGACCAGAGGAAGCAGGGGAAAGAGTTGTCTCAGGAGATTAGAAAGAACATTATAGACAAGCATGTTAAAGGTAACGGTTATAAGACCATCTCCAAGCAGCTTGATCTTCCTGCACATATTATTCAGAAATTGAAGATCCATGGGACTGTAGCCAACCTCCCTGGATGTGGCTGCAGGAAGAAAACTGATGACAAATCAAAGAGACAGAGAATACGACTGGTAACAAAAGAGCTCAGAAAAACTTCTAAAGAGATTAAAGGTGAACTTCAAGCTCAAGGAACATCAGTGCCAGATCACACCACCCATCACTGTTTGAGCCAAAGTGGACCAAATGGGAGATGACCATTGTTGAAAAAAAAACCCCATAAAAAAGCCAGACTCGAATTTGCCATGACATGTTGACAAACATCAAAGCCTCTAGCAAGGCACATCAGCTCTATGTTCACAGATGGAAAAATGAAGCATATCAAGAAAAGAACACTGTCCCTACTGTGAAACATGGAAGAGGCTCTGTTATGTTCTGGGACTGCTTTGCTGCATCTGGCACAGGGGGTCTTGAACCTGTGGAGGGTACAATGAAATCTGAAGACTATCAAGGGATTCTAGAGAGAAATGTGCTGCCCAGTGTCAGAAAGCTTTGTGTCAGTCTCAGGTCATGGATCTTGCAACAGGATAATGACCCAAAACACACAGTTAGAAACACCCAAGAGTGGCTGAGAGGAAAACATTCTGAAGTGGCCCTCTATGACCCCTGAACTAAATCCTATTCAGCATCTTTGGAAGGAGCTGAAACATGCTGTCTGGAAAAGGCAGCCTTCAAACTGAGAAACTGGAGCAGTTTGATCATGAGGAGCGGGGCAAAATACCTGCTGAGAGGTGCAGAAATCTCATTGACAGTTACAGGAATCATTTGATTGCATTGACTGACTCAAAAGGTTGTGCAACAAAATATTAAGTTATGGGTACCATCGTTTCTGTCCAGGCCTGTTTCATGAGCTTGTTTTTTTAAATAATTCTGTTGAAGCATGGTTGAAAAGCAATGTCTGACTTTCTTTGGTTAATTTTCATAGCATTTTAATTTATTATTACTTTTGTTGATTGATTTCTGTCATCACTGTGGGTTTTTCTTTCATTAACCGAGGGGTACAAGCCTTTCTCCTATCAGTCAGAGGAACAGTGAGTTTTTGCCTTATTATTAGGCATGCTAGAGGCGTCCATGCTGACATTAGAATAAGCACAATGAATATACTTCACACATGATTATGGACTGTCAAAAAGATTCCAATTTCCCCATCTTCAGGCAGTAAACATAATTACACAAACAGTGAGGTGACAGTTTTTGAAAAAGGCCCTTGATGACCATATATGGTCCTGTATAAGATATGCAATCATGAGGCCATCAATAAAGGCATATTCAACAAATAGATTTCAGAAAATCCAATGCTAGGGAAATCACATAATCGGTCGTCATAGAATGAAGCCCAATAAATGAGTTTCAGGAAAGATTTTCCACGTTTTTCATGTTTCAGGTTTTATTCAGGTGTTTCTGCACAGTAGAATGGTGCACCTCCATTCCAGGGTCTGCAAAAGGTTCATAAATGTGTGTCATGGTCAAAGGATTTAGATTTGGCTGTCAAGCAGTTGTCAAAGGTTTTTGTTTTATTTTTTGTTTACCTGTAAATGCATTACACATATCGACTGTATGGTATCAGGAGGGTTTTTTGTGATTATAGCATTTTTTCATATTTTTTTTTCAAGTGGTGTCATTTCTTGATTTTGATTCATGGATCCACTAGATATGACTGAAATGTTGTTATTATTATTATTTATTTTTTTACTTTTTTGAAACTTGAGGTTGAAATACCACCTTAAAATACACCTACATCTGGTGCCCATAACGTCTGGACTATTTGTTGTGGAGTGGTCAATTTCTGATATTTATTTTTCAGGATAACTCCAGCATGCTTTCCACACTATTGTATTGAACAATGAGGGAAACATGGAGTTTATTTTGTGCACAGAGTTCAAACATGAAAGAGTGTGGCTGGTATGACGGGCAATTACACGTAGTTAAAACACAACAGTGCCTGTTTGCAGAGACACAATGTCTATCTAAAAACCCAGTGAGCTGCCCTTTGAGAGCTAATTAGGTTTGGACATTTGCCACTGGTATATGCTGGGGGAAGTAGATTAGATGAACTAGTGCAGGGGTAGGCCACCCAAATTTTAAGATTAAGATTTTTTTCAACATTTTAACATTTTGTATTGTTGTCAGGTGTGTTGTTCTATTTGACCAGCAGTCTGTGCAACAATCTACAGGGGAAAAGATGGAGAATGAAGAGTTCGACATTGGTTTCAACATGTAGAAACATTTATTGTTAAAATATTATTTCCTTAAATGTTGACACCACGTAATACCATTTTTGTGAAATAATGTTTGTGTAACTGAAGTGTGAAAACAAGCTGTGTTGAAGAATGTGTTTAAATCCCATCAGAGCTGAGTGTCTAAAACAGCTCCGGGTTAGCAAACAGGTAAACTGTAACCATCTGTGCTCTCCTTTCACTGCTAACCTGCACACATCACTGACCAATGAGGAGGAGAGACTTTCATAACCAAACATTCTGAACTAAAGCCAAATTACAGTTTAAAAATAGATTTGCATATAAAATCTGATTAAACCTGGTGAATAGTTTGTACTGTTTGGCTCAGTTACTGCCCAGATCTCCACCTCAAAGTATAACCAGCAAGCTGATTGGCTGTTGAGTTGCCAAGAGTTTATTTTATGGCATGTTGTGCTTTCTCAGTATGTCTGCTGGGATGTTAGTAATGTTCAATAACTTTTTTTTTTTTTTTTTTTTTTTTTTTTTTTTAGTTTAGTTTTTGTTAGTTTACAGTTTTGCCAAAAGCAGCAGAAACAAAAAAAGCTGCTTCAGCTCCTTCATTTTTCTTCTGTGTGTCTTATTATGTGTTTTATCAATATGGCATCAGTCTGTTTCTCTCTTTGGAAAGCAACTTAGCTTTGGCCTGGAGAATATTTAAGAGAACACTGCGTGTCTTCATGTGAGTATTGTTAGCAGCATATTTGTAGCTTGAACATTATTGGTTTAAGCTGTTATTTCTCTGTAGTTGCTCTTTAATAACACCCCAGCTTTTGAGAAATGGAACTTGGCTGTTTGAGTGTATTTTGAAGGAAAAGGGAAAGCAGCATGTCCGGGGCTCCTTCAAATGCCTCTCTGTCAACATATTGCAAATGTAAAGACCTGCCAAAAAAAAGGAAAAAAAATAGGAAAGACTCATGATTTGCATAAACAGATCCTACATTCTTTAGCGGGGAAATTCTCCCGCATAGTGAGAAACAGGAAGATGACTGTCTCCAAAACAGAGGAGAAGCTTTTCACTGGGTACTACTGAACAGACCAACCAGCATAAACGGACTCTTCAATATTTGAATGCTGAGGAATCAGTCATCTAAGGCTTTTGCTGTCAGCCACTCATGATTGGTCAATAAAATAAAAACATTAGTGGTTAGAGGTAAATCACTTGTTAACTTTTACATGTGTATGATTAATACTGCTTTCTTTAGGAGCAAGTCTGGTGTTTTTTTAATTCACTGACTGCTTATGTAACTTCCACTTTTATTTTTGGGTAGAAGAGTGATTGCAACGATCATGAATAAGTGAATCACGATGAAGAGTGGCAGGTCAACTGGCTTGCTTAATGTCACATTCATATGGATCGAAAGCACATATTAAAATGGAAGGAAAAAAAAAACTGGGTTTTTTTCCATCCACCACTAACAATCAAATCAAATGGGTGGTGGGTCACCTCCATCCTCTCAAGCAAATGAAATCACCAAGGTCCTTTCCTGCCTGTCTGAGTGAAGGTTACTGTGCATTCTGAATTCTCCTCTCGTCATGTGGACAGACAGAGTTTTAAATATTATTGTTACCTGTGTGGCCTAACTGTCTTTGATACTCATGTGTCCAATCTATAAATCTGCTTCCCCATCGACAAAAACATCAAAGAGCCTGATTTTGCCTGGACCAGCATTGAATTGATAGGCCCCACTTCAACCACTTGTATAGCTTCAGGGGCCTTTATCAGTCCTGTGATGACTTTGTTTTGAGGTACAGTTAATATTAGGGGTGGGCAATGCTTTCTTTTAATTCAAATAAAGCACTCTATAATGACAATTTTATCTGTAAACAACATATGTATACTGAGGTTTAGATGGATAAGATCTTATAATCTTATAAAAATAGGAAAAGACTCCTGAGGGGTTATTTGCATAAACAAATCCTATATATTTTTAAGCTTTTCCTCCGTTTAGTTGGTTTCTGATTTTCACTGGGTAGCACTACTGAACAGACAAAACAGGATAATCTGATTCTTTGTTAAGTGAGTCCAGAGACAATCAATAGTTATTTAGATTGTTTAGTATTTTAGTTCTTTTATGAATAAAAAAAACTGGAAAGTAACATATATAAGCTGCACTGCGCTAAAAGCCGCTGATATCTACTGAAATGATAATGCAGTTTAACTGAACACAAATAGAATAGAAAAGTTATTGATTGCTTTATTCATCGTCCTCCTGTGCACTGAAACCACTGAAGTCATCATCTTCAGTGTTGGAGTTGAACAGCCTTAGAAGAGCTTCTGCTAAAGCGCCCCCTGGTGGGTGAAGAAAAATCCACAGAAAAGCCGCACCTCATTATGAGCTGCATGGTTTAAAGCGTGGGAAAAGAGTAGCGGCTTATAGTCGGGAAAATACGGTCCTTAAAATCCTTTAAATAGTCAATGTACATGACAGGGCTGAATGAATAATATCAGGGCATTGTATGACCTTAAGATATTTCTTAATTGTTGGTTTGGTGGTTTGGTTTCCTCCTACCAGCTTGGATAGGTGAAGGCCAGCTTTGAGAACTGCGTTTCAACACGATTGAAGGTGAACTGTGTGACCTAATTGTTACATGTTTGTGTTGGCTCAACATTGTTCTGAGTGATGGGGAATAGGGCCATTCTATCCACCCAGAGCAAGCGACTCCATTTGTGGCATTGTAGGAGGATTGAACTCGTGATCTCTGAAGATGAGGCCTATGCTTACAGTAGATGGTAGTTCCATAATGTTTAATTGTAATAACTGAAAAAAATAAGAAGGCGCAGCAAGAATCCAGTCCATTGCCCCCGAGTTCGAGTACCGCCGTGGTTATTTGGCTTGCAGTTACTTTATAATTCTGGAGTGGAATCACTTGATATGTGCAAACACTGAAGTGATGGCATAAATAGAGCACAAATAAGAATCAATTGCAAGAAGGTGGCTTAATGCAGCCAATATCCAATCCATTGAAATATGCCTGGGTCAGACCAGTACAGCTGAAAGTCTCCATGCAGCATGGACTGCTAACGCTGTTGCCTTTGAAAAGAAATGCACGGATGCATGTATGAAACATCTTTAGCTCAGCACAGGAAGGGGCTAAATGCATAATTAACTACCACATAATGAGGACCAGGGCTGCAACAAACAATTAACATGATAGTTGTATAATCTATTTTGTTAATTGTGAGTCAATCAGTTACCAAATAACTTTTATGTAGCTGTAAGCCTTTACACTTTGCTTGAGGTTGTTTCATGTATTTGTTAACTAACTAACTAACTAACAATAAAGCAATAAAGGTTATTCTCAGCTTATTTACAGTTTCAGTTAATGTTCATGCTAAAATAAAATATAAATACAACTAAATTTACACCATTGATGTGCAAAGAAGCAGTTTTCCTTTGATTTTTCCAGATCAGCCATAAAGCGACACAAATGTAAGACAGTAATTTTAGCTTTAAGTCTGACATTTATTTTGACACAGTAGTTATTTTCACAAATTTTAAATTAGTTGGCAATTATTTTGGTCAGAAATTTTAGGTAACTTCATAGAAGTGTCATTGCACCCTTAATCAGTGAATTTGCATATTCTGTTCCACTCGTTGAGCAGATTTCAGTTTCACTTTCACTGATTATAGGTTATTGCTTGTGGTTAAAGTGTTATCAGGACACAGTCAAGACCCAGGTCACATGAAATGCCCAGGTGTAATAGAGGAAGGCAGCTGCATTATGTTTTATATATTTTATTGTTGTTATACGTATATAAATGAATATATCAGCACAGTCCATGAACATACTGCATGTGATTGGTTGTGAAGCTGACAGCACTTAATAAAACATTCAGTAATTGGCTAGATGCTTGTTTGCATATTCCACACACCATTATATAAGAACTGTGAAAGCCGATGCTGTGATAAGAATGAACAAACGATATAGTGTGCTGCCCTGCTACAAAGCCTTCTATTCACCCATCTTGGTACATTATGCAGCTCTATCCTGTAGATAAGCAGCCCTGGATTAGAGAACAAAGATAGAGCAGATAATTCTCCTGTTGTAGTTCTGTTCAAGGCCATGTATTCCCAGGCCACTTATTACAGGCTGATTATTTGGAAAATTGTGGCGAGCTATCTTTAGATCCTGCCCTGATAGGGAATCCACTGCGAAGAGGGAGCCTAAGATTTAAACAGAGATTACGGCAAGATCTCAAGTCCCATGTTTTGTTATCATTAGCAGGCTTATTCCACAGGCACGCATGTTGCTGTGCTATGAATCCAGTTTGTTTGGTGAAAGCAGGAAGGTTGGGGAGTCTTGCACTGTCAGATTTCCTGCAAGATTTGGATACAAAACTTAAAGCCGAAAAGCACTTCTCAGAAAAATTATGAATCGGAGTGAGTCAGAAATAAGGCCTCTGCACTCTTATTGTCTAAATGCAGCTTGTTAAGGCTTGAAGGAGCATTAATAAGACCTCCGACCACTGTGCATCGATTATAGGCATGAAACGTCTCCTGTTGGCCTTTTCTTAAGATGGCCGGCTGTGCCATTCACACATCTTCATGTTTGTTTGGGACTCGTTGTGTATGTTAAATAAGGAAGGCTATAATGGCAGCAGCGCTGATGAAGGGTTTGACAGAGAGTGAGTCACTCACAGCAGCTCACTGTCCACAGCCTGATGATGACGGTTTGTGGATGGTAGAGGAGGCTGGATCAGGCATGTTTTCAAGAGGGAATCGGGTGATTTATCTCAATAATGAGCTTTTATAGATGACAAGGCAATTTTGCCGCTCAAATGTGTGTGTGTATCTGAGTGTGAGATTTTCAATTTTTGTTGCTTACTGTCAAGAATCTGAGCAATGACTTCTCAAGGAGTGTCTTGAAAGAGCAGGCAGTCAATCCCAGTGTTTGTGTGGGTGACAGCAATGCTGAGAGAGTATGAATGAAGCCATAATACTTGCACTAAAATGTATTTACTCTTTGCTACCTGTTGTTGTCTGAAATATACCAGTTTGTACAGTTGTGGTTGTATTTTTGTGTACACTTTTCATGAAAAGGTCTGTCATGCCAATGTTGATCTTAAAACTGTTTGGCTGAATGAGTGTACAACATTCATCGTTACCAAAAATTGCAACATTTTAGATCCCAAAAGTTAGTTTTTGCTTTTTTTCTGAAATTAAAAATGAAAGTTTTGGGTAGTTGAAAGTAAAATATATACATATAAATAAAAAAAAAATAGAAATACACCTGCTCAGATTATTCAGCAATAAAATTATTATTGCTGAATATATCTGCTTATTCAGCAGATATTTCAGCAATGCTGAAAGTTCACAAATGTCTTTTAAGCCCAAAGCTTAAGATATTTTTTGTGGATGTTATCCTTTAATTTTTGTGGCATATAATATTTTTGAACATAAACATAACACTAGCCTATAAACCCATGTTGTTGTTTTTTGTTTGTTTGTTTTTTTTACAAATGCATTTTGCTTGACCAAACAATCCACTTTTAAAAAAGCATTTTCATAGGAGAGAAGACTCTCTGCTGAAGGTTGGGTCGCTAGCTGTTAGCTGTTAGCTGATAACAAGCCTGTAGCTTGTTTACTTTTTGTCAATGTTCTACAGATATTTCAATGCTCACTTGATGTTAGAATGAGGAGCCAGGATTACACGCACTGTCTTTGTTGCTGTGCTTTTAATACTGTCTAATACTCTCTAATCCCTTCAATAACTTGCTTCGTCATTCAAAAAATGTGGAATAAGCAGTTAAGTTGGAAACCCGTATTGGCTAAAAAACAAAATGCCAGTGGCTTAGTTTGGATATATTTATCCGCTGGATAGCCATGCAGTGATTTCACTGTACCCAGCAGCAGCAGGCCTTAATGCCCCTCATCACTTAAGTATGAATGGGTCAACTAAACTTGTTGAATGGCTGGTGGATGGAAGTATGTTCATGGATGCGACATCACAGCCGTGGTAACTAAGGACTTCACATACGGAGTACAAACTGAATTTAACCGTGTTTAAATACCACACCAAACTTTTTCATTTGATCCATGATATCATCATCGAACTTTACTGAGTTGATAGTTGACATCATTAAAGCCCGAAGGAAGGCGGCCACTTGAATGCTTTTTCGTAGCATAGTGCGACTGGTGTGATGTGATGTGTGATGCACACTGCTGATAACTGTAACCTTGAAGGGCTTTGGTTGCTTTGATAAAGAGGATATCCTGTACATTCCCTGACCTTTTTCCATGTAGAAATGGCTTTTTTATTGTACAGTGCTGTTATCTGTGTTGAGACAGTCCAAGAACACATCTCTTGTTCTTATCCTGTCTCTGCTCATGCCTTGTAGCTGTTCCAGAAAGCCCAAGCAAGCTGATAACGCCAGTATGACACATCCTTTTTTAGTCTGACATGTATCATAATTAGATTATGGATTACTACTGGGCTGGATGTCAAACCACTGATGCCCCAACCATTCAGCCATCTTGTGCATGAACTGTTTGGATGTGTTAGTTTATGTGTTTGTCACATGAATCAACAGGGAATTTCAGAGAAGGTCTAATTTATTGTCTAGAATCACGTGTTAATCTCTGCAGGATTACTTCAGACTGATAGATTAGATTACGTACAGGGGGTATGGTTTCAAAAAAAAGGTGATTCAAGATCATGTTCCACAATAAATATGATAATATCAGAACTTCTTTGGATTTTCCACTTATTTTCCCACCAATTTTAGTCATTTCCCTCTCTGTCTCTAAGACTTCCTGATGTGCTTCCTCCAAGTCACATTAATGCAATATCAGCTGAACACAGGAGAACAATAACTACCATAGATATAGATATAATAATAACTATATTATTATATCAACTAATGGACTCCTGCACCGACTAGCTTTGTATAGAGTAATGGGGGAGAGGGAGGGCCGTCCTTCCCACCCAAGAGAAAGCAAGGCCAGTTGTGCTCTCTGGGCCTCCAAATCACAGATGGCTTGAAGCAATAATTTTTCCATATATACCAATGCTTACACAGCACTTGTGGGTGTGTGTAAATGTGAATTACATGGCTTGAAATTATATAGGTCACATGTGACATAGGTGATCCCACTGCGAAGTATATTGTATACACATACAGTCAAATGGTTATTTGTCTCAATTATGTAGTTCTATGTTCTCCGCTTTGTGGAAATCGTGAAGATGTTTGTGTTTGTGTGTGTGTGTGTGTTTGTGTGTGTGTTTGTGTGCGCACGCATGTAAGAAGGGAAGGATGTAGCTGCTGATGTGGTGACTGTCCTTTACTGCAGTTTCTTTCCGCTCAGTGGCTGTGTTCCCTCATGCTGTGCTAAGCCTCTCTGTGGTGATAATGGGGAGATGAGGGGACCAATTGAGAGTGAGTGGAGGGGATGAGGCGTGCTGTCAGCCCCCCATGGCCATTCACAGTCCTGCCTGCTCTCTGATGGCTGTATTTAACACTAGCCTGTTTCCTCGGGGCTTTCTGATCATGCACATTTTCCATTCTCTGACCCCATAACCCTTTTCTGCATCACATATACACACCTCTGACTTTCTTTAGTCATGTCCTTGCTTTATTTCTACCACTACAATCTTTTCCGCTACCAAAGCAACTTTGTGTTGGTTCTTAGCAAGATTCAACATAATTTTCACAAGTTCCTTAACTCTGGAATGGGTTAGTGGGAGCTTTTCTTCTATACCTCTGTGTATTCTTTGCTCCCTGAGAAACAGTGTCTTCCCACTTGCTGAATGGTCTTCCTACATCGTCTTTGATCTACCTTGCTCTGTCCCTCCTGGCACTGTATGTTGCAAGGCAGTCCTTGCAGGACCTGATGATTAGGTAGTGTGACTATACCACCCCAGTTTTCTGACAACAGTGAGGGGTCATCATGGGTACTAATAGCTTGTGTGTTCCTGTGCGATGATTTGGTCGTCTCACCCTTTGGTGAGGAGATGGTATACTTTTCTTACTCTAGCATGTCAGATCCATGTCTGCACTGTTCCCTGCAGATCCACTGTGGGGGTCAGCGTTTCACATGCATACAAGAAAACGGACCAGATAAGGGATTGCATCAGCCTCCCTTTTGGAATTGAGTTAGATGTTATCACTTCACGATTCATGGTGGTTTCACCTCACAACGTACCGGTCTGTTAGTACGGGTTCTGCTGCTAGTGTCTTGGAGTAAGATACCACATGACACCTTCAAAGGACTCATGGAATCCATGCCTCAACAGAGCTGTTTTCGTGACACAAGATGGAGCGCCACAATATTAGGCAGAAGTTTTTAATGTGGGCTGCTTTGATAAATTATCCCGATTTTATTTCAATCCATTTGCTCCCTCCAACAGAAAAAAATCGAATACTAATTCAGGGGAGTTGCTGTATAAATGTTTACGCATTAGTTCCAGCAAATATGTACCTGAAGTACATTATATGTCAACGTCAGCCCACATTTCCCATATGAGTGCAATCAGACTTTTTTACATACTGCGACTACGTGCTGCAGGAACTAATATCGCCATATTATAAGCAGTATATTGTGTTACGACTAGTACATATAAATGCTGTCTCCATCCTACTTAAGGCCCCCCCCCCTTCACACAAGCACACCCCAGATTTATCTGCACTCGCTCTGTCTGAAAAGGTGCTTAATATTCCGTTACATAATGCCCATCTTACATACATAATTGACCCCATAATTCTCACTCCATGAAAACAATGAACGTGATTTCTAAGGCCTGCGTGAAGAGCACTCCAGCTCATTTAAAGTGAGTTCTAATTAGCCTCTGCTAAATGCTGACGTACTATCATATTAAATTCAGAATGACCAAAGTAATTTGGCCCTGCACAAGTATAAATGCAAAGTATCAAGCAAACACAATGTATTTTTGAATTTAGAATGCATGCGTGACTCCTCGTGGTTTTCACACATCAGGGCAACTTTCCAGCTGATGACAGTTAAGTGTTGATTTCCAGTGAAATGTTTCTACTGATTTCAGTAACAGCCTGCCCACGACCAAAATTCATGCCTGTAGGATCTCTCTTTCACAGAGGTGTATTATCTAATCCTGCTACACTGAAAATCTGCATTCCTCTTGGTATTGGAGTTGCAGTTTTGTCAGAGCATGCATTTGACCCTGATATGTAGTGCTGCCCATTATCAAACTTTCCTTGCTGACTGAATGTGTTATCCTCTCGCCACTCTCTCACCAGTAAGAATTTTCACACCAGTTGGCTACTGTAGGAATAGTTAAGATCTCTAAATGAGAAAAGTAGATGGGAGTGGAGTGGGGTGTTGAGGAGACAGGGTGGTGTGACGGGGTATTGAGGAGATCCAAGTAAACTCTCAAGTAATGGGACATTGAGGAGATGGGATGGAATAACAGGGCATTGAGGAGATGTTCAAGAGATGGGGTGGTGTATTTGGCCACTGTGGGTGGAGTAATGGGTCAGTGGATATGGCGTCACATTACTGTCAAAAGTTGAGGGAGCAAGAACACCTATTTGGGGTCAGGGTCAGGGGTGGTTTTGGAGAATTTGGGGTCAGGGTTGGTTTTGCTTATTTTGGGACGGGGTCAGGGGTGGTTTTTGGATGATTGGGGGTCAGGGTCAGAGGTGGCTTTGATCATTTTGGGGGTGTATTTAGGGGTGGTTCTGACAGTATTGGGGCGTAGTCAGGGTGGTTCTGACAGTATTGGGGGCGTAGTCAGGGTGGTTCTGACAGTATTGGGGTATAGTCAGGGTGGTTCTGACAGTATTGGGGTGTAGTCAGGGTGGTTCTGACAGTATTGGGGTATAGTCAGGGTGGTTCTGACAGTTTTGGGGCGTAGTCAGGGTGGTTCTGACAGTTTTGGGGTGTAGTCAGGGTGGTTCTGACAGTTTTGGGGCGTAGTCAGGGTGGTTCTGACAGTTTTGGGGCGTAGTCAGGGTGGTTCTGACAGTTTTGGGGTGTAGTCAGGGTGGTTCTGACAGTTTTGGGGTGTAGTCAGGGTGGTTCTGACAGTTTTGGGGCGTAGTCAGGGTGGTTCTGACAGTATTGGGGTGTAGTCAGGGTGGTTCTGACAGTATTGGGGTATAGTCAGGGTGGTTCTGACAGTTTTGGGGTGTAGTCAGGGTGGTTCTGACAGTTTTGGGGCGTAGTCAGGGTGGTTCTGACAGTTTTGGGGCGTAGTCAGGGTGGTTCTGACAGTATTGGGGTATAGTCAGGGTGGTTCTGACAGTATTGGGGTGTAGTCAGGGTGGTTCTGACAGTATTGGGGTATAGTCAGGGTGGTTCTGACAGTTTTGGGGCGTAGTCAGGGTGGTTCTGACAGTTTTGGGGTGTAGTCAGGGTGGTTCTGACAGTTTTGGGGTGTAGTCAGGGTGGTTCTGACAGTTTTGGGGCGTAGTCAGGGTGGTTCTGACAGTATTGGGGCGTAGGCAGGGTGGTTTGGTGGTGGGGTCAGGCTCATCTCTGTCAGTGAATGTTATTGACTGATATCTCCAGGTTTATAACTGACCAGCTGCTACAAACAGCCTGATTCAGAAAGCAAAGATGGACGGCGAGGAAGAAGAATGACAGTGGAGCTAAAAGACTAAGCTTGGCTTTATGTAAATGATAATAGTCCTGTCTTAAAGGTTTCAGTCTGTCTTTTTCTTGTAGCTGGTTATTATGGGTTATGGATGTTATGGGTTAGTTACAAAAAAATGTATTCAGTGTTTCCTGAGGGCATTCTTCATGATGGGCTGTAACTTGAAGCCTAGTTCGACCACAAAAGAGACATATTCCTAAACTTAAATCGGAGAAGAAAGGAAAATGAACCCATACTGAGGGTGACGTTCAACATTATCCGTTGTTATTAGGATGGCTGGATTAAAATCAACCCTCATAAAACAGGGAGAACTTCTTCGATGGTCTCCCTGCTATGAGTTATATTTAGTTTATCATGTGTAGACACACCACACACACACACACACACACACACACACACACACACACACACCACTACTAGTGTATGAGGCTCAGTCATTTGTGTACTGCAGGGCAGGGATGGAGAGCGGCCTAAGTGAGAGTGACACACTGATCAGCCTGCGTTAATCATCGGCTCAGCTTCACAGATGACTGGCATGTCTGTCACTGTGCCCAGGGTCCATGACGTCAGACAGGACAGGATGGCTGGATGTGTGGGCACGCATGTGTGTGAGTACGTGCCAGAGATGACCGCAGGGTCTGGCTGATTTAATGTACAGACTGAACTCTCTGAGTAATGAGCCGGCTTTACTCTGAGTTACTGAGTCAAGTCAAATGTGACCTGAAGTGTATTTCTGCATTACATAGGAATATTGCATTAATGTGACCAAGGGCAATGCCTTGTGAGAGGGTAATATCAATGCTGTAAATGAATTTATGCAGTAGAATAACAAGTTATGGCTTGAAAGGGTACAATTTTTTCAACCAAATCTGCACTGGCCAGTTAACACACAACATTAATCTGGAATGTTTTTCCTTTGACAGAAAGAGCTTTAAAGCTATTGTGCAGCAGTTGCCGAGTTTTAGACAATGACCACAGAGAAACATGGAAGCCGAGGTTCCGTTCCCTTCTTTTCTATAGAAAGAAAGTCAGAATTTTCTGCCAAGATGTCAATTTTTCAATAAGTCAGACCAACCGACTTACAGCACGCCCTAAAGATTTCTGTGTGGGACACTTTTCTTTACACACTAAAATACTCCACAACACATCCAGCTGAACACATCCATAAACATGTATAGATTCATAATGATCTCACTGTTCATACTCTAAGCTCTAATATGTCATTAGACTGCATTGCAGCCACAACTACATATCATTGACTGAAATTCATACAGAACTACTCAGAAATGGGGGTTTAATGATTTGATGGTATGGTTTCAGTGTGGGACGATTGATGAACATGATACAAAACCAAAGTTCTGGAAACTGCTTTGAAACAATCACCTGTGTCTGCATTGACTGGTTATTTACCAGAAAGACACCAATAAAAGGAATCCTGACAATGAGTGATCGGACTAACTCAGTTTCTCTCCAGATCCACCATTTTAAAATCATCTTTAAAGTGAGCCAGTCCTGTAGCTGAAGATTAGAGCTGAGAATAAAAATCAGTATTTTATCACTTTTTTTCCTTTATTTTATTAAAAAAACGTGTAAACCTGCTTTCTTACATGAACTTTACCTTCTAACAATATACCAGAAGTGCATTTTAAAAACATAAATAAAAATGTGCCAGTATTAATACAGGGCATATTAACTGCTGAAATTAGATATTGGACAAGGAAAGACAGTTTAGAAGACAAACATGGGATTGAAGATGGACTGTTTGTCATTGGGAGGCGAGAAGCTACAAATCATTCTGCAGCCAAACAGCTGAGGCACTAGACCGATGGTAGCCTCACTTTTGAGAGACCTTGAGATCATTTGTTTCAGAGCACAAATTCCAAAAAAAACTTGAACGCAACATTGTGTAATAATCTTACCTTAAAATTTCATTTTGATTTTGAAAGCATATTGATTATTAATGAGGAGGATGGTGTTTGTTTTGTTGCCACTCTGGACCAGACTCCACTCCACACCAATGCGAAAAAATACTAATTCTCCCAACAGTATCTATGCATGATTAGACAGAAGCCTGTTCACAAATCATAATAGCCAGTAACATTCAGACTAGTTCCAGATCTAAATAATTATAACTAACTCCTCTACAAATGAAATTTTATCTCTGATTTGCACAAATATTTACCTTTGGAGTACAGTGACTGTAGCTGGGCTTTCAGTTCAGGCCATGGCTTTTAAAACGGTCAAAAACTGAGGATGAAACACCTCCACAATAATGCTAATTGGCTGTGACAGTCTTTACGTGTGACCAGAGGTGTTTAGGGTCTTGGTGGACTTGGTGTGATGGGGGTGGGGGTGGGGGTAGTGGTGATTAGTATGTGCAAACAGGGAGTATTGATGATCTGCATGTGTGACCAGGAGCAGAGGAATGGACATTAACTCAGAAAGCTCATTCATTCTCTCTGCATCATTGTCTCTGGACTATTTCTGAGATATTGTGTATTATTTATGATTCACCATCAATATGTGGGAATCACGCATCTACTGAAAAATGCGAGAGATGTGCAGTTGGAGGAGATTGTTTGGCTCAATCCACCTAAAAACTGTGGGGCAAAACTTTTATGTTTGGTGTTTCAACAATTTAATCCTTCTGTTTACAAACAAAATAAAGAATTAAGCATGAACAATATTACAGTACTTATCTAGTTTAAAAACAACCATGATTCTAAAATAAAGCTATACATTTTTTAGTGCTCAGGAACTGTAAAGACTAAAAATGGGCTTCAGACCCCATATGCAGAATCCAAGGACTTGTGTGTCCAGTCACCAGGTGTTCCCTTCTTCTCTGATGTACTATTTGTATTTGTATAATGCATATAAAGTTAGCAAACGTCTCCTTAGCTGTGGATAAATTTAAGTGTAAAACATGATTGGACACACTGACATGCAGCAGACGTGTTTGGGCGTTTTGGATCTTAACTAGAGCTCAAATAGGTTCACTAAGTTTCAGTAAAGCCTCATATGGAGGCATATGCATCTTGCATGTGTGAAAACAAGACTAGAGATGATACATTTTGCACTTCGATGTGTGAGAGAGAGGAAGAGAAAGAGAAAGAAGCGAGAGGCAGTAGCCCACAAGCTGGGCTTGAAGTCAAGAAGCACAGAAATTGTTTATCAGCCGCCAAAAGTAATTAATCAGTCTTTTCTATAAAAAATGATGTCATTTTTTGACCATGTGTACTGTCTTCTGAAAGTCTGACCCCCTCCCCCATTAGTTCCTGTCTACCCTGCTCCCTCAGGGCCATCGCCACAGGAGATGCTTCTCACCAATCTCTGTTCTCGATCATTCATTTACAGTGGCAGGAAAAAGTTTGGGCCCCCTGGTCAAAATATCTTCTATTTTAAGGAAACATTCTGTTATGGCATAAAATTAAGGCATAAATAAAAAAAAAAAACATTTTTCTTAGGTCATATAGTAGAACAGGAGTCTGCAAAATCCTCCTGAAAGGTTTTTGAAGTCTGAAGGGAGTTGGGATTTGCCTTTCTAGTCCTATGAGTAGTTCTTTTGGAGTTTTCTTGGTCTTCCAGACCCCAACTTTACCGCCACCATTAAGTTGTTAAGCTGCCATGGCCCACACAGTCTCTTTACCTAGACATGATCAGAAATCTGGGGATAGATTTCAGGTGTGCAATGCATGCACCTCGAAGCCTTTTGCTAAGAACGGGTAAAAAAAATCCCTCAGAACGAAAAGTCTCTTAGCTGGCAACAAAAAGCCATTAAGAGCTGTGATGTGTGACGATGGGGGTGTTGCTAAGTATTGATCATGTAGACTGTAGTTAATAGTGAAGTGGTATATGATAACATCTTTTCTGATATGAGGTTTAGATCCTTATTGTAGAGTGTATTGGTTTGGGGACAATCCAGTAAACCCACTAAAATACTTCAGTGATTATCTTATTAGTGGTTACAATTCTGTGTATAGTTCACTGTATTGTCTTTGTAAGAGAAGAAAACTGAATAAGAACAGGGACTAGTTTCCCCACTGCATCAAGACTGTCTGAAACTGGGAGAAGGAGTGTTCTGTCTGATGCTTATTTCTGTCTGATACTTATCATTTTAGGGTTCTGTGACCAATCAGAATGAGCAATGTCAGGTTTGTAGCAGTGGTAAAGCTTCATTCATTTAGTTTTATTTATACACACAGTAAAACCTAGGTTTGGATAAACATGTTGATCATTAATAAGGAGGATGGTGTTCCTTTCATTGGCACTCTGGTCAAGACTCCTCTCCACACCAGTGTGGGAGGGCAGACGCAGAACATACTAATTCTCCGAGCAGTATCTCTGCATGATTAGACAGAATCCTGTTCATAAAACCAAGGTTTTATTTCTGATTCACAAATATTTACCTTTGGAGGACAGTGACTATAGCTGGGATTTCAGTTCAGGGCATTGCTTTTAAAACTGTCAAAAACTGAGGATGAAACACCGCTGGCGTTTTTTAGGCGAAGCACCTCTAGGCAGCTCATTTGCATGTTGCTGCTTCTACTTTAGCAGCAGTTCAAAAGCTTTTGTTATAATCATTAAGGAACATGTTGTGTAGTCCTGTCAAATACTGTGAAGTGTTCCAAGCGAAACACAAACCCCACTGATGATATTTTTCCAGAACACCTTATAAAACTAATTCAGACTCTCAGATTAGAGCTGAGGTCATGTAAATGCTAGAAGATGACATTTGAGAGTGTGTGTGTATGTGCCATGCTGGTGGTGATGTGGGTGATATCACTGAAGCCGCTAAAGACCGACACCCAGACATCCCCACGTTAGCTGAGCACATGCTACCCTGAGGGCACAAACATGCTCTCAATGTATTATTTAACCTTTTCAACAACATTTCGCACATTTCGCCCTGCTCTCGCTTGACACTGGATAATTGGGTAATCCAATATATAGAAGGCAAGATGGCGCCGTCTATTTAAAGCCACGATTATTCTCATTGTTTCACAAGGGATTTAATCAGTGCTGACAATCTTACATTGAATACGAGAACATCTCGGTGTGTATGTACTAGTGATGGCACAATACCAGAAATGAGTAGGTATCAATATCACTGAACCTTTAGATAACAATTCCTACTATAAGAGATTCCTACTACTAAAGAATTTAATCAAATGCATTACAGCACGAATAAGGTGTTATATTCCCTTCAATTCATTAAAAAGACAGTTTTAAAAGTAAAAGAGTAGAGTGGCAGGTAAAATCCAGGGCTGGCATATAACCAGTCACTCAGTCCATCGTTATCTTATTATTCATTCTTCCTGAATAATCCAGTGCCCATCTGGAGTCATCAGGGCCAAGGCAGGAAGACCCCCTGGACAGGGCACCAGTCCATTGCATGGTACCCCGGTTACAGTGGTGCTCACACCTAGGGGGCAATTTAGCATGGTGAATTCACCTACCATGTGCATTTTTGGGTGTCACTGAACTGCACGATAAGAAAGCAAATCCAATACAGCACTTGATCTAAGTACCAGTTCAGTGCTTCTAGTGTTAAGAAAATACTCAGTAATTGCTCTTACAGCTGGGGATTAATAACTGGTTATGAGCCATTGCAGCATTAGCCTTCCATTTATATGATGAAACCTGTTGCTTCCCCTGCCCTTCCTGACACACGAGGTTTAAGCACTCTACTTCCGTGTGACTAATGTTGACTATATGTGAATGCATATGCTGTGTTTTCTGCTTGAACTGGTATGTTGGAATTTCTGACTGGGATGATGGAGTTTCAAGTGGGGAAATTTGAACTGGATTGTCCCCACAAGGTGTGTTTCCTACTGGGAAAGTCAGGAGAGCCTCAGCAACCCAGAGTTCTAAATCCAACCTAGCTGCACTGCAGCAGTTCAACAGTCCAACAGTACTTCATGTTTTCAGGTGTGTTTTCATGGTGTTTGGATGCTTTAAATGCCAGGCCATGTGTTATCAACAGCTCTCGCCAACAGTGATAACAATGACAGCTTTTTCTGAATGTCGGATGTGACGTAATTCCCAACTCTGACATCCCATTTACCCCCGAGGTAAGTGGAGCACAGCATTATTTTGCTGCCCTCCTCAATTATGGAGAAGTCACAATCTTGGGGATCTATGGCGGCTGCAGTACCACAGAGAAGAAATAGCATGTTTTTTCTGAATTTCACCATCAGCTTGGCAGCGAAGTACTTGTTCTTCTGATATCCATAATGTACACACACACACACACACACACACACGTGCGCGCACACACACACACACACACACACACACACACACACACACACACACACACACACACACACACACACAGATGTGCTGAGGTTAAATCACGTCACACATGCCCCCATCCTTTCACATCTCACAGCTCTTCTATGCTGCTAATTAATGCTGTTTGACATAAAGGCCCTGTTGACCAGGCAAATCCTCCACTACAAATCATGCAGCAAACCCTATAACTGTCACAGGTCACATACATTAGAAAAACCAGCCTCAGGACCCATTTCACACGGTTCCTTTTTTATCTGCTGTAATGTGCACCGCCAGTCAGCAGTTTGGAGACATCTTGCTCTTTTTTTAAGATGCCATAACTTGCATTTATCCAGTGTGTTAAATTGTTCTCTGATATTCTACATAGAAGCTATGTGCCATTGTTTGGGGTGATAATTGCCTACATTTGGTTTTATAAACCTATTTACAGTCTGTTATTTCGACTTGATTTATTGAGTTCTGCTCTGATTGGCTGGTTTACAGTGAGGCACTGTTATAACTGAGCACGAAGTCACAGACCATAGCTTTGTGAAGGACATTGCAGTTATTTTTGTAATTATAACATACTGGACAGAGTTGATCTTGTTCAGTTCTTCATGCTATACTTTTAACTCCATGTAGTATTAAATAATGTGTAGAAACATTAGCAGTGTCCATACTGAACTATAACAGACACTAATAACAGCTTGTTCGGTTCCTACGGGTCATTATAGATCTACAGTATTATCTTTTTTTATTCCATGCAGGTTCCCAAACTTTTCCTTTGCTGAGAACCCAGAGGAGACTCCAGAATGTCATATGGATCCATTGATGGTGGCTCCTTTGGCAGCAGAAACCCATTCGGTGGGCCCACAAGGCAGGGCTACCAGCCAGTAGGTAAAGACCCATTTACCTCCCAACACTCATGGTGTAATCTAACCACAGTGAGGGTCTAAGTAAACATGAGCTTATGCCATACTATTTATCATTGTGCATTGTTCACCAAAATACCATAAATCACTTGACAAAGACAAAGAGGAATTTTCCACTCATTCGCAAAAAGGTATTCCATTCGACGTTTGCTCTCCATAAATCATTATGCAACTAATCAGCCATATGGTTTATGTTTTTTTTTTTTTTTTTTTTTAAACAAAGGTCTGCTTCAGCAGATTCAGACATATTTAGAAACTGGGTGACATGTTTGTGTGTGTACACTGTACCTACACTCAATGTTTGAGTGTTAGTTTGAAGTCAGAGCAGAATGCCAATAAGTACGGCTGTGATTTTACAGCTAGTTAAAAGGGTTTTGTTTCTAAGGTTGTACATTGTTTAGATTCGATTAGTATAGTGTAGGGTAAAACTAGATTAGTACAGGACTAGGCTGAATTAAAGTGGTAGTGTACTAATCTAGTTGTCCTTTGTTGTCTAGTCTAAGAGTAGATTGAACTACACTGGTAATAGACAAGGCTAGATTAGACTAGCAGTAGACAAGACTAAACAGGGCTAAACTTGAAATACTAGATTAGTAGTAGACTAGACTAAACTAGGCTGGTACTAGACTCGACTGGGCTGGACAAGACTAAACTTGTAATACTAGACTATACTAGAAAAATATGACTACGACTATTTTTCTATCAATTAATGTATCAATTATTTGACCGATTAGTCGACTAATCTAAATGATTAATTTTCCTTAAAAACATCAATGCATATTCCTTTCATTTCTTTCAATAACAAAATGTCATCATATGATGCAGCACAGCAAAATAATATATAAACACAGGTTTATATAGTTAAGTGCAAAAAGTGTAAGTATAAATTGGAAACTCCTGCCAGACAAACACTAGACAGAGGACATTTCTAATTTCAGTAGTTGAACTACAGGTGAAAAGTTTCTGTTTAAAAGTGTACTGACCTCCACCTGATATACTGTGATTAAAATCACAGCAGAAACATTTTGCTCTGGAAACATTCCATCTAAAGACATCTGCAGTCTAAAGGCCAGAGCACGCCAGGCAAACATGCTAAGACAAAAACAAAAGAAAATTAGGGACATTTTACATTCAGTATTTATAAAAAATGTGCAGTAGAGTCACTTCTTAATCATTTCTACATTCATTGGAACACATTGCATTATGGTAATGTTGTTTTAATGTTAGATACTCATCTTTAGTTTAAAGCTCAGGCTGTCTGTAATAGATTCTAGTTGAACTCCTCCTCGTCAGTGGGAATGGGACCTCAGAACGGGTGGAAAGTTAAACTGGTTCTGGCGATGGACAAAGCTCCCCTGATTTGTCGAGAGCACAGCTGAGACTGAAATCAGGAAACCTATCTAACAAACATTAGGGACCTTATTTGGGTGAAAGGTTGATTGTAACTTGTATCTTAACTGATTCGGGACGTCATTAGTGATATTAAAAATACAGCTCAATGTATTTTCTTTGAAAACAGTTGTGACTGTATAGATGGACTTGTCATGAATGTAATGGTCTCTGAGGAAGGGAGAGTCTGTGCTGTTTGCAGGGGAGAGGTATGGTGTACATTTTGTCAGTACTTGGATGGAAACCAAGTTTATTAAAATTGAGAAGAGCAGCAAGAGCCAAACTCATAATACTGTAAAAGAAAAAAAGCTTCAGGAACTCCCACATTCAAATGTGTTAGGCAAATATTTAGCAAAACTTTACAAAACATGACCCAAGAAAAAGCACACAAGACATCATCCTCTGAGAGTAAATGACTGGGCAAGCAAGAGAGAGAGAGAGCAAGAGAGAGAGAGAGCAAGAGAGAGAGAGAGAGAGAGAGAGAGAGAGAGAGAGATTAGGTTTGAGTTGAGGCAGAGCTCTTGGCTGCTGCCTGTCCCAGAGGAGTGCGAGCGAGTGCTGCAGCTCCAGTCATTAGAGACAGCTCTTTGATCACAGGCGGACCTGCGCTCAGGAGCCTGTCAGCTTTTGGTGTGTATCGGCGCTCTCGCGTCAGCCGGGCTGAAGAGGGGCTCAGAAGATGATCAAAGCTGAGGTTAAGTCTCTAATGGAGTTGTCAGTCGAGCTAATCTTTCTCCTCCTCCCTCCTGCCAAGCCTTTCAGCTTCTTCCAGCATATGCATTCTCTCTCTGTCTCTGTCTCTCTCTCTCTCTCTCTCTCTCTCTCTCTCTCTCTCTCTCTCTCTCTCTCACCCTCCTGAATATTTTCTTTTTATATTTCTTGTCTTCATTACCTTTTTTCGTCTGGCTTTTTCTGTTTTTGGGGAAGTTTTTCCTTCAACTTCATGTGGACATCTGTGACCTGGTGTGATCCACTGGCCTCTGTCCATCAGAGGGTTCAGCTCAGCCTATGTTTTACTCACCATGGACTGACATTGATTTGCAGGGACCAGCTGCCTTATCATCTGGATTGATGTAGTGCAGTGAGTAAGAACACTGCCTTCCCCGTAGCAGACAAGGGTTTGATTCACCAGCCAGTAAGAACAGTGTAACACTGTGTACTCCAAGTCTTATTTATGTAAAATACTCTGATATTACTCATGGATTTGCTTTCAGTGACTGTTCTATACCCCTCAGCTCATCTAGAAATGCAAGTGTAAAGCATGTCAAAGCACAATTCCACTCCCCAACTCCTGTAACATGTAACACTGCTTTAATTCAAACAATAGTCACTTTTAAACTCCTAAAACCAGTATGATCCAGGTAACTCGGTCTTACTCCATGCTCGTGTCAGTCTTGTCCGTCAGCATGGGGTGATGGCCTGAGCTGAGCTACAATTGCCTGGTTATCAGACGGCTCTGAATGCCACATACTGTGTGGACCATTAATGAGGCTTGCTCATATGGTGAACCTAATGAAGGGACACTGGAGCTCCAGCAGGTTGTACACAGTGCCAAAGCTAGAACGTGCTCTGCAGCTGCACTTGTGTGATCCTGCCAGAGGATAGCTAGAGTGATATTGGGTGTCTTGCCTCACGGATAGAGGATCACGCTCACTCACACACTCTCTCTCTCTCTCTCTCTCTCTCTGTCTCCCTCTCTCTCTCTCTCTCTCTCCCTCTCTCTCTCTCTCACTCTCTCTCCCTTTCTCTCTCTCCTTCTCTTGCTTTCTCTCATAAGTGCACACATACACACTCAGCAGTGCTTCCTGTGAGACATGTTTGCTGCATGTCGAGAGCAGAGAGAGGATTTTGTGTTTGCTCAGAGTGGCTGAGTGCATAAGGGATAATTCCCCACAGTGTGTTTGCTGATGGATTATTGAAGTGCCATGAGTATCATGTCAGAGGTTAATCACAGAGCTTTAAACACTGCTGGCCATGTTAGATGTGTATTTTAAGAGTTGGTAGATTGTATCACACATGTTTGATCTCATCAAACTTCAAATCAAACTGATTTACAGCCTGGGATATTCTGATGATATGTCTATAGGCTTGTTTCATATTCTTTTTCAACATTAAAATAGTATTATAACAGTCAACAACAACAACAACATTAATGTTAATAACACTTTATTTACGTTTACACTTTTTATAACTTTTCATGCACAAATCTCAATGTGCTTTACAACTGAAGAATAGAATTAAGCCTTTAAAGGAATGTTACAGAAAAAAGAGCACAAATAATAAAGCTAAAAAGAATACTTTAATAAAAATAAACAACAACAGTATGTTAAATTAATAGCTTGGTTAAAAAAAATAGTGATTTTTAGAAATATAGGCTGAACTTTTTAAGAAGTTCTAAAATATGAAAACAAAATGACAGCAGTATTTTAATACAAAAAAAACCAACAACTTTATTACAATGATTTGTTTAAATGTTTCTTATCGGTGTGAATTTAACTTTGCCATCCAACTAAATAGGTAGTGAAATCCACAGATTAGAAGACTCTGCAGTTCCTCTAGTTAATATTAGATATATGGAGAAGATCCAAAATCTTCTGATGTATGTGTTGGAAGTCGAAGTGTCAGGTGTTCAGTGATGTACACACGTCCCTGACCGTTTTAGGCTTAAAAGAATTTTAAAGTCTACCCTAGAAAATCTAGTTATTCAGTGCAGCTCTTGTGGGTGTGTTATGAGGATATTTTGTTAGTGTTCTTGCTGCTGTATTTTGTACAAGCTGTAAAGGATGGATTGTTTTCTTAGAAAGTCTTACAGTAATCAGTTCCACTTCTTACAAATACACGGACAGGTTTCTCAGCATAACTCTGGGACAGAGTAACTGTAGTGATGTTACTCAGTTGATAGAAAGCAACTTCAGTAACATTATTTAAATGAAGGATAAAACAAAGACTTTATCTCTAACATAGGATGCCAACGGACCTAATTTCTCACTAATAGATTCAGTGCTGAGAATCAGAATTTCAGATTTGCCCTGATTGAGCTGGAGATGATTTTTTTTTGGAATTCATTTGGGATGTCTGACGTGATTTATTAGGATGTCAGACACCTCAGAGTCTCAGCTTTCAGAGGGAAGGGAAATGTATAATTGTGTGTCATCAGCATATCTGTGAAAGTTTACTTTCTGCTTCCCAACCACAGCGAGAAGAGGCCCTGAAATGCAACCTTATGGAACTAAGAACTAAGAATAACTTAATGGTTCAGTGAATTTTACCTGATAAAAACTGTTTGTCAGGATCGACCTGATAAACCACAAAGTCAATGAATCATCATCTCCTGATCAGCTGTTTTAATAAAGGCTGCGCTAAGGCCTAGGAGAACAAAAATGGACGATTTATTTGAATCAGTGCCAAGTCTCGGATCATTCACAACTGGGACCACTGCTGTTCCTGTACTAAGCAGAAGCCTGTGTTCACGTGTAGTAGAGCTTAGCTTGTGGATAACAGTTTTAACTCACTGTTCTTAAACAGGAAAAATGTTATGAAAGACGCAGGTGGCAGATGTGCTTCCATTAGTTGTCTGAGCTATATTATGTATAATCAAATGAATTGTCATGAAAATGAAGTGCAAACTCTTTACATCATGCTGATGTAATATTGTGAGGCAGGTTAGTATAGGCATGTGGGTTAACTAACTGGTGAGTAATGGAAAGCAGTACTTTGCTATTGTTCTTCTTATTCCTTTATGAGGTATCGTTGAACTTCTCTAAACAGCAAAGAGATATTTAGTTTAGCATTCAGATCTGATCTGCCCAAACATCTCCAAAAAGCCAGTCAGTGAATCACCAGTGAAAATTAATAAAGCAATAAAGTACTGAAATTATGGGAATATGCTAATTTTAAATGGACAGAATTAATATAATTCGCTTGATTCAGACTCTGCCACATTATGTTTTCTCACGCCAGTCAGTGTTGTGGCCTGAGCTGAGCTATGATTGCTTGGTTATCTGAGGGTTCTGGAGACCACATGCTGTGCAGGTCATTATCGAGGCCTGCTGCAGAAGCTTGCTCACAAATGGAACTTAATGAAGGAGCACTGAAAGTCCAGCATGTTGTACACAATGCCAAAGCTAAATTTTTTAAGTATGTAAGTGTGAACCTTTACTATTTAAATATTTTGTTGAACAGGGAAATTAAACCATTTAATACAGCTTAGTGTTGAAAACATGCGATGTGCCCTACTGCAGGACTCCACAAGTTCTCTTTTCATTTTTAAACATAGAATTCTGCTCTGCCCACAAAATGAGTGAGGTTTTTTGTGACTAGCTCCCACATCCATTGTTCCATTATACAAACAAGATGAAGGGATGCCAGTTATATCATCCCAAAATCACCACATTTTAGAATTTCTTCATTCTGCTGACCAACCAGATAATCAGAGCAAGGAGGACAATTAATCCATCCATCAAAATCTGGTAGATCAAACCAAAAGAATACATAAAACCAATTAGCCAAACAATTCACATATAAAAGTACAAACAAATGGAGCCAGTATGAATCTGTCTGGAGTGGAACTTTGCACAGTTAGGAGGATTGTTGGAGAGGCAAAACTTTCTCCAAAGATCATATTTGGACAGTTGAAGGAGCTGGTTGTACTTTGATTCCACAAAGTTATATCTCCAAAACTACACAAAGAAACCACCTCCGAGCTAATGAACCATTTAAAAGCAATGCCAGAAAGATTACCTCTACTATTATCAACCATCCATATTCATCCTTAACTTTCAGGACTTGCTGTATTCACTCTCCTGGCCATTGGTTTCATCAACTTAGATGATTTTTCCTCCATTTCTAGGGCCACAAAAGGCCAAGCCTCACCAGCTGCGCTCATCCATTCTCAAGACAGTCATTAAGATTTTTGCAGCTCTTGTGTGAACTTTAAAATCACACATTCTATTACTTGACCATTACCAGACCTCAGAAAGCTCAACAGCAGCTATCTTTAGTATCTGATTTTTATGGTCTTGCCTTTTTGTACAAAAAGCCACTCAAAAGTTTCACTTCTGAAACCACCGTCAATCAGTGGGATGTGAGAAGTGTCCATGTGCCACCAGCACTGTGACTCCTCTCAGCTTCTTCTGCACTTCTGATAAAACATAGGCTACCACCTCATCTGAGGTGGGACTCTCTCTTTCAGATAGCGTGACTGCTGATGACAGTGAACAGAAATGTCTTCACTGCTCAGATCCAACCACATGCCTCAAAACATTTCACCTATCAGCAGGACAGTGATCCCAAAGCATACTGCTAAAGCAAATTAGGGCTCTTTTCTGGACCAAAAAGTGGAACAGAGGTCAGTCACTCTAATTTGAACATCTAAGCTGCATCTTAGTTGCTCAGACAAAACCGATGGCAAAGAGTCTTCAAAAGCAGAAGAAACAGAATTTGGTTGCATTACAGGCCTGAAAAACATCAACAAGGAAGATACAGCATGTAGTGCTATCTGTCGCCTGCAGCCTTCAGGCAGTCATCAGCTTCAAATGATTTGCAAACAAGTAGTACATGTGACGAGTTTAGGATTATTTATGATTTCATTCAAGACTGTTAAATGATTTCATACTGAATTTCATTTTTACTCTACATTTGCATTTACATTTCAAAGACCAGGAGTTTTTAAATGTTTTATTTCTCTGGAGAAAATATTTCTACCAGAAAGACTGCAGTGACAGGAAATCTCTGTGAGATTTTACACTTTTGTTATATCACAAAAAAATGGAATTAAAGTCTTCAACCTGGGTGTTGATTCTGCCATATAACATTCTTTTGATGGGTCTGAATAGGAGTGATGTAGCATTCGAGTCCTATGGTAGAATATTTGCTGAAGCTTTCATTTACAGCATGGAAAGGAAAAAAGGACACATCATAAAAGATTTCCAATGGAAACAGTAACAAAAGCTGAATTTTTAATAGTTTTACTTAAAGCACCTTAAAATCTAGACCACTGATGGACAGCAGTATGCAGTACATTCAACATCCAGATGTCTCATAATGAGACAGGAGGCTTAAGGCAACAAGAATGGAAGGAGTACAATGCTAAGTTTAGGGAAATCCTTTGGCGATTTTCCACCAGCTGGTTGAACAGATAATCTAGAAATATCCAAACCCTAGTTACATGACAAAATGGAACCTGTGAAAGCTGGAGGGGTTCTCTGTCTGCTGTGTGAGCCTCAGTGTGGGATGTTCAACTCAAACATTTCTGTTATCATTCATTATTTATCTGAATTGCTTTTAACAGCGAGTGTGTTTGACAACAGGCTGTGTTTAATGAAGTAGTGATGTGCTACACAGTGCTAAGATGTTGTGCAAGTGTCCTGAGGCTATCAGGTTTACTCTAATGTAGCTACATGGCTACATAACCAACCACCAGCTAAAGAAGCGCAGTGTGCTGGAGAAGGACCAAAACCAAAATGTAATGCTTAGTTTCTAATCCATACTGATTGTCAATCAGTTGTTGTAACACATGTATCACAGAGAAACCACTCATTCTATCAGAGATTCCACTTATTTCTAATTATTTCTTTGACTTATACATTCTAGTTTTAGTTTGGTCTGGAGATCATACCTCAGTTTATGTTCTGGACACTTGGGAGGGCCTGTTCCAGTCCATATTGCCAGTGACTACCAGTAAATCCATATTGCCAGTTTTAATTGACCAAGATTTTGACCCTCCTTGGTGTCAGTTTCTCCATTTTCTCTCACCTCTGAAATATTCTTCACACTTTTACCACATTTTATCAATGCTGTATTGTTAACAATGGTAACAATGTCACACCACAAGTCTAATATATGTTCAACAAATTAAAGTAGATGAAAAAGTCTCTGAATGTCTCAACATTGAGACGTTAGTGCTAATGTTCATTGGCACATTGGACGTGGCCGAACCCAGTTAAACTCAACCAACCAAAATTTGTCATTGTGTTCCACAAAGAAGTTTACCGAAAGCCAAAGCTCTTCAAAGGAGTGCTGCTGAGGACACAAAAACAGCAGAGCACATTCCAGGAAAAACACCTGTACAGTAGGAACAGCATCTTTCCATCTTCTCACTGAAGCAGCCATTTACATTGCACATACGACACTGCACATGCATAAATTATGTTTGTTATTTTAGTGGGGGCAGTGACCATAACTTATTTAAAGACCCTGAGTAGCAGGACAATGCTAGCTTTAAAGGGAGAAACACATCGACCCAAAAATTTGATTGGCTCAACCATATCATTGTAAAAATAATTGATATGCACACAGTCAGTTGAATTCTGAATCTGCTCTCAGTTGAATTCTGAATCTGCTCTTCAGAACACACTTTTATTTAAGATGAGCTCATAAAAGTAGGCAATCAACAACCCCAAAGCGAGAAACACACAGTTAACAATGTCACATCACAGAACTGCTTCAGGCTGGATTTGTTACAGGATTGGATACAAGGCCCAGCACTAGTTCCCTTACATAATGAAATGCTATGTCTAATTTAATGTGTCATAGGCCCTTAATAAAGGTTGGATTGTTGTAATGAACAGCCCTTAATGGACCAGTTCTTTATTAGTCAACCAATAATTATTCACACTGTATACATTAGTATATTGTTTGTCCAGCTTAGTTTATATCAGTCGCAGCCAAGATGACCTGAGGCAACAAAGTGAAATAAATGTTGGGTATCGGCAATTTTAAAAATAATTAGAGCAGCATTGTTTTCAACAGGTTCTGTCAGGAACTATAGACTCTACAGTCTTATAAATAAACGTGCGTCAAAGTGTTCGTTGTGTGTTTTGAGCAATGCTATAGGAGAAAGAATTTGGTCCCATACAGAGCTGTTAAAGAGATGTGTGTGTGTGTTTAGAGCAGTTTATAAAAAAAAGCCAGTTCTTCACACTCACAACTCTATTAGAAACATTTTTCTATAGCATCTATCAAAGAAGCATTATGTGAGAAATTGTATTTTATTGTAATTTATTGAATTTTGAGAGGTACGTGACTGTTGCTGAAAGTGAAGCATGTGGTCTGAGGCAGTAGTGTAATATTATGGGATTTTACACAAATATGGCCTGTGTAAGTATTGTCAGCATGCTGAGCCTGCAGTAGCAACCAAAACGTGGAACTATGACTCTCATGAGGATTGTCCTGCCTGCTTCACCAGAGTCACATAGTGCAATTAGCAGTGTGCCAAGCCTGCAGTAACAACGAAAGTGAGGGACTATGAGTATTGAGCATTTTGCCGCCTGCTTCAGCAGAGTTTCCTGCAGTAGCCACGAAAGTGGCACTACTCATCATGTTACAGGTCACTGGAATGTCATATGATTTTCAAGGTAAATGTTACGATTAGAAGTAAATGTGCTACAAAGCTGCAAGAGAACCGTTCCTGGTTCTGTAAAGAACCATTTCAGTGAGCTGTCATGGATTTGGATGAGGCAGACAAACTATTTTTGCTGAGAACAAAATGAGCCGTATATAGTAACACTGACAGTCACAGACATGGCCCTAAGCCCTAAGCCTGAAACCCATTGCGCTCTGTGCTCAGCTGGACCTAGAAGAAAGTAAAAAATCCATTTTTACTTCTGTCCTACAGCACTCGAGCAATACTCTGACTTGCTTCTGGATGAGTTTGCCATTTTGCATCTGCAAGGGAGGCAGGCAGATGCTGACCTCATGTATAATGAGTGGCGAGCTTTTGATTAAGTCATTTTCTGGTTTGAGAGTATAATTGAACTCCTGCAGAATCTGCATTTACAGTATCGATGAACAAGTCATTGAGGGCAAATGTTAATTTGTCCCCAGCAGCCCAGCAATTCTGCCTCATTTCTCTTCTTTCCGACCACAGGACAGAAGAGGGGGGAAAAAAACACGCACACATCCTGGTTAATGCATTCAGCAGCAGTAAATTGAGCTGAAGTGTGTAGGAAATTTCCATTCCAGCTAAACTAAGATGCTAAGGCGCACTCACTGAAGGGGCCAGGATGTAGTAAACCATGTAATACGAACAAGCGGAAGCTCATGCACTGTATGTTCAAATGTTTGTGAACACCCCTTCTAATGGATTCACTCAGCTATAATACAGTGCATTCACATTTGCCAGTTACTCCAACAAAAGCACAAGGAACTCTCTTAAATATGCTTTTATAAAAGCTTTAAAGGAGATCCCACTGAGCTGTCCCCTGTTCTCTGTGGGAGGTCTTATGTGCAAGCCACAGCAATGTCTCAGCTAGCCAGTCAGCCGGGCAGCCAGTCAGCCAGCCAACCAGCCCAACTTACAGCCCACCTGCACGTGATCTGTGCCATGCTCACATACAGAGTGTCTTTACTTGATGTTAGCCAAATACAGTGATTGTCTATAGTAAGCCTGAAGGAGCTGAAATAAATGTAAGAAGGCGTGAATATGGCACATACACAATCATAATGATGGAGTGCAGCAGAGAAAAGGAGGGGAAGGACAGCTGTTGGGAGACCTGGAGGCGAGCAGAGATAACAGTAAGGGCACAACATAAGGTTATTTCTCTGAAACAATGATTCATTTACAGTTAGGGCTATGATTCGGCAAGAACGTGATAAACCTCATATATTGTGATATTTTGATGCCAGAAGCAAGCTGTATAATGAAAATTACAGATGTGCTCACATGTTTACAGACCCCGGCAGAATTTTTGCTTTGTTGGCCTTTTTTTCAGAGAATATGACACAAAAACTTTTTTTTTTCCACTCATGGTTAGTGGTTGGGTGAAGCCCTTTATTTTCAAACTTTATTCTCTTTTTAAATCATAATGACAACTAAAAACATCCAAATGATCCTGATCAAACAAATTTCCATACCCCAGTTCTTAATACCATGTATTGCCCCCTTAACATCGATGACAGCTTGAAGTCTTTTGTTGTAGTTGTGGATGAGGTTCTTTATTTTCTCAGATGGTAAAGCTGCCAATTCTTCTGGACAAAAAGCCTCCAGTTCCTGTAAATTTCTGGGCTGTCTTGCATGAACTGTGCACTTGAGAACCTCCCCAGAGTGGCTCAATGATATTGAGGTCAGGAGACTGAGATGGCCAGTCCAGAACCTTCACTTTGTTCTGCTGTAGCCAATGACAAGTCGACTTGGCCTTGTGTTTTGGATTGTTGTAATGTTGTAATGTCCAAGTAGGTCCCATGCGCAGCTTCCGGGCTGATGAGTGCAAATTTGCCTCCAGTATTTGCTGATAATGTGCTGCATTCATCTTTCCTTCAACTCTGATCAAGCTTCCTGTGCCTTTGTAGCTCACACATCCCCAAAACATCAGCGATCCACCTCCGTGCTTTACAGTAGGAAAGGTGTTCCTTTCATCATAGGCCTTGTTGACACCTCTCCAAATGTAACGTTTATGGTTGTAGCCAGAAAGTTTGATGTTGGTCTCATTACTCCAAATGATCTTGTTCCAGTTGTGAGGCTTGTCTCTGTGCTGTTTGGCGTAGGTTGTAGGCGAGATGCTTTGTGGCATTTTGCGCAATGATGTCTTTCTTCTGGCGACTCGACCATGCAGCCCGTTTTTCTTCAAGTGCCTCTTAATTGTGCATCTTGAAACAGCCACACCATTACAATTTTCCTGGCAGTTGTGGCTGAAATTTTTGTTGGTCTACTTGACTGTGGTTTTCCATTTGTTAATCACATTTTGAACACTGCTGACTGGCATTATCAATTCCTTGAATTCCTTGGATCTTTTTGTATCCCTTTCCTGTTTTATGCAGTTCAAATACCTTTTCTCAAAGATCCGTTGACAATTCCTTTGCTTTCCCCATGACTCACAATCCAGAAACGTCATTGGCTGGATGCAAAGATGCAAGAGTCTGGCTGCATCCCAGCAACTCACTCAGCTTTTATGCACAAACACTGATTACAAGCAAACAGGTCACAGGTGAGGATGTTACATTTTGTAGCCATTCAAACCCATTTGTGTCAACTTCTGTGCATCTTGTCAACATCACCAGGGCACATGAACTTTCGATCAGTGTCATTTGGATGTTTTTGGTTGTCATTATGATTTAAAAAGAGAAAACACTTTGTCTTTTGACAATTAATGGCTTCACCAGACCATTAACCATGAGTGGAAAAAAGTTTTTGTGTTATCAATCATATTCTCTGAAAAAGACAGCAAAAAGTCTGCTGGGGTATGTAAACGTTTGTACAGTCCTAATCACTATGATAGGCAATCAAATGGATGATTCAGTTAGTCTTTCCTGTTTTTTATTTTTTATTTTTTATTAACATATTTGATGAAGTTGCCCTCAAGTTCTGTTGTGGCAAAAAAGTAATAACTAAAATAAATGTTTGTTACAATTAAAACAATTACCTCAAACCTACTTATTATACCACTTACCATAAAGTCTTTTGGATATCCTATCATTTCTGATCTGATTTAATTACACAATAAAATATTATGCTTTTTTTATATTTTCAAATTCAAATGACTAAGTTTTCTTTTTTAAGTTCAGTGTTAAGTTTTGCAGCGATTATACTAGTGACTTTGATTAGTACTTTATTTCTGTTTAAAGATTTTATAAACATAGTTATTAAATGTGTATATTTTTTTAGAATAAACCACTATTAAACAAAAATGTTTCTAGTTCTACTTAATATGTTTTTTAAATTGTTATTATTGTTCTTTTACTGTCATTATAATTTGCCATTATTACTATTAAATTACTAGTACTATTAAGTTGAATTCAACACTTTTCAATATATTCTAATTTGATTTTTCACATACCCCCCCCCCCCACTTCTTCTTCTTCGTCCGCTGACTGCTCCCTTTAGGGGTCGCCACAGTGGATCATCTGACCCTCTCCCCTGCCTCCTCTACTGTTACACCAACCATCTCCATGTCCACCTTCACTACATCCATAAACCTCCTCTGAGGTCTTCCTCTTCTCCTTCTTCCCTTTCCCATACCCCCACTACTAGGATAATATATAAATTAGGAATGTTAAAGTCATTTTGCGGGGTCAACAAACCCTGTAATACTAAAAGCCTTTTAAAAGCCTTCATTCCCAGGGGCCTGGGATTGTGGATTTTATCCCTGCTCTAGTCACTCTTCCTACCTCCCAAAAATACAAATGATAGGTGAAATTGTCCCTAGGTGTGTGTTCACGTGTGTGTGTGTGTGTGTGTGTGTGTGTGTGTGTGTGTGTGTGTGTGTGTGTGAGTGAGAGTGTGAGGATGTGTGGTGTGTGATGGACGTGTACCCTGTTCAGTGGGTATTCTTACCTTGCAAGGACAAAGCAGTTCATACAATGAATATAATAGTAATAATAATAATGAACGCACTGTCGAAACTAGAATAATGTTTGCACAAATATATAAATAAATATAAATACATGGATTTACTGGGAAAACTGACAGAATCAAAAAAACATATGATCCAGCATTTATTCAAAATGTTTTTCAAATCTGACATTGATGAAAAAGCTGTTGTTGCTCAGGGCATTATACTGTGCACTGACAAAAACTGCTTAAGTGGAAAGGCCTTCTTCCATTTGCCTGAATGTGCAGCCTATGGCCTTTCGTGTGCTCCAGTAGCAAACTCCACTTGCTTTTTCCCCAGTTTTAATGTGAATGCATTATGTGGAGAGCTGGGGAAAAACAGCATGTCAATTACAGTCATTTTGGAGGCAGAGAGAGACAAAAGCCTATAAGGATTCTTAATGTGAGTGAATACATAAGGGTGTGTGTGTGTGTGTGTGTACCGTTACCCTGTGCTGAGAGACACAGACCGTGAAGTGGTTGCAGGTAATGGCCCTGTGATTATCTCAGCCTTTGCGTGTGCGCACATGTGAAAGTGTGTGTGGGTCATATGTGTGTGTGTGATGAGGTAATGACTGTGCCCACACTACCCATTTGGGTGGCTCACGACTCACGTCTGTTTAGGCCGAGCTGGTGCCCAGGAAACTGTCATCTATCTGCTTCTGTCTGTTTCGTTTGGCTTTGTTAAGAAAGCAGAGAGAACAATAGAATGACTCACTGTCATATCAGCTCACTGTATGTACGTGAAATAGTGGCAAACATTTTGTATCGTCTGTTTTGTTACTAAAAGTTACTGATATGCTCTCAGCATTTAGTGTGAAGAAGGACTGGCAGAAGGGTTTAGGATTGGGAGATCTAATGTTAGTGCTCACGTTATCTCCATATGAGAACACTGTTTTAAAAGTACATTTTACAGTGGGGAAAATAAGTATTTAGTCAGTCACCAATTGTGCAAGTTCTCCCACTTAAAAAGATGAGTGAGGCCGTTAATTGACATCATAGGTAGACCTCAACTATGAGAGACAAAATGTGAAATAAAATTGAGAAAATCATTTTGTCTGACTTTTAATGAATTTATTTGCAAATAATGGTGGAAAATAAGTATTTGGTCAATAACAAAAGTTCATCTCAATACTTTGTTGTATATCCTCTGTTGGCAATGACAGAGGTCAAACGTTTTCTGTAAGTCTTCACAAGGTTGGCACACACTGTTGCTGGTATGTTGGCCCATTCCTCCATGCAGATCTCCTCTAGAGCAGTGATGTTTTGGGGCTGTCGGCGGGCAACACAGACTTTTAACTCCCTCCAAAGGTTTTCAATGGGGTTGAGATCGGGAGACTGGCTAGGCCACTCCAGGACTTTGAAATGTTTCTTACGAAGCCACTCCTTTGTTGCCCTGGCAGTGTGCAATCATTGTCATGCTGAAAGACCCAGCCACGTTTCATCTTCATTGCCCTTGCTGATGGAAGGAGGTTTGCACCCAAAATCTCACAATACATGGCCCCATTCATTCTTTCATGTACACGGACCAGTCGTCCTGGTCCCTTTGCAGAGAAACAGCCCCAAAGCATGATGTTGCCACCCCCATGCTTCACAGTTGGTATGATGTTCTTTGGATGCAACTCCGCATTCACTGTCCCCCAAACACGACGAGTTGTGTTTTTACCAAATAGTTCTACTTTGGTTTCATCTGACCATATGACATTCTCCCAATACTCTTCTGGAACATCCAAATGCTCTCTAGCAAACTTCAGACGTGCCTGGATATGGACTGGCTTAAGCAGGGGGACACGTCTGGCACTGCAAGATCTGAGTCCCTGGCGTCGTAGTGTGTTGCTGATGGTAGCCTTTGTAACGTTGGTCCCAGCTTTCTGCAGGTCATTCACTAGATCCCCCCTTGTGGTTCTGGGATTTTTCCTCACCGTTCTTGTGATCATTTTGACCACACGGGCTGAGATCTTGCGTGGAGCCCCAGATCGAGGGAGATTAGTAGTGGTCTTGTAGGTCTTCCATTTTCTAATTATTGCTCCCACAGTAGATTTCTTCACACCAAGCTGCTTGCCTATTGCAGATTCAGTCTTCCCAGCCTAGTGCAGGTCTACAATTCGGTTTCTGGTGTCCTCCGACAGCTCTTTCGTCTTCACCATAGTGGAGTTTGGAGTGTGACTGTTTGAGGTTGTGGGCAGGTGTCTTTTATACTGTTAACGACTTCAAACAGGTGCCATTAATACAGGTAATGAGTGGGGGAAAGAGGAGCCTCTTAAAAAAGAAGTTACAGGTCTGTGACAGCCAGAAATCTTGCTTGTTTGTAGGTGACCGAATACTTATTTTTCCACCATTATTTGCAAATAAATTCTTTAAAAGTCAGACAAAATTATTTTCTCAATTTTTTTTTCACATTTTGTCTCTCATAGTTGAGGTCTATCTATGATGTCAATTACAGGCCTCTCTCATCTTTTTAAGTGGGAGAACTTGCACAATTGGTGACTGACTAAATACTTATTTTCCCCACTGTATGTCATGTCAGATTTTTGAATGTCTAGAACACTGGCAGACAAGCGAAGTGTGGTGATGTCATAGACAGAAAACATAGGACTGCCAACCATTCTGTGATATACAGTGGTGTGAAAAAGTGTTTGCCCCCTTCCCGATTTCCTGATTTTTTGCATGTTTGTCACACTTCAGTGTTTCTGAACATCCAACCAATTTAACTATTAGTCAAAGACAACACAAGTAAACACAAAATGCAAGTTTTAAAGGAAGGTGTTTATTATTAAGGGAGAAAAAATCCAAACCTACTTGGCCCTGTTTGAAAAAGTGATTGCCACTGAACATAATAACTGGTTGAGCCACCCTTAACAGCAACAACTGCAACCAAATGTTTGCGATAACTTGCAATGAGTCTTTTACAGTGTTGGGGAATTTTGGCCCACTCATCTTTGCAGAATTGTTGTAATTCAGGTACATTAAAGGGTTTTCAAGCTTGAACGGCCTTTTTAAGGTCATACCACAGCATTTCAATAGGATTCAGGTAAGGACTTTGATTAGGCCACTCCAAATTCTTCATTTTGTTTCTTTCATTTCAGCTTGAGTTCACGAACACATGGTCGGAAATTCTCCTTCAGGGTCTTTTGGTAGACAGCAGAATTCATAGTTCCGTTTATCACAGCAAGTCTTCCAGGTCTTGATGTAGCAAAACAGCCCCAGACCATCACACTTCCACCACCATAATTTAGTGTCGTATAATGTTCTTTTTCTGAAATGCAGTGTTACTTTTACGCCAGATGTAATGGGACACACACCTTCCAAAGGTAAACCCTTTGGAAGGTGTGTGGTAAACCCTGCTGCTGTTCCGTCACATGTTCCATTACCCAAAGTGAACAGTCTGCTAGCTTTGTAACAATACCCCTGGCAGAGGCATGAGTTTAAAATATGGCAGACAGAATCTCTGTCCACCACTGAAAAGGAGAAGATCATGGAAACACAGAGAGGAATTGGGAAATTCACCACCAGTGACCTGGGATGCATGATGGAGTGTGTGTACAACCCAGCTGCACGGTGCCCAGCACAACCAGCTGAAGTCAGTTGCCATCATTCAGCCCAGTTGTTTAGCTTATAATAATTACTGCTGGTTAGTGCACTGCAGTCATATCAGGGGTGATCCAGGAAGTGAACTTGGAGAGAGTTAGGGATTCTTTTTGGAGCAGGGAGATTTTAAGGTGGACATAAGAATCCTACACCTATCTACTACACTTATCTATAGTCCTGTCAGTGTGTAGTATCTATCAGTGTGTAGGTGCATAGAGGGATTATATGCACTGGAGATAATGAGGATACTGGGTCTTTGGAGGAGGCTGAACATGTTATTACTGCTCAGCCTAAGCTTTTATTGACAATGGAGGAGACAACCTCATTCACGTGCAGTCTGATAGTCTGTAAATAATTCATCTGATCAATCAGTATTGATTGAATAGAGTACATACCTGTTTGAGACCATTGAGGCCATTCCAAATACAATTTCTTTTTCTAGATTGATGGAGGTAGGAAATCTTTTAAATAACCCATTAAGTAAAAGAATAAAACACATCTATCTGATTACATTTCCAATCAGAAAGTTTAAGTATGTTCTGCTTGAAGATAGTTCAGCACTCAGTACAAAAGCCTGGCTTGTACAACATGCAGTATTCCTGGAATATCAGGATGGGCTCAAATGCAAGATCATATTTCATGAAGTCGCATTAAACCATGAATGACTGCCGTCACACAAAACTTTTGCTTCCACTCAAAATAGGTGAATAACTCCCACCAGTCTTTACTGTGTTTTGTGTCATCAGTGAGACTGGCATCCGGTTTACATGCCTTGTAAAGTTGCAGGACGTGACATTTTCTATTCAGTGATTGAATGTGAAGTACATTTTCCTGATTCTGACATAATTATAAAGCCTGTGAGGTAATATTCTGCTGCTCCTCTTTATCTGACTGGACTCACATGATAACCATTGTCATGGTAACGTACACATGCATGCCATTTTGGATCAAATTCCTTTTAAAATGCATGTAAACTGAGATTTTCATCATACAAAGAGCTCAGTCTTAATCTGTAATAGGAATGAATTCAGTCGGATTGGAGAAAACCATTGCATTGCTTTGTTCTGTCAGTACCGTCTCTGCTTTGTGTGCGTCGTATTTGAAAACACAGCTTTTACTATGTCGGTAAAAGCTTTTCTTCTGTAACTTTGTGACGCAGACCAGCTTTAGTTCTTTTTCAAGAAAAGTGGCAACAGAAGTGAGTGTGGAGTAGAAATGAGTGAATATGTAGAAAGAAGTAGTCCCACCCTTATCTCCGTGTTCCTTATTTCAGTTTGAGAATGTTGGCAACCCTAGGAAAACAAGTGGCAGGGGTGACACCTATGGTAGTGACAAGCTTAGTGAACTGACTTTATCCTCTCATTGTATGTGATTTGAGGCTCCGTTTGCTGGAAGCTAGCTTTATAGAGGTGAAAAATAAATGGAATTTCAACTCCTTCCAGCAACAGTCACTTGAATTCATGGAGGATAACCATAAACAAAAACAATAATTTAAGCAGTTGTTTTTGACTGCCAGTTAGGCCCTGTTGTGATGATTGTTATTGACCTATCATACAATTAATGGACTTGACCTTAATAATTCTGACCACAATATTACAAATTGTGTGTCACAGTTCTGTTCTCACGTAAATGAGAGCCTGTGAGCAGACAGTGATATCTGTCATGTAGGAAATGAGTGCAATGGTTTTTTTCCATACACACAAAGCAGACGAATTCACCATTTACATCATTAATACACATCGTTTATATCATCCATGAAACACATTTTCATTTTCAATTTCATTTAGAGCAAATACGCATCAGGAGAGGATTTAGAGTTTGCCCGTAGCTGCATTTCGCTGCACACTGGGCTCGTTTCAGAGCTGCATTCCAGCTCTTGTGTGGGAATATTTTCTGAATGAGTGAGGAGAACGTATTAACATGAGTGAGCCGATGTTGTGTCGAGCTGTGCTACCCATCAATATGTGCTGTTTTACAGCACTGCCTATGCACTGACCCACGATGACTAATGTTTCCCTGTGTGTTTCCTGACGATTCTGTGTTCCTCAGATGCAGTAGACAATCAGAACATACTGTTACTCTTTCTTTACCTTTAAATACATAATATGGTAGCACTTAACAAAAGGTAGCACTTGTTAGGACTTTGTTTTAAAACAGTTTTTTTTATTGTATTTGTGCTTTATTTGTGCACAATTAATAATAATGACCAATTAATGCCATAATTATGCCATGACCAATTAATGCCATAATTATGCCATGACCAATTAATGCCATAATTATGCCATAAACAATTAATGCCATAATTATGCCATAACCAATTAATGCCATAATTATGCCCTAACCATTTAATGCCATAATTGCATTGATATACTATAATCTTATCATATGGCTTAAATGGTCTAAAAATGACAATATTAAAATTGATCACAATTACTGTAGGACAATTTATCATCCCCAAAACATAGGTGTGATGACAGGCCTACTGACAGTGTGTAGAGGGCAAAGCTGGTACCAGCTGCAGTAAGGTTTGCCCATCAACAGCACACTTTTTGGTCAGTACACTTGCTAGAAACACTTTTCAATTTGTTGCAGTTCGTGCTGTTTTCGTGTAGGATGCACAGAATCCAACCTTAACATTTCTGTGAATGATGTAAAAGGTTTCAACTATCTTTTATTTTTTTGCAGCTACACAAGTCAGCCCTTCAGAGTTGCAAGATGTGTTCCAAGAAACTTCTTCCAACATCTTCCAGATTAATGCCAATGGTAAGTGGATAAACCTGGTGTTTATCTAGACCAGCCGACATCATAATGAAGACTACTGTTACTGTTAACTTGTAGCACTTAAAAGCAGGGTTAATTATTAGAAACTGGCCAATACGATGCTTTTAGATGCTTATTATTTAACATTTTCAGGAACAACAAACTATTAACTAATAAATAATGTAGAGTAAAATCTCTCTCTCACAATTTCTTCACCATTTTTGATGTTAATTTTATGACTTCATTTATGGGTCTTCTGGATGTTTTCAAATCATCTATAACTGTTCAGTTGCTGTGAGACTGTGAGGTTATCTACTGATGCTTTAAAACCAAACTGCCTAAACTATCTCCATCTAAACTTCTGAACGGTAAAGCTTTTGTTAAAACACATTTTGTTATGAATTTAAGAAAATTGCAGTGTAACTTTCTGAACCTTTCTGAAACATGATTTTAGGATAGTGGTGAATTATGCTTTGGGCAGCATTTGTTAGTACTAACATGCTACTTTATAAATAAAATAGATTTTCCATCCATGACAATTGTACTTATTCATTATTATGATGGAAAAAAATGTGATTGCTTCTTTCATTAATTCTGCAGTGGTGACTTTAGAGAAGAGCCTTCAGTCACTGGGAACATCCAGGGACACAGCAGAGCTGCGCCAGAGTCTGTGAGTCTTTGCACTGTTATGCGCAGTTTAGTTTATTTCATAAATAATGAAGCTGTGTAACAAAGTGCTGTGTTTATTGTTTGGGAGAAAGATACTTTTTATATAAATATTTAAGTATTTCAAAGCGATACATTGGCTAATGATCTCATTATCAGATTTTCTTAGTGAGTATTGATCTTTTTTTACAAACCCCAACATTTCAAGGCAGTGTTTGCAATTAATTTGGTGTTTGTAATAGTTTAATATTAACATTTAGCTTCTACTGCTAGTTTTAGGCTTTTAGTTGCCTTTGTAAATTTCCCCCCGTTCTTTTTTGGAGAAGAAATTATGAGCTCAGTCAACATAAGACCACTTGCAGGCCTCCAAATGTCTTCATTCCCCATAATGAAGAAAAATACTTATACACACATCTAACAGAACAGAAATACTCTTCAGAAGCAGGTGTTACTGCTGTCCACAAAAGGACTTCATGAATAGAAATACATAGGCTTCAGTGTAAGTGTATTAGTTGTGGCTGGTTTGCTAATCAGTAGTTTATTGAGCCTGTGAAGCTCTGGAAAAGTGTAGAGATCAAGACCACCTTGTTTTAAAGCTATGGCAAAAGCAAAGGCCTTCCTAGCACATTGTAACCTGCTCACCATGATTTTATAGGTAATTAGAGATGATCATTCTTCTGTAATCAGCTGTATATCCTCGTTCCTTAATGGTTACTAAGATCGTCAGTTCTCTTTCTCATCTCAGTTTCAGTTTAGTAGTTTAAAGTAGGTAACGTTACTGTTGTGTCTCATACTTCTAATGCTTTCTTTGTCTTTTTTTGGCGCACCTTTAGACTTATTGTCCAAACAGCAGAGGTCACTGACTAAAAGCCTTGAGTGAAAGTAGATGCTAAAAGCTCTCTTATTCCGGTAGAACTTAAGCAGAGCAGAGTAATTGCTCAGTGCTGTTCTCTTTATATGCTTCTCTATAACCACAACATATAGAACTGCAGTTATAGAGAAGCTGAGCTCTGAGAATGCGCTCTTTAATTGTGGATTGTTTGAGTACAACTTCAGAAGTGCAGAAGTAAGTAAAAAGGAAACAAGCCTTTGTTGTAAGCACTACAAAAGGCTTTCACACATAATGATGTAAATAATAAACAAAAGCACTGATGGCTTGTATTTTTGTTGTAACAGCATATAGGTTGTATAAAGGAGTCCTGCAGCCAGGACTGTTTTATCGTGCTGTTTACTCCCAGTCAAATTTGATCTAAACCCTGCTCCTGGGGATCTACATTCCTATAGACCAGTCTTCCTCAACCCTCGGGCCGCGGACCGGTACCAGTCCGTGGACCAATTGGTACTTGGCCTCACAATAACACCCCCCCCCCCCTTGCTTGGTGTGAAGGGAGGAGTAGAGCTTGTGAGTATTAGTTGTGCCACCCCTCTCCCAGTTGCGTGGTCCAGATGGGAGGAGTAGAGCTTGGGAGTAATACCAGTGCCACCAACCCCCACCTCTTTGCGAGCTTGTATTACCAGTGCCACCCCCCACAGTACTATCGTCAAGTGTTCACCGGTCCGCGGTGACAAAAAGGTTGGGGACCACTGCTATAGAGTTTACATTTACACCTGCCCCAACTAATTACTGCCTTCAGAAGTTTTTGATTGGCT
This sequence comes from Acestrorhynchus altus, assembly GCA_034509495.1. Classification (NCBI taxonomy): domain Eukaryota; kingdom Metazoa; phylum Chordata; class Actinopteri; order Characiformes; family Acestrorhynchidae; genus Acestrorhynchus; species Acestrorhynchus altus. Next base: position 11,457,146 of record CM067507.1, on the reverse strand, counting down.
GATTGGGGTGTGTTAGATTTGTGTTGGAGTTGAAACCTACAGGAAACCTACAATTGAAACCTACCCAGCTACCCAATCTACCCCAGGATTAGTGACTGTGATATTGTAATGACTGCACTGACATCCTAAACTGAAATCTATTATTTTTTATTTACACTCCAATTAAGGGTTTTGAACAAACCAAATTTGAAGTATTCTAGCTTCAATTAGGATAGTATAAACAGTCATTCATAGTGATAAACACCGGGACCCAAAAGTAGATTTGCAGTAAGAGGATGTGTCCATAATTTTCACAGTGTAAAATACACCACGTCAAGAATTTTAAATATGCTGTATGTCAATGCAAACTGGCAACAAATCGCTGTCAAGTCACAGAGAATGTAAATTTCAATATATAATTTATTCTGTTTAACAGCCCTGCTTACACAATATCCTATGCTTGTAGATGTTGTTGGTAGAATATCTTAACCTACACTTGATTTGAAAAAACTCATAAAGAAGAACTAAAATAGAAGTGAAAACATTTGACCTATTTTCAAGGTAATCTTAATGGATATCTTATATAGAATATAGTTTTACATACTGTTTCTGCTCTATGTTTGCAATCTAAATAGATGGCTTTACACACTCGTCCACTAATTAATCCTATAGTTTATGTGTCATTATTTGGTGTTATTTAAAGAACGTTGTGCCATCATGTTCCACTTAAAATGATGATGCTTGCATACGTGTCGCTCTTCAATGGCAGGTTAAAGGCTTTAACATTTTATGTACTGAATCCTCCAGATCTCAGATGCCATCAGCGTGTTTTATTTGTATGTTAAAACAAAATCATTTCAAATGAACCAAAATTCTTGGTGCTTGAATCCAATCTTGGAAACCACTGAATTGCAATGTGTAGAAAATTGGTTGTTTTATTCATACACTTCTGGTTGGATGATCTGTGGCAATAACCAAATAATTGGCAAAGCATCTGACTAATCAGCTACAGCTTTGAGCTTCTGTTTTTAGACCTTTAAACCCAGTGTTTTTATCCTGCTTGATTTATTTGTGTAAAAATTCCCTTCATTTTTAAAAATGTAGTTTTGTCATGCAATACTGTAGAACTATTTTTCGATATTTATTAGGGAAGTCATTATTGTAAACAAGCTGCGTGTGTGAAAAATCTTCTTAAAATTTAAACAGCCTGCACATCATTTCTATCTGCAATCTAGAATGCCTCTTCATGCTTTTAGCTTTGGAATCAACTTTAGGAGAAACGGAGAAGAACCTAATACTCTCCCAGAGCCATTCAGCTTAAAGATAAACAATATTTTGCACATATATGTTCCATAAAATGTAGCTTTCAAGCATTTCTTATGGTTAAAATGTGCAGCTAACAGTTTCAGTGTTTTTGGTATCATATCTGTCTATTGGTTTACATTCTAGTGGTTAAATATATTAAACTTGTAGAAACAAAAATAAAATGGAAAAATGTACTGCAATCAGAACCTCAGGACCCAATCCTTGAGGGATGACAATCACTGTGCGCTTGATATAATCGTGCATTCTGCCTCAAATGTCTCCATAAATGTAGTTGATACTTTAATGTATATGTATGTATTTCACGCATCCACTGTTCAGAAATACACACAGGGGAAATTCTGGAAGTACTAAAGGTAGCAATCTTGTAAAATACCAAGGCCAGGGTTGCGGAAAAGGCTAGAACAGCTTAGATCAGTGTTATTCAGTGTTGTCAGATTTTGGATTTATAGATAAACGTAGTCAAGTCAACAAGTATAATTACTATTGATATTTGACATTTGAGTATCAATAAAAAGGTTAAGGCTTGTGTAGTCAGTTCACCTGGCAAAGTGCACAATGACTATAAAAGAACTGAAGGCTTACCCTTTTCAGTTATCAGGGGGGTGTAAAGATTAAAGACATGTAGTACACTGAGGATACATTTACAAAGATGCTTTCATTTTCAAAAATAGCCAAAGGACATCAGTAAGCTTTTATGGTGTATGAGTAAAGGAAGCTTGACCTTATTGCGCTAAACAAGGGCAACAGGTAGACTTTTAGATGCTGATGAGGATTCATCATCTGTTACTTGAACATGTGAAAAGCATCTCAGTCCCAGTCAGTGTGCTCCCAGTTGAAGGTGTGCTGTGATATCTGGCACCAAGATGTTACCAGCAGATCTATTAAGTCCTGTAAGTCGTGGGGTGTCTCCTCCATACATTGCATCAACGAGACTTGGGAACACATGCTCTGAGAGTTGGGTACATATGGCCATGTGTGAAAGCTGTTTTTGAGCTGTTCAGAGGCCCAATCTCTGGTCTTCCTGAAATCTGTAGTCTGGGGTTCACTTCAAGTGGGCTCTTGTTTGATCTGAGTGTGAAAGCTATCGCTCCTGGTGCTGCCTGTGGGTTGTTCTTTTGGGTTATTTTGTCAAAAGACTGCTTAAACTTGTTGCCTGCATAGCTAAAACCTCCACTCTTCCTTTGTGAAGGGCTTTTATTTTTTGCAGGTTCTCCCACAAACTGAAAGCACTGTTTTTCAGACTTGAATCCACAGAAAGGAATCTTTTGATTTACAAGAAAATACTGAAAAGTGAATTAAGGGCCCACTATTTAGCAAAAATGCATGTAGGAAAATGCTGTTTGAGATTCTAAAATCAATCTGTGGTGCGAATGGAGGTCTATGTGACAGCAAACCAGCCAAAATGATTGTCTCCCTCAAATGAGCCCAGAATTGGTCCTGGGTGCGGAGTGATTTGGGGCACATAACTCATTAGTACACCTGTTGTCCTACCTTGAAGCACTTTTTGTAGGTACTGGCCACAGCATACACCAAACAAGATCTGCCTGAGGTTTTGGAGATGTTCTGACACAGTCATCAGCCCCTAGCATTTTGGCTCTTGCCAGATTCCTTTTTTTCATGTTTTTAGCACATCACCTTCAAGAACTGTTTACTTAATACCTAATATGTCTAGTCCTTAACAGACGCCACCGAAGATAATTAATGTTTTTTACTCCAGCTCTTAGTGGTGCTAATGTAATGACTGATAGGTGAAAGCTCATGCACTTCTTCTCAATTCCTTCCAGTATATTAGCATGATCTCTCTTAGGCTATTGCTTGGTCCTCGATTTCTCCTTTGTCGTGATAATGCACAGGCAAATCTGAGCAAGCCTTTTAGTGCTTATTCTCCCTGTTTTATCACCTCCCTCCCAGCACACATCGATTACTCTTTTCAGCCTGGCTGTCAGCAACTACAAAAATTCATTGCTTGTCACAAAGTGGTCAATCTGAAATGATTGCATCTGTGTAAATTGCATTACACTCACTGTGTCCACTGGTGTGTCATCAATTCCATCAGCTTTTTTATGATGGCTTTGGAAATCTACTGACATCCATGCACCGTCAAATGCTATGTCTGTTTTTTTCTCTGGACTCATCAATACTGAAGCTCAATACAAAGCTCTAGAGCAAAAGTTTAGCCATTACTGAAGGAACAGACAGCAAACATCTGCCTGTAGCTGCCCCATTTGCTGTTTTGTAGGTGTGACTGCACACAGTATGGATAAATGATTGAAGTGTTACACTGTGTAAAATGCACCGCTTCTGTTACTGTGCCATTATTAAACACAGATTCAGTGCCTGACTGACTGATCTTTATCTGATCAGTATGTTATTTATTGCCCATATGAGACGGATATCATGAGCTAGGAACACATACTTTTATTTGTTTAGATAAATTAAAAGGCCATGTTCACAGAGCAGAAACTACAGCAGAAAAGATCTTCCCAAAGTGATAAAAGCATACCTTCACCAGAAAAGTACACTGTTAGACTTCCTTATAGTTAGCTTTCATCTTTTAATGGACTGTCTTTTAGATGTTCATTGGTTCCAGTGTTAGCTTACTGGATTTCCTCTGCGGTCTAAGTTCTGTGTGATGGGCTGTCTTTGACCAATTATGGCCAATTTTAATGGTCCTCAAATGTTCCTCACATCCACAAAGTAATCACAGTATTCTGCTTCATCAGTGTATTATTCCATGTTTGCCTTTAAGAGTGGTGTTTCTCTAGTGTCCTTTGCACTTGTAATTGGGATAATTGGGGTGCTTTTTAAGGTCTGAATTTATAGCAGTTGTTACCTCAGGACCTCGGAATCAGTTCTTCAAAAGAATTCCTTCCACAATCCATATGAAGGATGCTTTTATCTAGATTATGTGTTTTGAATCAATCGATTCAAACAGTATATACATGGCATGTTTAAATTGTTGGGGAGCAGGCTGAAATGGAGATCTGATATGTTGGTTCATGTGAACAGCTAACACAGCTGTGCTCCAATACTATAATATGTTCACAATGAAAATGGTTTAAGCAACACATAATAGTTACAGGCCCCAATAAATACTAACTCATGCTTTATGTAATACACTCATTGTCAAATGAAAAGTGTAACCTGAATAGGTTTAAAATTGTGAGATATGATTCATTTAAACAAATGAATATGCTTTATGCTTGGCTGCACATGTGACATAAGCAAGGCTGGACCTTATCGCTGTGCCTGACTGACAATGTAAGGCCATCCCATTGTCTGTGCTTTCCATTCTGTTGGTAACATGTCTCGGAGAAGAGTTTGAAAACAGCCTGAACTACAAGTCATTAGGCACCTATGCAACTCCATTCTCAGGTGATTCTGAGCATTATCAATCGTGGTGGCTTGATGCCATATTCAGAGACACTATTTCTGTATGTGTAGCTCAAAACTTTTGCCCAGATCAGTGTCAATTTTTAATCATTTATTGTTCCTGCAAACCGTATTCGGTGTTGTTTCATACATTAACCATGTATTAATAAAAACCATTTCAGTAAACTCAGATAGCTGTTTGACCGACTGCCATACAGTAAATGCTAAAACAGTATTAAGTGACAGTATTAAGATTCAAGAAACACTTGCGTTTATGGGTTTATGTAGGTGAACACAATTTGTTTCCCTTATATATCTGCCTTCCATTCCTAGCCTTGATCTAACATCTCTTTTTAAAGAGAAATATAGTTTAATCATGCTTCTCAATAAAGTTCTATTCTATAGACTGACTCTACATATTGGTTTCTGAGATACTGAAACCCTAAACACTTACAATTCAACATGTAATAATTTGCTGCTGTATGAATGGTCAAGTAATGACATTTCCTGTGTTAGTGTTAGTGGTTGCACTGTTCACTGCAACTGACCCATATTTTATATATATATATATATATATATATATATATATATATATATATATACACTGTATATTTCACTGAAGGAGGTTTAGCCTAATTGCTGCTTTACTCACTACGTAAGTGATCGATGTGTACTGTAAGGATAATAGTAACAGGTCACCTACACGTAAAGGCTTCTGTGGGGGTATGTACAGGAGCTGGTATGACAGTTCTGAATCCATAGACAATAATCTAGGGTTTGTTTCCCTTTGCAGCTTTAACAGCCTCCACTCTTCTGGACATGCTTTCCACAAGATCCTGGAGTGTGTCTGTGGGAAGTTTCGCCCATTCGTGCATTTGTGGGGTCAGACTGTGATGCTGGATAAGAGGGCCTAGCTTGCAATCTCTGTTCTAGCTCATGCCAAAGGTGTTTGATGGGGTTGAGGTCATGCCATGGGAACCCGTTCCATGAAGCTCTCGTTGCACAATTTTATGCTGATGCATTTCCAGAGGTTTGTAACTCTGCAGTTATTGAGTCAGCAGAGCATTGGTGACTTTTTATGGACTACGCTCCACAGCACTTGCTTTGTAAGTCATGGTCCACAACTTTATGGCCGAGTTGCTGTTCTTCCTAAATGCTTCTGCTTTTCAATAATTCCACTCACTGTTGATAGCAGAATATCTGGGAGGGAAGAAATTTCACTAACTGATTTGCTAGCATCCAAATTTAATGAGCCCTTCAGATTGACCTTGCACAACTGTTTGTTGGTGCTTAATTTTATGCACCTGGGGGCATGGGACTGAAAGAAACTCCAGTAGTGCAGTGCATTTGTGGTGTTGAGGGGATGGGGGTGGAAGTAATGGGGTGTTGAGAATCCTGAGCACCTAATACACGTCAATACATCAATAAAATGATTTATAATTTCATTGTTCTATAAATTGTACAATTTTTAATTATTAAAAAAAAATGATATTGACGAATGATATCAAATTATACTTTTAAAATGTGCTTTTTGTGCGTCTAAAAGTGTTTGTCTGTGGGATAATAATAAAAAGTTTACTGCCCGAGATATCTGATTCTAAATAGGCTACAGTAATGGTTGTATAATGATTTTTCTGAAAATTGCATATAGAGAGTAAGCCCTTATTCCAATTATGGGCAGTTCTACTTTTCCCAATACTCTCGGCATTAAGCACTGTCTGCTGTTGTTTGGCAGGGTAATAAGCAACATTATTTGGAACAATGACTTATTTTTGAATCACCATTCTGAGAGTTTGACTTTTGCATATTTACAGGAAAAGCTTAATGTATGCTTTATGTTGTAAATGCAGAACTCATTTTGTTTTTGTTTGTATATTCACAGTTGTTTCCACGTATATAACTATTGCTCATATATCAGTTAGAATACAGAATATTCAAGCTTATAGTCTTATCAGGAACTGTCAAAACAGATGTTAACAATGGAAGTAATCAAATAGCACTCATCCATCCACGAAAGTGTGTGCTACAATATTGAACACTAACACTAACATATTGTGTGTGTGTGTGTGTGTGTGTGTGTGTGTGTGTGTGTGTGTGTGTGTGTGTGTGTGTGTGTGTGTGTGCGCGCGCACTAATCCTGGAGTGACCCTGGTGCTGATGCAGCACTAACTGAGAGAGGCTTTAATTTTGCTCTTTCTGTCTTGGTTTTGTTTAATCCCTCTTCATTTAAATTCAACATCATTATGAAACACCGTCTTACAATGCCAGACAAGATCCTCCGGAAATGTACTAAACTGCGTATTTGCTTTATCTCCCAAATGGCATAATCCTAAATTACTACTGGGGGGTTTGTATGTTTTGAAATTGACTTGTATTATGGAGCCCAGTGTGGTCAGCCAGAGGCACACATACGATACAGATTCACTATGAAATTGATTCACGCTCATTCCACTACCTCACGTCAACTTTCCCAGCCTGATCATTTATTTATAACCTCATAGTTCTTATTTATTATTCTCGGATGCAAAACTGCAGATGGGCTGACAGATGACAGATGAAGCGATGGATGGAGAGATAAATGGATGAATGAAGGGATGAATGAGGGATGGTAGAAAGATGAATGCATGGACAGTGGAATGAATGGCTGTACTGGAAGATGGACGCATGAATGGGTGGATGGATGGATGGATGGATGAGTGAACGATGGAGAAGATGAATTGGATGTACAGAGGGACGGTTGGAGGAATGCATGAATGTAGGAAAGAGTGGTGTATGGATGGTTTGAGGGACAAATGGACAGGTTGATGGATGGATGGGGGAACGAAGGAAATAATGGTTGAGGGATGAAGAAAATATATGATCTTTGATGGATATATGGAGGTATGAGAAGAGATATATGGCTGGATGAGAAGAGTGGACGAAGGTATTAATGGTTGGAAGAATGGTTATCTGGATTAATGTGTCATGGATGTGTGAATTGGATGGATGGAGGGATGAAGGGATGAATGAAGTAATGGATGGAAGGATTGATCCCTGATGAAACCATTACATACTACTTGGCTTGTGTGCTTCTCTGTCCTGCTGTCTTCTCACTTCCGCTGTCTTACAGCAGGTTGTTTATTCAGAGTAGCTGTTTTGCTCCTGTTGTCCCTTCTTTTTTCACGTTTCTCTCAATTGACCTTGACTGAGCTCCCCTCTGTGCCAGTCTTAATCCTCCACGCCTAGCGTCTCTGAACAGGGCGCCAGACTGCACACCTCTCCTACAACTCCCCTTTCCATCTTTTTTTTTTTTTCTTTTTCTTTTTTTTTGCCCCCCTGCTGCAACTCAGCCATGATTCTATTACAGCCAGTTTCCACGGAAACCTCTGAGTTCCAGGGTCATACCTCCCAGATGGCGACGTGTCGCTTGGAGACCCTGGCTGACTGCCCCCCCCCTTTCACCACCCCACGCACTCAAACACTCACACACAGACCATACATATGCACACACACACACACACACACACACACACACACACACACACACACACACACACACACACACACACACACACACACACACTCCCTCTGTCCCCAGTGCCACTGGCCAGGATACCGGCTGCCTCAGCACCATACTTGCACAGTCTCAAGACTGTTAAAAAAGTCAGTGAGTCACATGAGAGCCGGAGTTGGTTTATGCTACACATAGTAGTCTAGTCCAACAAATGTGAATCTTGTGAAAAGTTTTTGTTTTTCCTTCAGAATTTAATTTTAAAAATGAGGAGTTGGCTCGTAAATGTAATATTGATTGTTGTTAATCCAGAATTCTACTCTTCCAATCATGCTTCATGTCAAATCCACTGTGCTGGTGTTAGAAGCAAACTTCTGTCACTGTCTAAATAGACAGGAGTTTTAAAGGTTAATCACAGTCTTTGAAATTGCTAAGCCACAGGCATTAAATGACTGTTAAAAGTCCCACAATTGCGACTCCCGGAATTATAAGCTCCCATATCCATACACTGTAAGTGAACTGCAATCACTGTGGGTAATTGAATTTGAACCATCTTTGTAATCAGGGAAACACATACACAGCAAAACTAAGTGGCTTAATCATTCACACCCTTTGTGTGTCATTGTGCTTGTTAGCACATTATGCATTCAGCGCTGCTGTGTCCGGGACTTCTCAGGGACACTGCTCGTCTTTGGAGCAGAGGACAGATCACATTACCTTTCATGGTGTCTGCTAAGTCCTTCCTCCTTCATTCAGTACTGTTGCATATAGAAGGCAGGCCTTGTGTGTGGATGCAGGGATGGGCGATATGCTGTCTGTAATGGTATACAAGACATTGGTTTTTGGGTGTAGCCGTTTTTTAGGGATGTGTTCAATAAAGGTAAAATGAGCTTTATATCAATAATACATTGAAACTGAAATCTAGTAGTTGCAAGTGGTCCATGGTTACAACAAATACCTTTCTTTTTGAGAGTGAGAAGGGCACTTGCAATTTAGATGTCTTGAAAACAAAACAAGCTGTAAGCCCGCTGAATGGACTCTGCTGTTAACCAATACACACATGCAACAGCACAAGGATGACCACAAAGCCCTGAACGTTACTATGCTGAGCATCCAAAGTGTGTAGCCAAGTAGTGCCCTGTTTGTGCTTTTTGTGGCCGACCAAACATGACTTAACTTTGCACTGTTGCTGTTAAACCCAAATTCCTGAATATGAATATAGGAACAGGGTAAAGAACTCTGAATGATAGATTTTTGGTTGTTATATTGGACTTTTATGACGAGAAAAGACTTGCTAAAGGCAGCAGAATAGTTCAACTGTGGTATACACTTCTTATAAAAAGTGGTTTATCATTTGGTACAGAATAAAGCAGGATTTAATTTTGATTGATTTCAATGTATTATTTCTGTAATCAGATAGCAATTACATAAATATAAGAGTTGTTTTTCATGTGACTCAAACAGAAATACTCAGTCGACGATTTCACATCTATTAAACAAATCCACTGCAATAATATTCTGTGAAATATTTTATTCATAATATCAACATGCCAGATATTTGTTGCTGAAAAATGTACCATGAAGACCATTAGCTAAATTAGGTTGGAGCCAATAAAAATTAGTTTTGAATTATTCTCCTTTTTCCTCTGAAACTTCATTAGTCATCCGTGCTAATAGGGTTTTTAATGTCAGTCTAAAGCTTAGCAATCATTAAGTTTGCATTCTCTATAGAATAAAGGGATTTAGAGCTTTTGTAAGATAAACATTCTTTCACCTGACATTTCAAGCAGTGTTTCCTAACATGACTGACATAAGGTGCCCCATTATGGTGGCTGATGATATATTATGCATTATTCTTTTCATGTATGCAATGACACTCAAGTAACGTGGGTGTCGGCATACTTTTCTTCGAGAGAAGGAGAGAGTGATGGATGGTGCCTTACATATTTGGCTTTAGCTTAATAAAAAAGTGCACACTCTACTGCAGAAGATAAAACTAGATAAAACTAGCCTTCAAGCAGCTCACAAGGCTGTTGATAAAACTACATCATACTTTTAATGAAATCTTGAATTATCAGACATTATTAGACTGTATTGCTTTATATTGCATATATATGTATAATCGGTTTTAGAAACTGTACAACCATGTATTCATGCAAAAATCTTATCATAAAAGCATCTCAGAATGCACATGTCATCCTCTGGGTTTGTACCGTCATGTTTAACAAGCAATTATGGTCAAATATCAATGATTATGTGTAACACCAAAAACAGCATGTTGTGCACTGGGTTATGTCGTCGGAGAAAATGTCATCAATGTAAAATAATGTCTTCTGCTCCTATAGTAATGTTTCTACACCATAATTTGTGACACTGTACCCTGTTGAGTGTCATCTCATACAAATGACCCATGCAACTTCTTTTTAGGAATTAAATCCCACATAATTCACATAATGTAACCATAAAGGTTCTTCAGCTCAATGTCATAGAAAAACCACTTCACGTTCCTTTTTTCATCTTTCAGTGCGTGGTTATTTCAACTCATAAATGCTGCACTATGTATGTATTGTACTGTTTTGTTTTGCCCATGTATTAATTTGCAATACAGTCAGTTCAGTGAATTTTTAATGTTTATTTCTACATAAAATTTATATGTATATTAATGATTTTTATTTTAGAATCATACATTCATATCTTTTGTAACCCCTAGTTTCAATAAGAAAGGTTTTTTGTTGTTGTTGTTTTCTCTCAGGGATGCATGCATTTAGTAAAGTAAGTAACTAATAGCATGTTTTTTTATTTATTATCTCTAGGATATGATGGTAGGAAATCCTTTCAACAAATATTGGTTTGGTTCACGCTGAGCTGTGCAATATGGATTCATTACTACGGTAGCCTTTCACCCACGCAGCCCACTTAAAACGTGACCGGTTACAATCAAGTAGTTCATGAAACTAAACCTTTGTCACTATGTGGTATAGAGCTGTAATTTCGGAACAAATCTGAGAGGTGTGGTCAGATGTTATTGCTGCAGTTTTAGCAGTAAGATAGTGATGGCAAAAAATGAATAGTGCCCCCGATGCAAGTCAGCGGTGGACAGGCACAAAGAGGTCAACTTCAAAACAGGCACGGGATGGGCTGTGTACACTAATGCTGTGGTTGTTCTGTCCACTGGCATCTGTGTGAGGATAAACCTGTTGGTGTAATCACAATCTAATTGATATGGTGTCTGCTCAGCCCTGTTCCTCTTACCCCTCATTCATTTTCTGCTAAAGCTCTGTCTCCAATGGCAACGTTTCCAGCTCCTCCAGCACCAGAACAACTGCTCTGGTGTATCCAGCTCCTCCAGTAATGCGGTTGTGCACAGCTACTGCTGGCTAAGCTGGTGTATTTTAACACATTAGTTGGGAGCTTGGTGTTGGATTAGGTTTAAGCCAGCTTCTAATGCATAGTCTGGCTGTGGAAGAGAAGATCGAGGCCTGAAGTGTTGTGCTAGCCCACCACAGGGAACAATTACCTCAGCAAATCCCTCCATCCAACAGCAACCATGAAGACCTGGGCTGCTAATCAAAGTCAGTGCACAATGAAAAACAAAACAGTTGGGTTTCAATATGATGAGAAATGCAAGAACTGTTTTCATGACTCTATAGCTACCCTGGAGATGGTGTGGGCGAAGTTGAATAACATGCGATACCTCTGTGGAGTATTGGGAAGAGACTTAATTAAGGGCACTTTGAAGGTGCTCAAGTACACTTTGGTTTGGAGAATAATATAATTCATGAATATTTAATAGGAGCTACTTAGATAAGACTTGTTTATGATATTTCTTTCACAAAAAGATTTTACTAAATACTTTTTTTTCCCCCCTGAAAGCTTTGTTTAGACTATCAAACCAAACTTTAAACTCTACACCACATAGTGTTACTTTCAGGTTGATTGAAATAGAATAATATTTTGCATGAAGTCACTCTCATTATTAAAATGGATTGTTTGAAGGTTTGCATCATTTCATTTACAGGACATGCCTACAACTTTGAACATTAGATTTTTTTTTAATTTTAACCGCAGAGGACCTGGCGTCCACATGTGTGGCGTCCACACAAAGACCTGACTCTATGTGGCATGCCACAGAAGAACATCATGCAGTTCCTTTAATTTCGTATGGACCTTCTTGTCTCAGCATGCCAATGACAGCTCTGACTTTTCCAAGCAGGATGACCCAGATGTGTTAGTCCAAAGGGAAAAAAATGCTGCTATGTTCAGCCACAAAATAAATGTTTTGCACATCATCACTAATTGCGACTTCACTGTGTTCTATGATATATATATATATGAAATATAAAACTAAAGTCCTCATATGTGGACATCATTTTCTCAGAAACTACATCATGTAAAAAGCTCATTCTTTGGTTTTACACTAATCAGGTGTCAATTAGCCCAAATAGCAAAGAGAAATAAAAAATGCATGCCCTGCAAGAGTTCAGGTTTTAGGAGGATAAAGCAAACGGCAAATATGACAAAATAACAAAAAAAGTGAAACCCCCCCCCTAAAGTAGAGCCCCCTTTTGTGGCAGTTACAGCTGCAGGTCGCTTTGGGTCAATCTCTATGAGCTTGCCACATTTTGCCATTTGGACAAAACTGCTCTAGATTCTTCAGGTTAGATGGTTTCTGCTGGTGAAGAGCAATCTTAAAGTCTGACCACAGGTTCCCAATTGGATTAAGGACTAGGCCATTCCAATACACTTAAATGTTTCCCCTTAAACCACTTGAGTGTTGCTTTAGCAGTATGCTTTGGGTCATTGTCCTGTTGGAATGTGAACCTCCATCCCAGGTTCAAATTACTGACAGACCAAAGCTCAAGAGTTTTGCTCAAGAATATCGCTGTATTTAGCACCGTTCATCTTTCCGTCAACCAGTTTCCGTGTCCCTGCCTCTGAATATATCCCCACGCTGGTGATTTTGGGGTGATGTATTGGTTTTGCACCAGACGTACTGTTTTCCTTGGTAACACTTTTGTTACATCTGACCCAGAGCAATACTTTTGTGTTGTCTCCCACATGCCTGTTGGCAAACTTATGAGCCTATTTCGTCATTGAGTAAAGGGTTTTTTCATCCCAGCTCTATGGACAGTCTCTTCTTGGGAAATCTGCAGCTCCTTCAGGGTTACCGTTGGTCTCTGTGCTGCCCCGTTCTTGCCAGGTCTGAGACAGGTCTCTTGGCAGATTTGTTGTAGTACTACGTTCTTTCCATTTGATGATAATGGATTTGGTGGTGCTCCAGAGATCACCAGAAATTTGGATATTTTCTTATAACCCACCTGTGACTTTTTCTTCTCAACACCTTTGTCCCTGACTTGTTTGACTTGTCCTTGGTCTTCATTGTGTTGTTTGGTTAGTGGTGCCTCTTGCTTATTGGTGTTGCAGCCTGTGGGGCTTTCCAGAAAAGGGGTGTATATACAGACAGATCATGTGACACTTAGTGAAATGTCCACCTGTGTGCAGTCTAAACATGTGACTTCTGAAATTAGTTGGCTGCACCAGAACTATTTGGGGCTTCATAGCAGAGGGGGTGAATACATATGCATGCAAATTTTCAGTTGGTTATTTCCAAATAAATCACATTCAATTCACTGATGGCAATATTGGGTGAAATGCAAAACTTGAGATTCATCACCTCAGGCTAGGTTTTTGGGTCTGCCCATATTTAAAGAGCCTCATACCACTGCAGCTTCAGCTTTCTGTTCTTGAATGGCATGAGGTGGAAGATGACTGTTCTAATTCTGTGTTTCACAACCCTGGTCCTGCAGGCATCCCTGCCCTGCACATTTAATGAATTTTCTGCGTGAACACACTCCATGCCTCTCTGAAAGGGCTTGTTAATGAGCTTGGTGGTGGATTTCCACAGGTGCAGAATCACCCTTCCTCCTGTGAACCTTCAGGGAATGGACATTGAGGGGGTACCTGGTGTTCACTTAAACACCAAATTGGACTGGTCTGTTAACACCACTGCACTTTACTAAAGAGGTCAGACACATTGGTGGCATCTACCATCTTTTATGGTGGGGTCTGCTGGGGCAGCAGTTTTTTGATGCAAGACAGGAAAAGTTAAGGGACTGAACAAATTCAATGAAGGCCAGTTCTGTCCTGGGAAGCCCCTTAGACCCAGTGCAGGTGGTAGGAGACAGCAGGATGTTAGGCAAGCTGACATCCATGTTGGAGAATTACTCCCACCCCATGCATGAGACTCTGGCAGCATTAGGCAGCTTCTTCAGTAACAGGCTGCTCCATCGAAAGTGTGTGAAGGAGCTGTATCGGTATCACAGGTCCAATATTACATAATACTTATTCCATCTTTCCAAGTGCAATATATATATATTTATATATGTGGTATCATATACAGGGGTTGGACAATGAAACTGAAACACCTGGTTTTAGACCATAATCATTTATTAGGATGGTGAATTAGGGCCTCCTTTTGCGGCCAGTACAGCGTCAATTTTTCTTGGGAATGCCGTTTTTTGGATACAGTCTGGGTTAACACCAGAACATCCCTTTCAGACAGCTTCCTCTTACATCCACAGTTAATCCTGTTGGATGTGGTTCATCCTTCTTGGTGGTGCTGACATTACCATGGATACCGTGGCTCTTGATACATCACAAAGACTTGCTGTCTTGGTCACAGATGCGCCACCAAGACCTACAATTTGTCCTCTTTTGAACTCTGGTATGTCACCCATAATGTTGTGTGCATTGCAATATTTTGAGCAAAACTGTGCCTTTACCTGCTAATTGAACCTTCACACTCTGCTCTTACTGGTGCGATTGGCCACCAGTCTGCTCCAATTTAGCCATATATATATATATATATATATATATATATATATCCTTTACTGACTACTTTGTTATTCCTCTGCTGCAATGTTGTGAATATCTAAATATCCCCACTGTGGGACTAAAAGTATTATGTTTTCTTTTCAGGTGGATCATCTAGGAACAGCGTTGGGAAATACATAAACATACCATGTCACATTTTACTCCATATTAGGTTGTGCTGTTCTCTGTCCAACTCACACTAATTGAAATAGGATGGCATTATGATTAGATTGTTTTCTTTTGTTTTCAGAGGGGAGTATATACGTTAATATACACATTATTCATCTCCTGAAGGACTTGCTAATTAGATGATGGGTTTATTCAGACGCGGTGGTGCAGAGAGCACACCATTTTATGACTCTCGCAAGATGGTGTTGTAGACTGTGCTTTGAAGTAACGTCATAGCATGTATTAGAAAGGACACTGTAATGTAACTCTGTAGAGCAAAATTCTGTTTTTCTCAGATCAGAGTAATTATTTTTGGCCCCTCAAGCCCTGTAGACAGAGTGTGAGCTCAGGTGCTTCACAGTGACTATCCTAGTCTGAGTCTTATCAGTGCATACCAAGCTCCCCATGTTTCTGAATTTCAGCAGAATGTTTGTGCTCAGTTATCTCATGTCTTAGGTTAAGTGGTGCTAATGTAACCTTGGTCATGGCCTCATCTGTATGCATATGACTGCCGTGGGACCCCGTCTGGTACTTTGCACGGTGCTGTGACAGGGCATGTGGTGGCTGCCATTTTCTCAGTCATGCTCCTAATCCTTTCACTGTCTGAAAAAGGGGCACTGTGTATGTGATGGAGCAATGACACGTCGGAGTGAGATTCATCATTTATTAATCCGACAGTCCTGAGAGGAAGCCAGAACCAGAAATCAGCTTCATCTTAAATCTGCCCTTCGAACCTTTTGTGCTGATCTGAATGAAAGAGTCTGACAATTGAACATTTTGTTCATTTGATCTTCTACCCTTCAATGCAGGCAACTATACCATGGCTGAAGTTCCTTGTGTCCAAAATTACAAGCTACTATTGGCTGGAGTTCTAGAATATTTGCTCCAGTGCAGAGTTTTGCATTTTTCCAGTAAATTGTTCAATGTTGCTGACTAGATGAGTGGCTTTACTATAGGCTACATGAGAGATTGAGGTAAAATTACAAAATAAATCTGGTGAAATGTTTAAACTTTTAAAAATAATTTACTCTTCCACAGAAGATTAGTACATAATAAGTGCAGACTGTCTAATTAAAACGTCAGACATAAGTTTTGCTTAATCTGGATTGTTCCAGGGAGTGGGATCACCATGGCAAGATCCCGAGAGCTCATTATTCAATATCCATATGTATGTTAAACACGACAAAGGTTTCTGTGGGAATTTTCTTCACATAATTATATCAAACAGTTAGTTACACAGACTCACAGACATACACACAGCAGTTCCGATAATCCAAGCGCCCCCTCTCCAAAGCATCTCCTGCTTTATTTGATGTTTGTACATCTGTGTTAGTGAATTATTTGGTCAGAACTCCTCCACTGCCCGTGGTAAACATCACTGATCCTTTCATACTCTAGGTGTTGACAAGATAAAGTTTATGGACAGAGACTGGTTTAATTCAACCCCCAATAAATAAATAAATAAATACACATACACACTTCACAGCCACACAAACATACTTGAAAGTTTGTGAACCCTTTTTTTGTAAACTGAATGTTTTATATTTCTGCATAAATTAGATCTAAAACGTCATCATATTTCCCCACATGATCTAGAAGTAGATAATGAGAACCAAATCAAACAAATGAAACAAAGTGCACGTAGACATTTGTTTATTGAGGAAGATGATCCAGTATTACATATCTGTGGGTGGACTGTGTGAACATTTGCTTTCATTATCTGTTGTGACCATCTTGTGCAGCAATAACTGTAACTAAACACAGTTATACCACATCCCAAACTAGAGTCCCTGTTGTGCTGGAGCAGATGAACACAAACCTGTTGGCACCGTGCCTAATGTCAGGTGTGGGCTAGAGGGGTATGAATTCCTTAACATTGAACTGTGGAGCAGTGGAACTGCAATGCAATCATTTCCTCCCTACAAAGCTATGAAATGTAGTAGAGTGTGTGTGTGTGTGTGTGTGTGTGTGTGTGTGTGTGTGTGTGTGTGTGTGTGTGTGTGTGTGTGTGTGTGTGTGTGTGTGTGTGTATGTGTGTGTGTCCTTAAACTGCACAAAGCTAGATTTCCAATCTCCATTTCAGCTTTTGTGCCCGAAATACAAAAACATAGTATTTAATAAAAACATTAATTGGGACAAGTTATTATTATATTAAAATGTATTCTAGCTTTGTCAATCAGACAGAGTGAAAGGTTTTCCCAGAAAAAACGACCCTCTTCTCACTAGACTGTACTTAATGTGACCTGTTACCTAAAGTATATCATACACCTCTGAACTAGACAAAAAAAAGTCTATGTACTTGGTAAAATTACAGATCTTTCGGCCCACATCAATAAAAGGTGTTTGTCTGTAATCTTTGATTGAAGTGTACTGGTTTTATCCCACCTCCAAATATATTAGAAGGGTTGGCTATATGCACAGTTGTTACAGGTGTGTAACATTTATGTTACCCTGTAATGTCATGTTTACCCTCTCCATTCCACCACTCCCACCTATCATGAAGTGAAAACATCTGTCATCAGTCATCACCTATTCTGCCAGCTGCATGTGTAGGTTTAAATAAATACCCTCTACCATCTCCCATACCTGCTGTTGATTAATGCATTAATTTCCGTGAAGGAACCCTCCCAAGGGATCAATAAAGTTCTATTCTATTCTATTCTGAAACCCACCCATGGTTTCCTGCCCTCTTTTTCTACCTACCTTATAGCATCACTAATATCATTCATGTGGTGACACAAAGAGCCATCAGATGAAACTTTTTTCAAGGGCACAACTTTATGTTCACATATACATTTTATTTTGTTGTTCAGATAATGTTTTGGTTATATCACATAACATGATTAAAGCTTAGAAAATGTCATATATATATATATATATATATATATATATATAATGTGTGTGTGTGTGTATACTGACGCATCAATTATATGTACTAGGCTTAGAAGTATTAATTTCAAAATATATAATGATTCAAAATATTTTAAAATATTATAAATATAATTATCCTTGTCTGTAATCACACTCTATAATGTATATTGTATTGAAATTGAAATATAATCAATACTACCTCTACTACTAAATAATAATAATAATAATAATACCAATAATAATGCCAATAATAACAGGGCAGGTTATTCTTCAGGCCCAGAGCAGAAGGTGGTTTTGGTGGTGTACTTTTCTGAAGGGCACAGTAAGAGGGAGTAGAGTGGGACAGTATGTGTTGTCCCTTTGCACCTGCCACCAGGGCTGCTACTGGCCTGAAAGGCTGGGTGTTTGCCTGCAACCAGCAGTGGCATTAAAGACTGGATATGTCGGGTCTGTGGACACAACCGCCACGCAATCACCAATCTGTCAGTGCTGTTAGTAATTTTTTTCATTTTAACTTACCAACTGCTCTTTCCTTTGGCATTTACTGAAAGACAGAATGCAGTCCTTCATGAAGGATAAGCACATATAAAACCCAGTGTATCCATGGGCTATTCAATGTTGCTTAAGTAGTCTGTATGTAATGACATCCTGATTCGGAATCATACTTGCTTATTATTATTTAACTAATTTGTTATGACTATGAAATTACATACATCGATCTACCTGAACATTCAATTGTTGAGGCTTTAACTGATGAGAAATAGACTTCACATGGACAGATTTTTGCTGGGGTCACACCATCTGACTCAATGAACTCAACATGTTTAACCACTAAAAGGGTGGTTGCTACTAGGGCTTTGCATCATGAAAGTCCAGTCTTTCTTTAAAAGGCTATGAAACATGCCTGAGGATGACCACAAGACCTGACATCTGAGCAGGGTCAAGGACAGACAAAAGATGGGATTAGACCAAACCAAAAGAGCTTTATTTATACATTAAAGGACCAATACCAATCTGTAAATGACAAATTAAACGCTGGTAGGGACACTACAAATCCTATGAAGGGACTTTTTAACCCCAGGATTTCATCTTTAGCTCTCGTGCAGAGAGTACCTCAGTTTGCCCTCACTTCTTCTCCTCTCTGTTTTGAGGAGTGTGAGGGGTGGCTCTTATGCCAATATCGCAGTGTTGAAAGAGGCTTGATTATGGACCAGCTGGGGCAGGGTGGCCCCGTCTCTGTTCACCCCAAGGCATATGTGAATTTGCAGCAATCAGAATTTATAGACATGTGAATGGACAGTAACACCACCTAACATTTGATCCACAGACAATGTAACAATGTAGTCACATAAAAGAGGTATTGAAGAATAAGGTGACATGTATTTATTTCATTACTCTCTAAGAAAATAATAAATTGTGATGCTGTGAAATGCCAAACAAAATGTCATTGGCCCATTAAGCTGCCCACTACAAGCCTCATTACTCAATTCAGATTTTTTGCTCAGATCAGGTTTGGCTATCTTGATGTTCACACTGTTAAATGTAGTGCCCTGTATATGTAATGTGCACATTCATATGTTTATGCGTGTCTTCTCTGCAGAGACATTATAAATGAGGAAATCAGTCAATCTTGCTGTGTGCCCCACTGGTTATGTGGCGAGATGGGTCAATGTGCATGTGGAGATCCCCCACCTATGTATATTTGTGCAAGGAAAATATCCACAGCAGGCCAAAAAATGTTTTGTGCATTATGGATACACATGCTAAAAACCATTGACGACGTACATCAGATTTTATCTGTGGTTAAAATGTGTTTCCTAAACAGAAATCTGACCTTCAGTGTCTAGTGTCTATCCCCATTCATATCAGCAACCAAGTGAACCCTTAGATTTTAGTAGATCTTTGGCCTCCATCACCAAGCTCATGCGTGTAGGTAAAAAGATGAATGAATCCAATCTAACTGTTCACGTTCATGTTGCATGCTCACAGATTGGATACGTATCTGATTTAGGACTACTTACAAACTTGATTTGAAAAGTTGGTATTGGACGCTCACGGCATTGAAAAAGTCTTACAGTGGGGCAAAAAAAGTAGTCAGCAACTGATTGTGCAAGTTCTTTATAAATCCTACAGTGTGATTTCCTTGATATTTTTTCTCATTTTGTCCCTCATAGTTTGAAGTGTACCTATGATGAAAATTACAGACCTCTCTCATCTTTATAAGTAGGAGAACTTGCACAATCAGTGATTGACTAAATACCTTTGCCCTGCTGTACCTGGGTCACGCTAAGGCAGAAAAAAAAAATCTTTAATTGGCTGTTTATTTAAAAAATCTTAAATAATTTGAATCACTTCAGTCTGGTAATGTGAATGTAGTTTTCCACAAATTGTAATTTTAATCAGTTTAATCAGTGACTTAAATTGTAACTCTGTAGGTGACGAATGAATTTCCTAACCCTGCTGTTTCTGAATGTGCATGTGTTGTTTTCTGTCAGTACAGTGTTAGTACACGTTTGCACTGCACCAGCACACGTACATACATCTCTCTGTCTGCCTTTCATGAACGAAATTCAGGGGTTGAGGAGGGTCACACAATCACACACACATCATGTCTGGCCTGCTCCTACCTGACCCCCTGAGAGACAATGAAGAAACATAAAAATTTGATTGACTCCATGTTCTCCCAACTCCAGCTGTGGGTCCACTGTTTGAATGGGGATTTGCTGCCTCTTTGCTGCAGCCTCAGAGTGACTGTGACATGCCCATCATACTGAACATGTTGGAGTCAGCTCTCCTTTCCATCCCCATACCTCGTTTCCGCCTTCCATCTTTAAATCAATATTTGAAGTGAAGGTGGTCTACATGCTCGGTCCTGTGTATCTCTGGGGAGCAGCAGGCGCTGTGGCCAGCCGTGCTGCAGCCCGGTTTTAAAGGCAGGGATCAGACAGTACAGAGCACAGACACTAAATCAATGGCCTTATCCGCAACCTCCCTCCGCCTGAGGAGAACAATGCATTTCTATCAGAAGATTATATTTGCTCAGGAGCTTCTGACCCCCTCTGGCCTCCTCTACCATCTCCCGCCCACCCCACTTTAAACTGGGAGTAATGCTCCGATTGGATTTGCTTTATTCCTCTTGTCATATTTCCCCCCCCTTTTCTTACCATCTTTTTCCACTTACACTCTGTTTGCTTTCAGAATGTTTCTTCCCGAATATTATACGTAGATGTCTCTGTCTGGAAATTTTATCTACACTGTCTACCTTTTATCCACATTTTTTTAGTAATTGTTTGCATTTGACTATTTACTGTATAATGTAATTAAACAATCACAGTATTAATAATGGTTATTTAAAATGTAAATGAAAGTGTCATTTCTTTAAAAAAAAAAAATAGGTGCCTTTGTCATCTACAATTATTATTTTTTTATCCCAGTTTTCCGTCCCAATTTGGAAATACCAAATACCCAACCATGTCAGGGCCCCTCCCCCCCTCCCCCATCACATGATGACAGGCTTCTGGCTGCTGATGGCAAGCAGCATGACCCAGGATATGAATCTGCAATCCTTGGATATAAACAGTATGTAAATTACTGTTTAATTAAATACTCTTAAGTACTCTTGCTTGGCAATTAAGTGCTCTTGCTTAACATGGCAAAGAGGAACTGACATAGTTTAAACTTGATAGATAAATTCATTTTAGTCAAGATTTAAATGACATCACAAACAGTAAGTGATATAATTGAAGCCTTCATCATTTAAGTATGCCAAGAATTACAAAATTTAAGCACAGGCCTTATCTTTACACCTGACTATATAAAGTCAAGCATTGCAAATTCTTTCCATTCTGGAAAGAACATCAAGTTGCACATGCTCTTCTGCTGCCTGAGGTGGGTTTTTAGAGGATGAACATATATTTCATGTTGCGTATTTTTGCAAAATGTTTGCTTGTGATGGAATATTATCGCCAATGCAGAACTAGACACCCATTTCATAGAATGACTGAAAGAAATCATAATGGATAAATGTGGTATTAAATGAGTAAATGTAAAACCACAGATTGCTTTGGTTATCACTGGAGATAACTGTGACTTGCGTATCTGTTCTTAAGTTATTCATCACTGGATTTATCTTATCTGTGCTGTGTAACAGGCAATATGCAGAGTATTTGCTCCATTCTCAAGCTGTCCTACCACACTATTACATTTTGTCTTCCTTTTTATTTCCCTCTCCATGTCTGAGATGCGCAGAAGGGGGCAGGTTGAGTTGTGCCTGAGGCCTAAAGCATTTTGCTTATCAGTTGAGCTCTGCAGCTGGGACAGGCCTGCACTGCACAGCCAGCTTCTTATGTCACACAGTCGTTAATATTGATTCACTTAACTGGCTGAGTCTAATCTATGCAAGGCTGGCTGGGCTAACTGCCCAAAATTTTACCCCTCAGGATAGATGCCATGTTTGCAGTCATTTGACTCGGTTCATAGCCCTGCAAGACCCATAAGTCTCTCTTGCTCTCTCTTGTGTATTCTCACTCTCACTCTCATTCTTAATCATCATTCAAAAAAAGAAATACATTTGTATAGTAATTTGGACAACTGATGTCACGGAGCAGCTTTACAAAAATTAAAAAATAAATGAGAAATAAGACGATGAAAAACACCTGAAACAAAGGATAAAGGCATAAATCCCTTGGTCAGCAAGCCAAAAGGTGTCAGTGGCAAGGAGGAAGAAACCTTGGGAGGAACCAGGCTCGTAAGGTGGGACCCATCATCCTCTCTGTCAAGCGACTCATACATAGTTGTTTGCTGTAATGCTTTGATGTACTGAAGTAATGATAGTTTGATGGTGGACATTAGTAGCAGTAGTAGATAATTAGGGTCTGTGTAAATTTCTACATAGTCTGTGATGGCAGGTGGGCAACCAGTCCAGGACAGGGTAAGAACAGTCCACTAGCTGGAAGGTTTGCCAGCCAATGTGAATGGGTGGCAGGGGAGATCGGGGAACATCTCAGATAGGTGGCAGGAGAGCTTCAAGTCAGCCTCTGAAGGGGTGGCTGGAGATCTTAAGGTTAGCCTTTCATCAGCTCAGGCTGGTGAGTCATGATTAATCACAACAGAGAGAGAATGTTAGAGAGATGTAATTAGTATGGTGTTTATATTTATGAAGAGCAAAGGATATAAATATGACCACAGTGTGGCGAGTGACTCCACTGCACTGGCCAAATTTTGTATTAATTGTAAAATTCTCTTACTTGCCTACACGGGTTTGCTCCTGAGCACCTGACAGATATAGTCTCAGAATTCAGAAGGCTTCAGAATGGGGAAGGGTCTTTTTATAAAGCCCCCTAGCAGGCTGAAAAATCACTTAATGTCTCGTTTGGGATGGTGGAGTGATTTGATGCCAATGTTTCAGGATGCTCCCATGTTTGTTACGCTCTGGTTCTCTTCTTTTAGTTAGGTTCCTGACTGCAGCATTTTGAACTAACTGAAGTCTATTTAGGCTCCTGCTTGAACAACCTGACAACAGTGCGTTGCAATAATCTAACCTTGAGGAGATAAAAGCATTCATTAATGTTTCTGCATTGTGAAATAATAAGGCATTTCTTGGAAATATTGCAAAGATGAAGAAAACCTGTACTGGTAATATTACCTTTTTATTGGTAAAATTAATTCAGATTAAGTCTGAATCAATTATGACACCAAGATTTTTTGCTGCTGAACCAGGTATAACAGAGAAATCAGCCAGTAATTCTGATCATTTTTTTCTTGCAGATTTAGGATCCAAAATGAGAACCTATGTTTTGTCACTATTTTAAAGGAGAAGGTTTTGCAACAATCAAGATTTTACATCTTGTATACAGCCCTCTGTTTTCTTTAACCAATGATCATCTAGCTATCAGGTGTGGCTGATATGTACAGTTGTGTATTGTCTGTGTAACAGTGAAACTCTATGCTATTTTTGTTTGTGTCTAGGGGTAGCATATAAAGTGTGAACAGCCTTTTGGGATTCCATATCTTATCTCAGTGAGCTTGGAAGATGCATCGTTTACCTTTACAAATTAAAAATTTCTAGGAGAATAATGTGGTCTATTGTATCAAATGCTGCACTTAAATCTAGCAGCACAAGCAGGGACACGCAGCCTTGATCAGAGGCAAGAAGGAGATCATTTGTAATCTTAACTAGGGTTGTCTCAGTGCTATGATGAGGCCTGAACCCAGACTGGATTTTTTCATATATGTGATTCTTTTGCAGGTATCTGCACAGTTTTTGGGCCACAGCTTTTTCTAAGATTTTAGATATAAGTTTATAGCAGACGGTACACTCTGATCCAGATTTGCTTTCTTTATCAGTGGTTTAATAACTTCTACATTAAAAGCTTTCGGAATGTGATTAAGAGATGGGTCTACTGCTGGTGAAAGAGGTTTGATTATAGCTGGCAGCACTTTCTTTCTGTCTGTCTGTCTGTCTCTTTCTTAGCCCTTCTTTTTCTTTCTTGCACTCTTTTCCCTCTTCATCTCTGTTTTGTCTTTTCCATCTTGTCCTTTTTTTCTTAGCCCATCTCTTTTTTTCTTTTTTTCTCCTTTTTTTCTCCCTTTCTCTGTCAGATTTTCTAACCTTTCTCTTTGTTACAATTAAGTATTTGCTGTGAATTATAAAAGAAGTTTGCATTTTATTATACATATATCTCTCTCTCTCTCTCTCTCTCTCTCTCTCTCTCTCTCTCTCTCTCTCGCCCTCTCTCTCTCTCTGTCTGTCGGTCTGTCTGTCTGTCTCTCTCTCTCTCTCTCTCTTTTCTCAGACATTCCACGCAGCAGCAAACCAATAAAGTTATTACAAGCACAAGCCAACTAATCAAACAGCTCTCTGACATCATCAGTGGCTCCTCCCGGGTAAACACTTCCTTTCATTTTGCTTGCATCCATATATCTCTGCTTTCATAGACTGTAGTATGTAATTATATTCATCAACCTACTGTACTGAACACTGTGACGGATTTTCTCTACATAGATAGAGTTTACCTTAGTCATGTACTGTCTGGGATGTTCAGTGGTAAATCATTAGCAGAATAAATTGCAGTATTTCAGGCTTAAGCTTAATCCTGAAAACTGGCAGCGTGTCATTTAACTACATTACTCATCACTTTACACTGTATGTCACATACTGCATAATGTGGGTTTTCTGCATCACTTCCTTCATTATAGTTTATGAAGTAAGAAGCAGAATGCTACTAAAATGCAAGAAAAAGATAAACTGCTGAATTATATAGTAGTTTAAATAAGACATATTATTCAGGGTTCATTTTATTCACTCAATAATTCTCTCTCTACAGCAAGACCGTCTACGTCTAACCAGGCTGAAGACAGAACTGTCTGAGTCAGTGCAGCGTTATGGTGACCTGCAGAAGGTGAACACATGGAAACCACTCTACTGTCATGCACACAACAGTGTTTAAAAACATAAAGAAAATAAACAAAAGAAATCCCTTTTAGTTGAGCATTTGTTTGAGTTGTTTTCCTTTCCAGTCCATGTGAATACTAATATCATTTGTCTTTTTGCATCAGAAAATTGCAGACCGGTCAAGGGCCTTACTTCCTTCAGCGCAACATGACCGGAAACAGGTGAGTGGTTGTAATGTTCTCGCAGATCAGCAGGAATTCACACACTACAGAAAGTTGGGTATATTGACAATCAGGTCATTTTAAGGTACCTCACTGAGAATTTAATACATTTATTCAAACTAGTTCTAGGCAGTTTTATGTGTTAAACAACAGTGATGATGGCACTGGTCCAACTAAAATGCTTCATTTCCTCAACCAGAGAACGACACAACCTCAAACCAACAGTAGTATTTGAGTAAAGATCTCATTCTCCTGCAAGTTGAACATAATTATTTAAATTGTGTTGGAGAGTATTACGCAATACCACTTTTCATTGCCCATTTTCATTTCTAACCAATAATTTCCTTTTTTTTTTTTTTTTTTTTTTTACTTAATTTACTTTAGCTTTTCTTCATACATTATTGCTATTATTATTAATTTAGCTTTTCTGTATAAATTAATTTAGTAAATAATTTTGGCAACATTTTTAATTTTTAATTTTTAAAAATGGCATTTCAAATCATTTTCAGAAGATTAAAAACTAGTTAGATTGTGATTAGTTAGAACGAGAGAAGCAAGCTTATGGTTTTGATGAATTGCCCACTGTCTAGGTTATTATGTCCAAGATGTTAGGAGATGTTGAGAGCAGTGGTTACATAAGGGCATGCACACATGGAAATCAGGAGTAGAACTGTAGCATCTTTAGTGGCAAATCCAGGTTCTGTTTGGGTTCTGACAGCAGTTGGGTTAGAGTATGGTGGCCTTGTCTGCCTTTGCTATGGATCGACACACTCCCCGAGCTGCTGCTGTGATGATCTAGAAACCCATTACATCACCCCTAGTAGTGATGAGGGACACTAACAGCTCAGTGATATAGTGCCTTGTGAAAGTATTCACCCCCTTGGCTTTTTACCTATTTTGTTACATTACATCCTGTATTTAAATATTTTTTATCTCAATTTAATTCTCTAAATTTGGTGAAGTGAAATATATATATATATATATATATTTTAAAGTAATTGGAAATGAAAAAAATAATTGGCATGTGCATATGCATTCACCCCTTTGCTATGAAGCCCCTAAATAGTTAATAGCAACCAATTACCTTCTGAAGTCACATGCATAGTGAAATTAAGTCCACCTGTGTGCAGTCTAAGTGGTGTCATATGATATATCACTATATACACACAATCCAATTTTTTTAAAAGCCCCAGAGGCTGCAACACCATTAAGCAAGAGGCACGATTAACCAAACACCACCACGAAGACCCGGGAGATTTCCAAACAAGTCAGGAAGAACAAGTAAGCTTTGGGTTATAAAAAATATCCAAAGCTCTGGTGAGCACCATGAAAACCATTATCAACAAATGGAAAGAACATGGTACCACAACAACCCTGCCAAGATAGATCCAACCAACAAACTCTCAGACTGGCATGGAGGGCATTAATCAGAGAGGCAGCATAGAGATCAAAGGTAACCCTGAATGAGCGGCAGAGTTCCCTTGCAGAGACTGGCGTATCTGTCCAAATTACCAAAATAAGCCGTACACTTCATAGACCTGGGGTTTCTGGGAGAGTGGCCAGAAAAAAGCCTTTACTTACAGACAAAAATATGAAGGCTCATTTTGAGTTTGCCAAAAGGCATGTGGGAGACTCCCTCAAATGCATAGAGGAAGGTGCTTTGGTCAGATGAGACCAGAATTTAACTTATCCATCAAGGAAAATGCAATGTCTAGTGCAAAACCAACACATCTCAAGCCCCAAGGAACACCATGCTGTGTGGATGTTTTTCAGCAGCAGGGGCTGTAATTGCCACAAAAGGGGGCTCTACATAGTGACATAAGGGGGTTGAATAGTTATGCACACTGCTTTCTATTATTGAGTTGTAGGCATGTTCTGTAAATGAAATGATGCAAACCGTCAAATATTTGTTTTCAATTCCAGGTGGTGAAGTAGTAAAACATGAAAAATACTAAGGGGGGTGAATTCCTTTGCAAGGCATAGCATTTGCAGGATGTCCGGCACCCACGTGTTGCCTCTCATGGCAGGATTCTTTCAGCAGGATAATGGTGAAAAATGGCATTTATGGGACCAGTCTACAAGTGTGCTGGAATTTCTGGCCCCATTGTAACATATGTGAGTTAATATGTGAGTTTTAGGATTCTATACAAAACCTGTTTGCCTACATGTCCAAGTGTATCTTAAAGACTGTGGCCTAACATGCCACAAGAGCCTTCTCTCAATTGTACAGTTTTCCTGAAAAAAACCTATCCTTTCACTCTGATATTGTAAACACTTACATGTAACATTATTACATTCACACATATATGCACAGACTCATATTATTTGATGTGATTGTTTGTTTGTTTTTTTTTTATAAAATTGTGACACAATGCTGCTTTCAGTGCACAAACACAACAATTTACCTTTAAAACATTTACATTCACTGCATGTGTCAGACACTCTTATCCACAGTGAATTATATTACAGAGGGAAGTGAGTGTAGTACTAGCAGTCTTATCCACAGGCTTGTATTGGTATAGAAGGGTGTTCTTGTGAGAAGGAAATGGCTTGAACCAGAGGAAGATCAAAGTTGGCTCGCAAATCTCTCATCAGCATGTTTTCTCTTTTTTAATCTCTGGTTTATGCAGCCTTCTCTTTAGTGATAGCATAATACTTTGCCATAAAATGTGTTATTGTAGGAAGGTGCTGTAAATCTGTGCAGTAAGTGTGCAAGGGTAAGGATCAACCTCTCAGTAGTTGCTTTGCTCTATGCATTTAAATGGCATGTATGCTGCTGGCACATACAAAAGAAAAAGAAAGAAGCAACCATGAATATGCAACATATTTACAGCGTTGGCATAGTCAATTACACTGACAAACCGCAGCTGCCCTGCATTTAAGATGCTTTTCTTGTTCCAAGATGTCATTTTTTGCAGTGAACCTGTCTTCGTAGGTCTTTGTTCTTTTGTAAACTGGGTGAACCTGTGACAGTGAGATAAAGAGTCTGTGACTGACTGTGTGCATACACTGTAAGAATAGCTCTGAAGCTTCTGTCCCTGCCTATATCCCAGCATTGACATTCCAGCAGCATGTTATTAACTGCTTGAGTATAGAATATGCAGCAGTAGACCTGGACGGCTCGGAGCTGTGAGGATAATATGTGCGTGATTAAATCATGTGTGTGACTTGGTGTATGAAGACGACGAGTGAAACTGTAGTGACACTACACGTGTCACATGTGTGCGCTTTCTAGGGTGGAATATGATTGATTCGTCAGCGTGTAGTCAGGCAGCAGATTCCGCCTCAGCTTTGCCAGCTAAGAGATAGAGCTTTGCAGTGAACGACACCTGACTGACAGACAGAACCTCGGCAGTTTTTAAACTACACCGCGCCCTTTGAATGATTCACAGCCCGAGATTAGTCTAAATAAGACATTTCACCAGACGATCCAAGCTCTTTCAGTAAATTGCTACCGTAGCTGAATGCCATTTTGAAAGTACACAAGAAGTGACGTGCATGTGGTCGTATCCCTTCAAACACAACATCCTTTTTTATATCGCATGCTGTCATAGCATGTCACACACACACACACACACACACACACAGTCACACTCACACACTCGCTCTCTCTCTTTCTCACACACATGCACACACAAGAAAAGAATTCCGTACTTGGACGTCACTCCAAAACTGCACATCAAAATTCCTCAACTGTCATGCACCTGTGATGTAGACCTGGCAGTTCACAGATACAGATTGAAGTCTCAGCTGTGCTGCAGATCCCCCACACCCCGTTTCCTTCTACACTATACTGGTGTAGCATCTGGGGTTGCTTTCATGTGCAACTGTGTCACCTGTAGCTGCCTCCCCTTTTCTTCCCATATACTGTATGTCTCGCTGTCAGTTTCTCTTACCCACTTTCCAACTTCCGGAGCCACCAAACAGGAATATGCAGCTGTATTAACAGACATACAAAAAGATTGCAACTGCAACAAGCAAACAATGTGCCAGAATTGCTTCTAAAGTAGCAGATACCATTTGGGTATTGGATGAATGCCGAGCTTCGCCCGAGTCTGATTTCTTGGAGATCAAAGTAGGAAGCGCTCTGCTATCAGCCAGGCAGTCTTGGAGCATATCGTCAAACTGCCTCCAATTTGTACAGATATGTTTCCACAGGGGAAAGGGTCTCTGGTTGTTTCAGTACATGGTCAGACATGTTATACACACAACAAAAAATAGAACATGTAGAACGAGTATGACGCTACAAGCTTGGCACACCTGTTTTTGGGAAGTCTGGTGGAGGGAGGGACAGCCATTATTTAGATATCTTCAGAGATGTTCAATCAGGTTTAAGTCTGGGTTCTGTTCAGGCTGTGTGCTTAGGGTCGTTGTCCTGTTGGAAGATAAACCTTCGTTCCAGTCTGAGGTTATCATCAGGATGTCTCTTTACATCATTACAGTCATTTTTCACTCGACCCTGACTAGTCTCCCACTTCCTGCTGCAGAAAAACATCCCACAGCATCATGCTGCCACCACCATGCTTCACTGTAAGAATGGTATTGGCTAGGTGATGAGCAGTGTCTGGTTTCCTCCAGACGGAATGCTTGGTATTCAGTCCAAAAAGTTCATTATATTTGCTTCTCATGGTCTGAGAGTCCTTTAGGTGTCTTTTGGAAAACTCCAGATGGGCCATCATGTGCCTTTAACTGAAGAGTGGATTCTGTTTGGCCACTCCATACAGGGCTGTCTTTCTGGAAGGTTCTCTTTTCTCGCCAGAGCAATGTTGGAGCTCTGACAGAGTGACCATTGTTTTTTTGGTCACCTTCCTGTCTAAGGTCCTTCTACCATGATTGCTCAGCTCTAGGAAGAGTCCTGGTGGTTCAAAACGTCTTCCATTTACAGATGACGGATCTTCAATGCAGTAAAAATTGTTCTGTACCCTTCCCAAGATCTGTGTCTTTATACAGTCCTGTCTCAGAGGTCCACAGACAGTTTGTTGGACTTCGTGGCTTGGTTTGTGCTCTGACATGCACTGTATACTATGGGAGCTTCATAATACCAGGTGTGTGCCTTTTCATGTCATGTCCAATCAACTGAGTTTACCACATGTGTTCTCCAATCAAGCTGTGGAAACATCAGAAGGATGATCAAAGGAAACAAGATGCATCTGAGCTCAAGTGTCTGTCATGGCAAAGGCTGTGAATACTTATGTATGAATTAATTTAAGTACCCCACAGGACCACCACAAAGTAGGTATTATGTGGGTGGTGGGTCATTCTCATGGGTGGATTAGACACCACACTTCTGCTAAAAAGTTTAAACCTCTGAATCACTGCTGGACTGAGAAAAGTCCACCAACCAAAAATAATCAACCAACAGTCCTGTCAGCAACCTGTCCTGTGTCTTATCCACTGAGGAGAATGACCCACCACTAACATAATACCTACAACACACAATAACACACCACTACCCTGCCAGCGTCATTGCTGAATGCAATTGGATGCTCATGCCAAAACTAGTAGAAAGTCTTTCCTGGACAGTAGAGACAGGATAAACTCATGTTTCATATCCTTGATATGAGAAGAAGCAATGAATGAACAGAGTGTATATGGTGATATTTCTACATCAGGGCTTGGAGCTCATTACATCTACCAGAAAGACTTTGTGGCACTGAGGACTTTGGGACTGAGTTGGATTTTTCTGCACTAAGAACTAAGAGAGCAGACCAGTTAAATGACTTAATGCTGAGTAACTCTCTGTGTGAGTGTGTGTGAGTGTGTGTGAGTGTGTGAGTGTGTGAGTGTGTGTGAGTGTGTGAGTGTGTGAGTGTGTGAGTGTGTGAGTGTGTGAGTGTGTGAGTGTGTGAGTGTGTGAGTGTGTGAGTGTGTGTGTCTGTGTGTCTGTGTGTGTCTGTGTGTGTCTGTGTGTGTCTGTGTGTGTGTGTCTTTTATTGATTATATTATTGCTAACATAAATCATCTTTGAGTTTGAAAGAGAGGCACAATATTTTAGATATATTTAATTTAAAAACCACAGATAAAGATACTCTAATACACTTAAGGACAGAAAACAATTTATGCATCAAGTAGGAATGTAGGAATCAAAGGAAACTTTCTGTGTGCATGTAATGATGATATTTGTGAGTGATTACAGTATTATAGCGAAAGGGTAGGTTTATTGAGGAAAACTGTACAGTTGAAAGGACACTTTAGTACCCAAGATGGGTACAAGTTAGGCATGCAGGTTTAATTTTTTTACCCACAGATGTTGTAGCTGGGTCTGTAGATCCTGCACACACATTGATTACTTAAGCGATGGCTGCCCAGATCATCACACCAGCAGTTGGGACAGTCTGTAGCTCAAGACCAAAACGGGATTGAAGCACTCACCACAAGGCCTCCATACTTGAACCTGACTGTCGTCTGATCCCAACAGAACCTGAATTCATTGCTAAAGGCAAAATGGTTCCAGTCATATTTGCCATGTGTGTGCCCTCATGTAAGGACTTCTCCCAACACCTCCTAATAGTTTGGCCAGAATGGCCTAGATGGCAGACAGCTAGTCAAATTGAGCATCCTGCTTCTCTTCCTAGATGTGCCTCCTCTGTCAGCTGCCAGTTATTTAAAGCATACTATTTCTTTTTGAGTGATTAGTATGTCCTGAAGTATGTGAGCTTCATTTTCCAGTAATGGTGTGAGCTCCTTAAGCATTAATAGCCTTCACCAATGATTCTTGATTCCAACCCTGTTGATCAGTCCAAAACATTGATTTGGTAGATGTTCAGTGCCATCAAGTCCTGCCAAGATATTTACCAGTTAATTTACCATATATGGGTTTTAATTACAAAATGTAACATTTCTTAATAATTCAACAATAAACAGATGTTTTTAGAGTCCATGTCTTGCTGTACAACATTCTGGTGAGCTTCAGTTAAAGGGACAGAAGTTCTGACGTTCTGCAGAATCAGTTCCAGAGGTGCACATAATTTTACCAACACAGGCATTTTATTTTGGGTCACTATGTTATTCTGAACAGTTGAATAAACATTTGAATAGCTGAATAAATGATATATCACAGTTTGGATAATCCTGATGATTATTAGATTTTCAGACAATGAATTCTTGAAGTTCTGATCTGTAATTGAGTGCTGGAGGTCATACAGCTTTTTGTTCACTCCATGGAATAATAGCGTCTTCTTCTCCATGTTTGGCCTGTTTTGATGAAAAACTTGCTCTGTAGCTGGCTATGTGTAGAGATATTATGGGTGTGTTGGGAATGTCTTTTCACTCACATTGTTTGTTGTTAAGAAATGGAATTAGTTCATTATTGGTTCGTTCATATCCAGGCTCCTTAGCTTTGATCCTCATGTGACTTAATTTTTAATGGCTTTCTCAGCATTATTAGGTAAATGAATACACAGCTCAAAATATGTCACAATGAGTTATTATTTTATAGAAGTCAGAATTGCCTGTTTTGTCTCAATCATGTTTCACTGCACTACATAACTGCAGTTACAAGTCCTCAGGCTGTGAGTAAGGCTACTCACAGGTTGCATGATAAACAACAGCCTTTCCTTAGTGAAATACGTTTCCTCAGGTAGAAATGATGACTTTCCTGATTTTGTGATATGTATCTTTCCTCAAAGGTCACCAGACTGACTTCAAGTTTGTCACTGTAAAATTTTGTTTACTGACAAGTCACTTAATAACATGCTCATAACTATATTTACAACAGTAAATATGGTATGATCATAGAAAAAATATCTAAACTAAAATCTAAACTGATGATGTTTTGTATGGATGTACATTATACAGTGGGGAAAATAAGTATTTAGTCAGTCACCAATTGTGCAAGTTCTCCCACTTAAAAAGATGAGAGAGGCCTGTAATTGACATCATAGGTAGACCTCAACTATGAGAGACAAAATGTGAAAAAAAAAAAAATTGAGAAAATCATTTTGTCTGACTTTTAAAGAATTTATTTGCAAATACGGTGGAAAATAAGTATTTGGTCACCTACAAACAAGCAAGATTTCTGGCTGTCACAGACCTGTAACTTCTTTTTTAAGAGGCTCCTCTTCCCCCACTCATTACCTGTATTAATAGCACCTGTTTGAAGTCGTTAACAGTATAAAAAAGACAATTCGCCCACAACCTCAAACAGTCACACTCCAAACTCCACTTCATGGTGAAGACGGAAGCTGTCGGAGGAGACACCAGAAAACCTAATTGTAGACCTGCACCAGGCTGGGAAGACTGGAATTGCAATAGTCAAGCAGCTTGGTGTGAAGAAATCTACTGTGGAGCAATAATTGTAAAAATGGAAGACCCACAAGACCACTACTAATCTCCCCATCTGGGCTCCACGCAAGATTCAGCCCGTGGGGTCAAAATGATCACAAGAACGAGGAAAACTTGAACCACAAGGGGGGATCTAGTGAATGACCTGCAGAAAGTTGGGACCAATGCTATAAAGGCTACCATCAGCAAATACACCACGCACGCCTAGGGACTCAGATCTTGCAGCGAGACGTGTCCCCCCCTGCTTAAGCCAAATGTCCATATCCAGGCACGTCTGAAGTTTGCTAGAGAGCATTTGGATGTTCCAGAAGAGTATTGGGAGAATGTCATATGGTCAGATGAACCAAAGTAGAACTATTTGGTAAAAAAACACAACTCGTCAGGTTTGAGGACAGGAATGCGGAGTTGCATCTGAAGAACACCATACCGACCAGAAGCATGGGGGGTGGCAACATCATGTTTGGGGGCTGTTTCTTCTGCAAAGGACCAGGGACGACTGGTCCTCAGGTACATGAAAGAATGAATGGGGGCCAAGTGTATTGTGAGATTTTGGGTGCAAACCTCCTTCCATCAGCAAGGGCAATGAAGATGAAACGTGGCTGGCTCTTTCAGCATGACAATGATGCCAAGCACACTGCCAGGGCAACAAAGGAGTGGCTTCGTGAAACATTTCAGTCCTGAGGTCTAGCCAGTCTCCCATCTCAACCCCATCGAAAAACCTTTGGAGGAGCAAAGTCTGTGTTAGTTCGCCGACAGCCCCAAAACATCACTGCTCTAGAGGAAGATCTGCAGTATGGAGGAATGGGCCAACATACCAGCAAACAGTGTGTGCCAACCTTGTGAAGACTTACAGAAAACGCTTTGACCTCTGTCATTGCCAACAGAGGATATAAGCAAACAAAGTATTGAGATGAACTTGTTATTGACCAACACTTGCTTCTTCCACCATTATTTGCAAATAAATTCCTTTTAAAAGTCAGACTGATTTTCTCAATTTTTTTTTCACATTTTGTCTCTCATAGTTGAGGTCTACCTATGATGTCAATTAACGGCCTCTCTCATCTTTTTAAGTGGGAGAACTTGCACAATTGGTGACTGACTAAATAATTATTTTCCCCACTGTATACCCATAAATCTACAGACACCTTTAAGATGCACCTGCATTGGTGACATGGGTGCCTAGATATGCAAACACAGCTGGCCACTAAATTTCCTTGCCACTCTTTGCCCACTGGCTGCTCATTTGAGGCTTGGACCTGGATCTTTGTAAAGCTGCTTTGTGACAACTTCTTGTTGTAAAAAGTGCTATATAAATAAAATTTGATTGATGTTCCAGTGCAGTGAGATGCTCTAGACCAGCCTGAGCTTACCAGGCTTCCCTTTGGGATGGGTTGGAGTGGCTTTCATGACCCAGAACTATTTATTCAACATCAGAAGCTTGCCTCACTAATGTTCTTGTAACAAAAGCAAGCAAATCCTCCCTACGGTCATGTCAGAAGAGTCTGTTTCTGCAGCAAAGGAGGACAAACAGCATATAAACATCATTGATTTTAGAAGAAAGTCTGGAAGAGTTGGTGTCTACAGACTGTAGACTGACCTATAGTGAACCTTTGACGAACGTCTAACAGAACCTGTTTTAGTTGTTTTGATGATCAGCTATTTTTATTTAAGCAACTGTTTTCCATCCATTGATTGTGACAGCTCTGATCATAATAACATATTGTATGTAGATCCTCTTCAGTGTGTGTTAAAGGTTATAGTGTTTAGATGAGCCCAAACTAGGTAAAGCAGGTGGGTGGATGAAACAGAGATCAGCCTGTGTCAGTCCTCAGATAGGCTGCTATCAGTGTATGATAACGAAGTAAAGACTGAGTGCTGCGTTATGAACAGACAGCATCTTTAAAGAGTGGGCAGAACTTTGAGCAGCCCTAAGGAGATGTTGCTCTTCACACTGTCATTGTGCTGGAGTGAGCTGCAGCCTATTAGCTGTGCTAATTCAGAGATGGAGAGCAAACTGGAATACAATGAGTCACCCAGTGGATAGCGAAAACAATAACACGCCTCAGGCATATCTGTCATACATATGCAATTAGAAATAAAATTAGCAGATCAATGTGCTGCTGTCTCAGTGACCAACTCCCACATATTGCATCTTCAGTATGCTTCTAAGTTCTGCCAAACAAAGTCTAACTGAAGAAACCTATTTGAGGGGAAAATATTGCGTAAATGATTTTTTATGGCAGGAAGTCATTTTGTTTTTTCATCCACCAGTGCCAGTGGTTTGTTCGGAGTTTTGGCGCAGAATGTGTTTGCAAAGGTACTGATCTCATGCCGTGTTGATGATTCACAAAGCTGGAAATCTGGGAACAGCTGGAGCTTCATCCACAGTGTTTCTCAATGTAATTCATTATCTTTTTATTCTTCTGTGTGTTTATTGTTTTGTGTATGTGTGTGTAGAGCCCCCAGACACCCTTCACAGAGCTGTCTGAGGAAGGAGCACTGTTTAGAACAGCAGAGACCGTGGAGGGCGAGGGTCAGCAGGCATTTCTGTCGGAGATCAGTGAGGAGGACGTGGAGGTTCTGCAACAGAGAGAAGAAGCTTTGCTACAGATAGAGGTGTGTGGAGACATAATTGCACAGACTGTTCATCATACTGCATTAAACACATGAACAAATGGCTGGGTTAAAACATTTTATTGTCATCAAAAGTTAATATTTCTGAGTAAATGTCTTTGGTGTTGGCTCCATAGTCGGACCACGTCTTGAAACAATTAAGCATTTTCTGATCCTGCCGAGTGTGGAGGACCTCCAGGGGGCCAATCATTCGAGGGACCAATGGATCGGAAAGAGAAAACAGTTATATTTAAAGCAGCAAAGGGGAATTTGAGAAAAACCTTGTAAAAACAGGTGGGTGCAAGTGATTGGTAAGGGAAGGCATGGTATTTGAGTCAACTAGTAGAACTTTCACTAAAGCTATTATGACGCATTCAGGAAGTGGTTGATTCAGCTAGTTGACTTGCCCATTTAAGGTATTTCTAAGCATATAAAACTAATAAGTATTGTAGAACTGTCAGTGTACAACAAAACAAAAAAAAAACAACAACCTAGAATTCAAATATTATTAAATATCATTAATATAAATATATATTTAATACATATTATTAAAAGAATATAATAAAGATCATTATTATTAAACAAGTACACTCCTTCAAATACAGCATCAAAACAAACATCCTGAAGCACTTTATATGGTGGCAGGAGACGTCAACCACGTGCATCTCCAGGAAGCTCATCCACTGTTTTACCAGTATGTTAACATCACCACATGGGAGAGGAACACTTTGGATAAAGTGTTTACAAACAGATGAGGTGTGTAAAAGGGATTCTAGTGTGTAACTGGCCTGAGTGTGTAATGTAAGTGCCACGCCCACACCTTGGTGCCTCAGATCATACAGTTGTGCTCAAATGTTTACATACCTCGGCAGAATTTTTGCTTTCTTGGCCTTTTTTCAGAGAATATGAATGATACCACAAACTTTTTTCACTCATGGTTGGGTGCCATTTATTGTCAAATGACTGTGTTTTCTCTTTTTAAACAGAAACAAACAAAAAACATCCAAATGACCCTGATCAAAAGTTAACATTCCCCAGTTCTAAATATGGTGTATAACATCAATGACAGCTTGAAGTCTTTTGTTGTAGTTGTGGATGAGGTTCTTTATTTTCTCAGATGGTAAAGCTGCCCATTTTTCTTGGCAAAAAAAGTCCAGTTCCTGTAAATTTCTGGGCTGTCTTGCATGAACTGCACGCTTGAGAACCTCCCCAGAGTGGCTCAATGATATTGAGGTCAGGAGACTGAGATGGCCAGTCCAGAACCTTCACTTTGTTCTGCTGTAGCCAATGACAGGTCAACTTGGCCTTGTGTTTTGGATTGTTGTAATGTTGGAATGTCCAAGTATGTCCAATGCGCAGCTTCCGGGCTGATGAGTGCAAATTTGCCTCCAGTATTTGCTGATAATGTGCTGCATTCATCTTTCCTTCAACTCTGATCAAGCTTCCTGTGCCTTTGTAGCTCACACATCCCCAAAACATCAGTGATCCACCTCCGTGCTTTACAGTAGGAAAGGTGTTCCTTTCATCATAGGCCTTGTTGACACCTCTCCAAATGTAACGTTTATGGTTGTGGCCAAAAAGTTCAATTTTGGTCTCATTACTCCAAATGACCTTGTTCCAGATGTTGTGAGGCTTGTCTCTGTGCTGTTTGACGTGTTGTAGGCGCAGTGATGTCTTTCTTCTGGCACTCGACCATGCAGCCCATTTTCAAGTGCCTCCTTATTGTCCATCTTGAAACAGCCACACCACTAGTTTTCAGAGAGCCCTGTTTTTCAGCAGGTGTGATTTGTGGGTTATTCATTGCATCCTGAACAATTGTCCAGGCAGTTGTTGCTGAAATTTTGGTTTGGTTTTTGCAGAACCCCTGGTTTTTCATTTGTTAATCACAGCTTGAACACTGCTGACTGGCATTATCAATTCTTTGGATATCTTTTTGTAACCCTTTCCTGTTTTATACAGTTCAACTACCTTTTCTCGTAGATCTGTTGACAATTCTTTTGCTTTCCCCATGACTCACAATCCAGAAACGTCAGTGGCTGTGTGGTCTTTGTGCTCCAGGACTGCTTTGAGACCACAGACTAGCAGATATTTAGGGAGGCTGCAACAACAGGGAGCAGCGTGTACTTAGGTGGTGACCACCACCATCCAGCCAAATCAGAAACGTCATCTGAATTAAGAGGTGCGTTCCCTGCTGAGAATTTGTGATGCCACATTCAAGGATGGTG
Organism: Acestrorhynchus altus; assembly: GCA_034509495.1. Lineage (NCBI taxonomy): Eukaryota > Metazoa > Chordata > Actinopteri > Characiformes > Acestrorhynchidae > Acestrorhynchus > Acestrorhynchus altus. Next base: position 11,418,332 of record CM067507.1, on the reverse strand, counting down.
ATGCAGGAGCATTTACAGCAGTTAGAAGGAACCTGTTAGTTGGGCATAAAGAGGGCAAAGTCCACATATGTTCTCAAGATCCACGGTCACTTCAACTCAAATGACCCACAGACCATGTGGGTCACAAGAGGGGTGATGCACAATACATCACTCCCGACTCCCTGAATGCCTTCTATGCTTGCTTTGAAGCCTCCAAATCTACCATCCCCTCCCGGCTCACACCCTACCTGGATGAGCCACTAACTATCACTGTAACAACAGCAGAGGTGAGGAGTACACTGCAGAGGATCAACTGCTGGAAAGCCCCTGGTCCTGATGGGATATCAGATAGAGTGCAGTCCAATTTTATGAGGTTCTGACAGACATCCAACACCTCACTGTCCCAGACCAGAGTTCCACTGTGCCTTAGGACCTCCACAATCACCCCTGTGCCAAAATCCTCAGTATCATGCCTCAACAGCTACCGCCCCATTGCACTCACCTGTGTCATCATGAAGTGCTTTGCGTAGTTGGTGTGAGACACCTGGAGCTGACCATCAATGTGACTGAGGACTCTCACCAGTATGTGTACAAGTGGAACCAGTCCACAACTGTGTCCATCACTGCTGTGACCCACCAGTCCCTCACTCACCTAGAGAACAACTTGGTCCTGGATTTCCTGACCTGCAGGCCACAGAGAGACAGGATCAACAGCCACACATCCTTCACCATCATCCTGAACACTGGCTCAGCCCTCTGCTGTACACACCGATGACACACGACTGCAGAGATGAAGTTCACAGACAATACCATGGTGGCTGTACTCATCAGCCATGGAAAAAGTCAGTATACAGGAGAGAGGCAGAGGACCTGGCATGGTGGTGTGCAAACAACAACCTCATTCTCAACATCCAGAAGACCATAGGATTTCCATAGGACTGGCACAACCCTGCCCCTCTCTACAGTGATGGAACAGCTGTGGAGAGGGTTCCTTACACCAGGTACCTTGTTGTACACTTGAGAGACATGCATACCAATACCACAGCTATCATGAGGAAAGTCCGCCAGTGGTGACCCCTGCACCACCAAATGCAAGGAGAGAGCCACCTGCATACTCCACAACCCCACCCTACACTGAGGTACCTAGAGCCACCTTGGCACTACTGCACCTTACCACTCTACAACTTTAGCTGCTGCTGCTGCAGTATTTTGTACAATGTTTTTACTTAGATATTTATTAAACTTTGTTTTTTTGGCTACATTCTACAGCCTATTTCTGTTTCTTTTTATTTGTCTAACTAACGTTTTAAATTCACACTGTTCACTGAGTCTGAGTGACTGTATTACATTCTATCACATCACATGGTGAGAGTGACAATAAAGCTGAGGCTGAGTCATTGGTCACAGGGTGGCTTATACTGTGTTCAGACTTGAGAGAAGAAAAATGAAAAGAAAGAAAACTTGGTGAAAAGAAAAAAAAATCAGGTTATTGTACCCGTACAGCCACAATCTTCCAGTACTTGACAGGAAAGGAGCTGTCGTTACGGCAATGAGCCCCGAAAGTATGACACTGATTTTATCTTGATGTGATGAGATGTGAGGCACACCACAACATAGAGAGGTAAATCACCAACTGGACTGTCTGAAGTGGTAACTTCTTTAATAAAAAAGCAACACAAATATATCCTTTTCAGTAAAATCCGATACATTATAACAGTGGTTCTGAAGTCTGGTTCTGGAGTACCACTGCCCTGCTTGTTTTAGTGTTTTCTTTCTGTAACACACCCAGTTTGGCTCAGCATGGACTTGGTATTCTGTGTTCTAAAGCAGTTTTGTTGTGAACAGAAAGAAAGTAGTCCAAGATCTCATCATTCTGGAAGAGGGCCACAAAGAGGATTGAGGACCTTTTGAGTTTGCGTACAGTGTGAACACAACATATCTGAGGTCAGTTACAACTAGTTTCCTTTCAGGTTGAGTTAACAGAACTGAGTTTGATTCATTTCACAGTAAACTGTGTATGGAAATGAAATGTTGTAGTGGATCACTAAATAGGGTTTTCAATAGTGACTCACACATGGACAGTTCAGATTATGAATAAGCTCTGTAGAGATGTTCAGTTTCATCATATTAAAGGTATTTGTGAGGTGAATCATATTTGAAGCAAGCTTCAAATAATCCAATGATTGTATGAAAAAAAAACATCATTACATCCCATATTAAACCAAAACTTGTTTAATTTTTAATTAATTGTAACATATGACCACTAGAGGCTTATTGCTAAAATGTGCCAGGTGTTCTACTGAATGCTTTGTTTTCATTCATTAAGTGATGGAGTTTCTGTTTGTGTGCTTCTTCACCACCATGTAAAAGTGCAGTTCATGAATCAAACAAAAGGAACAACACATGTGCTGCAACCACTTCAGGAAGTGGTCTGGGTTTGGAATGTTTTAGGTCTGTTAAACAGGATCTGAGTTCAGTTGACATGTTTACATGTACATAGAAAAACATGGAAAAAAAGACTCTGTGACCAGAGACCATCTTGAAATAATCCAAGTGTGAAAGTAAACAATTCAGAAGTGGTTGGAAAACAAAAAGATGAATGTTCTACCATCCAGTCAAGCATTTGTAGTGTCATTTGATATTCATGTACAGCTTGTGTCTTCCAACCTACCTGAACAACTTCTTCCATGAAAAGCTGGCAGCAGTCAGAATAGTATGTGGTACTAAAATGTGGTGCATTTTTCATTGAAGTTGAAAAAGTGGTTATATAAGAATTAAACATGACTTTGAGACTTTTAAATATTACTTATAAACATATTATAAATGTTACTTTTAAAAAGAGCTTGGTTTTTGTTTTATACTGTAGTATTTTCTATTAAATTTCAATGAGGTAACAATAACAAAGCTACTGCACGTCAGTAAGACCATTTTTAAACACAAACAAGCAAATACTTTGTAGTCTCCCAGTGTGTTTACAGAGAGATGGTGAAAGTGTATCACTACTTACACAACTACAGGGGTTGGACATTGAAGCTGACATTTCACCTGTCATTTTAGTGTGGGAGGTTTCATGGATAAATTGGAGCAGCCTTGTGGCCAATCTTTATTAATTGCACCAGTGAGAGCAGAGTGTGAAGGTTCAATTAGCAGGTAAGAGCACAGTTTTGCTCAAAATATTGCAATGCACACAACATTATGGTTGACATACCAGAGTTCAAAAGAGGACAAATTGTTGATGCACGTCTTGCTGGCGCATCTGTGACCAAGACAGCAAGTCTTTGTGATGTATCAAGAGCCACGGTATCCAGTTGGAGTCAGAATCAACATCAGACAAGCTGGAGCATATCAAACGTGTTTGAATTTTTTGCCCCAACTTTAGCATAATTTAGCATTTTTTTTTTTGCATGAGTCTATGTGATTAGTTGCACAAACAATGACTTCAGCAAACTGTTGTCCTCCCATGTTTAATTCGAGTCCTCTTGGGAATGTGATGAACCTATATTTTAGAGAGTGTTTGTTTCAGTTCAGCTGCAGGTTGTGTAGTGTATGATCCCTAGTTGTTTAGTGTGTGGTGGATATTGTATAATCTGCTATGACTCTGAAAGTCATGTAGTGTACGAACATGCATGCATGTTTTGGGTAGACATTGTATGTCCATGCAATGTGAGTTAGCGTACAGTTTGACAAAGGAAAGCCAATGTATTAATTTGTTGAAAGTGTTCAGCTTGCATTCACTTCTGCTTCTAAATATTTGTGAGTCTCTGATTAGGTGAGTTTTGAAGTTTCAGCAGTTTGTGTGGCTGTGGAGCAGCTGCAATCTATGCGTTTCATTGTGTGCTGCCTTTTGGAAATTGGTACAGTTTATTTTGCCTGACCTAAAGGAACAGCTGACAATATAACAACATGGTCCTAATTTCAACATCCTTTCAATAAATCAACCAAAAAGTCACACAAAATAAGAGAGACACAGCTACGGTAACTAGCCATTGTTTTGAACGCTGTTGACACCATGAAACGGAAGCCTTTTAGGAACATCTCTTCCCACGCTCATGAATATTCACTTACAACATTTAAAGTGTGACAACAGAGTAATTACTATAAGGTGGGAATGTCAGTCAAGTACAGTCAATATCCAGAAGCTTTCCAAAGACACAGAAGCAGATTTTCAGTTTTCCATCTAACTGAGTGGTGTGCATCATAGTTCACTTGGCATGAAAGCTGTGCCATTCAAGTACATGTGAGTTTATGGGATGGAGAAACTCTCTATGGGCAGTTGTTGGAAGTGAATTAGCCTGCTCAGTGTTCTCCACATTGCCTTTGCTATATTTGGGATTAGGCTGTAGTAGAGATTATATAGATTTGCATGTCGTACTTGTTATATTGGTTTTCCAGTGTAAATTATCTTTCCTATATATTTATTTAGGAATGAACGCATCACAATACAGAACTCAGAGATGGCCTTGGCTGAGACTGATGTTTGGAAAGTTGAACATTTTGTTGGAGAAACAAAGAAGGTATTCTGTTGGAATCAGTCTTAATTCAAATAAAAGCTGTTAACCATTTTTCAGACTAAATTCAAACTTTTTTTTTTTTTACATTAATCTGCACATATTCAGACATTGACTAACTGGGGCTGTGCCTGGGAACTTTGTGCAAAGTGGTCAAGGCTGCTTCATGATACTGTTCCCCCCAAGGAAATTAGTGACCGCCTTTTCAGGGAGCTGTTATGACCTTTTGGCAGAGATTATGTCGTCAGTAGTGGAAAAGCCTCGTTCACTCGGACAGAAAGGCTTTTGCAACTCTGCCTTCTGTTCTCTCTCCAGCACCCAGGGATTTTTTTGTGTTGAGAGAGAACATTCTCATTTCTACCCATATCCAATCTTGTATTATTGTGCTGCATCCAGCATTTTGCTTGAAGAAAGCATTTCCTAAAAGGTCATCTGGTGTTCATTCAAAAAATGACGAACACATACTAATGGAATGCAAATCAAATTTCATAAGCATGGCTCCCTACTGGAAATCCTAAACTATAAGCCATTTGCAAGTTAGCAGCATGCCATCCTAAGCTTAACTTAAGATGATTGATGTTTGAGTTTGACTATGGTGAGTGTGACATACAGGAAGTATGAAACCTTTATGAAACATACCTCATAAGAAATGCTTTTTAGTGTTGTAGCCATTTTTTTTTCCATCCATCCATCCATCCATCCATCCATCCATCCATCCATCCATCCATCCATCCATCCATCCATCCATCCATCCATCCATCCATCCATCCATCCATCGAGAATACAACAACCACCAAGGTGTGAGCCACCACACCTTGTGGGAGACTGGGGTTTGATTCCCTGTCTGGGCATCTATGCTGTGTTACACCAATAGCAGTCCTTGGGCAAGACACTTCTCTGGTCCACCTCTGTAATATTAGTAACCTACTAAGTCGCTCTAGATAAGAACTTTAGCTAAATACCATAAATGTAATCCATCCCTCCCTCCATCTTTTCTGCTTTTGTCTGATCACAGAAGGAATCACTACAGAGATACGTGTTACCTTTGTCTGTAATGCTAATCCAGGGAGATCTATTCCCATTCTCCACATTTTGGAATGTTTATGTATTTAGATCGGCATGTGCACATACAGTATGTACAGTGGGGAAAATAAGTATTTAGTCAGTCACCAATTGTGCAAGTTCTCCCACTTAAAAAGATGAGAGAGGCCGTTAATTGACATCATAGGTAGACCTCAACTATGAGAGACAAAATGTGAAAAAAAAATTGAGAAAATCATTTTGTCTGACTTTTAAAGAATTTATTTGCAAATAATGGTGGAAAATAAGTATTTGGTCAATAACAAAAGTTCATCTCAATACTTTGTTGTATATCCTCTGTTGGCAATGACAGAGGTCAAACGTTTTCTGTAAGTCTTCACAAGGTTGGCACACACTGTTGCTGGTATGTTGGCCCATTCCTCCATGCAGATCTCCTCTAGAGCAGTGATGTTTTGGGGCTGTCGGCGGGCAACACGGACTTTTAACTCCCTCCAAAGGTTTTCGATGGGGTTGAGATCGGGAGACTGGCTAGGCCACTCCAGGACTTTGAAATGTTTCTTACGAAGCCACTCCTTTGTTGCCCTGGCAGTGTGCTTGGGATCATTGTCATGCTGAAAGACCCAGCCACGTTTCATCTTCATTGCCCTTGCTGATGGAAGGAGGTTTGCACCCAAAATCTCACAATACATGGCCCCATTCATTCTTTCATGTACACGGACCAGTCGTCCTGGTCCCTTTGCAGAGAAACAGCCCCAAAGCATGATGTTGCCACCCCCATGCTTCACAGTTGGTATGGTGTTCTTTGGATGCAACTCCGCATTCACTGTCCTCCAAACACGACGAGTTGTGTTTTTACCAAATAGTTCTACTTTGGTTTCATCTGACCATATGACATTCTCCCAATACTCTTCTGGAACATCCAAATGCTCTCTAGCAAACTTCAGACGTGCCTGGATATGGACTGGCTTAAGCAGGGGGACACGTCTGGCACTGCAAGATCTGAGTCCCTGGCGTCGTAGTGTGTTGCTGATGGTAGCCTTTGTAACGTTGGTCCCAGCTTTCTGCAGGTCATTCACTAGATCCCCCCTTGTGGTTCTGGGATTTTTCCTCACCGTTCTTGTGATCATTTTGACCCCACGGGCTGAGATCTTGCGTGGAGCCCCAGATCGAGGGAGATTAGTAGTGGTCTTGTAGGTCTTCCATTTTCTAATTATTGCTCCCACAGTAGATTTCTTCACACCAAGCTGCTTGCCTATTGCAGATTCAGTCTTCCCAGCCTGGTGCAGGTCTACAATTCGGTTTCTGGTGTCCTCCGACAGCTCTTTCGTCTTCACCATAGTGGAGTTTGGAGTGTGACTGTTTGAGGTTGTGGGCAGGTGTCTTTTATACTGTTAACGACTTCAAACAGGTGCCATTAATACAGGTAATGAGTGGGGGAAAGAGGAGCCTCTTAAAAAAGAAGTTACAGGTCTGTGACAGCCAGAAATCTTGCTTGTTTGTAGGTGACCAAATACTTATTTTCCACCATTATTTGCAAATAAATTCTTTAAAAGTCAGACAAAATTATTTTCTCAATTTTTTTTTCACATTTTGTCTCTCATAGTTGAGGTCTACCTATGATGTCAATTACAGGCCTCTCTCATCTTTTTAAGTGGGAGAACTTGCACAATTGGTGACTGACTAAATACTTATTTTCCCCACTGTATATGGAAAATAACTGATGTTAACATCATCTCAACTTTTCCTATCTTGGTGCATCTCTAGTACTTACCTCCCATGTAATGTTCATATACACTTATTGGGCCACATTTCAGCAATCTTGTCTGGCAGAATTCCAGGATTCCAGAGAGAGCAGTGGAGCGCAGTGTGCATCAGCCTGCTTCAGTCTCTGTAGAGTTATATTGTCTGCTCTCTCAGCTTTATGTCATTTGCTTTATCTTCTATCTGCTAGTCAATATTTACTCAAGACATGCTCTGTTTAATGCAATGAATCCGTGCAGTTCAAATGGCAGTTGGAAGAAGTGGAGGAAGTTAGTCTTTTGACTCAATTTAGACTTACAGTGCGTTGCGAAATTAGCCCCCCTTGGGTATTTCATGTTTGTTACCTCACAACCTGGAACTAAAATGGGTTATTTGAGGGTTTGCATTATTTCATTTACAGAACATGCCTACAACTTTGAACATTTTTTTTATTATGAAGCAAACAACAAATGGGACATAATAGAAACCATAATATAAGAGAAAAAAATTAATGTTTTAAACTGGTGAACAGCAATCTTCAAGTCTGACCACAGGTTCTCAATTGGATTAAGGTCTGGGCATTGACTAGGCCATTCCAATACATTGAGATTTCCCCCTGAAACACTCAAGTGTTGCTTTAGCAGTATGCTTTGGGTCATTGTCCTGTTGGTGAACCTCCATCCCAGGCTCAGTTCACTGATGGACTGTATTGAACATCCCTGTATTTAGCACTATTCATCTTCCCCTCAACAGACAGGGTTTTCCTTGGTGTCTAAAAAGTTCCTCCATACATCTGGGGAGTCTTTCACATGACATTTGGCAAACTCAAAACAAGACTTCATATTTTTGTCTGTAAAGAAAAGTCTTTTTTTCTGGTCAGAAAGCCCAGCTCTATGGAGTATACAGCTTATTATGGTCATAAGAACAGATACTCCAGTCTCTGATTGGGAAATTTACAGCTCCTTCAGGGTTACCTTGTACTCTGTACTGCCCTCCTTGCCTGGTCTGAGAGTTTTAGTGGGCAGCCCTCTCTTGGCAGGTTTGTTGTGGTACCATTTTCTTTCCATTTGATGATAATCGATTTGATGCTGCTCCAGGACATCATCAGAGATTTGGATATTTTTTATGTCCCTTGGTATCTCCTTGGTCTTCATGGTGTTGCAGCCTCTGGGGCCTTTCAGAAAACTGACAGATCATGTGATACAGATTGCACACAGGCAGACTTCATTTCACTAAGCATGCCACTTCTGAAATTAACTGGTTGTACCAGAACTATTTAGGGTCTTCATGGCAAAGTGGATGAATACATATGCGCATGCCAAATATTTTTGAAAATATTTTTTTCTCATTTCACTTTACCAACTTTACCAAGCAGATGCATCAAATACAATAAAAAACAAAAAAAACCTTTAAATACAGGTTCTAATGTAACAAAATGGACAGAAAGCCATACTTATTTTGATTTAATTTTAACTTATTATATAGTTAAAACTGGGTGGATCATCAGAATTTCTTGACTTGCTTTTACTTGCTTGACCTGAGCAATGACTTGGTTTGTCTTCGATAACTTATGGCTAGGACTTGAGTTGCTTGAGTCTTAATGTTTCCATTCAATTTATAGTGGTTTTTCTGTTTCCATAGGCTAGAATGAGTCTGTCAAGACTGTAATTCATGCCATGTCAGAATATTTTAATCCTGTGCTAAAAAGTGCTGTAGGCGACACTGTGAATTTTTACATGATGCACTATATTTTTTTTATTTATTTCATTAATCACTTCACAGTGCCCAACACTGTTGTATCTGTTCTCTCCCAATATCCACTGTGCTCTGAGCAGTAGGATTAAAAGACACCACAGCAGAGTTTTGCTGGGATTCTGGGTTTTGAGATTACTGTAAGAGGAGCTGCTGAGAAAAGCCTCTGGTAAGGCTATTGATTATAGGCTTGATATGCTGGAAAAGACTTCAAGAGGTATTTGGTTTCAGCAGGGAAGATAGCCTGGAGATACTGTCACCATGCAAACGTTCAGGCAAGCTGGATGCCCAGGAGTTTCCGGGGCTGGGGGAGTGATTTCCAAAGAGCACAACCCAGGATTGAGGGTAAACTTTACTGGACGTTATTTGTCAGAGAATGAAAGCCAAGCTTACTACATTATTTTCAGAATGTCTTTGCCTGAAATGGACTTGCAGTAAGCATAACATCAATGAAAAGCAGTTAAATGTGACTGCTGAGTCTCTAGTAGTCATTCTGAATGAATCAATACATGCTGTGTAGTTCAGCAAGTCTAAAAAGAGGACTTCCATTGCAGAACTTTTAATGATCTTGCCTCAGTGCCATGATTCTTTAAACTATACTTATCTCCTATGTGGAACCGGAAAATAACACATCTGTACATTCATTTTGTACACAGTTTGTCACTATTTAAAATTCCACAAATTCATAGTAAACCTGTGACTTTTTTTTGCATATTCTACTTTCAAGATGTTAACATAATCATATTAAGCTAAATATAGAAGCATATATAACAGCAGTCAAAATCAGAAAAGTAATAAATTACTTGATTTAACTCATTCTTTAGAACCTTAGAAGCTACCAAAACAGTGCTGTGGAACCACATGACCTCAAGAATTCCACTTTCCTTATTTGCATATTTTAGGAAATGTCTTTTATTGAGGTAGAACTATTATGTGTGGAGTTATTTTTTTTTTAACTTTGAACAGGTCTTTCAGACTTGCACATCTCAGTTATGCAGCAAAAGAAAGAGAGCTAGAACACAATCAAGGATATAGCAGCATAAAGCCACTGTTATGTTTCTAGTATCATTCTGAATGAATCAAAGAAGTCTTACAAAAGGCTTTTGAATCACAGAAATCCAGACCTCCAAAAATCAGTTCTAGAAACTGGAACATTGTCCTGCTATTCATTATCCATGTTAACACAAGCATGCTGAGGCCTGGTTACTGGGCAGCCTGGTCTCAATAGGAATTTGTACATATGTGACTGAAACAGTATTTCATGAATCATACAATGTACAGTATATATAATTTGACCCTACTAATAAATCTCAGACACTCTGAAATGTAACAATTTGAACCTTTTACAAAGCAAGTACCGTATTTTCTAGACTATAAGCCGCTACTTTTTTTTTTTCCACGCTTTAAAACATGCGTCTTATAATGGGGTGCAGCTTTTCTGTGGATTTTTCTTCACCCGCCAGGGGGCGCTTTAGCAGAAAGTGAAAAAGGTGGGAATTCAAAGTTGGAAATTACAGAAGAAAGCGTTAATTTTCAGTTAGCACATGCAAGCAGCAGGCAAGACAGAGAAATTTTTTCAATAAATACTTCACAAAAACTGGCCACATGCACAGAGCATCATTGTCTGATGTCTCTCAGTGGATCCTAAAAGCGTGGAGCAGCGTGAAGGAATCTACCATCACCAATGGCTTCCGAAAGGCTGGACTGCTGTGTGAAGAGGGCACCACAGCTTCAGAGCCAGCTTCACCCCGGGATGACAGTGACACGGAGAGTAACACTGACTTCTAAGGCTGTTCAACTCCGACACTCAAGATGATGACTTCAGTGGTTTCAGTGAGCAGGAGCACGATGAATAAACCACTCAATAACTTTTCTGTTTTGTTTGACCAGCACTTTTACTTTTATGCTACAGGCACTGTTCAGAAACGAATCACTTCATTGATGTTCAGTTAAACTACGTTATCAGTTCAGTAGATATCAGCGGCTTTTAGCCCCGTGTGGCTTATACATGTTACTTCCCAGTTTGTTTGTTTTTTAACTTTGCGGGTGCGGCTTATATTGAAGTGCGCTTTATAGTCAGGAAAATACGGTATTCTAATTTCATTACCTGAACCTACACCTGAACCTAGACCTAAACTTAACCCTTACCCTAACCTTAACCTTAAATATAACACAACCTAAATTTAACCCAGAAATTACCCTAACCCTTAATTAAACCATAACCTAACCCTTATCCCTAAGCCACATGCCGTGGTTACCATAGATATTCCTAGGTGCTGTGATGTCTTGTTGTTTTCTGTGTGTTCACTCTGTACATTTGTAAACAAATACAAGTGTGCTAAGACATGTTGCTTTTTCATAATTAAATAAGCAATGCTGACATTTCATAACTTCCTTATTATCTAACACATTTTTACCAAAATTGTTTCCCTTTAATCTACAGAACATCTATTTTGTTTCTAGTTAATAACTCTGGTGGTGCTGGTTAGCTGTCAAATCTTCGTCACTGTGCACCAAAAACTTGAGTAAAAAAGTAAATCAGTAATTTTCACTTTCCCCCCATCTTTTAGAAATGTTTAGCTTGCGTAGAGACTTAGTGAAGAATGCATTTATTTTTTACTCCCACTCTCATTGACATTAAATTATCTAAACTCAATATCTGTGCAGTTTGTTAAATTTTTTGCATGTTGACAATCTACATTATTACTTGCTTTAAAGGTTTTGTGTGTCACATTATCTTCCCTTTGAGGAAGGTATTCAGTATATTAGATACCTCTGGTCCCTCAAAGCAAAAAAAAAAAAAAAATCAGTGTGCCTTTTTTATGGATCCACATGTGTACTAACTCCACTCTCTACTCAGAAGCTCAGTATATACATTTGATAAGGATACTAAGGAATGTTGTTGCCATTCCTCCATAGGGACGAATCCCTGCTTTAGAATATATTGCAAGATTTCTTCTGCAAGAACAACAAAGCATCATTCCTTTTTTGCATATGGTGGAAGAAACGCCCCTCAGGGTGTTGTAAAGCTTATTTGATGTTGTCTCCATCATGTAGTGTCCTTCAGTAAATTGCGCAGTCAACTCAGTTGTTCAGAATTACATTTTTTTTCTGTTACTGATGTGCTTTATTTTGGCATAAGACATTGTTTTTGCTCACAGTTCAGTTGCGCCTTTCTCATCCTCAGCTTAACATCTGTTCTCCTCCAGATGTGCCTGCAGATGGATCTGAACTTGCAGAGATGAGGCCACTCGGCAGTTGTACAACACCAATTTAGTTACTTGGTTGATTGAGGTAAATGTGAAAGAGTAAAGCAAAAGAAAATAAGTACATGGTGATTGAAGTATGGACAATAAAATTGAAATTGGGCAATGAAATTTAAAGTCATTTGCTCAGTACATGATTGGTTTTAATGAGCAAAATGCACAAGTGGAACAGTGATGCCACATTTTTCTAATGATACAGAACAATGATACAGGACAGCACCCCACACCATACCAACGCTCTCTCAATCCACAGTGCTCTCTCAATCCACAACGCTCTCTCAATCCACAACGCTCTCTCAATCCACAACGCTCTCTCAATCCAGAACTCTCTCTCAATCCACAGCGCTCTCTCAATCCAGAACTCTCTCTCAATCCACAACGCTCTCTCAATCCAGAACTCTCTCTCAATCCACAACGCTCTCTCAATTCACAACGCTCTCTCAATCCACAACGCTCTCTCAATCCAAAACTCACTCTCAATCCAAAACTCACTCTCAATCCACAACTCACTCTCAAGCCACAGCGCTCTCTCAAGCCACAGCGCTCTCTCAATCCACAACGCTCTCTCAATCCACAGTGCTCTCTCAATCCACAGCGCTCTCTCAATCCACAACGCTCTCTCAATCCACAACGCTCTCTCAATCCACAACGCTCTCTCAAGCCACAGCGCTCTCTCAATCCACAACGCTCTCTCAATCCACAGCGCTCTCTCAATCCACAGCGCTCTCTCAATCCACAACGCTCTCTCAATCCACAGTGCTCTCTCAATCCACAACGCTCTCTCAATCCACAACGCTCTCTCAAGCCACAGTGCTCTCTCAATCCACAGCGCTCTCTCAATCCACAGCGCTCTCTCAATCCACAACTCTCTCTCAATCCACAGCGCTCTCTCAATCCACAACGCTCTCTCAATCCACAGTGCTCTCTCAATCCACAGTGCCCTCTCAATCCACAGTGCTCTCTCAATCCACAACGCTCTCTCAATCCAGAGTGCTCTCTCAATCCAGAGCGCTCTCTCAATCCACAGCGCTCTCTCAATCCACAGCGCTCTCTCAATCCACAGCGCTCTCTCAATCCACAGTGCTCTCTCAATCCACAGTGCTCTCTCAATCCACAACACTCTCTTGATCGGAGGTCTTTCAGTCTAGTTTCCAGTTCTGGGCTGTGTATCCTTTGTAGGTGTGACACTGTGTGGCCAATCAGTTATATTAATAATTTCTTAACCTCCAGTGAGAACAAAATCCAGAGCAGGAAAGTGGATTTAAATGCATTTGAAGAATTTTGCTCTAAATTTATGTAGCAAAATGTAGCAAATGTCAAGCAAGCATTCAGTTTTGTTACAAGTTCACAACATCATCTTACTCCTCTATGATGATCATGCTTGTGTAGGCAATTCTGCATAACGGAATAGTGCATCACATCTTACCAGCATAAGAACAGCTCTCTATTAATTATCTTACTAATCTCGTATCCACACTGTAGGAACCTCAGGCTGAACATGCTTGGCTCTCTTCTTATAGCTTTCCCCTGCCTTGTGGGCACTGATTAGTTCTGTGTTTGATTACTATTAGTACCAAGATTTTAAGAGAGTGCATAAAGGCTAGTTCATACTTAGTGCAGACGCGGGCAGAACAGACTGTGTGCCATGTCCGGGGTGACCGGGTATTTTCAGGTAGCACTGTAGCACGTTCAAGGCATTCAAGCACAGAGTTGGAATCAGACCTTACTATTTATATATAAACTCTCTTCTTGTTGAAATAGAGCACAAAAAAATGTGTTATGTGAATTTATTTTTTATGATCCATAACACTTATATCTTAATGTTAGGAAGAAAAACAGACCCCACTGTAAACACAAAGTTGTTTGTTTGTTATTAATATAGAAAAATAGCTTTTGCTGAAGTTGGTGCATGGATGGTACATAGATGGATGGTACTAGTGCATCTGAAAAAATTGAATACTGTGAAAAATGTTTTTGAGAATTAAATAACAAAAAATAAACGTATGTTAATTGCATTTAAAGTGGTATATTTAAGTCTTTTTTGTGTTTGATTAGTAATGTATTCAAATTTGAAATACAATTTTTTTGAGATTCTGTAGAAGCCATATTGATCAACAGTAAAACAAAAAGACTTCAAATGTCACTGTATGTGTACTAAATATAAAATATGACAGTTTATGCATTTGAATGAAATTGTGATCATAAATGAGCTTTTTAACAATATTAAAAATGTAGCAGCGTGACTTTAGCCACGTTTACATCACCATGTGAACTGGTTTTGTTGTTTCAGTTTTCAAAGGATGTGCATTTTAGCGCAGCATTATTACAGTTATGTACAGTACAGGCCAAAAGTTTGGACACACCTTCTTATTCAATGCGTTTCCTGTATTTTCATGACTATTTACATTGTAGATTCTCACTGAAGGCATCAAAACTATGAATGAACACATGTTTGAGAGAATGCCAAGAGTGCGCAAAGCAGTAATCAGAGCAAAGGGTGGCTATTTTGAAGAAACTAGAACATAAAACACGTTTTCAGTTATTTCACCTTTTTTTTTGTTAAGTATATAACTCCACATGTGTTCATTCATAGATTTGATGCCTTCAGTGAGAATCTACAATGTAAATAGTCATGAAATACAATACAGAAAACGCATTGAATGAGAATGTGTGTCCAAACTTTTGGGCTGTACTGTACATGTTAAACTGATGTTTAATTAAACCAGGTCTTTTTCAGTGGGTTGCTAAGGAATGAACTACTCAGCTGAAACAAATCTCCATCATGGTTGGAAAAACAAAGTATGTAAAATTACGTTTTTGGTTAAAAAAAAAATGCAAGTAGTGGTAGGAACCTTCAAGTCTGTTAAGCGACTTTCAGACAAGCAGCTCAAGACGGCAATGAAAATAGTATCTCCCTGATTGCATCATTTTCTTTTACATTATATATTAAAGGTATATTACAGTATTGAAGGAATACCACAGTATAAATTCACCTCTGTAACGTGACTAAACTGTGAGTCACTCTAGATAAGAGTGTTGCACATGTTCCATATGTTTAAAAACGATATGCAGAAGAAGTTTTTTTTGTTACAGGTCATACAGTATCATCTCATCATGGTGTGCATCTCCAGAATAAAGTACTATAAAGAGAAGAAACCACACATCTTCATTACCAATGACAACATCTTGAAAGGCCAGAAATAAAGACATATAGCTTTGTTTCTAAAGACTTGATTGCACCTCAGGCACATTCATTGCCAAGTAAGCTGCTACTAGTATACGTCAGCAGCGCAGGCTGGCATCAGGGCTTGATGAGATAAAATAGATCCACCTTCACACATGAGGGACTCAAACAATGCAGGCAGCTTATTTGAGGCAGGGGGTGGATAGTTGGACTGATTGGAGCAGTGACAGGGAGGTAGTTGTGCCCACACTGTGTGCGCTGCGTGGCAGGTGCTGAAGGGCTGTGTGCCTGAGCTCAGCCAGGCTGATCATATCTGACAATGTGCTTTTTCCACTCTAAATCCTTCTCTCTTCCCTCCCTCCCTTCCCACCCACCCACTGCTGCTCTGCCACCTCACACACACTGAGCTCCGCTCAGCTGAATCCATAGTATCTGGAACTCCTCAACTACTTTCTTTCCTTTCTATCTCTCACTCTCGCACACTCTTGCTGTCTCTCTGTCTCTCACTCCTGCTTTTTCCTTTCCACAATCTATATTTCCATTCCCTTTCTTTCTACCTTTCACCATATCTTTCATTCTTTCTCACCCTTTTTGCTCCCCTACTCTTTTCTCCCCCAGTTTCCTCTCTTTCTGTCTTTCTCTTTCCTTTTCTTTGTCATTTGTCTCTCTCAGCCCCCATTTCTCCCTCTCTGTTTATCTCCCCATTTCTCTTGCTCTCACTCCCTTCCCTCTCTTTCATTCTCTCTCTCTCTCTCTCTCTCTCTCTCGCTCTCTCTCGCTCCCTCCCTCCCTTTCTCCCCCAGCACTCTGGGAAAGTACTCTCCAGAGGATGTGGTGGGAAGAGAGCGTCAGTCCAGCACTTTGGAACAGAAATGACAGGGACAAGAGAGTTAAACCACTCTCTACTGTGGAGTCTCATCTTTGATTTTTATTTTTTACAGAGGAGAAGAACAAGGGGAATTAACTGTGACTCTGGGGTGGCTAATTGAATTCAGATGTACTGTCCTCCAACATCCAACACCTCACCTCACTGTAGCCATATTTTATATATATATATATATATGAGAGAGAGAGAAAGAGAGAGAGAGAGAAAAGGGGGGAGGAGGAGATGGAAATGAGCTTTAGCCTCAGGCTCAGCAAGGTTGCTCCTTAACTCTTATCACCTCCAGCTGCACCTTTAGCGCTTTGGCACTGGCCATCATTTCATCAAAATGAATTAAAAAAAAAAAAAAAAAAAAGGCCCTGGGCATAACAGAGGACAACTTTCAAGGGGAATCTGAATGCAACACCTGGCCCAACCAGGAGAGAAAAAATACAGACACATGTCTCCCCTGCAAATGTGGCCAGTGTATCTCTTTTGCCCTTGCAGGAGAGAGAGGACTGTGATAGCACAGGGATAGTAAAGTTCTCCTCTGAGAGCAGGTGCTAACAGATGAACGTCTTATAGTGTAAGTGCTCTGTCATGGATATGAGTCTCAGCCCAGGTCACTGTTTTAACAGGAGTGCCCGGCAGCAGGGAACAGGATGCTCGGGAGCATGTTTCATCCCCAGTGACCAGGTTATAATGCCCATTGCTGAGTGTCATCTAAAGTGTATAACACCCTGTGGGTTGGGACGTAGTGGAACTGTCTTGTATGGAGTGATGGAGAACAATGGCAGAACTAATTATCCAGTATCTCAACCTGTTAAATTAATGTTTTCTAGATCAAATTCATGCTCATATGCATAATCCTTTGCATTGGTTAACTGTTTAACCTGTCGGAATGGGTCATAAATGTCCCCTCATTCCTTTTGCTATTTCAGGTTATGGCAATTTACCGTATTTTCCGACTATAAGCCGCTACTTTTTTTCCACACTTTAAACCATGCGGCTTATAATGAGGTGCAGCTTTTTCTTCTTATCTATGTTATTTTCCAGGCTTTTTCTAAAAACTTTGCGGGTGTGTCTTATATTCCGGTGCGGCTTATAGTCCGGAAAATACGGTACATAAGGTTGAATTCTATGGGTCAATTAATCATTCATTAAAATTGTTACATTTATCAAATAGAAGTTTGAAACTATAGAAACAGAGATGCAAGGTTTTTGTATGACGGTAGTGATATTCAGAACAGAGACTAGTTTTTTCTAATGCATTGTTTGTATAAACCACAAAAGAGAGAAGAAAAAGAAAACAACAATCATACATAGAACTAGAACACTAAAGGGGACTTGGAATTAAAACTAATAAGGTTTAAAGGAAAAAAACTCTGGAATATTCACAAAGAGTCACAGTACTACAATGCAGGACAATGAGACAGAGCACACACAGGGCTAAAGGTACTCTATGGCTAAAGACATACTTGCTGTTAACTGCGCATGTGCATACACATGGTGTCTGCTGTATGCATCCTGCATCTGTTTAGTGCATCCATTGTGCACGTCCTCAGAAATTAACACGACACATACACAAGGTGTACACTGTATTGACATTGTATGTATATGTACAGTACAGGTCAAAAGTTTGGACACATCTTCTCATTCAATGCGTTTTCTGTATTTACGTTGTAGATTCTCACTGAAGGCATCGAAACTATGAATGAACACGTGGAGTTTTGTACTTAACAAAAAGAAGGTGAAATAACTGAAAACATGTTTTGTATTTTAGTTTCTTGAAAATAGCCACCCTACAATGTAAATAGTCATGAAAATACAGAAAACGCATTGAATGAGAAGGTGTGTCCAAACTTTTGGCCTGTACTGTACACCATCAGCATTAAACCCGCTGACAAAAGATATGAAAAACAATTACAGTGGCACCTTTGTGTCCAAAAGTGATTTAAGGAAAGCCATCATGTGAACCAGAAACATGGTCACAGATGCCACAGGACTAGGATCTGTTACTAATGTCTTGATGCCAGGTCTTGTGGTGGTACAGTTTCTTGATGCCAGGTCTTGTGGTGGTACAGTTTCTTGATGCCAGGTCTTGTGGTGGTACAATGGAAAACATTGTATTAACCATATACAGGCTATAAACTATGAGACTATAAACTCATCATCCAAAAATATTTTGCCCATGGAAGGAATGAACCAATGGGAATGAAACGTGGTAGGAAAGTTTGACATTGTGATACATGTGAATGATTCAAGTTTCATGCATGACTGCACATATGAGCACAGATGGGCCTTATCTCTCTACCTGACTGACTTCTAAGGCTCGTAAGATCGTCCCATTGCTCTTTCTTTCCATTTTGATTTTGTTGTTATGTTGGTAGCAAGTGAAGTGTACCTCACAGAGGAGTTTCCAAAGTATTCAAGTAGTTGGAAGAGTTTGAGAGTGTTTTGAATCTTAGAACTCTGAGAATCTGTGATGGTCTTATCATCGCATTGTGCACCGTTCCTCAGTGGTACAGACATCACCATAGCACACGGTTGGCAGCAGTGGATAGAAGAATCTGGGAGACTTACAGGAATTATGAAGAGGAAGAAAGCGATGGATTGTCTCACAGTGACCCAGCAGCCACAACTGCAGACATTCAACAAGCAGCGATGCCCTCCATGAGTCATCCTGTTAGTGCCAGCAGCATACACACACACGGACTACATACACAGACTGTTATGGAGACTGCCCTAAACCCCACATCAGCGTCACCAACGACTGTAATGGTGTTGTTCCAGACTGTCACTCGGAATGGCAGATATCAACTTCAGTGATGAATCCTGCTTTTGACTTTGTGGAGTTGACCAACAAATATGTGTGTAAAAGCAGTGATCATTGCAAAGATCAATGTATGTTGTCACTTCTTTCACAGAAGGCCCAGTGTCATGGTGTGGGGTGCGATTTGGCGAAATCTGCAGAAACTGAGTGAAAATATTTAAGCTGCATGGAATGGATTATCACATGACACCATGCAGGACACCACCTACAACTCTATGCCAAGATGTCTGGCATGTTGCTTTAGCAAACATGGTGGCCCAAAGCTATACTGAGATTATGAGCTACACATACACTTAAATAATTTAGTGTTCCTGGAAACCTTTATCCTCTTTTCTAATAGCAGTGTAATCCAACTCTTCCTTTTGGGTACAAATAGCACATGAGTGTATATAGATTTTTTTTTTTTTATCTGCTAGTTGTTCTTTACACAATTATTCATTAATTAATCAATAGAAATGATCTAAAATAACTGGAATTTATATATCGTGTGCTAATGCTGATAAAGAAAATGTTAAGTAACATAATGGATGTATTAGTTATTTTCCTTTGCATTTTCCTCCCTCCCTCCCTTATACACACACATACACACACACACACACACACACACACACACACACACACACACACACACACACACACACACACACACACATGTTTTGCGGGCAGTAAATGTGTGTGCTGTGAGTTGTGAGGTCCTTGGGCTGTAGCACGAGAGGAAACATTTGATTCTACATTATAAACCGTTTATTCAGCAAGGGCAAAAAGAGACATCTCATGCTTAAGCCCTTTGCAGGCAGTGCGGGAAAATGTCATCATTTTTTCCAGCAGTAAGCGTGTGTGTAAATCTGCTTAACAGTTTTTCTGCAGTGGCAGTGACACTGCGTCCTGTTGCCCGATGCCTTTGGGCTGAGGTGGAAGATGTGGGGGGAATCTCATATCAGCATTAAACACATTTATATGGGGGGGGGGGGGGGGGGGGGGGGTGAAAGAGCATCCAGAGGGGAGAGATCGGAGTAAGAAAAGAGCAAGGACATGGTTCAGTCAAGTACTGTACCAACACATTAGCTTTCGCAAGCTTAGATTATAGTCATGGGACATATTTTCTTGAAAGAGATGCTTATGAAATGTTTTTCATACATCTGGGGTATAAAGACAGTAGCTGCTGTTTGGAGTCCTTATTGAAAGCATTTGTCAGTGTTGGCCACTCGGAGAAGGAGGAAGAGAGGGGTACTTTACTGTTCCATTTCAAGGTCACCAGGCCTGTGGAGAATTACTAGCACTTATGAGACGTCAGATCAGTTGCCACCCCTTACACAGCTTTAGCTCAAAATGAGTAACTACACGAGACCTACTTACTACAACTTAACGGTACCTCTTGTCAAGATACATGGTCTGTCCAGAAGTATCCAGACACTTCTTCTAATTAGTCATTTCAATCATTTTAAGGTGGGCATTGCTGACACAACTACACACAGCCTGTATTGTAACACTGCCAATAGACTTGGTCACCAGATTTTGCTGATTTTTCCTTCTATTATTTTATTTATTTAAACTTTTTTAGTTTAAATAAAAATAGACTAGCCTTGGTAAGGCTACATATTTCACACATCTATAGACATGGAGGAACATCTTTCTTCACATTGTTTTTTTTGTCTTCATAATTATTAATGCTACTGTTTTTATTACAGTTATGAAGTCATTTCTGTTACTGCTTGTTTTCACTTTTAGTTAGAAGTTCAGTAGAAATGTGTTATTAATAATAATCTCTTAAACTTTCTGGAGTCTCTGGGACCTCATGCCTACTGATGCACATCAGTTAGAGGGGTATGAAGCCCCCCAGCACTAGGCTGTAGGGTGTAGAGTGATGAAGTGCACAGGAGTTGGAGTATATTTCTGAATACATATAGAGAGAGACATTGCTGTGTTGCGAGGGCTGTAACCTCTTTAGAGGGCAGCTGTGCGTCATTTTTGTTTATTTGAGCTTCTGAGTTCTGCACTTCTAAGTACTGTAGTCCATCTGTTTCTCTGCATACTTTGGTAGCCTCCTTTCATCCTGTTCTCCACTGGTCAAGACCCCACAGGACCACCACAGTGCAGGTATTATATGGGTGGTGGGTCACCCTCAGCATGGCAGTGACAGTGACTTGGTGGTATGTTAGTGTTTCATTGGATCAGATCCAGAGTGCTGCTGGAATGTTTAAACACTGTATCCACTGACTGTTCACTTCATTAGATCACTCCTCCTAGCTGGTCCACCTTGTTGATATAGATTCAGAGAGAGAAGATCTGTTTTTTGCACAGTTTTTGTTAATCGACCTCCAGTCCTTCATCAGTCCTCACAGAATGCTGCCCACGGGACACTGTTGGCTGGATATTTCTGGTTGTTGGAGAGGTTTATTCGCTGTCGTGTCTGATCCGCTCATACCAGTGCAACACACACTAACACACAACAGTCAGTGTCACTGCAGGGCTGAGAATGACTCACCACCCAAACAATACCTGCTCTGTGGCGGTCATGTGGGGTCCATTGATGAATGGGGTAAAGTATGCAGAGAAACAGAATTATAACATCATTATAGAACTTAAAAGCACTCCTGTATGGTAAGAGAAGGTGATAAAATGGACCATGAGAGTAGAAACAAGGAGGTATATATAATAATGTTATTATAATGTTGTGGCTGATGGTTTAGTGTAGCTACTAATCAGGTATTTTGACCCTTTAGGCTTGATCTTTTAATAGATGAATGCATTGTACAAAAAGCCCGTTACATTGTTAACTGTGATCATTTCTAAACCGATTAGTTGTCAGCTGAAGGTGGTTGGAACAGGGGTGACTTACTGTTTGAACATATCAATCATTAGATCTGTGTCTATTATCATCCATTGTATCTGTTTGTAAGACTTTCAACTTGGCGAGTCAACTGTGGGAAGAATGAGAGTTTCGCGTATCTTACAGTAAATGACAGAACGTTTCATTTGACGGAAATAAAATGAATAAGTGCATAATGGTGAGGCATCTATTGTAACATTAAAATGGTGTTGATCAGTGCGAGTTTGACAGGAACAGACTGACATTTGAGTTCGGAGAGCCGCTGTAAGCCTTTTTTTTGGAGGCAGGCAGATGATTACATGGGCAGTTGGGATGGACGGCCAGCTCGAAAAATGACAAGCACTGACGGGAGCTGATGACTAATAGCAGAGAGTCATTGTGGAATCACAAAGGGCAGCGAGAAGGGAGAGCACTGATGTGGCAGTGGTAACTACTGTGAATCAAATAGGTGCTCCTAATATTATCATTCCATTCTACTTGTGCTCTACATTATGTGGTGACATTTATTAAAAAAATCTCTCTCTCTCATATATATATATAATGGAGACATGTGGTCTTTTTATCTCTGTCCCCCTATGCTTTCATATTCCCCCTGCTCTGCCAGCCTGTTTTTGATTGATATGTTATCTCTTCTCCACTCCACTATTCACTGTTCATGAGAAGAACACTTGTTGGTAGCTGACAGATTGGATCCACTGTGTTGTCCCCCCTACACACATCATCAAAGACCCCCCAGCACATTTTGTGCCAGGGCCAGGCAGCAAGATGAATGCAGTCTTTCATAAGATCGTCTATGTTGCACTGTGTGATGAACCCACAGTGAAATCTTGATGAAAATGTGTCAGACTGTACAAGATCTGCCCATTGTGCCTAAACCATACAACTGCCATGGACCAAATCAAGAAAGGGTACTGATAGAACAACATCATTCCACTCCAGCTTTCTCCACTGTTCTTTCTCACTGTTGTGTCTTGTCAGGGCGTGGGAAAGATTGTTCATCAGTTGTCGTCAGATTTGAGCTCTTAAGAGTAAACACTGGCTGAGGGTAACCAAAGCTTTGCACACACATTCATGATTTTAACCGTTCTTTAGCAGAAGAGCACAAGATCCCGGTGTTGGAAAGGAGACGGTCCCAACAGCAGAGCTTTTCTTAGACAGTTTTTCCTTCTTTCCTTCCTTCCTTCCTTCCTTCCTTCCTTCCTGTAGTTTGTTAGTTATTCTTTTTAAGTCAGTATAATCATAATGATATGTAACAATAAACATTGTTTAAACATCACTGTACACCGTTTCAGAATCACAAGGAAAACATAAAAACAAACAAACAAACAAAACCCTTCAGATCCCTGCAGTTTTTTTTTTACATTTCCTGCTCAAGCACACTTGGTTGACATCAACTGCTAACTACCAGGTTTAGTAGGTGTTTTAAAGCAGCAAAGAACTACGTACCTCTCTTTCAGAGACCCACACTGTCAAACTGTGACAATTATTTTGCTTTAAACAAACAGAGACTGACATAATTAAAATAATTTATTTTTAATAAGGATTCAGACCCTGAAAAATGAAGTTACACGCAGTATGGGTTATTTATCACTACATAAAACTCAATAACAAAACATAGTTTTTGTGATTTGGTAATTTAAGCATCCACAGATTTATAGATATTTACCGCTCTCATATTTTACACTTAATTTATTACATCTTTGACCTATAGCTCTCAAACCTATAAAGACCAATTATTTTCTTTTTTACTTGGATTTCATGTTGATTACTAAAATATCTATGCTTCATTATATAATTTTAAAGATTTTTGTTACTTTATTACTTTATTTTTTTACTACTCTTTATTTACACAATAGATTATGGACAAAAGTCAAAAAAAGTTTTGTAAAAAGTAAAATCGCTTTATTTGCTGTCCCACTTTAGCAGAGTATGCTCCTGCTTCCAGGAACGGAAGAAAATATACCCCTAATAAAATAATGGATTTATGGACCTTCACACTCATCTTTTATGTGTTTAAAATGTAGAAACACAATCAAATTTTATCTTTCTATACCCGTCACATTAATCACAGGCCCTTGGAAATGATGTCACATCCACACCGCTTTAAACCTTTCACCCCTGACATCCCTAAGATGAGCTCAGCAGTGGGTGTTGATTTTTAAAGCACAACAACATAAACTGAGGATTATATTGTCCCACATTACCAATGCTGATCCTATTAAATGCTGAATGTTTTACAGGGACAAAGATAGTGTGCACATTATCACAGACTACCTTATGTTTAACCCTGATCGTGTCTTTTCTAAGAAAGTAGGTAACCATTCATGATCTTTAACTGAAATACAACTTTTTGCTCTCAGACGTTTGTAAATCAAAGGTGCTTTGACTCCTGTGGCTGAGACAAACACTGATTTTTTGTTTTTATAGATGTAATTAAACAAATTTGTATTTATTACAAAATATTGCACATGATTGTGTCTGAGAATTGTTCAGTACATACAGTTGTGGACATCACATGAACACCTTTGACTTTTGAAACACATTTTAACTTGGACATTTTAAACACTATTGAGGGCTTGATGTCAATATAACTAAACACATAAAACTAAAAAATGTTTTTTTAAACTTCTGTTCAAATACAATAAATGGAAATGCAATTTTCTTGTGAGGAAAAATAACGTTAGGACACCCAATGAACTAATGGCTGGTATTTCCTCCTCTGGCTGAGATAATGTCGATTAGATGTTCCCTATAACTGTCCACCAGTCTCAGACATTGACTTGAAAAAAGTATTTTTCCACCCTTGTGTGCAGAATTATTTCACTTATCATGATGTTTTATACAGATGGTCTTACATTTTTTCTCAAGCCCACCCTTATACAATAAAGATTATCACTGTGAAAAGTGCAATATCCTTGAGGATCTTTTGAATTTTAGCTCTTCAGTTTGAAAATGTGGAGGAACTTCTTAAGGGGCTTCAGTCTACCTTCAAGAACCTCCAAGAATCTTGTCCTTTTATTCAAGGTTTCTTGAAGCACCTTAAGCAGTTCCTTCATAGCTTCAGGTTGAAGAAATGCCAAAAGCTTCCGAAGGATCTTGTACTTCATTTCTATGATGGAGAGCTCTGCGGGCCCTGTTGCAGCAAAGCAGCTGGTATGAGGCTCTTGTGCTCAAATGTTGTGTTTGGTTTGTGCCAAACATGTCTTTTGTTATTGTGCCCAAATTATTCAATGTTCATTTCATCAATTCATCTGTCCAAAGCACATTGTTCTAGAAGTACTGGTCTTTATCTAGGACTTTAATGTTGCCCTAATGTTTTTTGATAGCAAGTGTTTCCTCTTTGCACATCTTCCATGAAAATCAAGCTTGTTTGGTCTCTTTCTGATGGTAGATGTTGGATTGTAGACTTCCTTACCCATCTTATGGTCTGCTCATGGGTTGAACTTGCTAGAACAGCCTGCCCTTACCATTTTGTCAATTGTTCTCCAGACTGTTGAATGTCTGATTTCTAACTGTGTAAGATATTTTTAAATACCTTCCCTGACTCTATCCCTCTCTTTTGCACTCACTTAAACAGTCAAGGGCAAACCAAACTGAGTTTAAATAAGACGCCCTCCTCCAAAGACCTCTTTAACAATCATCTAATCATTTGCAGCTGATGTGCTGCACCAGATTCTAATTTTAGGCATTTAAGTAGTATTAAGTGTGAGGGTGTCCTTTTTCCTCAAAGGAAAATTGTGTTTGTAAGGTTGTTCATTGAGTGTTCTACACTTTTCACATGACCTTACAATGAATAAGTAATATCGAATTTCCATTTGTTGATTTACTTAAATGATGAACAGAAACTACATCACTTTGACTTTCTCTTACAGGGTTTTTGAGGCAAGTAAATTAAAGTAAAGTTAATTTTTTTTTTTTTTTCCCAAATCTGTGCTCAATGCACTTTCCTGAGGTCAGAATGTGATTTGCTTAAAGCATGAGTGATATTGCAGGGCAATTAGACACAGACTGCTGTTAATGCACCAGACGTTGATGGGTGGGCATTGGCAGAAACAAAGTACAAAGACCAAAGCAAAGGTGACTTCTCCGGAGTAAGAATAAGTTTCAGCTACAGGAGGCATTCTCTCACTTTTTCTTCATCGCTTGGCAAAAAAGCAAAAAGGCAAAAGCAATGTAAATTGATTGCTACCATCTGCTGTAGCTGCAGTGACTTAATCTTATATTTATTTGACAGTCTCAGTTCAGTCCTGAACCACATGATAACAGATGTAAGGCCTACTTATCTGTTCAGGGAGAAAGAAAAAAGTACAAATTTCACTTATCTCTGATTTATTCAAAATTTGTTGACGCTAGCTGAGGATAAAAACAGCCCTCAGGGCAACGCCTACTCAAAGTCTTTAGACTCCAGTTATATTTCATTTAGAAAAGCCACATTTATCACACTTGCAGTGAAGTGATCTGTCACAAATGCATGAAGTCTCCAACAGTTATTGGAAATTTGACAAACGTGATCATAATGGACAAGTGCGTTCGGGTGAAGTGTTGTCTGAATTTTATCCAATGTATGGTGTAGAGCACTACCCCACATTCGTAGTTAATGACTTTGGCAACAACATCTTTAACTGGATATGTGTGTGCATATTGATTTGCAATAGACTATACAGTCAATGAACATCCATTATTAATGTGACCTGTTACACATGGACATATATTGAAATAATCATGTACAATACTGCACAGAAATCTGAAGTACACATCTGTAAGGAAACATGTCTGAGGAGAACTAGTTATAAGATTTTATTTTTAAGAAAAAAGTGAAGAAACATGAATATGAGTGTCCTATTCTACAAGCAGTACATCTCAGCAGGGACTAGACAAGCATTGTGTGTGTGGATGTGTACCTGTAACAGCAGTGGGCTCAATGCTCAATGCATACATTGAAAGGGATGGACATAAATATATGGACATATAGTGTAAGTTGTTACTTTTAGAACAAAATGGATTAATTATGAGTAAATTGTGAAATACTAATAAAAAAGATTATATTGACATCGATTAAAAAACTTACCACTTACCAATGATGGTGATTATAAAAGGAAGACACACAACCACAACAAAGTTAGTGACTGTAAATGAGATATGATGATGTGTTTAGGTTTATATTTAGGAATGGGAAGTATTAATCTTCCTAACATCTGTTGCCACAAGGCTGTTAATTGTGCAGTGTTCCAGAGGGATCTCCTGGAGTCTTAATGGAGTCACAGCTCATACCTCTCGAGAATGTTCTATGGAGATAGCTTTAAGGACATTCATATTGCTCATATCACGTTTCTGAAACATTACCAATTATGAAAACTTTATCTAATTTATTGCAGTTTCATCAGATGCTAAACTCATCTCCATATGTAGTTCTTCAGGTTGGAATAGTTGCACACTTGTAAAGCTCCAGGTCTCATTAAAGTGCCAGATGTCACAGGGTGGCATGTTGTGTTAAATTTGTGAGGCTACAGATTTGTTTGGGTTTTACTGGTGTGTTTGCCTACAAATTCACTTATAAATATGCTTTGTGTTTATTGTGCCAGATGTGTTTATCTGTTTGACAAGCTGTCTCATTGATATTTGTGGGAATATATGTATCAGTGGTCATTGCATGTTCTTCCTTGTTTGCCCTCTGAAGGAGGTGTAGAGATCTGCTTTGTGAATGTTTGGAAACACTCATAATGTTACGGTAGGTGTGTGACAAATCAAACTGGTAGAGGATTTCACCAGAAAATCAAATGTGTGCTTCATATTGAAGAAACCTTTTTCATTCTTACGTTAAAACACCTGGTGATGGACTGAACACTTTCAGAATTGTAAATACATGACTTGACCTTACAGATAGAAATCCAAAGGAGTGTTAAATCAGTGGCTTGAACCCCTACTTTTGGGGAAACTGCGTCAGAGTGGCCTCTGACAATGACTCCATAATGAGGTGGGATCTCATCCTATTTGAAGAAATCAGCAAATGTTCTATCCTCTTACAACTGTGAAGCAACCTTGTGTAACATCTAACTCTTAATGTCTGTGAGTATAGAGACGTCCCACAATTCAGGTCATAGTTTATACTGTCTCTTTGAAGATGAAAATGAATAAAGATACATTAACTTGAACCAGTGACGTCCTGATGAAATAATCTACCAGTTTGATATGTCACACACCTACTTAAAGTCTAAAGATTAATCCAAGATATATCTATATTCTGCCAGAACATTTTCATTTTATGTGTGTTTACTTACTTTTGAGACACCCTGTATATTTAAAGGATTTCAACCTTCTCTCATGTGTTGAAAAAGCTGCGTATTGTGTATTTCTATTATAATGGACAGAGTAACAGTGATAGAATTTTCTATGACGGACTGTGTGATGCGTAAATACCTTGTAAATCCCTTGTGTCTTCTATTTTATGTTTATATAATATTTTTATATAATGTAAATTTGGCACTGTTTTGTATATTGTGCTAAAATGTAATGTTGAATGGATAATATACCAGCAAAACAAAGGACTGATATTCAGGTGGTTTCTGAGCCTATAGTACATTAGCGCCTGCTTAGAGGGCATGTGATAATATTCTTTATAGTAAAATTTATCTGCTCTGGTCAACCACAGCAAACTTTGCTGTTGGCCATCTGAATTAATGATCATGTTGTTGTGCAGTCCATGAGAAATAAAGGAGAGAGAGAGAGAGAGAGAGAGAGAGAGAGAGAACAGTCACGCAAAAACGATGTATTCAGTGTCTGGAATGGCCACCCTGTCTGTTCTCTCATCATTTAATTTATACGTGCTGTCTTTGGTTAATGGAACAGATGTTAAACATGGGGTAGGCAGGGCAAACATTGTACTTGTGCTTAAGTTTGTCCTTCAGATTTTCTTTCAGCCGTTTTTCTGAATTCAAACCATTCATATCTTGGGAACCAGAGTAAATAGATTCTGTTGAAGTTCTTTGTACATGTGTTAAACTAAACCATTTTCTTCTTCAAACTTAATGCTATAAACATTTTTAAAGCCACTTTACGATCCCATCCAAGTGCTTGCATCACTGATTATCTCATTGTTTTTGACTTTCAGCTCCATGAGTGCTCTACATCCATAGTGTTTCCATTTGTGTGAGCTAGTAATGGTAAATATACACATTGTAAACTAGATTGATTTTAAAATCTGGTTGACTGATACATGTTTGAAGGCACTGTAATGTATTCAATATACAGATGCAGTCAACCTGAAACCTGAAGGAAAATCAAAACTGGTAGGAACCTGTAGTGTTTGGTGGAAAAATAGATAATTGTGGGGGTTTTTTTGTTAATAATTTCAACTTTGGAGTATTTTATTGTGTTGTAATTTGCCTGTTTTTTTATTGTGGATTACATAAACTCAGTCATAGGGAAGGTTTATATTTGTACCTTTGGTAAAGAAAACACTCTGTTAGTGTTTTGCGCTGCTGCTGTGTTTACTGTTAATATCATCATTGGGTTTGATTAAAAAATGGTTAAATTAAAAGCTGATGACGGGCACCTTCACGATCTTCACCTGTTTTTTGTACTAGATTCATAAGATCTCAGATGGCCTCCATTCATCCCTGAAGGGTCTCATGTACCAGGTTTAGTAGGTGTGTTTGACAATGGAAATGATCAGACTTCACAGGAACTTCACTGGCCCTCCAGGACAAGAACAGGAAAACCCTGTGTGCATGCGTGTGTGCACTGCAGTGTTTGCTTTAGGTGTGTGTGTGTGGGTGGGTGTGTGTGTGCTGCAGTGTTTGCTTTAGTGTCAGATGAAGCAGATGTCTGGCTTTCACACTGACATTTTGTGACTAATGAAACAAAGAGAGACCCTGTGTGCCCTATTGGACCTCGTCCTCAGTCTCCCCTCCCTTACTCCCCTCTCTCTCACTCTCTCGCTCTCTCTCTCTCTCTCTCTCTCTCTCTCTCCTCTACCCACAGACACATTGACAACAGAGGGTGAGTGACACAATCCCAGAGAATGGAGTTAGGGGCAAATTGAGCTCCCATCTGATATGATTCTTGTGCCGACCCTGATGTTATTTTACCAAGAATTGAAGACATAAAGGACATTGTCATCCACTGAGTCTTCCACCTATGTCCTATTGTTGTCTCATCATGTTTGTTCCAAACTGAACGAGTAAATTGGTGCTGACAAAAATGACAAGTCTGTATCTTTTATCACAGTGCGTCTAGGCCATGAGTCCCTTTTCCTTGATCGCTTGGAACCTTTCTGCAAAGTCTCTGCATTAGGCTTTATTTTACTCTCCCTCTTTGACGAAGGTCCCCTGCATTGCCCCTGGGGCATTGCTAGGGGAATGCTAAGTTCCATGAACTGAAGATAACTCCATGAATGATGCAGCACAGAACACATCAGCCTCCAGGGCAGGCCCAGCTTTCCCCAGGCATCTGGGCACCAAGCGTCAGAGCACTCTAGCAATCAATATGTCTGTACGCCTCTCCTTCTCTCCATCTTTCTCTCTCGCTCAGCCTCATGAATATCCTCCCTGCTAACAGAAAGAAACAATTCTTTACTCTCCGTCATTGCGACAAACTGCATTTGAATTGCGCTGGCAGGTAAAATGAATATGTTGTGGAGCCGATCCCACAAGTTGCACCCGGACTGCCTGAAGACAAATGCAAAAACTCTTTAGCTGTGTGGATTTTGCCAGAGGCCATTTTGGCTCCAGCGAGATGGTATTTGCCAAGAGCTACGTGGACTGCCAGTTTCCCAAACAATCACACCTGTGATGAATGGCTCAGTGGCCGTGGCTCCACTGGCTCAGCTGCAGTCACACAGGCTGTGGATGGAGGCAAGGGGAAGCTGGGAGGGGAAGATAGACAGGGTTTACACACCTCCATGTTGCTTCAGCCCTGGGTTAAGATACAGCATAGACCTTTAGCTTGAAAATGGATTCACTGAGGTTGTTTTTTTTTTTTTTTGTCTATATTATGTTTTCAGTTTGTAAGTGCTGCACTTCTTTTGTCTGTTGACCTGGTTGAAAAAATTGTACACAGGGTTGCCCTAATGTGGGATCAAAATATGTTCAAAATCATATCTAATATCTCAATCTTAGATTAGGGTGCAGCACATATCCCACATTAGGCTTTATTAATGTTATTAGGGGGGTGGCACGGTGGCGCAGTGGATAGCGCTGATGCCTCACAGCAAGAAGGACCTGGGTTCAATCTTCCTGGGTGGGGCGACCTGGGAAGTTTCTGTGTGGAGTTTGTATGTTCTCCCCGTGTTCGCGTGGGTTTCCTCCGGATACTCCGGTTTCCCCCACTTTCCAAAGACATGCATGATAGGTGAATTGGTGACTCTAAAGTGGCCCTTATTGTGTGTGTGTGCATGTGTGCGCCCTACGATGGATTACTAGGTTGTTTCCACCCTTGCGCCTGTGACCCTATTCAGGAATAAGTGGTTCAGAAAATGAATGAATGAATGAATGGAATGAACAAATGTTATTAGGCTATTAATAATATGTTAATGTTATGATTTATTATGGCTGTGGTTTTTTAGGTCTTGAAGCCGAGATCTGTACTTTGCAGGAAGTTACATGCCATTTTCTAGGCTTCATATCTCATGACCAGAATAATCTATAGACACGATACACATGGCTGTT
Organism: Acestrorhynchus altus; assembly: GCA_034509495.1. Taxonomy (NCBI): domain Eukaryota; kingdom Metazoa; phylum Chordata; class Actinopteri; order Characiformes; family Acestrorhynchidae; genus Acestrorhynchus; species Acestrorhynchus altus. The sequence goes on along the minus strand of CM067507.1, from coordinate 11,386,672 downwards.
TGCTCTCTCTTTTGCTCACAGCAAATTTCAAAATAAAAATAATGAGAAGGGATAATACATAATTAACACTATATACAATATATATGAGTTATATAGTTATATATATATATATATATATATACTATATATATATATATATATATATATATATATATATATAAAATTGTATAATTAGTAGATTATACACATTAATAATAATAATATTATATATATATATATATATATATATATAATATATATATATATATATATATATATATATATATATGTGTGTGTGTGTGTGTGTGTGTGTGTGTGTGTGTGTGTGTGTGTGTGTGTGTGTGTGAATACTTTAATTATCTTAATTTTTACATATCCAATGAAGACAAATTTGACTAGTGTCTCCTTAAAATACAACCCCCATGTCATGTCAAATGAGGTTGGAGCGTTGTGTAAAACATAAAAACAGAATAATATGATCCTTTGTTCAAACAGATTAACTTAATTGTTATTTGCAAATATTCACTCATTTTGAAAATGATGCCTGGATCTCCTTTACTCTAAACAGGTTACATCTGTGTTACATCACTCAATAAGTGTTTGGGAACTGAGGACACTAATTGTTAAAGCTTTGTAGGTGGAATTCTTTCCCATTCTTTCTTGATGTACAACTTAAGTAGCTCAATAGTCTGCACCACACATTTTCAGTGGGAGACAGGTTTGGACTGCAGACAGGCCAGTCTAGTACCCACACTCTTATCATGAAGACCCACTGTTGTAACACATGTAGAATGAGGCTTGGAATTGTCTTGCTGAAATAAGCAGGGACGTCCCTGAAAAAGACCTTGCTTGGATTGCAGCATATGAATAGGTGTCAGAAGTGGGTGGAGCTTAGCAAATGTATTTTTTAATTTTTAGTTTTCTCCATTGTTTGAACTGTGTAGCTGCTCTGTCCAGTTCAGTTAAAAAAACACTTTGAATAACATTTAATTTAAAATAACTTCCATTCAAACTTCATTACAGATACAGGTTTGTCATATGTATATGATACACAATACATGATAAATAAATAGCATTGGGTTGGAATATGCAACTGTTGTTGTTCTCAGTGGGCATCAGCTGTATGCAAATGTAAACATTTGGACCCTTTGAGAAATGCCATAATTTGTTGTTCAAGAGCAGTAAATCCAGCCTCTGTTCAAGATTAAGCACTTTATATTCTTTTTAAGACTGAAGCTTCTGATGAATATTTAAATATAAAAAGAATCAGTGTGGGATAAACACATATTAGGGAATTATATTTATATTAGATGTACCAACTGCATTATTTTTTAATCATGTTGCAGTTCAGCTCACATCTCAGTCAGCTAAACATCACCTCCATATTCAACTATAACTGCTTTTTAGATAAACAAATGAATTAAGCAAGATATCAAAATAAAGTAGAATTAAAAAGCTCCTTATCTGGGCAGTAAGTGTATATTTGGTTATTGGAAAAAATAGTAATAACATGATATTAGAATGAATACAAAAAAACATTCATACAAAAAGGATTTGGTTTTATGTCACTGTGTTCAGCTTTCTTCATGAAAATATAGTGTTATTTATAATTACCAGCCAACACCTGTTTTTTTTAAATACATGTTTATTTAAGATTTGTTCTTCAAGCTCAAAACAGAAATTGTTTCTTTTTACTGTATGTTTACTTATTCAGATGTAATCTGGTGTTTTCTTAAGCAGAAGCTCTCTAATTGCAGAGATAAATGGTTTTACTTCTGCACAGAAGTGCTGTTGTGCATATATAACATGGTGTGAAACTAGAACATTGTCAAAACAGTATTTTGCAATCCTTCTGCTGGACAAGCTTATCCTCGAGAACATCTCAAGAACCAAAATGTATTCATTTGTTTTATTCACTGGAAAATGACGTTCTGTATTTGTATATGTGGGCAATTGATTACCTGATGCTCTGTTTTGGTCTTTTCTGTTGTAAATGTTACAAACTAACCTTAAGCATGATTGGACGAATGGTTTCATGAAAGCAAAGCACAAGATAAAAATCTGTCACCATATCATGTGGAAGCGGTCATTTGCATATTGTCATTGATTGAAATGACCATGATAATATCAATTATTTGCCAAAGGTTATTATGCCACCCTACCTTGACACTAAGTAAACAGCTGTGTCTGTCTGTTCTTTACTGATCTAAACGGGTGTGTACATTGTGTGTTGTTTTGGCAGAGAGACATGCTGGATGTGAACCAGATTATGAAGGACTTGGCCAGCATGGTTCATGAGCAAGGAGACACAATAGGTAAGTGTGATAAAGCCAAGTGGGTTTTGTGTATGTTGTGTCTTTGTGCTCGCATGTGAACACAGTACTGTATCGACTGGTCTGTCATTTATTGATGACCACTCCTCCATCCTACCTCTAGAGCCAGACCCCCTGGTTCACTGGACTAGAGAGGAAAAGAAACCATTGACACTTAATAATGACTCAGTTGACACGTGTGTGTGTGTAGGTACACAGAGGAACATGAGGAGATTAATGTGTTCAGTTCATACATTTTACCTTTTATGAGCTAATAAATCAGTTCTTACATTTTACCTTTTATGAGGCCCCAAAAACAAATGCATATGTCTGCCTATTCAGCCTAAAGCAGTTTAGTTACAAAGGTTGTTTCACCCAAAAACCAATCGTAAAGCATGTCATAAAATGAAACGAGGTGTTCGAGGGAAAGAACATGGTCTTTATGGTCAAATGTGATTGCAGGTCAAAGATGTTTTGTGGTTGGGGCCGAGTCACCTTTAGTTGTCTTGAGTCCTCCAGAGGGAAAATGACCCAAAGCTTACCTCCAAGCTTACCTACCAAGAAACAGTTTAACCTTTAGAGCCCTAGGCCAATTTTGGGGATGTTTTCGTAATATTGTTTGCTAGAAAACAGTCACACGTGATATTATTTTCAGGAAATGGATCATCCAGAGAGTCTTTCAGCTGAAAATGCAATAATTTTATAATGAGTTATTATTCAGTGATAATTAGATCACAAAGAAATACAGTATGTACAGCAGTTGTACAAAAACAATGTAAATTGTTTATTCATACTTTTATTTTGAAATTTAAACACGGAAATAAGAGAATATTTTCCTCTGTAACCCAATATTGGTGTCGGTAGCTTCATCAGCCCCACCCCTCTCACTGATCAGTCAATTCAATACCTAGCTGTGTGCAGGTCAAGCATATACAGATGAGAGCAGTAAACACACTGAAAGGGTAGACCAGTAAACACACACAATAAACACAGCCACACACTTGGATTTATCTCATTTGGAAACAATATCTCAAACACCTGTGGAGAAAACTCAAAGCATCATTTGGGAGAAAGTACGCATGAAATCCAAGAGACCTGGTGCTGCTGGAAAAATGAGTTGTTCAAAAAAAGTGGTCCAGCAGACAGGTGTAAGAAACCCATTCACCATTAGAGGAAATGATTCATTTCAGTTATTGTTTCCAAAGGAAACAAAAAAATATTAAGTTGAGAGTGCCAGTCCATTACTGGAGTTCTCTGTGTAATGATTCATCACATTTCCTCCCAATTTTTACTTTGTTCTCATGCAAACAGAAGAAAAAACAAGTCTAACTGCAACAATATTCTGGACAAAGGTGTTGACACGTAGGGATGGACAGAATAGATGAATAAGGGTGCGGAGGTAAACGGGTGGTGGATTTAATGCGAATTACAAAAGAGTATTCCAAACTAACAGATCTTAAACAAACACTAAGTAAACAAAACACAAAGTAAACAAACAAACCCAATGGATGACTATGACAAACACAATAACATCTACATGGACTAACATCACAAATCTTCAACAAGGACTCACAAAGACAGGCTGAGAGAGAGGGTCTTAAATGCAACACAACACTGACCACACCTGGGACATGATAACGAGGGGGCAGGGTTACAAATGAGACACAGATGGGAATGGGTGGAGCAAGGGAGGAGACAAGACCAGAACAGGTATACAAATACAGGGTTTCCAAATTTTTGGCCACGACTGTATTTTAGCCTTGATGGTGAAAAGGGTAATAAAAGCAAAAGGAAGAAAAGAATATGGACAGATTAGGTGATAATAAACCTGTACCATCAGGAATTATTAGGTTGTAGGTTCAAAGCCTGCTGATGGTGAAATGTGATGCACAGGGAGGTTTTTAGTCACTTACAGTCTTTTGTTCATTGCCCAGCATGGTTACAGCGTCTGTTCTTAGTAAATCGCTCCCTTATTTGAACAGTCGTAGTTTAATGAGTGTCAGAAACAGAGTTTTTTCTCTGATTTATTGAAAATATCAGTGCTTTCTGAATGAGCCTGTGAAAACACAGTAAAGGAGGCATTCTGGCTCATTCTATATTTGCACTCACCAAACAATTTATTAGGAGGACCTGTCCACTGACTCATTCATGCAATCATCTCATCAGCCAGTCGTGCGGCAGCAGTGCAGTGCGCATAATCATGCAGATACCTTCCTCCCTGATGATGCACCATGTCACAAAGAAGTCATCTCCAACTAGTGTCAATAATATAACAATGAGTACACCATTCGTTACAGGTGTTGCTAATGAAGTACTCGGTAGCTCACATTGAAGCTCTTTTACATTCTGATGAGTTTTGCTTTTAACACTGAAGACCCGCATGTGCTGTTAGTCCTCTAATAACAGATGTAATGAAAAAGTGTGAAAAGTTCACCTTAAAACAACAGTTTCAAAATCATTTTAAAGCAACACTGACTGAATTAGGATAGATAGAGAGAGAGAGAGAGAGAGAGATCTTTATTGATCCCTTGGGATGGTTCCCTCAGGGAAATTACGGTTCCAGCAGCAGCATCAATACAGTACAGCAGCATCAATACAGTGGACAGAGAAGATAATAATATAGTAGTAAAAACACTATAGAAAAAAATAGAGAATATAGAATATAGAGAAGAATAGCATCTGTATCACCTCCCTGCTGCTAATGCAATGTGTCTGGTGAAGTGGAGAGAAATCTGCATACGAATATTTGTTTAATGTCTTGTAATATCAATGGTCTTTTGTCACACATCACACATCCAGAAGACCTTGAATACCAGGTAACTTTTGCTACGGCATTACATTAATGAGGTCCTACAACCAGTGCCCCTAACTTTTCTAAAAGCACACTCCTTTGCACTGCAAAATCTGAGAATATTTAAACTGCATGGGATGGATTGTCACAGAACACCATTAGGAACCTCTACAATGCCATTCTGAGATGTCGAGCAAATTGCGTTGTACCCAGAAACATACTGCGAAACATAAATCTAAACTTTTAACAGCTTATTGTTCCTGGTATCCTTTATCTTCCTCCCAAATAGCATTACATTCCGACACTTCCTTCTGGAACGATGAATGTACTTGTTTGTTTGCATATTTAGGTCAGGTCAAAAACGTTTCTCTCGACTTTAAATCACGACATGCCAGTTTCTCGTGAAAAACACCCAGTGCAACCAAGGCAATTGAACAGAACTAAAATTATTCTACACTGGCACATCAAGCCAAAGTTCAAGGAACTGATTTTGTCTTTTTGACCCAAGGGAAATGTTTGCATCTTGTATCTGAACCCTCATTACATTAGTTGTCAGTGTGATCTCTTTCATGGACAACAAAAAAAAAAAACACCAACAGTTGAGTTGGAGCAAAACCAGCTTAGTGTGTCCAACCTACAGCAATGTGGTTCCTGTTGGAAAATGAATCCATTTGTATTCTAATTGGTGCCTAACCATCATAGTGTCCTTTCCTTTCCATTTTAATTAATCCTCTGTGTCCCATATTTCCCTTTGAACAGATGAACAGAGGGAGTATTCCTTTAGGAGAATTAAAGGATATGCTCTTATATGCAGATGCCCTTTACACACCTTTCAAGTCCATTTACTGCACACTCATACAGCACAGACTTTATACAGGGGCAGGGATAGGAGAGGACGAGGGAAACAAGAGCGAAAAAGTCTGAAGGAAATGGGATAATATAAGTTCTTTGAGCCAGTCGTCTTGCTCAGCCGTCACACTTACGTTTTATAGAGCGAAATGCCATCAGGCCCTGATGAATGTCAGAAGATGTGAATAATATAACTGGTCCTAACTTCTATGGGAATACAAGGCAGTGTTGCAATAAACTGGCCTATAAAGTGGCTCTGGCCTTTTTAAACAAGGTTACTAATGTGCAGTGGTAGGACATTGTGCTTTGAGAGCTTCCACACATGTAGATTCTGTCTGTGGAGTACATTTTATCTCTATTCTTGAAGTCTTTCCATCTGCCCCCTTCCCCCATTTTCTCTCTTCTCTCTGTGGTTCAGTAAGACAGCTTGTCATAGTCTATGTGCTGTCAGTGGAACATATATAGAGTTTAGTCAAGACGTAGAGATCCATTGCCCACGCTTTCTCTGTTGTTTTTTGTCTTCTCCTTCAACACATGCAGGAGAACGTCTGGCAGACGTGAATGAGAATGTGAGAAAAAAAAGGAAGTTTACGGAGGGGATAATTTAACAAAGACAGAACTGTGTCCGCTGGTCTTCCCTTTCACTCCCACTCTCGCAACAAGCATTTTTTCCCCTTTTTGGATTTCTTCTCAAAAGCCAGACGTGGAGATTAAAGTGAAAGATGATGTTCATGCTTTATTCTTCCTTCACGGATCAGTTCTGATAGCCGACATGCTGAGATTGATGTTCTTCACATGCTCAATGAAGAGTGGATAACTGAGTGTGTACGTAGGTGTGTGAGTACGTAGTGTGTGTGTGAGTGTCTGGAAAGACATGGACTTCAAAAATCTGCCTTTATTTATCTGCATTTATTCAGACAATTAATCAGCCCAAGGCTTATTTCTGTCTACAAATCCTGTGTGGAACAGGAAGTTCAGATTTCAGAGGTGTATAAGAAGATTTATTGATCAAGAACAACATTTTGAGACCTGATCAGGTCAACTCATCCCCCATAGGCAGAGTTAAAATATCTGATGGCTCTTGGAACAAATGATCTCCAGATTCGGTCAGTTGAGCAGTTTAGTGGTAGAACATCTGCAGGAGTTTTCTCAGGAGTTACTTCTCAGGAAGTAAAACCCGCTCTGCTTCTTTCTGTACACAATGTCAGCGCACTCTGACCAGTCCAGTTTGTCATCCAGCTGCAATCTGAGGTACTTATAGGTCCAAACCACCTCCACATCAACCCCCTCAATGAATACCGGCTGTGGGGGTAGTCCAGACCTTCAAAAGTCCAGTACCATTCTTTTAGTCTTGGATGGGTTCAGCTGCAGATGTTTCAGATGGCACCACATGATAGTCACCCACCATTCTCCTGTACTCCTCCTACTGTCCACTCCTGACACACCCAACAATGACTGTGTCGTTTGAGAATTTCTTTACATGACACATCTAGGAGTTGTACTGAATGTCAGATGTGTCGAGTGTTAACAGGAAAGGTGAGAGTCCCGTGTTTTGCTCTCGTCCTGCTGATCACTGTATATATTCATATAGTGAATATATATACAATTCATATAAGAGAATTCATATTATTTTATATTGAGACATATACACTCCCCTCATTGGAACAGTGAGACCAATCTCTTTATTTTTGCCAAACACTGATATTGTAGCTCTTATTTCCAGGTATCTGGAACATAATACACAGTTCATAGCACCTTTTGTCTGAACCTACCCATTTGTCTTGTGAGCAAAGGTATTGGAACAGATAAACTTTAAATAGATTAAAGTGATTAAGACTTTAATCTATTAAAAATCCTTTGAATCTTTCTTTCATCAGTCAATAAAATATTGTCCCACAATTTCTGAGGCTTGTCTCTGAACGTATTTGTAAATTCCAGCCTGGCCTTCCTATACTTCTTGCTAATTAGTGGTGGAGACTCCACTTTTGTGTGTGAAATCTTCTGCAAACAGTAGATTGTGAGACCTTCACTCCTGCCCTCTGAAGGTTGTTGCTTATGTCACTAACGGTTGTTTTAGCATCTTTTTTTTACGGCATTTACAATTTTTCTGCCATCAACTGCTGTTGTTTTCCTTGATCTTACTTGATCTACCTGTTCAACATCTGTTACTTAATACTTAGTTCTTCAGGACATTCCAAAGAGTTGTGCTGGGTATAGCCAATATTTGTGTAATGGCTTTGATTGATTTTCTGTCTTCTCTCAGCTTCACAAGTGCTTGTTTTTCACACAGAGACAGCTCTCTGCTTTTAGTGTTGGTTTCTCCTCCAACTATAAATGCATAGTCTGCATAGTCAAAACCCAAATCTGAAACTGAGCACAGACATTCAGTACTATGTATTGTTTGAATAATTAGTGTAACAGGACTGGGCAAAACACACCTTTCAGTCAAATACTTTTGCTCGCAAGCAAAATGGGTCTCATATTCATCATTTACTGTGAAACCCAAATGTTTTCAGTGTACAGGAAAAATAAAGGGTTTGGCCTCGCTGTTCCAAGATGTAGGACTTCAGATCAAACACTCTTAATAGCTTGAATAAGTAGCTTTTGAGACACCAATGAATTCAAAATTAACCATTTTTGTGTCTAGAGTTTCCATATATACAGCAGATTGGCAGGGCAATTAACAGCATGTTATTAGCAACTTTAATAGCAACCTTTAACGGTGTTAACACTGATTTAAGAAAAAAAAAATAGGAATATTACATTTGGCTTTTATGAATCTTAAGCAGTGCACATAGTTTAATTAATTAATAATTTAATTAAAAATACAAAATCACAATTGCAGCTGGCATTCAGGTTTTTCACTTGTCATTTTCATACTGTCGCAGCTCCAATATATTTAAAGAAAGATATCCAACCACACAGATCAGTAACACAACTGCGATCCTGAAGGATGAAATGTAGGATGTGTATTATTGTGTAAAATTGCCAAATATTTACACATTCCCGAGGTTGTGTAGATCCAAGATTAGCAGATTCTAGAATATGAGCTGAGCCCAGATCAAATTTGAATGGTGTACAATCTCAACCGTTGTATGTGGGTTATACATCAGTCTTAGCTGGAAGTTAACTGAAGGCTTTGTTTACATTGGTCCAATTCTGGCAGTTATCCATAATAAGCAGAGCCAGACTTGAACTCTTGAAGTAAATTTACATCTGTTATTTACACCATATTGGATCACTCGTGTCATCCAAACACCTCCCACACATTAACACCTAAAATTCTTCATAAATTCATCTCCAGTATACACAACAAGTATCTCTCTCTTTTTTTTTTTCCTCACAATATACATAGTCATAGTCAGATGGCTGGAATGGTGGTGTTTGTCCTACTGCAGCTATAAACAAAGCTTGAAAGAGGGTTGAGGTTCAGTGTTTCAGTATAAAATGTAAGTCTGTCGCAGGCCTCTTATTTCACTTAGTTACTCTCTCACTCTGTCTCAAATAAGAGAAAGTAGCTGCAGGTATGTGAAGAGAGATTATAAACGTAAATGCTAAAGCAGTGGAGAACATTTAATGATGAAATTAACTGGTACAAATTGAACTATAAACATTAACAAATTATTAGATCATATTTACCACATGTCCCGAATGGTTCAGACAATCCCTGTAATTAGTGAATTCAGCTACTTTATTGTTGACACAGGCATGCAGCACACACTGCTTGGATTATCTCCATAGAAAGGCATTATTAATAGAATTGGATCCTCTAGAGCAGCAGGTCACCATACCCAGTGCAGAGCAGCGGGAAGTGGAGTAGTAGAATTGTGTTCTCGGTAGGAATGGAGTTCCATCAGATAACTCATTAAAATGAGTACCTGACCTCACTGAGTGCTTTTGTGTCTGAATGCAATCAAACTCTCGCAGCTATGTTTCATCATTTTGTGTGAAGTTCTTCTAGAAGAGAAAATGTTTCTACAGCAATGTTCTCTGTTAGTCCCCATTACGTAAGAAATGTTGAATGAGCACATGCATGGCCTTTTCCATATTTAAAGTTGATAACCCTCTACCCTGATGCTCAAAGGTTCCATCAAGGAGAAGAACAGCAGTCTAGAACAATGAGGACAGTTGAGCTTTGCTGTTCACTTAGATATCCTTAGCTAGAGTTTCAGATGTTAAAATCCCTTAAAATTAGGAGCACCCAGTTCAGTATGTTCCACATTTTTTTTCTTTCACTTTCACAGGAAGATAACATGTGCTTCTGCACTGATATTGATGGATTGTTTGCAGCTTTGGTTTGTGAGCTCTACCCTAAATAGTAAAAAAATAATATATTTATTGATTCATGCTCATTAAGCCTTAAGCATGTCTTGTTACACAATGGCAATGTCCATCCTTCAGTACCTGTTGGTTATGCTGCACACATGAAAGAAAAATATGAGAATATGAATCAACTATAGCATCTACAACTTGAACATCTGAGGAGATTTAAAAGAGGTGGCACTTTTCCTTGGACTGCAGCTGGGATATATGAAGTGCTGTTGTTTCCTCTGCGAATGGGACAGCTGTGATAGAAAGTCACATTTCACTAAAAGGAAAAGGAACTGGACAATCTGTCAGCAGTTGACTTCAGGACAGAGGAATTTGGCACACAAACCACTTGTGGACCCAACAATGATATTTTTGCCTCTACTTCACATAAAACGTGGACTGATGAAAATGATTTGAGACAAATGTTCCCAAGAATAACTGCTGCCAAGATCAATTAAGGCATTTTTGTTGGTCCACAAATCCGACACATCATGAATGAAATGCAGTTCGAAGACCTGCTGGTGGGGCCTGAGAAAATCACTTGGAAGTCATTCAAGGATGTTGCAGAAAATGTCCTCGGCAACTATCGAGCACTAGACTACAGCAAACTTGTTGACAGTCTTATTTGATCTTACAAAGTGATGAAATGTAACATGTACTTGAAAATTCATTTTCTGCATTCACACTTGGAGCAGTTGGTAATGAATACTCATATTTATCTGATGAAAACCAGTAAATTTACTAATTTACATGATGAACAAGTAGGACTAATCTGGTGCTGCAAATATCACTTTCACTTTTGGTTCAGTAAGAACCATAGAGTTGAGTGATTGTGAAGATAAATTGGTTAAGACGTTTAACATCAGGGGAAGGTTCTTACAGCTTTGAACGTTTTAAGGGTAGAGAACTCCAGGTTCAATATGATGTGGTTCAAGAATAAAATAGGGCAAAAAAGAAAGGGGGGGGGGCACAAAAAGTAACTAATACTTCAGAAACGCTCTTTGTACAGCTGATCAAAATGCTACCTTAATTAACTGACTTCTAATTACTTGTTTATTGAACAGTAACCTTGGTAAATTAGTCATTTCCCAAAGCACTTGTAATGCCCTTATTACACATTATCATGTCAGTGGATGCTAATTACCTGGCTGTTCATTACTAATCCTTTAGCAGTCACATTAAGAAATGCATTTCCAAAAAATATTTCTTCCTTGATCCTCACCAAACAACTTCTCAAGATATTTGTTTAATTGACAAAAACATCCAGTTTAAGCAAAAACTTCTTTAAAACTTTGCAATTCACTTTGGCATGCTGGATATCAGCTTTTGGGCAAAAACTTGAGTGATGGCAAACCGCTCTTGCCTAATCAGTTCTTGTAGTTGATAAGAGTGTCTGGGTTTTTAGTTTGTCCACCCTCTTTTTCAGGACTGACCACAGGTTCTCAATGGGATTGAGATATGGAGAGTCTCCTGGCCTTGGACCCAAAATTCCAATGTTTTGTTCACTTAGTTATCACTTTTGCATGGTGACATTGTGCTCCATCACGCTGAGAAAAAAACATTGTTCATCTCCAAATTGCTTCTGGATTGTTAGAAGAAATTATTGGATCTATTCCTTATTCATGACAGTGTTCTAAGGCAAAGGTTTTAACAAACCCACTCCCCTGGATGAGAAGCAACCCCACACATAGATGGTTTCAGGATGCTTTGCTGATGGCATGACACGGGACTCATGGTAGTGCTCACCTTTTCTTCTCAGAACAATCATTTTTCCAGATGTCCCAAACAATCTGAAGGGGGCCTCATCAGAGAAAATAACTTTACCCCAGTCCAGTCCCTGTACGTCCTGCAGAATGTCAGTCTGTCTGTGATGATTGGGGAGAAGTGGCTTCTTTGCTGCCCTTCTTGACACCAAGCCATCCTCCAAAAGCCTTCATCTCACTGTGCGTTTAGATGCACTCACACTTGCCCTCTGCCATTCCTGAGCAAGCTCTGCACTGGTGGTGACCCAATCTTATAGCTGCATCCTCTTTAGGAGACAGTCCTGACACATGCTTGACTTTCTTGGGTGCCCTGAAGCCTTCTTCACTGCAAGTGAACCACTCTCCTTGAAGTTCTCGATAAATTGGATGGTTGATTGGGGTGCAATCTTACAAGTACCAATGTCCTTGCCAGTGAACCCTTCTGATGCAGTGCATGTTTCCTTGGAGGTGACCATGGTTAACAAAAGAAAACTTAAAGGCACCACTACCTTTTTAAAGCAACTAGTCTGCTCTTCTGATCAGTATCACAAGAGTGATATCAGCTGTCTTTTCCTCATTAACCTTTTCTCCTGAACCAATCAGATAATCCCTGAACTTATGTTAGCAGGCCATTTTGTAAGGCTGAAATGCAGGGGGTGGAATGCAGTCATTTTTGTGATAAGGTCATTTTCATGACATGGAATAACTTCATCTGATCAGTCGTGACTATATAGAGTTCATGCAAATTGACACCTAAAAGCTGAGGTAGCAAACTTTGAAAAAAACAAAATTTGTGTTCTGAATAAATATTGCCACGACTGTGTTTATATATGTTTAACCCTTTGATCCATAGGCTTTTTTTAAGTGTCGACAGTTTAAGTAGTAGTTTAAGTATCAATTTAATCTATTTTTAATATCTACAAATAATTATTCAGTATCCAATTTAGTTTCTATGACTTTTTCCATACATATTACAAGTCATTTAGTATCTTCTATGAAATTTTCGATGTGTCTGCTTACGTTGTTTGATAGTTGAAAGGGTTGAAGATGTTAATGTAAGGGTTCTTTACTAACTAATAGATTCTTCATGATCAAATAGTCCTTCTTTACAAAACATTCTGTATCAAACCAAAATGGTTCTTCTATGGTATCAATCAGAGATTCATTTGTGAGATAATTTTAGAGTGTATAGAGTTCAGTTTTTATAGACAGGTATTTTTATTGTGGAGCTCAGTGAGACAGTGTTTATGCTCTGTCTGAACCTGAAGAAGAATCTCCAGTTTTTGTGTGCAGTTATGTGGGAATCTGGCACATGCATACCAAAAATAAAGAGTGACTTTAATATAATATTTAATATTAAATTTAATAGATCTGCATTTCTCTGCAAATGCATTGTGATTAGTTTCAATCTTAATATGTTAATAAATAGGGGAGCGGGTAAAGGGTGAATTGAAACAGATTCAACCTGGAGGTTAATGATTGAGTGGTGGGCTGCTATAACAAAGCCTGTGCTTCTGCATCATGACGGCAACAAACTTAACAAACCAGTGCATCACAATGTGCTACTCTTGATATCACCCACAGCACATACTCACACACAAAGGAATCAGAACAGAACATGAATTTGGATTCAGTTAGATAAGCAATAATTATTAAGTAGTATGTAATTAGTATATGGAGCACATCTTTCTTTGTGTGTGTGTGTGTGTGTGTGTGCGTGCGTGCTTCAGTATTTGTATGTGATTATATTGTCTAAGTGCAATTGTCACTTTAATTTCTGTCATACACTCGTTGTCAATATGGTGCAGCTGAAAGGCGAGTCTGCTACATGCACTGCATCTGTTAAGTGGCTTATGAGGTGATCCAGTGCTGCAGCAAGGATCACTGTGTTGAGTTTCAAACTAAAAATTTGTTTTATGGCTTTGCTTGGCAGCTCCCTAATTGGTTAATTATTTGATTATTTCTGCTCTATTTTTGAGCCATTTGCTCTGTTTGCGTGCATGCGTGCATGTGTGCGTGCATTCGTGCGTATGTGCGGGTGAGAGAGAAAGAGAGACATAGCAGCTCAGGAGTCTTAAGATAAGAGCTCAAGTCTGTTCATTTAGAGTCATTAAGAATGTGTTCCTGTAATTTTTTAATGAATTGAGGATGTGCAGCCTGGTGGAAATTAAAAAGCATCAGTCAGTCGTTGTGCTTTCATTGCCTTCTTTGTGGATGTTGTGCCAGTTGATTTTGCAGCCCACCTTTGAATATAAAAGGCTCAATTAAAACAGGGAACCAAGGGCCAGGTGAGAGCTGCGTTTAGCATGAAGAATCGTGTGGAATCACTGCACTACAGGCACTGATGTACAAAAGCAAGTATTTGTTTCACAATATAAGAGTTCATATATCATAGGGAAGTGATATGGTCTTATTATCATATTGCGTGCCGTGCTGGTTGTGTGGATATTGATATAGCATATTGGTGGTAGTGTATAAAAGAAGCACCATCGACATGATAGATCTGGGAGACCTACATGAACCTTGGACAGAGAGAGCTGATAGATTTTCTAACATGCATGGAGTGACCCACCAGCCATGATTGCAGACATTCAGCGAGCAGTGATGCCTTCCATCCTTTTCAAGCAAGCAACTTTGGCAGGTGTCTTCATGATGCAGGACTGCATGCACATCGACCATTATGACCACTACCCTTAACACAACCACAACATACCAAAATATTTCAATGGTTTTGTGCCAGACTGTCATGGAGTCACCCAGTCATCTTCAATGGCAATGGGTCATCGTCAGGGATGAGTCCTGATTTTACCTTGCTGGTGCTACGAACCACTAGTTAACCCCTTTATACAACGAGCTGTCTAGAGGAATTCAAGGTCGGCTAACTAGAGTCCCTAGCCTAATGACTATGTGTTGTGGTTACCCAATGTGGAAGTAAGGTGTATGAGGCTAAGGTGAGTGAATGGGAACTGGGGAGGGTTCCTCGTCTTACCTGAGATCCTTGAAGAACCCAAGCACTGACTCCATAGCCGGCCAGCCCACGCTTACAGAGAGAATGTTCAAAAAGGGTAGGCAGCAAAGAAAACAAAAGGTGCAACACTTCCTTCCATGTGCTAGGAGAGGGATTCCAAAACTTCCACCTTCTTTCATAGGTCCAGGCCTCACTCCTTCACCAGGCCTCTATCCCATACCAGAGGCCTTCCTTTAAAGCCTCCACTTCAGGATCTCAAGAAGAGAGAGACCCCCCCCAGTGGCTGGAGTGTGCATTGTGGAAGTATGGTGTCTAGTTAATGCAACTAACCTATATACATCTAACTTTTCCTAACACTGGAGATTACCAACAAATCTGTGCGTGTGCTAGGGTGGTGGTCCAATACCATACTGAGACACTACTTCTGTGCAGCTCAATATACTTTGTCCATATCAGTGTGTAATTTGTTGTTCCTAGTATCCTTTATCTTTTCACCAAATAGCATTGTAGTCCAACACTTCCTACTGGGTGCAACTATTCTTTGATGTTGAGTGTTTATACATAGACAGAACATGGTGAGATGCAGGGGCCGATGCATTGTGATTTGATCTTTGTCAAATCGAATAGAAAAAGTGAAGTTCAGGAAAGACTGAGCAGACATTCTCAAGTCATTATGGTTGTAGTTTGTTGTCCTACATAATTTGAACACATGATAAATGGTGGTCTGAAAAGCTTGTCACCATCTAAAGAATCCCAAACGCATTCAAGGATTTGAGGTCTGGCCTCTGCTGCAGAATGATTTTCTGCTCAATCAAATACAGGTAGTTCCAGAGATTTCCACATACTACAGTAAAATGTATTCAGGCTGTTCCAGCTGTTGTTACATATCCACAAATTTATTCTTGATTCTTTGGCTTCTTGATTGACTACCAGTACTTTCAGACCCACAGTGTTGATTTGTCTTCTACTGTGAAAGGATGGATGGAAAGATTTATGGTTGGATTTTTAGATCTGAAGCAATAGTGAAGCGGGATTTTTATTTTTTTTCTTCTCTAAAAGCTTTTAAAGACTTTTCTTTCTGATGGGGTAGTTTTGATGTTTGACCAGGACTTACTGAGTCCAATTTTCCCAGTATCTTTAAATAGTCCTCTTAATGCAGTTGTGTTATCTCATCATCTCTAAAACATCTCCTGAAAATGAAAAACGTAATGGCCATTTTTTGTGGAAATTTAATCAATGCTGGGTGGTTTCGGACTTTGGCACAGTACTGTACCGCAAATCAATGCATTCTAAAGCATTCCGCAACCCAGCAAACAAGAAGATTGTTGCATTAGAATGCAGCTCTCTACAGCATCTAAATAATTCAGATAGCTAAGCGTACAAACATGACCCGTTCAGAAGTGTGTGCCATGATTTGCTGCATCACACCAGGGTAATCAATTCTGGTAATACAATGCTCACAGTGGTGTTAGTCATGGCCCTCTGTGACTACAAGGTTCGTTTAACTTTGTCTCATATGGTATTCCTGTTTCATAGTTCAACCTAATGACCCGTAGCACTCAGGCTAACAATAGAGATATGTCACCTACCCTGCAGGGTCTTCATATCACACATCTGGTGATTCATCAACCCCATACCTCTTCTCCCTCTTGCGCTTATTGAAATATTGATTGATTAAGTGACAGCACAATGTGTCATCTTCCTTCTGTGTTTCTTAGAACACCATTCTTCATCTTCACTGGCTTTTTGCTGCGATTGTAATTGGTCATGGATGATAGATCAGTAATCTAACAGGGGACTGGAGGAAGTAGTCAAGCTGAGAGGGTCATTCTGGTCACTGATACAGTTACATTTACATGTATGGCATTTATCAGGCACACTTATGCAGGATGCCTTGCAGAAGTGCTGAGTTGTCAAATCATGACGAATCCTAAGGGCTGGCTAATCCAAAGATACTTCTAAACTCAACCACAACCATTTACATCAGTACAAAAAAGTACCTATATTTAATGTAAAAATGTGCTTTATAAACTGACCACAAATATAAAGACATCACAGCAAAAGCAAAACACGCATTAATAATTTGACCTTCTCCCAGGGCTCATCTGGAAAACCAGATAGTCATTGGCAAAATTTAAATGGGCCTGGACATGTGCTGGCGTGAGCAAGGGATTTTAATTTTTACACGACTGTGTTGTGTGTTACTAGTGGTAATCTTTGAGACTGTGGTCCCAGCTCTCTTCATGTCATTGATGAGACCCTCTTGTGTAGTTTTGGGCTGATTTCTGACCTTTTTCAGATTTATTCTTAGCCCACGAGGCGAGATCGTCCGTGGAGCCCAGACTGATGATGTTTTTTTTCATTTTCTTATAATTGCACCAACAATTGTTGCCTTCTCACCAAGCTGCTTGCCTATTGTCCTATAGCCCATGCAAGCCTTGTGCAGGTCTAAAATTTTGTCCCTTAGACAGCTTTGGTCTTGGCCATGATGAAGAGGTTGGAATATGATTGTTTGTGTGAACAGGTGTTTTTTATACAGGTTACAAGTTCAAACAGGTTAATCCAGGTAATGACTGCACTCTGGGAGGCCTTCTTAAAGAAAAACTAAAACATCTGTGAGAGCCAGAATTCTTGCTAGTTGGTAGATGATTAAATACAAATTCACGTAATAAAATGTTAATTATTTAAAACATATTTTAAAATCATACAATGTGATAGTTGTGTGATAGTTGATGTGTTGTTAGGATAAAAATGACATATATACAAATATTTATATATATTTATATATATATATATATATATATATATATATATATATATTATATATATATATATATATATATATATATTTCAAGCATTTTTGTTTTACCTTAACTTACTTACTTACTTACTTACTTACTTACTTATTTATTTATTTATTTATTTATTTATTTATGCTACAAAATTTCTAGTGACAGAGACAGTGTCAGAAGTATCTTACCCGTACTAAGGAGGGAAAATTACAGAAATCTTACTGAGTGCTCCAGTAAATTTTTAATTTTGAAATCAAGACTTTTCAAATCCAGCTCCCAGAGTCTGGAGGAATAATGGAGAGATACAGAGTGTTTTATCAGAATCACCACAGCCATCTACCATCATATTTAAGGGGGCTTCATGCGTCCATCTGCTGAAAAGCTTTATGGAGATGTCAATGTCCTTTTAAAGCAGGACTCGGGACCTGCCCACAGTACCAACATTAATACTGAATGGTTTGCTGACCTTGATATTACTGTTTTTATGTAGACCTGAATTCTTTATAGAATCTATTGAGTGTTGTCAAGAGGAAGAGAAATGCCTGACCCAGAAATACAGATGAGCTGAAAGGCCATTATTAAAGCAACCTGAGCTTCAATAACATCTTAGCAGTGTATACATTTTAAATTATAATAAAGGTATTGAGTGTATAAATCAACATACTTGCCAGAAGTTGGACATTTTTGTATTGTACTGTAAATTTTCTTTTTGATCTGAAGGAATATTCTAATATTTTACTGATTCTGTTTACAAAAGTAAATGAAAAAAGGCTTGAAATGTTATGTCGTGAGTAATTAATATGATATTGATGACAGTTTCACAATATTTCAATTTGTTTGAGATGCCTTGGTAGGGTTTACTCACTTCCTTAGTCTAAGGTAGTAAGCAGGTAACCACTAAAATGTCCTCCGTGGCCATGACCAGCCTTTTGTTAACTGATTTTCCAGGGATGAATATTTAGATATGAAGATGCACAATAGTCCAGATGCTAGATGCTGTACATTGAGTAATGCAGTCACAAGCCTTGTACAATGTCATCATTTTAGAATTCGTGCTACGAAAAGTGTTTTGAAAGAAAAGCTGTCTACATTTGAAGACTATGAGCTCAGCTGGTTGGATACCCAGGGCAGGTTTGTTCCACCCCCTTGGCATCAGAAAAGAGAAAAGTCTAGATGTGGTAGGTCAAGCTGAATTGGAAATGCAAAGGCCTCTTGGGACAGGTATGGATCAGGTTTTGACCATTGCCATCAGTTAGGGAGGGGTTAGTCCAGTTTCGGCTGTGTTGGTGAGTTTCATTGTTTTGAATCTGATGCTGGCAGCTGTGTTCTGGATGACTGGCAAGGGCCTGATGGTGCACATAGGAAGACCTGCCAGAAGGGAGTTACAGCAGTGAAGCCTTGGGATGACAAGGGATTGAACAAGCACCAGGGTGCTCCCTCTAGACAGGAAGTGTCAAATGATGTGGATGTTGTGGAGGAGAAATCTGCATGACTCCATCTTTCACACAAAATAGTGATGAAACATCTCTAACATCCAACATGTATTCATTATTATATTCAATTTTATAAGTACAAAGTTGCTTCTACATTTAGGGTAGATGTAAAGTACACCCTGGAAACACTGTTAATCTGTTGTTTTGCTTTATTAATCCTGTTTGTTGCTATAATTGGTTGACATGTAGTGTTCCCACTGATATGTTTTAAATTTGGGAATTTGGGGATTTGGAGACCTCTCTCACAGACAAGAAGCAGTGTTTTGTTTCCTCCCCACTCTACTTAAAAAAAATCTCATCATTTTAAAGGGGCTTTAAGATTCTCTTTTTTTCCCCTCAATATTATGCTTTTGTCCAAGACTAATCCCATAATCCCAGGACTACCTCATCAACTAACCAAGCTGTCCACAATATTACACTAATGAAACCTTTGTTTTTAAGTTTGGCCATTAGCCACATAAAAATAAAGGTAATAAAAACAGTCTTTGCCCTTAAAGGACTATTTTTGGTTCCATAAAGGACCATGGTTGCAGTGGAAATTAAGGTTTGAAGATCGTTTTAAAAGTTTAAAGAAGTGGATGTAAAGATTCTTCACATTCACAGCTCTTCTTTATAGTATCAAAAATGTTCTTCTGTGGCCTCACGTAGCAACCTTTTCCAGTACCTTTTATTTTTAAGAGTGTGTGATTGACAGTTAATAATTCTGACCACACAACACACAGTCAATATGTGTTTACAGCAATGCATGAGGACAGAGGAATTGAGCCGTTCCATACAGTCCTCTCCAGCATTTGCCAAAGACTTTCAGTGGGGTTAAGGTCAGGACTCTGTGGTGGCCAATTCATGTGTGAAAATGATTCTTTTACGCTCCCAGAACCCCTTTTTCACACAGTAGCAGATCTGGATTCCTGGCATCCTTAGCAAACCCCCCTTTTCAGCCGTGCAAAAGTTAGACTCTTCTGAAACATAATAATCTAACTTTTTCACAATCATGGGATCTAGCGTCTGACATGGCCATTTAATAAACCAGCTCACAGCATCAGTTAGGGCAAAAAAAATGCCAGCCGAAATATATTAACCACAGCAGTGTTTATCCAATCGCAAGCTCTGACTTTTTTCCTCAGTGTTCACTCACCAAACAATTTATCAGGAAGTCTGTACTAATAAGACCTCCTTTTGCTCACAAAACAGCCTCTATTCTTCATGGCATAAAGTCCGCAAAATCCTTTGAGATTCTGGTGCATGTTGACATCATTGCTTTTCACTACGTTAGATTTGTTTAGGAGTGTTTACAAGCTGCAAATCTCCCTGTTTAAATGAATTCAGACCTGGTGACTGGGAAGGTCACTGAAGAACACTGTCACATTTATGTATTCATTACTGTCTTGCTCATAAACTAATTTTCTAATAGTCTGTGGCATTCAGGTAGTGATTGATTGGTATTAACAGACCTGAAGTAAGACAAGACAAAATCCCCTACACCATTACATGAACTACACCAACCTGGATAATTGTCATTGTCACATAGCAGCTTGGGTCCATGAATTCAGGCTGTTGGAGACAAATTCTGGGCCTACCACTTGAACACCTCAGCCGAAACTGTGCCTGTGCAGCGTCAGATTTCTCTTCTTGGATGCCGCAAATGGAACCTGGTGTGGTCTTCTGCTGTTGTAGCCCATTCACCTCAAGCTTGGACTTGTTGTGCATTCTAAGATGTTTTTTTCTGCTTTCCATAATTGTACAATGTGATCTGTGTTACTGTAGCTGTTCCATCAGCTCCAACCAGTCTGGCCATTTTCGTTGACCTCTCTGATCAACAGAGCCTTCTTGTCTTCAGAACTGCTACTCAACTGATGTTTTTCCACTTTATTCCACCATCCTGTGCAAACTGTAGGGACTGTTGTGCTAAAAATCTCAGGAGCTCAATATCACTATATGCACTCAAACCAGCTTGTCTGATAACAACTATCACACTGCACTCAGAACCACTGAAAGCATTGTTTTTCTATTTCATGTTGATGGCTGATGTGAACTTGACCTACAGCTGCCAATCCATATCTACATGCTTTTATGTACTGAACTGCTGCTACGGGATTAGCAAATTACATTATAGTATGAATCAGAGTCGATCTACAGTTGTTCCTATAAATTATATGGAATGTATAAGTAATTACCTGTAACTTTCCCCACAAAAATGATTATTTCCATGTATAATACTAGACATAACTGAAACATTATATCCAAATGTGGACACCCCTTCTACTTTCATTTGCACCCATTGCTGACACAGATGTGCAAATGCACACACAGCTTGACTTCTCCCTGTGGAAATGTGTTGCCAATATGATAAGGCTGTCTGGAGCAGATAAGCATGAAGCTTTCACCACCATGCTTAATGTTGTTCAAGGGCTAGAGAGGTACAAAGCCCCCCAGAATAGACCTGTGTTCTCTGGAATGATGGAGCTTAATTCAGTACATTTGTGGAGAGGTGGGGATAAGGTGGGGAGGTGGTTGTACAGGTGTGTAAATGCATCCCAGTACTTTTGTCCATCAAGTGTATTTAATTTAGTTTTGTCTGTGTTTCAGCCTCTACACCAAGTGAACAGTAATGATGGAGTGTGCATGGTTGTCACACACACACACACACACACAGACAGACACTGAGTCCCAGCTGGACTCCCCTGGTTATTCCGCTTGTCTGCTTTCTAAACCTTCCACTATCAGTGATTTTGTCGCTGCTCTCACTGGCAAACTGGGTTTTGCTGACCAAGCGCCTCCATCAGGCCAAAGTGCATGAACTTACTGACAAGAAAGAGAAGAGGAATGAAACAGCCATACAACCAGTGGTTCCCAGGGAATAAATGTCAATATTCATGCAAAAAAAATAGCAATCAAAAATAAATCTAAGTTGTTTTTGGGTTGTTGTTTTTTACCAAAGCTCAGTAGTTCTGAGGATCTTTGACTCCCCCTTTTCCTCCTGCTTCACCACCTCACCGCCTGGCACAGCAGCAACAGAGACCACAGCTAAATCAAATCAGAGGAAGATAAACAAAACCTCATTAGTTCTAGCAGCTAGGCGGAGGTGAAGTCTACAGTGTTTGCCGCTGCCGCGCCTGCCCTGCTTTAACCCTGCTGTAACTCACTCACTCCTGCTTTAGTCGTGCCCTCGTGTGTGCTGAACCGCACATTTGTTTTTAATTGGGAAGGGAATTGAGTTTGCATTTGAATCAATGTTCTCACTTGGTAGAATAAGTACATGTGCATTGGTACAAGACAACTCATTTGGATTATTCAAAGCTAATAATTGCTTGGCTTTCCTCTGAATTAAGAAAGAAGAAAGCAAAGGCATAACCTACTCTTCATGCATTTGTAGTCTAATAGCAACAAGTACACTGTACATCCAGGGTGGAAAATCGGTTCTTCTTCTTCTTCTTCAACTTGTTTCTCGGTGATGTCACTATCTAACAGGGTCATTAACAGTTTACATCAGAGTTGTAAGTAGATTCTGGATTGTCAGATGTCTGGATTGATGCATTTTGTTGTGGATTGAAATCACATTTCTGTTGCAAGACAAACCACTTGTCATGAGCTGTTGAGCCTCCTCTTGCCTGGCATAATATTCATGCTTCTGTGACAGGATGTTAAAGTTAATGTGACATATTTCTACATAAAACAGTAATTATTAGGGTTTAGATATTCATTTTGAAATTTATTTGCATATAAATATGATCCAGTATATAATTGTGGTTGTACACAATGCCATGGAATGTCTAAGAACAGAATATATTTGGATATATTTATATATTAATATTATGGATAATAATAATAATAATAATAATAATAATAATAATAGATACTCATTGTTGTTCATATATTTTAATATATTACTATTAAAATGATAATATTATTGTTTGTTTTTCAGAATTAAATTACAGTTTAACTCGGTGTCACCCTGACAGATTTTTACAAATCATTAAGTCAGTGTATCCTCAACATTTTATAAAAAGTATGACACCTCTCGGCCTTTCCCCCCAGAAGAAGTAAAATTTTGGACACAAGTCACTTTTTAGTAGAATATTTTGCTGGATTTGCAAACATTATGCACATATCCTTGTTCCTACATTTATTGTCTATTTTATCAGCTCCACCTCCACCTCAGCTGGAAGCAGGACTGATTCATTGAAACAAGAATGAGGATGTGGGGACGAGTGTAGTATGAATAGCTAGTTACCAGTTTGCCTGCATTGATGAATTGTTGTCCAAAAGAAAAACAAAATTTGATATACTGAAAATGCCTGTGTTTAGTCTATAAATCCAGAATAATGGCTGCCCTGTATAAACAGAAGAAGAAAGAAACAAGAACTAATTTAAAGCAAGACCTTAAACTACATAAAGGGGACATTAAACATTCTGTGAAGACAACCTGAAGACAGAAGGACATATACATGTTTTATATGTGTGCATCCAGTAATGACAGTAATGCATGATCGTGATGGGAGTGATGAGACAATCATAATCATTTTGTTATCCTGTCTCTTTAGACAGCATTGAGGACTATATTCAGACCACCAGCTCACATGTGGAGTCTGCTAACCAGGAGCTGGCAAAGGCCAATCATTATCAGGTAAGAATTCTGAAGAAGTTGTGGTCTGTATTGAATGAACATGTTATAAAATTATAAAAAATAAAAAATAATATTACAGTATATATGAAATAAAAAACTAAATGTTGTGTTGACAAGGTAACGCCATTTAAAGCAGTACTGCGCAGCACCTTTACCTTAAAATAACACCTCTACAGACCTGTATTAATGTAATAATGTTGCTGCTATTGTTGCATACCTAAACAAAAATGTCACTAGTGAGCAGGACAGCACTCTTGAGAACTGCATAATACTATATCAGCCAACCCATATTTGTGTAAAGTCATTTAATATAACTTATTCTTGCTTTACCACCTCAGTCCACTTGGTTTTTCCACTTTTTGTCCATGTGTACAATGCATGGTTTTGTATGGAGAGAAGAATTGGTATGAAGGTGAATTACACTCTCCACCTGTACTGGGAGTCTCGCTTTATCTGATTTAACTACTTTATCCATTATTACCTACACTTAACCATAATTAACGGTATGAGTACAGTTGTATTCCATTCCACAGAGTCCTTACGTCGTACCCTTATTCCCTACACAGGAATCATGTGATATTGGCGAGACTTCCTCGTTAGTTAAACTTATTCAATGTGAGTAAACTGCAAATAAACAGTAAGTCTCATTCACAGCAGTTTTGCTCCTTTGCCTGTTAAAGTAACTAGCATACTAATGAACCCATTTATCATGATATGTTTACTTGTGGCCATGTTTACAGTGGGCTCTACCGCCAAGACGCAATGACCAGTGGGTAACCTTTACCATCAACTTGCTATGTGGTGATAAACTGGTTTCCACTACTTTCTATGCAATTTGATCTGCATGCTTTCACCCTCAGATGATTTGAATCTCACTTAAAATGTCTGAATTTCGTACTTAGTCCACTTCACAGGGAGCTTCTGGGGTAATTGGAATGCTCTTCAAATACTAACATTTAAGCACACTTTATAGTCACACGTCTGGTGCCAAACCTGCTTCTTTAACTTTTAGAAGTTTCATAAATACTGTTCAAATTTCTGAAAAAAGTCTGGCAGTTGCTTACTGTAAGAGATTTTATACAAAAGCAGAAATAAGATCATATGTCGGAAAGACTTGTGAATGATGCATAAAGCACCACAAAAGCTAACGGCTAAAGCATGGTTTAAGAATAGTCCTCTGGTATAGCTTCAAAACAAAGAACACAGCTGAGACTAAGCTAACCTGAGGCTATTCCATCGGGCTGAGATACATCAGAGCTTGGCTTAAGCTGAGCTACAGCTAATGGTTAAAGCGAAGGCTTTGAGGTACAAAAAAAACACAGGCAATGAAACCAAATACCATGAGAGTGGGAACACACATTGTTGCTGTCCAATGAAAAACATGTATCTGTAGCGCTCCCAAATAGCAGCTTTACAGGAGAAGAGACTGTCGAGCATGTCGATTGGTCTTTTCATTCAGAACTATTTGTAAATATATAGAGCAGCTACAGGGTTCAAACCATGAAGAAAGCAAAACATTCATTGGATAGAAATTGGATTTTCATTGGATAGAAATGATATGTAGTGTAATGTGGGGACTTGTGTTAAAACTAACATTAGTAACACACATAATAGTTGCTCTTGTGTGTTTTTCTAACCAAAATTATATCAGAAGGCCATGGCAACATTTACATGTCTGTAAATAAAACTACCCGCAAAAAGTGCCGTTTGCCCACTGTAGGAAAATATCATGTGAAGCAGTGTTCTACAGTTTTAGAATTGAACTGAGCTTTGATTCCTTAATTTCGAGAAATGATTCAGGTGCCTGGTATCATCTACAATTTTGTTATTCTTGCTGTTTATCTTTCTGATAAATATGTACAACCTTGCAGATATAGTATATAATATATGACAAAGGAAAATGATTCATTTGTGTGTTTCTCCAGTGACCCCTTCACCTGCTTGGTATCGACCACATCAGTAGTCTGAAACCAAATGCTTGTATCCCTGTGGCTATCTTTAATAAAATATTGACAAATATGTCATTGGGATGATGACCCTGACTGAGGCTGATAGTTTTGAATGAGCCTCATACAGAGTTTTTGATGACCCCTAACAGTGTTTTCCCTTTCATCCAAATAAACAAAGCAGTTGCACAAAGCTTACATAGGCACTGTACACAGATAAGACCTACACTGACAAAGTACACAAACGTGTAAACATAAAAAAATTAGATGTGCAAGATAACTTGCCTTGAAACTGCTCTGTGCACTCTGATGCTGCCACAGATGGTTATTGAAATGTTCTGTAAGATGAAAATGATCTAATAATCCTTATGCCAAACGAAGATGAATGTGAAAAGGTATAATGAATGAAATTCTCCAGGTGTATTATCTGTGCACGGCATGCACCAGAAAAAATAAATAAATAAATTAAATTCTAAGATTTAAATTACTTGAGCAACATTTTAAAGAGAATAAGGGGTCAAACGATATTTGTTTTATATGTTTTAGTAAAAAATAAAGTAAAAATAACATCAAATATGACACAATATAAAAGCAAAATATGTCAAGGTTTATTTATTTTTTAAACAATTGATTGGCAGATCAAATAAACAGATTTGAAATGATTACATTTAGATGTTTCTGGAAACCAGCCATTAGGGGTGTACTTTGTGCACTGCTGGTGCCGGTCCCAAGCCCAGATAAATGGCGAGGGTTGCGTCAGGAAGCGCATCCGGCGTAAAACTTGTGCCAAAACTATAATTCAGATCTTAGATAAGATTGTTATACTGGATTGGAGGTAGATGATCTGCTGTGGCGACTCCTAAAGGGAGCAGCCGAAAGAAGAATAAGACATTTCGATTTTTCTGGCAATTAATTGATTATTTGAAGGTTGCAAAAATCAATTATATCAATATTTAGCTGTATTATTTGAACCTAACCAGCACTTTGTTTAATCGTGCTGAATTCTGAACTGTTTAAAGGTAAACATTAATGTGACTGATGTCAATTCTACAATTTAACTCTTAAAAAGAAAAAAATCTAATGAACAGAAAAGGTGAATAGAGGTGCTCTAGTCATAGAGCACAGAATTTGGTACTTTATTTTTTTTTTCTTTTTGAAGTTCCATTCTTTCCCTGTTTTCTTTTCATGTTTTTTACTATTTGAAGTGTGTTATTTTTGTTCCTGCAGTCCCGCCTTTCAGTCAGCTCCTTTTTTCTTTATCTGTTCAACTGTACCTGCGTTTCTGCTGCCTTTGTTTTCAAATCCGTGAAGCTGGCAACACCAGATTAGTCGACTGTGATGTTACTCCACTATCTCTCTTTTCTGCATAATGCATTTTAGTTTTATCAAGGCATGAACTGTCTTTCTGTGTCTGTCTCTCTTTCTCTCCTCACATTGGTGTCTGGTGTGTTTCTGAGGCTGCTGCTCAGAGCTACTGTTGCTTTGTACTCCACAGGGATTAGGAGTCAGGTCCTTCTCTGAATTAGCGTTAGTGCACTTGTGGTAGCAAGAACAACGGGACTTGTTCTTGTGTATGATCAGGCACAGGCACTTTTTCACTCTTGGACTATGTATAAATTTGTAGGTATAAATCTATGTATTTACTATGTATTCAGATTTATCATTTTCCCTTTTGTTTAGTTAAAAAGGTGTTTGACTGTATATATACAGTCCTATTGTCTCAACTCAAGCTGATGGAGTCTGGAGGAAGAGTGGAGAGGCACTCCAAGGATTCCAAGGTGTCTGATGCCCAGTGTAAAGTTTTACCAGTCTGTGATGGCTTAGGGTGCCATGTCATCTGCTGCGGTTGGTCCACTGTGTTTTATCAAGTTCAAACTCAATGCATCATGTAGCAGGAGGATTTAGAGCACTTCTTGCTTCTATCTGCTGACAAGCTTTATGAAGATGTCAATATCTTTTTCCAGCAAGGCTCCACACCTCCCCACAATGCCAAAATATCTTATCTGAGAGAAAGAGAAACAGAGAGACAGACCGAAATAGTAGAATGATTTCTCTGACTTCAAAAAAAATACCTAAACGGTTTTTGGTTTCATTTTAAGTTTCAAATTACTACTCAAACTAGTGTCACACACAGCTGTAAGCTGTCAGACACAACTGGAGGACTGAAAAGTGTCTGTTGGAATAGCAGTTTTTTTATTATTGTTATTGATATGAAAAGGTAAGACGGGTGGCTTTATTATTTATATTCTATGAAAGACTCAAGTTGAAATGAAAGAAGATATTTGGGCAAATCTGTATTAAGGCTGCCACTCTTATACACAGTTGCCACCATTCTACACCTTATGCCAGGTTACTGTTACGATGTTACAGTATGCCAGGTTACTGTTACAATAGTCTTAGTCAAATCAGCATTCACTTGGCTCTGGCTCGGTCGCTCTGTGTGTGAATTGCCAAACAACAACATCTAAGAGCTCACAATTAATCACTGATATGTCCTAATGACATTTATTTAGAAGGCTTTATTTCTGGACCTGTGAAAATGGGTCAGCATAGCCCTCTAGCCTTGGCCTTTGTTTGATTTTAGCTGGAGCGATAAGTTAAAGCCACTAACCTAGTCAAAGTCAAAAGGCTCAGTTTGGTGTTGCCTTTAACTTTAGCCTTTTTGTCTTCCTTTATGTAAGTTTCTTTTAGCCTGGCTTTAATAAAGTTCTTGCCTAGATAATAGAGTTCTTCTCTTCTGTTCGTCATCTGTCTCAGTGTATCGATTAAGTCCCTTAGACCCAACAAAATGAAGTGCACTGGACATCAAAGCTGGACAGATATATGAATCTTGTCCTGAGCAGTTTCCATTTTGGAAATCTACATTTTCCACAAGCAGCAGTCCATCAAAATGCACAAGTCATTCTTCAGAGCCAGCGCCTGTTCAGCTGGAAGACAGAACTGTTCTGCTTTTGCCTGCCGGGCTCAGCGCTATTTTTTCCCCCCCTTCTCTTCCTCCCCTCTTCTTACAAGTGAGCAAGTGAGGGAGCAAATGAGCGAGTGGCAACAGCTTTCGGATTAATTGTCATTTCATTATCTCAAGGAGAGCTCAGCCGTGACCAAACTCACACAGAGCAATTTAGCACTCCGCCAGTCCCGCTGGCCGCTCCCTGAGGGGAGGGAGGTGTGTGTGTATGTATGTGTGTGTGGGTTCATTTAACTCTCCATGTTCATGTTTCCTTTCAAGAATCATTCCTAAGCCCATAAATGCCAAGTAGCCCACACACCAGCCAATTAAAAATGGCTAGTCGTTTTCTTTCTGTGGCCCAACATGTCATGTCACGGGAAAGAAATCACATCTATAATCCATTCAACCAAAAGATCTCCCTCACTCTTTCTCAGATGACCATAAGTAACAAGAGGGATGTTGTATCAGCCTCATCGGAGCTCAATGAACCAGGATAAAACATGATTGTTCATTACCATACTGTGGTTCCTTACACTAAACTTTATCGAGTAGCCCACGAACAGAGCTCACAGCAGAGTGCAGGGACTGCCGCCTCCTTTTGAAGCATTTGTTGCTACATTGGACAAGCCAAAATTCCATGCAGGCTTATGAGACTTATCTATAGTCACTACTTACTGTTGAGTTTTCAGTTTAAAATGCTAACTGCCAAGATGGACTATGCCATTAGAGTTACTCGAAACAGGCCAGAATGCAAATGACAATGACAGCCTTTCCAAAGACAGCATAATTATCCTGGTTAATTGGATTTGGTGCAGTGTGTGTCCTCATGTGTACACTTTGTAATGTTTAATTATGCTTTCTTTTTGCCTTTATTCAACTAATCAGATGCCACATATTGGGAAATACACTCACTGTGAACTTTATTTGGAACATCTGTACAGCTGCACATTCAGGCAATTATCTGATCCACCAACCCTGTGGCCACAGTGTGTTGCATTAAAATCAGGCAGACATGGGCCAGCAGTTGCATGTTTACATCAAGCTCTGATCTCAAGTGTGACTTGATTGTGGGTGGTCAGGCAGGTAGATTTGAGTGTTTCTAGAACTGCTGATCTCCTGGAATTTTCAGTACAACAGCTAGAGTTTACTCAGATTGGTGTAATACAGAAAAAGACCCAGCTTGTTGCAGTTCAGCAGACAAAAACTGCTTGTCTCCTTGTTCTACTTGTGTCAGCTACAAACAGATATAGTAGGGTTAGAATTTGGCACCTGCAGCATGAATTAGTGGATCCCGGGGGCTGGTGGAGGTGGTGTAATGAAGTGGGAAAGGTTTTTTGTTTTTTTGATACACTGATTCAATCAATCAGCATTTGAATGCCACAGCCTATTTGAGTATTGTTGCTCACCATGTGCTTCCCATCATGACCACTATTTACAATCTTCTAATTGCTACTTCCAGAATATAGAGACCCTATCTCACAAAAGAAAAGTCTCCTCGAGCTGATTTCTTGAACATAAATATGAGTTCAGTGTTCGTCATTGGTCTTGAGTCAAAGTCACCACTTACCTGATCTGGATCAGATATCTTGAGAAATTAATGACAGGAAAAATGGAGTGTTTTTTTCTACTATAACAGTTCAGGCCTTGGGCCCCGAGTGGCCTAGCGGGCTACCAAAATGATCCTGGGGTCGCTGGGGGGTGGGGGGGGGTTGGTAGATAGCACTCTTCCCACATCTCACAAGTGTGCTGCTGGTCGATGCAGGCGTCTGCCGTCCATTGTGTCGTATCCGGGGATCTGGCGTTCTCCTCCAACCACGATGGCTGCCCGGTAACGATACAAGGCTATCGTCACATGACTCGGAGGATACATGTGGATGATCTCTCCCCCCTAGCGTCGAGAGCAGGGCATGGAATGTGGGAAGCTACTTAGGGGATGGGTAATTGGTACTTCCAAATTAGTAGGGTCAAAAATTGGAGGGAAAAAAAAAAATAAATAAATAAAAAAAAAAAAATATATATATATAATGCAACATATATCCAATATATATGTGTGTGTGTGTATGTGTGTGAGTCAGATTTTTTTATGAAACAAACTAGAAACATTCGTTATGTAAGTGGGCAGTTATGAACGAATCTAAGGTAAGGAGGCAGTTTTCGCATTAGTTTCCCACTGAAAATTGGAGTACTCTCATTTGATTTGAAAGAGAACTCACTTTTAATTAAGGCTACATTTAACTCAGCAGCACGCTGTCTTGTCTCTGGGTATTTTTGCTTGAATGTGGGTTTGGTTTAGCATGTGTGTGTGTGCGCATGTGCGTGGGTGGGATGATGTGCACTGCCATACGTGGTTTTGATTGGTGTTTGAGTTGTGCTTTGCTGTTTCCTCGCTCCACCTGAGCTGCATGCTGTGGTGTGTGTATTGAGTCTGTGCTGGCCAGACGGCTGGCTCCTGTGTGCAGAACAGTCCCACTGCTTCAAACACTCTCTATGCCCACACACACACACACACACACACACACACACACACACACACACACACACACACACACAGACATGCACACAAGAACAGCGGAGAGGAACCTACAAGGACTAATCATAAGGAATCCCATTTATTACATTAATTATTGCAATTACAGTTAATTGCATTCCCTGAGAATTCTCCCCTCTACCCTACACCTTAGAGGGCTTCTCATTGTTTTAGCCTTTGTCATCCCATGCTTTCTTTCAATGCAGAGATTCTTCTGAAGTTCTCTTGTGTCCAGTGGTTCATTGTTTCTTGCTTTAAATGTATGTGGATCTTCTACATGGTTTGTTCACACTAATTGGCTGTTTAATCAGATACAGAGACCATAAATGTATATAAAAGCACATTTTTAATGTCTTTTAGAATTGGAAAACAGAAAGAGTAAGAGAGAGTACGTTTTGTTTTTTTGCAGCTTTGCTTTGCAACAGGCTTCCTATGGAGATCAAAAGTAGCCCATCTGAGAACATTTAAATGGGTTTTTGAAAAGATGGCTATCTAGCAGTATGTAAACAAACAGATCATAGATATCTTTTTTTATGATTTGAGAGTATTAAACAGATCATATTGTCAGGAAAGACACCTTGTTGTCTGTCATCTTGGTGCATAACTAATTGTTTTGTTTTTTGAGCAGTGTTGTCTATTTTTTCTGTGTTGTATGTGAAGAGGAACACAGTGAAAATAACCTTTAGTATGCAATGACAGATGTGCAATGTTGTGTATTTTTAATCAATCAATTACTGACTATCATCCACCTGCCCCCTCTATCAGGCCCATCAGTGGAAAACGACCACCAGAAGCCCACAGATGACCAGATATTATGCATGTGGTGAAAGGTTCCTTGGAGTGACACCAACATAATGTTGACGTGTTAGACTTACATGCTCTCCATCAGCCTCCAGCAGACACAGATCAACCTTGATGCTAAATTGAAGCATTGGGTTTGATTTCTGATGGTCTGGATGCCACAGGACCATGAGTAGGCAGATTGCTGGGTCATTCTCATTACTGCAGTGACACTGACATGGTAGTGTGTTATTGTGTCTTGTGCTGAGTGTTGAGTGTTGTGTCCTCTCACTGTCTACTCTATTAGACACTCTTACCCGGTTGGTCCACCTTGTATGTAAAGTCAGACAGAGGTTTCTACACAGTTTGTGTGGGTCATCCTGTAGTCCTTCATCAGTACCTGCTCTGTGGTGGTCCTGTGGAGTTCTGACCAGAACAGGGTGTTAAAGGAGACAAATTATGCATAGAACCAGAAGGACTACATGAGTGTAAAAACAATTTACAAAAACATTAACTCACTAAATACCAATTTGTCATTACTACTGTTTACTAACAAATACTCAACAGACAAACACCCATTTCATATTCTTAAAGATCAGAATTGCTATAAACAAGAAAAAGAGAGAGAGAGAAAAGAAAAAAAGAAATGAGAACTGTTGTTCACACTACAGTCTGACAGGGTAATATGGGCACTACTTAAGGTGGAAATGTCTTGTGAGTAAAGGACAAATACATATTACCCAGCTTCCCTAGAGGTCTTCAAATCTGGACCCTGAATCCAGATTCCACACCTGGACTTTGCAATCCTTGTGATTTTACACTCTTTTACATCCAGAATCCCTGACAAAATCCAGGGTGAAAAAATGAATTCAGTGTCCAGATTTGAAGACATAGGTTGAAGAGCTTTGCTTTAATACATTTTACTAGTTAATAATGGTTCATTGATTTACTTCAGTGGCAGGAGTCAATAGCTGTGGTCAATTCCAGAAAACCCAGGGTTGCATCATTATGTGGAGCATGTACTGAATCTGAATATACTTTAAATCTGAGGGTGTTACCACAATGCTGAGCTGTGAGAAAATGTATTTAAAATAATTTACGTTCATGTAGGAGTGCTAGAGAAAGCCTCCATTTACCCCTACTGCACATGCGTGAATAAGATCTCTGGCTTAATGTCCTCATAATTGTCTGCTATGCCAGAAACATTAGGTTGCTGTAGTTACATGAACAGGTTACACCTGTAATTACATTCAAAATGTATCTAATAAGGTGGTCAGCATGTGTTCATGCCTTGCTGTGCGTGAGCAACAAACTCTAAAATTCCAGGGTCAGTGTCACTGCTGTTCTCAACGTGATCCACCACCTAGATAATATCTGGTCAGTGGTGGTCCTGTAGTGGTCTTTTTCCACTGATGGATGGGGTAAAGGGTGGCTCATGAATCATGAAAGAACAGATGGACTACAGTCTGTAATTGTAAACCTGCATTGTGGCTGTTTCTGATAAAATGGCCAGTGAGTGTAGGTATGTCAGCCACCTCATTGTAGAGATAAAGCTTTCCTGAGTTGTGCGAGTTGGAACTGATCAACTCCATGTCATTCTAGAAAGAGGAAATCCATGAACAGCAGTTTTGTAGTGCTAATGCTTGCACCACACATATACATAGCTTAAAGCTAAGGTGCAGGAGTATGTAAGTAATTACATTGCATACCCAAATGTTTGTGGACGCCTCTTGTAGTGAATGAATTTAGCTATTTTAAGTTGCACCCATTGCTGACACAAACACAGCTTCTCTGGTGTGTCTATAGAGAAGTATTGCTGGCAGAATAAAAATACTTGTTTATTATTATTATTTCTTTTATTGTAAACATAAAACTATTGTCACCATGCCTAATGACGGGATAGAGGGGTATATGGTTATATCCCTATCAATGAGCAACATTGGGGACGAGATGGTTTGGTGTTCATCCTGACCCAACTAATGCTTTTGCTGCTGAATGCAATCAAATCCTCATCAAAATGGTCCAGATTTTTGTAGATTTTGTAGTAGACTAGGAGGTGTGGTAGGAAGACAACTAAAATAAATTAGCAATATTACAGCTTAAGTTATTATTGCATGGTGACTACATGTGAGCTAGAGGCTGAAGTATTAATGTCTGAACAGATACGTGGGCACCGCTGCTAAAAATTATTACGTGACCCATTCCTGCAACCGAAGCCACATATATACTCATAGATACTCATAGATACCGGTCCAAATATCACTCACCAGTGCAAGTTAACTGGTTGCTCATATTTTGCCAGTTATGATGCAGACGTTGTAGGCAGAGCTATAAATATGCAATGAGTATTGGTAGTAGGGCAACAGATCACTGGAGGAAGGCTGTAGCAGTGATCTGGACCGGAAAGAATGATGTTTATTTATGAAATAAACAGACAAAAGAACAAATCCGCAGGACCCGGGGTTTGAACCCCCGCAAGCTCACGCACTGTGCTCCGCAGGTGAGCTATGGCATCACCAGGCAGACAGGATGCACAGACCAGAGGAACAGCTGCAAGCAGAAGGGGTGAACTGAAAACTACTTCTCAAATGAGAAGGAAAAACTACAACTCAAAGTTTTTTCTTTTCTATTCTTTTTTTCTATGAATCTATGCTCTGGAGGTACAGATAGGGACAGACTCTCCTGCTTTGTTAGGAGGGAAGGAAGTTCAGCTCTGCTCCTTTTACTTGAGGAGGCAGAGGGAAAAGAGGATTTTTTTAAAGGTAAGAAACGCTTCTCACTTGGGAGAAGGGACACGTTAAGAGCAGAAATACCAGCATTTGACCGGCAGAATCTCAGACAGAGTTTGGCCAAGAAACTGCCCTGAGTGAGGAGCAGGAGCTGTTTAAATAAACCAACCACTCCTGAACTCAATCAGGTTCATTATCAGGTTTTTCCGGTCCCTGAGCACCCCCTGGTGGCTGGGCAGCAGCATTGCGGGCAGCTCCTTACACCCTCCAAGTTTCAAGTGTGGTCAAAAATTGGGAAAACGAAGAGGCAAGAACATGAGCAAATGCAATAGGTTAGACTTGGACCACTAAAAATACTACATTTTTAAAAAGAAAACAGCACTTTCCAAATTTCTAATGTCAGATTGCCACACTCTAAATCTGGATTTCTATGACTCATAATAAAAGAAAAAAAAACTGTGCCCTTTTGTTTAATTGGCACAGAAAAATCCAGTAACCAAGGCAACTATTCACATAATATGGGAAATGTGTGGAAAATATAGCACTTCAGTAATGACAACTAAAATTTAAAGATGCTATGTCAAGAACAGGCAGACAGAACAGATGACTAATGGTGCAGAGGTAAACGCAGGGGTTGAAGATTTAATAATAAACACACTGACTAGACTGACTGAATCTAAAACAGGACATAGACTAACAAAAGCAGTAACAGAAACATAACATTCACCAACAACATTTGCAGAGGACTGACAAAGACAGGATTGGACATCAGGTCTTAAATACAACACAACATTGGACACACCTGAAACTACTGATTAGGAAGGGGCAGGGTCACAAATGAGACAAAGAGGGTAAGGGGTGGAGCAAGGGAGGAGACAAGGACAAAATAAACACAAATAAACACACTAGAGGAACAACTAGAACAAGACAGGAAGACAGGTGAAGAAGACTGACACTTGACATGCTACAAACGGAATTCCCTGGAAATTCATCATCCAAAAAGTAGTAAAATTTGGAATATTCTGCAAATTGACTGATTGCAACCCTGTAAATTACAAAATGTACTATGTTTATTATTTGCATAATATATCAATTTTATTGGACAAATATGTTTACTGGAGTAAAAACACAACTGTTCTGGTCTCTGTAACATTCAATTTATTATTTGTTACATTTAATATTTGCCCCATTATTTTACATTTTACATTTTACATTATTTTTCTTTTTATGAAACACTGGTAGTAAATGTATTATTATGACCTTAATTCATATATGGAGTTATCTTATTTGGGCATAGGTAGTTGTCATTTATGTTTATATATTTGATTGGCAACGTTCACGTGACATATGAAACTTGAGGTTTTTGTGTATTTTTGCATACACACATGGACAAAATTTGTTGGTACTTGTCGGTTGATGAAAAACCCACAATAGTCACAGGAATAACTTGAATCTGACGAAAGTAATAATAAATAAAAATCCTATGAAAATTAGGCAAAGAAAGTCAGACATTGCTTTTCAACCATGCTTCAACAGAATTATTAAAAAATAGACTCTTATCTTAATATTTCTTTGCACAACCTTTTGAGGCAATCACTGCAATCAGACGATTCCTGAAACTGTCAGTGAGACTTTAGGCTTGGTAGAGTGGCCAGACGGAAGCCACTCCTCAGTAAAAGGCACATGACAACCCATCTGGAGTTTGCCAAAATGCACCTTAAAGAGTGAATTTTTGGGCTGAATGTCAATCATCATGTCTGGAGGAAACCAGGCAATGCTTATCATCTAACCATACCATTCCTACAGTGAAGCATGGTGGTTGCAGCATCATGCTGTGGGGATGTTTTTCTGCAGCAGGAACTGGGAGACTAGTCAGGGTTGATGGAAAGATGACTGCAGCGATGTACAGAGAAAATGTATTTGATATATTTGACCAATATATGTCATATCTGTTAAGGTGCACTCATTGCTGACACACATACACATAGTCCCTGTAGAGATGCAGTGGCAATATTCTCTGGAGCAGATAAACATACAGCTGTTGGCACCATGCCTAATGACAATAGTTGACTACAAGCTGTAGTCATCAGGTGTCTTTGAACACCCCACTAAGATGCTATTCAGTAATTGTTCATTGAAACCATTATATACTTGCTGACATGTCCTGTGGATTTCACCCAGTTTGACTAGTTTTGTTGAGTCTGCATGTCCCCTCACTATTTGAAAATTTCCAGGGCATGGTGGTACTATTAATGTCACTAAGTGATAATGTAGATGGGTGAGGGTACTTTATCACATGCCACAATTGAATTTGACAGTTATTGCAATAATACTGTATGACCTGAGACACATGACAGCTTGATACATCTAGGACAATGAGGACATGGCAGGTGAAAATTACACTGGAAGCCAATGTAGCTTGGACTTGATTGGACTTGTTGATTACTTCAATAAATGATTTCCCAGATCTGGATCCATGATCTTCTGTTTTTGGATTTGATCTCTTCAGAATATTGAACATTTTCCATTGATCTTCTCTACAGTTGGTGCATCTTTACTGCAACAAAACTCATCATCATTGTTGCTCTCTAGAGTTAAGGTGCTTTCTACCCCCCGTTTATGCATTTTTGTGATGATGTTTTTATGTCTGTAGCCAGTAAATGTCATGTCAGTGAACAGTCAGCTGAAGCCATGATCTGGCTAATCATAATTAATAGCATTGTATGGGAAAACATCATAAAACTCAAAAAGCCAACTTGATTTTTATCAAACACCTTAAGCACATTTGCCAACAATTTGACACGACAACATGGTGTTGTATCCGCCTTGCTCTAACATACCCAGTACATGGCATGACTGCTGTAACAGAACATTAACACAGTAAGATGCTTACATAGACTCAGTTTGAAGAAAATGTCTGCTATTTAATATATAATTTAACTGTGAAAATAAACAAATGTTTGTAGAAACTCTGGAGGAGAATGGCCAAAACCTAACACTTAAACACCATTTCTACCACAGCTGTAAGAAATAGCATTATAGTGGTTTACAGTTTGCACTTTTGCAATATTTTGCAATCTTCCCTATGCTGTCCAATAGACACTTCTTTTATGGCTTTATGAACCGTAGTAGGTAGTACCGTATTTTCTGGACTATAAGCCGCACCTGAATATAAGCCTCACCCGCAAAGTTTAAAAAAATAACCTGGAAAATAACATATATAGGAAGACAAAGCTGCACCTCATTATAAGCCATATGGTTTAAAGCATGACGAAAAAGTAGCGGCTTATAGTCCGGAAAATACGGTAACTTGTTACACTGGCACCAGCAGGCCAGTTTCATATGTGGTACTGACATTTCATAACGAGGCTTTGCGACTTCTATCTGAATGACCCAATAAGAATGTATGTGACTTTCACATGAAACCCATGTGGTCAGTGTAACTTGGCACATGAAAATCCATGTTAATATGGTTACACTTGGCATCTTTCATTTTGGAGATGAATGAGACAGGCGTGGACATTGTAAACAAGTCAACACAGCGTTGTTTAATGAAACAAATAAACTAATCACTTCATAAATTCAAGTTTAAATCAAAAGAGCAACAAAGGAGTCAAAAGGATGCACCATTTTTCGTTTCTGTAAGCTTTGTTCAACACGGTTATTTGAGTGTCTGCTGTTTGTCCTCCAAATTTAATGTAGCTGCCTGTTTAGTTAACTCATGTGAAAGGACTCAGTGCTTAAAAAAAGTAAGATAGAGGATAGCCATTTGCTGGATGAACATGCCAGATGGATTATTGTTCTTTTGCACTTGCCGGTCAGGGATCTGTTCAGACTATGTCAGAGATAGACCACATTAAGAAGGTAATGTTGATTTCTTATACCTGCAGTACAGCTGTGAGAGAGAGAAGGTCTTTTTCTCTTTCCTTTTTCCATTTCATTGAGTAATATTGAGTTACAAATGATTTGGTTGGGTGTGATGTAATTATGTACTGAATATATTCTAGTAGTAATGTATCTTATATTTGTGGTTTAGCATTTTATTTTATACCAAAGGGAGCCCGCTAAGAAAAGAACAGAGTCTAACAAGCTTCAGTTCCTGTGCTGATAGGTGTCAGACATAGTAAACAGTTTCACTGTTTTAGGTGTTCTTTCATTCAGACAAGGTTAGGGTTTGGGGTTTTAGTGACTTTAACTGAACACTGTTAGTCTGTGTTTAGGCTACTATACACACTACTAATTACAAGTATATCAAGATTTGAATGTCTTATGTTGCACAAATGGACATAATGAATCTGAGCAGAGCTTTCTATGAGTTGTGTGTTATGGGGAATTTTATAGCTTTGACACATAACAGGTAGTGCCTTACTAAAAGGTATTATTCATGAGATACATAATGTAGTATAATCTACAAAAAACTTTTCATAGTTACTGACAGAAACCTGTATAGATATTTAGACGTATGCTATGTATTCTAAGTAGCATCAGTTGTCTTTACAGCTACTAAGGTAAAGTTACATCAGCATTAATGAAGCCTCCTTTAGTGCTCATTCATATAAATAGGCTTTTATAGATGTCGGTGTCAGTTGGAAGGAAAGGTGGGTGTGGGCCTAATAAGGCTACCTTTCAGTTTAGAAATAATCTGTTTTGCCTCCTCTTTATATCCCGCAGGTATTTGAGATTGTTCAGGGTTCCTTACAGGAGGTTGGCCATTTCTGGTATTTCTTTCCAGAGGAGTTTGACCCACAGGTTTATAATAAATTAGAGGAGCACCGTTGCTCTACAGTAGTCCCAGGGAAGTGCGCGGATTCTCAGGGGTCGTGCACGGCTGCTCTGCTATACAGGAGCGCAAGTCCGTGTTTATTTGCTATGCCTTCTAAACATCATAATCAGCCAGACTGGGACTGAATTTTATGTAAATTGCAAGTAAGCCGATTACGAGCAAGGCAGTGGCATTGCAAACATTACTTATTTTACGGACCTCCAATTTTCCGAGCAGATGAGATAAAGGCGGAATAACGCCTGTGTCAGTAATCATCCATCTGCATTATTATGGTATTATAAAGACATTCCTCATGTCACACAAGGTAAATTACTTCCCCTGCTGAGAATGTCTGAATGTTACAGTATGCTGACATAATGTCCATGCGATGCTTGCACTCTCACTGTTATTCAGACCTATCATTGTGGATTTGGTTTACCTCAGTTTACATTTGTGAATGTTTATGAAGTAAGCTGATTCGTGTTTTTTTACCCACTGTTGTCCAGCCTTGAAGAAAGCTGCTGTACTTTAAAGCATCATTATGCAAGAATTGCTATTTCTTGCACCTCAGTTGGGAAGTGTGATTTGCACTTTGAGCATCTACTACACAAGTACACACTTTTATATAGCATTTGTTGATGAGTTGAGAGATACAGAACTGAAAGAAGCATGTGGATTGAGCTGGTAGAGAAATATTACAGCATTTAACACACAATAACATTGTCCTGTCCAAGTCACCTCAGTTACATAGTGCAGTAAGCTCTGTACCAAGCCTGCAGTAGCATAGATGACAGTTCTATTACAAGTCAATGGAGCATCACCGTGAACTTGAAGCTGCTTTTTTTAAGCTACAACTGTAAAATAATGTTGTTTTTAATGGACATAATTGTTTTTATATGCACATATACATAGCACAGACTGGTCAATCATGCAGTATTAGTATTTTTGTACTTTTGAAATAGAGGGGAATTTGAAAGAAGGCTAATCTAAATAATATAAACCTAATTATTTGTGACATACAACACCTGAAATTTACAGACCAGGTCGCACACAGTCACTGTTGCAGCAAATCTTCTTAATTCTGCATTCTATCGCCCACAGATTTCAGGTTTCTACACCATTCTTCAGATTTCTCTGTGCAGTGAATTTATATTCAATGATCTGTCTTAACATTTAGAACTCTTTGTCCAGACAAAACAGCTCTAACCCAGTGAACCCACTGACTCTACGAGACAGAGTCCTGTAAGTTATGAGGTGGTTCCTCCATTGCCTGAATGAGCCTTGGGTGCCCTTGACCCGGTCACTGTTTCATTAGTTGTTCTTCATTGGATTACTTTCAGTAGGTACTGACCACTGCATGACAGAAACACCCCCACAAGGCCTGCCTGATGTTTTGGAGATGTTCAGACTCAGTCATCTTGACATCACAATTTGGCCTTTGTCAGAGTGTCACAGATTCTAGCAGTTTTTCTCCTGATTTTAGGATCCTAAATGACAGTTCTATGTGGAAAACTAAAATAACGTGAAGGTTCTTTAAAGAGTTTGCTCACACTCATACCCAACCACTGTACAGTGGTTCTCAAATGAAATACGGAAGAATGCAAACTTTCTTTGATGAGATTAAGAACCACTTTTGGTTTTGAGTGGATCCAAGGGACACCTGTATGGTCCAGATTTTGCAATCCCAGATGATCCAAATTTAGAGAAAAATCTCAAGTGTAAGGAGGTGCCTGCGCACCATGTTTAATGTTTTTTGACAGTTATTTGAAGCCCCTGTGGCCCCTTTTTAATTAATGAAGTACATTGTATAAGTTTGTATTAAGCCAAAGCTGCTGTTAATACAGTTCAATTAAATAAGAGCCATTGTGGACAGAATGGAAAAACTCTCTCCAACCTGGGCTGTCATTTCAGCGGCACTCCCCTTCACCCCATTATCATTCTCAATTCCCCTCTCCATCCTTCCCAGTGTCTGGAAAATTCCTCCTTTAAAATAGAGCAATGGTGCTTTTGTTATCCAAAGCTCTTTTTGTTCCCCTTTTACCTTATTCATTTTCTTATTTTCTTGTTTTCCCTGAATGACAGTGGAAGCCAGGATGACATAGAGTGAGAAGCAGTGCAGAGAGAGAGAGAGAGAGACAGAGAGAGAGAGACAGAGAGAGAGAGAGAGAGAGAGAGAGAGAGAGAGAGAGAGAGAGAGAAAGTTTATAAGGCGCAGTTTAGCAGGAAATGTAAGAAAGAAGCCTGGGAATCTGTGGTGACCAGCTGCAAGAGAGGAGATAGCAGAGAGAGGCTTTTAATTCTCAATCCCCACAGAGCCTTTGAAAATTACCAATCTTCTTATCACAGACGCAGGGCTGCTTATGCAAATTGTTGTGGAGTGGAACGTTTAAACGGAAAATTACTCGACAGCAGTTTTTTTGCTCCCCCTTCACTCTCTCTCTCTCTCTCTTTCTCTCTCTCTCTCTCTCTCTTTTCCTTGCTCTCTTTCCACATAGAAAGCCTGTTTCCAGTCTCAGATAAGAAGATGAATTGCTCTCCGTGCTTTGAAGCGCGTCAGGATTTAAAGACTCCAGCCCAGTTCTGGTCTAGCACTGCCGCTCTTGCTGGCTTTGTAGCAAGGAAAAAAAAAACTAGGGGGGAGAAAAAGAAAAGCATTTCAAAACATCATAGATCCAGTGCTCCCTCTCTGCTCCCAAACATGGCTTGCTGCCTACGGAGTCAAGTAGAAAAATATATATTTAAATGCATCTACTCAGCTACTCAAATGTATTTACCCAAATTTTATATTCATATGTTTGTAGTCAGATGTTGAATTTCCGCAGTTCAGGCTTAATTTCAAAAACATCACAAAGTAATGCAAAGGTGGCAGGGCTGTGGTGGGGTGGTACTTCCATTCCCCCCATCCAAAAGAAATAGTTTGAAGCTTTAAAAAGCAAAGCAACACTTGACATTCTCTAAAAATTAAATGTACATCACATTGAACCCTTATCGGAGGAAGTAGGCACAGACATATATTAACAATATTGCATCTCTAAACACCTCTGAATTTGGGTTCTCCATACTGTATATTAGACCCCTGCCTGAGAACTTCATTTCACTTCACTCTAATTTGTGCTGAAATGCAGGAAACGGAATTAACATGGGATTTGTAATTGAAGATTTAGGTTATTGCAAAAGTTTTTTTTTGTTTGTTTTTTAAGGAAAACTTTTTTGAATAGCTACTCATGTACAATTTCTTTTCCCTCCATTTTGTGGCCTTGAGTGAAAAACCACAGTATCTTCCACACTGCTGCTAACGGTTTTTGGTCATCCAGTTTTTTTTATGCAAATGAGCACGCTCTCCTGAAGTAGGCAAACGGGTCCAGATCTCCATTACTCCCTATAGCTTTAGAATAACTCAGTCAGTCCTCACTGTTTTACAAGTAGTTATTGAATAATGTGCATTACAATATAATAAGCCAGAGTGTGCAGTGGATTAAAATATTAAAGATTAACTCGCTTTATATTGAGGAATTATTTCACATACAGGGGTTGGACAATGAAACTGAAACACCTGTCATTTTAATGTGGGAGGATTCATGGCTAAATTGGAGCAGCCTGGTGGCCAATCTTCATTAATTGCTCATTGCACCAGTAAGAGCAGAGTGTAAAGGTTCAATTAGCAGGTAAGAGCACAGTTTTGCTCAAAATATTGCAATGCACACAATATTATGGGTGACATACCAGAGTTCAAAAGAGGACAAATTGTTGGTGCACGTCTTGCTGGCGCATCTCTGACAAAGTCTTTGTGATGTATCAAAAGCCACAGTATCCAGGGTGATGTCAGCACCACCAAGAAGGACCAACCACATCCAAAAGGATTAACTGTGGACGCAAGAGGAAGCTGTCTGAAAGGGATGTTCAGGTGCTAACCTGGATTGTATCCAAAAAAATGTAATTCCCAAGAAGAATTGACGCTGTATTGGCCACTAAAGGAGGCCCCAGTTCACCAAACTAATAAATGATTGTGTTTCAGTTTCATTGTCCAACCCCTGTATGCACTACATCCAGAAAACTGTTATTTCTCAAGTGTTATCCTCATGTACTGGTGTTAGCATTCAGTAGCAGGTTTGGGATCCAGGTTTGGGATCCAGGCTTGTAACTGGTGTTGAGCAGTTACCTCCCTAGCTACCTCCCTAGGTGCTGTGGATAGAGCTGCCCACCGCTCCGGGCATGTATACTCACTGACCCCTGGTGTCTGGATTTTTATGACTTCATATTCAGTAGCGCTCAGACTTTTCAGAGTTCAGTTCACACCATGTTTTGGACATTGCTGTTTGGTAAAAGTCCAGTAAAACAACAAAAAAAAATCAAAACCAAACAAATGCATAAAGAAAAGTTTCTTTTAATTTATTTTTAATAGACAATAGTGTAGTTTCACTTGGTTGAATATAGTCCCTTAGCATATTTGAAAATTGAGGAAAACAGCTTTGCTAATTTGAGGCAGACAGGAAGCTGTTATTTGCACTTGCCATAGT
Organism: Acestrorhynchus altus; assembly: GCA_034509495.1. Classification (NCBI taxonomy): domain Eukaryota; kingdom Metazoa; phylum Chordata; class Actinopteri; order Characiformes; family Acestrorhynchidae; genus Acestrorhynchus; species Acestrorhynchus altus. Next base: position 11,342,603 of record CM067507.1, on the reverse strand, counting down.
CAGACGCCAACCAGCTTTAGCTAGGCTTTGCATGGGATGTGTTGCACACACAACTTAAATATATGCTTTTAACAATTAAAAAAATAAAATAAAATAACTCAAAGTTTTATTTCAGACACTAGTGTGCTCTTAAGACCAAGTAAGGCTTTGTGTGAGTAAGCTGTTGTTTCTTATATTTAACCCTCTGGAGCCAGGTAGAACAGAAATCTCAGTTTTTGTCCTAGAAACATAATAAATAGTTGAAAACCTGAACCTTCAAATATACAAAGGTTGAAATATATTTTGGTTTGTTGTGAGAGAAGCAATAGTAACAAGAGCACAACCCTTAATGGCCCACCCATTAAGACATTGATATGAATATCAGCATGAATATCCTTTAGCTAAACAGATCGTTTTCTTTGGATCACACTGTTGTACCCAAGTGTGGATCAGCCACAACAGTCACCAGTGTGATCAACAACACAACACAACACAATTATAAAGTCTTCTTCTCTGTGGGCTCAATACAGTTCACACACATTTGCAGTTGGTGCCATCTTATAACAATCTCTTTTGTCTGTTTGTCCACAGAGACAACTGAGAAAGAGGAAATGCTATCTGCTGATAGCTGGAGCACTCATTCTGACTCTGTTGATCATCATCATTGCTTTATCAGCCAGAAAATGAGGGAAAACCTTTAGGTAAGTCCTTACTATCAATCTGACTATCAATCAGTGTGTTTACAATAAGTGAGCAAATGTTTTGAGCAAAATTTCAGTTTATTTGCTGAATTTACATATTGCAATAAATAAATAAATGCTTTCTTTTTCAAATATTTTTTGCATGTTAAAATGTGTGAAGTGTGCTTTTTTGAAGTGGATGTACTTAGAAAATCACAAATTACATATGCATTGGAAAGAGGTGCCCATATTTTTGCACAAGGAATGAACAGTCAGTTCTCATACATGATGTGTTGGCTGTGGGGAAAATGGGCAGGCTGAAGAAAGTGACCCAAGTGCAGTCAACCAGGGTCAAACTGATATGGTTGATTGCACTTATGGTCAAACTCCGAAATACAGTCTTGTGTGGTGCCATCACTTAGGAGTGGTGAGAACCTAACTACAGTGGTCAGGATGTGGCCACAGAGTCTTAAGTGCCCCAGCTCAACGTGTGAAGGCAACAAAGGTTATTGTGTCTGCTCCAAACCGACAGATGGGTTTTTGTGACACAAGTAACAGAATGTATCTCACTCTGCTGAGAAATAGGATGTGTAGCCGCATAGTTCACTTCAAAAAGCACAAGTATCAGAACTGAACGTTGAAGTAATAGAAGAGGTTCACATGGTCCAGTGAGCCCTGGTCTCTAGGCATTCACAAGGACATTGTCTGGATATTACACAAGATCTGAAGTTGTTACCCTGGCCTCCTAATTCCCCAGATCCCCAACTGATCTGTGGGATGTGCTGGAACATGTTTCATCAAGTCCAAACAAGGACTTGAACGATCTGCTGCTAAAGTCTTGGTGCCTGTTACCTTCAAAGCTCCATACCTTTGGTTGGTGCCGTTTTAGCGGTACATGGAGGACCGATGTATATTAGGCAGTTGCTCATAATGTTTGGGTCATGAGGTCAGTTTAACATAAAGTTAAACTGACCTCTAAACTGTCTGCTGTTTAGAAGACATCTGTGATTAATAAACACAACTTAATTAAGTTTTTTCCATTTGTTCCATCACACAAAAATGGTTCTAGACTTTGTGACATAATTTGAATCACAAAATCCATAGTAAATGGACCAATGGAAATGCTGAAAACTGACCTGGAATTATATATATATCACTGTTATACTGTTGCTTGGTTCACAGGATGTTCTACATCTGCACTGTGGAGAGCATCACAGGAAAAGCAATGGTCTTTACTCTGTATGAACTGTCCACGCTGTGTCATACGTGGTATCACCACACTAGTTGTCTTATCACCTCCTCACCCCACACAGTTCACACTGCACTCTACTCACTTACTGGAGCAGCAGCTAGCTGCCCAGTTAAAATTCACCCACGAAGACTTTCTCCATCTTGCCATGTCATACTACATTTTACATTAATCAGTTAATTAATCAATATGTTGATTAAACATCTATTTCATAGATTTTCATATTAATTCTCAGTAAAACACTGCAATATATGTTATTGTACTATATTGTACTATTATACTATATATATATATAGTTGTGTGGGGTGACGAGGTGATAAGACAACTAGTGTGCTGATACCAGTGAGATGAGTTATGACAGTGTGGACTGGTATACTGTGCTAGAGAGAAAAAGTTGGACCAGCTGTTTCTGGTCTTCATTTCACTCCCGCATCCTCCTGCCACTCGGCTGCTGGGAGAACAGTTCCTTGGGTGTGTGGGGTCCTTTATAATCCTCCTGGTCTTCCTCAGACAGCAGCTGGTGTATAAATACAGGGTTTGGAATCTGAACCCTGTTGATGTGCTGGGCTGTGTACAGCTCCCTCTGCAGAGCTTTCTGATGAAGACCATTGCTTTTCCTGTGATGCTCTGCACAGTGCAGCTGTAGAACAAACTAAGCCTCTTCAGCCTTCTGAGGTAGAAGAGATCCTGTTAGATCTTCTTCACAACTCGTGCTGTTTTCAGTCCAGCTCTTCTGTAATGTGAACACCAAGGAACTTGAAGATGCTGACCCTGTCCACAATGGTCCTATTGATGGCTTTTTAAAGTCCACTATCTGCTCCTGGTTTCGCTGACATTTAGAGACAGGTTGTTTTCCTGGCACCAGTGTTTTAGGAGACTGACCTCCCCTCTGTAGACTGCCTTGTTGCAATATGGCATCAGGGGTGTATATTCACATTTTATTGCTCCGCTGTAGATCAACCACTTTGTCAACTAATATGAATTTGACCTGACAAGGACAATGCAGTTTTGTTTGTTGTGCTGCCTTTAACCACAGATCCACACTTCGCAGACACTTACATTCCATTTTCTAAGAATCATAATTTAGGATAATCTACGTACATGCACATATCATAACAAACTACAAGAATTTGGAAATTTCTGTCTATGGCTGTTTTGAGTGAAGTGAGTACAGCTTGTAAAACTGTAAATCCCAGTTTAAATGTCAAAGGAGCCTTTCAGTATTATGGCACTGTCCATATTTATATGCTTAACCTGCATGCAGACCAATCAGGAAAAGGGGGCAGGCTGATAACATCACTGATCCAGATATTGAGTTCCAGAGAGAGACTAAAAATAGCTGCAGTTTATGCTTTTTCTTTGCTCTCGCAGTGTTTACGTTCAAGTCTTGAAAGGATAATAAAAATATCTAAATTATGTTCATTTTTACATCTTATATGAAGTGTCATCTGCCATCACCAACTAATGTAGAAATTTACATAGACCCTAATTAGCTGCTACAGTTACTATTATGTCCATCATTAAACTCTCATTGTTTTAGTACACCCCGAGTATTCTAACTGTGTAGTAGGGGTTTGACCAGAGGAGGATGGGTCCCTGCATGTGAGCCTGGTTCCTCCCAAGGTTTCTTCCTCCAGCTCTGAGGAAGTTTTTCTTTGCCACTGTCACCCTTTGGCTGGGGATGAGGTGGGGTTGGGGGGGGGTTATGTTTTTATCTTTTGTGTTCGTATGTTGTTCACCTTTTCTTTTTTTTTTCTTTTTTTTTTTTTTTTTACAATAGACTAGGACCTGAAATCACCCCCACCAGGCCACTTGGAGAATGTTATCTTTTCTTTTCTTGTATCAAAGGCTTTTATGTTGAGTGTTAGCTGCTAATTATTCTAAATTAAAATGAGACATGTTTGAAGTCCTATAAAAAGGAGTAGTGATTGATACTGAAATTGGACTCCTGACATTTGTGTAACCTCAGATAGAATGGAAGCATGGCACTGGTTACTGTACAGACTCACTCAGGCACTCACATGTAGTATTTCTGTTACAAGAGCTCTGTTGAAACCGTTTCATTGGCTACATGGAATACCTTTCTGTTCATCTGAGAAAAGGCCCAAGGCCAACTTGAACTTGAAACTACTTGAGCATTTTTGTTCATTCCACTGCAAGCTGCTTTTGTGTATTCCCTCGCTGGTGCGTTTGCTCATTCATTCCCTCATTATCCGTGGGTGAGACGCAAGAGGTTGGGCGAGTGGAGGAGGACTGAGTGTGTTTCCATGAGGTGGTAGAGGAGGGAGATGTTAATCTAAGTGGTTTTGATCTCCTCCCGCAACCTCTCGTGGGACAGCAGTCTGAGTGACAGTCTGTACTCCTCCAAATATCGATCAGCACACTCCCTTCGTTCTCTATCTGTCCAGATAACCTGTTCTGCTCGCCCCCTAGCGCTCTCTCTCTCTCTCTGTCTGTCTGTCTCTCTCTCTCTCTCTCTCTCTCTCTCTCTCTCTCTCTCTCCTGCACAGAATGTGATGCCTGATAATATCTTTAATTAACTAGCTCTTAACTCCTATTTGTAAAATGGCATGAAAGAGTAAGTAGAACCTGTTTGAACTTCAGCTGCAAGATCTTGTCTTTCACTAAGCGTGTCATGCATCCATTAAATATTGAGAGATATTCATACACAGTATTGACATACACATTGATAATAACTGAAGATTAATCATTATAACAGCTTGCTCTCTGATTTGTCCAGTTCTGTTCAGTTCTTTTTCATTCTTAATTGTTTTGAATATTTTACTTTTATATATCGGTTCTTTTTTTTGACTTGTGTATTTTACTTACCTGTATTGACCTTCTGACTCAATAGTAGTTAGAATAATTGTTGAATCATTTGTGTCCCACTTGAGTGTGATACTTAGAAATTGTAAAGTGATCCAGTCACCAAAAAACCCATACAAATACAAGGCAAATAGCCTCATATTGTAATGTATAGATAATAACCTGGTACTTTTATGAATAGTGCTGTACTTTATTAGCATCACTCTGTGTAGGGGTGGGTAATGTAAAAAAAAAAAAAGGATTGTATTGTGATATTTGTACTGAATCTGCTGCCACTGAAGCATTTGGTCTGTGTCCAAATATTATAGTAAATAATGCATATCATGAAAATGTCTTTTAATATCATATTTTTCCCATCAGTGATGGGCAGGTGGGAATGGGAGTGGCAGGGCCATCCTAGCCAGCCAGAGAGAGTGAGACCAAGTATGCTTTCCTGTACCCCCAAATATGGATGGCTGAGGCAATGCTTACATGGTTATGCCATTCAAGATCCACCCCTCCCCCCCGCCAAGCATACATTTATGAATATCCAACCTTCTTTTTATTCCACTCACTTGTTGGTCTCCTCTCAGTGCTTGACTTAAGCATGTTTGGTATACATCATCCTAGTTATCTTCTGCAGGTGTGCTCTCTACAGTCACGGATTACTGCTTTTTGAGATTGGTAGAGCAATGTATACAAAATCATATTTGCAGTCAAGATGGGATTTCAGTGCAGGCTGTGTGCAGTGTGTGGAGAAAGGGTTGAGGAGGTTTGGGTGAGGGATGGGGGGGGTGTGGCAGCATGAGCAATAATGTCTGGTTCTCTGCCATCAGAGACTCTGCTATAAGCCTATGAGACGTAGCCAGCCCCGCTGTGTACTGAGAACTGGCTCCAAAACTAGTATGGATTTATACAGAATTAACAGCTCTGAGTCTGTGTAAACACAAAACGATCGGATCTGCTGTTAGCTGCTTTATTCACTCTTTTCATATTCGGTTTCCCTGCTGCTCACAGTTCTTCTCTCTGAAAATAATTATATATTTTATATTAAATGGTATGGTAAAATATGCAACAATGAAATATTCAAAGGTATGTTCATGATACACTGTGTGTGTGTGTGTGTGTGTGTGTGTGTGTGTGTGTGTGTGTGTGTGTGTGTGTGTGTGTGCTGGTGTTTTTATTCAGTTTCTGAATTTGAAACCACATTCACAGCTCAAAACTATATACACAGCATATTAAGAAGGTAGATTAATCATTTGGTTAAGTTCTCTTTTCTTGATTTTCTTGACAGTTAGCTTGATTAGTTCATCAGATTGTTAGTCAGAGCCTTGTCATGATTTATTGTTTGATTGAAATTTTCTAAAAGTTCATGTGTAATGGATGATTAGTCCCCCCAGCTAGCTTCATCTGAAGGAGCTGCTTTCTTACCTGAAATCTCCTCTACATTGAAAAAGAATACCTCTGAACACCTCTGTGTGCTTTTATATGACTAGTTTACTGAGCTGTTAGTCTGTTAGTGCAAGTGCTACAGATGCGATTGTGTAGCCGGAGTGGAAAGTGGAAAGGACATACCGGACACGTTGTCTTTTTTATAATTTGTGCAGTTGTCCAGGGTTAAGAAAAGCAAAATACATCACCATATTATTGTAATTGATCATGATAACAGTGACACATTGTCATATTGTTGACCCTCGGCCATTATAATGTCATTATCTGAAGCTGCTATGTGTTGTGGGTGGGAAAATTATTGAAGGAGATAAGAGCAAGAAAGGGAAGTCTAGCTAGAAATAAAGCAAGAGAAAAAATGGTCTCTGCTCAGAGACACAGAATGGCAGAGGGGAAAACACAGAGCCTAATATATCAGTTTAATGAGAGTGGCAATGACAGAAATAACTGGGGAGCTGCTTCGCCTCTCAAATCAATAGCCTGGCGCTTTATGGTGCACTAAATAACGCAATAACTGCACCCTGACACTTATTCCTGCGAATTATGTTACCAGCGCTGCCCTCACATCTTGTTTACAGAGTCATTTTGGTGGGGAGGATTCTTCAATATGCATGTCAGTGTTATGCATTAACTGTAGCGTGCAGAGCTGTTAAAATCAGGGGCAATGAGGGACTGGCCCTGGCTCACTGAGTTGCTATCCTGCTAAAAATGAACCCTTAATGGTGTGACAATTGGCTATTGCTCTTCTCAGTTCTAATTTGCTGAATGTGATGTATTTAATACAGCAACAGTGCTTAAACACTCCCTATTAGCAGTGCAAGAATCTTTTACAGACGTCTTTAGGTCTTGATGAGACTATTCATTGCAGAAAAATAGACAATCTGTGCTTCACATTAGCAAATACCATGTGGCGTAAAGCTGTGCTATTTCATCTATGGAGGGATGTTGAGGGATGAGTGAAATGCAGACTGGTGAGTTTTGCAGTTCAGAAAGAGAGTGAGTGAGCAGACAGACAGTATGTTATCAAGCACTGAAAGTTCTTGCAAGAGTGATAGACACATTTTGACACTATTTATGCTGCTGACAAGGTTGATCGTTATGCTTTAGATGAAATTAGATTGAGATTATGTATGCAGAGTTAAATCAAATTTTATACATTATAATTTGATGACCATGCAGTGACACTGCAGAAACAGCTGTTTTTTTCTGCAGTTTTGGAGCACACTGTAGGTTTACATTTACTGGTCACTGCTGCATTTTTCTCCAAAGGTTTGTCAGCATTTAGCTACTTTGCATCAAAGATGAGCTAATGTATTCACACAGTTCTTGTAGAGAGAGTGTGCTGATAGAATGTGGCTCTCTAAAGCAGATACAGGGATGAAACTGAAACACCTGGTTTTAGCCCACAATAATGTATTAGTATGGTATACTAGGGCCTCGTTTTGCGGCCAATACAGTGTCAATTCCTCTTTGGAGGAATCCTTTTTTGGATACAATCCGGGTTAGCACCCGAACATCTCTTTCAGACAGTTTCCTCTTTCGTCCACAGTTAATCCTGTTGGATGTGGTTGGTCCTTCTTGGTGGTGCTGACATTACCCTGGATACCGTGGCTCTTGATACATCACAAAGACTTGCTGTCTTGGTCACAGATGCGCCAGCAAGACGCACCAACAATGTGTCCTCTTTTGAACTCTGGTATGTCACACATAATGTTGTGTTCATTGCAATATTTTGAGCAAAACTGTGCTCTTAGCTGCTAATTGAACCTTCAAACTCTGCTCTTACTGGTTCAATGTGCAATTAATGAAGATTGGCCACCAGGCTGCTCCAATTTAGCCATGAATCCTCCCACACTACAATGACAGGTGTTTCAGGTTCATTGTCCAACCACTGTAAACATGAACCTATAAAGCCCCCCAGCATTGAACTATGGAGCAGTGGAACTGTGTTCTGTAGAATAGTGGTGATTTTATAGTGTAATTTTTTAAAATAGGTAGTACAATTGAAAGAAACAGAACCTCTTGCCAAACTGTGAACCAATGGCGTGGTGATTGTTCTTTGAGGTTTTGTTGCTGTCAATGGCATTGGGTGGAGGGAAGAATGTATGCAAATGTCAAAGCATCTGTGAAAAGCTAAATGTGCAGAATATACCTCAACATCTATCATGAATGTACTGTCTATATATATATATATATATATATATATATATATATATATATATATATATATATATATATATATATATAATCCTACAAAGTTGACCTGTATGGTACTATAGGTGTATCTGTTTAAATGTCCAGTGTTTGCAAGCACAGGGTAGGTGGACAGCAACAACTGGACAACAAACTGGCAACTCAGCATACACTCCCAGAGATACACACACCCATACACACTTTTCTGCCACACACACACACACACACACACACACACACACACACACACACGCACACGCTTCTGAACAAAAAGGAATGTGGCCAACATGCTTACCTGGGTCTTGCCAGTACAGGACTGCATGACTGGGCCAAGTCTCAGTTTGACCCTTATCAAGTCTGAGGCTGACCGCTGAGTGTGGGATTAGCGGGTAGGCACACGTCTGTGCCACTCCCCACACCTCTCTCTCTCTGAACCTGTGGTGTGGGCTGCAGTCGAACTGCAGAGTCAGATGCAGTCACTGAGTGAAAGGACATTTGACAGATGCAGCTAAATAGGCACAGGCACACTTCACTTCAGCAGAGCTTTACGGGGAAGACCTCCCTGCATGCTAGTGTTTACCTCTGGGAACCCTCCGGATCCTTTCAACAGCTTTCTAGTCCACTGCTTTTATCTGCTCGCTGTGCACAGGCAGAAAAGCTGCATGCTGGATTTGATGGGGACAATTTGAGGTGGATTTGGAAGGGATTTCTATTTTAATATAATTATAGTTAGTTTTGTAGTTTTAGTTAGTTTTGTAGCAGTGCTGATAGTAAATTAGTATATATATTATATATGTACTAATTTACTATGAGCATTGCTTTAAAATCCTACAAAACTAACTATAATTATATTAAAATAGAAATCCCTATATATGTGTGTGGTGTGTGTGTGTGTGTGTTTGTGTGTGTGTGTTTGTGTGTGTGTGTGTGTGTGTGTGTGTGTGTGTGTGTGTGTGTGTGTGTGTGTGTGTGTGTGTGTGTGTGTGTTTTAAATACATTCTTGGATAAAGATTCTGTATGGGAGCATTATTTACTCATTGTTAGGACACAATACAGCTATTAAAGCCTTTACCTTTTAGTAACTTTTTGCTTTACATATGAATTTATGAGTTTAATGCAGGTCATGGAGAAACGTTTTTAACATTGTGTGTTCCAAATGTTTAACTCAGTTGCAAATCAAACTTTTTTGCCTGTCTGTTATGCATGAAACTGTTGTGTGAGTTCACGGAGGAGGATCACACTGAAAGAAGGTGGACATGCTCAGTATGTGGTGGGTATTTGTATTCAGTTTAATAATAATTAGATTTTGCTTCACTTTTAAAACCAGATGCAAGTTGTAGAATGGCCTTGTTGTTGCTGCTAGACTGAGGCATGAGCCTTAAACATGTCCTCAAAAAGTGTTCACCAGAAGGAAACAATAATTTGAAAGTAATCTATAATGGAAAACTGTATCTTGGCTGAAATTGAATAACATGGAAATAACACGCTGTAAACCTCAAACAGTATTGTGTCCCTATTGCAAAACCCATGTAGATAGAAGGTGTGAAACGGGCCGATTCCAAAACCCCAAACCTGTTTCACACTGTTCACTCAATACATGTCCCAATGCCTCAATACAGGCCCCTAAATATTACATACTCTTAGGCCACTACCAAAACCTTTTGAGGCTAAAGGCAGCATTTACTTCACTGGAGACCAGCACACCTGTAGACTCTGTTAGTTCTGGGAATAGAGGATGCTTTGCAATGCAGGCCTCATGTCCGCAGCCTTTCGTGTGCCATTGTCTTAAAAGGAGGAGATCTTAAATTCCGCAAACATGAAGGGAAGCAGCTGTCCATGCTAGGCTAAAAGTGAGAGGCTTTTAGCATCTCTATTCCCTTGAAAAGAAACTTGGCAGTGATGTAAACCAGCCTATAACAGCAGTGTAACTATAAGAGGAAATCTGTAACTGTACTATATGTGTATGTACTTACAGTGTTTTGATACATTCCTGTTCAGATTTCTAAGCTCCTCTTTTTAGTCTTGTTTTGTGTAAAATGTGGCTCAGAGTGTATGTGAAGTTTGCACGATACTTTAACCTGTTAGAAAGAAAAGGAGAAAGAAATCAAAGTAGATGTCTGATGATACAGTTGAGAGTGCAAAAATAAAGAATATATCAATAGATATCAGAGATATTTCAGGATTTCAGGTATTGAACAAACTATGGCAACAAATATGGAAAACAGCTCAATGGCCTCTAGACTGGAAGAGGTCATATGTGTCCCAGTACAAAAGAAAGGTGAGAAGAAAGGGTGTGCCAACTAACACACAATTTCCCCTCACACTACATGCCAGAAAAATCATCCTGAAGATCATCCAACATAGACTATAGCCTACAAGAAACACCAACGCAGATGACAACACTCATAGTAGGAAGTCTGGAAGACCTGAAGGCCCTTATGATAAAGGTTAAAGAACAGAGTGAAAGGATGGGACTTCAGCTCAATATGAAGAAGACTGAAGTCATGATGACTGGACACAGTGCCACCTTAACCATTCATGTAGAAGATGTGGAGATGTTGGACAGCTTTTGCCTACTCAGTTCAGTTATTAACAAAAAAAATCCAGTGCTTAATATGCTAAATTTGAAATATATTGTCACTCAGCAGGAGTTTAAAATGATCTTCAGAAGTAAAGATCTGTCTTTAAAAATACAGATCAGAATGATCCAGCCAATAGCTTTATCTGTGGTTCTGTTTGGTTGTGAAAGTTGGACAAGCGAGACAGGAGCAATGTAGATGTCTTCTGAGAGTTCCCTGGATAGCAAAGAAGACAAAAAATGGATCCTGGACCAATTCAAGCCTAAGTTCTTGCTGGAAACCCAGATGGTCAGGCTGAAGCTTTTGCTTTGGACACATTATAAGAAGAACTGATTCACTGGAAATGATCATCCTGCTTAGAAGTGTTGAAGGTAAAACAGAAAGAGGACAACCAGTTAGAAGGTGGATGAATGCAATTCAAGGAATAATGAACGATCCATTCAGATGCCTGAAAACCCAAGCAAAAGACAGGACATTCTGGAGGAACACTATCCATATGTTCACTAGGAGTCAGAATCGACTTGACTGCAATTAATAATAATAATAATAATAATAATAATAACAAAGTAATACTAAATAGATTGCGTGCTGTATATATGTATAGATTAGACTAATTCTGAGCTCAACATGATTTTGTGAGTCTCATTCTGATTGCTCATCCACACACCTCTGTGAACTGACTATTGTGTATGTCTGAGGGGTAGTGATGGGTGAAACCTTCTGAAACACTGAACCAGTCATTTTGAAAAAGTGATTTGTTGTTTAAAAGTTGTGCAAAATTCACAAGCTGCTGCCCCCTGATGATTAATATTTTGTACATCAGCATTTTTATTCATTGTTCTTATTCTTGTTGAATTAATGTAATGTGTTTAATTATCTTATAAAACTTTTAAAAACTCTATTTGAGACTTTCAAACAGTGTGTTTTAGCCTAAATGTGTTGATTTGCATGTTCTTGGACCAGATGTGCCCTTTTTTGTAGTTATACAACTAATTAAACTACATTTTAGGAAAGAAAAGGGCATCGAAACCGTAGGCATCGAAATCCAGAGACTGAGGGTCAGCTCACCAACGCAGATTGGAGTAATGTGCACTTGTGCATCGGTTACAGTACTATGAAATATTGTGGAATTTTACATACAGACAGGTTTTTCACTTTCAAATTTAACATATTCTATATTCTATTATATTCTATTATTGCCAGGTTTGAAAGATGTGTTCAAGCAGGGACTTCACCAGCCTCTGCTGGATAGTGGTCAAGGAGGTTAATAATCCCACCTACTTGATGTATGAGTATGTTGTTCTTTTATGTTTATAAAACTTTTAAAAACTCTATTTGAGACTTTCAAACAGTGTGTTTTAGCCTAAATGTGTTGATTTGCATGTTCTTGGACCAGATGTGCCCTTTTTTGTAGTTATACAACTAATTAAACTACATTTTAGGAAAGAAAAGGGAATATCATAAACATATAATTCTCAGAAATATCTACGTTAAAAATGCTAGTTAAAATAATGCTGCACACTCTGAAAAAGTCTGCTGCAATATCAAGTACTGTAGTGAAATTAAAGAATAAGACCACAACATCTAATAACCATACTCTCCATGCTGAGCAGGACACTGAGAGAATATTGAATAAACCTGGCAGGACCTGTAAGAATGAACTAATAACACGTAGACTTTACAGCAGCTCTCTTAATGAGAACCATATTGACCAGTGTTTGACCAATTTGGACCCGAAAAGCTCCCGCTCAGCATCTATATATTATGTGGATGATGTTTATCAGAATGAAACAAGATTAACTAAACATTGGCTGACTGTGGATGTGTTTTCCACCTTGGTGAGGTGAGATTGCGGTTTTGACAGTTTTATGTTGTTTTCTTATTAAAGAAAAGTTTGACTAAAGACACAAACAGCTTGCATTCACAGCTTCTTGGGGCCAATAACACCAGCTGATCACTGATTCTCCTTGGCAGCCTCAAATTTTCTGTCAGTTATGCACTCGATTTACTGCGGTCTGTATTTTCACTGCCCCTTAGTCCCTGTAGTTGCCTTTGAGAAGCTTTCAAGGATGCAAATGAAGCTTAGCCCTGGACGTACATTGTTGACATTGTTTGGGGCTGCATTCTTCATGGGGGGTTTTCATCATTAAGAATGCTTTTACCTAAAAAACAAGCTTAAAGCAGGAAAACGAATTCTTAATGAAACATATTTAAAACTAACTTCACTGTTGAACATTTTGTTGTGGATTATAAAAGGTGTTAGAACTTGTGTGAGCAACTTGTGTGTTCAGTGGCTTTTCTCTCTCTCTCTCAATACTTCACAGGGATGAAGCTGTATTTCAAGTACCTTGATAAATATTTAAGAATTAACGCTCAGGCAACATTTTTATATTTAGCTTCTAAAGCTGATTTAGCCTCAATGAAACAGAGCAGACAGGCTCCTGAAGAAAGAGGCTTATTCAAATGATTTAAAAAGCCAAGTTGACAACACTGAGCTGGGATCCATGATGAGACATTTGCAAAGATGAGAGGAAGAAAATCCAGGAGAAAGGGCGAGAAAGGGGGGAATATTTAAAGGATGACTTAGAGGAGCATTAAACATGAAATCTAACAAAGTCACAAGTGTATTTCCAGTTTGTTCATCATCAGTGTGGCATCTGCTTTATTCCAGCACAAAACGTGACACAGCCATTTACTGTCAAGACTAAGCATGAACAGGGGAATCTTGTGACACCATAAAATCAGCAGTGTCATTTTTTTTCCAGTTTCACTTAATGTGAATCTGACAGTTGTTTTTTACATAGTCAAATTTTTATATAAATGGTCAAAAATGACTTGAAATAAAACCTTTGTACATTAAATTTATTTATCTTTCTGAATGAATTTGTTTTGTGCTGCAAGGTTTGTACATGACATCTACAATAAGCTACTGTTTGAACAGATTACTAGATACAGCTGCAGATGATGCATTTGGTTCCACATTATTAACACAAGCCAAGAAAAATGTTCTTGTTTGTATTGCAAATGGAGAGTTATAATGTTTGAACACGATGCAGCTGTTAAGGAGCTTGTGGGTTTCGAGAACATCTCTCATTTGAGCTAGTTGCAAGACGAAAGGTTTACCAGCCACTTTAAGGTCCACTTATGAGGTTTATGTGGGTTTCTGTATTAATAATTAATTAACTGACCATTTTATGCCATGTGTCTTTAAGATTCTTATATCCTAACTGTCACACACAAACCTCAAAACTGGCAACTTTAAAGGAAAAGAAAAGAACCTTCTTGATGGTCAGTATAAAGCAATTTTATACCAGGTCATTTTGGAGCATTTCTATTGGTCCATTCATCATGGAATTTTGGCACATAATAAAGCACAATTCCAGATAAACAGTGATGGAGATGAGGGGTTTTGATTGGTATGTATGCAATATTTAAAATGTGGTCCAAGTTAACTCCTTATGAAAGATCTGTGTCACTGATATTACATTTCAATTGTTCATAACAAATGGCAGTTGAACGACATTTAAAGTATAATTATGCTTATTCCAGATAACGTAAACATTGTTAAAAATGCCTGAAGCTCTTTTGCATATCCTTGTCTGATATGTCTGCAGTTTACATAGCAAATACAATACAATACATATTAGTATTTTTTTTTGTTATCTAACATTATTTTTGTGTGAATGTGTGAAGGTGTTTAACTCATGTCTCATGTTTCAGACACCACTTTCTAAACTCACCCATTTCATGTTATGAAAAAATTATCAACCAGTTTTATATAGACAAACCATATATTTAAAAAATATATAAAATGAAAATATTTCTGATCATTTTGTTCCCCTCTGCTTTTTGTTGGTCAGGCTATATTGCTAATGACTGAATAGGTGGGTATTAATTGTCCTATGAAATGTCAGTTTTTGTGATATTCTATATGTGACGTGTTAAAACAGAACAATACTTATATATAAATTTGTCCTTTTTTGATGGAGGCCTTTTAAACCTTTTTAACAATGAAAGCAAATGGAGTCTAGGCCACTCGCTTCAGCTGTGGTGAAACTGTCAATCTGCCCATTTTATTTTATCTGGCAATTTTTTTTTTTTTTTACTTCCTAAAGAATGCACAGCAGGCAAGGCTGCTTGCTTGTGGTGTGATTCACCCTGAGCTCTAGCTAGGAGTCTTCAGTCTCAAAAATCTCTTAATACAGAATGAATGTTCAGGAGCATACAGTACATAGTTTGCTCTACATGGGGGCAGGAAGAAGATCTTCTGGTAGTGTCTTGCATCAAGCATCTTGTTTTAGGGCTTTTCCCCCCCTAGTTGATTTTTCAGCCCTAAGTTCAACAAAGTTCTCTTATATGAGAGGAACATGGACATATTGTGATGAGTGAGAAGTTCACCAGTCAGTTATCTCAAGGAAGCTAATAATCATCCAGCCAGTTTTAATATTATTACACCAGGTCCAATCTATAGACCTTTAGGTGGCAGGGGTCAGGAGGACCTGCCAGGAGTGCTCTCTGTAAAATACAGTAAAGGTACAGGTTTCCTCTTACTGCAGAAAACCACATTAGACAAGGTGGTGGTGTTTTCCACTATGCCAGGGGTCCTCTGCTCAGTCCTACACCTGGAGTGTCCCACTGATACACACACAGGTTCAGCACGTTTCTGATATTTGGATGCCCTGGAAGGCCTTCTTTATTAGATCAGCTGTGTTAGATAAGTGTGGTAGATCACCAGGCCCAGGATTGAGCACCCTAATTTAGCAGATTGAATTAATTCTGTTTACTTACCGTAGGCATCGAAATCCAGAGACTGAGGGTCAGCTCACCAAAGCAGATTGGAGAAATGTGCACTTGTGCATCGGTTACAGTACTATGAAATATTGTGGAATTTTACATACAGACAGGTTTTTCACTTTCAATTTTAACATATTCTATATTCTATTATATTCTATTATTGCCAGGTTTGAAAGATGTGTTCAAGCAGGGACTTCACCAGCCTCTGCTGGATAGTGGTCAAGGAGGTTAATAATCCCACCTACTTGATGTATGAGTATGTTGTTCTTTTATATTCGTATATCCAGTTGCGGTGGCAGACCATGACCATGGCTAGTCATGCAGGAGCTTGCTCCATCTTCAGTAAGAGTATCAGCTCTTTATGTTTTAGACTATAATATTCCCTAATCCCTTTGCAGAAGTGGAACTAATTCTCTACAGCAGCACTCAAGCAGATCAGTGCTCCTAGTCTTAGTCATTTTTTACTTTTTTAAATTCTTTAAACTACTCTTTCTCCTTAATAGACACTATAATGTCACTATAATTGAAGTTTATTTTCAGGAAAGGTCAGAGAATATCTGGTGAGATTGATTATGATAACACACACAAGACCTTCCTAATGTGAGGAACGTTTTTCATGTGCTTCCAAAACTGCTCCCATCAGCCAAGGCATGAACGTCTTAAGGTGTCTTTGGCACCCAACTCCTTGTCACAGGTACAATCTGTCTGCTAGTTGTCCCTCCTCACACTTAGTTAGTTGCACACCACTGTTGACCAAGAGCAACCCATCCATGCTTTTGTTATCATGTGATCATCATTGTGTAAATATTTCATGGTGAATGAACCAATACAAACACTTCTGTAAAGTTGATATATTTGCTCTGTCCTACTCAAGTAGTCCAGCCTTGTTTTAGTATTTTAACGGGTCAGTCTTGTAGTTTGTTGTGCATGTTCAGATTCAGTGATGAGAAACTGGTTCTGGTTGACCAGAGGAAATTGCTCTACAATCTTCATTTCTTTGTGAATGCTTGCCAATGTAGTAATTTCCATATCTGTTTCATTGGACCTTTGGGGAAATAAAGTTGAGAAGAGTTGAGAAGGCCAGAAACAAATGCTGACCCATGCTGACAGGAATATAGGCAGTTAGTTAAAGCAAATCAAACACAGTTTGGTATTGTGCAAAAAAATAAAATAAATAAAAAAATGTAAAATCTAAAAATCATGTAAAAAAAAAAAAAATAAAAAAGCTTAAATCTGACTGCTTAACTTGCTTTTTCCTGCTAAGTTAGCTGTTAAGTAGAGGAGTGTGAGCAGGAAATTAAACATCTTGTACTACATCATAATATGCAGTTAAATATTAGCCCTGCGACTAGAGATTATATTGATAATGGTTTTAAAAATTATGTTTTGACACATTACATCCTTCATTATTGGTCATTTAATACCTGTTTTAGGAATAATTGGCCGATTTCACATGAAGAAAAGAAATCTATCTGATCAACAGAGTATATTTGCGATAGAATGGTGAATCCACGTCTACAAAGAAATTTGCCAATAAGCTCTCAGGCTCGACACAGATCTGCTTAGACAAAGCTTTGCGGGTAAACTCGTCTCATGCAAATTCCAAACCACATTAGCTTTGAGGAACTAGTTTGCTGCATTGAGATTAATGGCTGGGTGACTACTTGATTTAATAGGGTTATTTCACTGCTTCCAGGCAAGAATAAACAACAAACTTAATGCAAGACATTAGTCACTCTCTTCTCTGAGTGAGAGAAGTTTCTGAGTTTACTTCTGACTGTGCTTTTGCTCACAGTCAGTGTCAAAGCTCTGATTTTGGTTTGTTTTTTTAAATGTGCTAACTTTCTATTGATCATTTCCAGATCGATTCTATTGATATATTAGCAGCTTCACACAGTATGTGTTTTTATTTTTTGACTTTTCCATCTGAGGAACAGTTGACTAAACAGTATTAGAAGAGCAGCATTGACGTACCCTTCTGTCTAAATCGTTTTCTCAACAGAATGATTATGAATAAAAAATTAAAGGATCTGAATGTGATTAATCTGCTGCAGGCAAATGCTGAGTTTTCCAGTACAAGTTCAAAAATGAAAATCCTTCATTTATCTTTTTTGGCACTGTCTACTCGCTCTACACTTTGCTGCTTTGTTTGTTCTCTTTAGGAGAACAAAAGTTCAGATAGTGCCATGTGTATTTCGGCCTAGAGTTTGTGGAATTTCCAAACCTAAACCTATATGATATCAGTAGCTCACAGAGCAGGCCTGAAAAAAAGAAAAGAATGTGACAGAAAACAGTTCAGTCCCTTTTCTTGCTATGTTTCTCCCGGTGGTAGAGCAAGGCAGCCTCATCCCCGTTCGTCCTCCTGCCCCCATCTCCAGGAGAGCTAAGATTACCTAAAGCTGATTGGTCGCCTTAATGTGCTAGGCACCCCACATTCCCTAGCCTAAGGCTTAAGCTGTCACTATAGCAGTCTGATCAACACTGAGCCCCTCACTCCAAACTGCTCACTGTCCAATAGCTAGAGCTCAGGCTGATAGAGCTCAGGGTGAATCGCGTCACAAGCAAGCAGCCTTGCCTGCTGTGCATTCTCTATAAGGCCCCTTTAAAAAAATTAATTGCCAGATAAAATAAAATGTGCAGATTGACAGTTTCACCGCAGCTGAAGCGAGTGGCCAAGACCCATATTCAAGTAAACACACAGTACTGTGCAATGCACCTGCATAATGCACCTTCGAAATGCCCATTTAAAATATTCCGTGAGTATGGATTTGCTCAGAGAAACACTAATATTAGAATATATTAGTACACATATCAGCCACAACATTAGGACTACTGACAGGTGAAGTGAAAAACATCATCTTCATCTTCAGTGGCATCTGTCATGAGGTGGGATATAAAAGGCAGCAATTGAACAGTCAGTTCTTGAAGTTGTTGTGTTAAAAGCAAGAAAATGGGCAAATGTAGGAACCTTTAAACACTTTAACAAGGGTCAGACTGTTATGTCTAGACAACTGGCTCAGAAAGGAATATCAGGCAGGTATTGTGGACAGTTTCTGGTATGCAGTGGTCAGCACCAATGAAAAGTACTACAAGAAAGGACAAATGGTGACACGCTAATTGGCATCTAAGGCTCATGGATGCTATTCAAGAAGGTCCCATTTCACAGCTTACACGACATAAAGGATACCACAGGATGCCTTCAGAGGCATTGTGAAGTCAAATGGACAGATCTGTTGTGGTGGCACAAAGGGGAACTACTCAGTATTAGGCAGTCGATACTAATGGTATGGCTGATTTGTGTGTGCGTGTGTGTGTGTGTAATATTGCTGTTGTGCAAAAATTTATTTTCTTGTTTATGATTTTTGTTGTTCTTTTGTTGTCTCACAAATTCCTAAATAGTGAACCGATGGAAATACTCCAAATGTACTTGTTTATTTTTGTAAATATTTGCATGAAACAACAATATATCTATAATTGTGGAGTATCACATACTCATTCTAGCTTTTATGCAGTAATTAGCTTGTCCTTTTGCACATATAGTGTAGAGCTGCAGATTTTCTGTGTCAGACGCATTCTCTCAACAGGAAATGCAGGACACATGTCATGACCCACTGTCCTGGATGTACACATGGACTCGTTTGGACATAACCTGAACGTTGTACTTGGGGTTGTACTGGCAGTATAGTCTGAGTAGTATCTGGTATAAGTGATACAGATTCATTACATAGCTCCTGTAGGTGAAAGTTCAGAAACATTGGGGGTTACTGCGCATGTGTGAAAGGGGCTTAAGTTAAACGAGGTGAGCTGCTGATAGAATGTCGAATACATGTGATTAGAAACATGAGGAGAACTATGTACCTCACATCGCAGCTCACGTAATTCATGTGGAAGTTCATGCCGTCACAAACACACTTAAAAATGAAACTGCTACAGTGATTCTTTGTTCAGTGCCATAGAACTTAAATGTGATTTTTTTCATCTGTTTTTAGAATATTTGGTTTAAAACTACAGACCAAGCAGCTGAAAAGAACAGTGTAAGAAGCTAAACTAGTAGTATAATATAAAGTATATATATATATATATATATATATATATATATATATATATATATAGTAGAAATATAGTAGAAGTATAAGGCCTTCATTGGGACTGGTGGAACTAGATTAGACTATTATGCGTAACATTAAGCATTATACCAAATATAGCAAATAAGCATTATATCACTGTACAAAACCATCAAAGGTTTATGTCAAGATAAAGTTAAGATAATTGTTCCTACATTTCAGAGTAAAATACAGTATTGGAAAGGGTCTTTGAGCTAGACTAGCATTATTGCTCTATAGAATTAGTAGAGTAGGGTTTTTCAAATGAAATGAACCAACAATAAAGTTGGTTTCAAGTAGCACTGAAGTCACCTGGAAGGCTGACAAGAAGGACATGCTTACATGTATTTCTGGACACGCTGAAAGATACAGAACCATCACTGAAAGTGAAAGAATTGTGTGGACTGTGTAATATTACATATGCCTATATCAATATGATCAATATGAGGTTATGCAGCAGATCTCAGAAGGGTTGTCATGCCTGTTTCACCAGAGTTACATATATTTATACATATATTTATACATATATTTATACATGTAAATCTGCAGTAATTAAAGCCAAAAGGAATTGTTGTTTTCTTGGGTTTGGGTTGGGTTTCAGAGCAACTGACTGGCCTCAGTCATGCTAAAAGCCGCAGCTGAGGTAGCTTTAAACATTCAAAAAAAATTCTGACGATGTTCTAGTTTCAGGTTTTGTTTTGACAGCTCTAGCTAGTAGCTTAAGCACTTTCACCACACTGTCCTATGTAGCACCCCTGCTCTCTTTCTCCATCAAGAGAACTGGCACTGTGTCCACTGTGGTACCGAGGTGCGATTCATTCCCCCCCTGCCAATCAATACCTGGCCTGTGGAGAGCACTTGGCTGTGATTGATATGAGCTATCAGCAGCAGGCATCTGGACGTTGACTGTGGAAATGGGGCACGACGGATGCCTACAGAGTGCAGGGGCCCATCTGTCCACATTGATTTGCCTTGAAAAAATGTTTGACTTCCAAATCATGTACTATTTTTCTACCAGAGAAAAAAAATCTCTCTGGTCAAACTTAAAGCTAAATGCTGATGTTAGATCTGAGAAATTGTTCTGTTCTTATGTCATCTTCTGCACTTCCATGATCAGATCAGATGAACAATTAATCATTGGAGACTAAGGTCAGTGTTTTCTCATGCCTGTTAATGTGGTCACCTGTCCAGGGCTTCTTGTCCTTCCACTTTTGTCTAGAGCAGTAGCTGTGAGTTGGTTTGGCCTCAGGACCCATTTGTCCTTTATCATTAAGTCTTGACTCAAAAGCAATTTAAATTTTTATGTGCTTGCTAAATACCACGCGCCACACACACACACACACACACACACACACACACACACGCACATACACACACACACACTCTTTGGTTGTTGGTTTCTCTTGTGTCTGTAGTGTAGCTTGCATTCAGACTGCTGTGTGTTTGTTTGTATAGACCTAATTTAGACTGTCTAACGTTTTTGTTAATTGTTAGGCTAATGATAAAATAATAACAGGTAATAAAATTCAATTCAAATGTTTATGATTTTGCTTCATCAAGTTGGCTTTAACTGTTAACTCAACATAACTCAACAGTTATGCTTGTAATGTTTCAACTCAAATTTCACTAACCATATAGAGTGGCTTGAACACTTTCCCTTTAGAAAGGTGACTTAAAAGGTGGCAGTATTTCTTTTAATATTTTTTCTACTCAGTTTGTTGTTGGTGTTGATTTTGCTGTTTCCCAAACCAAATGCTTCTTTATTTTATGTACTGCATTTCTCATGGCGGTACATTATTTCTTAAATACTATTTACACTAGTAGCAAATCTGCAGTTTAGATGTGCTTGTTGGAGACATGCGAGGGAAATCTGTTACATAACATTACATTTATGCATAAATTCATATCAACTGCAACTCCAGTTTAATGTATTCTTTGTTTTAATTTGTTAAAAAGTGTTGTGGGCAGTAAATTCCAGATGTATCAATATGTTATAGTTTACTATTTTATGTCAATTATTTGATGGTTAAGGGTTTCAAATAACAGTCATTTCTTGCATTGACAAAAATTTCACTTCAAAATTAGAGCAGTAAAATGTCATAAAATATGATCAACAAGTTTAATTTCCATAGCTTTCCATATGGTGAAGATATAAGAATAATAATAATAGATAAGAAAGAATAATACATAATCTTTCAAAATGTACCATAAAATTCTACATTGTGATAAATTGGGAATAATAGCATTGCGTGTTCTTTCTGTAGACCTGCTGACTCCCTCTTACAGTCATGTGTTTGATGAACACAGAGTTAACTTGGCTACAGAAATGCCTGACTGAATTGAATATCTAATACAGTAGTACACAGTTCAGCAGAATCAATTTGGGAAACTGAATCTATTTAGCCATCACTCCAGTTGAGAAGCACTGTAGGGATCAGGCTGCAGGCTCTCTAGCTCCCCCTGGCTCTGTGTAAGTGTATGGCTGAGTACATGTGCTGGTGGGTGGAGGTGGAGCTGGCAGGCAGAAGCTGCTGGGTGCTGGGATTGCTTCTCCCTGTGGTGGCAGTGAGGCAGGCAGGCTTTGATGTGGATATAGCCAACAGAGCCTGAATCTTGGCCTGAGAAGCAGCCTGAGAGGAGGGTGCCCTCTGATCTCTGTCGCTTCAAAGCAGGTGTTCTTCCCCTCCCTGCTCAACACCCCCCCAAACTCTTTCCCAAATACCCCCTCCTTTCAGTCCCCTTCATCCATTCTTACCACTGAGTGTTCCTGTCCCCTCTCTCTCTCTCTCTCTCTCTCTCTCTCTCTCTCTCTCTCTTTCCATTTCTTTCCTGCTCTCTTTGCTCACTCTCTTTCACACTCTCTCTCTCCCCTCCCACTCAGTTTGCTGTTCTCAGCCAACATTCCCACACAGTGGAGATACTGACATCAGATCTGATGGACAGATTCCTTTTCCCAGCCAGTACACCCGTTCGGCTATTACTCATACTCTTGCTCCTCTCACTCACACACTCTGATGCTACATCTTCCTCACTTTCTTTCATTTTCTCTTTTGATGTGTACACTTGCTCATTAAGTTCCCCCTCCTCTTTTTTTTTGGCAGACTATCATTTCACAATTTCCTCTTTATTGGTGCTTATTTTGCTGCTTTTGAAACAATATTGCAAAGCACGACATGTGACAATAACAATTATAGGAGTGAGAATAATAACAATTACAGTGAGCCATTATAATAAATGGTGAATATTCTCCAACACCCATGGGAATACCAAGCTTAAAATGAAGACGAAAGGCAGTTATGAGACTGTTCTGATAAAGTTTCCAGTTAACCTGTAAAAGAACAATTCATTCTGAACTGTAGGATTCAGACTGGCACCAGAGATGGGACAAGTCAGCCCCAGTTTTTGGGTGCAGCATCTACCCAACTGAGTTGACTGAAATCAGTGAGCAAAATATGTTTTCAACTAATTTCATAGTCACATATTTGGTGACATTATGACATGTTTGTTGAGCTAACTAGGAATGTTTTTTTTTTTTTTTTTTTTTGCTGATTAAACAAAAATGATGGGAAAACTGATTAGGGGAAAATTGATATTTTAATATGAAAATTAGTTTTCATATCAGGAAAGTTTATTAAAATTGTACATTAAAACATTTTTGGAGGCATTTGTCTTTATTGTCTTCATGGCTGGTTAGCAAATGCCACCTACCGCAAACTCCATTTAATAGCTGATATCTACATAAATGTAATTTGATCATTGATAATGAATTAAATTAATTTTCACTTCACCTGTCAGTAGTCCTAATGTTGTGGCTGATATGTGTACTAATATATTCTAATAACATTTAGCATTTTTTAAAGACTGGTATGGAACACACAAAGAGTCCTACAACTGTTGGAAAGTAAGTGTGGTATCACTTTCATATTTTCATATATGATTTTTATATTTTAAGTGTTGTATAACACTTAAAGCAAGACTACAAATGACCGCAGATCACCTTTTTCTCTGCTCACAACTATATATGTCAGGCTTTCTTTTGTTTTCATTTTGATGTCTGATTAGTCATTTAGTCAAACTTGAAATTAAATAGTTATTATTTAAGATTCTGAATTTCCGATTTTAATTAGCCATACAGCTCAACAGTAAAACAAAAATTTACTTTGACACTTTAACTTTTTTATATGAA
Organism: Acestrorhynchus altus; assembly: GCA_034509495.1. Classification (NCBI taxonomy): domain Eukaryota; kingdom Metazoa; phylum Chordata; class Actinopteri; order Characiformes; family Acestrorhynchidae; genus Acestrorhynchus; species Acestrorhynchus altus. Next base: position 11,318,586 of record CM067507.1, on the reverse strand, counting down.
ATTGTGAACACAAATTAACCTTTTCCACAATATTACAATTTTTGAGATGCACTAGTATATGTTGACACTGACAAGGAACACCTGGGTAAGATAATGAGAGGGCAATGCAACAAAGGAAGTGTCTCACAGGTGAGAACACTAAAGACTGGGAGGCACAAGGGCATAGAAAACAATACAGACCACATGACAACAAAATCAGCAGAAAAAGGCACAGAACAAAGCAAAAGTGTGAAAGGATGCAAAAAGTCACCAAACATTGAAAGATAGCAGGCACTGGTCAATGATGTAGGCAGATCAGTGGACACAGCCCATGCAGTGTGAATACACCATATATGAGTATGGAACGACCACCAGCACTATTGCAGTGCATAGCTTCATGGGGACTAAACCACACACAAACCTTTATGATCAACCTGAAAAAATGGCACCATGACTCATTGAACCAAACTACTTGTTGCCGTCGTGTTAACAGAGACACTCTGGTGGACAATGCACTGACATGCAGGTGGGGCCTCCTGCCTTGAATGTGAATGTGTTCACACTGACAGTTCTAGTCTGATGCCAACAGGTCATAGTCACTGCTGAGTGGAGATGCCTTCTATGACATACTCCTGGTACACATGTAACACTGTGGATCGAACAATGTTAAATGCTCACACACCTTCAGAAATGGTCCATCCATCTGGCACCCACCATCTTACATTGCTCAAACTCTAATACTTCACACTGCTTTGTCATAAGCTTGCTGGCCAGTGTTCAATCTCACCTCAAAACCTATACAGATATGGCCATTCCTAAGCCATCTCCTGAGGAAATGCCATTTCATAGTCAGTTTATATATGGTATCCCATGACTTTTGACGTGTGTGTGTGTGTGTGTGTGTGTGTGTGTGTGTGTGAGACATATCACATATAATTGTAAACAACTAAATGCAAAAGTAATGAAAGGACAGTATTCTCCTACAGTGTCAGTTGCATTATTATTGTGCCACCATCTTTGACGAGGGCAAGAATTATGAACATTTGTGGCGTAAACATAATAGCTCCATATCTAGCTCCTCTTTAGTTTCGCCAGATTTTCATTTTAAATGAAAAGACCACAGTGCTTATGTGCATGGTGTGTTAGTTGTCATGTACTAAACTCCAACTCCTTTCTAGTGCACCTTTAATTGTTATTTTTTTTGTTCACTTCCATGATTGTAAGATTACATTCTGGGATTTGTACATTTACTTTTTTTTTTTTATTGGTACCAGAAATGAAGTTTTGACCAAAACAAGAAACAAACAGTATCTGTGAAGAACAGTGGTTGCCCTGCAGGTCCACTGGAGTATCCTTCCTTATTCCATACCATCCTCCTACACTTTTCCTCTGTCTTTTTACAGTTTGTCTCTGTAGCCTTGCCTTGTGCCTGCAGACCTGCTGATCACACACTTTGTGTATGTGTGTGTGTGTGTGTGTGTGTGTTTGAGTGGATCACCGAGACATGGCCTAGGGACGTAGTGACAGTAGTGAGAAACGCGTCAAAGCCATCACTCCTTCAGAAAATGGCTGCCGGTCTACTTGCTCTTATTTCATGGATTGTGCTCTCTCTCTCTCTCTCTCTCTCTCTCTCTCTCTCTCTCACACAAGGCTTTCAGAGTCATTGTCCCTGATCACACTCTGGTACGTGACCTGGAACCCTGAGCAGTGTCCAGCACTATGGTGTTCTGGGAGTTGAGTTGGACAGGGAGAGTGAGAAAATGCAGGGTGTTTGTATCTAAGTGCAGTGGAAGGCGGATAATAGATGTGTGGTGTAAAGTGAGGTAATGATGCAGGCAGGATGAACAGTAGTTGAGTAAGAGTAACTAAAGAGAGAGTGCAGTCTACTTGAGCGAGTTTCAGTAGTACTAGGACCACAGCAATCATAGACTAGAAAACTAGAAAAGTGCATTTTCTAGCTGAACAGCTGAGTCCCTCACTGTCTTCAAACGCAGACTGAAGACTCATTGGTTTCAGGAGTATTAAACTCCATAAAGACATTTGTGTTCAACAGGATCTAAGCCTGAGGAATCTCTAGATTCTAGCCATGTCTAATTGCTAAGGATGTTCTCTGAGTGAAGAGCAAAGCACCTTTGTAAGTCGCTCTGGATAAGGGCATCTGCTAAATGCCATAAATGTAAATGTAAATTCATTTCCTGGAGGAAACAGAATCATTGTGCTGCTCATGTGGTTCCCACTACCAGTCAGGTGTGAGGCTAAGTGGTATTCCAGGTGGTTTCTTTTTGCTAACTGGTTCATTATGCTGTTGCTACTTGGTTGTTAGGTGGTTGCTGTGGTATCACAGGTGGTTGCTTTGTTGATGCTTTGTGGTTTCCATGGTATCCAAACTGATTGGTATGTTACATGGCTGCTTGGTGGTTGGTATGGTGTTGCTAAGTGTATTTGGATGCAATATATTTGTACCAAAGCCTCAGAGTAAGGGGTCGTAGAGAAAACATGGTATGTAATATAAATATGGTTCATGTGCCACCCAGAAGCCTTAAACAGCCATTGGATTTGCATGGTACTGTGAGAACTGTTGTGATTTTGGGTTTTGAAATATCGCCGTTGTAAATGTAATCCACACCCCTTCTCCTGCCCACTCTGACTTAAACTAAACAAGTATTTATTACTCACACACTACATGCTATACTGACAACCTCAGAGGGCACTACACAGCAATAGATGGTATAAACATTTATGGCATTTAGCAGACACCCTTATCCAGAGTGACTTGCTCTTCACTCAGAATATCCTTAGCTAGAAGACAAGGCTGAAATCTAGAGATTCCTCACACTTAGATCCTGTTGAAACAAATGTCTTTATGGAGTTAAATACTCCTGAAACAGATGAGTCTTCAGTCAGCGTTTGAAGACAGTGAGGGACTCAGCTGTTCAGACTCCCAGGGGAAGTTCATTGCACCATTTTGGTGCCAGAACAGAAAAGAGTCTGGATGCGTGTTTTCCTTGTGTTTTGAGGGACGGTGGGTCAAGCCGAGCTGTACTTGAAGCTCTTGGTACAGCTGGAGTTTTGACCATTGACTTCATATATGGAGGTGCTGGTCCATTTTTGGCTTTGTAGGTCAGCATCAACGTTTTGAATCTGATGCGGGCAGCTACAGGGAGCCAATGAAGGGAACGCAGCAGAGGAGTTACGTGACTGAATTTAGGAACATTGAAGACGAGCTGCACTGCTGCATTCTGGGTGAGTTGCAATGGTCTGATGGTCCGCATAGGAAGGCCAGCTAGCAGGGAGTTGCAGTGGTCTAGTCTTGAAATGACAAGAGACTGAACAAGCACCTGAGTGGCCTCTCTAAACAGAAAAGGTTGAATTCTCCTGATGTTATAAAGGAGAAATCTATATGACCGAGTCAGGTTTGCAACATGAGCTGAGAACGATAACTGGTCATCCAAGGCTCTGTGCTTCAGCAGATGAAGTGACCAGTGAGTTCTCAAGGTAAATGGTAAGATCAGTGTGAGGACCAGTGCTTTCAGGAATGAACAGTAGTTCATGAGACATCAGAGAGGCGAGCTGAGAGACGGGATGAGACCTGGGTGTCAGAGGGTGAGAAAGAGAGGATGAGTTGAGTGTCATCGGGATAGCAGTGGTCAGTAAAACCATGAGAGGATATTACTTTACCAAGAGAAGCAGTGTAGAGAGAAAAGAGAAGAGGACCGAGGACTGAGCCTTGTGGGACACTGGTGGAGAGTCTGCGTGGAGCTGATGTGGCTCCCTGCCATGTGACCTGGTAAGAACGCTCTTCCAGGTATGATGCAAACCATTGCAATGCAGAACCGGTGATTCCAAGGCTACCAAGGATTGACAGGAGGATCTTGTGGTCTATTGTCAAAGGCTGCAGAGAGCAAAAGGGGGACAGTGGTACTCCCTCAAGGACTGAGAACTTGAAATAATTAACAGAGGTAAGCTTAAGTGGATATTAGGTTCTAACTGTCAGTCATGATTAATTGTCTAACCCTAGAATGGTGTCAATATCTCACAAAAATGCAGGATGAGTAGCACAGCAAAAATCCAGCAGATCCCTGTAGCATCATTTTTTATTGCATAGTTAAATTAAAATTTTTTTTTATTTTCTAATGCACAGATTTGAAAACCTGCATTGATGTTTATCACACTATACTGCCCATGTTTGTAGACACCTGTTTATCCAATGCATTTCTCTGAAAGGTATTAATCAGGATTTTGTACCACTTTTTGAAGTAACAGCCTCTGCTCTACTGGGGAGGTTATACACAAAATTTTGAAACATTGCTGAGAGGACATGATTGCATTCAGCCACAAGATCATTAGAGCAGACAGGTGCTCAATTTGAGTTATGGATCCACAGCAGTTCACCCAAAGGTATTAGATGAAGCTCCATCACTGCCGAGCTCAGTACTGGGGGGCTTAATAGGATGCTCAAGGCAGAGACTGGTGACCATAGACACGTGTGTCTTTTCCAGACCTCCCTATTTTATTGGCAGTGTTGTACTAAAGAAAGAGATTATATACACCCTGTGTGTGTGTGTGTGTGTGTGTGTGTGTGTGTGTGTGTGTGTGTGTGTGTGTGTGTGTGTGTGTGTGTGTGTGTGTAAATATTCAAACACCTGAAGAATGTGTTTGGATATTTTTTGGCAGTTACTTTAACTTTGGGAAATATTCTGCTTGCTTGAAGATGTTTCAGTGGTCTGTTTTCCACTGAAATGCAACCACATGACACACACTGTCACTGTCAGAGTGAGACACGCATCATGGTGTGGTGTGTGAAATGACAGACACTTCATGCTGCAGTTACTAAGTGCTGTAATGTTGCACGTTAAAGGATGTGCGTTGATGAGGTTCAGGCTGTTTAAGATTTCACTTTAACTTGGTTAAGAGTTTGCTGTTGGTGGAATTCCAAATAAAAGTGATGAGCTTTGCCCTTTACTGAACCACCCAGTTGAGTGATTAATGAGCCACTTCTGTTCTGAACTCTCTTAACTCTAGCCTGGGCTTAATTAAAACTTTACCACCTATCATAATCACACACCAGACCAAGTCATTTTGGGGACAAGAAATACAATGATGTGGATGAACGGCTTTATTTGAATATTTGCATTTTAGGTAATGGATTTGATCATTTTAAGTGTAGCTATCAATATAGATATGATCCATAATCAATTGTTGGTTGATGTTAGTTTAGTCTTATTTAGGTATAAATATCAGTCTGTTTAGTCAAATTTTAGGTATGAAAATCAGCATGTGTGGTCAATTGTATGTCCAGTGTTTGGTTAATTTTAGGTATGAAATCAGCATGTTTGATATAGATATCAGTGTGTTTGGTCATTTTTAAGAAGAAATATTATTGTTTGGTCTATATTTATGTCAGTTTGTTTGGTTAGTCTTTTTTTTTCTTGTGTTTTACTAACTAACTACAGTGCATTTGTTAAGTATTCACAACACTTGTGACGCCTCTGTCTGGTCACGATAACTTTCTGTTCCATGTCTTTCTAGCACATGGCTCTGTTGTGTTTTCTGTCCTATTTCTGCCCTGTAATCAGTGTCTTCCACCTGTGCCTCCTTTGTAGCCGTGCCCTATCTTCTCCAGGTGTCTGTGTATAAGTAGCCATTTGTTTGTAAGTAGCATGTCTTTGTCATTAAAGACTTTAGCAGCAGATATTATAAAGCCCTATTCGTTTTTGTCAGATCTGTATGTTTTCCTGCTTCTGGCTCATCACCTTCAAGAACTGTTTACTGTTTACTTGCTGCCTAATATATCTCACTCCTGGACAGGTGGAATTGTAATGAGATAATATATAATGTATAATATATAATGAATTATATATAGAATAATAATGAATGTTATTTACATCTCTTGTCGATGGTTTTAATGTTATGGCTGTTTGGGAGCATTTTAATTCTTTGACCTATGCTGTTGTTTTTGTCTTCTACAGATGCGAGTTCCTGCTCTGCTGTGACCTCTGCTCAGCCTCTGTCAGACTGTCCTTTCCTACATTCTCCTGCCTCTTACTCTTCTCCTGTGCGCTTGCTCTTTTATCTGTGTTGACAAATGAATAATGTGGGGATGTGTGTTTGTGTGCGTGTGGACATTTTATGTGACTACAGTATTTTTAATGAACACTGTTTATACTATACTGCTCCTTACCTCTCCAGTCTGGGCTCATATCAAAGAACAAACTCCAAATGGATATTATGTTGGCTTTTTGTCAATATGTCTACTAGTGCATCTCAGGGAATTAGAATAGTGAAAAAAAAGTTGTTTTAAATTAATTTAATTGAAAAATGTTACTTTCAAATACACTCATTCACATAAAAAATGTCCCTGAAGATCCAAAGATCCTACATACTCTTTGGATGCCAAAGCTTGCATCTCAGCTGGTCTTATAAATACTTGATTGCTGATAGACCTGGGCAGAAGGAAGTGTTGCAGTGTGGTGGACATTCCTAGGAAGCTCTTGCTGTGTGTGTGGGCATTATCCTGCTGACAAGTCCATGCCATGAGAGACAACACATGTGGCTGCAGGATGTCCTGCATATATTTCTGAGCTATCAGAGCTTTCTCTCGTATATCTACTAGGGCTGATCAACTGTCATATGTGATGGCTCCTAAGATCATCATATCAGATGGGGTAGTGTGTCACTCCACAGCACAGGCAGGATTAAAGCACTAACCACAAGACCTCCATATTTGAATCGGACCATTGTCTGACCCCCAAAAGAACCTGAATTTGTCACTAAAGATGATAAGGTTCCAGTCCCGTTCCCTGTGTGGACATGCCCTCATGCAGTCATAGCTCCCAACACTTCCTAACAGCTAGGTCAGAATTGGCTAGATGGCAAACAATTGATCAGAATGACCATCCTGTTTCTCTCAGGAATCACTCACCCTCAAAGTCTGTCAGCTGGGCAAGATATATTGAAGTGCATCATAGAGGCATGTCCAGCAGTCAGTGAACTCTCACGAAGGGGTACACTACCCAAAAGTAGCCTCTGAGAGCCTTGTTATAGTATTGGGGGAAGCAATTTTTGTCCTCTTGTGCCAAGATCCAGATATCTAATCAGGCTATGTCTGAAAAACAGAAATTCAGTATCTCAGACTATTATAATATTATAGAGGTTACAACATCAGTCTTACCTGAGCTAAGTAGAAAAAGAATTGGTCTCTTGCTTAATGTTCCAAAGTCCTCATTTCAGATTAAAATCACTTTTAATTTCATTTGGAAATCAAAAGTCCTAGAGTCTCAACTGCAGCTCCTAGGGTCTGGAGGAAGAGTGGAGGGGCACAGAGAAATCCAGTATGAAGTTTTCACAGTCTGTGATGGTTTAGGGTGCCATATCATCTGCTGGTGTGGGTCTACCATGTCAAGTCCGAAGTCACTGCAGTGTCTACCAGGAGATTTTAAAGCACTTCATGCTTCCACCTTTTGAACAGCTTTATGGAGATGCCAATTTCCTTTTCCAGCAGGACTCCGCTGTGCCAAAACTACTACCAAATGGTTTGAGCATGATTTTACCGTGTTTCATTTGCCAGCCACCCTTCTGGACCTGAGCTCCTTAGAGAATCTATGAAGTGTGGTCAGGTGTGGTCAACACCTGACCCAGCAGAGCTAAAGACCACTATCTCAATAACAGTTCCCTGAGATGCATAAGTATATTAAAATATATCTGTTTGTTTTGGTTTACTTTTGCTTGCTCACTATGTTGACTATTTACAGCTTGTTAGTACTGAGTACATATATATATATATTCAATAGTTTAAAAGTAAAATATGTCACTTTTTTTTTGTAGAGCACAAAATAGCACATACAGTGCCTGGCAACCCCTAGGCAATTTACCTGTTTTGCTGCATTACTACCTGTATTTAAATCTATTTTAATCTGAATTGTGTGTGATGCATCTGCACAAAATAGGATGGTGAAGTTAAATTAGAAAAAATATGTATTTCTAAAATAGATGAGGCAAGCAAATAGAGACTTATTCAAAGCCACTTGCAGCTATAACACAAAAAGGGGGCTCTAGTTATGCACACTGAAGTTTTCTGTTATTTTGACCTGTTTGTTGTTTGCTTAACAATAAAAAAAGTTCAAAGTTAAAGGCATGTTCCATAAATGAAATGATGCAAACCCTCAAATAATGCATTTTAATTCCAGGTTGTGAAGTAGCAAAACTCAGAAAATTGCCAGGGGGTGGGGGTGAATCTTTTGCAAGGCACTGTATAAGGTGACAAAATGTCAAATATTTATTTTGGAAATGCCTGAGATTCAGCTCTGGGCATGTATGTATAACTGTATCATATAATTAATTAAACATATTAAATTCACCAATCTACTGCCTATTACTTTGGCTTGAACAAAGAAATGAAGGACCCCTGTAGGGGATGTTTCAGACAGGCTCTCAAAGATGCCAAACCAGCCATGTCTGCTCATCAGCAGCTCAAAAACCTTAGGCTCCAGAAAGTCTCCGTCTTTCATTTTGCTCAATTCTGCCTCGCCCTGAGCTGTTTCTGACCATGTGGGTAACTGCCTATTGCTAGTCGATCATTCTTCATAGTAAATGAATGGCTTTTGTTTTTTCATTTCTTACTCTGCCATTGGTGCTTGTCATTTCCATCCAGAGTTTATCAGAGAATTCTGAAAGACCAGGTCTGAAAGTTTCAGAGAGATTCCATTTACTGTCCATATCCACTCCAGCCAAATCTCACTTTGCTCATTTTGAGTGGTGGAATTATTATTATTGCTACATTATATACGTCTTTAAATAAATTATTTGTGTCGTGACAAAATATTGTTTTTCTGATGTAATAAATGCTACCATAAATAGATGTATCAGTATATTACTAACACTGAACTAACTGATTCATGCTGGTTTTCTTCAATGATTCTTCCATGAACGACATATTTGTGCAGGTGTTGCTCACAGTGCAATAGTCTACCTGGTGGTACCTTTGGCAGTCAAACAGGGGTTTTGTAGATTGCTACCTTAACTGAACTTAATTGAACTGCTAGCCTTCTACTGTTTGTCAGTTATTTTAATTTTCAGAGTTCTAGGTAGCTGCCTAAAAGAGCCCATGGCAGCTGATTGTAGGTTTGCAGAGTCAGAGTATGTATAAATCTTTGAAATGTGCATTACCTGGCCTTACCTAATAATGTCTGGGGGAAAAAAAATAAAATAAAAAAAATAAAAGTGTGTATATATATATATAGATAGATAGATAGATAGACAGATAGACAGATAGCCCTACCAAGCTAATTAAGGTCTGAGACGTTGATAAACGTAATCTGAGAGTTCAAATCTCTGTTCAGACTCTGGCATTTCTTAGTTCAGCTTCTCATTTATTCACAGTAACAGAACCACCCAGTAACAGACCAGGGTTTTCCAAAAGTCTGAATACCACTGTATACAGAACCCACACAGTTCTATATAAAACCATCCTTTCACCAGGAAAAGAACTATGTATGCATTAGAAAATTAACCCCTGACTCTTTAAGTGTAGTGATGGAATCCCTATGAGACAAAATCTTCTTCTTTCGGCTGCTCCCTGTAGGGGTCGCCACACCGGATCATCTGCCTGATTCGCATTATAGTATTGGCACAAGTTTTATGCCGGATGCCCTTCCTGGCACAACCCTCACCATTTATCTGAGCTTGGGACTGGCACCAGTAGTCCCTATGAAACAAAATGAATGCAGCAGATCGTGTAGGATCTGGCTGTAATGCAGATACAGACCAGATGTAAATACAAGTGTAAGGATCAAGTCATAAGATATGAATAGAACAGTGTTCTGTAGAAAATGCCAAGCAGATTCCTTTCTCATTTTTCTTTTGCTTATATGTGTGTTTTGGGGGGGGGGGGTTAGTGTTCCCTGGGACTGCTTTTCTATATCCTGTTTGACCACTCTAGTGTTAAACTGAAGGGGACAGTTTTGCCTGTTACATTTCAGAAACTCATCTGTAGTAAATGCTTGATTACCATGAACAGTAATCAAATTTCTTTAATCTGCAATGAGTAAAACCCCTGAAGGTCAGTTATAGTTGTTTTATAGAGGAAACATTGGGCAGGTGCTTCACCTTCAATCCTGGCCATTTATTTCTTTTTGAAGTGAGACAGTAGGTTTCTGGTTTTATTTTGTTTTCTGTCCAGTCCTGGTAATCAACAATATACGACAGATGTGGCAAACAGACATGAGGTTGGGGGGTGGGGTTTCCTTAGAACATCTGTTCATTCATGACCTCCTTGCTTTTCTGTGTATACTCTGAGACACAGTACATAGTCACACCGGCTCATAGCACATGCCAATTTATGAGGCTCCAGAAGAGAAAGGAAAAAAAAAGACTGAGAAATTACAGGTTTGTGATTGCTTCAGGCGCTCAGCCTTTAGCTAATCAAGATGAGACAGGCACTTTTCCTCTTTCCTCTGCAATTTGTCACATTTACTTTTTTCTTTCACTGGCTTATCATTCAGAGATAGTAACATGCATAATTGGATATCTCTTTAGAATGATTACGCTCTTTTCTGCTGGATGATCACTGAAGTGAAGGGAAAATAGAGACACTACTTGTTGTTTTAATGGCATGGAACTCTGGGGACAGCTTTTATCATATGGTACAGTCCCATAATGCTGCAAGTAATAATAAAAAAAAAAAGAAAAAATCCCTTCACATCTGGGCATTATCTCTTGCACGAGGGGCGCATATATTCAGACACGTATACATATTCAGCAACCAGATGTACAAATATGCTTCCAATGGTTCTTTGAGGAATGCCATAGAAGAACCACTTGTGGGTGCTTAAAGAACCATGTTTTGTAGTAGAGATGTGTGAATGTGAAGAGCGTTTGATTTAGTAAAGAATCTTTGCATCATGTAACGGTTCTTTGAGCCTGTAACATGCTCTTTACAGGCACGCATCTTTTTTCACAGCATGAAAGTGCTTCTCTAGGATCTGCAGGACATGTGTGCTGCAGTCATGTCAACATCGGCCAGAATCTCAAAGGAAGTCTTTTGCAGGTGAATTCGGGAAGAGGAGCATGCAATAGATTGGATTTCCGGTGATTTCTCATTTCTAGTGTAGTGTGATTAAAGAAAGAAATGTATTAGTGTATCTTCTTATCCAGCAACCACGAGGGGGTTCTAAAAATCTCTCCTTCAGTGCTGGAATGTGTTTGCTAGCACAAGCTTAAAAGAGAGATGTACCTGGGAACTGGGAGACCTTGAGTGCGCCTCTGGAACCACACAAACTGGTCCAAAGCCAGCTCTGGCCAGCTCCCATTGTTAAAACTTTAGCCATGGGAATTTACACCTCTGCAACCTTCCTTTCACCTCACACCACCGCTATGTCAGCCAAAAAGTGCATTAAGTAAAACGGCAATGGACCAGGAGGGGACGAGACACATTCCTGCCTGAGAAATCACTATTAACTTTGAGTTAACCCCATTGTCCCTCTTCCAGAATCTGCAGAAAGGCAATTACTAGTTATGAGACATTATTTGTCTTAATATGTCCTTTCGAATGGTATGAGAATTATATCCTGTCTCATGTTTTTAAAGGTCTCAGTTGATACAATTTACATCTACAAATCATATTACAGTTGTAAGTAAAGCTGGATCATTTTTATAGCCAGGATGGTTGAGGGTATAATCTTTTATAGCGTTACCTGTCAAATGGGGAAATCTTTAGAAATCGGTGTGTGTGTGTGTGTGTGTGTGCTTGTGTGTGTGCACATGCATGCAAGTGTGCATCCGTGCATGCGTCCGTGTGTGAGAGAAAGGGTTCTCAGTCACTCAAAGGGTATTCACATACTACATATGAAGTTGCTCCTCTCCTATCAGATTTCTCATTCCATACCAAGCTCTACCAGTTCACTGGGGAGAGGAGATCAGTTTACAGTGGTGATGTCATTTTGACCTCAAAAATCCTGCATTGGCTTTGGAGGCCTAGAGTTCAGAGGTCTTCTGAAGAGAGAGCTGCAGCGTTTTAGAGAAATTTGGTCACAAAGAAACTGGACCTCCCTGGTCTGAAGTCAGTCTAATTGCTAGTACGAGTTATTAGTCCTAATGAAGTCATTTTTTTCTTTACTTAGTTCATACTCAGTATTAAGCCTTTTTCGATCAGGAGAGCCAGCGCATCCAGACCCGAATCAAACATCAGTGCTAGCCACCAATCCGCTGTTCCTCTGGCCACCATGGAGCTTCTCCTTTGCATGCAGTTTCTGAGCAAAACTGCCAGTGATGGATGGATATGCTGCTCAAGCCTTCCTGTCCAAGACCCCTTCCCCGGAGATTGGCCAGCCATCACAGCAGACTCTGAGCTGTGAGTTGAGACAGCTGTTCCTTCCCCAGTTCAAAGTGGTGGTGAAAATAAGGGCTAAAGTGTGTACATGTATTACACATTTTACAAACAATTCAGCCATAAGACGGAGCAGTTGGCTTTGGTACTTTTTTTTTTTTTTATCCATTATTGATGTTACACTTAAACACTTATTATGGTGCATCTGTACTTGGGTGAAGCATATACATGTTTCTACACCTGTATTTCATGGATTCCTTATCAGTGTGTGTGGGTTTTGTCTGATGTAATAAATTAGTTTATATCACTTATTTTTTCTTCAATCAATTTTTTCACTGTTACATTGTATAGCTTACAAGCCAAAGAAAGAGTAGTGATATGTAATGATAAATTATAATAATAGGTGGGGTGAAGCCTAGGCTTAATAATTCTATTAATTTCATTCATTAATAAAATTATTTGTATTAATTTCCAATCATTTCCCCTCTTGTTGTTAATCGTCGTTACATACAGCCTGGGCTCACTGTAGTAGGTATTCGATTCAGGCCATAATTGGGGACCTGATGCTGTCATTGATGCAGTTTGGCTCTTGCTTGAAGTTTGGTGTGTAGTTGAGCTGTGTGACCAGGATCAACCTGACCAAGCTAGACAACCAGTATGACCCAGCTTGACCAATTTGACCAGCATGTTCAAGCTGGTTGAACAGCATGACCAACTTCGTTGTCCAGCATGATTACGCCTGTTGACCAACAAGAGTGGCATGACTAACCTGGTTGCCCAGCATGACCAAGCAGGTCAATCACAATGACTACCATGTCTAAGCTGGTTGACCAGCATATACTTTGCAAATAGCTTAATTAGGAGAGGGCCCACCAATAGGCTATTGCTTAGGGGCCCCTCAGTGTTCAGTTCAATGCCCGGGGTTATTAAGAGGGAGTACATTTGTATGCAGAGCATGGATAGGTCAGTTGGCACTGAAATGGTTTCAGTTTCTTCTATGAAGTGTCACCGTTAGTAGAAAAGTAATAAGACATTAAAGAAAGGTGGCTTCATTATAGGGATATTTGGTTGGATATACATTGCAGGCAATGGGCTCAGAGTAAAAATAGGGATGCAAAGTGCTGACTATTTCTTTGGAATCCATCTTTATTTGGATAGAAAACATTGGCTAAGTGGCAGGAATGGTGCATCATTAGCTTTTCTCTCCTTCTTCCATTTGCGACTGTGCTAGTGGAGGATAAATCACTGGGTTATTGCTCCTGGAGGCCTCATGAATCAGACAGCTCTCCATGGTGAGAAATTAAAGGCTTTCTAATGGGCTGAGCTGCTGGAACATATTGCCATTGTGAACACAATGCCTACCCTTCACATACTGATTTGTGCATATAGTTCTGCCTCACAAACCTTGCAACTAGGAGTGCAACAAGTTGCTTCAACAAGATGGAATGGGGCGTGCATGGGCAGATTTGACTAGTAAAACTGAGAAAGCCAAATTGGCAATTGTAGGGGATAAAATTCATTTGTGGTCCGCATAAACAGAATGCCATTACTCCTAGAAAACTAAAAAGCAACAAGCAGGTGTGTATACTTTGTTGCTGGTGGTTATATAATTCACAGCTGGCCGCCTTTATTTCGAACAGCATTAAGATTTTGTCATAGTGATATCTGCAGAGAAAGCAGACAGCACAGTCAATAATGATATGTCATCATTTTGTGGTAGACAAATTCACCCCTGACAGATAAAGGGCAGAATATGAAAGGGTAAGGGGGTGTATGTGTTATGGATGACTTTCCAAATGCATCCACCTCTCATTGATCAAACACACAAGGCAAGTGTGCACAGGCTGTGGTGTGTGTATGGTAGGAGAGGCCTGACGCTTTTGACAGGATGTTTCTTATCACTGCCACATGAAGCAATGGCCCAGAGTGCATCACAGCGCTCAGCCCAGCAGCTGCTTTGTAAAGAGCAGCTAAATGTCACATATCAAAATCCATAAGCACTGATACAAAATGAACCTGATATCAACAGATGAACATTATGGTATTACATGTTAGCCTTTTATGAGTGTGAATTGAATGTGTCTCACCCCATTTCAGTCTATTTCTGCCTCCTATATTTGGAAGGTTTCATATTTTGAAACCTTCCAGCATTCATTGTTAATTTGGTTATTTAATTTTAGGCTATAGTTATAGCTTTAGTTATAACTTAAGCCTAAATTTAAATTAGCAACTTAACACTGAGTACTTGAAGCAGCTATAAAAGATAAAGGCTACATAAGCTCAGCTGGGCTGGAAATGCTCATTCTAATGCTCAGGTTCTCTCTGTTTTTAAATTTGAAAGGTGTGAACTTGAGTCAGACTTGAGTCATGACTTAACTTCACTCTGCAAAATCAAAAAACATATAAGAATCAATTTTGAAAGCCCAGATTTCATAACTGTGTGGGGTTTCCTGGGTTATACATGGCCTCCGTCTTGTGTGGACATGTGGTCTAAGTTGGACCCTTGTGAGATGAAGGCGGGCAGAAATTATGGGGCCCATTTTGGAAGCCCAAATCGGTCCCAGTCACAACACCCACCTAGGCCACATTCCGCCCATGTGAGCCCCACATGAGCATGTTGGCTGGAAATGTTAACGACCTGTATGTGAAAGACAAACAGCAGAAATGTAAAGAGGCAACCATCTGTAGATGGAACTCCACACTAGTGCTGGGAAATGACTCCCAATCAGTGCCATGATAAAGTGAATATCTTACCATGATTATGATGAATGAATGAATGATGATGATGATGATTACATGTATTGTTAACTGTATTATCAATTGTATTATTATTATTATTATTGTTTTTGTTTTTGTTGTTGTTGTTGTTGTTGTTAGCAGATGTGAGCAAGAATATGTTGTTCAAATGTTCCAGTGAATTACCCAGCCCTACTCTACACACTTTCTATATAAACAACTACATTTTCTGACTCAGTGTAGATACAGGTGTGATAGTACTGTCTGAGAAGTATATAGACATAGACCCCTACAGATAGCTTGCTGGATTATTTCTCTCATTTGTCACTGCAGTATTTGGGTTAGTAGTCGTGGTGTTTTATTTTAATCAGCTCTTGGGTTAGCCCACCCCACTGACATTAGCTATGGCATTGTGTGCATAAAAGTTTAACATTACTTTTCTAGTAGCAGAGGACAATGCAAACAGAAGATTCTTTTTTTTTTTAATAAATAAATTAAAAAGCATAATTATTATTAGTATTTATGATTATTATTTATTTATTTATTTATTTATTTATTTATTTATTAAATAAAACCAACATTTACGTGTTAATGATAATGTTGTTAAAAGTTACCCAGTTTAAGAACTAGTTGTTTGAGGTTTGGCATGGCACAATAAGTAAAAATATATTCTGCTCATGGCAGACTTGGGTTCAAATGAGTGCATACAATCATCTAAATATTTATCCTTCACTACAATGTTTTTTTTTTGTTTTTTTTTACTAAATTCAGTTAAAGAATTGTGTGAACTTTATTATTTTTATTTTATGAACAATTGCACTATTGAAAAGTCATCAAGGTCACGTCAACAAGCTGGTCAACCAGCATGACCTGCAAAGCCATTACACAATCACACTGTTTGACAAACATGACAAAAAAGACCAAATGAAACAAAACCAAATTAAATATATTGTACACTGGATAAGACCTGTTCAGCAGTTACATTAACAGTATAGGCTAGATGACCAGCTTTTCAGCCACCTTGACCATCAAAGACTGGCTTAGACCATCTAAAAGCAGCTACCAGCCCATGGTAGTCTTGAGCTCGATTTTTCAGCAGGGATGTTATTTAATATGCTACAATACAAATAGCATGCTACTGTTAAAATAATATTAGCACTCATTTTTGCTGCCCAATTTTAACATGACATTAGATTTGTTAAACAAATGCGATTTGAGATGTGCTTATATTTCTTACTTGGAACTCTGAATTATTCCCCCCTCTGCTAATCATTCTGCCTTAGGAATAAACTCTCAATGTGCTCTTCACAGAACTTGAAGAAACTGACAAAAAAAAACCAAACTGTCCTTTTAGGTGTCAAGTGTTCTCATCACATTTTGAGCGCATGGCAGCTTATGAACCTTCACAAGGTGAACTAATATAGAACTGAGAATAGATTTAAACTGCCACAGTCTGCAGCAGGAGGAATCACCTTACCCACGGTGTCAACTGCATCCTCCCAGATGCCCTCAACAACTTCAATGCTTATTCTGAAGCTTCCAACACTGTCTCCTATAAATCCATTTTTTGTTGTTATTGTTGTTTGGTTTTGTTTTTTTTTTGTTTTGTTTTTTTGGTGTGTGTATGGGTGGGTGGGGGGGGGGGGGGGTTGCAAATAAAAGTATGTCAAACTAAAGAACCATTACATAAAATTCCCCTAGGGTTCTAAAAGTTAAACAACTGTACAAGACATGGTAGACCATCTACACTGTTGACATATCAGATAATCAGCATTTGAAACAGTTATCTTTGAGAGGTGGGGAATATCAAACATCTCTCTTACATCAGATCTGAAAAAAAAAACAAAAAACATGCATTTCAATGCTTTGTGTCTGAAATGATGTGGAGTTGATCAAGAGTTGATCAAAGAAATAGACAACGGAGAAGAACATTAAGTTAAATCATACAGCTGAAGCTATTATTGTGCTCAGAAAAATAGAGTGACCACCACACAGTCCAGATGTCGACATCAGTGATCATGAGAATGATAAAATCATTCAACTTCTAAGACTGATGTGTGGACAATAAAATGTGAAAGTGAGTCTTCTGAAAGGATGGAAGTAATAATACAGGTAAAGGGTTAAACCTCTGAAAACTGAACACTATGATACACCGTATGATCAAATGACTGTGGACACCCCTTCTAATGATTACATTCATCTTTCAGCTACTTTGTCCCAATAGAGAAGTACTGTCAATATGATAGGACTGTCTGAAACAGAAAAACCCAAAGCTATTGGCAAAATACTGCGTCAGAGAGCCCCGGAACATCCAAGGTCCTAACCTCACTAATGCACTAATGTTCTGAATGCAATGAAATCCTCACAGCAGTTCCCCAATATCTAGAAGAAATCCTTCACTGGACAAGCATGATAAGCTTGATTTGATGGCCTTGATTTCTGAAAAATATATAAATGAGCAGGTACCTCTTTGATGTAGTCATGCACCTCAAAACCTTTATGACCTTTCCATAGACGTCAATGTAAGAACATTGTTTTCTCTTGGTCCATTCATCATGAAGTTTAATAAATGACACAATGTAAAGAACAGCTGCCAGATTCAAAATGATGAGAACCAATGAGACTTTATTCACCAAATCTTCACAGTCCTCCATCCTTTTTTTCATCGTAAGAACTCAGAATAGCTCTGCCATAAAACATCCTGTATCACTCAGACTATGTGTTCAGCACATTTCGTCTGGTGCCAACATTGCCATGCACTGGCCGTCAGCTTTCTGGCAGCCGCCTTCAGAGATGAACAGGCTAAAACTACAGCTGTCTACAGCTGTGACTTGATGGCTGTCACAACTTCACATTGCACCAGCACTATCACTAAGCGCTCTGTTACTGTCGGCAAAGGTACTGAGTAGTTTCAGACTCCACAGAATTAGTATGTGAACAGACAAAGCCCACTGCACTGTGACGGATTGAGCTTGAACAACAAAGAACAGACTTACAACTGGGCTCAGGAATATTTCTGTCCTTTGCCGACTGCGCCAGCGATCCAAAACAAGGGGATGTGCCTTTGAATGAGGAACTGTTCCCTGCCTCAGGAAACCACCAGCATTTCATTCACTGCACACAAGCACACCCACCTAGTGTTTTACCACCTAACAAACCACACTAAAAAAAAAATGACAATTTTGTATGGTGTCAGTCAACTGCAACTGAACAAAGGCCATTGCATCAACACGGTTGAGGTCTTTCAGGTTGCTTCTTTTCGGGCAAGAAGTGTGTTGAGCTAACCGATTCATGCACAACTGATTGACACTTTCAAGGCAAATGTATTTATTTCAGTGTGGTTTGGTCATTTCTGTCTGTAAACATGGTGCACCAAGGCTTTACTGTCAGCAGTCAGACAGCAACAAACCATTAGAGAGAACCCTGATGGCCAACCACTGCCCAAAGTTTGCACATCTGTTTGTGCAGGGTTTTCTGAAGCCAGGGTTGCACTGGTTATTTTAAAAATGTATTCTGTTACAGAATATAAATTACCTTTTTAAATGTAACTGGAACATAATCCAACATATTACTGGATCATTAATTTCCATTACATTTGGATTATTTGTCTTTTTAAAGCCACACATTAGAATTGTAATAACAATTACAGTCCTTTTTGTTTGTACCTTATGTCCACATAAACCATAAGCAACCTGTGTCCTCCTGAAACTAATCTCCTGGTTAATACAGACTATTAACAATAAATTCTTTGATTGATGACATGGACCATTTTAATGAAAGAGATATATGTGGGTATTTAAAGTTGGTATAACAGTTCTTTACAAATTGAATGCTTCACACTATGAGCATCTTTACAGAAATGGTTATTTATGGAACTAAAGTGCTTTGAAAGACCTTTAGTATCTTCAACACACTGTAGAATATAAACTGTGAACATGTAATATTAACATTAGTTAATGACTATCAATTTATTTACCCGATTATGGAGCAGGTTTCACTGAATCTGAACTCAAACTGGTTTCATTGTTTGGGAAAAGTCCTGGCCCACCAGGACATGGAGACCCCAACCCGAGCTGAAATATACATGAAATACATTCTAAATGATTGTGCTGCGGAGTTTGACTTCACACCCAACTTAATAAAAAAATCCATATGTTTGACACCCATGCTGTATTGATGTCATTGCTACCAATCACCATACATGTAAAATGTAGCTCTAATCTAAAGACTTACTGTGCCTTTAACAGATAACAGCCTGATTGTCTAACACTGTTACATGTATTCTGTTACTACACACCCCTGGTGTCGTAACAACCAAGGGGCATTGTATGTCTTTTGCTGTTGAATATTTTTTAAAGGAATTGTATCTGAATGACTTGTTCCAAACCAGAACATTTACTATTTAATATTTAGTTTAATAAACATAAACACATGACAGCTCTGAAGGTGGCGATATCTGTATCTGACTAATTGTGGTATTGTTTACCTATTTCTGGGCTTTAACGTACCTTATAACCTCACCATGTATGAATAGCAGAATATACAGAAACCCTTGACATGGTGAAATTTTACAACTCTTACAACCAGGTCAAATCTCTAATGCTGAGTTTGCACTACACTCACTGGCGCTCACTGACAAAAGCCGCAGGTCAGAAGCAAATCAGCATTCCCACACCTTTGGCTCAAAGATGTGATTTGAAAGCTTGCCAATGCCTCATATTCACCCCAGAAGTGGTAAAAGTGTTGTGACCTGGTCAGTGATAATGCAAGTATCAAAAATATGGCAACAACACAACAAGAAATGTTGCAAGGTCTGATTGTACCTTTTATCTGCAAATAAATTTTACAACATGGATTACTGATGGCCATCAATTTTGGAATAAAAATTCCTGTCTCACACACGGGTCATTTCCTCCGCCTCTCCTTTCCTGTGTTTCCTTGTGGTGTAAGATCTAGTTATTTGTTATTCATGTTGCTAATCAGCCTCAAAGGACAAGGTTCCTAATTAAGTACTGGGACACCTGCTTATGCATTGTTTCTTCTGAAATCAAGGGCATTAAAAAGACTTTATTCTGCTTTTACTGGAAGATTTTTCTCTACTGTCCAAGGAAGACATGCTATTAGATTTTAGAGCATTGCTGTGAGGATTTGATTGCATTCATTGACACAAGTGTTCAGAATACTGGATGACCACCACATCAGGATATGGAATGATCACCACCCCACCTCATCCCCAGCATATCAACTCACCCTGGATGGGTTGTACTAGATGGAGCATCATCATTCCAGAGAACAGCTTCACTGCTCCACAGCTCTGCATACCCGTCCAGCCCACACCTGGCATTAAGCATGATGCCAACAGGTTCATGTTTATCTGCTCCAGAGAGAGTCCTATTATATTGGCAGCATTTTCTTACAGGGACTAGACGGGCTTTGTGAACAATGGATGTGACAAAGTTGCTGAAAGCTTTCATTGGAATGGGTTGTCCACAAACATTTGAACATGCTCAAGTCAGAGACTTGGACCTTAAAGTCATCTCATTTACCTATCCAAAGTGCCCACAACAGGTTTAGCATTATTTTTAAACACAGACAGTATTTTCTTTTCCACCATAAAAACAGGTTACTGGCAGCTCCTGCTTGAGAGTAGCTCCCTTACAGAATACTGCCATGTCTGTCTGCTGTTAGCTCTAGTTCTTCAGTATGCTGCTTTTGTTGGAGAATCTGTCTTCACTGTCTGGGGACTTTACTGTCAGTTTATAAACGTGTTTCAAAAAAAATGATATAAAATCATTCATAGATTTCAGTTTACATTTATGCTGTTCATATACTCTGTAGGAAGTAGTGTTAGGGCGTGCACACTTGATAGTTTCTAGTGTACCAAATAATTTAAAGATGACCAAATTTAGTAAATCTTTAATTGACTTTGTTTAAGTAGAAGCAGTAGCCAGAAGCTAAAAACGTGAATTAATCAGCTGCTCATGCTTTAGCAGAAACACATTTCATGCTGTAAATTAGGGTCAGTGTAATGGTTCTGGGAAATCCAAAGATGAGAAAACACATTGCTTAAAAACCCTTAATCCTAAAATATAAAATTTGATTTACATTTCAAATACTGTCATTTCTAAGTACTGAGACGATGGGCTGGAGATTATGGTGATTTCTGTTAGCTAGAAGGCTGAACCCTGTGTTATAGATGGACTGATATCTGGACTGACATGGAGGAAGGAAGGAGTAAAGATGGAAATGCATGTTACATTAGACTGGAAGGAAGACAAACTTCAAACATGGCCCTCATTCTAATTGGTAGTTAATTCATAGCTCCATGAAATTACATCCAGACATAACAGCAGTTGCTAGACAGCAGGTGATTCTGAGCCAAATCCTAGTCCTAGTAATGGCATCTACAGGTCATTTGTGGCAATATATGGCAACTGAATTGTTAGCCAACACTGACCGAGTTGGAGAAACTACCTTACTACCTCAGCCACCTCTTTGGTTCAAAGTCCATTGTGCCACAAGAGTAGAGGATTAATTTCTCTTAGTTTGCAAATGAAGTTTATGTTCAGTTAACTTTGAGGCATTGGGTCTTTGAGTGCCAGTGCTCAGATCCGTTTTTTATGCAGTGTGTTGCAGAGAGCAGGAACTGCAGTCAAAGACTGGCCAAACCAGCACTACATACAGTGGCTCCCTCATGCATTACGCATCTCTCAGTGGGCATCAGGAAAAAAGCAAGCTGTCAGGCACAGTTAGGCCTGGCCAGGGATAGATTAAACCAGCGTCCCACACAGCCTGCTGCACTGCCTGCTTTTACCCACATTAGCACGTCTGTTTTGTTCACTTACTGTTCATCTCATACCAAGAGCCTAGACTTTAATGATTCTAGACACTGGTTCTCTCTGCAGAGCTAGAGTTACTCTGGCAGGGCAAGGGTAAAATAAGTTCAGGTCTGTTGTGCCCAAACAAAAGCCCTCACTCTGTGTTTACCTGAATGACCAACATGACTACAGTGTGAGTAAGGCTAATAGGATTTTAGTGTTCACAGAGTTTATAGCATATGAGAATGTAAAGAAGAGTTAAGGCTTTTCATCTGCCCCATTAAAATGAGAGATCTTCACTGGTTCTCCAGCAAAGACAGCTATTATAAATGATAAATAAACAGTAATCAGCTGTCTATTATTGTGTAGGTCTCCTTTGTGCTGTCAAAGCAGTTCTGACTCATCAAAGCAGCAGATCTTGTAAGTCCTGTAAGTTGAGTTGACTACATCAACAAGCACTGGGTGCACATGTTGTAGATACACCAGCTGTCCTTCCTTGAGCCACTTTTGATGTGTACCACAGTTTTCTCTCATAAACGGCTTGATTCAGGTCCATTATACTACCACCACTGTCTTTTACAGATGGGATAAGGGTTTTTATGATGTTTGTTTTGTGTTTTTTGCTTTTCTGAATGCAGTGTTTTCCTTTCTCCAATTCTATCCACTTCTCATTTGAACCAAAATATCAATTGTCTCATCTGCCATTAAGCATTGTTTCAATAGCCTTCTGACTTGTCCATGTGATTTTTAGCAATTTTTCTTTTGGAGAGCAGTGGTTTTCTTCCTGCAAACCTTCCATCTGTACAATTGTTCAGTGTTCTTCCGATTGTGGACTTGTGAACATATGTATTATAGTCTCTATATTATATATTCTTTATATTTGTATAGTGTTTCTTTACTAAATTATCTCGTTCTACCTTTCTGTACTGTACTTATGTTGTTATAATTTCCCTGAGGGAACTCTCCCAAAGGATCAATAAAGTTCTATCCTATCCTATATGCACTCTTTTTTCACACACATGCATTTTGTATGAGCTGAAAAATTAGGAAGGGTGATACCACTGGTTTCCATTCAGGTGCAATACCAAGTAATACCAAAGCTAATATCCCAATACTGATACCAATACTTTACATTTTGTGATTTTCATTAAATGGTAAATGTAAACAAAATTCTAAGAGAAAGCCTGAAATAAATGTTATATAAACATTCGGAAATCTTTTCTTTCTTCGTTTAACCAAATTTTATATTTTAGTTCAGTGTACATTCTCAGCAGACTTGATAATGTGAATACTACAAGTTATAGTTATCTACCTTCATTTTTAGTAAATGACCTGTAAAGCCATAAAAAAATGCTGCTACTGGCTGTCTGCACTACTTTTTAATTATTGCACTGTGAGAGCAGAAGGAGATGGCAGAAGGATTATTATTTATGGCAGCAAGTTTCGTTTTTGAGTTTTCATTGAGCGATAGGACACATCCACTACGAAATGAATATACAAATGACACTGATAGGTTTGAGCCATGATCATTTCTAAGTAAATACAATTGAATGGACGAATTGACATTTAGATATAGATCCACCCATCCCTATGAAAGATACAGAATCATCACTGAACGTTAAAGAAGCATGTTGACTAATACACTAGAATAACATTACTTAATTTTACACATATAAGATCAGGTTATACATCATTACGCATTTCTCACACAAATGTAATTCTGACCACCTCAACAGAGCTTCGCAGTGGATTTAGCAGCATGCTAAGCCTGGATCAGCAATGATCGAGAGGCTTTTCTCCCTATAATTGAAGTTGAAATGTTAAAGTAAAAATGATACATATTGTTGATTTAACATGCTTTGATGTACTAGTACTAAGATATGGTTCTCTATAGCATCAAAGGTTCTGCTTTATAAAAGGACCTATTATTGATTGCACTAGTTGAGCACCTGATGTCAGCTAGCTGAAATGAGTGAATAATTAAATTCTACTTTTTGCTTGTGCTTGCCCAGTGTAAATGTCAGTGACAGCTTATTTCCTTTTCACAGCCTCTTTCATTTCAGAGTAAACCAAACACACTGTTTGTCTTCATTTTTCGGAGGGACGTATCTTGGGCAGCTCTCCATTGTGTTTTTTTCTAGCATAATTGCTCTCCATTATATTGTTTTGGCAGAATGTGACGAGTAGATAGAACTAAACTCATTAAAAATCATTGCAACACCTCCAGTCCCCTCACCCACAAGCCCATTTGTTAAATCTGCTTCATATACTGTGCATGCACACAGTATACATGTCTCTGTTGATGAAAACATAGGCCTTTGCTTCAGCATGGAATGTGAGTGGTCCTAAACCCCAAAATGCTTCCATCTGATGGATATTCAGCTACTAAAAATGGAGGCCTTCTATCATTTTCCTTTTCTCCTGTTTATGTTTGATTCGAACATCCATCAGTGAAGAGCAGATTTGGTTTTTTGAGGAGGGAAAAGGGAGCATGAGAGAGCGTGAGAGAGAAAATGCAGGCTCTTGCTGCAGCATTTGTGAATGTGGAAATGACATTCTGTCAGTGTTTGGCGCAAGCAGAGATGCCAGGAAAGACAGGCTGAAGACTAGGCTGTCACTGTAAGCAGTCAAGCGCTTATTCATGAAATGGAATTACTTTCTGACAATAGCTCTGCTTGCTTTTGAAGCTTCCTGCTTTGCTGAACTGTAAATCCTTTTGCCTGGCTGGCGTTCTTTTTTTTTTTTTTTGCCTAACCCCTAGCATTTCATCCCATAGCTTGGTGTGATTACAGAGCTGGCTTTTTACTTTTTATGGGGATTTTGTCAACTTCCTGACCACCTTGCAAAGGAAAAACTTGAACAACGTCTGAAAACTATTGACAGGCTTTATCTTAATTGTAGGCTCCTTGTGGTGGGCTCCAAAGTGCTGTTTCAACTCAGGAAGCGAAGTCTTCTGCTTGCATGAAATTATTAGAGTAAGCATTTTTAGTGAAGTCTCAATGTGTACGCTTGTAGATTACAGTGTTTGAGAATGTTTTGAAATTATACTTTTACTAAAAGTAATGTAACATAGCAGTGAAGTTACACCAGCCAGGAGAAAATTTTTAAGACTTTACTTATTGCTGTTTTAACAAAGGTTAACATCTGGATGCTCTCCAGTGTGTTGTAATTACATCTATAAAATAATACTGTTCCATTACTACTCAAGCTCTGTTCCACAGACATTTTTCTGTCCTCTTTGAACTTCAGATGTATTTTTGTCTTCTTTGTTAAGCTTAAATTGGTATGTAATAAGAGGCAGTCTCTCTCTCTCTCTCTCTCTCTCTCTCTCTCTCTCTCTCTCTCTCTCTCTAATTTTCTTCCAAAACAGAGCTTTTGCCAAGGTTGGTATAATGTCACAGTTATATTATCTATGAGAATGAAACCATTCTCACAATAAAAAGCATCGCTCACACAACCCTGTGAGAAGCATTTCACTGGCTCTGCTGGGAATTTCTTTGTTTTAAGGGGATGAATTCAAACCCTATGTGAGTGATAATGAGTCACACAACCAGCAAATGACTTTAGATGCAATTTGGAATCATTATCAAGAAATTTTAAATCAGTGTTCTCAGTGATCTCTCTCTCTCTCTCTCTCTCTCTCTCTCTCTATATATATATATATATATATATATATATATATATATATATATATATATATATATATATATATAATTGGATCTTTACAGGTTAATAAGCAGAACTTTACATTATTAGTAAATGACAGAAGGCTGTGTAGCATCCAGAATGAAGTTACAATAAATGAATATTCAAAAAGCCTTAACTGAATATATGAATATGGTTATTACATTATATTGTTTATGCAAACAGCAAAATTGACACCCTGTGTCAAGTGACATGTTTTTGTAAGTGAAATATTTTTTTATTATCAATATTTTTTTATTTTTGTCAAAACTAGAAATTAAACTAACATACTGGGGAAAAACATATTGTATAGTATATACCATACCATTAAAACAAATCCCTCCTAAATCCTAATACCTGGGAAACCAATACACCTATGAAGCCACAAATCCTGAACATTATGGTCCCCTTAAACTGCCATTGAATCAGTAAGAAGGACGTCACAACATCACCTGAAAACCAACTGGATATTTGAATATCTCTTGCAGGATTCCACAAAGAGAGACCTATCTTTGACAGCTAGTAGATAAGTTTGGGGCTATAATCAGAGTTTGGGAATAATGGAGTGCCTTGAATTTGTGTGCTTCTTCCAGACCAGTGCTTCAATCCCAACCCAGAAATTTTTACTTTCTGGAGATTCAGGTGGATCTTAGATGGACCTTTTCTCCAACGAAAGCATCATACATTACTTTTGTTCGGCCATTTAAACACAGTTATATTTTAAACTACACACAATATTAACATTCTTAATGGCTCAGATGTGTTGCTGAATACCAAAGGCCCAAACAGCAGTCAGTGCAATTTTAATATCATCATTGCTCTGTCAGCCTAACAATGTGGACCCTTCTGCAGTGACGACCTCATCATGCAACTAGAGAAAACTTGATGTTTGTAGAGAAAACTTGTGTGTTTGGCTAACAGTGTGATCAAGCAGCTAACAGTAACAGGAATGTGGATAATTAACATAATGCAAAATATAAGGAAGTTGTTTTCTTTAGCTGTTGAACATAGTAATGTTCCACTGTAGTGACTACAGGATACAGATTCATGTTATCATTTAGTAGATTGTGATGTTCACTTCTTGAGCTACTCTGTACACATGTGGACAACATTGTTGGTACCTCTCAGTTAATGAAAGAAAAACCCACAGTGGTCACATAAATAACTTGAATCTGACAAAAGTAATAATAAATAAAAATGCTATGAAAATTAACTAATAAAAGTCAGATATTGCATTTCAACAATGCTTCAACATAATAAAAAAAAAAACTTACCCGTAATATTTTGTTGCACCTTCTGAGCCAATCACTGCAATCAAACAATTCCTGTTGCTGTCAATGAGACCTCTCAGCAGGTATTTTGGCCCGCTCCTCATGATCAAACTGCTCCAGTTGTCTCAGGTTTGAAGGGTGCCTTTTCCACATGGCATGTTTCTACTCCTTCCAAAGTTGCTGAATAGGATTTAGGTCAGGGCTCATAGAGGGCCACTTCATAGTCCAATAGTCCAATGTTTTCCTCTTAGCCACTCTTGGGAATTTTTAATTGTGTGTTTTGGGTCATTATCCTGTTGCAAGACCCATATGACCTGCAACTGACACCAAGCTTTCTGACACTGGGCAGCACATTTCTCTCTAGAATCCCTTGATAGTCTTGAGATTTCATTGTATCCTGCACAGATTCAATACATCCTGTGCCAGATGCAGCAAAGCAGTCCCAGAACATAACAGAGCCTCCTCCATGTTTCACAGTAAGGACAGTGTTCTTTTCTTGATATGCTTCATTTTTCCATCTGTGAATATAGAGCTGATGTGCCTTGCCAAAAAAGTTCAGTTTTTGTCTCATCTGTCCAGAGGACATTCTCCCAGAAGCTTTGTGGCTTGTCAACATGTAGTTTGGCAAATTCTAGTCTGACTTTTATATGATTTGTTTTCAGCAATGGTGTCCTCCTTGGTCGTCTCCCATTAAGTCCACTTTGGCTCAAACAACGACAAATCTGCGATCAGACACTGAGGTTCCTTGAGCTTGAAGTTCACCTCTTTGGAAGTTTTTCTGGGCTCATTTTTTACCAGTTGTATTCTCTCTCTCTTTGATTTGTCATCAGTTTTCCTCCTGCGGCCACATCCTGGGAGGTCATCTACAGTCCCATGGGTCTTAAATTTCTGAATAATACGTGCAACTATGGTCACAGGAAGATCAAGCTGATTGGAGAGTCTTCTAACCTTTACTTTTAACATGCTTGTCTATAATCTTCTTTAATTTGTTCATTTTCATAGAATTTTTATTTATTATTTTTGTCAGATTCAAGTTATTTATGTGACCATTACGGGTTTTTCTTTCATTAACCGAAGGGTACCAACAATCAATCCATGTGTGTATATCTAAATGTTTGTGGACACCCCTTCTAATTATTGTGCTCAAATACTTTAAGTTGCACCCACTGCTGACACAGATGTGTAAATTCTTACACACACACACACATGAAATTGTGGGTGGATATATTTGATTATGGTGTATGTGCATGTGTTGCCTAAATATTTTGCAGTTCAATTTTGATTATTGAATGACCTCTGATGAAGTAACTTTTTATTGGATACATTCTTACACCAGTTTTTGGCTATTCTACTATATATATATATATATATATATATATATATAGTAGAATATATATAAATTATTGACCATTAATCATTACATTATGTTTCAGACAAAAGCTCTGGCTGTATTTACACTAATGAACACATCACTGTATTTGTCTGAGGTCATTCACTTGTTCCTCCATGCTGGATCCTGCTACTCTCGCTTATCAATAACAAAAGACTGGACATATATACTGGACATGGACTGGACATATATATATATATATATTAGTTGTAACGTATGATATAATTTGAATTTGAAACAAAGTTGAAACAATTGAAACATAATGTAATGATTAATGGTCAATAATTCACATCTCAATACTTCAGAGCACAAGTTGTTCTAAACCTATGGATGGAAATGATGGGTGTAGGCTGGAGCAGATACACTCAGTGTTTACAAGTTTGGGGCTTTTGATTTCTGTCCCTGTTATCTTCCGAGCAGGTTGTTTCGATGAAGGTCAATTTTTTCTGTCCAGTCTTTTGTTATTGATAAGCGAGAGTAGCAGGCTCCAGCATGGGGGAACAAGCGAATGACCTCAGACAAATACGGTGATGTGTTCATTAGTGTAAATACAGCCAGAGCTTTTGTCTGACAGGCAGCGATCTCTGAAAAGACACGGTTCTCTGAAAGGTTTTACAACATGCTTCTTTGAAAACTGATCAAAGGGCAAACGTTGAGTGAGAGGATGGACACAGAAACAGAACCAAACATCAATTTGTGTGCCTCAAAAAGCCAATTCTTGAGAGGTCAGAAAAAATGGCCCTTTTAAGCTCCAGCGCTACGTCTAATGAAGGCAGTGGTCTGTGTGTTACTGAGAACATTTTGAAAGACTTCCAATAGGGGGTTAATTATCATGACCCAGAGACCCTTATTAAGCAATTAGACATCAGTTTCTGGCACAGATACTTCAGGCAGCACTCACTCTACAGTGCATATATGTGGTACAATGAACATCACCTATATGTTTCTGTGAAATGTTACTTTATTTGCATTGTGCTTGCAGTCTTTTACTTGGATTAATTTTCTAGGTAAATTGTCATTTGAAAAACTCCAACATGTGTTTCTCTATTCTAGTTGTCACCTCTTGCAACATCTGAAGATGCAAACACTGTAGAAGAAATCCCAATACAAGTAACCTCATTTACCCACCTGCTTCATCAGATTCTTAGGCGATGGTAACTGGGAGGGGCTCTGGAATTGCCAGTCTGCGGTACAGAAAGCTGGCTTCATTTCAGCTCTGGCATCTGCCCAATTTCTCATCTTGCTGGTTCTGACAGAGACTTGGATCACCCCAGAGAACACCGCAACTCCAGCTGCCCTGCCCTCTGCCTTTGCTTTCTTTCACTTTCCATGAAGGTTTGGCAGGAGTAGAGACACAGGCTTGCGTGTTTCTTGAGGATAGCGATCAACACCACTCACTCTTTGCCATCTTGATGTTTCTTCTTTTGAATTCACCAAAGTCCACATAATTGTGGAAAGACCTCCTGGTCCATGGGGCTCTAATGAGTATTCTCTCTGTTGAGACTTATTTTCACTGACAATTTGCCTTCTCCAACTTCTGTCTTCATGTGACCTCACCTTTAACTAGTCTGGTCCAACACACAGGACAGGCAACACATTGGACTTAATTTTCAACAGATCTGCCCCTGCCTTGGATCTTACTCCTCTTGATATTTATGACCATCACTTCTTGTCCTTCACACTCCCCCTGCCTTTTACTGCACAGACAGTCTCTTCAACATCTTTCACCTTTCACAGCAATCTTAACTGTCTCTCTCCCTAATCCCCTACCTCCACTAATCTAGCCACCCTTGCATATTTTGATTCCTTCTCCTCCCTCTCATTGGAAACTGCTAAATGTCAACCTATTATATAACCTATATATTCGCCTCCTCTCTTTCCAAGGCCTGCAAGAATCTCTAGACCTACTCTGTGGCTGACAGACATTCTGTGCAACAACCAAAGAGAGTTGAGACTGGCTGGAAAAAGATAGAGAGAAAATTTCAACAGGAGTCAGACCTCAGTGCTTACCAGGCTCTCCATTCTCTGCTGCAAAATCATCCTTTTATGAGGAGAGACTGGAAGTATTGGCATCTGTTACAAGTAAGTTCTTCTCCATATCTTCTCTCTCAACTCCCCCCTCTACCCAATACCCTCACCTCAAAAGATCTTGTTACCAGACACACTTCTCCTCTCATGGGTTTTATTATAACTGTTATGCTAATGACACTCAATTCATCCTCTCTTTCCCAACTTTTGACACCCAGGTCTCATCTTGCATCTCAGCTTGCCTCACTACTTGCATTTAAAACCTTGATTCTGGCCTACGAAGCCAAAATTGACCCAGCCCCTCTGCACTTGATGGCAATTGTCAAAACTCGATTTGTACCAAGAACCCTTTGAGCATCAAGTACAGCTTGGCTTGACCCACCATCCCTCAAGATACAAGGAAGACATCCAGACACTTTTCTGTCCTGGCACCAAAATGGTGGAATGAATTTCCCCTGGGGGTCTGAACAGCTGAGTCACTCGCTGTCTTCAAACTTAGACCAAAGACCCATGTCTTTCAAGAAAATTTAACTCATTAAACATTTATATTTAAACTGAATCTTGTTGGTCTGCAGTCTGACATTTGATTTCAGCAGCATCTAAGCTTGAGGAGATCTTGAGGAGCCAGGCTGATTTTTTTCCAGCAGGGATTTTATATGGTGGGAATAGGTTTCCATAGTTCTGAGGCCAACTATCAGTTGTCCAAGTAAACTTGTCATTTAAAAGTCTGCAGTTTCAGACAAGTGGTAATCAGATCACTCTTCTCTTATTATCCATTAAAGATGAATCATCAGTCATGCAGCAACTTTTCATGTTGAACTTTAAATGTGTTACTTCTAAGTGCATTTAATGGTAGCTGGATTATGTGGTGTTTGTGTGCACTGGCTTGAACCTATTTTGAACTCCTCTTTATCTCTTCTGGAGTTCACACTGTCATTAACTTGTCATACTTGACAGCTATACAGAAGTGAAAGTATAGGTGCTGTGTCACAGTCTCAGAAGTTGAAGTATGGAGCAAAAGATTTACTTTAGTTAAAGTCAATGGTGTTTATATTTAAATATACTGAAGTGAAAACCTTGGATCTCCAAATACCAGAAATAAAGGCCAAGGCAAGGACTTTTTTAACTTTCACTGGAGGTTGACATGTCAACATAATTTAAAGAACAGTGGCCAGTTTCACATCCACAAAAATGTGAAAAACATTTTTTTCCATATCAGTGACAAGAAGTATGATTGCTACTTTGTTTAGTGTTTTTTTTTTGTAAAATTCAGCACATATGCAGCAATTGTTAAAACATCCAGCAGAGCCTATTCTCAAGGATGCACCTCCTCATCTTCTCCTCATCCTCCTCAGCAGTGATGTTCCTTATCTTTTTCAGCAGTGCTTCTTTTTATCTTCTTCAGCAGTGCTGCTGCTACTAGTAATACTCATTAGCTGTACTGTTCTTCATCTTAATCAGCAGTGCTGCTCCTCATCTTCCTCAACAGCAGTTCTCCTCATCTTCTTCAGCAGTGATGCTCCTCATCTTTATCTGCAGTGCTACTTTTCATCTTCTTCAGCAATGCTGCTGCTGCTCATCTCCCTTAGTTTTGCTGCTCTTCATCTTCCTCAGCAGTGCTGCTACTAAATTCAAATGCTGGGAACATGTTTATTGTTGTGACAAATAGAAAATAGTGTAACTTGCTCAGAGAGAAATTATAATATATGTAGAACTGGCTGATTGCCAAGAGAAAAGAAACAAAAAAAAGTACCATCACATCACTTTGAATACAAATACAAAGCACAAAGTATTTTTGTAAACAAAGTAAAAAACAACAATA
Organism: Acestrorhynchus altus; assembly: GCA_034509495.1. Classification (NCBI taxonomy): domain Eukaryota; kingdom Metazoa; phylum Chordata; class Actinopteri; order Characiformes; family Acestrorhynchidae; genus Acestrorhynchus; species Acestrorhynchus altus. Next base: position 11,286,536 of record CM067507.1, on the reverse strand, counting down.
CTTATAGTACATAGGTATATTAGCACAGCATATTTAATCCAGTTTTTCACTGTTCTCAATTTTCATTAATCTTTACTGAGTATTTAGTGCGTCACTTACAATCATGTGCATTTTGCCTCAACAATTCTACACCACAAAATTGGATTTGAAATCAAGCAGTCAAAATGTGGTTGAAGAGATTTTCCACTTAAATTCAAGGAAGTCAACAAAGGTATTACATCAATTCGTTACACCTATTTTTTTAAATGGCCTCTCCATTTTCTGGGTAATCGGTTATTGGGCTGGGTCACTTATTATTTCATGATAGCTTGGGAGCATCAAAATTGGAGAGATAGAGGTGCAGTGGTGCTTGAAAATATGTGAACACTTTTCTGTATTTCTACATACATTCATCAGATTTTGTGAGTGACAATGGTATGTGATCATTTGGTTTCGGTATCTGATTCCCTTATGCAGAAATAACTGTGACTAAACATTTCTGGTAACTGTTGATTAGTCCTGCACATTGACTTGGAATTTTATTCTCTGTACAAAACAGGTTCAACCCTCTTATGTTGGTTTGAATAAGGTTTTTATCATACAGAGTTTTCATTTCTCCATACATAACATTTCTCATTTTAACCAAAAAGATTTATTTTGTTCTCATCAGTCCATCCTTCTGGTTTGCCAAGTGTTCTATATAAGACTCAATATGAGCAGCAATGGGGTTTTTTTTTAAGCAGCAGCTTTCTTCTGTCATACACATCATTATTGTTCAGTGTTCTCATGTTGGTAGACTAATGATCAACATTAGTGAATGTGAGAAAGACATGTAATTGCTTAAAAGTTAGCTTGGGTTCCTTTGTTACCTCTCAGACTACTATATACCTTGGTTTTGGCATGAGCTTCGTTGGTTGACAACACCTTAGAGGGTAATTATTGTTTTTACAGATGGTTTATAATCATTTCCAGCATGATCAGAATCAACATTTCTTCTTCTGAGAAACTCCTTTGTTTATACCATGATACACTTCTGCAAGCGTGTTGTGAAGATAAGACTTCAAATTATTCACCTTCAAACTCTAATAATAAATGTTCACATACTTTTGCCACTTACAGATATGTAGTACTGGATCATCGATTAAACATGGAGGAGGCACTGTTATGGCATATGGCTGTCATACTGCTTTTCATCAGGATTAACTGCATGTAAATGTACTATTTATCCAAAAACAGAAGACATCCTTGAGTGAATAAAATCATAATTAAAAAGCTTTTTAAAATGTATTTTAATTGATAGATTATAATGAGTAATATAGTCCTTGATTGTATCATTGTGTTTTCTGAAAGAGCAAGTTTGAAGCATCTAATATTTACAATACATAATTCTCAGCCTTTCTGTACACACTGATGTGTGTGAATGATATGTTGACTGTGGGTGATGGTATTCCCAGACTGACCACTCAATTAAAGGCTGTTTCTCCTGCAGTGAATGCCCACAGCAATGACTGCTTAGACCAGTACAGAGTCCTCCTCACAGCAGGCTATTAGCCAGCCTAATTACTAGACAGCTAGGCGTAAGTCAACAGCCTCTGGGAATAACCAAACCTGCCTTGCAAGACAGAGCAGCCCTTGCTCCAGAACAAACACTGCCATCTATTTTAATAGAGCTTTACATAAGTTCCCCAACCACGCAGGGGTAAAGAGCAGTGACTGGAGCATGTAAATTGCTATCATCATTCATCAATTATGGTCTTGTGATGAAGGGAACATTGCCTTTAAATACTCACCCTTTCAGAGTTATGAGACATCACACTATTACATGCAACTATGAGTCACTGAAACTGTAAAAGGTAAAAGATAATTTCTTCATTTGTTTCCAAAAGACAGTCCTTATCATGTCCAAAATATTTATCTGCCAATGAATCTGAATGTGACAGAATGACCTCAGTCTTGTCTTCATCATGAATCCACAAATAAACTCCTACCAAGACACTTACCAACTATAAATGACAATCATATATATTACACTTTGCAATTGTAATTTTGACCAAGTAAGATAAGGTCCAACAGTGGGGGAAATTCATATGTTGCAGCAGCAAAGGGAAGGCAAGGCACTCAGTGTTTAAGTGACCACCCATTTACTTAAATCCACTCTCTCAATGTCCATTCCCTGGATGTTCACTGATGGATGGCTGTCTCTCCACCTGTGGAAATCCACCACCAGTTCTTTCTTTCATATAGCTAGAGATTCTGTGGTTCTGCAGGCACCAGTCTACAAAGTCTTGAATCAAAGTCTTCTCTATACTCACTGTCCTCCTCATTATTTATAAAGCCAACAATCGATTCATCAGAGAACGTCAGCAGGTGACAGGTTGCTTAGCTGTACGTGAAGTCAGCAGTGTCCAGGGTGAAGAGAAACAATGCTAGGACCGTCAAAGAAGGTGATTCTCACAGTGTTCCAAGGCCTTTCCAGGTCAGAAAAAGGTCTGTGTAGAAGATAGATGACAGCATCATCCACTCCAAGGCCTGGCTGGTAGGCAAACTGAAGATGGTCCATGAATGCACTCACAAGAGGGTAGAGATGGGTAAAGACGAGCCTCTCCAGTGACTTCATCAGATGAGAAATCAGTGCCACCAGCCAGTAGCTGTTGAGGTCCTATGGGTGCTGTGTTTTTGGTACAGGTACCAAACACGATGTTGTGGTACTCTTCCTGGCTTCAGGCTTGTGTTGAACATGTGCTTAATGACCTAGCAGAGCTGATCTGCATAGGACTTGAGGAGCCTAGCACTGATGTCATATGAACCTACAGTTTTCCTCATCTTGATTATGCTTAGCTCATTCCTCACCTGAGCCATTGTGAAGGACAGACTGGAGCAGGGAGGCTGGGTGCTGCAGTGTGTGAATTGCAGATTGGAGCTACCAGCTCATGAGTCAATGTGTGGTAGCAGTTGTTTGTTGTTGAGAAGGGAGGAGGGCAACATGCAGGTAACATCCCAACAAGGATGTCTGTATGGGGTGAGGGATAGGTGAGTGATCTTTTGAAAAATTGATTGAGGTTGTTCAACCACTTCTTGTGCCCCACTATCTGGGAGTCAGGTTTCCTTTGGCTAGAAATAGTTTAAAAGCCTTTCCAAACTCCACTGATATTTTCATGCTGTAACTGTTCTTCCAGCTTTCTCCTGTAGTTGTTTTTTTCTCTTATTTTCCTCCTCAGCTGCCTCTGCACAACTTTCAGCTCATCCTTGTCACCTGACCAGAAGGCCCTCTTTTTCTCTTTTAGGAGAGCCTTTATTTCAGGATTCACCCATGCCTTGTTGTTGGAGAAACACCTTAGTCTTAGTCTCCACACCAAAGTGACATAGTCCTTAATGAAGTGAGGTAGCATGGTCTCATGGTAACAGTTCAATGTTCTTACATCAGACCTGTTTTTTAACAGTGATGTGTCCAGAAATACACTATACTACATCTATGATCACCATCAGATGACCCCAGGAGTAAACAATAGTGGCTCTGTATGGGATCTCCAGACATGATTGTAAACAGAGAGGAAAATACTGCTAAAGCCAGCACAAGTGCCACAATTTTGGTGTTCACTGTAGTTAAAAAGATAAAAAAAAATTAGAAAGTAAACATAAGTACAAGAAAGTATATAAAGTAAAAAAAAATCAAAAAAATCAGCAGTCTCATCATAAAGATCAGAGGTATGCAGGGAACAATAACAGCAAGGCACTCAACCCCAAAAACACTGTACCAACTGATAAGCATGGTGGAGGTACCCTGCCATCTGCCAATAAGAGTGCTCAAATATCCAACCAGAAATGTTGAAGGCTGGTCAAGATGTAACTAATTTGTGCAACATTTTTTTCTATTAAAGATGTGCGCTGTACAGTCATTCTGCTCCAGAAAAAGGATCAATCATGATTGCCCATGATTGAAAAGCAATAAATGAATTGAGGTGACATTCATGACAGTGGTGTAAATGTCTGACCACAAAGGTATGTTCCAGCCTGGAATGCTAAAAATCTATGCACACGCAGTCACACACACATATGCCCGCACACACACACACACACACACACACACACACACACACACACACACACACACACACACACACACACACATAATCCATATCTAATGTGAAATGAAATGAAGTTTATCTCTTTATAATAATGGGGAAATAAATTAGTCTACACTGAATAGTCATTAAGCTAGAGATGAATCATGCCATAATTAAACATCATTATTAATTAGTGTAGTGCTTTTAAAAGCTGTTGTTTGATAATACAGATTCAAATAATCAGACTGGGAAGCCTTGTGTCATACAAGCAGCAAACAGATCCATTTGCAAATTTGTATTTTTCCAGGAATGCTGGTTGTGCTGTATTGCTGATAATTTCAGACTAATACTACGTGTGTTCTGCTGTATTGCTATACTAGAAAAGTATCCTTGTTTGTTTCTAACTACATGCACATATAGGGTAAAAAGCCTGAATTAAAAGCGCCAAAGTACTCTTGAACCAAAAAGGGCTTAAGTACCCAACAGCAATGGAACAGAACATGAAGACTAAACTGATTGAACTCTCTGAGATGGTATCTAGGATATGATCTCCAGGAATCCAGGATGAAGTACATTACTTGTTTTTTCTTGTCATTTTGCCCCAGTCCACATTATATGTGTAATTACATAAATCAAAATAATCTATTTCTAAATTAGCAGCTTTGCGATCTTCTCTTGAACCTGTAAAATTAAATAAGGCTTTTTGTTTCTGTGCCTTTAAGACTGATGTCCTTAAACAATCTCTGTGCTGACTGGCTGCCTTCATTCATAAATGAGAATAGACTGCACATATGTTTACATACACTCGTCATTTGCAGTTTTTTACTTGGAATCATTCTCTGCTTGAAGGGTTAGGCTGTTTATTTGGATTTATTCATTAGACTCTGTAGTAACTTTTGTATGCCTTATCTTACTGTGTACCTATTCTGTTAGTTGAAATCAGGTGTGGTTTCTCTTTTCTTCTCTTGGTAAAGTAATATTTTCTCATGGTTTTACCTCTTCTATGCTGATGACAATCAACTCCTCTCTTTCCCACCCTCATCCCGTGTCTCAGCCCCAGCAAGACTGAACTACTATTCATCTAGAATGCAGCAGCCCGGCTTGTCTTCAATGTCCCCAAATTCAGTCATGTAACTCATCTGCTGCGTTCTCTTCATTGGCTTCCTGTAGCTGCCCGTAACCTTGATGCTGGCCTATAAAGCCAAAAATGGACCAGCATTGGTCAAAACTCCAGCTGTACCAAGAGCTGTTCCAAATTCAAGTACAGCTTGGCTTGACCCACCATCCCTCAAGACGCAAGGAAAACATGCATCCAGACTCTTTTCTGTTCTGGCACCAAAATGGTGGAATGAACTTCCCCTGGGGATCCAAACAGCGTGTTGCACAGAGTCCCTCACTGTGGGATAAAAACACAGATTGAAGACCCATCTGTTTCAAGAGTATTTAACTCCACAATGACTTATTCTGAATCTTGTTAATCCCCAATCTGAAATCTGTTTTTGACAGGATCTAAGTGTGAGGAATCTCTGGATTCTAGCCTCTTCTACTAGCTAAGGATATTTTCTGAGTGAACAGCAAAGCACTTTTGTAAGTCACTCTGGTTAAGGCCGGCTGCTAAATGCCACGAATGTAAATGTAAATGTAAATCATTATCATCATTGGTGGGTAGGTTTGACATTGTGAGATATGCAAATCATTCAGGTTTCACACACGGCCATGTAAGTGACATAAGCAAGTCAATGAGTCATCTTGTTAGTGTCAGCATCAATAGAAAATGGTTTTATGACACAGGACTACAATCACACAGACCATTATGAAAACTGCCCTTAACATCACTTCAGCATCACCAAAGACTGCAGTGGTGTTGTGCTAGACTGTCATAAGTCTTTCAGAATTGCAGGGAATCATTTTCAGTGACAAGCCTCTCTTTTATCTTAGTGGAGTCAAGCAATGAATCCATGTGTGGCATCATGGTCAGACATAATCCTGATAGAAAATTTGTGGGATACTATTAGGATACTATCACCACTCCAACCCTTCTGCAAAATCTGCAGGAATTGCATAATATGCAGGAATATTCAAGCTGCATGGGATGGATTATCACAGGACACAGTTAGAAACCTTTACAACCCAATGTCAAGACAACTAGCAAACATGGTGGCCCAATGCAATACTGAGCAACTCTTCTGTATGTGCAAATATTGCCATATAAGTCAATTGTTCAAGTACTTTATTGCTCCTGGTAACCTTCCTTCCGAATAGCATTGCAATCAAATTTTTTCTTCTGGATTGATTAGTGGGGTGATTATGACAGGGATAATGCTGAACATTTTGCAACATGCATTATTGCACCATCATAAATGAAAAGCTAAACTTTTTGGCTTAATAATTTAATACATTTCTGGAATTATTGTAAAGCATAGATCACTGATGGATTTTGGCTGTATTTTTGGTGGGAGGGTGAAATTAAACAGTAAATTAGTTATAACCAGTAAGCTATAGTTATCAGTCCTAATTCTTTTTGAATTTATAACCACTCAAGTACGTATAAGTCGTATTGGCAGAATAGAATCCATTCTTCCCTCTCTACCAGGAAAATGTTCCCTCTGCCAATGTCTGAACCACAAGCTCAAAGCAGTTGGAGATTTGTCCTTTTTATGAAATTTTGCATTCTCATGAAATAGAATATCCATGCTATTAAGATACAGTGAACAGTACACAGTCTAGGAAGAGACTCTAGGAAGTATGCAGAAAACTTTTTGTTAAGAATGTTTTGTTAAAAATGCCCTTTAAAAGACAGGTGGGGGAAGTTGATTGGTTAGGAAGGAATGAAGGTGTGGCATCGAGTATTAAAACTACACCATGCTTCCATTTCTAATGATTTGAAATTTCCATGACCTGGCCTTTCCTGAGAGTTATTATGAGAACAAGCCCAACAAGCTAACCAAGATCTAAGGCCTAGATGATGATATCTAAGGCTTCAAATGGATTGGAGTGCCCACATTTTTCATGTTGCTCCTAAATTTCTCACTTTATGTTATAAAACAAAAATAATACACTGTTATGTTTCTATAGATGCAGCTTTAGTGTCAAAGCTGTTTAAATAACTGTGACTGCATAAATAAACATGCATCTCTCTGAACTACCTCTGAATATCTATACACAAGAGACAGACAAAGAAACATGCATTTAAGTTGAAAGCTCCGACTGTGACAGTAAGATCACATTTGTTATAATGCCATGTTAGCAAAGCCTTAATCTCTCATTTCAATCTCTACATTTTCTTCGTTAGAAATTCCCTGGTGTTGTTATCCCACCATCCCCACCCCCCTGCCCATTTAAGCTGTGTTCATTATGCAAACAAGAGAGCTATTCTAAATGAACTAAGTAATATGTTCCAGAAAGGTTGATTAGGACATTAATTGTTCATATGGAGCTTTCACATTTAAAAAGCCCAATTTTTGCTGTTAATTATGTGCAGTTGCATAACAGAGTGTTTTAATAACCCTGGGTTCTCATTTGGAAATGGCTTGAGTGTTACAGTGTAATTAGGGAATAGAAAACCCAGACTGCTTATTTATAATGAAAATGATTTGCTTAAATGATCACCCTTGGCCTTGCTGTAACATATAAGACAAATGATCTGTTATGGATCATTTTAATGAAAGTGCAGCTTCTGATTAAGCTATTCGTGTGAGATCCATAGGTGAGGTGGAACTCTAGAATTCATAATAATCTTGAAAATACATGCATCATTAAGACTGAAGAAGGCTCGCCTCTTCTCATTTGCGGCAGTACATTTTCTTAGCCACTAAGCCTGTGGCACAAACAAAAGGACAACCAATCTGGTTTTAAGCTTTGTTAAAGTCCAGCTGAATGCAGGATGGTATTTTGTAAAGGACTCGTTATAAAGAGAGCATCCCTAGATTTTTCCATCTATATAGCTTACTGACCTTAACTTCACAAGGCCCTCTGGAGAACTTTAAAGTTGTGACTTCCAAAGTGCTACAGGGAATCCCTGCAGCACATTATTCGTCCTTGACTGAGAAGATTTGCTGGAGGGCTCAGTTGACCACTATGATCTCAATAGTAAGTATCACAGGTTAAGTGACAGTTACATTAAAATGGGTTACACCTGAGTGCAGCTGGGTGCATGTGTGAAGTACTCACAGTGTGGAGGGGACAAACTGGGCAGAATTCATGAGCTATCAGGGTACATTCCTCTCTGATTGGGCCATAATGAAATACGACAAGTGATTTATGCCCAGTGTTAATTATGCGTGGGGAGGTAATTTGTTATACTGAGAACGCAGAGGCACTGCCTTTGTTATGTAATTGAATAACACACAAATAATAAATTGGTCAGTTCCACTGCACAAGCTGTTTTAGTCTTTGTAATGTAATTCATCTAAATGAAACAACTTCACTGAAGTTTGAGTGAGGATGCACACATTCAGGTATGTCACTAAAGTGTGATCATCAAGTATATCAGTATGTGTTCACTTTCCTGCTTCAGTGTTTGGTTCATGCATGTGTACTGTTATCAAAGCTTTTAATGTTGTGGAGTGTCTGAACCCTGCAAGCTCACTCAAACCCCCAAATTTAAGGTTTTAAATATCTTCCTGTGGCTATGGTTACTAGACTATTGTTTATTAACAAGCCAACTTGATGGAAGAACAATCAGTAGTTTACCTGACTAATGTTACCACAGTTCACTCACATGAAGACTTTTTGCTGTTTTTCATGTTCCTATGGATAGTGGCTTCAGATTAATATAAGACATTAATTCTCCTTAACTTGGTGGAAGGGGGAGACATGGGGGAGGGGCCATCATTAATTTACAGGGCCCTATAGAACACACATATTGTATGGATATGGAGGTCTGGTTTTTGGGCAATGGCTTAGTGGTTAGAATGCTGGGTTGTTTATCATGGAGTTAAGGGGTTTGATACCCAGGTGTTGGGCCTGAGCAAAGTCCTTGAGTTAAGTCCTTAACCTCATCTGTTCCAGGGTGCTGTAGCATGGTTCATTCTTCATTGCAATTCCAGCTTTGAAAAATTGGAATATTATGAAGTGAAGACTTCTATATCTATGTTATATTATGCCCTGGCCTTCTAAAGCTGTGACTTGTGAACTATTACTTCGTACTATCTCTGGCCTCTAGGGTTCAAATATGTGAAGAATTATGTTGTATTATACAAATATTATTAGAATTAAGATACATTTACCAGCAAAGCTGGTAGAAGCTAATTTAAGGGGCCTATTGCAGAAAAAGCTGGTTATTCAGAGTGCTAGATTAAAGTGATAGAACACTTGCACACAAAGATCTGCTGGTCAATAATGAATTTTGACATTGAAAATTAACTTTAAGAGCAGATTATTTTGCAAAAAACAATAAATAAATAAATAAATAAATAAAAAGCTGCCTGTATACAAATTGCCTGTATACAATCTGTATGTTATTTCTAATCCATACAAATCTAATGAATTTTAATGGAGTCAAATACTTTTGCAAGGCCTTTTATATATTGTGAAAATATATTTCTTCTCACCAAGCTTAGCTTTTCATGAACACAGACAATCCCTGGCATTTACCTCCCTAAGGCCATTCTGGAAAATGTAATACAATGCACATACCCTTTTGTAATAAGAACTTTGTATTTCATTACAATGTTCTTAATATGGTTCCATGCCCTGAGGGTGAATCTTAGTTATATTAAGTGTAATTTGTATACCAGGTTCAGTTCATATCTTCTGAAAAAAAGGGAGATATAGAAGGCACACTGGTAATTTGCTGTTAACACTGTTTAAATATGTTGACTAACCTTTTGTGCTTTAACAGAGAGAGGTTATCTTTTTAATTTGTTGCAACTGCCGCAGGTTAATAAACACACGGTTGGCTTAGTTACAGGGTTCTGTTTGAGCACTAGATACAGTGCAAGTTAAAGGGTGCTAAACATTATGATCAGAAACAAAGCATGCTGAAACCCTGTTTACTCATTCGATGTTTCTTCTGAAAAGAGTTTATCCTGCTTTTACTGAAGTAACTGTCTCTGCTGTCCAGGGAGGGCTTTTGATTGTGGAGTATAAGCCATGGCATTAGCAATGGTGCCAAAAGGGTCACGATTATCTGCTCAAGAGAGTCTTATTCTATTGGCAAAACATCTCTACAGGGACAAGACAAGCTGTGTGTGTTCATTTGCACATCTGTGTCAGCAATTGAATTCCAGATTTCTTGCCAGTGCTAGTCAGACTATACTCATTGTAGCCAGAGGGTAGAGAGAAGGAGAAAATAAAACAAGATCTAAAAGGATCAATAACTGTTCCATCAGATTTAAAGGATGGCATTACGTTCAGCTTTATGGAAGCTTTGACACAGTTTCAGGGTGGCCAAGTCCTTGGGATTTAACAGAAGGGTTTATGGTGCTGTAAACAAGCCGCTGTTCTCTTTTCCATTTCGTCCACATAAAGTGCAGGCGGATCAGTAAATCTGTGATGCAAGGTGATTGTAGACTTTTTGCGTTTTCTCTCTCTCTCTCTCTTTGCCACGCCATTGTCCTTTGCCCCATTATTTAAATGAGGGATTATATTTTCTGATGTTGGAGATATAGTACAGGCACTTTAATGTAAACAGAACACATATGCATTATAAGCACTTGGCAGGACTGATAAAAATCACAGTTGCAAAAACATGGGATAAAAAAAGCATGCTGTTTAGTACACTGTAAATAATATAATTACACTACTGGCCTTGGTCAACTAGTGAAATTAACTTTATCACAATGGCTTGTGTTTGTGTGTGTCCCTCTCTGCTCAAGTTGACCTGGCCACACCCCTTGATCTTTAATAACCTCTGTGTTGTGAATGGAGGAATGGAAAGACTTGACACACTCTGCCATACATTGGTAGTTTATTCTATTTCCTGTGCATGAGAGTAGCAAAACACAGCTTGGAGTGAATTCTCTCTGTCACACACACACACACACACACACACACACACAAACAGCTCTCCTATGTAATATTAAGCACGAACTGACTTACACATTTTTTCACATTTTTGTCCTATATTAAGATAACAAAACAAATACATTAAAAACAGGAATTTCAATTAAACAATTAACTACATCAATTAAACAGTGACAGTACCTGTATATGAAAGTAGCAAAACACAGCATGGAGTGAATTCTCTCTCTCTCTCTCTCTCTCTCTCTCTCTCTCTCTCTCTCACACACACACACACACACTCACACTCACACACACAAACAAACAGCTGTGAGAAGAAAGGTACACCATTTTAGGTTAACTGGTAGCTGCACCTCCACTAACTCCATTGAGTCTGCTGTATGAATTAAAAACACGCTCTACACAAAATAACTACCACAATAACCCTCAACATCTTACTCTCAGTAATAAAATACATGTTTTCTAACAGATTTATAAGTATTATTTATGCTTGAACAACTTTAAAACAGTATGTTATGAAGAGCACAGTAAACACCCACTTCTCCTCTGTGATATTAAACCCGCGCTGAGAACTCGCGTGATTTCAAAGTAAGGGTCTGTTTCACAATTCAGTTTATAAACAATAATTCACTGTGAAATTGCCAAAAATCACAAATATAAAATAAATAAAAACCAAGAAACACTAACAAAAATAAAGATGACGATTTTATTTGTGAAATAAAAATAATAAAACATCTCTAATCTTATCTGCTACACCAGTAAGCACAAATGTGTCTAATACTTGTAAACAAGTTGCTAATTAGTGAGTTAAAGCTAGCAAGCCAGACCCAGCTTTCAGTAGAAGACATCTCAGAGTCAGTCAACACACCTTAAGGTTGGTAAGTGGTGTGGCTTTTCAATACAGCAAAGCAATAGCTGGTTGCTAGAATAGCAGAGTGGGCATGAGGTGGTTTTCCACACACTCATCTTTTATTATGCCAGACCCACTTAGAGTGTTTGTTGCCAAAAAGCTATATCTTGGTCTCATCTGAGACTACCAAAGTACATAGTCCCAGTTTAAGTCCCAGTACTGCTATGCGAACTCTAGGCACTTACGTTTATGCTTGTACATGAGAAAATACTTTATTTGTGCCTCTCAAACAGCTTGTTGGCATGTAGATAGCAACTAATAGTTGTTATGGAAACATTGTGATCCTAAGATACTACTCTTTGATGCAATTCTCTACCAGTGAGCTATGGAGAACATTTTACTTCTCTTATCAACCTCCTCACTGTGTGTGGAGGTAAGGTAAACTTGTGTCCTCATCTAAGCTTGTTTGCTACTATTCCAGTTGTTTAGACTTCTTTATGATTCCTCTGACTGTAGATATGGGCAGGTGTAGTCGAGTGGCGATTATCTCATAGCCACTGCCTGATTTATGATGCACATCTGTCTTCCTTAAATGGCGCTATCTTGTCTTTCCAATGTTGAAGAGTGGAGAGAAGAAAAAGGCCTCTGTGTCATGTCATATTTATAACCCAGGGAAACAGGAATGACTAATTAAAGGTTTGTAGATACTCTGATCAATTTTATAAACTACAGTAGAAATGGCAGAAATGCTTCAATTAAATTTATTTTCTAGGAACTGTTAAAGGTGCCTGTAATTGTGGAACAGATGATTTTATGAAAAATAATTATTTCTAAGGAATTTTTTAAAATTCAAATTTCTACAATTTTCAGTGGGAGATTGTGCTTCTGCAATAAAAATGTAATTTATTGTAAGGCTTTTAACACACCAGCCAATAATTGTGGAGGGTGCTGTTTGTGTGTATGCATGGTTCATCAATGTCAAGATCAGGCAGACAGAACAGATGACTAAGGGTGTGAAGGCAAATGCAGGGGTTTATTTACATTCGCGGCATTTAGCGAAGGATTTAATGAAATAAAGACAAAACAAACCTGAGATACTAACAAACAAACTGGGGAATTCAAACTAACACTAAATACACTAAAACTAAACCTAGACAAAGGGACCAGATTTACAATAAGACACAGATGCGTATGGGCGGAGCAAGGGAGGAAACAAGACCAAAACAAACACAAAGCATGTGCTAAGAGCACATGGGAAAACAACAACTGAGAGAAAAGGTAAACAGGACTCGAACACCACAGAGACATGACAGGTAACAAGTCCTTAAATAGTAGCTTGGTATTGACTATGGTACTATTGTGAGTAGCTAAGCAATATATTTTGGTGACTTGTTAGCTAGTGATTTCTGATATGAAATTACTAATGTTTTCATTCAATATACTGCTTGGCAACATATTTGACCTCCAGTCGTTTGATCTAGCTAATGTAATGTTATGTTTGCTGTTTCTCAGGCAGTGCAGCTGATTAACATTTCTAAATCATTACTGAAGAAATCAACATTTATCACATCAAGCTAAGCTTTCATCCAATATTTTATGTACTGTAGACCTTTTCAGCTCACATCAGTCTGGTCATCCATTGATGTCTCTCATCAAGATATACAGTCACCGTCAAATAACAGTCATGCCAGACTCAAAATCTCTCTTTTCACATATTTGCCCATTTGATGTTTGATGTTTGATGACAGTATTAGCATGATTATTGCATTGCACTACTGCCATACAATTGGCAGATTAGACATCTATATTAATAATATATTATATTTTATATAAACTATATAAAGCTATTGCATAAATAGAGTTGTGGGGAGAACTGCACACCTTTCTTTGTTAAAAGAAAGCCCCGAAAAGTGAAGCCAGAACTGAGAGGAGACTAATGATAATGATAACCTAGACATGCTAGAGAAAACTGATTCACACCACTTTCACAACCCTATAAAGTATAACATAGTTGTTTCACATCAAGTTGACACACAACAAGATATCAGTTTACTACAACAGCAGCAGCAACAACAAAAACAACACACACACACACACACACACACACACACACACACACACACACACACACACACACACACAAACAGATTTGACTGTGGTGTTTTAAAGGCACTGGGAGCATAGTTGTTGGGAGTCAGTCAGGCTGGATATTAAACACACTATGAAACAGTAATTTTAAGAAAAGTCACTTCTAAACTAAATAGATGAATCCAGAATGCTGTATTAGATGAACTGTCTTTAAAAAGAAAGTGATTTTGATGAATCAGATCAGGCACAAAATAAATTGGAATTAAAACAAATATTAATGTCAGTAACATTATTGATATTTAGGTAAGAAAAATTAGAATACAGGCATGGTTCCTGATATCATGACTCTGTATAAATAAATATGATTGGATCCTATCAAATGCCAAATACTTCTCAGGGTGAAATGTGATAGAATCACTGTTGAAAAAAATAGACCAGTTAATGTTGGAGATTCCTGAGACTCTAGCTAATCTTGCCATATTCTGAGCTTAAATGTGATTACCTGCAATTCTCAGGGAGGGGATTAATGTGCCGCAAGAGTAGTCAAGGCTGCTCTGGAATATAATGCTGAGATGTTATCATATATATTTGTTCTGAACTCATCCTGTGTTCCATTGGCCCACATTCTCCTATTCCTCGCAGTAAAACTATCATGCAGTGGGAACCATGTAAACAAACACCTGCAATAAAATAACTGGCAACTTGGGGAGTCCTTTGGAGTGCACACTCTGGAGAATTCTCCTCCTAGCAGGAGTTGAAGATGAAATTGTCAGCCGCTCTGTCTCGAGCGTGTATTAAATTTAGGTCAGCACTTTATAAAATGAAAAGGATGCCTCAGTCTGTCTCCCCCTGAGGGATCAAATTGCATCTTCCATTCCCTGTGACAGAATCGTAGGAGTTATGATAACAGGATGGCAGGGCCGAATCATTGTAGCCCCAGGGGTTCTAGGCATAGGAGTGAGGCCAGAGGAAAGTGAGGGAGAGAAGAGCAGAGGTTAGAGAACAGGTGGAGAAAGCCCTGTAGTCCTGGCACTGTTGCTTCTCCACACAGCTACTCCATATGTTTCACACCGGCTTTCAGAGGCATGCTGCTGGTCTCCATCTCTCCCACTGAAAGCATAACTAGAAAAGACATTGTTTCTGGTTGTTACAAGTGTTCAGATATAAATGTAATACATCACCACCGCATTCACTGTAATTCCTCTAAGCCACACATATTTTGAGCTCAATGTTACAGTTCTGTATTTCTATTAACCTCTCCATCTGGAATGCATTCTGTGCCCACTTTTAGGCCATAGACTTGGGATAGTTGTGCATTTGGGTGTGGAGAGCAGGAACTGCTGTAGTTGGCTGCATGTTTTTTATCTTTTCAGAGTTTTTGTATTTTTTCAAATTAATTGCAATCATACTATTCACAAATGGATGAAAGAAATTGGTGTTAAATTTATGGAAATTAAAAGAATCTGAAATGTTCAAATTTACTTCCAGCATGAGCTTACGAAACCTAGTTTGCTGGTTATTCCTATACACAAACTACACAAGTTACATAAGACCCCATCTGCCAAGACGCCCCCTACTGTGGCACAAATTACATCATATAGTTTAGAGTTATTTATTAGATGAGCCTTAAGCAAGTTTACATGAAAATGTGACTGCTCACAACATCAAGGGCTGAAAAACAACAAGAACCATCAGAGAATGTGTCTAAGATAAGAGCATTTCCACACCTGAAAGTTCAGAATAAAGTCTGAACCAAGGTTCGTGTTTTTGTTACATTGTATATATTTGGTCGACTTAGTTCTGGTTTGCAGTTTAGTAAGTGCAATTAAGAACTTTGCTAAGACCTTTGTAGGCTATGTCTTCCTCCACTTGACACTGATTGATTTGTAAAGCCTGACCAGACAGACAATGAGTTTTGCATTTTCAGGTGTTGTGCCAAATTCTGCCTCCCTGCCAGAATACAACTCCTGTGTCACAGTGTACAGTGCATGTGTCACATAATAAGGGTTAAGTTACATTCACTGTAGACAGAATTGTGAGCATGGTGTATTGTGTATACCCTTTCTGCTGGGTGATGTACGTGCGTGTGAAAGGGGATTTAGATTTTACAACTCTGCTTCTATTTCTTTTACTTACTCTCTTACTTCTTTTTCTTCTTTTTTTTGTTTAATTTGTGGTGGTAGACTTCCTCATCTTCCTGTAATTGGTTAAAAGGTCTGAACCATCCAATAAAGTGTTTTCACACTGCAAACAATCCGGACCATAGACTGAGATCACCTCTTTAGGTACAACAAACTGTTGTCCGCAGCATTGTCCACACATGCGATTTTGGTTCAAACCAAACTGAAACAAGGTAGGTGGGAAAGCATCCATAGTGTCTGTTAGTGTGTTTGTTTTTCATTACCACTACTGGAGTGATGCAATTGAAGAACCACTTATGGGTCTCTAAAGAAACCTTCGGGGTGTTTCTTCAACCTGAAATCAAAATGGAATCATATTTTATTGTGTGTGCTGGAGGTATTTCAAAAGGCAAGTGCTTCTCTGTGATTGGTTATGAGCAAAATGCCTGCTTTTTACAATCTGCTTTAGCCTGATCATGTTGTACCCTTATTTATTTCTGACACAATATCTTGTTTCACTTGGAAATACATCTAATGAATAATAAGAATAATGTGTTCAGGTTGACTTTAAATAGGACAGTTAGGCTCATAGATATTTGGAAAGTGACACAATCTTCATGATTTGGGTTCTGCAAGCCACCACATTGGATATGAAATGAAACAACTGAGATGCAATTGAAGTGTAGACTTTTAGACTTAATTCACAGGGTTGAACAAAAATATCCTATGAAACATTTAGGAATTGCAGCCATTTTTCTACAAAGCCCCAAAGTAATTGGACAAATGAATATTACCATCAATAAAATGTTAATTTTTAGTACTTTGTAGAGAATCATTTGCAGGCAAGTCTCGAACCCATGGACATCAGTTTTGTCTTAACAAGTGAAATGCATGCTTGATCAGTTTGAGAGCTGGTGATTACAGAAAATTCCACTTTTCTTTAAAAAAACTCCTGGCTTTCAACTTTGCTACATTTGGTTGAATCTGAGAGTATATCTCTGTTCACTTCAGAATTCATCCAGCTGCTTCTGTCTTCTGTCAATAAACCATCAATAAACACTAGTGACCCAGTGCCAATTGAAGCCATGCATGCCCATGCCATCCATACTGCCTCTACCAAGTTTTACATAGGATGTGGTGTGCTTTGAATCATGAGTCATTCCAAGCCTTCTCCATACTTTCTTCTTCCCATCGTTCTGGTACATTTTGGTAGTTTTATCTGTCCAAAGAATGTTGTTCCAGAAATGGTTCCACAGATGTTTTTTTTTATTATTATTATTATTATTTATTTATTTATTTATTTATTTATTGGCAAAATCAAATCTGGCCTTTCCATTTTTGAGAATGATTAATGGTTTTCACCTTGTGAACCCTCTGTATTTGCTGTTATGAATTCTCCTCTTTGTGGTAGACATACACACTGATACATCTACTTTCTTCAGGGTGTTCTTCATTTCACATCGTGTCTGTCTTTTTTCATTTTTCTAAGTTACAGTTAAAAGCAGTTCTTTGTCGGGTTGATGCACAGCCCAGCACTCTGCGCACATCCATCTTGTGCAATGTGGACTCTTCCTTGTAGCACAGTGTTTTGAGGTAAGCAGCATCAGGTTTGAGTTTCTCACTTGGAACGTATGACTTGTAGAGTGGAAATTCAGGCTAACTTGCTCTTCTCTCAGCTGAGAGATTCTTCGATCTTCATTAGAAATTGTCACGGCCTTCACTTAACCTGTTAGAACAGAGGAACAGAGGTCCTTCAAGGCCATCTTGTCATTCGTAAACTGCTTGCTGTAAAAAAAGAAGAAGTGAAATTACAATTGTGACATGAAATGCCAAAACAGCCAATGCCACCACACTCTGCTCTTGCAGTCTAGAGCATAGAGAGACTTGAGCATGTCTGCCTTATCCATACAGCCCATATGCTAGTTGAAGTCAACAACAGCCTTTGGGCAAGGCATTTTAATTTGAGTTTCATCCTTCTCTTTCCTTGTGATCTCAGTGATGGATGTAGGACTGTGGATTGTTGACAGGACAGTTACAGCTCGCTTATCTTTCTACCTCACACAGGAAATTCCATCAGAAGACACAGCGAAGTCATACTGTCCTCTCTGGAATTCCTTCTCAGTCTTCTGGGCTGGCAAGTGCTTTCTCTGGCACTGTACTGTGTGACAGCAAATGGGCTTTTCTGCACTTTAGCATGCAGTAAAGGCACAGATGTAAAGTTGTTGTCAAAAAAGATCTGATAATGCTTCCCCAATGATACACAAAGTCATCAACACTTTACCTCCAAGGTCTTGTTCCGTCCTGCCATCTGTCTTCCCACTGCATACCTCAAAGTCACACACATATTCAGCCATTTCTGCCTGAGGAGATTTTGTAACCTCTCTTCACATGCTTCACTGGCAGATTTTCAAGCAATTCCACCATTGTTTCATGCACAGCCTGTTGTACGGTTGAACTGTAGTGCTTTTGATAATGTTCTTTCTGTTTTGATAAGAGGCTGAACTTTGTACAGCTTGGTGCACAGAAATGAGCATGTCATCACCGAGATGTAGGTTGGCCAGGTGAATCTGTTAACACTCATTTCCTAAGAGGAAATGTACAAGTCTCTCCTTTCTGTATGTATGCAGGTTATTTTTAAACCCCAACGAACGTTGATTTCCATGAACACTTTCATTTCTTCAGTGGAGGCAAGCTAGAATGTTTTTTGTCTGCATTCAGTTGTAACATACTCAAAAAGATTCTCATCAAATAAACACATGCAAAAGACAACTGGACTGGTCAGTTCATCAGTGTAAGCAGGTCTATGTCACTAAAGTGATGTGGTAACAGAACCTCCAGAAAAAAATGAAAGAAAAACAGATATAAACATTGGACAAAACATATGATGAAACAAACCTGCTTTTTTTACAGTACAATTATATTTCTGGTGAATTGCCATAGTGATTGCCATATTCTGTGTAAATGTATCTTGAAGAATGTGAATTTATCTCAAAATATTGTAAAAAATATTTTTGAAGCTGGGGTTGTTTGTAAGGAGGTTTAACCAAGGTGTTGTGACAATTTGGGTTCTGTCCTCCAGTTCAGCAATGTATTAATATGAAGGATGTGTGACTGTGTGAAGATTGGGTCAAGAGAGTTGAGCTACATGCTACAATGAGACATAAAATGTTACCATGTTAATCATTTAAAATGCATATATTTTATAAGCAGACCCTGATCTAACTTTGCCGAGAAGCTACAGTTCTTGTCCCCAGATCAGCATTAAACATTTTCAGAAAATGTAGAAGTTACCTCTATTAATAAGAATTGACTTGCAACTGTCTGTTATACGTGAACACCTTTTTGAACACCGAATTTTGGTTTACTCGGTGCAATTGCAATAAAGAATTCTATATAAAAACAAGGAAAAGCAAAGTGGTTTCTCACCCCAAAAGGTTAACACACAGGAACTTGAATCAGCTATTCTGAATTTGGCTTTAAGACAGGGTTTGAATGGGTAAAATATGTTGCATGAAGAGAAATAAAAAACATTTTCCCCTTGAGGATATTACAGGCATAGTGCAACTCTGTATGTCAACTTTAGAGGGAACCCTCCCTTTTGTTTTATGATGTGTCACTCTTGCTTGCTGCTGTAAGACCTATGGGAGCTGACAGTGAATCCAGGCTGGGGCTGAATTCCTTAGACCTGCCTCTGCGGGTTCCCATGCCATGCGTTTGACTGCTGTTTGGATTCATGAGTGGAATGATTGACTACTAGTATACTAGCTGCCACCAAAGCCAATGCTTGCTGACAAATGGCATAGAGGGGTAGCAGCAGGGGAAATCACGCAGCTCTCTCATAGACGGCTCCTAATAATTTCCCCTGTTTGTGCTCGTAGTGCAGCTTTACTGCCACTGTCTGTCACTGCCAAAAACGTTATGATGCAATAGTTTCTGCAGATAGCAAAGCGTGTACAGTCATTCATCAGCAGAAACTAGTGCATATGACTGAGGAGTTATGTATAGGTGTGCGGGTGTTCAGTGGCTATTCTGGTATGTTGTGATGATTGTAGGCTGATGAAGATGTTTGAAGTGCACAGCAGGCATTTCCTCAGCAGGGATAGGAGGTTCAGGGAGAGTTAATGATTTTCATTGGAGATTCTAAGTAAGGGAGCATGGGGCATTTACTAATGCAGGGTGAAATGTAGCACAAAGGTTAAATAGATATTTCTCAAGATTCATTCAAAAAAGTGGATTGTTTAAGTATGTCTACACAGGGGCACCATGGCCTAATGGTTAGAGAAGCAAGTTTGGAACCTGACTTGATCCCTCAGACCAGGAGAGCGCAGGAGGTGAGGAAGTAAATGAGAATTACTTTCTTCTCTGTCAACATTCAAGGCTGAGGTATCTCTGAGTAAGGCCTCCAATAACTCCATGAACCCTGCTTGGCTGCTTATTGCTCTGCATTAAGTTTAATGCATTAAGATTGAAACGCTCATCCAATTCCAACTAGACAGAGCTGTTTTCTGTGTTCATTGCTGGACTACTCTTTATATTTGAATTCAACAGCAACACACCCATGCCTTCAGTGCTCTTTCTTCAACAGCTCAGTTCCTTTATATTCAAACACATGTGGCTACATGTGTCTAATCAAATTGGGCTGGTGTACCAAAAATACAGTAAACACAGCTCAAACATAATGTCCAATCACTCCATCCCAAACACAACAGAATAAAAATAAGAGTTAGGAAAACAGGAATGTACCTGGAGCAAGCCAAAGAAAATGTGAGGTATGTGCATCCACACTGGACAGGAGGCAGAAGAAATACCTAGAGCAAAAGTAACTCCGGCACAGTATCTGTGGAGAAAGCCTTTACTGAAACACGGCAGAGAAAAAATGCCAACGTGTTGCAGCCTACTCAGGACTTCATCAAGGCACACAATGGCATCTCAGGGCAAATCACATGGAAAAGTGTCTATATATAAACAAAGTAGCTGCCTCTACTGGACAATAAGAAAAAAAGAAACTGAGGAGGAGAGAAAATAAAAAAACAAATAAATAAATAAATAAATAAATAAATAAATTAGAGGGGGACAAAAAGTAATATTATTATTATTATTATTATTATTATTATTATTATTATTAATAGCCACAATAATAATACACACACAATTAGTAAAAAAAGGATATCGTGGAGGAAATAAAAAGATAATGGTAGTAATGCAAATAACCCGTAGATAAGGAGTGAAGTCAATGTCTCTAATTCAGACCTGGAAAATCCATGGCTTTAAGAGTATATATCCGAAATGTTTCTCTTTGAAGTAACTTAATCTATTGCCCCCTCTAATCGATTTTGGGATGACCTCAATCACCATAGTTTGTAAAGAGCTCGGGCTTGGATGTTGTGCTGCTTTGTAGTGCGCCGCCATAGGATAGTTTGAGTCACAATAGCGTTCTTATGTTCTGCTAATCTATCCTTGAAGCTCCTTTTAGTATGACCAATATAAAAGCCACCGCATTCACATTCAAGTTTATATATAATAAAGGTGGAATTGAAGTGAGTAAATGAATTTATTTTAAACATTGTGCCAGACAACCTGTCCTTAAATGAGTCAACCTGGATCATGTTGGATCAATGGTTACACCCACCACATCTAAAATTTGAGTTTACTGAAGCCATGTCTGTTTGTTGCTACTTAAGTTGACTGTGCACCAATTTATCTTTCAGGACTGGGGCTCTTCTGAAATAGTAAGAGGGGGGATCAGGAAATATTGTACATAGAACAGGGCCATTTGCACTATATTCCAATTTCTAAAAATAATATAAAAGTAAGCTTGAGAGTGTCGTTGTGTTCGTACCGCACCTTGGAGAAGTGTGCCTCTATCTAAGTGTTTAGCTTTCCAATGTGCCTGATTTAGCAAATTAGATTTGTAGCCCCTATCTCTGAACCTGGAGTACATAATGGTGGATTGTGTATCGAATTCAGAATCACTGTCACAGATTCGCCTAAGACATAAGAACTGTCCAAAAAGAATGTTGTTAATTAGACCAGGAGGATGGAAACTATCTGCTCTCAGAATAGTGTTACGATCAGAACTCTTTCTGTAGATAGAAGTGTGTAGACCTCCATTCATATCCTTAGAAATAATCAAATCGTGAAAACTCCAGGCTCAATTTGATGTTTGAGAGTAAAGATAAGCATGAAAATCCAAGAGTTGTAGTTCGGTTCCCTTAAAAAATAGTAGGCAGTCATCAATGTACCTGCCATAAAACAGCATGTTGTCTCTAAAGGGGTTCAAAGATCTATAAACATACCTTTCTTCCCAGTATCCTAGAAATAAACATATATAGAAATAAACACGCATCGCTAGGAGCATAGCAAGCACCCATGGCTGTACCCTTAACCTGCTTAAAAAGTTGGTTCTGAAACAAAAACACATTGTTGTGTAGGGTCCAGTCTGTGAGTTGCTGGATAAAGTCATTAGGAGGCATCAAACTTTCCTCCCTAGCTTGAAGATAATGTCCCAGGGCCTCAGTGCCCTCACTATGATGTATATTTGTATATAGTGACTCAACATCCATTGTTACAAGAAAGGCATCTCCCACATTCTTAAGTTCTTGAATCTTTTTCAAAACATGTGTTGTATCCTGTAAGAATGATGGAAGTCCAGAGACATAAGGTTTAATGAAGTGGTCAATAAACTAAAGATAAGGGTTCCATAATAGTAATAATACCACTAATGATTGGTCAAACAGGAGGATTGCACAGATCCTTATGTATCTTTGGGAGCATAAAAAAAGATGCTAAATATGGGTCGGAGGGAGATAAAAACTTGTATTCTCTCTCACTTAGCCACCCCTTTTGCCTGGCCATTGTCAGAATGTTATTCAATTCAGTCTTTAAACGCTCAGAGGGATTGGGAGAGAGAGCGCAGTAATATTGGAGGTCATTGAGTTGCCGTGGGGCTTCCTCTACATATTTATCCTTCCCCCAAATTACAACAGCTCCATCCTTATCTGCTGATTTAATGACCAACTGTTCATTATTTTTGAGAAAAGCAAGAGTTTGATGTTCATGTCTAGTCAAGTTAAAACTGCAGATCTTATTTTCTTTACCAGAAAGCAGGTCAAGCTCCTGCGTATCCTTTTTAGCAAATACATTCAAACAAGCATTGTTAACAATGGGGTAAAAAGTAGACTTGGGTCTAAAAGATGTATCATTTGGAATAGTAGTCACAACACGATTAGTGGGCAACTACTTAGTTTATATATAGACACTTTTCCATGTGATTTGCCCTGAGATGCCATTTTGTGCCCTGATGAAGGCTTTCTCTAGATACTGTGCCCAGGAGTTCTTTTGCTCTAGATATTACTTCACCTCCTGTCCAGTGTGGATGCACATGCCTCGCATTTTCTTCGACACTCCCAGAGCATTCCCTGTTTTCTTACTAGGCGCATCTATCCTTTAGTCTGCACCATTGTGACCCCTGCAGCGCTTCTTCATTTTGGCTTTTTAAAAACAAGAGTTATTTGTTTATATTGTTTGTACAAAATTTCCAAACAAAAAGGACAATAGGATGCCGGTTTTAGAACTTTTGGCCATTAAACCCTTCACAAATGCTGTAGAATTAAAAACACTGCTATGGCAACTGATTAGCTTTAGCAAGCTATGTTTTGAACGCAAATGTTTGTAATTGCTGCTTCTAAGCAAACAAGTTGTGATTATCTATCGCAAACAATCGCAAATGGGAAAATGTGTATTTCTGTGAAACAGCCTTTCAGGTCTCTAAACCATCCAAAGGCCTCATTAGTGTGTACGCTTGTCTTCAATCTCCCCTTACAGATTTTTTCCTACTGCTTTGTTGGTACGACCTTTTCTTTTTTGCCTGATTCTCAGCAATCTCTCTGTGTTGTTCTCAACCCAAACCCTGCCCCCACACTTTCCACCCAACTGTGCATTAGTATGAACACCCAGAGTTGATGACCTGTGTTGGTAGTGTTGTGTGGTTTGGGCTGAGCCAGTTTGTTTCTTCACAGAACTAGAACTGAGTGAAACACTGCATGCAGACAGACAGGAGAGACAGTGAACTAAAGACACAGTCACCGAATTTGACAAAAAGTATAATGAATTCATGCATAGCACCTTTAAATGTGTTTGCATAATCAATGAACCAGGCTTCTTATTGAGTGCCCAAGCTCTGTTCTGTTACAATTTATAAACAATGTTTAAACAAAACTTGTATTTTCATTTGTAGCAGAAATTTGTAGAAATCTGTATTTAAAACAGTAGAAGAAACTAATGCATATGACTAAGGCATTATGTATGGGTGTCTGTTAGAACCGGGATTGTCAGTGGTTATTCTGGCCTAATGTGATGATTGTAGGTTGATGAAGATGTTTTAAGTGCGCAGCAGACATTTTCTCAGCAGGGATAAGAGGTCGCTCTCCTCCACGCTATACTATAATGCACATTACCATGTGTTATTCTCAAAGGGGTTCCATTTGTTAGGTTTTTTAATTAGTATTTTAATTCTAAATTCTTATGGAACATGATTATTGCCCCATTTCATAAACTTGTGTCACACTTTTTTATTTAATAAAGTATGTTACCTGAAAGTAATTACCTCTTAAGGTTTTGTTTGTTTGTTTGTTTGTTTGTTTGTTTGTTTTCAAGCTGAATGATTATTTCCTGAAATATATGAGATTATGTTGTTGTTTTTGTTTGCGAGGTAATGATTAGATTATAGTTAAAATGAAAGGGCAGGGTCAAAGTATTGTAGTATTGTTTAAAGACAGTTTATAAGAGGAATGTTGCTGATCTACTTTAGATAAACTTAAGACTGGAAAATGGTTGGGGCCCATGTAACCCCAGTTGTTAAGTGCAGACTTTTGTCATCTTCCTGTATTACTTAAGTTGTTTGCTTGTTTGTTTAAGTGTGGCATCTGAACCCCTGGATTTATTGTGAATAAATCCTAATTAACCTTTCAGTTTTGCATTACCATCCTTTGGGTTCTCTAAAGGGATGCTCTTTCATTTGCACCTCAGTCATGTTCTCCTAGCCTGTGGAATAATTACAGGCAATGTTCAAGATGATATAAACAAGTTGCAAGACACTGTGTGGATTAATTAGTTTGTAAACCTGCAAAAAAAAAAAGTTCTCTCCGTTCCAATGGTTATAACAATAAAAAAAATCTAATCACCAACAAGCAACTGCATAACTCAATTCTCAGTTTCTATTATGTGTTAATTCAGTTTACTGTACTCAAGCATTTGGCCGCACAATTATGAGGATAAGACAAGAAAAAATAAAACAGCACATTACAGAGCATTACAGTCAATTAATTGGAAATGTCTTCAGTGAGTCACTTCTTCTCCCAAGTGATAGGAACTTCTTCTCTAAGTATTTTAATAACGAATGAAAGCACATTGTTGCTGTCAAGCCAAAGTCCCACAAGTGTGGTATGGAGTGGGAGTGAAGAGGAGTGCTCTTTCAGAACACATCTGCAGTGACAACTTACTTTCAACAATCAGTCACTTTGACTTTCTATACATTTGTCCTCATTTTTATGTGGTAACACAGTTCTAGGCAGATTTCACAGGACAAAATTGTGACAGTAAAGTCAGTTACCACATATCTAATAGGCAAATGGTGTAATGTAATAATTGCAAAGTTACACCCACATTTTGGTATTTCAATGACAGAAACACTTTTCATGAGGCAGGTATGGATTTGTCATTGACTGCTATCCACAGAAGAACTGTGTAAACACAGAAACACTGCAAGAAGAAAACTAGTATGAATGATGGCTATGAAAATACACAAAAACAAAGGTGTTCTGCATCTTGCAGTTTATAATGCAATGCCTCTGTTTTTTCTGTTCATAAATGTTTCTGTGACGAGTAATCATTGACAAATCCACACCTGTCTCCTGAAAAGTATTTCTGATCTGTTTTATTCTTATTTATAGCCAAATATACCTAAAAGAATAAAGGTATTTGGAATAAAATATCCATGCTAAAATATCCATTTTACATCCACATATGAAGTCCCAGTCATTTGGTTTTTAAATCTAAAAACTAATTAATTGTATAAAATTCCCATTAATAAAATGATAACATGCATTTTACCTCCTGAATATAAAAATGTAAATATTATGACTGTCCAACTCTAGCTAGACTAGAGGAGTATATAAACCCGCCTAATACTGGGCTGGGGAGCAGCGAAACTGTGCTCTCTGGACTAATGAAGCATTATCCAGTACCCTTGGGATGAGTCATAGTGGTGTTTGTGATCCAGAAGCAAATCTTCACAGCAGTGTTCTGACATCTCATGTAAAGCCTTCCCAAAAGTGTAGAGGCTGTTACTGCAGCAAAGGGAAACAAACTCCCCATTAATAACCTTGCTTTCAGTAGAAACCATCAGATGAGCAGGTCTCTACAAAGATGAACGTTTCTGTCATTTGGCAGACACTCACATTCAGAGCCAATTATGATAGAATCTTCTTACAGATGGAGGCAGATGTAGCCTTTGGAGACGTGTCCAAGGGCTCTTATTGCATGGCAAACTCGGCAAGACAAGGAAGTAAACCCAAGTCTGTGATGTGAAGGACAGCAGTGTCATCAACTACACTGCACCAACAGCTATTCCAGAGATTTTCAGACACTTAGTGGGTTAAGGCACAAAATACCTTTCTGAGCATATTGTGGATATCATCAGAAACACTGACCGACTTTACATTTCATTACAGAGAGTGTAATTAGTTCTGTTTCACCGGATAAAGTGCAGCACCACTGTGAGAAGTATGGGATAATATTTGGAAAGCACTAATGTCCCATTCTGCTGAAAGTATGCATTTTGTCTGCATGTTGATGTATCATAATAGATATCTTGTTACTTCTAAATGTTTTTAAATAACATGATATTTTTCCCATATTACACACACCGAATAGTGGGGTTACTAATGAAAATGCATCTATTTTACATTAAACACTAAATTCATAGAAAGATTTTCATTGCAAATTAAATTATTAGAAGAACAATTGGAGTGAAAATTTGAATCTTTGACATTTTAATACATAAAGTTCAGTGTTTGATATGTTCCCCATTTGCTTTAATTACAGTGTGCCTTTGAGCACCAGGAGCTCCACAAGGCTCTGAGAAGTAAATCTGATCTGATAAGATCTGATGAGTTATATGAGAGAAGTTGTCTGTACCAAGCTTTAATGAAAAAGACAAGACTAAAAAAATGCATCTAACCTTTCAGTACAAAGGCTCTGACATTAAATTCACTTACATTTGAATATTACCCTGAGCGTTTAGTTGTCACTGGTTCAGGATTCACCTTCCTTTGTTTTAATTAATTTCTACATTCTAAAAATAATTTTGGACCCTACACTATACTGCACTTTTACTGTTTACAAATACACTATATGTCCACAGGGTTGTAGACACTCCCTCCTCACTCCAGAAAATGCAATGCTGTAACTCCACAGTGCAGTTCTGTTGAATTCTGTGTCTCTTTATTCCTTGGCATGGCAGAAAGAAGCTTCACAGATACAGGAAGTGTTAATGTTTGCACTTTTATTCAACCCACCTTAGATATTTCATTGTTGTTGTTCTGGAAACTGGGAGTTTAATGTGTAGTGCAGGGCCTATAAATACCCACAGACTGTCCTTCTCTGATGTGCCACTATGGACCTAATGGGGGCACTAATCGGAGCTGGAGTGCACTGCTGGGGAAGGCGTGAGGGCTGCTGGCTTGTTCACTGCTGGCTGGAGGTGATAGATGAGTCCGGCGTGGACCCTTCAGCAGGGCTGGGATACAGCCACCCCCCTCCTACTAACCCAGCCTGACAACTCAGCAGCCCACCTGCAGCCTGCACACCTTGGGTGGCTCCAACTCATTACTCCGCTCCATAGGACAACAAAAATAGCCTACTCCTCCACCCACACTCAAACAAGACTCGCCTGATACTGACAATCACTTGAATCTAACACAGGATATCAAGTGTGATTATTCCACATATCAGAATGTTTATTAAAAGCTTAAAAGCAGTGGTCTAATATGCTACCACAATGATCTGAGGATCACAGGTTTGAATCCTTGGTCATGCTGCTTGCTATCAGTAGCCAGAGTCAGAGACAGGAAATTGGCCATCTCTGTGGGTGGGTAGATGGCACTCTCTCCTCACACTCAGTGAGATGCTGGCCAATAAAAGGCATAATTCAGCCATTGTATTGGCGCTAGGGACCTGGTGATTTCCTCAGAGCATGTTGGCTGCCCAGCAATGATACAAAGCAGCAGTTTGAAAAGATGTATCAGAGGGGGCATGCACTCGTCCTCACCCTCCTAGTGTCGAGAGCATCATATGTGATGGGGGAGAGTACTAATGGGGTTGGGGAATTGGCACTTCTAAATTGAGGTGGAATAATTGGGGACATAAAAATTCCACACTCAAGTGAATACATTATTGATCAGTAAAATAAAGAGTCAAAAAGGAATTGACACCAACCCTCTTAAAAATAAAGGTGCTTCAAATTGCTATTGTTGTTCCATTAAAACAGAGTTTGGAGGACCTTTAAATTGTTAAATTGTTGTTTGACACCAGCTGAAGCAGCTTCATTTTTAAGAGTGTACAAAAACAGTCAAACTAGTAGGAGTAAATAATATTAGACCAAAGGTAGTATTTCTAACTCAGAGTTGATGAAAATATCAAAACTTGAAGTTTTGAGCTTATAGTTAAAATTGAAGTGGATCTTTGTGGGATCCACTTGGTCTGAAATAAAATGTTGAACCTCCAAACTGAGAACAACAGCAAAGTACAGTAGGCAATATTCTGTCGTAAACAATGGAAGTTCATTTAAAAATACAGTTCAAAGTGCATTAGAATACATTAATACATCCAACACGGACTTTTTAAACCGTTGGTGGTGCTAAACAGATGGCAGAATGAACTTGGTCACATTATTTCTTGCTTGAGGCTTACATATTTAGAAATATTATCTTTCTTTATATTTATGTCATAAGGTATTCAGCCTCTGAATAGCCTCTGCAGCAGTGCTACCTTTCGTTGGCTTTTCCCCCTTCTCTTGCTTTTAGCCTTGATTCCATATTTGCCTGAATTAGCCATTGCATTATTCAGGCTTTGTCTGGTGGGTTGGGTTTAAATTTCAAGGGTGTAAATATTATGATATCACCATATTAACTTAGCTAGTACCATAAATCAGTGAATGACATGTTCTGTTTATCAGTAACGTGTATTCAAAAGAATTTCACTACAAAAAAATGACTTCTATCTCAAGTATTCTTAAGTTTGTGATTTGAAAAGTAAGAATTATGAGATAAATCTTTGGCATTGGCCCTTTCATTGGACCAGGTCTTAAAATCTGGGCCCTCTCAGACCCTGCCGAGAATGGAAGGTGGGGCAGAGCCAACCCTCTGGGTGACCAATGTGACTAAATTTGTGGTGGCAGGGAGCAAGGGGGGAAAATGAAACAGCATCTGGAAAGGAGCAAAAGGGATGTGTGAGTAAAGGTCCACGTGGGAAGGAAAAGGAGTGTGACATTCGAGTCTCTTGGTAGAAGGTTTCTCTGAAGCTGTATCTGCTTTTCGTTACATTTAGTATTTCGGTTTAAAAAGCCATTGAAAGAAAGGTTAGACTGCAGGTAAACATTGCTGCAAACATTGTTGTGTGAGAAATATGTCAAACAAGTGAGACACATGTCTCTACTTTAACCTAGCACCTGAAGGAAGCTTGAATTACAGTGAGGGATTACAGGAGTTCATGGTTTATCCCCTTTGGCTAAAGAACAGTGCTCTTTCAACTTCAAATATCTTTTTTCTGCTTCAGTATCTCAAGTGCTAGAAATTGTCACAGGATCAATCTGATTGACTCAGGCCCAATTTGCTCGCCTGCTTGTGGCAGCCAATTATATTGAGTTATTCCAGCTGCAGTAGTTTTACCATGACAGGTCCAGCACAGTCCCCAAGGAACATAGCTCCTGTGTGCCAGAGGAATCTTCTCTGAGTGAGCCACTAACAGAGAAACTGCAAAGAGGTTTCACGTGCACTGTAAAGATGAAGCGTTTGTCCTAACTATGCGTTCTTTATAAGGGGTGTCTATAACATACCCCCAGGTTTTATGGACTGCATACTAGTTTCTTTGTATTTATATTTTGTAATTTTTATGTCAACCTAGTAACACAAAGCACAATTTTCAGCTTTAACAATTCAACTTATCAGCATGTTGTCTCATTTCTATAGATGAAACATGAAGCCTTAATTAGTTATTGCAGGATCATGTGAGCACAATATGAGAGATTTTAAAGATTGTGCACACTGTTTACGTTTGGGGGATTAAGGTGATATCATATAAACGTGTATGTGTGTAATTCCTCTTGTTTGCTTTTCTATTACAAAGTGCAGAAAACAGCCCATCGCTTAATGAAACATGCTTTCAATGTGAAACATTACTGAGGTTTGAAACACACTGACTCAGTTAACAGCCGTAGTGAATTGGTATAGAGGCTGATAGGAGAGATCAAAGAGGCTAGTTCACTGCTCTGCTTGCTTCTCGTTTGTTCCACTGTGTCATTCAATCAAAAGGATTATAATATAATGTAAGCATCTCCACAATGGTAACTATATAGAAGAAGATATTTCTTCATCTTGAGAAATGAGGTGGTGATTTTTCAGAAACTTATTTTTAAAATTACCCATTTCCAACACATAATCTACAAAAACATGACCACACATGACCCTATGGTAACCATGCTCAGTGTCAACCATCAGCCAGAAGAACTATGGATCTGGACGTTTCTGGAGTGATGAAGTTTTGTAATTTGTAGTTGTGGCACACAGATCTAATCACTGGACTTAATTCTTTGGCCTCACCAATGTTCTTGTGACTGAATGCAATCACATTTGCACAGCTCTGTCCCAAATCATACAGTAAAGCCTAAATGGACAAACAATTTTTATATAATTGAAAGGAAATGCTGGAATTAAGAGTAAAACATGTTGGACCTAACTCTTCCAGTACAGGTAATATTACATATTCATGCAAAATATTCCAGTCCTATTTCTCTTCATCCACAACCTAAAAGTGTGCACTTTTTGAGTTTACTTTTCTCTGGAGAGAAAGGGCTGCTCTGAACTTTAATTTGTCTTGTGATATCAAGCCAATGCTTTTTCTATTCAGAGCACAAAAGGGCATGCTGCAATATATGACAAAAACAAAGATAATCAGATTAATAACTGCTGTTTGTTCGCTGGTTATTGCTGTGATGCTCATATTGCCATTGCGTCTCACAGATTTTTTTGTATGTCACCAACCACTTGAGATGTGGGCCAGGGTATATCACTTCTCATCTCTTGTCTGATAGCAACAATGATGAGGTTGATGGTAAACATGGGCCAGATGGGCCTGAAATAAAGACTACAGTATCCAAGATTCATTCATTATCTCATATAAAATGTAATTCAGCAGTGAAATTGTGCTCTTGACTCATCAGTCAAAGCCAGAGAAAGAAATCCTTCTAACAGCTCATTTTCTCATTTTTGAATATAAGCAGTAATCAATTACACAGATACAGCTAAATTAATTGAGACAAAAGGTAAATGCTAAACCAGTGTATTAGATCTTTGACATCCTCCATCCTGCGTGACTCTCTTCAAATGCTTGTGAATGTGTGTGTTTGTGCTGTGGTGAATATGCTGAGAGTGTGTGCTAATTGTATCTGATTTGTTACTTTGTTGAGCTCTGCTGTCAGAACAGGAGTAAATGAATGTTTTATGAGTTGGGGCTTGTGTAAATGTGGCAGTTCCCCAGCCTCATGCTGTCATTTCCAATTCCATGTTATCCAGCTTCCCACTCCCAAAGCTCCAAACACAGCAGAACACAGCTTAGACAACTTAATTATGGTGGGAAATTTAGTTTGAACGTGTCACTTTATGCCTCAGGTCACACTCATCCACAGGTCGGGGGCTGGTCAATTGGCACCTGTGTTCAACTACAAGGACAACATGTGTGTATGAATGTGCAAGAGTATTATTCATAAGAAATAAAAGACAACATAAAACATATAACATGAAAACAACAGGAACTAGAAATAAGAGTCACAGAATAGTTTATATTTGGTGTCCTCACTTACTCTACAAAGTTATTTATCCTTATAAAAGTAATGCATTTCATGTTCTTTCATACATTCCACCCACCATATTTAATGCTTTTTAATTTGTTAAATTTGTAAAAAAAAAAAAAGGTAAATATTCTTTTGAATGTGCAGAAGTGTATAAATCATAAAATAGGCTTATTTACACTTAGAAAATGAACAATACATAAAATTTGACCAGAGGTGTAATGTAATGTAATGTTAAACTATAACCAGGACTGCATTTAGTTCCTCGTGAAGCTTATGACACATGTGCATGGTACATAGCATGATCCAGGTTTTCTTGCTTTGATGCATTCCTCAGATCAGAACTGAATTCCTCAAAACAATTTCTGACAAAGGAAGACCAACAGGATTGCATTGACAGCCCTGTCAGCAAATGACAGTATAAACAGTAAAACATGAACCCATGAGTCCAAGCCAGTCTCACACATACAGTAAAGTGTAATTTGGTATTGTAAAAGAAAATTGGAAGCTTTCAATTATTGTCATAAATAGCCATAAAAAATACTTTTAAACCCCCCCAAAACAGTTACATAAACATAAACATAAAACAGCTTAATTTGAGCCCTGTGCAAAAGCCATTGAGAAAAAACAATGGACAATTGTAATGTAATGGACAATGTAAATAAACTGAAACACTTGATAGAATCTCTTAAAATAATGAAATAACATTTGATTTGTATTTGTTATATAATGTCATGGGAATATATCAACAATGTGATACTCAATTTAGAATTATAGAGATAAATAAATAGGAGAGAATGGATATGGGTGTATTGAGTGAAAATAAGGCTATTTGTTTTGTCTACTGACAACAAATAACATATCATTTTCATAGGGGCCTGTCAGCTATTTTTAGATGGTGCTAACATGAATGCACACAAAACTAATGTGCACACATGCAATTTATAAATAATCAACAATCAGATCAGCTAAAGTGGTCATTAGATGTGCAGTAATTGGCTAGATTGTTGTTTTTGCAGGGCCACAAATAGGTAATTTATTGCACTTCAGTAGGTTTCATCTACATTTTTCGTTTTAACATATATAAATTCTTTCTTCAACAGTTTTTGATGGATGTCTGCAAAAATGACAGTAACAAGTAATGTACAGTGTAACCAGAAAGTATCAGAATTACTTTATTAATCCCAGAGATAAATTGCAAATTCTTACAGCTGCACCCATTTATAATAAAATAAAAATAGAATAATAAAAAAATAATAGAAAATAGAATAGAAATAAAAATAATGGAGTAATGAAAAGAATAAGCAGAATAAACACTTTGAATCAGCAGAATAAACATATATATTTATATATATATATATGTATGTATGTATATATATGAGCATGTTAAAATACTTGTGAAAAAAGCCAATGGCTATGATAAAAAATATTAACATACAGAGTTATTGCACAGATAAGTAAAATTAACAAATTGCAAAGTGAAACATGGGGGTTTGTAGTGGTTACCCATTAAGGGAGTTTAATGTCCACAGGTAGGAATGACCTCCTATGGTGCTCTGTAGTGCATTTTGGTGGGAGGAGTCTTGCACTGAAAGTGCACCTGTGTCTCATCACTGTTTGGTAGAGTGGGTGAAAGTCATTGTCCATAATGGCCTGCAGTTTAGACAGCATCTTCCTCTCCAACACTGCCCTCAGCTCATCACCATCACCAACGTTTGAGTTTGTTGAGTCTTTTGGTGTCTGCCACCCTCAACCTGATGCCCCAGCATGCAACAGCATAGAAGATAGCACTCGCAACCACAGAGTCATAGAATATCTTAAGCATTGTCCAGCACCCCAAAAAATAGAGGCAACTTTGGCCCTTCCTGTAAAGGGCATCAGTGTTCTTAGCCCAATTCAGATACTTGTATTCCTCCACAGTGTCCACTATGATCCCCCTGATGGTCACAGGTGTCACCAGTGTCTTGTTCCTCTTCAGATCCACCACTAGTTCCTTCGTCTTTGTAACACTGAGCTCCAGATAGTTCAGCTTGCACCATGCTTGCACCAACATCCTTCACCGTATCCCTGATACATTCAACTATTGCAGAGTGATCAGAAAACTGCAGATGGCAAGTCTCTGTGCAGTAGCTTTAGTCCATGGTGTAGAGGGTGAAGAGAAAGGGAGAAAGGACAGTTCCATGTGGGGCTCCAGTGTTGGTAACCACTCTATCTACTTGCATCTCTGTTAACTCTCTGTCTACACAGGAGATCTGTCCAAATGGTATTGAATGCACTGGAGAAGTCAAAAAACATGATCTTCACAGTGCCAGCAGGCTTGTCCAGGTGACTTGGTTGAGCAGGAAGATGATGGCATCCTTCAACTCCCAAGTTGGGCTGATAGGTGAACTAGAAACACAGATGGCTGGACTATGGCTCGGGGTCAGGACATGGGAGGACAGAGTCAGCCATGTCAGATCTGAACAGATTAATTTCATTGGCCTTGTCCACACTGCCCTCAACTTCTCTGTTGTTGCTGGACCTGAAACTGGTGATGGTCCTCATTCCAAACCACATGTCCCCCATGCTGTTTTGCTGGAATTTCCACTCCAGCTTCCTTGTATATTTGTCCTTAGCCTCCCTGATGTCTTTAGTTCTCTCTGGATTGTTCTCACCACATCCGATCTCAACGTCCTCCCCATGCGGTTCACAGAGCACCAGCCAGTCTGTAGTCTCAAAGCAGACTTGCAGTGCATCTTAAATCTCCTCACTCTTTGTGTGGTCACCAGCTGGCTTTTGACTAGGGGCACATTTGACTAGCAGCCAATTTCAGATCAGACCTACCCAGAGGGGTAAACAGCTGTTTCCATCCATAATATAAGCATCACCTGGTCCAGTGTTCGTTGCTCTCTGGTAGGACAGTCCACATACTGAGTGAAGGTTGATAATGCCTTGGCAATAGTGACATGGTTGAAGTCACCTGATATGGCGATAAAGGCACTCAGGTGTTAAGTTTGGAGACTACTATGGTTGAATTCATAGCGCTTCACTTTTTACATATTTTGTAATGTTACAGCCTCAAATGAATTAAATTCATTTTTCCCCTCAGAATTCTACACACAATATCCCATGTAGACCAAGTGAGAAAAGGTTGTTTGAAATCTTTGCAAATTTATATATAAAAAAAAATAATACCAAAAATATAACGTATTTAAGTATTCACAGACTTTGCTCAATTCTAGTTGAAGCACCTTCGGCAGCAATTACAGCCTCAAGTCTTTTTGTATATGATGCTATAAGCTTCTCTCTTTTGTCTTTGCAGAACCTCTCAGGCTTCATCAGATTGAATGAGAAGCATTGAGTGAAGAGATATGTATTTTAGATATCTCCAGAGATGTTAACTCAAGGACAGAGAGTTGTCCCAAAGCAAGTCCTTTGTTGCTTTGTGGCTTAGCTGTGTGCTTGGGGTCCTGTTGGAAGATAAACCTTCATCCCAGTCTGAGGTCCAGAGCGATGGAGTGCTACAGAAATGGGTGTCCTTTTTGAAGGTTCTCCTCTCTCCAATAAGCAACGTTGGAGCTCTGAATGATCATTGGGTTCTTGATCACCTCCCTTACTAAGACCCTCCTACCATGTTTGCTCAGTTTAGCCATGCAGCAAGCTCTAGGAAGAGTTCTGGTGGTGCTGGCTTCTTCCATTTACGGATGATGGAGGCCACTGTGCACATTGGGACCTTTGATGCAGCAGAATGTCTTCTATACCCTTACCCTGATCAGTGGAAACAAAATTCACCTGAGCTCAATTTTTAGTGTCAGGTCAAAGGCTGTGAATAATTATGTGCATGTCATATTTTTGTGTTTTATATTTGATAAATTTGGAAAGGTTTCAAACAAACCTATGTCACTTTCTCATCATGGGGTATTGTGTGAATTTGGGGGAGGGGGAATTAATTAATCCAAAATTAATTTAATCCACACAATAAAATGAGCAATAAAGTGAAGTGCTGTAAATACTTTCTGGATGCACTGTATGTATTGAATTATGTAGGGTTCAGTAACTGCTGAGAATTACATCACTGGGTTTCTGAACTTACATCACAAATTACAACATATTTCCTCACTTATCCACCACTCATCAGTACTCACACTGAATGTTTATTTGACCATTCTGTTAAACGTAATTTCAGTGACTGCTTGTGATACACAATATTAGCTGCTTATGTCTCCACCTTCTCAATGTATGAATTAGCTCAGTGTAAAAAGCAACCTTCAGCCTTTACGCATACTTGTCACCTGTTTAAGCATCTGAAAATTTCACTTGATTTTCATGACCAAAATATAAAATATATTTTCTGCTCTGCCTCTGAATGCTATACTATTTGGACATTGGGACAACTGCTCATTTGTTGTCACTTCTGGAATCAAGTATTAAAAGTATTATGATCACCACTCCACCTCATCCCCATGCTATGTTTATCATCTCCATAGAGTCCTATTCTCCTGGCGAATACTTCTCTACAGGCACTAGATAATCTGTGTGTGTGTGTGTGTGTGTGTGTGTGTGTGTGTGTGTGTGTGTGTGTGTGTGTGTGTGTGTGTGTGTGTGTGTGTGTGTGCGTGTGTGTGTGTGTGTGCGTGCGTGCATGTGTGTGTGTGTGTGTGTGTGTGTGTGTGTCAGGTCAGGCAGGTGCTACTGAAAGCATTCATTAGAACATTTGGACATATAGTGTAGCTTTAAATCATCCTGCTAACTGTCCTCA
The DNA here is from genome assembly GCA_034509495.1 of Acestrorhynchus altus. NCBI lineage: Eukaryota > Metazoa > Chordata > Actinopteri > Characiformes > Acestrorhynchidae > Acestrorhynchus > Acestrorhynchus altus. The sequence continues at coordinate 11,249,611 of CM067507.1, read as the reverse complement.
GTACAACCACTTCAGATAAAATCGGCTGTACCTGATAATTCACTGATTCCCAAACAAGCTGATTTTGCATTCAAAAAGACATGATGTGCACGCCTACACATGTACACGACTTTCAGAGTTGTCAGATTGCTGTAATCTTCTATTTGTTGCACTAACTTCCAGTCACAAAACTTTTAACACTATGGATTTAGACTTACTGAAGATCCAGACTTCAAACATAGTAGGTATTTGCTAGGAGACTTGCAATGCATCAGCAATCACTCACGGTCTCATAGATTGCATCTTTCAGCAGTTCATACATAGTGACTGAGCAATTCAAATAATGGTTCATGTGTGGTCTGTATGAGTAGCCCAACTGGGAACCAGAAAGTTTTGTCCTCAAGTTCCATGTTGACCCCACATAAGAATGTCCACCAGGGTCAGTGATGCTTCCAAAAGAGGTTAAACAGAGGCCTCATCTGTATTGTCAGCTACATACTGGGTCCAAGATGGGATGGACTTAAAATGGACTGTAATAATCTGGCCCATTCGGAAAGCCTACCTGGGTCCCAGTAACAACACATACAGTATACATAACCACTCAGAGCCCTCACCTCTCTAGAACCCACTTAACCCACGGTTCACACATGTGACACCCATGTGACACCCACATGAGTTGTTAGCTGGGTCACTCAAAGCAAGCACAGACTTGATGCAACTTTTGATAGATATCTCCAAAAATAGTGACATGAAAATCAGCACTAAAATCATGTACACTGAACCTTGAATAACATGCAATTTGAGCCTAAACTAAAAGGTTCAGTTGGGTAATTTTATGTAGAATTATAAAATCAGCAATCAGTTCATTACTCTCAGGTTCTAAAGTGACTGATAAAACTCAAAACGTAACTTTTTATATAAAATTGTTTTTGGTGCTGACACGGAAAACGTGAGAATTAGAGCCTGAATACTAGCTGAAAACATGTGTTCCTAACAAAGTACCTAACAAAACTGAGCAGCAAAGATGCAGTGCTAACACCTGATGACAAGTCTAGTTTACAATGTGAACTTCTTTAATTTTGTCTAAGAGCTGTCTCTATGTCAGTCCCCATGTCAACAATCTGTCTACTTAAGTTTTCACACCATATTTGATGTAGTCTGGGTTACACAAATGGATTTCTTTGTCCATGGAACAGTGTTACCATTGTTAGTTGTTTCAGAGACATGTTTGTTTTGCTTTGTGTTAATTCTGCAAAATTATTATTTGTGCATTTCTAATAATGCCTATATGATGTTTATAGTTTGAAAAAGATTGATCTCTTGATTTTTACTACACTGAATCCATTTTTTCCATATATACTCTTATGATTTAGTGCTGTTACCAGTCCAGTATGGACTACTGCTCACCCTATATAGTGCTTCTAGGTCTACTGATGGTCCACAGAACACAGGCTGAGAAACTCTGTTTTAGTTGACACTATATATAAATATAATATAAATCATGTATCAACACTTGCAATATTAGATGATAGATAGATAGATAGATAGATAGATAGATAGATAGATAGATAGATAGATAGATAGATAGATAGATAGATAGATAGATAGATAGATAGTATAGTGGTATCCTAAAAACAACTGGGCCACTGGAGAGAATCTATTGATGATGATGTCTGTGAGAGTCCAACCGCAGGCACCTTTTACATCAGTCAAGTGACATTCCATCTTGCTCATGCTAATGTGCATCACTGTTCCATAAACTCCATACAAGACAGCCATCACAGTCATAAACAGCAAACTTCATATGGAGTGAGAGCATAGATTGCAAGGAGAGAAGCTGTGTCACGAGTCTCCTAGGACCAAGTTAGTGAGCCGTAAAGAAACACGGTGTCTGATGAGCTGGAAGGCCTCGACAAAAAGCTACAGAACAAAACTAAGGAGTACACAAACAACACTAAATAAATAAATAAATATATGTATGTATGTCATATTTATCCCTTTTAACAAGAAAAAATTAGTAACGTTCTGTTATTGTTCTGCAAAACCATCGATGCACAGCAGCACTTTATCTGGTTAATATATGCCAAATTCGACCCAGCACTGTGACTTCCATTCTCCAGGACACATTCAGCACTAATGTTGCACAGCATTAAATCAATAAGCAATGGATTGTAATGGCCTAAATCTATTAGCCATGGAAGACAAACCTCTGACTCAAAAGATGCCATCCTTTCCCCTCTTGAATCCAGTTAGACAGAGCGTAGCCCCCTCTCAAAAAGCAACACGTGATGTATTCTGCTTGATTAGTGAAGTATTAAATGTGAGTAATTTAAAGCAATGGTCCATTAGACAGCACTGACAAGTAGGCTTCTGTCCAAAAACTCACTGGACAGAGCAGGAGCAGCATTACTGAGACTAAATTAATGTAGAATGGGGGTGCATAAGGAGGAACGGAATGGCAAAAAATGATGACGATGAGAGATCTTGTGTTTTTATGTGCATACTTCCATGAAGAGTTTTCATATTTCTCTTGAAAAAGACCATTACGTTTCTGTCATTGGGCAAATATAAATGATTTGGATGGGAATTCTGAGCAGAGTGAAGAGAGATGGGAGAGCTGTGTTTTTAAACACCCTACATAAATAGACTGTGTCCTTGAACTACCCATGCATGTTAATGTGGCTGTGACAGCATCCCTTCCAATCCTGCCACACTATTTCCAACTCCATTAGACAAAACATCTCTTCTCCCATTCCTGCCATTGTCAGTATGTCTTCATCCTTCCTTCTTGGGGGCTTATGAGGGAAGGTATCAGAAAACAGATTGGACAAAATAGATGTTTGGCTGCTGAGGATATTACAGCACATGTGCCCCCTCCCCCTGTAAGACAGCTGGGCTAAAGCGCTTTTGGCAGGGGTCTGCTGCAGTGAACTAATGGTGCTCGCTGGGTGACAGGCTGAGAGGAAGAGGCCCAGTGAAGGCCCCCTCGCTTGGCCCACATGTCTACTCAGGCTGCTGTCTCCTCTGCGTGCCATCCACCCACAAGGACAGCCAGCTAATTTAGGCATGCCCAATGACAGCCATGAAATGATGGGTAGTTTGGTCTTTTTCAAGAGCAGGGTAAACCTATCAACCATCCTTGGAAGTGTATGTGCACTCACAGGCATACCGTGTACACTGAAGTTCTTGTCAATGGTTCTCGCACGCCATCTGGATACAAGCATTATTATACACTATATGTCCAAATGTTTGTAGACACCCCTTCTAGTGAACAAATTCAGCTAATTTAAAATGCACCCGTTGCTGACATACATGTGCAAATGCACACACAGTTTGCAGAGACATATAGAGAAGTACTGTTAATAGATTAGGATTCTTTGGAGCAGATAAACATGAGCCTGTTGGCACCATGCCTACTGCCACACATGGACGAGAGGGGTATAAAAAAACCAGTATTGAACTGTGGAACTATGTTCTCTGGAATGATGGCACTTCATCATTTTGGTATGAGTTGGGGAGTTGGGATGAGATGGATTGGTGGTATCCTAATTTTAGAAACTCTTTGTCAAATGCAATCAAATCCTCACAGCAATGCTTCAAATACTAAATAACCTTGATTTTCAAAGAAACAATGATTGAGCATGTTTTAATATATTAGGTCTTCTGGAACAAAATCTTGTATCACCATTTTCTTTACAGTTGTCATCTGAATGATACTTGAATGTGCTGACTATTCTTTACAATGTGTTGAAATGAAATAGAAATTTGTACTCTTATGGGAAGGTCACAGTTTGGAAATACAAGGTTTGGCTGACTGTGCTTGCTTTGCAATATTCAGAAATAATATGTGAAACAATATATTCAGAAATAATAAGTGAAACCATTTGCTAGCAAAAGCTGATCTTGAGATGGATATTTCAAGAGGGATAATAAATTGAGTGCCAATTTAAAAAATGTCAATTTGTAAAAAAAAATGTGTAGAACTTTATTGCATTGGTTAAATTATGAGTTAATCATTTCATCTATTAGTTTCTTTATATATGAAAAATTTCAAGCTAAATTCTTATCATAGCACAGTGACAGCCCTAGTTAAAATAACAAATGATCTCTTATCTCTGTGCTCTGTGTCCCTGCTTGTGTTACTAGATTTAAGTGCAACATTTGATACAATAGATTAATATCCAACCCTGTTCCTGGAGGCACACCTGCTCTGCAAGTTTTAGAGCTTAGAATTCTCCCCACGAACCTGATTCAACTAATCACCTTATTAATAATCCCTTCAGAGTTGCAAGGGGTGTGTTAAAGCTAAAACATAGGTGTGCCTCTAGGAACATGGTGAGGAAACACTGCAATAGATCACATTATTCTCCTTGGTCAGAATCACAGGGACAGGCCTTTTGTGATTCAGATCTTACTTAACCGATCGGTTCAAATTCATAAAGGTAAATCTTCCAATCTCTGAAATGAGATATGAAATCCCACAATGCTCTATTTTAGGACCAATACTGTTCACACATACATTTACATGCTACCCCAGGGTACAGTTATAAAGAAAAATATCATTAACTTTCACTGTTATGTAGACGATACACAACTGTACATATCAGCCAAACCTGATGATAAACATAGGTTAAAGAAAATGGATGATGTGACAAAAGATGTAAAATCCTGGATGTTGCATTACTTCCACCTTCTTAATATTGACAAAACAGAAGTTCTCCTTTTGGGTCCTAAAGCTGTAAGAAATAAATTATTAGACTTACTGGATAAGTTCTCTGTTACACCTCGTTCAGCAGCAAATAAATCTTGGTGTCATAATTGATTCAGATCTATCATTTGATCAACACATGAGTAATATTACTAGGACATCTTTTCTTCATCTTAATATTATTTCCAAGTGAAGAAATGCCCTCTCTCTGTACAATGCTGAAAAATGAGTGTGTGCTTTTATCACCTCAAGGTTAGATTATTGCAATGCATTCTTGTCAGGATTTTCAAGCAGGAACCTAAATAGTCTTCAGTTAGTTCTAAATCCTGCAGCCAGGGTCAGACTAAAACTAGAAACATTGACCACATCAGTCCAATACTATCTGCACTGCATTGGCTTCTGGTCAAATTCCATATTGATTATAAAATTCTTTTACTTACATATAAAGACCTACACATGCTTGCTCCTGAGTACCTGCAAGATCTAATTACCCATTATAAGGCATCATGATCACTCAGGTCAAGCTTCCTAGTAGTTCCCAGAATTCAGAAGACTTCAGCAGGATAAAGAGCCTTCTTACAAAGCCCCCCAGCTCTGGAATAACGTTCCAGACAATGTTCGGGATTCAGACACAGTCTGAAGAAAGGCTAACATTGAACTCCCCTGCCACCCCCTTCAGAGGCTGACCTCAATCTCCCCTGTCACCCATCTGAGATGGACCCCAAGCACCCCTGCCTCCCCTTCTCATTGGCTGCCCAGCTTCCAGCAACTGGAACTGGACTAGTTTCCCACCCTGCCCTGGACTAGCAGGAGTTTATTTCTTTATCCTTTGTTTCATGTGTTGTTCACCTTCTTCTTTTTTTTCTGTAAAGCTCCTCTGTTACAAACATCAGTTGTAAAAAACACTATACAAATACCTTTTGATTTGACTCTTTCTGCTTTCAGGGTTTATTTATTTATTTATTTATTTTTATTTTATTTTTTTTTTACTATTCACATCTGTGTCCTGTAGAGTTTCCAAATATAAAATGTATACATGGGAGTGACTAAATCTCCCATTTCATTTGCTTCAAACCTCTCATTAGCAATAGTAATGCAGCATACTACACAACAACATGGCTAAACAGATGTAGTTAAAAAAACAAACAAACAAACAAAAAGGAAATCCCAGTTTTCTTGGCATAAATCTCATAAAGAACCTGATCTTGATAACTTACACCCACATCACCCACACTTCCTTTGCCTTCTGAGAACATCCTAAACCCATTCTCTGCTCTCTCTACCATTAAAAAAGGAGCTAACCAGCTGTTTGATTTGGGAACTACCATGCCGCTGACCATAAGACTCTACGCTTATAATAGAGCATATCATTGACTTCTCCTCCCTTCATTACATTTTTCCAGACCTTTAGCATCTACAAGACCTCCGTTACTGTGGCTGATCCCTCCCACAAACTGATTGCCTTTTCCATCTATTAAGAGGTTCCAGAGCAGGTCCTCCAGTTTGTGTAGAAGCTTGTTCCCACAAGCTGTTAGTCTTGTGAACTGTGCTGCTCAAACTCCCATTCATCACACTGTACCCTCTCACTTCAAAACTCTCACCACCAACCAGCAAACATACACACACATACAACACATGTGTATATACACATTCACACATCCACCATCATCATCATCATCATCATCATCATCATCATCATCATCACCATCATCAACAACTTACTCTGCTACTGTTTTTAATATGCCATTTTTACATATTTGACTGCTACTTAATACATTAAAACCCAGTAAAAGTTTTAATATGTTAGTGGTTATTGCATTGACACTTTTTACTGTACAGTTTACAGTATGTTTCTGTTTAAAGTTACAGTTTCTGATTAATATACAGTTTAACTTGTGTATCTCTCAGCCATCTAAAAAACTGACCTACCTCTGTCTTTCTGTGTATTCCTCCATCCATCTCTCTGCACACCCTGCAGTAAAGTGAACAAAAGCCTCACCTCCTTTTAAACATGACACAATGTTTTTAATGAGTGAACATACTTACACACTCTACACATTTTCACCTTGTGTAGCTGTTTCCTCTTTTTCTGTCCCTTTCACTTGTGCTGTTTAGATCAGTATGAGTGCTGCGGCATACTGGGAACACTGGCCCATGAGATGTCAATCTACCATGCTCAGTTCTCATGTAGGCCTGATCAGCAGTTTTATAACAGTGTTTTATCATAGGTGAGACTCCCTGGATATTTAATCCTACACTCAATTGCATTATGCAAACATTTTAATAGTCTACATTATGTCTTAATTTGGACAAAGATATTTTTTAAGATTTAAATGAACATTAATAGAGAAAGTTTTTAAAGTACTGAGACTTTAGACCATTTCTGTTTGCCCATTCCTCATGAAATTGTTTGCACAAGACAATGGTGAGCCAATTCACAAAGGAAAAGTTCAGGATTATGTAGACTTCGGTTCTGGAAATGTTCAAACAGGAGGATAATCAAGAATTGCTGATAGAAACTGACAGGTATTTTCTGCAGCTATGGAACTTTACAAAAACATTGATTGGGTGATGTCGCAGCAATTTGGACAGGGAAGATGAGAAGAAATAGCACAGCTGCTCCCAGCTTTACTTTCAGCACCTCAGTCTGGGCAAAGTGCAATTTTCACCTGAGCTGTATTTGACCCAGTATATTTTGGTGCTCTTCTCAGCACTTTTTTGAAGATTCTCGTAAGTACTGAGATGTTTTTGATGCCACTATTCCTGGTGTGAGTAAATGCTTAAATCAATTTTGTGACATTCTGTCAAATCTATGAAGAACTGAACAATTCTCTACTGAATGGGCATGAAGGACATCGCTCCTAATGTACACAGAGCATCAGAATCTGCTTTGGCAGGAGAAACACGAGAGAACAAGAGAAAACAAGATTTGAAGTTCATTTATCTTCAGTAATGAGAAGCGGCTCATTCTACAACAAATGTGCTTTTAAAGATTGACTGCCTTCTATTAATGAGGAAACTGAAAAGCATGCCAGTTGAAAGTCATGACAACCAAACTATAGAGATATAGAGATAAACTTTTTAACAACAGTCTTTAACAACCAAAAAAATAAGAACAACTAAACCAAAAACTATTGGCAGCTGAATTACACAGCTGATCAAATGTGGAGCTGTAGAGAATCTGTACATGGTCATATTGGCGTAGATTTGTTCTTAACATATAGCTTAATCTATGCCTTTGCATGACAAGGGCGGGAAATTGTGAATATCCACACTGTGGGACTAATAAAGGATTATCTTATCATAAGGTCAGCATGTTCAATGCCAAGTGTCAGCTAAAGAACTATAAGGTCCAACCATCTGCAAGAGAGTAGAAACATGGACAGAAATACATCTGAGCTGGTTATGGCCATCATTAAGCTCTTAGAATGGTCTTCCACCAGTCCTGCCTTATTGCACAGAGTGCAGTGCTTAAAAGTCAGGTTCATGCCAGGAAATCATGGTTCAATCAAAAAACAAACAAGCATATATAAAACTCTCCAGTCTTCATTCCTTCATAAGGGTTATTGTAACATAATAATAATATGAATAATATTAATAAAAATAATAATAATAATAATAATAATAATAATAATAATAATAGTAGCAGTATATGTTTCTAAATTATTAAATTATTATTTAAGATTTTTAATACAATTTATACATTAATACAAATATAAAGTAACACTAGTCATTACTATTATTATTACTATTATATTTGTATTATAGTTGTTGTTGTTGTTGTTGTAAGAAGAAGAATAATTATGAAATACCACATATTCTAATTGTGTAAAACTGTGATATTATCTCACTAATATCACAGTTTTATGCACTAATAAAGATACATAATATTATGTGACAGTGCTAATATTAGAAACAATCATCTTGAGATTTGTGATATTTAACAAATTAAAAAACACACGAAAAGGAAGTCTAAAAACCTGGGAACTATGAAGTTATCAGACATTATCAATAACTTCATAAGTATTCATTTATATTATAATGATAATTTACAGGTGGATACACTGTTGAAAATGGAACTATGACTTTTTTGTTGGTAGAAGTGAAATACCTTCTTTCCCTTTAGGAGCCATTCCTCAAAAGAAAGATTTCTACCTAATTTTACTAATGTAGTTCCATAACTGATTGGAATATTAACAGCGTGGCGTGGGGGTGCGATTAGTGCTGCTGCAAAATCAATCACTTGAAACTTCAGACCTCAGACTCTTTCCTCATTTTTTATGTCTCCACTTTAATTAAAATACTTAGTGGGGGGAAATATCATTTGTACATCACAGGAGAGGCTGTCTAGATGAAGCCAAAGAATGACTTTATGCTTTTTATTTTTTTTTTTTCTCCCCAACAACCATCACAGCAGTTTGCAGCAGAAGGTAAAGGTAAATACTTTCTTCCCCCTTCTTTTTGTTCAAAGGTCTGTACAGGCTTGTGTGTGGGAGATAGTGGAAAGCAGTCAGAAACTCATCTTCGTGCTATCTCCCGAGACATACAGTATGTGCTAAAAAGACTTGTGTCTATAATAGGCTAATATTTACATAGGGAAGTTTGCCTGCCTTGGACATACAAAGAGGTTGAGGGAAGACTCACAGGAAAGAAAAAACACACGGGGGCAGGGGCAAACAGAAAAGGAGAAAATGGAATGGAGAAAGGAAATGGTGGGAAGAAGGAATGTTTGTGATGTGTGATAAGACTGGCTAAAAGCTTTGAGCTGCCCTATGCTCTGGTGCGAGCAGTGTGTGCGCGCATGTGTGTGTGTGTGTCTGTGTATGTGTGTGTGTCAGTGAAGGGATATGCCACAGCAAGCTTGGAGAGTAAAGAGTAAAAATCTATTTTTACAGAGCACAGATAGTCCAGCTTGAGGCCAGGATGGTACAAAGCAGCAGAAATGCCTTGAATTTGATTTAAATGTGTGCCTCATTTCAACAAACACAAAATATATTATATCTTAATATATTATAACATCAAATATTTGACTATGTGTTCACTTAAATAATTGACCCACTGACGTGATGTCACGTATCTGTCTCGTTTTGTTTATCTCCCCTTGTGCTTCTGAGCACATGTCCTGTCTCCACCCATTCCCAGCTGTGCCTGATTTGTAGCCCTGCCCCATCATTATCAGGTTCCAGTCTTGTCTGATGTTCTCATGTATATAAGCCCATTGGTCTCAGTCTGTCTTTATCCGTCTTCTTGTCAAGTTGTCTACATGTCTTTTCTAGTTGTTATGGTGAGTGTTTGTAATCTGTTAATAAATCTTCAAGCCTGCGTGTACTTACGCTTCTTACCTGTTTGTTAAGTCCGCGTACCTGACACGTGAATTGGTCTTATTCAACTCATTGTGTAGTATACGTCTATTATGTGGAAAATATGTTACAGAAGATATATAGCTATAGAAAAGGAAGCCATGAGGTATATATTTTTGTATTCAAATCAAATCAAGTCCAATCAATATAAAGTTTATTTAGCACATGCATGACATACATGATACAACTGTCTGATCATATGAAATAATACATTTTAAAATAGAAATAAAGACTATAAGCATTATATAATTGTTATTTTTATATTTGAAAAAGAGTGATATTAAGCTCTCCAGCAGCTTTGTAGCTCTTGAACTATAGAGCAGTGAGAATGTCGACTCTGGAATGATGGTGCTCCATCCAATAATTCTTGGTGAGTTGGGAATGAGGTTATCCAACATCCAGGACTCACCAATGATCTTGTCATTGAACGCAATCAGATTCACACTGCATTGCTCCAAAATCCCAGTATAAAACCTTTCCTGGACATTAGAGGTATGCAAAAAAAAATAAGCAGCTTATACTTTTTTATATACATTTTTTACCCTTGATTTCAGAAGAAGCAATGAGAAGCATAAGTGTTTAATGCTTACTCAGAAAGAAAAAGGAAAAGGTATAATATACAGTATATATGATGTACAGTATATATTGTTGGCATGACTAACCATCTTCCTGGCCTTGGTCGAACACCACTTGCTGTAGATGGTCTGCAGGTCAGGCAGCTCATTCAGATGATGTGCTCAGATGATCGCACCACACTCTGAAGAGCCCAGTATTTTTTCAATATTTGTAAGCATCTTTGTGGATAATGCATAGTTACATTAAATATATTGGACTGGAAGATATCATGGTGTGAAACCTTTCACCTTGGACTACTTTTATCACAAGTATGAATTCATATAAAGAAAATTGTTATCTATTGTGCATTTCATTCAATATAAATATTGAGATCCAGGTGGATTTCATTACAGGTTCTTTGTCCTGATGCTGTGATCTACCTGTCCTCAAAGCACAGGAAAAAAAACTGCATAAATGCTCTACCTTCAACTGTGCACTTGCATCTTGTGTAAACAACTGGTTTGATCCACAGCTGATGTGGCTTTGACCAAGAATCCTAACCTCTAATCACTCTCCTGGTGCTGCATGGGTGTGGAAAAAGAGGGCCAATGGGCTCCTGCTTGGGCTCCTACCAGTTCTGAGCCCAGCCATCCCTATGCCAAAATATCCCTGGGTACAGAGCTGTTTAGCAGTAACTGCGTTCTCTGAAGCAATGAAACTCCACCCAAAATGTCAGAATAAAGATCCAGATCATCCCACATCAGTACCTGACCTATCTACTACTAATCAACATTTAGTGCCCATATTAACCAGAAGAAATATATTATTGCTACAAAATACAATCTTAATACCCTACTTTTTACAGATGATTTCAGAAGAAACTTTGGATTAAGCTTTCAAGCATATATTCATATGTTTCAAAATGTGAAAAAACCTTGAGGCTTTGTGGGGTCAAATTAATCAAACATTGGCATCTGAAACACAGTTGTTTCCAGAAACAAAAGTAAGAACATAAGAAATAGGAATTTTGCAGTCTATTCTGATAAGTTTGGTGTGAAATGTTGAGCAATCATGCTAAGTCCATCTAAGGGGGGATAATAGCTGTAGTATGTGTGTGTGTGTGTCTGTAAGCAGTCCTGATGCGTACAAGCTTCATACAAGAGGATATGAGAATCATTCTGCAAGTGCAAGGGCTAAAAAGCCTCTTCACATGTGGAGATAATATCTGATCTAATTGAGTGCCATGTTGGGAGTGAGACTTGCTCAGTCTGCCCATTCTCCTGTTGCTCACAACAGTTGTACTCCGGCCAGCACAAAGAGATTATTATGGATGACAGATGCCACCATCTTTGGGGAAATAGAGGGATTATGTTGTTCTGGCAGGCTCTGTAGAGCGCAACATGACAATGAAATCCAAATAACTGGTTTGAGGCAGGCCTGTAGAAAATAAACAGATCCACAGGGGGTAAAAGGGACTCCGATGGAGCAGATGCCAAGATGATGACTTTATAGACAGAAGAGATATGCTGCTGCTTTTAGGGATCTCTTAGCCTCTGATATCCAGTGCTGTTTGAGCATTTGATCAAGTCTTTTGAAAAACACGTAATAAAATCAAATTAAATTTATTTGCAAAGCACTTTCTACAACTGATGTCACAAAACAGCTTTTCAGAAATCAAAAATAAAATCATCAAAAATGCATGGAACATAAAGGACGAAGACAAAAAAACACTACAATGGAAAAACACATTGAAATCAATGCTATTTAAAGAGTTTACTAGTAACTAGTCTCTACTTTCCTAGAAAGACTTTCTACTATATTTTGCGGCATTGTTGAGAGGATTTGATTGCAATCAACATCACTAATGAAGTCAGAATGTTGAATGGTCACCACCCCATGTCATCCTCAACTCTAAAATTCAAACAAGTACTGGATGGAACAAAATTCCAAAGAATATAGTTCTACTGCTCCACAGCCTTTTTCTTTACAGCAACTCTTGTGACATTACACAAGCATTACAGAACTTTGACCAAATCCCCCTAATGAGACATTGCACCACATTCATTTTTATCAGTATTTGTCAGTTTTGAGTGCTATTCATTTCAGATTATGATTCTTAACTGTATAAAAGTACACACCATTATGAAAGATTGGGGCAAGTAAATTAGATCAATTTAGTTGCAAATCACAGTTCTTTTCTGTATGGTTATGATCATGTTCAAAATAGCAGTTCAGCTAGATAGTACAGAATCCTACAATGTTCAACTGTTTCTCATTATGCTTATTTGGGATTTTACAGCTTCAATTGCTATGAAATAAAGTAGCTTTTATCACATGGTAGTTCCTCACTTCAGACAAGAACATGCATGAAAGTGGTGCATATTCTCACATTATAGCTGAAAGGTGCCAAAGAATGCATTTATTGAACATGGTAATGTGTTTCATCATATAGTAAGTGATGTATAAATAGAATGTGATTTTATTGGAGTAAAAATGCTCAGATGTGACATTACAAACCTATTTACAACCCTGATGCTTTGCTGTCACCTTGTTGTGTGCTTTCAGAATGAAGCTGAAGAGATTGTATCCAGGTTATCATTTAACGTTGCCTCCATTCCTTTCCTCCGTTTTTTTCTTGCGTCTTACCAGGAAAACAGGTAGCTGGTACTTTATGAAACTTTATGAAAAAGGGTACACAAACTGACTGCAGCAGAAACATTTCTAGTTTGTTTGTTTGTTTGTTTGTTTGTTTGTTTGTTTGTTTGTTTGTTTGTTTGTTTGTTTGTTTGTTTGTTTTTTTAACCACAATGGACTTTTTTTGCTCTGATATCACAGAAATGCCCAAATACTATTAATGTGCTCCCCAAGAAAAACATAACATTTACAGGAACAAATACTTGATTTGTTTACATATATATTATGATTCAATGCTGTCCACTGTTAGTGCTGTTTGCCAAATACACAATACAAATACACAGTCAAATCAGTCTGTAATGTACCCAAATAATACCTGAGAATATGGCATCACCACAACATTCTGCTTTTTTCATTAAGGGAGCTTCTAAAACATGAGTATATGGAAGGAAACAGTAAAAATGTAACATTTTATCATTGGATTAGGATAAGCGTTAGGTTAACTTTAGGTTAACGTTAAGGTTAGTATCTGGATTAGTGTAAGAGTGAGTTTAAATTGAGGATAAGGTTAGTGTTAGGGTATGGGTTATGTTTATTTTATAGTTAAGTTTAAGTTTTAGAATAGGGTAATTGTGAAGCTAAGTTTAGGTTAGGTTTGTGTTGTGGTAAGTATAGAGTTAGGCTTTGGGTTAGGTTAAGTTTACATTTTGGTTGATCTGTGAGTTCAGGAAATGAAATTTTGCTGGTTGCTTTGTATTCTCTGTGTTGAAACTGATTAATTTCTGCGTGTCTGGGTTGTACCTATAAAATGTGCATTAGGTAGCTTGGGTGGGCATAGCCAGCCTAAGTTATGTGTTTATATTGTAGATTGTAAAGAATAATGTGGCTCGTTGTAGAACTGAAGAAAAGTAAATGCAAAATATTTCTGCATTGGGTCTGAGTTCTGTGCAGTGTGCTGCAGTACTTAGAGTGGGTTTTATTGATGTTTTTACAGTATTCATTTTATTATTTATTTTACAACTGCTTACACATTAAAATTCAAAATAACACATTTATTGAATCAAGATATCCTATTAAACTATGCAGGAAGTTTGCAATCAAATTGATGCAGGATTTGTGCAAAGTTGGATTCACCTTTTAAAAGAGCCTGCCATCACTGACTAGCAAGGTAGGATACAGGCTGTGAGGTGATGAATTGTTACAGCCAGAACCATTTGTGTGAAAACATGATGTTTATAGGTTTATATGATGTTTATTCATGTTTCCATTTTTGTCTCCACAAATATTCTGTACTATATTGTATTCGTGTAGAATATGTTCTTTTTTATTTTCAGTGCTAAATGCAGCCTATGGCATAACACTGTAAAGTGCTAGTGTTACTGGTCTTTTTTGTTGTGTTTGGTTATTTATTTATTTCATACAAACAATATTTCTGAATAAAATCTAAGGCTGCATCCCTAGAAAAGCAGTCATTTTAACTAGTTCAAACTGAATCTAAACCCTGGGTGGCCATGTTGTGACAAAACTAGATTTTTTTTTTTTTTTTAATTAATGCATTGTTTTGAAGGAAGTGTTTCGTTTTGCAGTTCTAATAGTGTGAAATGTATGTAGTGTTCTGACAAAATGGGCCAAGGCAGGCTTAATCAATTGTAAAAAAAAAATGGATTAGTCACATTGCCACCAAGTCCTTGTTTCTTGCATCATTCAAAAGTCAGTGTCATTGTTTTGTTGATGGAGCTTTGAGAAAATGAACAGAGTGGCTTTGATGAAAATGAGAAACAAAATGTGGGGCATGTGAAATAAGTTAAATTCAACACATTTGTGAAACATCTGGAACAGTTTACAGTAGACCAAAGAAATGATCTGAGTGATTTACTTGTTTATTTATGTCTACCTCATCCCTTACTTTATTAACATTTGAAAAGCATCTGCAACAGCAGCCACTGGTGAGGACATCTGAACTGTATTTTTACAGCAGATTAGAGCTTCACAACAAATAACAGCAATTAGCTACAGCAAAACCGCATTACATGCAGAGGGCCATAAATCCCCCCTGATGCCCCACATTTCACGGGACTGTCCAAGGTCAGTTTAGCCTATTACCACTGTTTTCATGCAGCGTTATTGTTTCATTCATTTCAATATACAAATAAGGAAACAGCACCATCCCACAACATTTCCTCATGTAGGACACTGTAAATAACATCTTAAAAATCCCTGTATCCCAAACCCCCTGTCCAGAACACTCAAATCATCACAGCTCAGAGCACTTAAGTTCATAGATGTTAAGTCTTCAGTGTCAAATAATGACGCTTTTGTCTGTCAACCATGCTTGCCCCAGCCACCAGCATCATCCTTCAGCTTGTTTGATCCATTTCAGGCCCAGTGGCTCTTAGTTCTTAGATAAGGTCAACTGGTGACCTTTAAAACCCAGATACAACAGATCTAACACCTCTCCGAACATCTCCCACCAGGATATAGAGAATACTATTGGATTTGTGTTTGTGTGTGTGCCCATGTACACCTGTATGCTCATGTGTATTGGGCTCGCATTTGCACCTAATTTCATGAATTATATTGGTTATTAAAAGAGATATTAATTAAAATATGTGATATATTTTTTAAAATACTACACCGTGCTTTACAAATATTGTAAATCCTATAATGTATTTTATTTCCTCCAAGTTATCAGCATTAAGTTAAGGCATAGAGTTAAGGTGTATTACAGTGTAGACATACAGCCACAAAGTAATGCTGTGTAGAATCTGAAATAACAAAAACCATGATTATTTGATTATTCATGTAGTCAAACAGTTCTGTATATAACATGTTTCTGTTACTCTTCTCATGTTCTCATAGAAATATTATTGATGGATTATGAGCATTAATGATATTTTTAACAATCAAAAAACAGTACGCAGTTTTGAACACTGGTATGCAATAGAAGTTGTTTTTCGTATTGCTGATTTTCAGCATAAACCAATTTTCCTTGCCCTTTTGCTTGCTCTTCAGGTTGTTGTTGTTGTTGCTGTTGTTATCCACAGTGTTATTGTTCTAGCAATACATTTAGAGAAAACTTGTAATAGTACTTTGTAATAGTGTCAAATGTATATAGGTGTTCGTATTTCAGGGTAAAAATATCCAAGAGGGATTTTTAGCTTCAGCCACAATAAGTTTCATCAGATTGGAGATTATACAGTACTTCACATGATAAACCTTGTTAATGGAAATATAATAACATTGCCAGTATTATGATTAGTGCTGAAATCTTCTTCTAAATAATGTGACTAAAACACTAAACTGCTGCCACGAACTTATATACTGTGTCTTATATACAATCTGACTTTCTCTTCTTTTGAAAGAATGTTATTTTTAGTATGTCTCTGCCTTATGGAATATAATGTGGTTTTGGTCTGTTTTGTTGTGGAATCTCAATCAACCTGGTAACATGCAAAGTGCACCCAAAGTCCACTCCTGTTCACTTAACAGAGGGCTAGATTTGTGAAGGTGTAATCATTGCACCTGAGCATGTATTTAATACCCAGAGGTTTGGCCTGGCCACTCCTTTAAGTGGATTTCCACTCTGATGGGCTGTTTGTTTATTGGAGTGGCTGTTGTTCTGGATGCACTCCATGGAGGATACAAATTGCATTATTCACGGCAGGCAGGCCAGTAATGGCACCGATGAATGATGGCCCCTATTTCACTCCTGACAGAGAAGGTCGAGAGAGGAGCTCTATACAATTACCACTGAGATTCCGTTCAATCAGAGCAGCTCTACAGCCTCACCCGGCACAGAACAGAGAGAAGCACTTAGCTGTACCTGTTTCAACAGTTGATTGTACGTCTCGTTCCCAAGTGCTGTTTTTCCATTACGGAGAAAAAGTTCACACTATGCAAGTGATATCTTTTTTTTCATCAGCTTCCTGTTGGATTTTTATAAGCTTGTCTGATCCTGTGTTTTAGTAGACTTATAAAAATTCATCACCTGTGAATAGAAAGTGAACCTCTGTGCTCAGCAAATGGCCACTAAAAGTTTACACTTTAAAGTTTAATGCTAACTTTCTTAATGTGAACCTGAATAAATTATATTACTGTCAAAGACACATATTTACTTCCAAGCAAAAGAGGTTTTATTCATAATTTAAAAAAAAGGGTTTTGTATTCAAATTTTGTATTGAATTTTTGGATTCATTACATATATTTCATTATAACTGAAATTCAGTTTTATTTATTTTGGAGTTCAAACCGTATAAATACCATGTCTAGTTAGGAAGATGTAACCATAATCACGAAGAAGACTACTGATGGGAAAGTAGTACAGATGATCGTCGACACTCTCCATAAACAGGGTAAGCCGCATAAGGTCATTGCTTAATGTTTTTAGGGTGCTGCATCAAATCATATTAATAGAAATAGAAATAGCATATTTATAGAAGTTTTACTGAAAAAAAAGTGAAAAAGTGAAAATCCAGAGTCAATTGAACTGTGAGATTTTAGATCTGCTGACAAGCTTTATGAAGATGCCCATTTCCTTTTTCAGTAGATCTCAGCATCTGCCCACAGCGCTTCTGGTTTCTGATATTCATGAACCGTAAGCTCAAATCTAACCCACTTCATTGGTAATAAATTTTATTTTGCAATTATAATGAAAACTCAATTTTTTTGTTTGTGATGCATCACATTGCATCTCGCTGGCTAATGTCAACATAGATTAGCAAAATTCTGCTGTGTTTGTACTTTCTACTTCAAAGTTAAAGATCCTAATCTTAAAAATACATTCACACTCAGAGTAGAATAGCCAAAAACTGAACTGGTTAAAAGTAAAAAGTACCATTTCATATATTACTCAAGTAAAAGTAAGACAGTATCTTGTAAAAAGTCTACTGAAGTGGTCAAATTTTTTCTGTAATCAAAATAGCACTGTGAAATGTTTAGGTGGCAGCACTGCAGCTCATACACACGCCAAATCAGATTTATCCAAAACAGCTCATACATTTATACCGTGCCTGGGGACGGGGGGCAACTAGTAAAAACAAGAGAGGGCAGTTCCTGCAGAGTGCAAGTGTGACTGCAGCCAAGCAGTTTTGCTGTGATGAGGTGGTTGCTAAGTGGTTGTGAATGTATTGCTAGGCAGTTTCTACGGTGTTGCTATGGAATAGGCGTCAGTTGCTAAGTTGTTGCTAGGTGGTTGCTAAAGTGTTAACAAGTGGCTGCTAAGGTGTTACTATAGTATAGAGATTGGCTGCATTGGTGTTGTTATGGTGTAGTCGTTGTTTGCTATGGTGTTGGCACAATGTCAGAGTTGGTGTCCACAAACCTTTGGCCAACATGTGGGGTACTTTTGAGCAGTATGTGGGGTGCCAGAACCTTTGGACAAAAGCCGGTGGGTCTTAAAGCTCCTTCAAGCACAGACAGTAAACTCTCATATAACATCTATTCATAACTCATATTCATATTCATATTCATATTCATATTCATAAGTGATGGAACGGATGGGAGAAATGAGGCATGCCGTGCTTAAATCTTACAGAATCTGTAATGTCACAACATTCTGTCCAATCATTCTCTGTGGGAATGAAACGTGAATAGTCTGCACTCAATGACCATTTTGACTGACAACTGAGTATATGAAGGGTGGTTTCTGACCATTGGGAAGTCCTGTGCACTGCCCTCAGCTGCAATCATTTGTTCAGAAAAATGTGATTCATGTGAAATGAAAAAAGGCATGAATCAAATGCCTTTCTGTGCTCTTGGTCTCTGTGGTGTGCATCTTCTCACAGTGTGCTTAAGCCTGTACTTTGTCTGCACTTATGTCTGCTTCTGAACAGGGAGCATTATCCTATTACTGAAACATATTGATTTATGAAGTTCATAATCTCCTGTGGCACGATGGTGATATGCAGATTATTCCAGCCCAGTGTGAGCCACACTCTAATGAAGTCATTTATCTCTGATCTACTGCTTGCCCCTCACCCTGGGTGTGTCAGTGAGTCAGTGACGCAGTGCTCAGCGCTCCAGAGGAGCAATGAAATCTTCAGCTTTAGGAAACCCAGAGGAAATAATAACCAAAAGAAATAATGATTCTGGCTACAGCAGCTGACAGTATCAATTTAGCATGAATACCATGTACAAACCACATACTGTAAGTTACCATGGACAGTATATAATATACAGTAATATCTTAATAATGTGCAAAATATGTTTGAAAACAAGTCAGTCAGTCTATGACCTCACAGCTGGCACACGACCAACCTTCAGCACTGAAATACAAGTGAAATAATGTCAGTTGTTGCTTTTGAATCAACAAATATTCTGTTTTGTCATCTGTAGCAGATTAATAATAGATAACTGACAGATGGAATGAAAAATGATTTTTAGATGCAGACAAATGTCAAATTTATTTTCTAAACATTAAGTTGCATTGATAATGCAATGTTGATCAAATGCAAAAGGTGAAGAGCAGAGGTGTGGAATTGCAGTGTCTGGACAGTCTGTGGTGTGCACACAACATAGACACAAGATGGATGAGTGAGAAATCTAACTGACTCTCTGCATTAAAAGCAGGCATATCAAAGCATTTTGGCTTCTGTATAAACGCAAATCCTAAGTTGTGATACAGTTTGTAATTTGCAGTTTCAAATGACAAACTTTTACAGATTTATAAACAATTATATCATAGGGGGACAGTGATTCAGCCACAGTTAAATCACCAAAGGCTGCGACAACATTCTGTGAATAAATGGATAAATGTTAGCTGGGCTAATTTGTAATAAGTTCAATATACAAGGTACTAGTGGGTTACTAATGCGGTACTAACTTTTAACTTTTAGCCATCACAAAACATTGACTCAACAGCAAGCAGATATGTGATTTGAACATTAAATTGATGGCCAGATGTTTACTGGGTGATCTCTGACAATGTGAGGTGAGGTGCTGTATTGTGAGAAGAAATCAGAAACTTGGTTTGAATCCCTGAACAGTCAGGGCATGACTGAAGTGCCCTTGAGCAAGGTACTTAACTCCCCAAGTGCTCCCTAGGGGCTGTGGATAGGGCTACCCACTGCTCTGGACATATGTGCTCGCTGCCCCCTAGTGTGTGAATTCACTAGTTTATATCACTGTGTATGGATGGGTTAAATGTGTGCAAGCACAATGGGTTCATGTGCACCTTTCCTTAAAAAAGCTGATTTAAGGAAAAAAACTGAGTGGTCTCATTTTTTTTCCAGAGCTGTGATTATATAAATATAATTAGCAATTTTAATAAAAATAATATTGTCTCCTTGTTAGTGGTATAATGGTGTAATTAATCATCAGCTATGTTATGGACTTTGACTATTACTTAAAATGAACACCTACATTTACATAGTAATACCAATCATAGATGAACTGTATCATGTAGCAGTGTGTGTTGCAGCAGAGGAGGTGCATGACTCAGCTGCAGAAGAGTATGAACAGGCTACTGTAAGTTATTAATCTCGGTTGCCTCATCTCCTTCCAATTTTATTCATTACACATATTCTGCTCTATCTGGCAGCCTTGTTCCTCCTTGTCCGAGAGGTTTTTTTTTTGTGTGTGTGATAAAGAAAGAGACGATTTTGGTAAATCGCACTGGTATCTTGTAAACCTCTGGCACCCACGGTATCTCCCATTCATGAATAATGCATTCTGCTCAGCTCAGACTTGTTCCTATATCACCTATAGCCAAAATGATTATGCAGACTTAACTAAATAAATAAATAATTAAATATTATAAATGGACACCAGAGGCACAGAGAGCCAGGGAGCATTTATCAGGGGATGAAGCACTGAATGAATGTTTTTTTTTTCTTACCCTCTTTTCGATTAGACCTCTCCGCCCCCCAACCCCCACGCTCCCGCTGTGATTTGTGTGAATTAAAAATGTAATGCTGCAGCAGTTGTATGCAAAATCATTTAAAATGTAATTACTCTGCAGCTGACGGTCAGTGGTATGAAGGGCAAATGACAATAATAGAAGTACTCTGCAGCTTTTTCCATCCTCTGGCTAAAAACTCTGCAGTTCAACATTTTTAACAGAGGAGAAAAGCAGTGTGCTTAAAATGGTTTCAGGTATTGTGACATATTTAATTCATTGGCCACTCATAATCTGATTGCAAAAGCGTGGCCTAGGATAACATGAATTACGGTAAGACTAGTGTAAGACGTTGAACTCAGTTGAATTCATTATTAAGTTATCATTATTTTGTTTATGTATATAGAAATCTGGAAGCTGCACCCAGTGGGATGAATATTGTTTTCCATCACTATATTGCATTATTGAATAGGACCAAAAAGTGAAATTCATAAATTACTTAACCTTTTACCTTTCATAGAATAGCTACATGAAAGGGCAGAGAGAAGAAGGTTGTGAATATGTGTGCTGCTTCATGTAATCTGTCCTACATTTGTGTTTATTAACAATGAAAGGCATAGTTTGATATTTCGTTACTCTTAATTAGAACGAAATTTCCATAAAGAAGCTCAAAGCACATTTCCGTAAAAAAAAGCTGTCACTTGAAAAAAATATTCCACGTACTGCATTTAGCACTTAGAAAACCATGGTGTAATTATTCCACATTTACCTTATTGAAGGAAGATTCTGTTGAACTCCTCTATATTACAGTAATAGGTAGCACCACTGTTCTTAGACTAGCATTCAGTACCTTACCTCAGAAATACATCAGACTTCACCCTTAATGCCAGACACTATAAAATAAATGCCAGACACTATAAAATAAAGTTACTTCCAGTGGTTATTTGATTGGTGCCATCGAAAAAGCTATTTTTGTTCCCTGAAACTATCATGTTTTTTAATAGAGATGTGAAGAACCTTGAAATTGGTAAAGAACCTTTATATTGCTCCATGTGTCTCAGTGCTCTAAAGCACAACAACTATGATCCGAGAATCACAAGATCCAATCCCAGGTCATTCTGCTTGCCATTGGCAGCCGGAGTCAGAAGGAGACTGAAATTTGCCTGCTCTCTGCGTGGGTAGATCACACACTCTCTCCTCACATCACATACTCATTGCTTCAAATGGAACTTGTTGGCTTGGCAGCCCAACGAGTACATTGCGTCAAAGCTGGCACTTTCCTGCGAGCACATCAGCTGTGCAGAGAGGATGTAAATGAATTATGCTACCTTTATGAAACCAAAATAGTTCTTCTATGGCACCACTCAAGTAACTATTTGAAGCACCTTTATTTTTAAGATATCTAAAATAGATGATCTGCTAACTACAAATATGCAAAAGGTCAGTCTGTAAGTAGAATAGGAGATAAAGGAACACACCCCCTAGTAAACATATCTTTTACTGTGAATAGGTACTGTATGAATGGTGGCCAAAAAAAAGCCCCAACACACTGCAAAATAAAAACAATGTGCAAAGCTGTGCTTTAGTTAAGAAACATAAATTCACAAAGCAATGCAACTTACTGCAAATCAGCTCACAACAAAATGGAAGTGTTTCCAGAGGACACTTAAGAGACTGGAACCTTGAGGCTGTGTTTAATACTGCATACTAGCACACTGCATACCATTAGAACTGCTTTTATTAGCTTAGTATGTAAAGTATAAAATATGTACACACCAAGCAACTGAATGAATGAACAACACTTTATAGTTGCTATCAATGATTAACATGGTTGTGTCACATGCTTAAGTGCCCTGGAAAAGATCTATCCATGCTTTAAAATTTGGGTGGATGTATATATGGGATGTTAGGGGACATGGACATGTAGAGCACTACATGGCATGCATGCATGATTGTTTGCTCATATTATAGCAAATAACCTGGAAGGGAGTTTATAAAATAAAATGATTTTTTATGTTTTTAAATGGCTTAGTACGTACTCTGTTTACTTCCCTCCTGACAAATCAGCTCAAACACAGCTTCTGCTGGTAGCTCAGACAGTCTAAGCTGATCTTTAATGGTTAAGGTGGTTGAAAGCCAGTCAGACAAAAACATACCTTATGAGGGGAAGCTAGCTGATTAACCTGTTCTCGACTAGCACAGTGTACGTTGTATTTGATTTTGGTCATGCTTGGTCACGCTGGTCCACCAGCTTTCTGATGCTTGCCATAGACATTTGTATAGTCACAGTGGCAAATTCAAAGTGCTTTACATAAACAGAGATAAGATAAAAATACATTAATTAATTAAAATGATTAAGAAATAAAATATAATAAATGGATTCATTAAAGAGCAAAGTAAACATACTGTATATTTAAAAGAAATAAAAATAAACATAAGAGAATGAGAGAAATGTTGTTACAGGATAGAATTAACCATGTTTTAACTGAGCTGGAAGACATTTTCAGTCTGGATTTAAAAGTGTCCAGTGTCAGGGCTCTTCTGATGCTCTCTGCCAAATGATTCCATTTAACTGCAGCATAGTAGCTAAATCTTAATCTAAATCTGCTTCTCCATGTTTAGTCTTTACCTTAGACATGACTAACTGACTTGTTCCTAATGATCTGAGACATCTGCTTGGCTTGTATCACTGCATCATATCAGATAGATATGCTGGTCCTAAGTCATTGAGACACTTATAGACCAGTAATAGTACCTTAAATCTATTCTGTAACAGACTGGTATCCAGTGTAAGGATTTAAGAATGGGAGTGACATGTTCCTGAACCTGTTTGGTGGTCTTTTTTGGAAGCGCAGTAAGGAGACTGTTACAGTAAACAGTCCTGCTGAAAATACATGGAAGAGTTTCTCCAGGTCTGGTTTAGACAGAAAATCCATAATCTTGTCAATGTTAAGGTGACTGAATGCTGATTTGGTGACTGCTTTGACATAAGTGCTAAAACTGAGATCACAGTCAAGAAGTGCACAGAGGTTACGGACTAGATCTTTAGATTATAGGGATATTCAATTTACGTAAGCAGCTAGATTGTGCCTCTTGTGTCTATTCCCAAGTTAAATCTCTGTTTTATTTATTTATTTAATTGCAGAAAGTTCTGACCCATCCAATCAGTGATGTGCTCAAGGCATTTACACAGAGAGTCAAGGGGACTGACTCAGACTGAGGGCCAAGTAGCTCTGAGTGTCATTTGCATAGCTGTGGTAAGATATCTCATAGTCCTGTAAGATTTCACCAAGAAGAAGCGTAGATAAATTGAATAAGAGTGGACCAATAATTGAGCCCTGAGGGACACCACAGGTCACTGGAACAGACTCAGGGACATTTTCTATTTTAACAAAATAATTCCTTCCTTGCAGGTATAATCTGAACCATTGTAGAACAGTTCCTGAGATTCCAACTATGAGTCTATGAGAATTTTGTGGTCAGAAATATCAAGTGCAGCACTGATATCTAGCAGCAGAATGTTGATGAGTAGTGGTACATACAGTTGACCAAAGTCTATACTTAAAAAAATGTCATTGATAACTAGAGTTATCTCAGTCCTATGATTAGGTCGGTATCCTGACTGAAATTTGTTGAGACAGTTGTTTATGGACAGAAAGCCCATAAGTTAAGTGAAGATTAATTTCTCTGTTTTTTTCCAATGAAAGGTAAATTTGAACTGAGTCTATAGTTATTGAATTTTTTTTGTTTGAGGCTTTTGAAAGCACAACTTTAGTTTTCAATGTTTTGGGGAGAATTCCCGACATTGGAGTGTCAGGTAAGCATTAAGAAGATGAGGAGGTGGATGTACTCACAGGGTAGGTTTTATTTAATAGAACAAAATCACCAGGAAAATAACAGAAACAATGTTATGCAATGTTATGACATTAACACACAAAAACTGGCAACGACAGACTGAAACAAAGGACCTTAAATACACAGACAAGACTAGAAACACCTGGGTCTGGATTACAAATGGGCAGGGTTGCAAATGAGACACAGGCAGGAAAGTGGTGGAGCTAGGGTGGAGGCAGGACCAGAACAAAACAGATGTGCTAGAAAGCATGTGGTGAACCAAAACAAAACGGAACAGTGATGAGAAGACACGGGAGTCAATCAGGACAGATACAGGACACAGAGAGGTGTTTACTGTCTGATATTGAGTAGAAGACATTCTTGAAAAACTTGGTAATGTCTTGAGACTGCAGGTGGATGATTTGAGATTACTCACTGTATTAGTGAATATTTCTTTATAAGTAGCACTAAACTGACACATGTGGTGATGTGATGGAGAGGAAACAGGCTCCTTGGTAGATAAAGGTGTACTAATGGCTAATCTGATTGGTGACTGAGAGGTGACTTTATCTTGTTCCTCACTGTGAAGAGTAATCTGGTATTGTTAATGTTATTGTTTAGATTAGAGTAGATTAGATGAGATAGAACCTTATTGATCTCTTGGGAGGGTCCCCTTTAGGGAATTTAAGTTTTTTTGTTTGTTTGTTTGTTTTTAGATTAAAGGCATGAATGTTGATGTTGATAATGAAGGAAACGAAGGCTTGTCTTACTTTGCATATTATTGCATTATAATTACGCAGCCTGTCTTTAAAGATTTCTTTGTGAATGTGAAGCTTGGTTTTACACCATCTGCGTTCGGCCCACCTATGTTGTTTCATCCTACAGTCTTACTAGTCAACCAGCTTGGTCATGCTGGTCATGGTTGGTCATACTGGTTGTTTAGATTGGCCAGGTTAATCATGCTTGTAGATCAGTATTCAGTAACACACTCTTGCAAGTATTACAGCTTATAAATGTTTTTTGCAGCTTTTTCTTCTTTTAGTTCTAGTTGAATCAGGCTTGATTAAACGTTTCTTTGAAAAACTTTGAAGCTGGATTTTGTGGTGAAGAGGTAGGAAACGTTTTCTTCTGATGATGAAGATCATATTGGTGCAGGTGTCACTGCGGAGTAGAACAGTGCACCACCACTCCAGTCTACGTCTTCTCAAAAGGAGGTCCAGGTACTTTCAGGTATACTACAAGGAATTTTGACTTTTTAGTTTTGAAATTTCAGTCTTCTGGCCTTTCATAAACAGATCCATTAACAAACAGTAGCCGTTAGAAACTAATCGGCCTGATACTTCAAATTAAGGCCTGAAATCGTCTAAGAGATCAAATCTCTTGGGATCCCCAAACTTCTGCATGGTCCGTGTGTGCTTTTCATTCTAAAACTGTACAATACAAAAATAGCACATTAATCTTGCTTGCTTTTCAAATAAAAGACAATTCATTTGTTCTTTAACTTTATGCCTTTCAGGGATCAGGTGGTAGCTAGTATCAGAAATTTAGACCAGCAGTACCTGAAGTTCTAATAACTGAATTTGAAGTTGAAGTTAAATTAATCTTTTCTTGTTTCTTATCCTTTTGAATTTGACAGGTTAAAAAAAAACCAATAACAACATTGCAAAACATCAGCAATTTAACTGGGTTAATTCACCTCCTATGAATACTTTGAAAAAATGATTAATTATTATTAGTATTTTGGGGGGTTACTGTTAATGTAGTGGAACAGGGTCTGATAGCACTAGTTCACGTCTTCAGCAAAACCACTTTTTATGTAACAGTAAAGTAACGATAGATCTGACAAGTATTACCTTTTACACCTTGTGAGAACACCTCTGAACATAGTTGCAGATTTTTGTATTTGCTTAAAAGACCACATTGCCATATGCTTACACTGAAACTAATATAAACCATTTAATAAATCATGTAACTGTGCCATTACATTTAAATGACAATAGTAACTTAATAATTGTTAATGTCAGTCTTAAGTTTAATTGTTGAAAATATACAAGCCATATATTTTTATTACGAAACAATACAAGATGTGTTTTATTCTGTACTCTCATAAATGTATTGCATCATAAAATTTATCTCTTCATATGTTACTTTTAAAGGCCCTTGACTGTCTAAACATAGCAAATACATTTAGAGTCTAAGCAGATCTGGCATATTCCCACAGGAAGAGATACAGCTCGTATGTATTTAAGAGGCAACACCCCCCATGACTCGAGAGATTAGATACAAATGTCTGAGAATTTCAGAGCTATTATCAGGGACAGTGTCTTTTGTTTCATCTTGTAGTCAGCATATTAATGTCCCGCTGTGAGCGAAATTAAAGTTGTGAGTGGGGAACACATGCTGTGGCCACTTGTCTACTGGATCCACACCTGATACTTATTTAATGTGTTACCCTCAAAGACAGCAGCTTGACCTCAAACACTATCCTACCCTCTACCACATCAAGAAACATGAACCTACACCTACACACACACTCATACAAACATATGCACACCAGTGGAAAAACAACTTTTCCATGCCGGAGCCATATGCTGGGCACACCTTAAATGGTGCTAGTTAAAGTATAATATTTGTGAAAATACAGATAATAATTTATAAATTTAATTTGTGTTAAAATTGTGTTGTGTGCTACATGTTGTAACACATCATTACTCTTCAAATCTTCATTTTAAAACTAATTATATTGTATCAAAGTTTCATAATGTAGATAGAGACCAAAAGAGAGAGAGAGAGAGAGAGAGAGAGAGAGAGAGAGAGAGAGAGAGAGAGAGAGAGCAGATCTACTAACTGTAACTATGTGTATATAAAAAACCTGAGTTCTGACAAAAAGTCTCAGGGTCACAAAAAAAGCATGTACAAGAATATTGGGAAAAGAAAAGTAAAGTGACTAATTGTAACATTTCATGTTGATAGGAAAGTGTTTAAAAATAAAAAATAAATAAATCAAACTAAATTTACAAAGAGCAGAAAGTCAACTGAAGAAATATCAAAATTTTTTAACAGTAATTATTCTGTATATTTCCTTTGGAAATGTATTTGTATATATATTCAGTTTCAGTGTGTGAGGAAAGCCCAAATCGTCCAGAAAAAATATTTAAGTACTGAAATAAAACAGTAGAGATTTATTGAGTAAATGAGAGCACAAGTTAGTTAGTTACAAGCCGAGTCCTTAAGATGCTTCACATCTAAAAAAAAAAACATACCTGACAGTATGCATTTTAATTACAGAAGCAGGAATTTGCAAAAAGCAGCAGAATATTACCAACCTCTACATGCTACATATATACTACTACTACTACTACTACTACTAATAATAATAATAATAATAATAATAATAATAATAATGTTTTTTTTTACATCTTTCCATCCCTAGGTCTTTGCTATCCAGTGTCGACCAGAGAAGGATGGGTTCCTCTCTTGAGCCTTGGTTCCTCTCAAGGTTTCTTTCTCCAAGCCTGAGGGGTTTTTCCTTGCCACTGTTGCCTGCTGGCTGCTCATTTGAGGCTTGGACCGAGATTTCTGTAAAACTGCTTTATGACAACTCCTTTGATGTAAAAAGCGCGCTACAATAAAACTTTTTATTATTATTATTATTATTATTATTATTATTATTATTATTATTATTATTATTATTATTATTATTATTATTATTATTATTATTAATAATAAGAAGAAGAAGAAGAAGAAGAAGAAGAATGATAATTAGATAATCAAATCCAAATGCCCTAAAGGAGAATTATAATCCCTAATAAAGTTTGTAATTCCGATAGTTCACTCAGTATCAATGTGAAATTCCTTTATACATTCCGTACATCAGGCACACTGAATTTCCTACAGACTGAATTGTGCTGTGTTATACTGCACAACTTAATGTTAACAATGTCTTGTTATGCTATGTGCTGTATTTTGTTATCCGTTACTAGACATTCACCTTTGTGACACTAACTTTCACTACATACTGTTGACTAATGTAATTGCTGCTGCTCTTTGTAATAATCACTAGATAAATGAATTACCTCCTGCTGTCCAGTGCAGTACCACCTGCAGTTTATGTGCAGTTGCCACTGTAACACTACAATTTCCATCAGGTTCTATAAAGTTGCATCTACCTTTCTATTCATCTTATGAACTGTGTAATTGTTTCACAGCACTTTATTTTGACAGACAGGCAGGAACATTCAACAATAAGTACTATTTAATCTCTCTCAATGTGAAATGTTAAACATCAGCTTGATTTCATTTAATAAAAGGTCTGCAGCCCCACTTTCCGGCATGCATGTCCAGAAAGGCAAAAATGTATTCTATTATGAAAGTCTACAGACTTTACACACGAAGCAACAGTGAGTCATTTAAAAAGGATTGAGTGATTGATTGAGGAGTGTTTTAGCTGGAGCACACTGGGAGGTCCACAAAGGTTTCCTTTCTCTTCTTATACATTTCCACTTTCTCCTGTTCCCACTGAAAATGTTTTAAAATGAAACACACAGTTATGTTTACATTGACTTAAATTACCACTTGTTAGACCTAATCTAATGTGTTTAACTATAACAGTTAAGCAAGTTGAAGATGAATTGCTCTCCAAAAGGCATACAGTTAAAGATCAAATGCACCCTTTTCAACATTTTAAGCAGTACCAGTGTATTATTTTGGTTTTGTACAATTTTAGAATGAAAACAGAAAGAAGGGTCTAGTAAAAATCGAAAGGAGTCTTGAGTGCTCAAATTACTTTGGCTTTGATTAAATTAGCCAGTTAGGGTTATGGCTTGTTCAGAAACATCATTAGCTCAGGTGAAGCAAATCTTAAAGCTTTATTAATACCAATGCTACTTAGTTTGAAAGGTAATTAAGAATTATGAAAAAGAAAATGTTCAAAGATTTAGCAGACGTGTTGTACTACTGCACTCTTCAGAGACACCTTAATAAATATGATGCATTTTGGCCCCAATGATTAAAGAAGGGTTTGGACTAAAAATTGTACAGAATTTAATGAAAAGAACACCTCTCCAACCATTAAGCATAGGCGTGGATCAACCACACTGTGGAGTTGTGTTGCAGCCAGTGGCACTGGGAACATTTCACAGAAATTTCAAATTCTGGAAGAAACATAACAAACAAAAAAAATAAATAAAATAAAAGAATCTGAAGTTGAAAAGAGGATGACTTCTACAAATGGATAATGACCCTAAACACATCCCAAAGTACACAATAGACTACCTCAATGGGCAAGGTGTAGATCATTGAAAATCTGTGAATGGACTTCAAAAGAGCAGTAAATGCAAGACGGTCCATGAATCTCACAGATTTGGAAGACTTTTGTAATGAAGAATGTAAGAAAATCTCTTAAACAAGAACAGAAAGACTACAAAAAAACATTTATAAGCTGTGATACTTGGATAGATGTAATACAATGAGTGATACTAGTGTGATGAAATAGGGTACTTAAACCGAAGGGGTCAAAGTCCACTTCATGGGTAGTGTTGGGCTAGTAGTCAGAGGCCCCGGCAAATGGAGCAGGCAGAAGTAAATCTTTGGTTGGCCACCAGTTTATTGAGCAAAATGACTATTTACAAATGTACAACTGCACATTAAATATGAAGAAAAGAAAAAAAAATAGGAAAAATAATACGTTTCCACTAACGTCAGTGGTACTGACCTATGACTACAAAGTCACAAAAAGGTCTCTTGCAACACATATACACCATAGCAATGTCTCCACTCACTCTCCTTACTCTACCTCAGAGCAGGTTTAGATACAGGTAGCCCCTCCCCCTGGGTCCTACCAATATCAACACAGGTGATGTACTTAATACAATACAAAATAATTGTTGATACACAATCACATTCAAAATTCATCGTTGATAAGTACTAATCGATGTGAGTATTCAGATTTCATTTTTAGCCCCTCTCAAGTCCATTCCCCCCTCTCCTAATACCAGAGGTGGATTCACCCAGGTGAGTAAAAACATAGAGTTCAAGCTCTTTACTCTTTTGCCCATGGGTAGCTGTGGACAACACACACGTGAGTACAGGTATGTGTGTGACCTATGTGATGGTAATGTGTGTGCTCAAGCTTACGTCATTACAACAAGGTACTATCCATTCAGGGATTGAATTGTTGGATTGTAATGCTATTGAGAAGGAACAATAAATTAATAAGATTTTGTCTGAAATGGACTGATTCATACCATGTAGCTTGAATATTCTTATGCAGTTTCTGCATATTTTGCAGTAGTGGTTGAGTGTTGATAGCATCAAACACATTTCCAATTGGGGTCAGGTCGAAAACAGCTACAACTGAATTAAATCCCAGTTTAAATTCCTGTGGGTGTATATGGCACCCACCCAGATATTAAGTTTTAGAGGAAAATGAGAAGGAAGGGGCTGTTTGCACTAGTTTTTTGCTCACACAGTGTTCAAATTTCAAAATAAAAGTCCTAAGAAGGGATCATTTGGATGCATACATAATGAAAAAAAATAACATTTAAAAAAAGACATTCAGATTGATGTTTTATTTAATTTGGACCACTGTCAAGTATCTTGAATTACCTATTATAATAAATATGCGTGTCAATCTAGTCATTAAAAATAATTAATCGAAATAATTGCATTTTCAGCTCAAAAACACTCAATTTGAGATAGAAAAGAGGTCAAATTCATTCAAATTTTTTAATTATGTTTTCCAGAAATGAACAATATCTGAGGCAAATAAAAGTATGTCAAATTATGAAAACATAACACAAACTTGGCCTAGGGTTCTAAAGGTTAATTCTATTGGAATATAAAAAAGATCAGATATTGGCCCTTTATAAATAGGCCAACAAAGACCAAACAGTTATTAGCAACTTAAATTAGTTTCTTAATATGCTCAGTTTAAGCCAAAAATGAAAAATGAAAACTTTATTTGCATATATTGGACAAACACATTGATGATTTAATCTCATGCTTGCATGTCTGGCTTAATGAATGTACACATTGCCCAGAAAAGTGTAGGAATATCTAGTCCTGAAAATTCTATTGAGGCAATCAAGAAACTGAGTTTGGCCACAGTCAGTTGCCTAAATGCATCACTTGTTTTTAGACTGAGCTAATAACCTTGAACATAAAAGATTATTATAGTTAAAATAACATAAACCAAAACCTAATCTCTGGAATGATTAATTATACAGATTAATTATAAGAGCTTTAGAATAAACTGAAACTGTTAAGAATTCTGCGAGTGCATGCTGTTTCCTTGACTAGACAGAATGTTGGGTGTTTCTAGAAAGGTTGTATTCACACAGTATAGGATGTATACAGAAACACAGAAATTCATCAGTCAACTAGAGTGGAGTAACACTGTGTATAAAGCATTTACTTTGCCAGTACAGAAGATACACTGCCCTACATAAAATGATACCTTCTGGCTTGGAGCAAACTAAACATGATATGTATGATTAAGTTTTAAAAATGAAATTTCCTGTAAGAGCATCATCAGTGATTTAAACTATGTGTGGCTGCACTGTAAATCCCAAAGCTGAAAAGACACAATCAAAGTGAAAGTTAGAGGATGTAAACAGAAGATAGATAGATAGATAGATAGATAGATAGATAGATAGATAGATAGATAGATAGATAGATAGATAGATAGATAGATAGATAGATAGCATGTATTTGCTGTATTTGCTTTCCTGTCCATCCCTGATGTACCACCACAAATTCTTCAGACACTTTCCGAAGGTGACATAGATCTAAACCTGAACTGGATGTCTGTGTTGTACAGGGTAAAAAGGAAAGGGGGAGCATATATAGTCCCCTATGGTGTTCCAGAGCTGCAGACCAGAAGCTTGTTTCCATCTGCACAAACTGGAGACAGGTAATGCAGGACCCAGGCTACTGTGGACTTATCCACATGCATTTATTCCATTTTATCCATATTCTCCCTAAGCATGAGAGGTTAGATGGTGTTAGATGCACTTGAGAAGTAACTGTGGTGTTTTTCGGGTCAAGATGGGAGTGTGCCTTCTGCAGTAGGTAGATTTCTGTATCAGCCACACCAATTTGCTGTTGATAAGCAGAACTGACCAGAGTTAGCAGCACCAGCCTTTCCAGGGCCTTCATGATGTGGAATGTGAAGGCCACTGGTCTGAAGTCATTGAAAGAAGAGGCAGAAGACTTCTTTGGAACAGGAACCAGACAGGAGGTTTTCCACAATGTAGGTACTTGCTCTAGCTTCAGGTTAAAGAGACACTGAAGAATCGTACTCAGCAGGGGGGAGTGGCACAGACTCTCAATACTCCTGGACTGCTTCCATCTGGCCCAGCCGCCTTGCCCAGTTTGAACTTCTCCAGCTGTCTCTTTACCTGGTTGGTTGGCACCTCTAGAGGAGGGTGAGCATCCTTGTATAATTGTTATAGAGGCAGAGGGTTTAAATAGTGTTCAGACATTGATGCCAGTGATTTTCCTCCTTTGTATTGTTTTACTGAGGTTTTCCCTCCAGCATCCTTCTGTAGGCCTCCTTAGTCTACTTCAGTTTCACCCTCAGCTCCTTCTGCAAAGACCTTAGTAAGACTTTTCAGGTCCTTGGTGATCCCCTGTTTGTTGTTGAGAAAGAAAAATAATAATAATAGTGTCTGTGCAGAAGTTGACGTAGCCTGTGATGCAGTTTGTCATCTTGTCAGTGTCATTACCAGCTGAATCACAGAAGACGTCCGAGTCTGTGGTCTCAAAGCACGTCTCCTCTGCCTCAGGGGATAGTTTTCTTTGTCACCGGTTGCCTTCTGATTAGTAACTTATTCGTATAAGCTGTGTGTATGCTAGACTGAAGATGAACCAACTGTAATACTGAATAGAATATCTTCCCTCCAATAGAACAGGCTCATACAGGCTAGCCTGTTACCTTTGTCTCATTAATTCTGCCCGCCTACCTTGGATGGGATTGCATCCCATTGTATTCCCCCACAAATGGAGCCCAGCCCTTAATATGTTTGATTTTATTAAGCTACAAACAAACACACCCTCTATTTAAGCTTCTTCACTTGTAGGCCCGTGCTTGTTTTTTTTTTCCAGTGTGTCCTCCCATGTCATCATATGCTCATTTGTGTAATAGGTTAACATAGTTATGCTAAAGCACAGGTGCCAGAAATGCAATCAATTCCACTTCTGATCAAATCTGCTGGCATAATTTCTTGTTACTGTCTGATTTGTCCAATTAAGTATCTGACATAACAGTATAAAAGACACACAAACTCATTAGTCCCATCATGTCATGTAAAGTGCTATCCACTGTAGTAGCCAGTCAGACTATAGGTTATATCTCCTGCAGAAATTTGTTGCTGAGGCACAATTTCAGATTCAACAGAAAAAAACTATGTAAACCACACATATAGTAGCATGCAAATATTTGAGCATGTATGGTCACAATGTCCATTACTAGAAATAGTTAAATGATGTCTGTGTCAAATGGCTTATATTTAAATATTAAACAGTCTTTATCAACTTTTTGCGAAGGTTTGGCCACTAAAAGAGATATGAGTTCTTAGATAACTTTTGCCAAGTTTAATGGCCTTAATTGGGGACCATAGCTTGTTCACAATGTTAGGAAAGGTCAGGTGATGCCAATTTCTTTTATTTTTATTTTTTACTATGACTTCTCAAATCATGTGACAACACTCTGCAGCTATGAACACCTCTAAAAAGTTTGCAGAGAAAGATATACGAAGATAGCAAATTGTTTTCACAGAGTGTGTTTAAGAAATGGCAGTCAGCAGGAACAGTGGAGGTCAAGTTGGAGTTTAGAAGACCAAGGAAATTGCAAGGCAAATCAAAACCCATGACTCAAAAGAAACATTTAGCAGACATTCAAGTGGTGGTGCATTGTTCTACTGTGCAGCAAAACCTGCTCAAATATGACATCATGGAGGTCATTAGTTTGCAGTTTTGTGGGCACTGCAAACTCAAATGATCTTATATCAAATCAAGGAATCTTTTTTTTTCTTTGACAAGAATTTTAAGTAATTAAGCAAGTACAAATGTTATATATATATATATATATAAAATATTATAATTCTTATGTCTGAATTTAAGATATTTAGGAATTAAAATTTCTCTTTTTGGCACTTTTCCTAATGCCAGGTATAGGCTAGAGGGGTATAAAACCCCTCAGCAACTGTGGAATGATGGATGGATGTATTCCATCCAAAACTTTTTTTGATGAGATGGAGTGGTAATCATTTAACATCCTGACAATGTTATTGAAAATAACAGCAAAGAGCAAAGATTGGACCTTTTCTTGATAAGCATAGTTTGCTCATGAGTAATATGACCATGAGTCTCTGATTGCTAGCAATATACAGTGCCTTGTGAAAGTGGCTTTTTACCTTTTACATTGCAACCTGTATTTAAATGTTTGTTTGTTTTTTTTTTATCTTAATTGTATGTGATATATCTGCACAGAATACAAAAAAAGTTGGTGAAGTGAAATGAGAGCAATTTATTAAAAATAATTGGCCAAATGTATGGAGGAAGGTGCTCTGGTCAGTTGAGACCAAAATTGAACTTTTCAGCCACTAAGGAAAACATGTCTGGTGCAAAACCAACACATCTCATCACCCCAAGTACACCATCCACACAGTGAAACATGCTGGTGGCAGCATCATGTGGCGGGGATGTTTTTCAGTAGACCCAGACCTGTTTCCCAGACCTTCCTCCTGAAAATGATGGCTGGTGCTAAATATATGGATTTTTTTAAGCATAACCTGTTTCGTTCTTTCAGTGATTTGGTCCTAGGACAGAGGTTCACCTTCCAACAGGACAATGACCCAGTGCTTACTGCTAAAGAAACACTCCAGTGGTTTATGAGGAAACATGTTAAAATATTGGAATGGCCTAGTCAAAGCCCAGACCTTAATCCAATTGAGAATCTGTGATCAGACTTGAAGATTGCTGTTCACCAGCAGAAACTGAACATCTAACTTGAAGGAGCTTGTTCAATGTTGTAGGTATGTTCTGTAAATGGAAGGATGGAAACCCTCCAAGTTGTGAGGTAGCAAAACACGAAAATTGCCAAAAGGGGTAAATACTTTTGTTAGGTACTGTAACTTTACCAGGGCACATGGCTGAGAGAAATAGACTAATACTATGTTTCTATATCTTATTATTGTGCAAGAAAATGTAATTTTCATATTAATTTGTCATTTAAGTGTAAAAACCTAGATATTTTTAGATATATTAGATGTTTATTCTAGTTATTTTACTTGAATTTTTTCATTGTTGGCAGAATTTTCTGAAAAGTACACCTCTCCAGCTGTTAAGCACGGTTTAATTTGATCAAGCTTCGGGCTTGTATTGCAACCAGTTGCACAGGAAATATTTCACTGGTAGAAGAAAGAATGGATTCAGATGACCTGACCAGACCTATCAGGAAGATGAAGATGAAAAGAGAATGGCTTATATAGCAGGATAATAAATCTAACCCACATTGGACTACCTCAAGAGGCACAAGCTGAAGGTTTTGCATGCATCACTTTTGTGGAATAAATGGCAGCATAACTGAACAAGGAACTGAACATCTGCACTCTCTCTCTCTCTCTCTCTCTCTCTCTCTCTCTCTCTCTCTCTCTCTCTGTGTTTACAAGTAATGATGCCTCTTAGTGGGGAGCCAGGCACTGCCTAGCTAGGGTCTGTGAACCACAACTCTGGGGGTTAATCATATTTTTCCTTGGTGACTGCATGCTTCAGAGGCTGGACAGGAGCAGAAGAAAGCGGCTGTGAGTTTTCTCTGTTAGTGCTGCATGAGGAGGCTGTGAGGAGTGCAGTAATTACACACTGTGTTTTCTCAGGCTCAGAGAAATACCACAGGGGAGGGGTGAGTGGTCAGACTAGCACTAACATTCTCTCTTATTCTTCCTCTCTCTTTCTCTCTCTCTCCCTCCCTCTCATTCTCTCTCATGTTCTCTTTCATCCTCTTCCCCATATTCTCTCCCTTTCTCTGTCTATTTTGCTCTCTCCTTTGTATCCTTGTCCCACTTTTTTGTGACAGATATTAACACATGGTTTAAGATAGGGCTGCATTTATATCATTAAATTATCTGTCAATTCTATTAAACCATATTTCAGAAATCTCCTGAACATTTAATAATGAAATGTATTATATCATAGTGATGATATTTAGTTGTTGTTTTATTGTATTTATTTATTTATTTATTTATTTTTCAAATAAAAGAGCACTGGGGTGACACAAGTTTAGGATTTTTAAAAAATTAAAAATTAAATAAAAAGTTGTACTTTACCACCTTTTACAGTTCAATGAAAAAACAGAATATATATTTTTAGGCTGTGGTGAAAAACAGTTTGAACAAATGGTTGATGTAGATGCAGAAATAGTGGCAGATATAGTTTAAGTTTAGGTTAGGTTTTGTTTACAGTTACAGTTGGGATTAGGGTAAGGGTTAATATTAAGTTTATGTTAAGTTTAGTTTATGGTCGAGGTTAGGATTAGGGTTAGGGTTTTGAGGGAGAAGCAGTGTTTCTGTGATCTGATCTTTGACTCTCAACTGAAGTCGCCCCTTCTTATCACAGCGGTTTGCTGTGTGAAAGCATCTTGGTTTGTTTACTAAGCATTGAGTACCATCCCACATGCTCATTTAGCCAGAGCATGAATGACCATGTTTATTCACAGGAATAGCAGCACATGGCAGAATTAAAGTTTTTTAAATTCATATTTTGTTGTTTATGGTTATCAAGTGACAGGTAGAGCTAAGAGTATATCAGAGAAATGCAGATGCACCTGGTCACCGTTAGTTGAGTCCACACATAGAAAAAAGTAAGAAAAAAAGGCCTGCAGGGATTCTTTATGTGATCAAACTGTTCAGACTTCAGAATGAAACATCTTAGACCACAAAATACTAAGTAAAACATAGTAAAATATCAAATTGTTTTTTTATTTTGTGTGGACTACTGTCAAGTATTCTAAAAAACATCTTTAGTGGGTTAGATTAATTAGGTTATGGTTAAGAAATTTTGGT
Source organism: Acestrorhynchus altus (assembly GCA_034509495.1). Classification (NCBI taxonomy): domain Eukaryota; kingdom Metazoa; phylum Chordata; class Actinopteri; order Characiformes; family Acestrorhynchidae; genus Acestrorhynchus; species Acestrorhynchus altus. Next base: position 11,211,646 of record CM067507.1, on the reverse strand, counting down.
TTTGGTTAATGTTAGGGTGAGATTAAGTTCATGTAATGATTAATATTAGGATTAGGTTAAGTTATGGTTAGGGTTCTGATCAGGGTTAGGGTAAGGTTAGGTTACGTTTAGGTTATGGTAAAGATTGGGGGTAAGGATAGAGTTAAATTCAGGTTAAGGTTAGTGTAATGATTAGGTTCAGTTAATGATTAGGTTCAGGTTGAGGTGTAGGTTCATATAGTAAAATCGCACTGGATATTTTGTAACAATCTCTGTTGAAATCACTAGATTTCTGCTTATCTCAAACATAACAATCCCCCTCGCTGAGCTTGTCTTGGTATTAAATCCTTTCACTTTGCTTCAGCTTCTTTGGTTGTATTGCTTTCAATGTTATGTTAATGTTATTTCCTGTATTTTCATTGCACATCTTACTGTAACAATACTTCCAAAATAGCTCTTGTTTGCCTCACATACAGTCAACACATTTGACTGACAAAGATTGATTGACATGTCAAGGATTGACATGTGAAGTATTTAATCTGTGTTGTCTGGATTGCTGGTGCTCTATCCAGTACTTTTGATGGGCTTCAGAATAGAACAGAATAGAATAGAACTTTATTGATCCCTTGGGAGGGTTCCTTCAGGGAAATTAAGGTTCCAGTAGCAGCATGGGATTCAGCACCAGTACAAAAGTAGTACAGTACAGAAGTAGAAAGACACTAAACACTAAAAACACTATATACATATATAGAATATATAATATAGAGACTATATTACAATATAAAATATAGATAATAGTGCATGAGAAGAGGGTCCTGTAGGAGGGGTATTGCACATTATTATTGCACTTGAAAAAAACTGTTATTGCACATAGAGTCCAGTTGTGTTGTGGTGGTCTGGTTGCAGGTTACTGTTAACTGTTGACTGTTGGTTTGGCACCTACTCATTCCCATCCTCCGTCCTCCTGTTAGCACTCCTCCCGCCTAGAGAGGAGTTGTACAGTATGATGGTGTGCGTGTCTCTCACTGCACAGGCTCCTCTGGTGGCTGATGACAGTGTGTAGAGGATGACTGGCATTGTCCATGTCAGTTTCCTGCAGATGTTGAAGGACTGTAGTCTCCTCAGAAAATACAGCCTGCTCTGTTCCTTTCTGTACAGGTGGTCGATGTTGCATGACCAGTCCAACTTGCTATCTAGCCACAGCCCGAGTCCACAGCCTCCACCTCATCTCCCTCAATCAGAACTGGTTGTGACTTTGGTCTGGACCTCCCAAAGTCAATGACCAGCTCCTTGGTCTTTGAGATGTTGAGCTGCAGATGATTCCTGTGGCACCAGGCTGCAAAGTCCCTCACCAGGCTCCGATACTCCTCCTCGCTATCATCCCTGATACACCCAAATATGGCTGTGTCATCAGTGAACTTCTGAATGTAACACAGCTCTGAGTTGTAGCAGAAGTCTGCTGTGTACAGGGTGAAGAGAAGAGGGGCCAGCACTGTGCCCTGGGGTGCTCCAGTGCTGCTGATCACAGTGTCAGACGTGATGTCCTTCAGCCTAACATACTGTGGCCTGTCCGTGAGGTAGCTGGATATCCAGGTGACCAGGCAGGGGTCCAATCCTGATCAGTTTGCCCTGAAGCATAAGGGGCTGGATGGTGTTGAAAGCACTTGAGAAGTCCAGAAACAGGATCCTCACTGTGTCGTTCCCCTTATCTAGGTGCGAGTGGGCTCGGTGTAGCAGGTAGATGATTGCATCTTCCACACCAACACCTGCCTGGTACGCGTACTGCAGATCATCCTGGGCGGGTTGCGCCTGGGGTCTAAGGAGACCGAGGAAGAGCCGCTCTAGCGTCTTCATCAGATGGGAAGTGAGTGCCACTGGTCGGAAGTCATTCAGCTCAGGACTAGCTGACTGAGGGGACTGTTATCTTTGTTGGCCTCTTGGTACTGCAGACCTTTTTTATGATAAGAAGGTCTTTGTGCCGTCAATGTCTTCAGAATTTCTGTATCTTTTTTAGTACTTACCGTATTTTCCGGACTAAAAGACGCTACTTTTTTCCCACGCTTTAAATCATGCAGCTTTTTCTTCACCCGTCAGGGGTGCTTTAGTAGAAAGTGAAAAAGGTGGGAAGTCAAAGTTGGAAACCACACATTTGTCAGTGGATCCTAACAGCGTGGGGCAGCGTAAAGGAATCTACCATCACCAATGGGTTCCGAAAGGCTGTACTGCTGTGTGAAGAGGGCAGCACAGCTTCAGAGCCAGCTTCACCCCGGGATGACAGCAAAACGGAGAGCAACACTGACATCGACACAGAGAAAGTACCAGTATATGACGAAGCTCTTCTAAGGCTTCTGACTTAAGTGGTTTCAGTGAGCAGGAGGACGATGAATAAACCAGCCAATAATTTTGCTGTTTTGTTTGACCAGCACTTTTACTTTTATGGTACAGGCACCGTTCGGAAACTAATCAGTTCATTTATGTTCAGTTAAACTACATTATCAGTTCTGTAGATATCAGCAGCTTTTAGCGCAGTGCGGCTTATATATGTTACTTCCCAGTTGTTTTTTTTTACTTTCCGGCTTATTTTGAAGTGCGCTTTATAGTCTGGAAAATACGGTAATTTGTTGGCCTAATTTGCCATGCTTTTTCTAATTAGTTTCTGTGGACCTTTAGAATAGATTTATAGAATTTGGAATTCTATGTGATAAATTCTTTGCTTGTACATGGATCCCACATTTCACAAGCAATTTGGTTCAATTGCATATTGAAATATTTGTAGCTTGATTCTGAATTATGATTTCCCAGGAATTTATGGCCGTTACAGTAATGTTTCTGCAGTGGGGCTTCTGTACCCCTGTCAGGCCACATCCTCTAGAAATATCTGTATTAATTTTCTGGTGGTGTCAGGATGAAAGTCATTATAAGGCCATGGTGGTTGGAAACTATGATCTTGGAATTGGGAAAGGTCTGCTGCCTTCTGTGGTATCGTACAGAACAGTCTACCAACTTTCTCCAGCATAGTTCTGAGGTCACTTGTGCCTGTATTAATGATGTAGTTGGGCTTGCCAAGTGTGTTTCAGAGAGGATTTGCTGGGTATTTCTCATTCTTGGGCACTGTTTCTCTGTGTACTTTGTTTTGGGGAAAGTTTCTCCTCTTGTAATAACTTTCTGTTAGAATTGGGGTCTACCTTTAATCTCCCTCCTATGCTTCTATTTCAGATCTGAAATCCCCTTTTGTTATTATGCTGTATATTTTGTCGGTGCTTTCCTTGCCCAAGCAGGCTGCGTATGTCTCTTCTCAGTTCCTGTACTGATACCTTCAGCTGGTGTTTGGTCCGACTCTCTGATCTCTGTGGAGTTCAGTGTCAAAGCAGGTGGAGGTGTGGGTCTGCACCTGCATCTTCAGTCCTACTTTAGTCCTCTCTTGCAGGGAGAGGTTGTCCTGTGTTACAGTGCTGTCTCTCTCTCTCTCTCTCTCTCTCTCTCTCTCTCTCTCTCTCTCATTCTGTCTCACCTCTCTATCTCTTACCTCTTTTCATTTATTTTTCTCTCAACTTTTGCCCTCTTTCTGTTCCTCTCCCCTGCCTCTTGTCTCCCTCTCACTCACCCCCTTCTCTTTCACACTCTCTTGATAAGATCTGTTCTAATCTCAAGTCTGCTGTGATTCAAAGCAAATAAGTTGGAAAGCCAATGAAAGCAATAATGGCTGTTACAATACAATTTTTTTCTCTTTATTTGTATATGCTTCCTTTTTGTCTATGCTATTATTATTATTATTATTATTATTATTATTATTATTATTGTTATTGTTGTTATTAATGTGATGTACATTATAACATTATGATTATTTCTTGCATCAATGTTCAACATTTTCTTTCAGAGCTACATGCCACCTTTTCACATTTGAGCACATGCCCACTTGTAACTGGACTGTATGCTCACAGGTGTAATATAATAGTGTCTGCATTGATTTGCTATTGCTCATACAATGGAGGTGTAAATTGGCTGCTGAGGAGGGCTTGTTGTGGTGCGGAGATGCTGCCCTGCTTGCTACACGATCTTTATGAGCCAAAGATCCTCATGAGCCAACAACAACAGAATGTAGTCTAAACAGTCAACTGACTCACTTCTGTCAAAAGCCCATGAGTAGGAGGAATATTGCTGCCTAGCACAAATTCTTAGCAATATGAGCTTGCCTTCGAACATGTAGGCCTATTGCAATAATTGTTATGGGCATGACTTCAATAAATTTGAATGACATTGATTTTGCCCAATTATAGATTTTTGATATTGATATTGATATTGTTTACTTGCATGTATTTGAGTCATAGTGTGGAATACAGTTTTTCTGCTACTGATTTCCCAGCCTGCCCGTAAAAGGAGATATACTAATGCTCCTCTATAGTGGAGGCTTCTTATTCCTTTACACGGTTATGTATTATATTTAAACCATGGGATGCTGTGCCCGTAACAAGATGGAAAGAAAATAAAACCAGTCTTACTTACCAGCCCATGATCCCACTTCTGACACCAGGTTCTTAGAACCGTTTGTTGATAATCTGGTTCTATGGTTCGACCTCAATACTAAAGCTGTACACTTAAGAAGGAAGCCCTCCCTCCTCCACCCCTGCAGTGATGGGGGAATTCACAGAATCACAGAGACATGTCTGTAATCATAGGATTTCCCATTTATTGATCAGAATAGCAAAGTATATATAGAGGCATACATCATATTCACATGATAGAACAATAAAAACAAGGAAACTCATGATGGGATGAATAGAACTATAGTCATATGACAGGGCCCCCAAGGACAGTTACAATGACCTAGAACAAGGAGTCTAAACAAGAAAAAAGTTGAACCCTGCTAGTCAGCTACTAAGACTTGTAGACAAATCACATGAAGCATAATTTACATGCACTGACACTAAAATCTAGCAAACACCATTTGTTTAAGAGATACAAGTGCATTTACCCAATAAACATTCATCTTTCATGGTAGAACAAAAAAAAACAGGCAGTCATGCAAAAAACCTGACCTCACAAGTGGCTGTATTTTTCTGCATGTTCTGATAAAAAAAATATCAGTTGATTGCTGTTTTTCACAAAGACTGCAAGTTCTGTCTCGAATGTTTGGAAGAAATGGACTCATTTCAATGCTATATTACAGCTCCAGTGTGGGAACATTTTCCAAATGATGGAAGAGAATGCATTAACATGAATGAGCCCATGGATACATGCTACATAACGGCACTGCACATGCACTGACCAAAAATTTATTTTGGTTTTGTGTGTTTTCCATGATAATTCTGTTTTCCTCAAGTGTGCTATACATTCTTTTATTTTCATTTCCCCTAAAATTGTGTTTTACATTATCCAAACATCATACCTGTAATTCTGCTGAAAGCTTTAATCTTATATGGTGCTTTTATCTTATTGAATTAGTAATATTTAGGTAGCTTTACCTTTAAATACACACATAGCATACTTTCAATTTTATTTTATTTATGTTTTATTTAATAGGGTATTCAATTTTTACATTACAATTCTAATGTCTGAATATACTACACTAACAAATATAGAGAGCTCATTAGGATATAATAAAGGATATAATTACATCATGCAGTTATTTTGGCTAATATTATTTATATCATACAATATATATATATATATATATATATATATAATGTTTTAAGCCCAGTCTGATGCTCTTGCTTGCACCGAGTTACCAAAACATCGGAGCCAAACTTGTCCAGCACTGAATGTACTACAAATTGGATCGTCCAGATTCACATAAACAGTAATCCTAATCATTGAGTGGGTGTTTTGTCCAAGAAGCTATCAGAGTTTATAATGAATGGTTTACATTGAATATTATTCACATAGATATGTAACTTAGTAACCTACGAGAACACTTAATATTTACATTTTTCTGTAGCATTCTCTTTCATTCAATTTTCCCCCAAACAGTGTGTTATCTTGACAACAGAGATGGGAAGTTATGGAAGTTATTTGTGCTGTAAATGAGAAACAAAATATGTGTCTCAGCCTGAGGCACACAACACTGCTCCAAGCATTCAGCAAAAGGTGCCCATTATCTGGTGTTTGTGATATGTTGAATAACATGCACTGTACACATACATGCACAGCGAGATTGTACCAAAAAAGCAGTACAAAAAGGCATGATGGCATCATAGGCATTATAATTGAAGGGCTGAGGATGTTTCTCTGTTTCTGCTTAATGCTTGGGTAAGTTAGTTAATTAGTTAGTTAGTTAATTAACAAGGGCACTGTAAAGTAGTGTTGTCTATTATCTAGGGATATTTTTTGAGTGACCAACAAAGCACTTTTGTAAGATACTCTGGATAAAGGCGTCTACTAAATGTCTTAAATGTAAATGTAAACGTAGTGTTACCTGATATAATGATAGGAAATATTCATCTATAAATCTGTTCAAAATATACACAATACACTGACATGCCAGTTGTGGGATAATATGTAAATTGTTTGTGAAGTGTTACCTCAGGGTTGACTTGTGAATGCATACCTGTAGAAGTTGTAGGTGTATTCTCATGGCATGGGTTGTGTACACTGGTCCACCTAAACACATCATTGCACTGTGGCCACTATGTTTCCCTGTTGATGACCATTTGTATCTCTTGGTACAGAACTTGTACTTCTCTAGTTGACATTTGGCATTGCTCAAAGTCGGTTTTGTTCATGTGTGGACATCCCAGACTTTCTGATATAAAGGTGATGCACTTTGAACAAGCAAAATCCACTTATTAGACCAGTTGTCCAGATACCTTTAGGCACATAGTGGATTTTTACCAGCAGTTGCTAAGTAACATTGAGTTTCCTAGTAACTAAAAATACACACATTGGAAATGACAAAAATAAATTAGGCACTGTGATATCATCTCAATTACATGACCAACCAAAAACTGAGCTAACAAGTTGACATCACACACACACACACACACACACACACACACACACACACACACACACACACACACACACACACACACATATATATGGCAGCTGTTTTAAATAGTTGGGGTTTAATACATTATTTGATGATACAAATATATTCTTTCATATATTTTTTTGTTGTTTACTTCTTTGTTTGTTCCATCTATTTTCTCTTTTTTAGTCTTTGTTTGTTTATCCTACTTATATTATTATTTTATTGTTATATGAATGTCTAATAATTTATGTCCTCCCTCTACACCAGTAAATAAAATAATTCTGTATTACCACTAATAAAGATTAACTGGTCCTCTGAAAAGGGGGTGGTGTTCAATACACATGCAAAATAAATGTCATTACAAATGAATAACACACTCTGAATAATGTTTCTGGATTTTTCATGCAACATAATAGATTTTGTTAACTGTTAAGAGTTGGTTATACTGTCACATACCGGGACTACAGTACCCAGAATGCTATTTGTGACCCAGTTCCCTCCTCTGAGGGTCACATGATTAGGTCTCAATCACCTGAGTACTGACACCTGTGTGACTCCCTATTTATACCCCCACATTGCCAAGTATTAGCTCTTTGTAGCATTATTCAGTGGTTCATGGTTATTCTTGTTCTTTTTGACTCTTGCTATTCATTTTTGACTAATGCTTTGGATAATCCCTGGATTGTTTTGTGTATCTCTTCTGCAGTATCTATATTAAAGACACTGTTTACTCTATCTTGCGTGTGCCTTGCTTCTGTCTAGTCTTGACATATGTATACACTTGTCCCAGTTTCATTGAAATTGGGAGACACAGTCTGACATATGGTAACAAGTAATAAAACAGTTCTTTTTCGGTGCTCTGAAAAACAAATCTATACAAACCTCTGTGCTGCAACCTCCAGCTGTATATTATGTTCATTGCTCTAAATTGGCTGCTTTCTTATTACATCTCTGTGAAGCCTAAGATTCAACCTGCTTCATTTCCTCACAGTAACTGGGCCTATGATTGGATCCACTTGTGGGACACGGAATAATAAACTCGGAAAAATCTGAGTTTAAAAACTACTCGCTATCCAAAATGACAGTCACTGTATTATGATAGTTATAAAGTTGTTCAAGCCGGATCCAAGGTCATTTGTTATAATATCTAGTGCTGTCCATCACTGCAGTACTGGTTTCTTCCTTTCAGAGTGAGTCACACACGCCTCCACAACAGTTTTCCTCAAACCCAGGCATAATCTAACACTAACATCAGAGCCAATCCGTTTGCAGCACAATGCTGTGAAAATTATAAATGCAGCACGTTGTTTAGAAAAACAACAACAGAATGGCTGATCATGCTGGGGAATAAAAGAAAGGGGAGGAGTGCTGTAAAACATTACTCTTTATTTAAAATAAAAGTTCTAACAAAAGTATGGCAGCTAAAATAAAGAGAAGGGGGGAGAAATGCTGCTGAAAAGCTCTGATTGCATCATTTTGTTTCCCTCCTTTTCTTTCTAGTTCAGACAAGTGCAATCCATTCTGTCCATCATGCTGCTACCTACCAGCAGGGAGAATTGGCATCTGGTGGCGGCAGCAATTAATGTCTGCCGAAAGAGATGCTTTCCATCACCTCCCTTTAATAGCTTGCGTATGGAGTGCATCTCAGCAGATGCTACATGGGGATTCATTAACGCCCCGTGTTCCTCATACTCCTCCCTTGTAAGCTATTATCCACAGCACTGAGTATGAGCTACATTTTAACATCAGCACACATCACCCAATCTCTCTCCCCCCAAGTATACTCCCAAACACATCAAATACACCTGCCCATGGCATCAAATGTGATCTAAATGAAGCCTTCTCCACTTTAAAGAAATAACATCCTTAATCTTTTCGTGTCAGACATAGCCCTCTTATGGGTGCAAATACATTTGCCTGAGTTTCATGAGAAACTGTTGCAACAATTACATTTTTACAACCCCAATTCCAATGAAGTTGGGTTGTGTAAAACATAAATTAAAACAATCACATTCAACCTATATTCAGTTGAATACTCTACAAAGACAAGATATTTAATGTTCAATGGATAAACGTTATTGTTTTTTGCAAATATTCACCCATTTTGAATTTGATGCCTGCAAGTTGGGACAAGGGCATGTTTACCACTGTGTTACATCACCTTTCCTTTTAACACTCAATAAGCGTTTGGGAACTGAGGACACTAATTGCTGAAGCTTTGTAGGTGGAATTATTTGCTGTTCTTGCTTGATGTACAACTACAGTTGTTCAACAATCCGGGGTCTCCATTGTCATATTTTGGGGTTCATAATGCATTTTTGATGGGAGACAGGTCTGGACTGCAGGCTGGCCAGTCTCTTCTAAGCATGTGTTGTGTTTTTGTTTTGGTCTGTCTCCTCCCTTCCTCTGCCCATTTCCAGCTGTGTCTCATTTATAACTATGCCCATTCATTTCTCAGCTCCAGGTGTCTGTAATGTTGTCCCTCTATTTAGGACCCTTTGTTTCAGTCAGTCCTTTTTGGCTTCTGTCGGTTAGTCTGTTCATTACCATGTTTGATGCCATGTGTTTTTGTTTATTCCTAGTGTTTGTCAGCATTTATTTTGTATTCATATCGTATGTTATTAAATCCTGACCCCCTTTAAGTACTTAATTTTCACTTGTCTGTCTTCTTCTGCTCAGTACTGATCAAAAAGTTACAAAAAGTTACAACAGGACACTTTTCCACTTTGTGTCAGTTGATCACAGATGAGCTCGAACCCAAAGAAGCCAACAGCATTACGGGGTGTTGTTGATATATGGCTTTTGCTTTGCATGGTATATGTTTAACTTGCACTTGTAGATGAAGCAACAAATCACAATGACTAACAATGGTTTTCTGAATTATTTCTATGTGTACATGATATTATGGACTGTGAATGATGAAATAATGATGAAGATGATGATGATGATGATGATGATGATGATGATGATGAATCCCTGCAGCCTTAATTTTTCTAAGGGAACCTTCACAAGGGATCAATAAAGTTCTATCTAATCTAATATTATCTAATCTTATCTAAATTCCTTGCAGTTGTACATTGAGAGATGTTGTTCTTTAACTGTTGGACTATTTGCACACACAGTTGTTCACAAAGTGGTGAACCTCACCCCATCCTTATTTGTGAACCACTGAGCCTTTTGGGGATGTTCCTTTATACCCAATATTGACACCCACCTGTTTACAGTTTACCTGTTCACCTCTGGAATGTTCCAAACAGGTGTTTTTTTGAGCATTCCTCAACTTTCCCAGTCTTTGTTTGCCCCTGTCCCAACATTTTTGGAACATGTTGTGGCATTAAATTCAAAATGAGTGAATATATAATATTTAAATTTTGAACAATAAATATCTTGTCTTTGAAGTGTATTTGTTTGAATATAGGTTGAAAGGGATTTGCAAATCATCATATTCTGTGTTTATTAGTTTTACACATCCCAACATTGTAATAATGCACAATATTAGGTTGCTTGCATGGACTACTGAATATACACTCCCTTCCAAAAGTATTTGAACAGTAAGGTCAATCCCATTATTTTTTATTTAGACTGAAAACTTTTGGGTTTGACATTATAAGATGAATATGAGACAAAATATTATACATTGTTCAGAAGATTGCACCCTTTGTCTGAACCCACAATTTTTTCTTGTGAGCAAAAATATTGGAGCATGTGTCTGACAGGTGTGTGTTGGTGCCCATGTGTGCCCTGTTTAATTGATTATTCAAACAATATATTGCAGTGAATATCTAAAGTGCGTTTCAGATTTGGGTTATGCCTGTGCTGACAGTGCATTTACAGTTGAAGGAGTAACCAACATGAAAACCAGAGAGCTTTCTATGGATGAAAACCAAGCAATTGTGAAGCTGATAGAAGATGGAAAATCATAAGAATTTGCCAAGAAATTCATAGACAAGCCTCTCATGTTTTATGAACTGGTGAGAAAAAGATGAACCTTTGCCAATGTGATGGAAAGGCTAAAGTTTTGAGAAAGAATGGATCTACTCATAGTCCCAAACCTGTAAGCTCATCTGTGAAACACAGTGGAGGTAATGTCATGGCTTGGGCTTGCATGGTTTCTTCTGGGATGGGCTCGTTTACTTTTAAGGCATTTCCAGAGCAATTTAGGTTGTTCATATTACTGAGATGGGCCAGAGTTGTAGGAGTCAGAGTCTGATTGGTGCACCGCAGCATAGTTGCCCTGACAGGAAATCAAACCCTAGTCTCCCAAACGTGGTGGCTCACTGATGGTGTTATCTATGGCGCCACACCAACCACAGATCATTAATCTTAACTGATGATGTGATGCATGATGGCAGCAGTACAGTGACGTCTACAGAAACATTTTGGTGGTCAATTTAAAGAAAGATGAAACCAAACTGATTAGGAGTTCCTTTGTTATGCAGCAAGATAATAAACTACCAAAATGACCCAAAAAGTGGAAGGCTTTAGAGGGAAGGTTTGTAGAAGGAAGAATAGTTTCACTGAAGTTTAATTTAATTTAAATAATTTAAACATAGCTTAATAAAAAAAATGAATTTGAAAGAGGATGGCTTCAAACGAGTCCATGGCTTCTAACTACCCCACGTACCCCCCACCCTCTCCCTTGCTGCATCCATCTCTCCTTCTTTCCTCAACACATCCTCCCCCATCCACCACAACACAGACCTCATTCTTCACTGCGGACCAGGTCAGAAGTCAACTGAAGAGGCTTCACCACAGGAAAACAGCAGGCCCTGATAAAGTATGTCCCTGACTGCTGAAGACCTGTGCTGCACAACTGGGTGAGCCACTCCAGTGTCTCTTCAACCTCAGCCTGCAGGTGGGGAGAGTGCCTACACTCTGGAAGACATTGTGCATTGTTCCAATTCCAAAAAAGAACCAGCCAAGTGAGCTGAATGACTTCCAACCGGTGGCACTCACTTCCCATCTGATGAAGACGCTGGAGTGGCTCTCAGACCCCAGGTGTAACATGCACAGGATGGTCTGCAGTTCGCGTACCAGGCAGGTGTTTGTGTGGAAGATGCAATCATCTACCTGCTACACTGAGCCCCCTCACACCAAGATAAGGGGAATGGCACAGTGAGGATCCTGTTTCTGGACTTCTCAAGTGCTTTCAACACCATCCAGCTTCTTATGCTTCAGGACCAACTGAATAGAATGCAAGTGGACCCCTGCCTGGTCACCTGGATCTCCAGCTACCTCACAGACAGGCCACAGTATGTCAGGGTGTCAGGGTGAAGAACACCACGGGCACCCCAGGGCACGGTGCTGGCCCCTCTTCTCTTCACCCTGTACACAGCAGACTTCTGCTACAGCTGTGTCACATCCAGAAGTTTGGTCACATCCAGAAGGCTGGACAGCAAGTTGGATTGGTCATGTAACATCGACCACCTGTACAGAAAGGGACAGAGCAGGCTGTACTTTCTGAGGAGGCTACAGTCCTTCAACATCTGCAGGAAACTCCTGGGGATGTTTTATCAGTCCGTGGTCGCCAGTGTCCTGTTCTATACTGTGGTATACTGTGGGCAGCATATCCAAGAAGGACACACAAAAGCTGGACAAATTGATCAGGCGGGCCATTCACAGAGGTTGGCACAAAGCTGGACCCTCTGGTGTCAGTGGCAGAGAAGAGGACTCTGAAAAAACTACTGGACATTATGGACAATGCCAGTCACCCTCTACACACTGTCATCAGCCACCAGAGAAGCCTGTTCAGTGAAAAGCTGCTCCTTCCCAAGTGCAGGATCAATAGACTTAAAAACTACCCACAACCCACAACCTGACCACCACAACACAAATGGATTTAATAAACAGCTCAAAAGTGCAATAATAATAATGTGCAATACCCTCCCCCTCCTACAGGACTCTTTTTTTCATGCACTATTTATATATATTTTTATATTGTAATATAGTCTGCATTATATATTCTTATAGTGTTTCTTCTTATATAGTATAATTATCTTATCTTTCTACTCTTTTCTTTTCTGTACTGATGCTGCTGCTGGAACCTTAATTTCCCTGAGGGAACCCTCCCAAATGATCAGTAAGGTTCTATTCTATTCTATTCTATTCTATTCTATTCTATTCTATTCTATTCTACAAATGGATAATGATGCTCAAAATCCACAATAGACTGTATTAAATAGGCACGAGCTGAAGCTTTTACCATGGCCCTCACAGCCCCTTGATCTGAACATCATTGAAAATATTTGGATATGGTCATGCTCAGAAATCTCAGAGAACTGAAACATTTGTGCAAGGAAGAATGGATGAAAACCAGTGAAACAAGAATTGAAAGACTCTTGGCTGCAAAAATCGTTTAGAAGCTGTGATACTTGCCAGAGGGGGTGCTAGTAGGTACTAAACATGTAGGATGTCCAAAGTTTTGCTTCAGGCCCTTTTCCTTTTTTGATATTTTGAAAATGTAAAAAGTGATAAAAAAAAAAAAAAAAACCTGAGGTATTAGAGAGATTTTTACATGATTGGGTGCTTTTTTGTCATTCCTGGTTGCATTTTGTGTTTGTAATATAATACCATCCAGAAAGGAGATCTTCTATCATGGCATATGCAAATGAAATTGCTGAGTTAATTGTGTAAGTAAGTACAGCTCTAGGGGTCTGGTCCTTGAGGGTTTTATCTTGGTTCCAGTCACTGTCTAAGAAGAGGTTGGTGAGTTCTCTCTGTGTATATGTACTCTTAAAAACAACCATGGTAAATGAAGTGTATGTTCCAAGTTGCTCCTAGGTATGAGTAAATGAATAGGTATACAGTGAGGTATTCTGTGATGGACTGAAATCTTGTCCAATGATTCCCAGTAGGCTACATCAGTCTTTTCATATTATATGTCAAAATACATTTTATGGTTTTATATACTGCAAAATAAATAATGTAGATTGGATAATAACATATGCATGAGAATGTTACCATGCATTTAACATTATCAGATTTTAAAACAATATGCAGCAAGAATGAATGCTTTATGCATGACTGTTGTGCTGTTCACATAATCACGTTGAAAAAATGAAACACAGCAAAAGCAAAAGTAGGAGGCGCTATCAAATATAATTATTTACACTATTAAGTACAAAACGTCAGACACAAACATTACTATATACCCATTACCCAAACATTACAAATTCCCCTAACATTGTCAGAGATAATACAAAGAACCAAAATGCCACCATATACAGTATGTACAAACAAGTACACCTATGTACAAATGTTTGTAGACACCCCTTCTAATGAATGCAGTCAACTGCTTTAAGTAGCCCCCATTGCTGACACAGATGTGCAAATGCACACACACAGCTTGACTGGTCTATGGAGAGAACTGTTAACAATGGCAATATCTGCAGCATAGAAACATGAACTAGATGGCATTATTAGATTAGATTAGATTAGATTAGATTAGATTAGATTAGATTAGATTAGATTAGATTAGATTACAGAGTACAGGTATACAGAGTACAGGTACAGAGCCAATGAAATGCAGTTAGCATTTAGTGCAATAAATAGTACTCTTTAAATAAACTGCAGTAGTATCCAAGCAGGTGGTGCAATAATTAAGGCAAGTATGAATGAAGTACATTATGATGAATAAGCACAATAACAGTGCAGAAGGTGCAAGGATGCAGATATTTGGCATTGGTTGAGTAGAGTCACAGCCTCAGGGAAAAAAAAACTACCTGCATCTGCTGGTGTAGGAGTGGAGATGGAGGGGGGGATGAAAAGTTGAGGGTTTGGGTGAAACGTGTCCTTGATGAGGTACCATTCTGTGATGCAGTTGGTGACTATGCTCTCTAGGGTACCGCGATAAAAGTTTACCAGGGTCTTTGGACACAGGTAAACATTTTTAAGGCTCCAATGGAATTAAAGATGAGGTGAGATCATCTGAGAGGTGGATGCTGAGGAACTTGAAGTTGGCCACCTGCTCTACAGCAGTTTCACTGATGTATATGGGGAGTGTAGCCTGGCTTCTAGCCCTCCTGAAATCCAGGATGATCTCCTTGGTTTCTGGGTGTTAAGCACAAGGTTGTTGGTGGTGCACCATACAGCCAGATGAAGCACCTTGTCCCTGTAGGCTGTCTCATCTTTGTCTCTGATCAGGCCTATCACCATTGCGTCATCCACAAACTTGATTATGGTGTTGGAACCTTAAACAGGAACACAGTCGTGGATGAACAGAGAGTACACCAGGCTCAAAACACAACCTTATGGAATGCTGGTGTTCAGAGTGATTGAGGATGAGGAGATGTTGTCTAACTTGACAGACTGTGGTCTGCTAGGACCCCTAGTCCTTTATCCAGTTTCTAAGCATGAAGATCAGCTTGGGGGGGATCAACACATTGAATGCTCAACTAAAGTCAATGAACAGCATTGTAACATGGGACTTCTGTCAGTCCAGCTGGGACAGTGCCGTGTTGAGTGCCATGGAAACAGTACATCCTCAGTTGTACTGTTGATGCGGTAGATGAACTGATGTGGGTCCAATGTGGCAGGCAGGCAGTATTTCAAGTGAGAAAGAACTTGTCTTTCAAAGCACTTGGAGATGATCAGGTGAATGCGACAGGGCGGAAGACATTCAGGGCTAAAGAAGTCAAATGCTTTGGCACTGGCACAATGGTGGCAGTCTTGAAGATGGTTGGGCCAACAACAGGTTAAAAATATGTGCAAAAACACCTGAAAGCTCCTTAGCACTTGTTCTCAGTACCCTGCCAGGAACTCCATCAGGGCCACCTGCTTTCTGTTCATTCAGCCTGCTCAGCACGTGCCAAACATCCATTGTGGAGAATGTAAGTGGGTGATCTTGGTGCAGAGGATCTGTTTTAGAAAAGACCACCTTGTTTCCCTGGTCAAAACAGGCATAAAATTGATGTAACTCCTGGGGGAGAGAAGCACAGTTGGTGGATGGAACAGTACTAGGTGGTTTAAAGTCTGTCAGGGTTTGTGTGCCTTGCTACATATGCAGGGGGTCAATCCGCTGTTTGTAGCAATGCTTGGCCATGGAGATCCCTCTCCTCAGGTTGGCTCTGGCTTGAAACATAGCTTCTCATGGGAGTCTGTGATGGCCTGGGCATGCTCACCGGGTGAGTGTGCAGAGTATTACTAAAAGAGTCAGCTCCATCATCAGATCTTCACACACACCTAGTTGTAGGTTTAACTGATTGGATGAGCTGGAGAGTATTTGGGGAGTAGGAACAAAGAGATGATCCAGATTGTCTGCAGGGCAGAGAGGATGTTTCTTTGTATGCATGATCACGTTGGGTGTAAACTTTATCAAGTTTATGTGTCCCCTTCTTGATTGCAGTAGACATTTGATGAAATTTTGGAAGTACACAGCAGTGACAATACCCTGGTAAACTCACGGGCAGGAAGAATGGTCTACTCTTGATGATGGGAACTCCAGATCCCAGCAGAGAATTAGGATTCCAGGATGACAAGTCAATACCATGTAGATTGCATTAATACAGTTTCTCCAACCTGAGTTATACCCGTAGCCATCGCTGACCTTTTTGCTCTGAATAGTGCCGTCCCACCAGTTCCACCATGCTGTTTGCTGCGCCAACTCTCAAACATGAGATCGCAGTCCATTAGCCTACTCTGTATGAGGATCCAAACTTTTGCTCATCCAGCTTTCACCTGGCTTCATATGTTTTAAAAAACACCAAAATATTAACACCCATAAGATTTTACAGCAAGACAAGGTGAAATGACATTCTAAAACGTTGAATCCAAGGCTTGTCTAACAAATGGCTCTGCACTCCGCTCTGACAGAATTGTCTGGTGCATTTGTATTCCCATATGCATTGTGGATGTTATTGGGGTGGCTCATAGATTTTAGGCCTTCATTAGGTAAAAAGTATTCTGTTTTGTATATCTATTTTTTTTGTTTCAATGTCCTCATAAGCTTACATCACCTAAGTTTCTTTTGTGTAAATATGGTGATGAAACATGGCATATTTAATTTTTATTCTGCACAACCTTTCCAATAACTTTGTCTAGCAGTTTGATTCATTCTGAGTTAAAATAGGTGTTGTACATAGTTTTAAATGAGCATTTTTCCCCCCAAAGTCATGCACTTACTAATAAACAATAAATGCATTCTTTAACACCTTTACGCAAATAATCAGTCAGTTACGTGGGTATCTGCAACCATACAATTAAATGGGAAGCATTGGGAGATTCAATTATCAGATACAATTAAAGAATATCAACCTGAAAACCTTTTCTACATAATTTTCAGCTCCATCTACAGAGGTCTTTCACTCAGTAACGACTAGTAGTGTCTTACTGAATACTCACCCCCACTCTCCTTGCTGACCTTGAGACTACTGACACCAGTGCCCGCACTGAAAGTGACAGATGGGGAGGGAAGAGCAGAAACAAACAACACAGAAGAACCTACAGCGCAATACAGCATTAAACAGCATGAGTCCAAAATAAGCAAAAACACATCTTTCTTTGGCCTGATATTGCTGCAAAGGGAGGTGGCAGGAAGGTCAGATGAGACAATGATAAATGGGTGTTCTTTAAACCACAGCAACAGGTGGGGAGACAAGAGAGAGAGAGAGAGAGAGAGAGAGAGAGAGAGAGAGAGAGAGAGTATGTTTGTAAGTGATGTGCACTTGCTCACTGCACTCACATTGAAATGTTGCTACCTCTAATCTCTGGAACTCTAAAAAGAAATGCTTCTTCTGCTCGATTCTGCGAATGCATCTTCCACTTTGCCATACACTCGAAAGTTTGGAGTAGTCAGGTTAAAGATTTTAGACTCAACCCAAAACATAACATGCCCTCTCAGAAAAAAAACATCTTTTCTCTGCCAATCCACTCTGAAAGTGTTGTATTGAATCTAAGGTAAGTCAGCTGAAGAACTAATGTAAGATGTTTAATCCAGAATGTAGTTTTGATTTCAGACAGGCACCATGAAGTTGGAACTCAACACTCCCGGTGCAAACTCCCATCTATACACACCAAACATTCCACCTCTCCTGGAACCTGTGGGAATCTTGTATATATGATAGTGTCTACCTGATGCCCTCAAATAACTTTGTATTATTATTGTCACAAACTCCATTTCCCTGAGCATTACAACTTCCATGTGTCCCCTATTCCAGATAAGTGTTTATAAGTGTTTTAACTTTTACCTGTTTATGATTGTTCCCCTGTATTTAAATGTACCCCGTTTGTTTCCAAGTTACAAAGTATTGCCGTTGTTTACCCACTGCATACAGAGTGATCATTTAGTCAGTGTTTTCTCATGTTTGACCTGTTCATGTTTTCTTCTCACTGGCTCTGTTTAATGCCTTGGTTATTTATTTTTATTTTATTTTATTGTTCTGACTCTGACTTTTCCACTTTTGTTGTTCATCTTCCGTAAGCATCTGCTTTGTTTACTGCCAGTGACAATTATATAATTATATTCATACAGTATATACTGTCAACAGTTCATGAAATATAGATATTGTATATCAAGTAAGCAAGAGACATAACGAGATATGGTGAGAGTGACAAAGCACAATATGATTGGCATTTCTTTGTGCTAAGTAGAACAGTTTTCTCTGTGGGTGGGATTTCCAACCATGAAATGCTTCAGGTCCTTCCACAATATTTCTATTGACTTGACCATTCCAAGTTATTAACTTATTCTTCTTTAAACATTCTTGATGCATGATCCTTGTTTTCTTGAGATTCATCCATGAAACTGCCATGACAATGTTTCCACAGATGGATCTGGGTTTTTATGCTGGAATGTAGTGTTTTCCATTGTGACCTCTTAGACTATTATGCGCCTTGCTTTTGGTGTGATGTTTGTTGGTTGACCACTCCTAGAGAGGGTAATAAAGGTTTTGAATTTCCACCACAATCTGTCTGACTGGTGACTGGTGGAGTCCAAACTTTTTAGAGATAGTTCTTAACCCTTGTACAGCCTGATAATCATCAAAAACTCCTTTGTTTGTGTCATGCCTGTCACTTGTCAGTCCAGTCTCCCGTCACTGCTTCTTAGCACACGGCTTGTGTGGGTTTCGTCCTCTTCTCTTTTCCCCTCGTTCCAGCCGTTACCACCTGTGTCTAATCTGTTTTCCTGCCCTCTCGTTAGGTTGTCCCAGGTGTTTTCTATGTCATTAAGTATTTAAGACCTGTTGTTTCATCCTGTCTTGGTCAGTCCACTGTTTTAGTTACTGTTATACTGTTATTCGTTGTTAGTCCTTGTTATCGTGTTTATTCTGTTTGCATTTGCTTTTGTTGGTCTTTGTCATGTTTTAGTTTCTGTCAGGCTAGTATGCTGTATTGGTCAGTGTATTTGGTTTGTTTTGTGTTTTCCCATTAAATCTTCAACCCCTTCGTTTACCTCCGCATCCCTAGTCATCGGTTCTGTCCTCCCAATCCTGACAGTTTGTTTCATGCTTTGAAGATCAGACTTTCATTTTAAATTTAAAGAGTAAATCCATAAACTTTGGCTCATATATCTCAAACTTCCAGAAGTCTTCCATCCCAAAACAGGTCCTGTCAGAAAATATAACTGATTGTAATTGTTACACGCTGATTTCACTGGTAGTTAATCCAATGCGTTATGTGTTGTGCATATCAGTATAATTAATAAATAAATAAATGCTTACTGATCCAAACAGTATTCTGAATGAGTGCATTTTTGTTGTGCACAACTTGTCACAAATACTGCTAAGCATGATGTCTCTCATTATTCCTCAATTATCAGCAGTTCAGTACATTGTGTTATGAGTCATCTTAGTAAATGAGTGTATTCTCTCTGACACTGTCTCTTAGAGACAGTTTCTTTTCTGGTCTAGTCTCAGCTATTTACCTCACAAGCATATATACTGAGGCACAGGACTAAAGCAGGCACCGATGGACATTAGTCTGATGGCAGAGAAATTCTTTGGAGAAATCTCACTGCCATAAATTCCATTTCATTTCAATTGGTGTGTGAAGTGATAAACAATGCGAATAATGTCCCTGAAGTGCCTTAATCTGCTTAGCAGAGGAAGATGGGTGAAGAGGAGCGTTAATTTCATCAGAATGGCGGCTGACGGAGTGCTGGTGTCTGATGTTGGAGCCCACTGCAGGAAAAATGACCTCCTCCCTCATCCCATTACACACGAAAGACACTCCCACATCTCCCCCTAATGAGAAAACTCAATTACTCGGCACAGAAGCACAGAAACAAGTGTGCAAGACAAAGACAAAGTGTGTGCGTGTGTGAAGTATTTTAAGGTCTATGAATCAACTGGTGTAATATGAAGAAGAATGATATATTATTGTATCACTTTTTATCCCACAAATCAAAATTATTTTGACTTGTTTCAGATTATAGCATTCCTCTTAGTCCTCCCAAAATGGCACTATAAGGTTTATTTTATTGTTGTTTTTTCCTTTATCTTATAGCAACAGCACAACCCTTTTGGTGCTATATAGAATCCCTTTTATATAGAGGTTCTCCATCATAGAGAATAAACATTTAGGCAAACATGTTTTGTATATATATATATATATATATATATATATATATATATATATATATATATAATATATATGTGTGTGTGTGTGTGTGTGTGTGTGTGTGTGTGTGTGTGTGTGTGTGTGTGTGTATAATATATTCATTACCTTTAGTAAGCATTTTTAAGTTCCCTTTAATCCCTTTTATGTACTTCTTAATTGTTGAGCAATTGCAAGATCCACAGATCTTGAAAGAAACATTTCTTTACAATTTCTTTGTCACTCCAGTTACAGAGGTTTTACATCAATAGCAATTTGTCATCTCAATAAAGTTACCTGAAGTAGATAATATAAATCAATAGTTGTATTACACTGTGTTTTGTTACCAATGTATTGTAATTTGGAATGTCATTTTTATATTCTAGTTTTATGTTATTGGATGTATTTTTACCTAGGACCTTTGGCTGTTATGTCCGCATTGTCTGTTTTGCATGTTTTGTCTACCATTTGTTGTGTCTGCTTTGTCTGATTAATCTGCTTTGTCTGTTGTGTCTGCTTTGTTGTGTCTGCTTTGTTTGTTGTGTCTGCTTTGTCTCCTGTGTGTAATTTGTCTTTTTGTAAGTAAAGCTGTGTGCATGTGATCTCCACTGAACAGAGGATGTGATGTTCTGAGAAATTAATTAAGGGAAACCTTATTAAAGCAGTGCTGTTTTTTAGGTCTTGACTCTTTGATTGATCTGATCAGTGATTACCAAAACCATGAGTATATAAGAATCAGCATCAAAAATAACTTGACTGCAATAGGAACAAGGCAACATCACATGCCTCTGTTTTAAAAAAGTCATCTTTCTTGGATCATCACTGTTTTTTGTCGTCAACTTTCAGCATGAATTATTGAGGCATCATGAAATTTTCAGTGTCCTTTGCTTGTGCAGAAACAAGGAAAGCTACTCTGTGTGCATGTGCTCTCCATTGAACAGAGGATGTGTGGTTGTGAGTAATTTATGATAGGACACCTTATGGAAGCAACGCTAGAAGTGTTCAGCACTCAAATCATACAGCTCCGGACTGGGCACCTGTGTCCTGCACCTGTGCTACATGCATTACTGAGGCAAGCTATTTGTCACATTTACCTGAAATTTCAAATTAATGGACTTGTCTGCGCTCAGCCGTGAATTATGGCAGTCAAAAGCCTCCCTCTACAATACTACTACAATAAGTAATAGGCCTATGAAATCCCCAAAACATGCACATATAGTGACACGCTCATGCACCTGGACTTGAGGCTTTTAGAAACACTAAAGCTGTAGGTGGATAGGGCTTTATTTAGTGCCCTCAAGCCGCCAACTATAATTTGATTTATTGATCATTTTAAAGAGATTATCGAGGCCTGAACTTTGTTTTTCTTTCATGAGATTGACCAACATCCCCTCACTTTAATGGTTTTCTTCAGGGTTATTGACTGATATATTATCCTCTGACTTTGAGAGTCAAGGTTTTCCGATAGTCAATTACTCCACCACTGTGAAACAGAAAAGAGAGAGAAAGAAAAAAAGGTGAGAGGTGTTTTCCGTTTTTTGAGCTCTGTCAAAAAAGAGAGAAAAGACTGTTGTTTTTACTCTCAGTGTGCTCCATGTCCAGAATCAATTGAGTAGCTTAGGCATACTTAGTACCTGTTTGACCAAGGAATTAATCGGTTTACTTTTTATTATAACAATGGCGTCATGTTGGCAAAAGCCTTTTTGCTTTTTATGTGTGCAGCAGTTAACTTTTGACCGTCCCACAGTCCACATGATTCACATTTCAATTCAATACATATTAAAAGCCTGTTTCTGGCTGTGTCATTTGTGTGCTTTAGAACTATACGCATTCAAGTACATTCCAGGCCCATGTTAGTGCCAGTAGAACATGAATGGTGAAGGTGTTGTTCAGATCTACTCCTACATTCAGTTAGCCCTACTTCACATTCACCTCATCGCTAAGAAAAACATCAGGAGCACTGAGTGCATCATTCAGAACTCACAGGAAAGGTCTGTTTTGTACAAACTATGCCTAAGTACTTGGGTAATCATTCTTTTATGTCAATGTATGTGAACATAAATGCAAAAAAAAAAAAAAAAAAAAAAAAAAAAAAAAAACTAGCAGGTTTTCCAATATTTAAACTATGTATGGGCAAGAAAGTTGCAATCCCTGTTTGCATGCACCCCCAAGGCAAAGGTGCTAGACTGCTGTGTTCTATCAGCTTTATAATTGGAACAAGTAAAAAATTGGTGTGATTTCTCTGTTTTTGTTGCATTTAAACTGTATTTGTATTTGGTTTTTGTGGTAGGTTTTCTATAATTAATAAATAAATAAGAATTATTCTATTTATTCTATTTTCCTATATATGATAATGAATTGGTTTATAACCAAAGGGGTCCCCCATTGCACGAGCTGAAAATACAAATGGTCAATTTATAGGAGAATAAAAGGAAAAAAGGTTTGTCTCATAATTTTACCCATAATAATGTGGAGATTATTTCATTTTTTAAAAGAAAATGTTCTCTACCCTCACACATCTATCATAAACACACACAAACACACACACACAAACACACACACACACACACACACACACACACACACACACACACACACACACACACACACACACACAGTAATAGTGATAACATACAAGCTGCTGCCTTCTATGATACAACAATGATTTACATCATATCAGACTGGAAATCAAGATTAGATTAAGCCGAAAAGACAAAACTTCATCATATTAACAATTTTATAACAGTTTTATTCATTATTTCTACCTTGAAATTTGGTCTCCACTTTTGAAGCATGCTATACAGACTATACAGGACTACCATATTAAAATAAGTTGAGATCTGAAGACTGAAATCATTTCTTACTTGAACAGTTGCATGTGCGTTGTGTTGTATTTGCTTGCACTGTTGTCTCTTCCAGTTAATCCTGGTCCCTTGTCCCTTGAATCATGAATCGACCCCCTTTTTTACTGTATTTGACAGTGAATCTACATTGGATCTCGAGCATATTGCAGAAAAGCTTTATTGCTCAATATTTGAAATACCAGAGGGACCAGAGCCTATAATGCTCATACACTCAGATGGAGGGAGAGAATATAAATCTACTGTCTTTTCTTGCCTTTAACATCCAATCCTTTGGGAGGAATTCCCCAGCCTTTTCTACCAGCTCTTCCATGGTCTTCTGAAAGGTCTCCCATATTAATCTTCCATTTAATGTACTTCACTGAGATAAGGCGTGAGAGCCCCCAAGGAGGAAGGAAACCCAGAGATGGAGAAGATTCTACAAGGCCAGCAACCAGACTAAGGCGAACTACTGGAACATTTTCGTAGGTCCTAGTCAGGTTTTGAGGTGCTTACAGCACAGCAAGACAGTGACATTTACTCTGTGTGTGTGTGTGTGTGTGTGTGCGTATGTGCGTGCGTGTGTGTGTGTGTGTGTGTGTGTGGATACCCAATATACTCTCAACTAAATTAAACTGTTAAATATGCATTTGGTACACAGGTATGTACACAAATGTTTTCTGAACAAATATTGTGCGAGCAAATCACACAGAGAGATTGGCAATTATTGAAATCCAGTGGCCCCTTAATGCAGAGGATAAGAAAAACACATGCATGCGATTTAAACATTTATGGCATTGACGCAGTTGTGCCTGATGTATTTGGCCAGCAGTAGAGAAGAGCACTGGTGCCCCCTGGTGCTGGCCCTGTGTGCTGAAAGCACTGTGAGGAAAGCCCAGGAGGAAGAGTCATTTAACTGAGAACATGTCCATGTGATTCATAAAGGTCACTCTTTCACACATGCTTATTAACTTGCCAAGCGTGAAATATGTCACATTTGTCTGTGCACTCTGATTAAGTGATCCTCCAATGGACAGAATGAAAGGAAAAATTAGGCATCATCAACAGATATAAAAAGTGTTCGTGACAAGTCTGAGCCTGTTAATGCAGGACTGAGCAGTTCACTGCAACACTTACGGCAAGTGTGTGGTGCAGGGAAAGGGAAGCGTTGAGCCAAACTGAGACCGGATTAGAAGTGGTAGTATATATATATATATATACACATACATACACACATATATATATATATATATATATATATATATATATATATATATAGTAACACAGATATATGAATATTGTTGCTGTCAGGCAAAAGCCTTGTATTTCCATTTTTGCTGAGTCCAATACAGAGATACCACTATGGCCTCAGTGTGACTTGTTCTGGTAGATCTGATATGTAAGCAAACCAGAAGAAAAAATAACATATGTGCAAATCCCACAGAACAGACTTGACTATATGATGAATGGATCAATAAAAATAAGATAAGAATGTTGCATTTTGGCATTATTGTGATTGACCCTACCTTCTTCATTTTCAATGGAAGTCGATGTGTATGTTTAGTTCCATTGGTCCGCTCTTCAGATTTTTACACAATTTTAGGAAAAACTGCAGATTCAAATTATTAAAAAAATTCTTTTACAGAAGTGGAACGTTTTATATATTAATACAACAAAATGAAGTGGTAAGTCTTTCAAATGTGCCTTAATACTGTATGTTCCTTTTTTAGAGAGTATGACCATTCAGCATTACAAAACCATAATAAATTATTTTATAGAGCTAATCTTAAATTTGCTCTTGATTTTAAGTTAAGATTAAATGTGTTTTGTCGATGATGTGGGTCAATATTAAAATGATTTGCACCACAGGCTTGTATTGAACATTTTAATTTGATAAACCGTATTGGTAGATCAACAATGGCAAGAAATCAGGGTGATTTTTGATAGATTGTTGGGTACCTTTTTCACATTTTCATGAATAAATCTACAACTTATTTACATTCATGGGACCGCACTTCAAGGGGAGTCCTATTTTATTATTTTACATATGAGACATGGACACATTAATTCACATTTACCTACTTTAGCACATTTTCACAATTAGATGAGTGGAAGTTCCAGAATGGTTCCCTTTTCTATAGAATGTAAAACAGCTTGAAGGATTTGGAGGTATGACACATGGAGCTACAGGATGGTCATCACTGCAATGAAAAGGGTGGGGAAATCTAGGATTGAAAACATGACTCATTTCCTACTATTCCACAACTGTATTTGCTTTGAAAATGTGCTGTCATGTCACTATGTGGCTATCAGGTGTGATCTCTTAGTGTTTAGAAATGTAAGGTAGACATTTGATATAATTGGACCAAAGTACTAGAAAATTCTTTATTGTAACATATATACAAAAAAGCAGTTAGCAAGAACCATTTTCTCAATTGGTTCCACTGCATCACATAATACTGCTTGGAAATACACTTAACCTTTAGTCTGAATTTCAATCCAAACCGAATGAAAAATAATTGCTACACTTCAAAAGAAAGCCTTATCACTAATAAATGAGCAAAGGTTGAGAAGGCAGTTGCTATTATATTCCATACAGCAAAGGGTTTGGGGTTTGGTCACTTTCCTTAGCTGGTTACAGTGAATGGTTCCGATACTGGATTTTTATTAGCATATTATTATATGTGAGGAGACTGCAGGAGATGTTCATTGAAAAAAATGAGTTTCTCACTACTAAATATGATCTTATGTGTTTTCAGACAAACATTAACAAGAACGCATTGAAATCTGATCACTCAAACCACATTCAGAGGTGTTCAAACATGCATATGACCGCATTGTTCTTGTAGCGTGAACACCAAACCCTCTTGATGCATCCCCAACATGTTTCAATAAAAATGTGCAAACTTTTTTTTTTACATTGAAGATGCTGGTGCACTAGAGGAAAAAGAAAAGTTCCAGCTGGCTTAAGAAATATAATTGATAAAAATGCTATTATGACTTATGTCATGATAACATAATTGTGACAAAGAAATTTGGTAGTAGAGCATTCAGAATAGGCTTGCTCTTATACATAACTTGAGAAAACTAAAAGAAGTTAGAGGAAAAATCTAAACCCAGTGTCATTAAAAAGATCAGCAAATATATCCCTCTGCTGTATCACGCTGGACTCCCTATGACTGACCTCTCAGCACTGAGGCAAGACTGTGCCATATGGGAGGTGATGAAGTGAGTGCAGAGAGTTTAGTTCTGGAGGTTTTTGAGTGGCCTATAATGATGTGAATTTCAGAAGAGTGCCATTAGATTTATAGAGCAGGAAATAGATAGAAAGTATAATGGTTTAAATGAAAGTCAGTTAACCTGAAACACTGGTCATTTACTGGGAAAATGCTGTATGCACAATAAACCAGTCCCATAATATAAACAGCTGCTGACTTATTTTAAACGATGGAAATAGACATTTTGTATTTGGCTGTGATGATAAAGTACACTTAAAATACATGTTAGTCTTTAAAAAAAATGTTTAAGTTGTGCCTTACAAAAAAGTTTACTACTAAACGTTTATTTTAACAAGTAGAACTGAGTGAATTTAATAGTGTCTAAAGTGTGTTTTCCATGAATAATTTATATAGTAAGTAATAGTTACTAATATCGATGTATTAGTTATATACTTGAACTTTTACTATTCTAATATTTTGGGAAGAAATAAGTAAAAAATTAAGTAATTATTGTTTCTCCAGTAATATCTTTATGGATTTTATTCAAGCTATATTATTAAGTCAAACCAATTCGGTTGATATACAACAAAATGTAGATTTAGAAGAAAAGAATTAGAGAACTAGAGAGAATTTACTTTAAATTTACTTGCAACTTGCTCTTTGATGCATTTAAATCAAACTTACTTAAGTACTACTAGCTATAATTAAACTTCTCAACCTCTTTCATCAAAAGTAAACTCATCTGTTAGTCTAGGTCATAAACCTAAAGCTTTTAAAGTAGCAGTTATGAACCCACTGTTTAAGAAATTAAAATTGATCTGAGTGTACTGTCAAATTACAGACCTCTTTGTAATTTACCATTTATATCTGAGATCTTAGAAAAAGCTGTGGCCCAATACCTCTGTAGATACCTGCACAAGAATCACATATATGAATCTGCATTCAGGCCTCATCATAGCACTGAGACAGCCCTAGTTATGATTACAAATGATCTTCTTCCTGTCTCTGATCAAGGCTGTGTGACCCTGTTCATGCTGCTACACTTAAGCTTTAAGATGGATCTAGAGAATAGATCACACTATTCCCTGAGAAAGGTTAGAAAACATGGTCAGAATCGCCAGATCAACCAATCTTACTTAACCGGTTGATTTCAATTCATAAAGGAAAATATTGTATTGACATTAACTTCCATTGTTATGCAGATGTTACTCAGCTGTTAATAACAACCAAACTTGATGATACACCAAGATTAAAGAAAATGGAGGACAGTGTATGAGTATCAGAGTTAATGTTATATCTGTCTGATTTCTCTGTTATACCTGATTCAGCAGCAAAAAATCTTCATCATAAATGATTCAGTTTATCATTTATCATTTATAAACTCTGGAATTACCTCCCAGAAACATTTGGGACTCAAGATATAGACAAAGTCTAGGCTGAAAACTCACTTCAGTTCAATGTAGTCTCCTTTTAGATAAACAGAAAATGCAGATCCAGGGGTTCATGGACATAGGGAATCGTGATAAACTGGGAAGTTGGTCCTATCACCAAACCCATTCATGCAATCACTCAGATGGTGGAATGTTTGGCTGCCAGTGCTTCAAGGTGCTCCCATGTTTGGATCAGATCGATCTCATCTAAACATCTCTCTTCCTGATGCTGCCTCCCCAGCACTCCACAGCATAGAAGACAATGCAAGTGACTATCAAGTGGTTGAACATCTGCAGGAGTTTTCTACAGATGCTGAATGAGCCCCGTCTGCTCAGGAAGTAAAGCAAGCTCTGCCCCTTCTCAGTGGACTATGACTAGTCCAGTTTTCATCCAGCTGCAATCCAGTGAGGTAGTCAGTGATCCAGATTACCAGGTGTGGGTTCTGCATCCTGTCCAGCCTGTCTTTCAGTAGAAGGGGATGTATATTGTTGAAGGCACTGGTGAAATCAAAGAACATTTTTCTCACAGTGCCACTCCAGGTGGGAATACAGCCTGTGGAGGAGGTAGAGGATGGCATCTTCTACTCCCACCTTCACCTAATAGACAAACTATAGGGAGCTAGTGCTTGTTAAACCTGGAGTCTGAGTAGATGGGGACCCTCCACAACTGCAGATTCAGGATTAAGTTTCAGAGGTTCCCCCAATGCAGAAGCACAAGTCTTCAGTAGCCTTTGGCACAACTTGTCTGGGCCAGCTGATTTCCTTGCCTTGAGTCTCCTCACCTCTGACTTGATCTGTAGTCAAGTGAACAGGTGGGTGAGCCAGGCCAGAAGTGATACAGCTGTGCTGAGAAGGTCCAGTTTGGGATGGGTGTAGCAGGGATGCTGTATGGTAGATGGTCTGGAGAGGGGGAGTGTGAGCAGCAATGGGGTGAAGGGGGTGTATAGATGTACTGCATTTTGGGAGGAGTACCAGATTACCCAGCACAAACAGTGAGAACAGTGAGTGACCAGAGAAGGAATTGAACCTTGTAGTTTGGCAGTGTGTTTTGGGTCATTATCTGAGACAGTGGTGAGGTGTGCAGTTGGAGTGACGAATGGTTTCAATGTGAAGGTAGGGTTACATCAGGGATCAGCTTTGAGCCCCTTCTTCTATGCAATGGTGATGGACAGGTTGACGATAAGGTCAGACAGGAGGCTCCATGGACCATGATGTTTGCAGATGACATTGTAATCTGTGGTGAGAGTAAAGAGCAGGTGGAAGAGAACCTGGAGAGATGGAGGTTTGCTCTGGAGAGGTGAGGAATGAAGGTCAGTAGAGACAAGACAGAATACGTGTGTGAATGAGAGGGAGGCAGGTGGAAAGGTGAAGATGCAAGGAGTAGAGGTTGTAAAGGTGGACGACTTCAAATATCTTGGATGACTTCAAATACCATCCAGAACAATGGACAGTACAGAAAAGAGGTGAAGAAGAGGGTGCAGGCAGGATGGAGTGGGTGGAGACGGATGTCAGGGCTGATGTGTGACAGAAGGATAGCAGCAAGAGTGAAAGAGAAGGTTTACAAGACAGTAGTGAGACCTGCTATGATGTATGGTTTGGAGACTGTGGCTCTGTCTAAAAGACAGGAGGCTGAGCTGGAGGTGGCGGAGATGAAGATGCTGAGATTTTCTTTGGGAGTGACAAGGATGGACAAGATTAGAAATGAGCAGATCAGAGGGACAGTGAAAGTGGAGCAGCTTGCAATAAAACTAGGTTTTATCAAATCAAATCAAATCAACATTCACAACTGAAGTTGTCACAGAACAGTTTCACAGAAATTAAATAAATAAATAAATAAATAAATAAATAAATAAATAAATAAATAAAAAAAAGGTTAAAACAGGAACAAAGTATGACAAATGACAGATCCCCTAGTGAGCAAGCCAAAGGGCGACAGAGGCAAGGAAAAACTCCCTCAGAGCTGGAGGAAGAAACCTTGGGAGGAACCAGGCTCACAAGGAGGAGGACCCATCCTCCTCTGGTCAAACTACTTATACACAGTTAGGGGACACTGGACCCTACACTTCTGTTATAATACTCAGGTATACTGAAATAATGTTAGTTGGACATAATAGCAAGGGTCCAGTAGCTGGAAGGTGGAAAGCCAATGTAAAGTTGTAGCAGGGGAGCTTGGGGTCCTTCTCAGATGGGGCAGAGGAGCTTGTGGTTAGCATCTAATCAATTGAGGATGGTGGGTCATCATTGACTCGGAAAAGGTACATAGATGAATTAGTTGATGTTTAAATTTAAAGATAATATAAATATTACCAGAGTGTGGCGAGTGACTCTGGCAGATCTGACTATAACAGCCAAACTAAAGAGAGAAACAGAAGGTAACATAAACATGGGAGCATCCTGAAACATAACTGCTCCACCGTCACAAACCAGAGTGATCACGAGATGGAGTCAGACGGCAGCACCAACATCCGAGTTTACCTTAAGTCCCTATGTCCATGAACCCCTGGATCTGCAGCCTGTAACTAATCTAAGACATTAATGACCAAATGCTACACTGAACAAGTAAGTTTTCAGCCTAGACTTGAAGATTTAGACCGTGTCTGAGTCCCAAACATTATCTGGAAGTTTATTCTAGATCTGGGGGGCTTTGTGAGAAAAGGCTCTTCCCCCTGCTGACGTGTTCTGAATTCTGGGAACTACTTTTTAACTACTACTTAATTGTGGGACCACACTTTCTAATCTTTCTAGTAGAATAGTGTGATCTATTGTATCAAATGCTGCACTTAAATCAGCACAAACAGGGACAGCCTTGATCACAGGCAAGAAGATCATTTGTAATCCTAATTAGGGCTGTCTCAGTACTATGATGGGGCCTGAAACCAGATTGAAAATTTTCATAAATGTGATTCTTGTGCAGGCATCTGCACAGTTCAAGTCAAGTCAAGTCAAGTCACAGTTGTTGGGACACAGCTTTTTCTAAAAGTTTAGAAAAAAATACATTTTTCAATTTTAGATTTACAAAATATCATACAGTATATCATCATAACTAGCAAGTTAGATGTAGACTAAATTTTGTGAGCTAGTCAGAAATTTTGAAAGGCTAAGTTCAGGTTTTCCCCTTAATTGCCCCAGCCATCAGATGAATTTATTATATTCACTCAGTAAAGGCACAAGAATATTAGACTTGTCCTTTTATTTATTGAGGAAAAGTATCCAATATTACATATCTATGAGTGGCAAAAGTATGTAAACATTTAGGAATAGCAGATCTATTAAAAGTCTGATCTTCACAATACATACAGTATATGTAGAAGTGTATCATGGCATAGACAAAGGAGGAGCTCAAAAGAAGAATTGTTGATACTTATCAGGCTATAAAAGGTTACAAAACCATCTCTAAAGAGTTTGGATTCTGCAAGGTCACAAAGTAAGCTTCTGAGCTTCTAAGTAACTTCTCAAGCTAATGCATTTATTGCATTGGCTAATGTTAATGTTAATGTTAATGTTAATGTTAATGAGTGTAACACCAGGAGAACACTGAACAATAATGGTGTGCATGGCAGGGTTGACAGGGGGATAGTGGCTGCTCTCCAAAAATAAAATTGCTAAAAACTGATAAAAAAAAAGATCATATGGAAAAGCAAGAAGGCTATTGGAACAATGCTTTGTGGACAGACAACAACTTGAATAAATATATAGTAGATGGTCAAAGCATGATCAACCTGAAACCACTTAACCACATTTAAAGTTTCATTATTCCTGACATTTCTCTGTGCCCTCATCCTCCCTAGTGTATAAAGGCCATACAGCATTTAAGGATATGTCTTAATTTATGTAGATATTAGGTGCATTAAGACTCCATCCAAAATACTACATCCCCAATTCCAGTGAAGTTGGGACTTTGTGTTAAACATAAATAAAAACAGAATATGATGATTTGGAAAACCTTTTTAACCTATATTCAATTGAACACACTACAAAGACAAGATATTTAATGATCAAACAGATAAACTTTATTTTCTTTTTGCAAATATTCACTCATTTTGAATTTGATGCCTGCAACACATTCCAAACTAGTTGGAACAGGGGCATGTTTACCACTGTGTACAAAAAAGCAAAATGTAGTTTTTTCTCTGCATTGTGCATCTTGTCCACACAAGCATTTTAGGTGACTGATAATGGATGTTTTTGAAAATGTGCCAGGGTGGAAATCTTTGTTGACTTTTTGTTTTCAGTGTGTGTGTGTGTTTGTGTGTGTGTGTGTGTGTGTGTGTGTGTGTGTGTGTGTGTGTGTGTGTGTGTGTGTGTGTGTGTGTGTGTGTAAGTGTGATTCAGAGACAGTGATGTGGTAATCACACTTCTGTGTGAGAAGGCGTTTTGGAGATCAGCTGTTTGAAAAGTAAACAGTGAATGATCTTTGTCGTTGTTAGAACATGTGCTATAGCTTTATGATGTATTGGTCTGTTTTGGCCTTTACACTCACTTCTTCAGAAATTTGATATCAATATTTTAGGGCTGTTTTTGCTGAAAATATTTCTGAAATGCTGCTAAAAATGTGTGACTTGACTTTCACCTTCCAGTCTTTATTGGATGCACATCCCACTAGACTAAAAATTGGGGAGCTATGCTTTGAAGCATCCTCAAATGTCCAAGTCAAACTTGTGACTGTGTCCTCAGAGGTAAGTGAGTGTACATCTCTCTCCTGGAATACTCTATGTGAGCAATGATCAAAGCAGCAAAGTGATGACCTGTACTTTAGATTATCCTAGTGTCTGCCCTACTTTCATTTTCTCATCTTCTTCTTCCTGCCTGGAGACTTAAAAGTTTGGAGCCAAATGTGCACCTTTGAATGAAGACAGATTTGCTATCCTTCTATACATGCACTGTGTGTGTAAGATGTTTCCAGAGTAGTATCAGCTTTAGATAATCTTCAGAGTGTAGCTTGGCTCCCGCAACATTTTTGTCCATTTTCTGGCATCAATCATAGAAGTAAAGTGACTTGATGGAAAAGGAAAAGAATCTGTGAGCAAAAGGAAAATAAAGCCCTCCAGGAGAACACCACTCAGGTCTGTCTCATGACTCATGAGCTAGACTGCTGTCACATACTGATAGAAGATAGACCAAGCACAAAATGTTTTTCTGACTTCCATATTTATAATATAGCATCACTGCCAAAAACACTTTGAATATCTGCAGGTATTGGTCAATATCCCAAACCAGAATTAAGCCTAATATTTTTAATGCAGATTTTCCATTGAAAAGAAAATGTAGTATATGAAGAGTCTCTTTCTGGGAAACCAGCCATATATGTCCAAATCTAGGCACCTCTTCAATTTTCAATTCATGTAAGGTGCACCTGTTGTTGACCAATTGCCATATTCTCCGTAGACCAGGTTTCATTAGCTCTGCTGTTGGCATTGGGGTCAGTCACATTCTTTCAGATGCTGAGCTCTTGTATTGTTTAAAAAAATCCTTCCATTCTCAGCAACACTATAAGGCATTAACTGATCAGCACTGCTCACTGTACGTAATGTCATATCTTTTATTGGCACCTCTTGACACTTTAGTTCTTTAACCAGCATGTTCCCTCAACAAAACTTACCAAACTCAGGATTTAGAATATCAGGTATGTGGTTAACACCCATCACTGCAGCCTTAGCTGCACTGTTTGCAGCAATATGTACTAATTTAGTTTAACAATTCTTATTCTATAGATGCAGTAGTATCACATAAGTGGGGGCAGCATTTCCTGTAGAAACTAAGATAACTAGAACTAAGAAGAATGTCCAACAATGCTCATAAAATGGGGCACCATACCCAATTCCAGGCATCAAATAGAGGGCTATAAAGCCACCCACACTTAATATAGAGGTCTTAAATATAGAGGTGATACAAAGCATTTCTGCACTCTTAAATCTTTTACATAAATGGCTTTATGGAACAAAAATAGTTCTTCTATTCTTTGAAACCCTTTTCTAGCACAATTTTCAGAGTGCTGCACTGGGCTGTGGAACAGTGGAACTGCTTTTTCTGGAGTGATGGAGTTCCATGACTCATTGTGAATAAGTGAGCAAAAAGTTTATAATCCAGGACTATCATACAAAATAAGCACCTGATATTACTAAATGGCAAAGTCCCTATTGATTTGTCCCCTGATTTCTAATGAAATAATTAGTGTCTACAATATTTTATTTACAATATTTAATGGCCAGTGACTACATGAATTACAGAGTTTAAACAAAGCATAATAGGATGTACCAGATGGATGGGGCATTCCATTTGCATAGTGCAGATATTTAACATTTCTTGATCCACAGTGTCACACATGGAAGGCATTACCACCCACAGTGGACAGTGACATGACTGTGGCAATGACATTTTGCCAAATTAAAATACAACTGTCTCCCACTGTCTCTCACTGCACACCTAAAGAACAGTTTGACCAGTGAAGGTAAGGAGGTATGGTCTGTCTGTACTCCCAGGAGCGTGCGGAAGTTGAAAAACATGGCAACTTCATGACCTTGTCCTCCTCAGGGCTGATTAAGCCTGTAACCTGCTGTCTTTGTCAAAGTCGGGAGCATACAGCGGAAACTCAGCCTTTGATCAGGCGTTTAAAAAGCTCCTTGTGTGCTCTCTTCACTGCCCTCCCTTCTCTTCCTCCCTTGCTTCCCTTCATCTGGTGACTCTGCCTCTTCACTTTCTTCACTGATCTCCAGCCAAGCTTGGAATGTGGCCTTCTCATTCATACCCCCATCCTAATCGGGTTGAAAGTGAAGAATGAGGAATAGCACAGTAAAATCAGAAAATGTCACTCAGAATATGCAGAAATTTAACTGTGTGATGAAATAAGCAAAAAGCTCACGAAATAAAAACACATACCCAGTAGTGCAATAACAAATAAAGCCATTCATTTAATAACAGCAATGTGTGCAACTCATTTAGATACAATTTTCAATTCAAAGGTTGAAAATTGTTGTTTAACTCACCATTTGATTCAACAGGACAGACATTAATCAAGCAACACTATCCCCATGTTCAGCTATTTAAAATTACATTCATTGCTCACACAGATGCACAAATGTACACACACACACACACACACACACACACACACACACACACACACACACACACACACACACACACACACACACACACACACACACACAGCTTGTCTAGTACCTATAGGGATAGATAGGACATGACTATGTGGACCATATAAACCTAACAGCATCATGCTTAATGTCGAACACTGGCTAGAAAGTTATTAAATCCCCCAGTACTGACATGTGGAGGAGCTGAAACATGTTCTCTGGAATGCTAGTGCTCCATCCAATACTTTTGGAATGTGTTGAGGAGATGGGGAGGTAATCATCCAACATCTTTACCTCACTAACTCTTGTAGAAGGCCTCCCCTGGACATTAGAGGTGATTCTAATTTAATTGATCCCATTTATCAACTAAATTTGGTTGATTGAAGAAGAGGGCAATTAGTGTTTTACACATTATTCCTCCTTAAAATGATCATTAATATGCTTGTATTTTGTGTTTTCTCAGGTTGTCATTAGCTTTCTTGTATTGCATTTCAGATATTTGTATTAATTTATCAGTGTCACCTCAGTTTATAGGTCTCCTCAGTGAATACTGCGCTCATCTGGAGGCAATAAAATTAGTTTTGAATGTTTGCTCCATGTAATGAAGTAAAGTGACTGTGGGTTCGGGACAGTTTGGGACTAAGCAAAGTTCCAAAAAATAATATTTTCCTTGTTTAATATTAACACATACTCATAGACATAATATGGCAAATAGAAGCAGCCAAAATTCATTGTTAGACAAAAAAATACATGCACCTGCAAAGACCAGAATATGCAAGATGGTCCACAGTCTCCAAGGCCGAGAAGTGTTTTACCAGGCAGAATGGGTGAAAAATCCCATTCTAAATGTAATTTAGATTGAAGTATTAAAGGAATATGTTTCCTTTAACATTTTACTTTTTTAGAAATCAGGTGATATTTTACTTGCTCAGCTCTTTAAATTGACAGCTGTTCCAGGGTGCTGAAATGTCTGCTTTACATTGTATGGATAAAAATGTTAAGTATACAATTATAATTAATTATTTATTTTCTGTATGCCCATGATAAACCAAGGAATACTCACCCATTGATTTATCATTCCACATCTGTTTTTTTGTTTTGTTTTGTTTTGTTTTGTTTTGTTTTGTTTTGTTTTGTTTTGTTTTGTTTTGGTTTGGTTTGGTTTTTTTTTTTCAAAATGCAGGATTGAATCTGTTGGCCATGCGTTGGGCTTATTTCCACAGGGCAAAATAGGCTTTTCATTTGCCCAGTCACTGAGTTACTGGTTGTAACTACCCAGGGGGCCAATATTTATCATTAATTAACAACACCTTAGGAAGTTAATTAGAACACAGTTGGTTAAACAGCTTTGAATCAGACTGCAGCAAAATGTCAAAGAGAATAGGAATTGATTAGTAAGCTTCCATTAAATTTACTTTATTTCTTAACCAGTCAACAAAAAAATAAAGATGGAATTTAATTTAATATTTTTCTGTGTTGCTGATGTGCTCTAATGTTTCCACTTGAGGGTCACTGGAACCCATTATTTATTATTTATTTATTATTTTATTCTAGAAGACAAATATTAGCCTGATACTAGCTATATTTTAGTTAACAAAAAGTCTTTATTTTTTATCACTTTATAATATAATATTTGTTGTACATTACTGTGCATGTTTTGGTTTTGTGGATCTGCTGAAAATCCATCTCTTCTGAGATTAGTAGACCTTTTTCAGTGTAGGATTAGGTGTTTCCTCTTGCTTGCACCTGAACACCCACAGATAAGTTCTCTGCTGGAAAAGACTGTTTCTCAAAAACACACAAATTGGAAAATTGCTTTTTCCTGTTGGATTTTGGCTACTTTCATGTCTTTTATATATATTTTATATATATACTGTATATATATATATATATATATATATATATATATATATATATATATATATATATATATATAAACCAACTGCTCAGAGGGTAGCTTTGAAGGTTAGATGATGTAGTACTAAAGGGAATATGGCAGAAGAGGGAGGAGTAGATGAGTCTGATGCAACATGTGAAGTGTGAACAGCTAGGCTGTTTTGGAAAGAAATCCAACTTCTGGGTAAAGGGTGTGACAGGTGACTCCTTTCATGTAAAAACCAAAGCCGTGTTCAGTAAACAGATATTGTATGGTTGTTGGTTTGCAACATTATGCAATGACTCCAACCTCTCAGGCATATTTTCTTCTGTTTTTGGAATCACAAGCAACAGCTGACATGTTCAGTCCCACAACTCTTACAAATAGGGACCATTTGTTTGTCTCAATCTGAAGGTGTAGCTGTTGCAAATATATATATATCTTTTTGTAACAGCTACACCTTCAGTATACACAATACACAATATATTCACATGTCAAATCCTGCACCCAGGAAAAGTGAGATTTATATCCTTTCACAGGTGCACACTTATACTGTGAACTAGACAGTTGGAAATATCCAAAAAAAAGAGATGGGGACATGTCGAGTCCGATTCAAGACCAAGAGTTTCAGTAATCAAGACCGAGACCAAGACTGAGACCAAGACTGAGACACTTTCGTAAAAAGTGATACCAAAAGACACGAAAACAAACTCGTAAAGCATGCAGTTTTTGGTTTTCACCCCAGGTAGGTAACACTAACCACTAACCATTCCTAATTGTTTGGATCAGTATTGTAAATAGGATCAATGCTGTTAATAGAAGATCTACCCTGGCATCCATACTG
The DNA here is from genome assembly GCA_034509495.1 of Acestrorhynchus altus. Classification (NCBI taxonomy): domain Eukaryota; kingdom Metazoa; phylum Chordata; class Actinopteri; order Characiformes; family Acestrorhynchidae; genus Acestrorhynchus; species Acestrorhynchus altus. Next base: position 11,173,871 of record CM067507.1, on the reverse strand, counting down.
AGTTTGCCTCAGAACGATATCCCTGCATTTTCTTCTTTTTCTCCCATTTCATTATTTTAAATGCCACCAAAGTTTATTTCTACTACTGTCCCTGCACATCTCACTGGTACAATATCTCAAAAATGGCACTACAATGATCTTACACAGTAAAAACACATGGCTGACAATGGTGATTTCATATTGACCATGTGAGTGCATTAACACGGAATTGACACTGCAGATTTTAATGCAATGAGGACTAAAATGAAAACAATGTCACGTCAGATCAAATCTCTTTCATTGAAGCTGGTATCAAGACAAAAATGTACATACTAATGTACACTTCGTACATTCATACAAACAAAGTGTTCAAACTGTAAATACTGAAACATACTAAGAAATTTCTTTTTTTTTTTTTTTTGAAAAATAAAATGACCTCTAAACATAAAAAATTGCAGTAAAATGTCAAAGTTTCGACTCTTCACTCAAGTAGTTAAGTTGATATATAAAATATATTATTTTAAAACTATATCATATGAACATCTTAGTGCACTAAAGCAGCAAAAACTGAGAAAATAATATTCTATTCCAACTTGTCTCCCAAATGTAGTCATTTCCAATGCCCCATGTTGCCAGCACTGGGAGGATGGAGGCTAGCGCATGCATCCTCAGATGTGAACCCAGCCAACTGCTTCTTTTCAAACTGCCAACTATCATCATTGGCTACCATGACACTCATTCTATCCACGCTCAAAGAGCAAAACTATATCCACTTATGTTCCAAATCCAAGTATAGATACAACTAGGGATATTCTGAACACTAAACAGATAAAGATAGCATACATCTGTATATATGTGTACATGTTCAGCACTAAACAGTGCGTTATCGTTAACTTCTTAAAGTGGATTTTAAGATTGGAATAAATTATGGCATGAAAATCCAGGGAAGTTTGAGAGCCAATATGAGAATGGTGCTGCAGTCTAATCCCTGTGTGACAGTTGAGAAGAATTCTCACCATATTGAATAGGGATGGCAGAGCATGACATGTTTGTAAAACATGTTGGTGGGAGCATTGTGACCTAGGTCTGTATCGCTGCACTGGTTCATTCATCTTCAATAATGATGTAATTAATTCTGAGATGTACAAAAACATCTTATCATTTGACATTCCTAATCAACTAATCAGCCTGTACTTCATTCAACAGTGATCTCACACATGTGAAAATGTAATTGACCTCTTAAAAACAAAAACATTTATATACAGAATATCAGTTCCAAATAATGGGTCTTTGACAATATTTGTCTAATTTTTCATAGTATTTTTTTATATTGTACAAAATGTACACAAATCTTAAAAAAAACTTACCTGATCCACTGTTAAGAACATGTTCCCTGCTTATGGTGTAGCATTTATAAGAAAACAAATAAGGGTAATTTTGTATCTGGTGTTAAATGCATTATTTATGGAGGTTAATTCTGCTGAAAAATAGCATGGAACATTGTTTATTGCAGTAGATGCCAGATTATGTCAGAGTGTTTGTTATTTGCATCTGCCATTAATGACCATTTACATATAAATTAATCTATTGACTATTTTATTGATTATTAAAACTAATTTTCCTAAATTGAGCATTTAATTTTACTTCATAGTCCTTTAATTTTGTCAACAACAAACATATCACATGTATGTAATATGATATGATTTAGCACATAAAAATGTAAATAAAGATTTACATACTAAAGTGCACAAGTTTGTAAAGAGGGCATTTTTATAGTGAGTAGTTCAACTCCAAAAGAAATCAAAATCTAAAAACGTATATTAGTATCAGTTATTAAAACATGAGTTGTTGTATTTGTGGCATTCCCCACACAAAGAAATTAGTTTAAAATCAGAGCAGAAATAAAATGTCACTATGGTAACGTCCCATCAAGCCTAAAGGCCAGAATACACTACACAAACACCAACAACAGTTAGAGGGATTTTAGATTCCATTTACACAAGTGTGCAGTAGAATCACTTAATAATTCATATGTGCGCAGTACTGGGAATGTAAGGGGTTTGGATAACGCATTGCACTCCTATCTAATCACTTCACTGACACTTTAACTACACATTTACTGACAGACTCACTAAATGGCTGGACATTACATCTGCTTTATCCATATCTTTTATCACAGACAATATTAAGATCTTCTATTCATATCTTTTCACAAACATTTTATATATAAATGTACACAACAGGAATACTGAACCTAATAAATCTATTATGGTAACTGTAGTCACTTTACCTGGTCTTGCAGTCTGCACTGTCACAACCACAGTCAAAACTTATAAGTAGTAACATAAGTAACCTTGTTTTGGTGAGAGGTGATTGGCTTAAATTCTGTCCTTTATCTGGTGTACTATTGATTTAGCTTCGCGAAAACAAGTTAATCTGCAGAATCAGTGAACTGGCTGGTTTCTGCACAGGTACTGCATCGCACTGGTGGTGCTGTGAACTGTCACTGAAACATTTCACAAAATTCAAATCAACTTTATTTTTTCTTGCTAATTTTATGTAATTTCTCCATGCATTGTGGGTTTGGATACTTTTAAACACCTATTAAACACCTGTTAAAACCAAAAGCAACCTATCTCATGTATGTAGGAATTATGTAATGGTAAAGGAAAAACATTTATTATTTGAACTAAATTGTTTTAAAAAAGGTTCAAACAAAATCATTAAAAAAAGATGCCTTGGCAAACTAATCATCATAATTGATGACACTGATGGTGAAAATGTGTCACCATCATAGATTATGTCAACTGATCACTACTGCCCTGTTGTGTAATGACCAGACTGCCCTGTAATGACCAGACTGCAGGACCTTCTGTGTACCTAAAACTCCTCAGAGGCAAGTTATCGGCAAAGTCATCAAGTAGACTGCTGCCTACAATATATAAATATAAAGGTAAAGGTACTCCTAGACCCATGGGGGAACTTTGTCCTCCATATTTAACCCATCCACACACACATACACATTAGTGAACTCACATGTGGGGAGTTAAATGCCTTGCGGAAGGGCACCTCAGTCCTGCTAGTTCAGGTATTTGAACCGGCAGCCTTCCAGTCACAAGGCTGGTTCCCTAACCATCAGGCCATGGCTGTCCCTATATTTCAACATTTTATACCCTTTAGCAGATATAGAGAGATAACAGGCTATGAGATTGAACCTGAACCCTAAATGTTAATCATTCTAAGTTAGTGATCATTCTTCTGAATGAATGACCTCGAGAATAGTAATGAGATCGACAGTAGTGAATATGATATTTAACATTTACAAAACTATGTTCCTTTAAGCATTGCCCATTATTGTTCATCATTTAGTGGTACAGATGGATGGGAGGACAGCTGATGGGTTTACCGGAGAGGTAGGAAGTGCCAGAACTCTTTTAAGAGAGTCAAAGCTGCCAAATGATGTTGTACTTGAGAGCAGCTTTAAGACAAAATCAGCATATCTTTCATTTGCAACATAGCCCCTCTCATCATCAGAAAGTAAATCTCATGTACTGGCACTAACACTCAGATCTACATTGATATCAACAGATGCTCTGTGAGAGGAAACAGCTGCCATCAGAAATCAGTTCACTGAAGGGTTTAGAGATAATAGATCTTAGGAGAGAGCTTCTTAAACTGGTAAACTGCAGTCAACATTCATATACCCATCTTCAGAATGTAAAAAATGATTGAATTCTAAATAGTTTTATTTTTCCAAAAAGTGCACCAAGTGACTGACACCGAGAGGTGCTCGGCAGAGGTTCATTATAGTGGTGCATTATGGGAAGTTCTAATGTATGCTCACCAGGTCCCCTTTCAAAACTCATGCCACCAAAAACTGTCTTTCCATCATTAGGGGCATCAGAGAAAAGTATGCAATAACTTATTACATACCAATTGCCCCATTGTCCTTTAAATTGAACATTGAAGAAAACATTGTCAGGGCCTTCATGAAAACTTTTAAGAATAAATTTATTCTTATGAATGTTTGTCCAATAAGACCTGTTGATGTCCACATAGGCAGAAATAATGTCCCCCTTCTATAGTCAAAAATACTGATATTATTTGTTTGCTTGACTTTCTTGAAAGTTGTGGGAAGAATGTTTTCATCTCTGGTCTGCTGCCCACGCTTGGCATGGGATTGAACAGACTCTTGATTCTTCACACTTGGTTGCAGCATGAGCTATCGTTTATTGACAATTTTAATCTATTTTGGGATCAGTATGGCTTTTTCATGAGAGATTGTCTGGGTGCCCAAATTTTGGGTGCAAACATTTTCTATGGCCTTCAGGTTACTCTGTGTAAATGACTTTCATCACAGAAACTTTTCATCAGACTACAAATCTGTTTTGTCATACAGTGAAGTTGGTGCCTGCAAAAACAAACTTTGCAGTAACATACAAATATATGAAGCGTATTACTAATCAAACAAAGCAGAAGTTAATACTTAATTCTACCTTTAGAACTGGACAGTCTCTACTGAACAAATTTTCAAGGTCATTAAGAATGTTTATCCTGCTTTAGTTGGAGTAAATGGCCCCTCTGTCCAGTGAAGACATTCTACAATTTGATTATATCCAGTGACAAGAGTATTAATGAGGTCAGGATGTTGGATGATTACTATCCCATCGTCAAGTTCCCAATTCATCCCAAAAGTGGAGTGCCATAATCCCTGAGGACATTGTTCCAATGCAGGGATTTATACCTCTCTTGCCCACACCTGGCATTAGTCTTTGTGCCAGTAAGCATGTGTATCCAGAGAGTCCTACTGTGTAACCATTTGTCTATAAGTATTGTGAGAAAGCACATACATCATCAATTATGGACATACTCACAGGGAAGGATTTATTCAAAAAAGAAAACCAGGATATCAAACACACACAGCAACCACACTAACATTAACACACACAAAAAATCAAAAACTGAAAAACACTGGCTGGGAGAAAGGATCTTAAATACACAGACAAGACAAGAAAAACCTGGGGCTGGTTAACAAAGCAATAAGACACAGGTGGAAATGGGGTGGAGCTAGGGCCAAGATGAGACCAAAACCAAAATAGAGACATGTGCTACAAATCACATGGCAAATCAAAACAAAACAGAATGGTGACAAAAAGACAGACATGGAAGATAAACATAACAGATACATGACAAAACATTGTTATTCTGTTTCATGGGATATACTTTTCAAACACACTGATGCCTGGTCCCGGCTATCAGTATCCTCAGTAAGTAGCATTTATATTTCATTTCATTAGCAGAAGTGTTCTGCCTATAATAAGATAATTAATACCACAGCAAATGTTCTCAAAGTGATGTGCAATGTGTTTGAGAGGCTGAATTCTGATTAGCGCAGTAACAGAGAAGTTATGCCATCACTGACTATTGTAAGCTACATGTACTACTGCACTATATAAAATACTAAATCACCCACAGTACAGCACACAATGGGTTTCCTTCTATTGCATACACTTGCACCTGAACATAAGTAATACCTTTAATGCTGGTAATAAATCACACAACCAATGTTTTCATCTTCCAACAGCTGCAATGCTAACATGACTGATTATCTGTTCTCCAGGATAGATTAAGGGAATAAAAAAAAACATAACAAAATAAAGGAGAATGCTATGGTCATGATTGACAATGTGTATGGTCTATTAGAGCTTGATATATCTGTCCTGATGCAACAAATAATCACATCTTATTGGCCAGGTTTGGATAATAAAGTCAGGTTCAAATTCTACATTCAGGCTTTAATAACCACCTGCGTAAGGGGGTGCATGGGGTGTTCAGCAACTAAAAGATAATTCCAAAATAGCATTCCCAGGAGCAACATACAAAATAATATATATGATAAAACTGTCCTAGCAATCCTAGGTGGTGTATAGATCAATGATACAATGAACATTGAACAGAAATTGCAGCTATACAAGAAACTCCAGGTAAAGTCAAAGTCAAAAAAGAGTAAAGCTTTGTCTGACGTTTGCCATAAACAACCTGGACAAACAGGACAACCTGATACAGCATACTGCCCACACAATCTTATCTCCACGTTCAAGCACAGTGGATGAAATATTGGGTTGTATTTTTTATCATTGAGGAATAAAAAGGTAGAAAAACAAAGAGAACATTTTGAGAAAATTGTCAGCACATCAGTTTAAAAGCTCAGGCTGGGCTCAAAAAGGGCGTTTCAACAGGACAGCATTCCTAAAAATTCAACTAAACCCAGCAGAGACCTTAGGAATAAGGAGCCCCTCCTTGTAATAGAATGGCCAAGCCACAACTCTGACTTGAGGTTTGAGAAGGGGTGCCAGGATCTCCTTCAGGGGTAGTGAGTTTTGTAAAGAAAAGCAGACACAGAAAGACAACTGGAGGGTATATGTGTGAAGTACTTGCTGCTAAAGGAGGTGCTACATGTCATACATAAATCATTACTGTTACCTTCAAAAGGTCAACAGCTTTTGGTGAAAGTCAATGTAAAAAGGGTTTTATTCCAGGTCATTCTGGAGCTTTTCTACAGGTTCATTCATCACAACACATTGTAAAAAAACAACAGCCAGATCATGTGAAATTATGATACAAGTTTTTTGGCACAACAGCAAATACATACACTCACCTCTAAAGTACTGGAATATTAATGCCAATCCCTTTTGAGACCTTTTGTCTGAACCCACCCATTTGTATGTAGTGAGCAAAAGTATTGGAACAGATAAGTATTATTCATTTTAATCTATTTGAAGGTTAATATTTAGTTGCAAATCCTTTTCTTGCAATGTCAGCATCAAGCCTTCTTTTACATCCCTAAACCTTTGCATTCTTCTTTTGTGATGCTTTTCCTGCCTTTTTCCTCCATTTGGTCTCCTCTTCAGCAGGTAAAACACAACTCTATTGGCTTTAAATCTGGAGATTGACGAGACCACCCTAAAACCTTTCACGTCTTGCCTCTGATTAATTCCTTTTAATTTAATTAATTCCTTGACCTCTGAGTTTATTGTGCTGCTGCCATCATGTGTGACATCAGTGAAGGTTAATGAGCATGTCCCAGAAGAAGCCACCTAAGCCCAAGCCATGACACTACCTACAATGTGTTTCACAGGTGAGCTTGTATGTTCGGGATCATGAGCAGATCCATTCTGTCTTCTGTCAAGTTTAGCCTTTCTACCACACTGGCAAATGTTCATCTTTGTCTCATCAGTCAAGAAAATTCAAGAAAATTTTGAAATTATCATAATTGTCTGAAATCACTGGCACACTGTTCTTCCTATTCTTATTGATAATTAGTGGTTTGCATGTTCTATTGAAGCCTTTGTACTTTTGTTCATGAAGTTGTCAGTGAATAGTAAATTGTGATACTTTCACTCCTTCACCTTTGCTGATGATACTACCAATGGTTTTAGGGTCATTCCTTTTACCAGCGTTTACAATGTTTCTGCCCTCATCTGCTGTTATCGTTGGTCTACCTGTTTGACATCTGTAACTTACTACACCAGTGTTCTAATACTTTGGAGGGGAGTGTAAATATCATATGTGTCGTACAAAAGTAATTTCATATTAAATTCAATGTATTACACTGTTCAGTGAATGTCACAGTCGGCTATCTCTGCAGTCTGCAGGCTGTGTGTTCAGCTCATTCCTGCACTCCCTGTACATCCACAACTGCACAGCCAGACTCAGCTCCAATGTCATCATTAAATTTGCTGACGATGCAACAATCATAGGCCTGATCTCTAATTACAACAAGACAGCCTACAGAGAGGTCAGCCCCTTGACACACTGGGGCCAGGAAAATAACCTCTCTAAACATCAACAAGTCCAAGGAGCTGATAGTGGACTTCAGGAAGCAGGAGAGAGAACACTCCCGTGTCTCCATCAATGGGACCACTGTGGAGAGTGTCAGTAGCATCAGGTTCCTTGGGTTTTACATCTCTGATATGCTTACATGGTTACAACACATCACACTTCTGGTGAAAGTGCACAAGAGCACCTCTTCTACCTGAAGAGGTTTGGTCTGAATCTCCACACGTGAGGATGTGCTACACCTGCACAGTGGAGAGCATCACCACCTGGTTTGGGAACTGCACCACTTTCAAGATGAAAAATCTGCAGAGGGTGGTACTTCACCCACCCAAGCCACTGCCTGTTCTCAAAGCTGCCCAGTGGTTCGAGGTAGAGAAACATGAGGACCAGAACTAGCTGGTTCTGAGACAGCTTCTTCTCCCCGCCCACCAGGCTGCTAAACAGTCAGTAGCCCAGTGTTCCAGTCCACAGCTAGTCACAAGCAATCTCACTTGTCTCATCACACCATTAAACCTTCATGCCACATAAACTCTTTCTGCACCTGCACTTTACTCTTAGTATTAACTGTTCAGTTACATTACACCCACCAATAACCCTTCCATTAAAGACTCCCACTACTTACAGTTATATTTTATTCTATACCCAGTGCAGCTGTAAATATAATGCAAACATCTTTTTATAGTTTCTATATAACTTATATGGTGTAATAATGCATGTTTCAGTGCAATAATGTATGTATAATGTATATATAGTGTACACATAGGTATATTCTTTATCTTTATTTTTATTGTCCTCTTTTGTGTAAAACAGGTTTGGTATGATTCATGTATTACAAGTTATAATGCATTAAAATGTGAATGTGATTTCTATACTGGTGGAAGTGTGAGCTGCAGAACTAGGTGAGCCATTCCAGCGCCTCTTCAACCTCAGCCTGCAGGTGGGAAGAGTGCCTTTGTGCATTGTTCCAGTTCCAAAAATGAACCAGCCAAGTGAGCTGAATAACTTCCGACTGGTGGCAGTCACTTCCCATCTGATGAAGACATTGGAGCGGCTCTTCCTCTGTCTCCTCAGATCCCAGGTGCAACATGCCCAGGATGGTCTGCAGTTTGCGTACCAGGCAAGACACAATCATCTAGCTGCTACACCAAGCCCACTCGCACCTAGATAAGGGGAATGGCACAGTGAAGATCCTGTTTCTGGACTTCTCAAGTGCTTTCAACACCATCAAGCCCCTTATGCTTCAGGACAAACTGAATGGGATGCGAGTGGACCCATGCCTGGTCACCTGGATCTCCAGCTACCTCACAGACAGGCCACAGTATGTCAGGCTGAAGGACATCACATCTGACACTGTGATCAGCAGCACTGGAGCACCTCAGGGCACAGTGCTGGCCCTCTTCACCCTGTACACAGCAGACTTCTTCTACAACTCAGAGCTGTGTCACATCCAGAAGTTTGCTCATGATACAGCCATAGTTGGGTGTATCAGGGAAGATAGAGAGGAGGAGAATTGGAGCCTGGTGAAGGACTTTGCAGCCTGGTGCCACAGGAATCATCTGCAGCTCAGCACCTCAAAGGCCAAGGAGCTGGTCATTGACTTTGGGAGGTCCAGACCAAAGTCACAACCAGTTCTGATTGAGGGAGATGAGATGGAGACTGTGGACTCCTACAAGTACCTCGGGCTGTGGCTGGACAGCAAGTTGGACTGGTCTTGTAACATCGACCACCTGTACAGAAAAGGACAGAGCAGGCTGTACTTTGTTAGGAGGTTACGGTCCTTCAACATCTGCAGGAAACTCCTGGGGATGTTTTATCAGGCTGTGGTCGCCAGTGTCCTGTTCTACACTGTGGTGTGCTGGGGGGAGTAGCATATCCAAGAAGGACACATACAGGCAGGACAAATTGATCAGGTGGGCTGGCTCTGTGGTTCGCACAAAGCTGGACTCTCTGGTGTCAGTGGCAGAGAAGAGGACTCTGAAAAAACTCCTGGGCATTATGGACAATGCCACAACACAACTGGACTTTGTGCAATAAATAGTTTAAAAGTGCAATAATAATGTGCAATACCCTCCCCCTCCAACAGGACTCATTTTTATGCACTATTTATCTATATTGTATATTGTAATATAGTCTCTATATTATATATTCTTTATATTTATATAGTGTTTATCTTTACAAAATTATTATCTTATCTTTCTACTCTTTTCTGTACTGTACTGATGCTGCTGCTGGAACCTTAATTTCCTTGAGGGAACCCTCCCAAGGGATCAATAAAGTTCTATCTAATCTAATCTAATCTAATCCGAATACTGGTTAACCAGTTCTTGAACATCATGACCAAGCATGACCAAAATACTTTTCTTATTGTCAGTGTTATTTTAGTAAACACTCTTTATTGTTTTAATGCTTTAAACATTTCTGGACATATACTTTTATTTTGAAAAATTGGAAATATGTTTGATAGAATTGATAAAGTATAGCTGCTAGTGTTTTTCTATACTCTTTGTAAAACAATCTTTTAAAGTTGTTTAAAGAACATTTTGTAATGAATTGTTTTGGTGGAGATATATTTCATTACTGTGAGACAGTAATGATTCGTTGTTATTTTGAAAAGTGCTTTGTGTGAGCTCGTGTTTTAAATATGTGCAGCAGGTTTTATGGATTGGAGAATTCAGATGGCTTGCAAGCAGTTGAAATAAAACATATGCATATATATACCTACATTTTGAATGTGGCTTCATGAAGAATTTGAATTAAGTGCCAGTGAGTTGATGAATGAAGGAATGAATAACTTAATGAATGAGAGACATAATGAAATTTTCATACACACTAGACACTATGCTGAAACAGATAGAGCCACACAGCTGATACTACAGTACAGGGGACACAACCGTGTATCCATTGCTATGACAGGTGAAAAAACACAGTGAAGAGATGCCTAGAAGAGAGAGGGACAGTGGCTCTCTGCTGTGCTCTAATTGGAGACTTTCATATTGTGGATGACAGTCAGACAAATCTGGGCATGAACAGAATGCCAATTTGGTGCATGGCAGACAACAGTAGCTGACTTATTAGGATAAATAATGTTTAGTTCTTCTTATATAATCTGTAAATTATATACAGGTTAAATTAATATATATATAATACATATATCGACATATACCTTGTTTGTTTAGTATAAGGAGTTAAATTCAAATTTAATAAGCTGCAGGATGGAACATTCAACTTTTCAGGTGAAACATCCCTGTCGATTGGAATTGAAGCACGAAGAACCTTTTCAGCTGCAACTTTGATTATTGAGGATGACTATCGCCTGTTTTCTAATGCATTTCCCACTATTGTTTGTTTGTTCTTTATTTATAATAGATGCAGTTACTTCACAGAATAGAGCCATTTGTGCCTAAACATATCTTCTTCTTCAAGCAAATGTTGAACTGCTTTTCTTCATTAAGTCACACTCTAAGTAAAGGTGTACTGCAAGAGCTCTCTCACAACTGCCACATAATTATGTGCTTTGACTTAACAGCAGCCCACCACCAACACCACCCCATCCCACCCTCCACTGTCTGCTTTGAGTTTCATTATAAGGAGAGCTAAGAACATAATGGCCTTGGTTTTGGGGACTTGAAAAGAAACTGTAATTACCAACTGCTTTGATTACCTTTCGTTTGGAGCATTCGGGCTGTCGGTTCAATATCTATTACTTTGAACACTCTTGTGATGGCCCCAGCTCTTTTCACAGTAAAGGAAGGAGGTTAAGGAGGACAATAGCCACAGTTTTCCCTGTCTGTTGCCTGCTTTAAGATCTATTGATTGTGGCAGCGGAGAATAGGCCCAGCTAGGAAAATTAGATCCCCAGAACATTTTTAAAGTTTTTTTTTAAAGAAATGTAGGAATAATGTGGTATTTCTGCTGCCAATTTACAGCATATGGAAAGAAATACTGACATATTTTTATGCGTTTCAAGTTTCAATATATGTTATTCATATTTATTCTTTAAGTATTTGCAATTAGGTTTAAATTCATGTCAATTTAAATTTACTTAAATTTCATAGGTACAAACAGACAGCAAAATGTAGTTTGATCATTTGATAATCTTATTTTTTAAACCAAGAACTAAAACAAATAGATTATTAAGTATATTTAATAAAATATATAATTTAGACCAATTAATAAATGCCAAATTTAGATATATGTAAATGTATGAAAAAAATATATTTATCAAACATTTTTGCCCATTCTCATTCATTGCAATTTTTTCTTCATAAGGACCACTGAATATTGTTAGAAATTAGGGTGAATTTGAACAGTATATGTTACTACTGAAAAAGGTTCTCCCGTGGGTCTCCCACTGCCACTGTAGTTTCACTACAATTTCTTTCTGGAGAGGCCCTCATATGTCAGGGTTTCCCCTACTCCATCCCTCACATTTAACTTCAGGAAGGGCTTCAGGGAGTTGATAAATTGAGTCAGGTGTTCAGAGAAAGACAATAATATAAAGGGGGAAAAAAGATACATTTGAACGTGGCGTTGCTGTAACTACAGCTCAACCAAAGAATACATATGTATTCAACCTAGAGCAGTTTTAATATATATGCTTACACGGTGACATCATGCAAAATCATTTTTACATGTATCTTCATGGTCTTTTGCTGATGTTCTTAGCCAAAGTGACTTCTGTACTATTACAGAACATTATTTTTTAATAATAGGCCTTTTAAAAATGAAAGTTGAAAATGAAAAATGAAATGAAGTTTTACTTTGCTTCTTTATTTTTTAATAACCATTACAGAGTAAATATTATTGGTACTGTTCAGCTCTTTGAACTAATTGGAAGAATGAATGAAATGTAAAGATCAAATTCTCAAACCCATCCAAAGCAGAACCCAGAGCTTTAACCAATTCAAATGTTAGGGAACCTAAATGTATATAACATATACATTTAATATATGGGGATATATAAGATCTATCCCTATATACAGTGTGTGGGTGATCTTAAAACATTGACATCCCTGTTTATTAAATTTGTTTATTATTTTGTAATTACATGGAAAGAAATGCAAACTTCCTGAGATAAAGGGGTGAAGAATGCAAGTGCAGTGCTGACTGTTCCATGGAACACAAGACATTTTGAAGAACCATTTTTGAAGTGTTCTTCTTAAAACATTTTTAATTAGGAAATTAGTTTTGCTATTGCATCGCTCCACAAAACCCCTTTGCTGCCTTTATTTTTAAGATGGTTGTATGGGTATTACTCAAATATTACTCAAATGCATTAATTTAGATCAACCACCCAAATTTCTCAAATTACAGAACACCCTCCGGAAAACCTAACCTGAACAAATTTTGAACAACAAATTCTGAACAAAGTACTTATTATCACAATAATGTCAAAATCACAATTTGCAAACATATGTTGGTTTGTTTTGGAGCCTGACTAATCAGTGCAGAGTACAAAAAATACTCACAATTAAAATGATAAAGTCCTGCAATGAACAATTTTACTTGGAGAGCTTCACCCACTGCACACTGAAATCCATTTTCGCAGTGTAGACATTCTAAGCTGAGAGGTTTGTTTCAGCTGCAGCACGTGCCTAGACTGGTTGACAAATTTGAGCGTAAAATTGATGCTTGATGTAAGGATGGAAAAGCAGATGAAATCTGTGTTTGATGCTAAAAGCTTGAATTGCTTTGACATTTAGCTTTTATGTCAGCTTCACATTGGACAGAAATGCAGGAGCAGTGTGTAGGAAGATATCACTGGGTGTGTGAGTTTGAGTGGGTTTTCAGAATTCAGAATTTATATAAAATCTGAGTTTAATAATGCTGGTTAGCTTTGAGATATGGGGATTCATGGCTGGTTGTGGAGCTATCCATGCCAATCATGCAGATTAGTGCAGCATTCTTTAACTTCCATGTAATGCCTCACCTAGGCTAACTAACTGGATGGCAACATGTGGCATGGTCAGGGACCCCAAGTCAACAAAACACCATACAGGCTGGAGGTGGACTCATACTGGTGTGGGGTGTTTCCCAACTGGTTCTCGTGATATAGGTTTGGTGTACTGGTCCAAGTTGATTAACTGGTGCCCATTATGTTCCACTGCTTGGTGACTATTTGTAGCACTTCATGGACTTCCTGTACCTCCACAGTGATATTGCAGCAGGATAATGTATTGTGCCTTTAGGTCAAAATTGGTTCTTGGCACACATGGAATGAGAATGTACATTGAATGTACATGGAACATTAAATGCATGCCCAAACTTGAAAATGGCACCTGCTATCAGGCCATGCTCAAAATTTGATAATTCACATTGCCTTGCCATGAGCATGCTGGCAGGTGTTCAACCTCACAAGAACCTCACATTACAACTTCTACAAGTTTTGATGTTCCCAATCCATCCTCTGAGGTAATGCCACATCATAATCAATTGAAATACTGCTATCCTATGACTTTTAGAATGTCATTGTATAAGGACCTTGTTCTGGCACATACATACATGCAAACATAATAGAAATGAACACAAAATGCTGACACATGTTCAACAGAATAAAAGTTAAATGATATATAAATACTAGTCAAGAATGCAGTTCAATGTATATACATGCATAATGTAAATAAAATACAATATGGAGTATTATATGATGTAGATATGTACATGAATAAAGTGTGAATTATAAAATCTGCTACTGTATACAGTGTGTTAAGGTCCTTTTGCTACACAGAGTGGCAATTGGGGAAATAATAAAGGTTTGAAGAGTTTAAGTGCAAGGTGGTCACAGGTCTGGGGAAAAAGTTGTTAGCATACCTAGTTGTACTGGCTTTGATAGTCCTGACTCTTGTAATACAAGGATGTGGTTAGAAAAGGAGGTGTCCAGGGTGAAAGTCCTGTCAGAATGCTTCATGACTATGCTGCAAAGTACAGTCCGAAACTTCCCTTCCAAAAGTATGGTAACAGTGAAGCAAATCACTTTATTTTTGTGGTAGACTGAAAACATTTGGCAGAAAGAACATTTCAGCTTTAATTTCCAGGAATTTACATCTGGATCTGATACACAGTTCAGAATATAGCACATTCTGTCTGAACCCACCCTTCCACAACTTTTTCTTGTGAGTAAAAGTTGTGGAACATCTGACTGACAGGTTTATTTTGCCTGTTGCATTGATTATTCAAACAATAAATTGTGCTGAATGTCTGCACCCAGTTTCAGATTTGGGTTTTGCCTATGAAGCATTTATATTTAGAGGAGCAACCAACTGAAAACCAGTCTAATGTCTATTGGTGGTGAACAAGCAGCTAGGATGATAGAAGATGTAAAACAGATCAGAGCCACATCATTAATATTTGCCATAGCCAGTATAACCATTCAGAATGTCCTGAAGAGTCAGTGGTGACTGTTGAAAATATCAGCTGATGACAGAAAACCTATAAGTGCTTTAAAGAAAGACACTAAAATAAATGTTAGTGACATAAGCAACAATGTCCAGACAGCAGGAGGTCTCACAATCTACACAGACAACTTCATTAAAAAAAGTACAGTTCTGGCTTCACCAGAAGATGCAAATAACTAATTGGCAAGAAGGACAGGAAGGCCTGGCTGGAATTTGTTAGTACAGAGAGAAGCCTCAGAAATTGGCTCTGGAGACCGTGTTCCCCTCCTACATCACGTCCCTGGTGCCCAGACATTTGAATGACTTCTCTGTGGAAATCACAAAGCCACGAAGTTGATGTGGGAGCAAGAAGTAGAGGTTGGGGCAGCAGGCAGATTTGTCACCTTTGGTTATGAGTCTGACCACAGTGGTGTCCTCCACAAGCTTCAGGATCTTCACAGATAGGCGCTACCACTATGATCCTGGGGTCGCTGGTTTGAATCCAGGTTCATCGGCAGCCGGGGTTCAGAGGGAGAGAAATTGGCTTGATCTCCCTCGGGGGGGCTGGGTAGATGGCGCTCCTCCCATGTCACACAAGTGTGCTGCTGGTCGACGTGGGCGTCTGCCGTCCATTGTGTCTGGGGATCCGGTGTTCTCCTCCGAGCACGATGGCTGCCTGACGATGATACAAATGGCGGCAGTTCAAAAAGAGGCGGTAGGCACACGTCACTTGGAGGAAACGTGGACAATTTCTCCCCCCCTAGCATTGAGAGCAGGGCATGTAATGTGGGAGGCTACTTAGGGGGATGGGTAATTGGCACATCCAAATTAGTAGGGGTGAAAACTGGAAAAAATGGCAAAAAAAATATCAAATAAATCGAGAGAGAATATACAATATTCTTATTAGAGAATTCCTGATTTGTGACTCATTCTGTAGTTTTATGGATTTTAAAATATTAGCACATTTAATTAAAGGATTCCATCCCCACCATTCACCCCAGTAAGAGTCAGCCCCACCATCTTTTAAATAGAAAATTAGGCAGCATTGCATGGACACACATGCACAAACCCTCTTACACACACACACACCTATACAAAATCCTTCCCCCTTAGACGTCAGCTTTTCTCCTGCCTCAGTGTGCTGGTCTGTGATAAAGAGTTGTTACCGGGGCAACACAGACCTAATTCCCAGGCTTGGAATTGTCAGGCACTTACCCCTGCAGAAAGAAGTAAGGGTGCGGGTGCGAGTGGCAGCAAAAAAAAGAAAAAAAAAGTGGGGGTGGGGGGTGGGGTTGGGGGTTGGGGGGTTGGGGTTGGGGGGTGAGCAAGAGAGACAGTTAATTACAGAATGCAAATTATGTTGTCAGAAGAGCTGTTCAAAAAAGAGTCTCCTCCTGCCTTCCTGCTCCTCCCCCTGGTGCAGGTTTAATAAGCATCTCTTTCAAATGGGCCTGCCAGTGGCTTTCAGAGAGTGCTGGAAATAATCTCTGAATGATGAACAGAATGATGAACAGTCTCCCCTCCTCCTGGCCTTGACAACCTAATTCATGCAAAATAGGAAGCTGAAAAAAGAGCCATGAGCGCAGGACTATCCTCTTAGAAGGTGTTGAACAACATCTACCCTTGGGCCTCCTTAAAATCATTATTCTTTACCCTCTCTCGCTCTCCATTTCTTACTTTCTTAATATTAAATCCTTTTAAACCTTTAAAATGCCCCATCAAGTATAGCCAGCATCTTTTTATAAGAATCATGGAATGCAGGGGAAACTGGGTTACATAAATTGTCAACTGATATCATGCTGAGTGTAAGGCGATCATGGGTTGGAAGCTTTTCATTACAAATGCAGTACATGAACTAAATAAAACCTTAAGCATAAAGTTGCTTAAAGAACACAGCAGCCCACAATAGATAGTATAACTGATGACACTTTATGGTATATGGCAGACAATCTTAGCAGAGCAGCATACAGTTTAATCAAGATACATATGTAGGTAAATTAATGTAACATTAGGAGTCTTACCTAAGGGGCATAAAAAATGTCACTGTGAAGCTCAAACTCAAATCTCAACTTTCAATTCCCGTTGATCAGTCAGGGTTTCAAAGAGTGAGTTCAGTATCTCTAACATCATACACCTGTGCTAATGAATATTAATCCATGAAAATGGATTAATTTACCAAGGCTAATACATAGTTTATTGTGAATAATAAACAGCACATTTGCACCCAACATCTTGCAGCTGGGCGTGTATATCTTGCACACTCGTAGATTGCTGAAGCTGGCATTCCATGTTCTCATGTTCGACTGACAATACATCTGGCAAACAGGCAGGCCAAGGAAGTGCTGCAATTTGGCAGAGACTTTCCTTAGTAACTCTTGTGTGTGCATTATCCTGCTGAAAAATACCAGCTGGTTCTCTTCAGCAAAGGCAGGATTAAAGAAGTGAGATAAGGGGAGACTTAAACAGACGTGTTTAAAGAGTACTTCCACCCCCAATATCAGCGTGTCTACCACCCACTCAGCAAATGTTTAAAAGTAAAAGTCTGCTCATGCTTTTAGAGAATGGATCTGAAATGCAACAGTGTTCAGATACAAATGCTGAGAGTCTGCCAACAACACTTTCAGAGGGCCTCTAAACCTCATATTTTGCTCTCTTTCTTATTCAAGGCAAGTGTTATTTGTCAAGTGGAAACAGATTCCTGTGTTTCGCACAAATTTGCTCTGAAGTTAAATCAATGGAATTACACGAGCGCAGAGTTCCAAATCCCATTCATCTTACAGCCTGCGACTGCCCCACAGACTTCAATATGCAGCAGAAGAACGATGCAGCTTCAGTCTTCTGAAAGCTCTGGAGAGTTTGAAACAAAAAATAGCAAGAGAGATAACAGCAGAAAATGGAGGGGGGTCCAATTACCCCCACCCCCCAACCACCATCCCCCATCACAAACCCCTGTTATCTTAATTGTACAAGACAGGCTGCTCCAACCTAAAAGTGAATCAAAGAGATCGACGCATTTATTTTAAATTAGAAACCCATGCAGGCACACAGGAATTTGTAATTACTTATGCTAATACAGTAGCGATAGAGCAAGTGAGTGAGAAGAGAGGGAGGTTTTGACGAGGATGCCGAGCAAGGCGGTGGCAAGCTTAGATGGCAAGAATGGAAGCAGTATCACTGAGGGTGTACTCTAATTAAAGGCTAAATTAATCCCTCTGACATGGCGGCCTAACCGTAGACAGACCCTCTCTCTGTCTGTCCCCACTGGAGAGCAGTAGCTGCTGAGTGGTAATTACTATTATCTGCCACTTGTTTTATTAACATGTGTCCTCAAAGAATGGAAGAGTTTGGCTCTTCTGTGCCAATGCTGATGCCCACTCTTGATAGGTCCGCAGGAAAAATAATTATTACAGTGTAAAAATCTTTTTTTATGTTACATAAAGAGGAAACTCCCACACAGATTCCTGCAATGTGGAATGCAGTTTGGCTAGTATTAGGACAGGAAATGATTAAACACTACAAGAGAGATTAAACAGAAGATAGATTTTGAGGATGGAGAGTAAAAAATGAAACGTGAGGCTTTAAGGCAATTTGGAAGGAAGGAAAACTGAGAAATGATAGGATGTAGAAAGAAATTTAGAAATGAAAATGGAATTAAAATGGGTGGAGGGAGGGGAGAGGGAGAGAGAGAGTGAGAGCACATAGGAAAAAAGCACATATTGGGTCTTGTCTGCGCCAAAAGACAGTAATTACACGCCAATCATCGGCCCTGAGGACAGCATGAGGATTAACTAAGCAAGGAAATTGTGAGAAAAATTCAATTAAAATTTGAATTAATAAATGTGCTCTGGCTCCTCTGGCCAGTGGAAGCAGCACTGAAGGAAGAGAACAAGAGAGGAATCCACTGGTTCGTTCATGGATGCAGCAGAGTGTCTGCTCTAAATTTGGCACACGCTTTGCTTTTCATTCTTCCCATCATCTTCCATGTGTTGATGAGCTTGTCTTTGTCTCCATGAGATTGGGACATCCCTGTTTATTTCATTACCACAGAATAATGACAGTGTCCCTCAGCATGTGTGAATCATAACATACGTGACATACTGATGAAGCCTGCAGCTTAGAAAGTAGAGCGGATATTTCAGTTTTTGCGGTAGGTGAATTGGTGACTCTAAAGTGGCCCTTAGTGTGTGAATGTGTGTGTGTGAACCCTATGATGGAGTAGCGCCCTGTCTAGGGTTGTTTCCTGCCTTTGCACTCAGAGTTGCCAGCTGGACACTGGCTCCCCCGTGACCCTATTCAGGAATAAGCGGTATAGAAAATGTATGGATAGTTAGAGGTGTTTGGTTAACTGATCAGGACCAACTACCTTTCCTTTAGAATCAATGTAAAATTACAAGATCACTGAGGAACTTATGGAGGTCGTTCAATTTGAGAGAAACCTCTTAAGGTGCCTCAAAGAACCTTCAAAAAACATGTCAATTTATTGAAGGTTCCTTGAAGCACTCTAAGAGGATCCTCCAGTTTCAAACTACATGCAGACGTTTCTCTAGGATTGTGTACTTTTAACAGTGTACACACTAAGAAAAGGGTTCTTTAAAGTACCAAAAAGCTTCTAAATACCCTGCAGAATATTAGTTCTAGGGGGATCTCAATAATGTATGCACTGTCCTAAACGTATTCAATAACATATTCCACTACAAGGCATATAATAGTGTATTCTGAATACATTTACCATGCATCTTGATAAGGTAGAATGCTGTTGTTCACCTGCTGTTCACACAGTATGTGTCTCATTAGCTCAGAAAAAGTGAGAAATGTTTTGGTAAATGCACCAAGTGCTACATTCTTATTTCCTCCTAAATGTAACACACTCTCAAGATTCCAGCACAGCACAAATACTAAACGTATCACTGGTAAGCATGTCCACTAGTGATTAAACTGATTACTTAGTTAATCGCTCAAATGAGAGCTACTCATGCTTTAATAGAGCTCAGTAACACTGAGATAAATAACTCATCAGCACAGTGATTTATCAATCAACTCATCCTTTAAAAGAGCTCAGTAACAGAAAATGTACTGATCAGCACAGCAATTTATCAGTCTACTCGTGCTTTAATAGAGCTCAGTAACACTGAGATAAGCAATTGATGAGCACATTATCAGTCTATTTATGCTTTAGCAGAGTTCAGAAACAAGGAGATATATTATTGATCTGTTCACAGTGATCTTATCTTAAGAATAACCTTTCATCCCCCTTTTCTTTCTTGGTCAGTATACAATGTGCCTCTGCCCACTCTGTGATGGTCATTTGAAAATCTGGTCAAATTCACAAGCAGTGGACACATGTAAAATACCTACAAGGGCACAGATTATTCATTGACAAAATGTAGGTTATATATGCATTGTTTTTAATGTGGTTTTAAATAGTGATGTGCCACACTGTTGTTTCTAGGAAAATGTAAACTGCTGTAAAACATGTGTAACATGGTACCTGGAACATTTATTAAAATGTAACCAGCTAAATTAATTAACACACTGAAACATATTAAACACTCAATTGCCAAATTTTCTATTGTGCTATTAATGCAAAGGATGTGTGTTGTATGATGCCCTTATTGAATGTTTATACACTGTTAAGTTCTTCATTTATTCAATATGTTTGTGTCTTATCATGTACTTACTGTTTTGCTCCTGAAATTTCTGTAACACATTTTACAAATGACCCCTTGTCGTGTCTGCCCATGTCTGCCTTTTGTCAGTCCAGTTTACCTCTGTCTTCCTGTCTTGATGTTATTGTTTCCTCCATGTGCTCCTAAGCACATGGGTTGTTTGTTTTTGTCCTTGTCTCCTCCCTTACTCCGCCCATTCCATCTGTGTCTGATTTGTAACCCTGCCCCCTCGTTATCATGTCCCAAGTGTTGTATATGTCATGTTGTATTTAAGACCCTTTGTTTCAGTCTGTCTTTGTCAGTCCTTTTGTTACCTACCATGTTTGATACCACAGTTAGTGGTTTGGTTCTGTCAGTTTGTTGCTAGTTTATGTTGTTCCCTTCCCTGTATGTTAGTATTGTTACCTCTTGTTTTGTTTTATTTAGTGATATTTAGTATTTCCCTGGTTTTGTTTGTGTCTAAGCTTTCTTTTTCTTTATTTATTAAATCATCTTCCCCTGCATTTGCCTCCACACCCTCATCCTTGTTCTGTCTGCTCACACTTGACACCCCTAAATCACTTCATTGATTGTACTGCAGTACTTAAATTACCATATCTGTGTAACATATTTGTCTTGTGTTTATTTCATAGCTCCTAAAGTATGGTGTTACCTCCTAAATTACTGATATGCATTTACCCTCAATATTACTGTAATGATGTTGTGATGTTAGTTTTTATGTTTCATTACTTGCCTGTGTTTAGATGTTTGTCCTATGAGCTTCAGTTAACAACAACCTGTTGTAACGTTTAATAGTTTTCAAAGTAAATAAAAATATCAATATTGGCCAATATTAGAAAACGTCATGTGCTGTCGTCTTTGAATAAATGTATCCCACCTTAGATTGTTGTGAAAAACATGTATCAGAAAATGGCATTGGTGCAATTTCACACCCAGCTCAATGATGTGCCAGTAGTGTATTGACCTAAACTCTGTTAATGAATCACAGGGGACCAGTTAAACAGGGAGCATATTTACATCCTGAACAAACACACCTCTGGCCTTTGCACCTCTATTCAACAAGCTGAGAATGTTCCTTGTAAACAGAACATGTTTACACATAATTGCTGCTGTCAGAATTAATTAGGTAAAATGTCAGGCCTCAAAGTGATTGAAAATCATAGAATGACTTTGCAGTGACTTTGGTTTCAGTATGTTTCCACCTCAAATACTAAGCACTAGATTTAAGCATTTATACAAATCAATGTTATAGTTCTAGTATTAGTTTTATATTTGTTATATTAGTTATTTATAAATGGTAGACATCTTGGTATAGTTTGAGTTTTTGCTGTGTTCAGACCTTTTATTTAAAGTTTGATCTCAGCAATCTCAGCTCTTTCCACGGATGCCACACAAATTGAGTTTGGTTTCCTCCTCTGCTTAGCTTGGCAGTGACTATTCGCTGTAGGGTGTGTAAAAGAGACAAAGGAACTCCAAGAGTCTTTCTTAAGCAAGGAAAAACACTTCATTAACTTGTATATGCATGACTAACCCCTTTTATTTGCCACACGATTTTGACAGGGCCAGGAACCTGTGGGGCAGCTTGTACTTTACAATTAACTCCCACAAGCCTTTGAGACAGCAGAAGAATTCTCCCTATGAGGTCTTGTTCAATCACCTCCTATACATTCATCATGGAATCTCCTATCAAAAAGTTACATGTTTATGTACAAAGCATAATTTCTGTAGTGGGAAATTCAGAATCAGAATCTCTTTATTTAACCAAGTATGTTACACATACAAGGAATTTTTCTTGGTGAGAGCAACACATGTATGACATGTAAAGAGTACACAGACTATTTACAAACATTACACTAGGAAGGATGTACAAAAAACAATAATAGAATAAAGAATAAAAGTTAAAAGTTAAGTTAAAAAGTACTGAAGAGCAGCAGAGGAGCTAAGAGATGAATAAAAAACTGTACTGTACACTTATGTATATAATGAAGCCGATGTTTGTGAGGTAGGTTTATATTCAATATTGTTTGTAGAGTTGCAAATATTATTAACATTTACAGAAAGAGGACTGTACAATAGGTCTGTACAATTGTGCAAATGAGCAAACATGTACTGTACAGTACTATTTAAACCAGTCAGATCACTTCAGTGAGGTTTGGAGACTCAGAGGTGTCCACAGCTGTTGTGGGAAAGAAGCTGTTAGCATGTTGTGTTGTGCTGGTTTTGATGATCCGAAGCCTTCTGCCAGAGAGGGGACTCTGGAAGAGGTGATGTCCAGGATGTGAGGGGTCAGTTGTAGCACGCTTCCTCACCATACTGATGTAGATCTCCTGAAGCATCGGCAGGTTACATCCAATAATCCTCTCATCTGACCTGATGACGCGCTGGAGTTTGGCTCACTCTTGTGAGGTGGAGGAACCAAACCAGATGGTTTTGGATGAGGTGAGGATGGACTCGATGATCGCTGTGTAGAACTGGATCATCAGGGTCTGCAGCAAGTTGAATTTCCTGAGCTGTCTCAAGAAGAACATTCTTTGCTGTGCTTTTTTGGTGATGGAGATGGTGTTCCACTTCCACTTCAGGTTCCTGGATATGGTGGTGCCCAAGAACTTGAGTGACTCCACAGTGGAAACTGGATTCGTTGATGTAGATGGGGGTAAAGGGGGTTGCATCGGAAATCCAACACCATCTCTACAGTCTTTTCTGTATTAAGCACCAGATGGTTGTTGCTGCACCAGGACACCAGATCTCCTTTCTGTAAGCAGACTCATCACCTTTGGCTATGAGGCCCACCAGAGTGGAATCAACTGCAAATTTCAGGAGCTTTACAGCTGGTTCCCTGGAGACACAGTCGGTGTAGAGGCTGAAGAGAAGGGGTGAGACACACCCATGTGGACCTGCTGTCTCCTGTCTGTGAGGAAATCCACAATCCACTGACACATGGAGTCTGGCACTGACAGCTGGGACAGTTTGGTTTGAAGTAGCTGTGGCACAACGGTGTTGAAAGCCGAGCTAATGTCCACAAACAGAACCCTAGCATAGGTTCCAGGACTGTCCAGGTGCTGTAGGATGAAGTGAAGTGTCAAGTTGACCACGTCTGCAAATTGCAGGGGGTCCAGCAGAGGGTCTGTAATAGTCTTTAGGTGGGCTAAGACCAGGCGTTCAAAGACCTTCATGACTACAGAAGTCAGGGCAACAGGTCTGTAATCATTAAGTCCAGTAATGGTGGGTTTCTTAGGAACTGGAATGATGGTGGAGGTCTTGAAGCAGGCTGGAACACAGCAGAGCTCCAGTGATCTGTTGAAGATGCTGGTGAAGACTGGCGCTAGTTGGTCACAGCAGTGTTTTAGGGTGGATGGACTGACTGAGTCAGGCCCCGGAGCTTTTCTCACCTTCTGTCTGCTGAAGAGCCTGTGGACATCCTGCAGGCTGATGGAGAGATGAGCATGGGGTGGAGGTGTGAGAGTCAGTGAGGGGGGGGGATTTCTGCTGATTGTCTTTTGTGAGTTCAAATCTGCAGTAGAACTCATTCAGGTCGTTGGTGAGCTGTCGGTTGTTCAGGAGGAGGGGGGTCTTTCTCACCTTATACCTGGTGAGAAGCTGAAGGCTGTTCCAGGCTGAAGATGGGTCGTTAGCAGTGATGTGGCTATTCAGCTGCTCTGAGTATCTCCTCTTAACTGCCTTAAGTCCTCTCTCCAGTCTGTACTTGCACTTTTTGTAGACAGTTCCGAAGTTGTTTGAGTTCAGTAGTAAACCAGGGTTTGCTGTTGCTGTATTTAACCCATGATTTGGTTGAAATACAGCTGTCTTGACAGAAACTTATGTATAACGTCACAGTGTCTGTATCAAATTGTATCAAAATCTTGTCATTTTAAAGTAATGTTTTAAATCATTTTTGATCTTGTATTTCTAAAATGTTGTTGTTTTACAGTATGCTAAATGCAGCAAGTACGAATTGCACTCAAACACTCAGGACTAATATTGGACTCACACCCAGAGACTCAAATCTCAGCTCAAAATCTCACTCAGAGACTCACTTGGGATATGCCCTCCACATACAAAACAAATCAACTCAAACTTGCACCTTGAGACTCAAATAGGACTAATTTTAAAATCTTATCCCGAGTCCGATCTGGGACATGCACCCCAGACACACGAGACTTAACTCAATCTTGGACCTAAGGATTTAAGCCCGAATTGGATTTGAAACCCAGAAAATCAAGAAAAATCATAGCTTCATATTTCATGAAACTAAGATTCAGAAATTAGATTGGACTTGCTCCTACAGCCTTAAGACTCAATTTGGTCTTGCACGCAGACTTGTCTTGTGCTAATCATACAATTTGAAATACTTTTAATTGACCAAAGTCTGACACTCTAAAGCTACTACATTCCTTTTGATATCATGTTCCATCTTCTATTTCTTGTACTTCTGGTAGAAATTTACAAGAGAAACTTACAATAGAGCAGAAACAGATGCAGCTTTTGGCCACAGCTACCCTTGTGTGTAAAGTAGTTTGTACAGATTGGACTTTCACCCAGAGACTCCAAACTTGCATGAAGTGACTTGTGGACCTCTCCGCTTGAAATAAATCTTATTACATTAAATATATATTTTTTCCTTTTTATTTTTTTTATTTCTTTTATTTTGCTTATGTTCTGTATATGAAGATTGCTATGTGAATCAAAATATGGTAAACAGAGCAGGAGATTAGCAGTTCATTGGCTCTTTATTATCTGCAGAAGAAAGGACCATCAGAGTTCAGTGAACACACCCACCTGAGGAGGGGACCAATCGATATCCATAGTCAGATGGGAAGAAAAAAGGAGAGGATGGCACACTGGGTGAGGTTATTCCAATGCAGGCACAGTGCCGTTCAGCCCCCCCACCAGCCCTCAACCCCAGCACCATCACCACCACTACCACTCTAACCCCCAACAACTAGCACCACCCTCCCTTTCCCATTCTGCTCATGTGTGAAATGAGCAAGGGTCTTATCTCTTAGAAACACACCACTGAGCCAGAGGAGACACAGGCAGGGAGAGAGGATAGAAGGAACAGGGAAAAAAGACAGAGAGGGAGAGAGGAGGGAGGGCAGAAAACGAGGGAGAGTGAGCGTGTTTGAGAGAGAGCTCTGAGGGCCACGTGGACTGCACACTAATGGTGACAGTGTTTGGTATTCTATGAGCTTCACATTTGTTTCCAGCAGCAGGGGAAACATTAATCTAGCTCAACGGCGAGGGTATGAGCGCCAATACAAGCCGCTTGTCTTGCTGAGCATACCTCAGTGCATTCCAATGTAAACCCATGTTGGTGCATCGCAATTGCAAGATTGTTTAATGATCATTACTACTGTAAAAAAAAAGAGCTTCAAGAGGATTTACATGAATGAACTAAGAGAGAAATTCTCTGCATTTCTGCAGTAGATACAGGCCACACTGAACTGCATTCATCACCCAAACCCACAGAGTGATGGTGAGTGAGGGCAGAAGAAGGAGAGAGCAATAAAAGGGTAAGTGTGAAAGGGAGAATCAAGTCAGGGTTTCAGAGTGGGGCACGGCTTTATTGCTGCAAATATTTTCTGCTTCAGCCGCTGCCATCCACTGATGTCTGTCCACAATGTCTGGACTGAAGAAAATTGCTTCCCTTTTTCCTGACAAACTCGATTGCCTTTTGATAAAAGGCTATCAAAGGTGTGCGTTGCTAAGGAAACAAAGATGAGGAACGAAAGGGTTAGAGCTAAAAGCTGAAGAACAGAACCATCAACTCACAAAATCAGTATTAGCACTGCTGGTGGTGCAGTTATTGTTAGCAATTTAGTACACTGTGTGTGTGTGTGTGTGTGGGGGGGGGGGTATAGATGAGAAAGAAACAAAGAAACACACTTTATGGCCATTGCTCAGCAGCACAATAGAATTCAACCTCCACATTTAACCTGTTCTTGGCTGTGAACACTCACACTCACCAGTGATTACAGCAGTAGGAATACACACTTGGAGTGGTGAGCTGCCAACTTAACAACTAGGGAGCAACTGGAGGTTAGATTCCTTGCTCAAGGGCACCTCACCCATGAAGGTTAAGTGAGGAGAAAGTCCTATTTCATCACATGCCCCACTCCACCTTTCATACCAGTACTGGGGATCAACCTTTGCAGGCTTCAGGTCTCCAGTCCCCTTATCTTACCAGTAAGCTGCTGATGTTAATAGTAATATATATTAATAATTATGACATACTTGATAAAGATAAGTAGACTAAATGTCCAATTGATTGTGGACACCACTTCTAATAAATGCATTCAGCTACTTTATGTTGCACTCATTGCAGATAACCCCAAACCTATTAGCACTATTCCTAATGACAGGCATGGGATATAGGAGTAAAAAGTCCCCCAGTATTGGGAGGTCGGGTGGTGATCATCCAGTAGCCTTACCTCACTAACACTCCTGTTGGTGAATGCAATAAATCCTTCACAGCAATGCTCCAAAATCTAGTAGAAAGCCTTTCCTGAGAAAAGTTAGTCCAAAAAAAGTAGAGAAAGTTACTCCAATAAAAACATACAGGATACATTCTTTCTTACTTTGGTTCATATAGTATTTAACCAACAGATATATAATATTATTATATAGATATTATATTACGATATATTATTGCTAAAGAAGAAATTCCCCTTTACAGACATTTGAAAATGCACTTATTTGCTTGTGTGCAATGCAAAAGGGCTCAGATCCTAAATATATGTTCTCTTTTGTTGTTGGCTGAAAAAAAAACATCCAGTTGTCAGAAGTTCTGCAATAAAGTCAGAGAATTGGGGATAACATCTGTTGCAAAACATTTCACATCACATCATGGAGAAAATGACCCATTGAAATTTGCTGGTGCTGTCAGTGCAGCTGATCTAATTACCTGCAACTCAAGGTGACAAAGCGACTGCGTGGTTTGATCTATATCTCTCCACAAAGTCAGAGAGTCAGTATGGCATGAGGCAGTGCTATTTTCAGTAATTCAGGGGTTTATCAGCATTTTGTACTTTTTTAAGTTTGTACCTGGACCTGTATTGTATATAGTATTCACACTACTGTTTTTAATGATCAAATTAATATTTTGTAAATAGAAATAAATTCATACATCATGCACCACTTCACTTCCACTTGACAAATCTGAAAGGGTGGTTCAAGGAAATCTCCCCCACACTTAAACATCTAGGGACTGCAGCAGAAACTGAATAACACAACCAAATGCTTCATATTAGTATCTGTTTTCAGTCAGAATTCATAATTGCTCACATATGCTTATAATTGCATACCAATTATCTCCTGTTCTCTTGATTGCAGGTATAATTGGTAATGCAGATGTTTGCCAGTCATTTTCTTAGCCAACGGGCTTCACCCTTCTGTGTCTGTCTGTCTCTGCAGGTGGGAGCTCTAAAGATAGCATGGGCATTCCAGTTGGGTTTTAATGTATTTGAGCCATACACCCACTCTGTGTATATGGCTATTACTATAGGCAAGTGAGAACTAATTCATATAGTAGGTTGTCCATGTAATTACAAGACTCCTTTCTAAAGAGGCACTTTCACAACTAGGAGGTGAAGAGAAGA
Source organism: Acestrorhynchus altus (assembly GCA_034509495.1). Taxonomy (NCBI): domain Eukaryota; kingdom Metazoa; phylum Chordata; class Actinopteri; order Characiformes; family Acestrorhynchidae; genus Acestrorhynchus; species Acestrorhynchus altus. The sequence continues at coordinate 11,145,419 of CM067507.1, read as the reverse complement.
AATACTGACAATTCATTGTTTACTTACAATAATCTCTAATAAGGACTACCTTCATTGCTATAAGCTCAAGAAAGATCAAATAAGGTCAGTCTGAACGCAACTGAATGCAACTGCCAGTGAAATGTTGGTCAAGGAAGTGTATTCCTATCATTAAAGAAATTCAGTTCAATACTGAAATCATATGTACATACAGATGAAGGTTAATTGGATGCTGAATTACTCAGGTTTGTTGCTGTGGTACCACATATCTTGATTTATCTGTTATTAAATGGACCGACCTCAGGCCCAAAAAAAAGGACACTGATGTTTTCTGAGTTTTTAATAGTTTTGAAAACAAAATATTACAAGCATTTCCGTGTGAAAAGAATGGTTCCAAACATGAAATCACACAATAATAAGCCTGCACTACCCTCTGGTGGTCATAACACTACCTTTGTAACAACACCAAATTGTCCAGTTCTCCATACAACTCAAAAGTCTGGAATTACTTTTCATATTAACATTTTTGTATGTATGTATATATGCACCACCATTAACAGAATCAGAATCAAAGTTACTTTATTAATCCCAGAAGGAAATTCGCTAATTATCTATATGTATATAAAATAATAATAATAATAATAATAATAATAATAATAATAATAATAATAATCCATCCATCTTCTGAACCGCTTATTCCTGAATAGGGTCACGGTGCCCAGCCGGCAACTCTGAGCACAAGGGCGGGAAACAACCCTAGACAGGGCATTAGTCCATCGTAGGGCGCACACATGCACACACACTGAGGGCCACTTTAGAGTCACCAATTGACCTACCACACATGTCTTTGGACTGTGGGGGAAACCGGAGTACCTGGAGGAAAACCACGTGGAGAACATGCAAAAAAATAAATAAATAATAACAATAATAATTAAAAATAGAAATAATAAACAGAGTAATATAAAAAATAAATAGAAAAAACACTTTGAATTAACAGAATAAACTATTTGGAAATATATACATGTTAAAATACTTAAAATCAAAGTATTAAAAAATATAAAATATATATATAGTGGCTATGATGAAAAACAAATTTGAACATCCTGTGCATTGTAGTGCAGAAGTATTACTGCACCTCAGAGTTATTGCACAGATAAGTAAAATCAACAAATTGCACAAGTGAACCATGGTGGTGACCTATAGTGGTCACCCATTAAGGGAGGAGTTATAGAGTTTGATGGCAATAGCCTTCTATGGACCTCCTGTGGAGCTATGTAGTGCATTTTGGTGGGATGAGTCTTGCACTGAAAGTGCTCCTGTGTCTCATCACTGTTTGGTAGAGTTGGTAGGAGTCATTGTCCATAATGGCTGGTAGCTTAGACAACATCCTCCCTCACTGACACTGCCATCAGAGAGTCCACTCCCACAACATCACTGGCCTCTGTCAGAGAACCCATTTAGAAGATATATATATATATATATATATATATATATATATATATATATATATATATATATATATATATATATATATATATATATTCAGGACGTGGAGTTTCTTCCATTCAGGGCTGGGCAATATGGTAAAAATGTTATATCCAGATTATATCCAGACATTTTCATGATGCCACAATATATATCATGGCGTTTAACACAGAGACAAAATATACCAGTAGTGACAGTCTTAAAAACTGCTATCCCATACTGAGCCTGAGATTAATATTTAAAATTTGTTTCATCCAAGTAGAAACAGAACTTATTATACAGTTTGAAATAAAATGTGCAGTTAAGGCCTCATCATAGTACCTGTAAAATGAAGTTCTGAAGAGTTGCACAAAGCCAAAAGTGTCTGCAATCTAACAAGCTCACATACTTTCTGCAGTTGCATATGCAATACAACTGCAGGTGACTGTGGCATTTTATAACGTTAAGTTCCACGACTATTGGAAAACAATGATCACAGTTCTAGATATAGTGCTTGATGAAGTCACAGACTCTTGCCTGAGGAGTCAACAAGCTGCAATGTGCACTACATGGTGAGCGAAGGCACCACATGATGTCTGAGGTTGATTGCTTTTAGTTATATAAACTCTTCATGTCAATGATTATTGAGGAGGAGAGGAGGAAGGCAGGGTTAGAAGGATGGTTGGTGTCACAGTAGAGGAGGCAGGGGATAGGGCAAGATGGAGGCAGATGATCCACTGTGTCGACCCCTGAAGGGAGCAGCCGAAAGAAGAAGTAGTAGTTATATAAACTCTTTAAGTTACCCTGGACTATTCCAAATGTTTGTGGACACCTCTTCTAATGAAATGCACACACACAGCTTCTCTTTTCCCTTACAGACGTTTTCTCTGGATCAGATAAACATAAACCTATTAATACTATGAGTGGGCTAGAGGGGTATAAAGCCCCCCATTATTGATCCATGGTGCAGTGGAACTGTTCATTGGAGTGATGGAGTTAAATCCAATACTTGGATACTAAGCTGAAGATGGGGTGGAGTGATGAACATTCAACATCCTGACCTCACTAATGCTCTTGTCACTGAATATAATCAAATTCTCAGAGCAGTGCTCCAAAATCTAGTAGAAAGGCTTCCTATCGACAGTGGAGAAGAATCCATGGAGTAGATGTCCCAGTTTTGTGTATTTACTTACCAAAACACAGTTTTATTATTAGGAATGTTGACTCCACACTTTTGAGTTGTAGTGTATTTGTAGAGCATTTGCACCCAGTGACTGTTGGTAACCATTTGATGACACGACCCCCTGGCAAATGCTCCAGTCATTGATAAATTGCTATGGGAGAAGCATCCTAGGATGTAAGCAGTCACGCAGAACCACAGCTTGTGTACCTTGGAATGTTTTACCTGTACTTAATCAATGCATGTTTTCTTGATTTGCAAACAACATTGATAACTGGAATGATAACATTTTAAAAAGAATTCAGTTTAGTTCAACAGTTTTAGTGCAACTTGAAACATCTTGTAACAGAGCAAGGGAAGAGAGGCAGAGATAAAATGGGAGTGAGAGAGAGAGTAAGAGAAAAAATGAAAGAGAAAGAGAGATAGGATTTAGCTATCTCTCCATGGGGATATAAAATAAGATTTTATGGGCCATTGGTACATGGTCCAGTCACAGTTGGGAGGATTAAATAACATCTTCGGTTCCAGTACATATTAAATTCTGTGGTTAGTGAATTGTCATAGCCAGTGTGATTAAAGTACATTTCACACTCTATTGGATATCTGAATAGGCAGTGTGGTGATGTGATTGAATGGCTTCAAACTGATTTTTAAAGTGACTGGATGTGATGTTTTTGAAGGTTTCAAAAATGTATTTATTAATATTTTATTGTTATTTATATGTTGGCTCAAGACAGAGGTTCTTAACCTTTTTCACTGTGCGACCCCCTTTTAGGCTCCAGTAAATTTCGCGACCCCCCTACCCCCGGGAACAAAACGGTATCAATAACTCGTAAAATATTCCAAGTACTTTTCATCATATTTTCTCACTTTGTTTTTGGACCCGGTTTCCACAGAAAATAAAACACTGGGAGCCGCAAATAATTTTTGACATCTACAATGAACACAATATATACTGCTTTTTCTTACCTTTACACTTTGTATAAACAATGATAGTGTGTTTGAAATCCAATAAAATTAGATATTATTTATTTAATGAACACTTTTTGAACATTTTGAATTCTTAAAAAAAGCAACCCAGGTTAATGGGACTTCTGCTCCTTAAGCTCTGCGCAGAGCGTCTGCAGATCGGGGCTGTATGAAGTCTCTTCCACCTTTGCAGGACTGTAAGCTGTCTCTGTGAACTGTCTATATGAGCTGTCTCTATGAACTCTCTCTGTGAGCTGTCTCTATGAACTCTCTCTGTGAGCTGTCTCTATGAACTGTCTCTATGAACTGTCTCTGTAAGCTGTCTCTGTGAACTGTCTATATGAGCTGTCTCTATGAACTGTCTCTGTAAGCTGTCTCTATGAACTGTCTCTGTGAGCTGTCTCTATGAACTGTCTCTGTAAGCTGTCTCTGTGAGCTGAACTGTCTCTATGAACTGTCTCTATGAACTGTCTCTGTGAGCTGTCTCTATGAGCTGTCTCTATGAACTGTCTCTGTGAGCTGAACTGTCTCTATGAGCTGTCTCTATGAACTGTCTCTGTGAGCTGTCTCTGTGAGCAGTGTTTGTTTTTAAAGTAGTTCATGGTGGAGAACAGCTGCTCACATATATACTGTATGTGGATCTGAAGATCGACAGGACTTCAAATGCATATTTCTTCATGTTTATTTAGGTGTCGGGATGACATTCCATGTTTCAAACACCAGTTTGTCCTGGAAGATTCTCAATATCACTCCATTTTTGATTCTGAACAAGAGTGGCCTTCTGACGGGGAGAAGGTCAAGATCCTCTGTCCAGCGTTTGAATTCGGACACCCACATGCCTTTGTCAGATCTGTCACTCAGACCCAGATCCAGCTCATTCTTCAGATTCGGATCCGGATCCAGATCAGGTTGATTTACACCTGCCGGGTTTTGGGGGTAAACCGGCTTCCACAAGTGTGACGCTTATTTTGAGCGACGGAAAATAATGAAGTATAATTACAGATCACAATAATCTTCCAATTTATAATGAAAATTGAAAAAGTATTAACGCAACAAAACACATTTCAATTAAATACTTATAAAGTATTTTCCTGAGCCACACTGAACCACGGTATAAGGATGAAAGAGCCGCGGGTTGCGACCCCACTTCCAATTCGACCTTCTAAAAAACGCTCCATTTTAATCCAGCCTGGAAGACATGCCGAGCCTCAATGTGCATGAACCTGAATAAAGATTCAGATCAAAGAGTCGAGCAGAACGGGAGTGAGTCAGTTTGATTCTGTGAAACAAAAATGTTCTAGAAATGTTCTATTTTAAGCAGCAGTGGGTTTGACAAGCCGTGTCCTTCATGCGAGACATCAAGAGTGAAAAGGTTTAGCACTTAAATCAATCAAATCAAATCAAAATTTATTTTTATAGCGCTCTTCACAACTGAAGTTGTCACAGAGCAGCTTCACAGAAATTAAATAAATAAATAAATAAATAAGAAAGGTTAAAACAGAAACAAAGTATAAATGACAGATCCCCTAGTGAGCAAGCCACATGGCGACAGTGGCAAGGAAAAACTCCCTCAGCTGGAGGAAGAAACCTTGGGAGGGACCAGGCTCACAAGGGGAGGACCCATCCTCCTCTGGTCAAACTACTTATACATGGTTAGGGGATACTGGACCCCTACATCTCTGTTCTATTACTCGGGTATTGAAGTAATGTTAATTATCTGGTGGACATAATGTTAACAGTAGATTTCTACAGTTGGTGATGGTGGGTGAGCAGCTAGTCCATGGCAGTGTGGGAAACTAGTCCAGGTCCAGTTGGTGGAAGGTGGAAAGCCAATGTATACATGTATCAGGGGAGCTTGGAGTCCTTCTCAGGTGGGGCAGAAGAACTTGGGGTTAGGACCTAATCAGTTCTGGCTGGTGGGTCATCATTAACTCGGAAAAGATACAGAGATGAATTAGTTTGAAATTTAAAAAGAGAATAGAGAATGTAAACATTACCAGAGTGTGGCGAGTGACTCCGGCAGATCTAACTATAACAGCCTAACTAAGGAGAGAACCAGAAGGTAACATAAACATGGGAGCATCCTGAAACATTGGCATCTAACTGCTCCACCATCACAAACCAGAGTGATCGCGAGAAGGAGTCAGACGGCAGCACCAACATCCCAGTTTACCATAAAACCCTATGTCCATGAACCCCTGGATCTGCAGCCTGTAACTAAGCTAAGACATTAATGACCAAATGCTACACTGAACAAGTAAGTTTTCAGCCTAGACTTGAAGACTGAGACTGTGTCTGAGTCCCGAACATTATCTGGAAGGTTATTCCAGAGCTGGGGGGCTTTGTGAGAAAAGGCTCTTCCCCCTGCTGAAGCCTTCTGAATTCTGATTCATTGCACATTTAGCTGACTAAACGTCTTAATTAGTGTCACATTCGTGACCCCCAGGTTAAGAACCCCTGGCTTAAGACAATGAATCTTTTATCCATTTATATACAGTCAGGTCCATAAAATCTGGACAGTGACCAGATTTGGTTACTCTATACAGTCTCATTAGAGGTCTCACTACACCTTTCAAGCCAAAGGACAAAATAAAATAATTGTAAACATAAATTGTGTTTTTGTCAGGAATAGTGAGCTGAGCTGACAAAGACAAAGACTAGGGAAGCAGAGGTAAGATATTGACATGAAATTCAAAATAAACGGAACACTGATAAGCACTGACCAAACAGAAAGGATCTCACAAGATTGAAATGAAGCAAACTACGAACAAACAAACCGACTGAACAGACATTACACATCTATAGAAACAAACCGACTGAACAGACATTACACATCTATAGAAACAAACCGACTGAACAGACATTACACATCTATAGAAACAAACCGACTGAACAGACATTAAACATCTATAGAAACAAACCGACTGAACAGACATTAAACATCTATAGAAACAAACCGACTGAACAGACATTAAACATCTATAGAAACAAACCGACTGAACAGACATTACACATCTATAGAAACAAACCGACTGAACAGACATTACACATCTATAGAAACAAACCGACTGAACAGACATTACACATCTATAGAAACAAACCATAACAGAAACAAAGGGCTGAGCACAACTGACTGAAACGAAGGGTCTTAAGTACATGGACAACATAAACCACACCTGGGACCTGGGTTAAGAATGAGACAGCTGGGAATGGGTAGAGACAAGACCAAAACATAGATAGATGGGATAGATCCACGACAGTCTTTAATACTTGGGAACAAATACTTTGCTGCCTTAAGTCTGGAACCCATTAAACATGTAGTTTCCCCCCAGGCTTTAGCCCCAGAAATCTTCAGATAGGTTGCTTCTTCAGTAACTGTTCATTAGGATTTCTTGAATATATTGTCTACAGTCTACAGTGAACTGCAATCTATTGCAAAGAAACCTTTTTCATAATGTTGGAAATAAACATTCATGACAATCAAAAATTATCTATGTACCAGTGCAGCTCAAAATTAAAATTAAAAATCCTGTGAAAATGTTCAATTTATCTTCATAAATAAAATGAAAATGGTAAACATCATTTCAATTCTTTTGTGTTTTACTTTTGAATCCTGTTACTCAAATTATTAGATTATTTCATAAGATGTATAATTCCTGTTGGAAAAGGAAATTAGAACCCTGTTCATGTAAATTTTCCATTAATATGCCTTGATATAACAGTCTTACAACAACCAGGAATGACTCTCTGTGGCTTCCTCTCTTTGTTGGGGATGTTGATGATTGTCTACTGGATAACTGTCAGTAGTCTTCTTCATCATTATGGTTGCATTTACTGAAGTAAGACATGAGATACACAATATTTTGAATAGTAATTTATTTGATAAACAAAAAAGGTTTAAATATTTCACTTCACAGGCTAAGACACTACCACTATGATCCTGGGATCGCAGGTTCGAATCCAGGTTCATGCTGCTCACCATCGGCAGTCGGGGTCCAGAGGGAGAGAAATTGGCTTGCTCTCCCTCGGGGGGTAGATGGCACTCTTTCCACATCTCATAAGTGTGCTGCTGGTCGACCATTCTCCTCCAAGCGCGATGGCTGCCCAGGAACAATACAAATGGCGGCAGTTTGAAAAGAGGCAGTAGGATATCGTCACATGACTCAGAGGAAACGTGGACGATCTCTACCCCCTGGTGTCGAGAGAAGGGCACATAATGTGGGAGACTACTTAGAAGGATTGGTTAATAGGCTTGTCTAAATTTGTAGGGGCAAAAGATTGGAAAATGGAAAATAATATGTCACTTCATGTGTTTTATTTCCTCTAGACTCTTTTTAGACTTTTTAAGCTGTTTGCAGTTCATAGTTTTAAAGACTTTTTTTTCAAATTCTTAGTTCATGTCATATCATTCCCAATCATATCATTATGATGGTTAAAATTTTATCTTGTAAATCCAATATTATGTTTCGCAGTGTGATTCTGAATACTAGGCCTTCAGCATATCAAATGGGCTGAGCTGCAGCCTCTGCTCTGGCTTTGGGCTGGTCTTCTGCTGTTCTTTCAGTTGAGTTGCTGCTGCTGCTACTCTGGCTCTGGACTGTGCTGTGCTGCTGTCTTTGCTTTGGTTTTGAGCTAAGCTGCTGCTGCTCTGGATCTGGGCTGAGCTGCTGCTCTGGTTTTGAGCTAAGCTGCTGCTGCTCTGGATCTGGGCTGACCTGCTGCTTCTGCTCTGGTTTCGGACTAAGCTGTTGCTGCTCTGGATCTGGGCTGAGCTGCTGCATCTTCTCTGGCTTTGTGATAAACTGCTGCAGCCCTGAATCTGGGCTGATCTGCTGGATCTGGGCTATGCTGCTGCTGTTTTGGATCTGGACTGAGGTGCTGCCTCTGCTCTGGCATTAGGCTGAGCTGCTGCTGCTGCTCTGGCTTTGGACTACACTGCTGCAGCTCTGAATCTGTTCTGAGCTGCTGCCTCTGCTCTGGCTCTGGGCTGGTGTGCTGCTGCTCTGGCTCTGGGCTGAGCTGCTGCATCTGCTCTGGTTTTGGGCTAAGCTGCTGCTGGATTTGTGGATTTAGTCAGCTGCACTCACCAATACATTACTAGATGTTTTATGGCCCTTTATAAGATTTATGAGATTTTTATAAGCCTTTACAAGACTGTTTCCAACCCCTTGCCATAGTACAGAAATGGAATTTGGAAAGTTACACTAAAGAACATCATCAGCTTCAATTCAGATTGATGACAGCTACACTTGACCCAACCTAACTGTGATCATGGACACCAAAGTCTGCTCTGCACCAGAGCAAACTAATCCATACTAGTCTAAACTTCGCTAGCTACAATATTTCACATTTCTGGTTTCCAAGAGGAGGGGTTAAGTGAAGCAGTGTATTCGAACATCCGGTTTAGCAATTGCCAAATCCTCTTGCCAGTGTTATAATGTTGAGCTTATAGCAATCATTTCAGCATTCCCAAATGTAGCTTGTCTCTTCCAAAATAAGGAAACATTTTAGAGGTCAAACCTTCGCCAAAGATCCTGTACTTTCACCAGCTAATTTTAAACCAATTTGTTAATAGATTTCTTGTGATGCCTATAATCTCTGTAAAGCATTTAGGCTCCACACCAGCCTGTAGGCTCTCTTAACTCTAATACGTTTTGTTAGGTAAGCTTTACCCATTCGGTTCTGTTAAACAAACACCAGTTTTTTTCTGTTGGTTTTCTCTCATTAACTACTTACCAGTAACAACTTGCCTGTACAATCACTTTCATATTCACCAAATCTGACAGTCTGGCAATCAATCACTTACAAATTCCACCCTTAAATCTTTGAAAACATTGCTCTGTACATTTTTGTGTTGTCGTTTTTATTATTATTATTATTAAATTTCATACTGAAGTCCAGTTTCATTTTTTGCAATTTCTCATAATCTTTTCTTCTTTCAAGTTAAAATGTAGGTAAACTTTATTCAATTCCACTTATAATTTCCTCATAATTCCACAACTAGTCCACCGTCACTTGAAAGATGCAGTCCTCTTGCTATTAGCAGTGTGGGTTTGGGGAAATTTCTCTGTATCCTTTTTAATCCATGTTGAAGTGTTGTTTATTTATTTAGTTAACTGTACTCCACTCTCTATGTTTAACCAGTGTGAAATCAGATTGCATTACCTTTATTTGCTTCTTTTTACACAAGAAAGTATATGATCATCTTGTGTGCTGTGCTAGTTTTCTGTCTATTAAAGTAGACACTGTGTGGAAGTCAGGGTTATAAGAAGCTGGGTTATAATAAGAAGGTGGGATTATGTTAAGAAGGAGGGGTTCTAATAAGAAGGTGGGGTTATATTAAGAAGACGGGGTTATAATAAAAAGGCGGGGTTATACGAAGAAGGAGGGGTTCTAATAAGAAGGTGGGGTTATATTAAGAAGGCGGGGTTATAATAAAAAGGCGGGGTTATACGAAGAAGGAGGGGTTCTAATAAGAAGGTGGGGTTATATTAAGAAGGCGGGGTTATAATAAAATGCGGGGTTATACGAAGAAGGAGGGGTTATAATAATAAGGTAGGTTTAACACCTCTGCCATAGATTATCTCGAAAACACAGAAAATGTGAAACGTATCACTGAAATGTGGACACATATTTCAAGAGAAAACCATAACTGTTCTGTAGGCAAACCGTTGTTTTAAAGACTATAATTACAACCAAAGATGAGAAAAGTAAACTCATTTCTACTCATTTAACTGCACCTCTCATTACAGATGTTACACACAGTTTACACACATAACTGATAAATACCCAAACTTTACTTTTACAAATGATTTTAAAGACAGCTTTATTTGTTTACATTTTACCTGCATTTTTAACGCTGTTGAAGATGAAAGTCCGTTTGTTGTCTTTACGGGGTTCTTCTCGCTGGGGTCCGGTAGATGTCGCTGTGGCACTCAGTCTGATGTGGCAGTCAGTCTGAAAGCAGGCGAAGAAGAGCCGCTGGTGTTCTGATGGTGTTTCTCTGCGTTCGTGTCTGTTTTTCTTTCCTCTGTGAATAAAAACACATTTTGGGCTGAAAACCCTCCCGGGTGACTGCGTGATGTCAACTATAGAGTCACGCTGGGGAGAGCTTTAGTCCTGGAGAGATCAGAGACTCGTTATTAATTTACTGAAAGTGAATCCGAATCCTCGTGTGTGTGTATGGCGGGGGTTAGTGAGTGTGACACAGCGGCTCCTCTTCAGGGCGCTGACTCGAGGCTCCGGACTCTGTCAGAGGCAGAGCGAGAGAAACTGAACACAGAGCAGATTTTAGTTTCAGAATTTAAACAGCAGAAGTTCGAGCTGGAAGCTCAGAAAAACTGGGACTTGTTTTACAAAAGGAACAGCACTCACTTCTTTAAGGACAGACACTGGACCACCAGAGAGTTTGAGGAGCTGAAGGCCTGCAGAGAGGTGAGCTGTTCAGGAAGAACACGGAACACAGGCTTTGAGTTAAATCACTAATGAAGATTTCAGGGGGGAAATCTAAAAACCCATAAACCTCAAACCTCATATCATTTCATATGTAGTCTTATTAATGTTTGTGTGGCCCTGGGCTGATGAGACACTGATGATTACTTTCTAAACAAATATAACACATATGATAACATTATTATACATAGATTCTTACAACTTTGTTAAAATAAACAAAAATAAAAGAGTGTGTGCCTGTAGCAGCTGTAAGCCTGTTTACACTTATGTTGATCCTGGTGCCAAAACCTTTACATGAGACTGCTTTATTTGCAAGTGTTTTTTATACCACATATGGTGTGACTCCAGTTGTAATGGTGATTGACAGGTGAGGTCAGGCAGGACCATGGACCATGATATCTGCAGATGACATTGTAATCTGTGGTTAGAGTAGAGTAGGTGGAAGAGAACCTGGAGAGAGGGAGGTTTGCACTGGAGAGGAGAGGAATGAAGGCCAGTAGAGACAAGACAGAATACATGTGTGTGAATGAGAGGGAGGCAGGTGGAAAGGTGAAGATGCAAGGAATAGAGGTTGTAAAGGTGGCTAACTTCAAATATCTTGGGTCAACCATCCAGAGCACTGGACAGTACAGAAAAGAGGTGAAGAAGAGGGGCAGGCAGGATGGAGTGGGTGGAGACAGGTGTCAGGGCTGATGTGTGACAGAAGGATAACAGCAAGAGTGAAAGGGAAGGTTTACAAGACAGTAGTGAGACCTGTTATAATGTATGGTTTGGAGACTGTGGCTCTGTCTAAAAGACAGGAGGCTGAGCTGGAGGTGGCGGAGATGAAGATGCTGAGATTTACTTTGGGCGTGACAAGGATGGACAAGTTTAGAAATGAGCAGATCAGAGGGACAGTGAAGGTGGAACAGTTTGGCAATAAAGCCAGAGAGGCCAGGTTGAGATGGTTTGGACATGTGTTGAGGAGGAATAGTGGTTATATTGGACAAAGAATGTTGGAGATGGAGCTGCTGGGCAGAATGAAAAGAGGAAGACCTCAGAGAAGCTTTATGGATGTAGTGAAGGTGGACATGGAGATGGTTGCTGTAACAGTAGAGGAGGCAGGGGAGAGGGCAAGATGGAGGCAGATGGTCCGCTGTGGCGACCCCTAAAGGAGCAGCCAAAAGAAGAAGATTTATTTTTTATAGTGTGTTTACTGCTGCATGAATATGTTTGTGCACAAGATCTTAAGAAACCTTGTGTCTGTGAACCAATAGGTTTCCAATAGGATCAGATAAATGGTCAGGACAAATATGTAATGCAGTAAAGGTTTTAATAACAAACTGCTTTGTTTTATTTTGCTTCTGGTTCAGTTTGCCACTCAGAAGCTAGTAATGCTGGAGGCAGGATGTGGAGTGGGGAATTGCATCTTCCCTTTGTTGGAGGAGGACCTCAACATTTTCATCTATGCATGTGACTTCTCACCTCGAGCTATACAGTTTGTGAAGGTAACCAACAAAATTATAATATTCCATTTTTATACAAAATGGGCTATTTTGCAGCTGATTTCTAGGGATGTGTCATTACTAAGGCATTGGAATCCATTGCACTTTTTTACACATACATTTGCAGTACTTTTAATAAGATATGTGGCCCAAATCTTATCCATATGTGGCTCTACTATCTAGGATTGTTTGGCACAAACACAAGATTTTCCAAAACACCTCAAGCATCCAGCTCTATAGCACCATTTTTTGTAAATAATCCTGTTCAGAATGGCAGGATTGATTTTTTTTACCGATAATGAATAATTTCTCAGACCACCCTCGCCTTTTATTACTCTTCTTGGATACCCAAATTCATGGGTTTTTCATTTGTCTTAGTTTTCCCTGTTTGTACTAGTGTTTTATGGTCATTTATTTTGCAGCAAAATTCCATTTACTGCCCAGAACAATGTCTAGCATTCCAGTGTGATCTGACTAAAGATGATTTGAGAGACACTATCCCAGAAGAGAGTCTAGATGTGGCCACTCTGATATTTGTGTTGTCAGCCATTCACCCTGACAAAATGCAACAAGTGCTGGAAAATATTTACAAGGTAAGTAACACTTCGTAAGTACTTTTGATTAAATTCTGCATTAAAATAAGCATCAGGGTTGACTATTCTAAAAGCTTTGTAAAGTGAATGGCTTTGTTTACTAGTGCTCAGGAAAGTTTTTTTAAACAAATAAGTGTTTCCCAACACCTCAATAAATAATGTGTTGCCTGAAATTGATCACAAACTAATAGTGACACTGATTGACTGTTTTTAAAGTACTTTTTAAGGTGGATTTATCCTGCAGTTCAGTACCCAAGAGCCAGGGGCCCCTAATTCAGGGAAAGGCATCTGCATGAAAATTAAATAATAATAATAATAATAATAATACAATTAATAAAGTCAGTAACACATTAACAGTGACCATTATTGTGCCTATTGTAATTATTATTATTCAAGGATATCTTTGTCAGATATACACCACTGTGCACCTAATCACATTATTTAACTCCTGTCTCTGATCAAAAAGAGAGAGTTTAGTGTAGAAACTCCAGACCATGTTAGAACAGAAATACAGTAAAGAAAAAGAATATTTAATTCTGAAGAAAGTCATTGATCTTTTGAGCTAGTTTGAAGAGCAAAGCTAGGTTCCAGATTTCTCCTGGGCGCCAGCAGCCAGTGCCTGATTGTATTCAATTCCATCACCAGCGAAACTGATTTGACATCACTATTCCCTGATCTATCAAGCCAGGTGTTGGATGAGAACTATAAATAGTACTAGACTCCCATTCGGGAACTTAAGAGATAGCTTAATGAACACAGTGATGGAAAACCATGTATTTCTCTGGGAATGTTATTTGTGTTTGTTCTAACATTAGTGTTTTACTGAGGTAACAAACACTGAGATTTTCAATTTGCACAGTACTGTACATCATTATGAATCAGTCATATATACAACACCACATGTAATTTAACCAAATTTTTTAATTTTAAATTAAAAAACGACACTACTAAAATGTAAGGATATTTGAATTTCAGGTGAAATTTCAGGATGAACCTAAAGTGCACTTGAACATTTACAGGGGAACTAAATGTGACCTTTTCTAAACATTTGAATGCACATGTCCAAGTTGGACACAACTGCAGAACTTACTATTCTCTAACAAGGATCAAAACAGAAAAGTTCACAACATTTTTCTGATTCATGAATTGAATACATTCCCTGAGGCTTCAAACAGGATGTTCTCAGGTGGAAGCATCCACTGAACTAAGAGTGCCTTCAGCAGATTGCAACAGAGATACATGTGGGCCACATTCCACATTGATGAACAGGGCTCTGTGAGAGGCGACCAAATGTCACATCAGATCATTTGAATCCACTTACATCACGTGGCATGCATGCTAGATGACCTGTAAGGGTACCTGACCACCAGGCACAGGTGCCATTGTCTTGCATGGGCAAGGGAGCATTGCTGGATGAGGAACCAGTGGACATCAGTGCTGTTCACTGATAAAAGTCAATTCAGAGTTGAAATGAAGGCTGTATTACAGTGTGGGCAGGTGTGTAGTCAGTACAGAACTGCCCTACACTTTATGCCCATACTACTTGAATAACATCGTTATTCACAGTCCTTGTGCCTGAACACATAGGCCTAATTTTATCTTCATGGACAACAATGCACCAGCTCAAGGTTTCATCATTAGGCAACGGATGCTGGAGACTGGGGTACTTCAAGTATACTGGCCTGCACCTTCTCCAGACCTGAATCCCATAAATGTTCTGAGTCGCCGTGTAGAGGCTTTTAACTCCATACCCCAGAACCTCAACAACCCGAGGGCCACCATTCAAAAATAGTGGGATGCCATGCCTCAGCAGAAAATGTCAACTTGTGAACAGCATGAGACATTGACATTGTCAAGCTATAATTGATACTCAAGGGCACAAATATTTGAGATGAGGAAATCGCCATTGCATGCTTCTACCTCGATGCCCTGCTTTCGTGATATAATATCAGTGTAGAGTGAACTTATTACGTTTTCCATAAATTTCACCTAAAAGCCCAAATAAATTTCACCCAAATCAAATATCCCTAACTTTTAGTGAGATGTGTACATACAGTGTGTGTATATATATATATATATCCATGTGCCCTATAAACTTTAATAAATAAATTTGATCCATTTTGGAATAAGTTTGTAAAAAACCAAATGTGGTGTGAATGTTTTTCTCTGTGTGTGGATTAAATTTATTCTCAAAATTAGTCAAAATTCTACACACTCACACAATACCCCACAATGTCTTTCCAGATACCCTGTGTATGTATATATACAAAGCTTGGCTCAGGACCTTAGAATTTAATTATACAGACTACTACAATTTAGTAATTAGCAGTAGCAGAGTCATTTACTTTTTTCTTTACTGTTCTAGATTAAGACTGTTCTAGATTAACTGAAGACAGTAAATTTGTTAAGTATTGCACTGCTAAATTGTCTGCAGAAATCATGTACTGTAATGTACAAAGAATGATACATTGTTTCTGATTTCATCTGGCAGGTATTAAAACCAGGTGGTTTTGTGTTGTTCAGGGACTATGGCCTCTATGACCATGCCATGCTGAGGTTTAAGTCAGGGAGCAAACTCGGAGAGAACTTCTATGTCAGACAAGATGGCACTCGCTCATTTTTCTTCTCCAGAGGTTTGTTGCTGTGAAGTTTCATGTTTTCAAGCTGTCATTTCTTCTGAACTACTCTGTCTTCTGTTGACCTTCATGCCAGGATCCTCTTCTCTGTCTTTCAGAGCATCTTGACACTCTGTTTCACCAAGCTGGATTTCAAACCCTTGTGAATGAGTACGTTCTGAGAGAAACTGTGAACAAAAAAGAAGGGCTGTGTGTTCCTCGAGTGTTTCTCCAGAGTAAGTTCTGCAAGACCAAATAACTCTTTGGTGCTTCAGAGCTGAGTGAATAGTGTTTTTAATTATTCTCTTGTACAGATTGATGTGATTTTTTTTTTATTACTTCTGTATTCAATTTCTAAATGGTCAAAACTGTCAAATAAAGAAAACTATTTTATATTATCTTACAGGTAGACATTTTCCTTTTATTACAGCTGGTACTAAGATAAAATGTGTACATTGAGATTTTTTCATTGATTACCATTGACTTTCTAAACTGAAATACAACAAACCCTGTATCCCCTGGACACACGGGAAAGATGTTTAAAATTAAAATACAACACTCTTTGAAAAGCATGTCCATTCACATGCAGTGTTTGTCGTGACCTTTTCTGCTGAAGACAGTCAACTTTGAGATCAGAGAGTTTGACTGAGCATAGAAAGACAAATACTGTGTCTAGTGTAGACATGCTCTCATTGGTTATTTTTATTACATATCCAAATAAACTAGACTATCCAGAATGATAAGGACATGTCATTCAAAACTTTAAGATCTGTAAAATTTAGAATATTAAAAATGTGTACACTAGTGGCCAGACTCGTATCTCTCAGCTTTAATGGAAAGGTTTGTGGCATTAAGTTCAGTCCATAAAGTTATGGTTGTTATAATTGTGCCACTGTCATTGTAACATTGTGATATTTTTACATGTAACAACAAGTGAAAATCCAAAAAACACGCATATCAGTTACCAATACGGTGCCAACTCGAAAATCGAAGTATTAGAGCCTCCAGTTGTAAAAAATAAATAATAATAATCAACAGTAGAGACTACATTTATTTATATATTGTGGTACTACTTTTATTTTTTATTTTGTATCAGATAAGCAAGTCTAATAAAGGTAACGTAGCAGTCAAATATTAAATGCTGGAGTATCTTCCTTCAACACATGAGGGCAGCAAAAGCTTGTGTTAAAAAATGTTTTTTTGAACTCTAATTTAATATTATACCGATTGCTTTGGATCAGATAAATTAAAGTCTAAAAATGCTCTCATATGCCTAGTTTTAGCCTTTAACCAGATTTTCCATTAAAGACTGCAAATGTGAGACCCACAGAGGACTGTAAAAATGGAAAACAGTCTTGCACATTGAGAGTGATGTGAAACTTTTTAATGACTTGATTAAAGCAGATATGTTAATACAAATGATTAGACAAATTTCCTGATGCATCTAAAACAGTACAACTGTTACAATGGTGACTTGCACTGGTTCAAAAACATTGTCAGTGTTCTTTGTTAAGCCTCATTTAAACAGTCACTGTAAGACTCCAAGCCCCAGTAATCTCCACAAAGTGACCTCACTCAGTGTACACTACCATAACTTGTACTGCCATGTCTGTTTGGATAGTTTGAGTTAAATCAGTCCATCTCTGAATCATGTTGACCTTCTCAATGAAGATAATGTCTGTGTTCTTACACTGAAAAATATTCAGTGTAAAGAGTGGCAGCTTTTCCTCAAAACAATTAGTTAAAGTAAAGGATACATCAGTGCAATCTGATCTTCAATACATAAATATTCCATCCATTGTGTGTGTGTGTGTGTGTGTGTGTGTGTGTGTGTGTGTGTGTGTGTGTGTGTGTGTGGCACTGTTGGTTTGAAAAGCATGTACATCCACGTGCCCTGTTGCAAGACCTTTTCTGATGCAGTCAACCAATCCTTTGAACTCTTTGAGATCAGAGAGTTTTATCTACCATAGAAAGGTCAGTTTGTTTGCATCGGTACACATGGTGTGTATATAGAAACCCAAATCCCTGAACTGTACATGCTCTTACACTGTCTTTTGGGGTTTCAATCAGGGATAATCTAAAATACAATTTTGCTGAGAGAGTGAAGGCCAGCCTTATTTTCAGTAAGGCATTAGAAGCCAGCAATTTATTAAATACTTTAAGAAATATTGTTTTATTTTTATCTGTTTACCATAAAACGTAAAGCAGCCTCAAGCAAACATTTAAGCATTCTGGTGAGTACTTAATGAAATGCCTTTGGCAAATATCACAGTTTGTAAATCCTTATTGTAGTTACAAAAGTTGTGAGGCAAAATGTTCAGCCTGCACCTCTTAAAGTAAACCAGTGTGGATTTTGATATGCATTTAGGATCATTATCTTTTGTAAAAGAATTAAAATATCTTAAATTCATCCGTCCACAAGACTTGAACGCATCAGACTTATTTAGATGTACAACATTCTGATGGCCTTTTTCAGGTTGTATTTGAATGAAATGTAGAATCAGCAGTGCCGGAAGTATGATCACGCCTCGGTGGTGTCAAGTTTAATTAAGCATATATTTCAACTCAATTTAAATTGTAACTAAGAACAAAGTTATTCCACACAGGGCCAGTTGGTCTCCTTCAGTAAGTGAAATAACAATTTACTTAGGCAGTCTTTGTCTCATAATTTGTTTGAAGATTTCAGTTAAATGTGACAAATGTACAGAAATAGTGGAATTCAGAATGGGGACATACTTTCTCACAACTTTCTCTCTCTGTATCTTGTAGTATGTGCATATTTGAACAGTGGATTTTGTCTGTGAGAGGAAGCGGTGATTCTTTTATGACTCAATTTATGACCCAATTTATGAGCAAGTATTCTTGAAGTCAAACAGACATCTTATATTTTAAGCTCATTAAACCATTGTTTCATTTTAAATTTAATGTGCTACCTCGTTTAAGAAAAAACATACATTTATTGTCAAAATAGTTGCACCCTCACAAAAATGTCAGATTGCAATGCTATTCACAAGCAGGGGACTGATAGGGGCAATATTTACTGTGCATCGAGGAAGTATTCACAGCACTTCACTTTTTCCATATTTTATGTTACAGCCTTATTCCAAAATGGATTCAATTCTTTTTTTTCCCCTCCAAACATCTGATGATGACAAAGTGGGAAAAGTTGTTTGAAATTGTTGCTTATAAATGTATTAAAATTAGGAAAACAAAAACCGGACTAGAACCTGTTTTAGGGATGTTTCTCCCATTCTTCTTTGCAGAACCTCACAAGCTCCATCAATTGGATGGACAGCGTTGGTGCACAGCCATTTTTAGATATCTCCAGAGATGTTGTATCTGGTTCATGTCTGGGCTCTGCCTGGGCCACTCCAGGACACTCACAGAGTTGTCCCAAAGCTACTCCTTATCTTTGCTGTGTTCTTAGGGTCGTTGTCCTGTTGGAAGATAGATCTTCATGCCAGTCTGAGATCCAGAGTGCTCTGGAGCAGGTTATCAATGATGTCTCTGTACATCACTGCAGTCATCTTTCCCTCAACCCTGACTAGTCTCCCAGTTCCTGCTGCAGAAAACATCCCCACAACATGATGCTGCCATCACCATGCTTCACTGTAGGAATGGCATTGGCTAGGTGATGAGCAGTGCCTTTTTTCCTCCAGACATGACATCTGGCATTGAAGACAATCTTTGTTTCATCAGACCACATAATTTTGTTTGGTCTGAGAACCTTTTGGTGCCCTTTGGCAAACTCCAAATGGGCTGTCGTGTCTTTTGTCTAGTCACTCAACCATACAGGCCTGATTAGTGGAGTGCTGCAGAAATTGGTGTCCTCCTGGAAGGTTCTCGTCTCTCCACAGAGCAATGTTGGAGCTCTGTCAGAGTGATCTTTGGATTCTTGGTCACCTTGACTCAGGCCCTCCTACCATGATCACTCAGTTTTGTCAGGCAGCTAGCTCTAAGAAGAGTCCTGGTGGTTCCAACTTCTTCCATTTACAGATGATGGAGGCCACTGCAGTCAATACAGTCCTATCTCTGAAGTCTACAGACAATTATTTAATCCAATCAACTGAATTTATCACAGGTGTTCTCAATTCCAGCTGTAGAAATATCTGAAGAATGATTGTTGGAAACAAAATGCACCTGAGCGCAATTTTGAGTGTCATGTACATTATATTTTTGTGTTTATATTATATAATAAATTTGATTTCAAATAAATTTGATTTCAAACAAACTTTTCTCACTTTGTAATTGTGGGATATTGTGTGTAGAATTTTGAGGGGCAAAATGAATTGAATCCATTTTGGAATTAGGACATAACATAAGAAAATGTGAAGACAAAGTGAAGCGCTGTGAATTCCGGATGCACTGTATTGATCTACATGCACAGAAGTGGTGTCACTTAGTTTGGCGTTGGGTATAACATTACATGCCAGATGTCTCGGCATGAAGTTGTGGAGGTTCCTAATGCTGTCCATCCCATGCACCTTGAATATTCTCACTCCATGCAGATCTTGCAGTCAGGAGTGTTGAAAGCCCACACATTTTCAGTCAGGGATAGGTGTGGTGATAGTTTCTGTGTCTTTCAGGCAAGCTTTTGAGACTGCAGCAGTATGCAGACAAGCGTGGCCTGGTTGGAGTAGCACATCGGAGTGTGTGTTCAGAAAAAGTAGGGCTGCTGGTTTTAGAAAATTACTGTAATGACGACCGAAGGTGATCTGACATCACCTACAATACATTTTCCCATCTAAAGAAGTACCCAGATATATATTTTGCCACACAAATGTGCCTGTCCAGTAGACTGGACACAGGAGAACAGGTGTAGTGGTTAAAAAGTGCTTATGCACTCCTTCCCTGCTCAATCGTTTAGGGAAGCTGTGTACAGCTGAGCTACACTGCACCTATTTCTCTTCATACCTGTATTCAGACTGACCCGCCCACTGCGAGCCGATTGGCAAGTTTATCCCGAGATCTGCGCTGTGATTGGCTTAAAGTCTGTGCTGAAATGCGGACCTATCAGGTCGCTGGAGACCAAGGGAAAGAACCAATCACAGCGCAGGAGGCGGGTCGTGTGTGAATACGGGTGGTGAATGAAGGCAGACGCTAGGGGCTTGTTGCAGACAGATCGCTGCTCGCGAGCATGTCCCTCTGCTCGTGCGCTCAGTGCAGGAGGGGTCTGAGGCTGATTTCAGTAGATTGTGCTTTTGCTTGAAGGGTCTTAAGAGGATCTGCTGAAGCTCTGCTCAGGATGGACCCCACAGACAAGGAGAGCAGATCGGACTGTGAAGACTGTGAGTCAGGAGAGGAGGAAGAAGTGGACCCCCGCATTCAGGTGGGTTTCACTGCTGGGACTGTTTATTTGGGCTTAATTTTGTGATCACTGGAGCTTAATGATGAGATGAGGAGGTTGACAGTCAGTGAGACTGTGAGGCAGATGTGCAGACAGCTGTTTGATGTTTGAGAACAGCAGCATCTGCACCCAGTGGCCTGATGTCTCCTTTTAGAGCCCTCAGTCCACTGCCCTCTAACACTCCTACCCAGTGAGTGACTGGTCAGGAGGTGCTGTGGTGAGGAAGTGCGGTCTGTTGGAGGGGCCCTGTCCCAAGGAAGCAAGGCCTCCTCTATGTATAAATCACGCACCTAGAGCTATGCAGTCCAAGATGATATTTTTCATATGTGGGGTTCCTTGTTTTGTGAAAACATTGAGGTATAAAAACAGGATCTCTGAGTTAATATTTCAGAAGACCCTCAATCCGGGCCGAGAGGGATTCTCCAGATGTTCACAGTATCTGTATTTAAGATTGGCTTCTTTATAATAAAACTTATTGCTCAAGCAAGACTGTCAGCTGAGATTTCTTCAGACCTCTTCACAGCATCACAAATAAACAACACCAGCTTTACAAGAGATGGAAAATATCCTCCTGAACTTTCAGGGGCAGGTGGTTTAAAATGATCTGATTCCAAGTCATTTCTATTGGTCCATTAATAATGACATTTTATAACAAATAAATTCAAGAACAACTGCTAGATTCATATTAAGCAAACATCAATACCCACCTGATGATGTAAGCAGTGGATAAATGTCATGTACGTTTCCAGCGTGTTAAAATGCATATGAATGTAATGAGAGAACAGAGAGAAATGGCAGTGAATATAATATATGTAACATCTGCAGTAAATGCCAGTAGCATCCTTTGTTCTTAGCACAGCTTTGTTTCAAGGTTCTTGTTTTCTGTTTGTTTGTCTTGTTTATTATGTATTTCTCTGATTTCCTAAACAGTCTATTTCTGCTTTCCAGGGGGAGCTTGAGAAACTGAATCAGTCCACAGATGACATCAACCGATGTGAAACTGAGCTTGAGGTATGATCACACATTTCTCTCGTCTTCTGCTCTGAGCATCATCAAGGCTATTCAGAATAGTTTCAGGCCACTGTTCATGTAAGCTGCTGATCTTTGACTACTACCAGCCAATCAGAAGGGCTTAAAGTAATTATACTTATATGACCCAATGTGTTATGCACACACAGGAATTAGACCTCCGCATTTTCCCCATCCACACACAGTGAAACACACATACACACCAGGGGGCAGTGAGCACACGTGTCCGGAGCGGTGGGCAGCCCTATCCTCAGCGCTTGGGGAGCAGCTGGGGAGTTCAGTGCCTTGCTCAAGGGCACTTCAGTCATGTCCTGCCAGTTCAGGGATTCAAACTGGCAACCTTCCAGTCAACCAGCCAAGGTTGGTTCCCTAACCACCAGTCCACGGCTGCTCTATTATTCACAGCTTGTCATTATTATAAGGTAAAATGTAAATCAGCTTGTTCTATTCTAAGGCCAAAAAAGATTGTAAACAGGCGGTTGTTTTAATTTCTGTACCTCAGACGTTTGAACCAAACTGTTAATGTAACCATCTCAACTCATATTTGCAACCTCAAAATGTACACGCTCAGCTCACTAGCAGTCTCTGCTAGCTGTAATCAAATCTATAAAAAGCCAACAGCCATTTTGGCAGAATATGGTGTTTTCTGAGACATTGTTTACATTGATTGTGCTTCAGTAACTCTGGAGAGCAACACGTCACTACCAGACTCAGTAAAAATGGACACATACATACTCGGCTCACTGGCGTCACTTTTAGATTCTAACCGCCTTCAGACAGCCTGTGATTCCTTTAACTGAGTTTATCATTTCATTTTTTCCTTTTATTTTATTGTTCATTCACTGATCATTTTTACTCATCTTATATATTTTAACCATCTACTCATTATTATTATTATTATTATTATTATTATTATTATTATTATTATTGTCGTTATTTTATTCAATTCTTTTTATTACTCTTACTCTGCTGTTATCAGGCCCTTTGGAATGTAAATACTCGGCTGCATTGTAAATGAAGGTGACACTCTGTGTATTTCCAAGTGAAAATAAAGGTTGATTGATTGACATACACAAGGGACGCAAAAGCTTGGAAAGAAAGCAAGCTAAAAGCTTACCCTCTCAGACTGATTTTAAACACCTAACGTCATCCACACATCATGTTGCAAAGTCATTGCTTGTTGCAAGGTAAAAATCAACGCTACACTAGTTCTGTAGTAGTTGACTATTGTTTTAGCCATAAAAACTGGAACTTTCTTCGGTCCATCTTTCTCCCTTCTTCAGTCAGTCTAGCATTTGATTTCGACCTGTTCCGTTCCCTTGAAGTATCCATTGCATGGAGCAGAGAAAGGCTTTTGCTGGTGGGCTGGATGTGTGTTTGTCAGTGTAGCTGAATAAAATGAGCCAAGTTAACAGTTTTAAGGGGTTTAAATTGTTTTCTTAACGTTGGTTTAACTTTTGAATGAGGCAACAGCAGTGTTTGAGGTTCAGGGCATGACTCTCATTATTTAACTATGCCCAAGAAAACATTTTCACCTTCAAAACAAAAGATACAGCTAACAACCCACATCTGACGTCAAACTAACATTTCAGTCATTGTGCTGAAAATGTGTGAAAACTGCAGCGTAAAAGTAGTCACCATTTTAAACCTGAAAAACTCACTGCTGACCATGAGCTCAAATCAGATCATGCTTCCCTCTGTGGTGTGTGAAAGATTTGGGAAGCCAGTGCTCTACCAGTCTTCTTTTGCAGTTTTATTCCAGTGTGCGTGGTGCGACATTTGCTTTCCTGCAGATGCTGTAACCTTCCCTGTGTTTACAGCTCTGATTGCTCTCACCAGGATTCATGATGTCTCCTGGTGCACACGGGATGGCATTTTTATTTTACAACCAGGAACAAAATCTAAAGGTGCTGAGTGGTGTCGCAGACAGTGGCACTTCAGAATCATGCTTCACATCTAGGAGAGTCTCTTTAAAGAGCATAGCTGGGCCCAGTCAAAGCCAAGACTGTTAGTGTATCTATGGTTAATTTACCATTTCTATTTTCTATGATTTAATACTTTTATTTCTTGTAAATTGATATTTGTAATTTTATTCATTTGGTTTCAAGGTTGCAACTGATTGATATTATCATGACATGAAAACATAAAGAAAATAGAAAATATAGTTTCTCACTCTTATGTACTTGTTGTTGTTGTTGTTGTTGTTGTTGTTATTATACATTCACCTTTAAAGGTTATTTTATTCTCGAAACTCGAAACACAATTTATTGACAGAAATATACTGATCAGCCGTAATATTATGACCTTGTTTCTACACTTGTTTGATAATTACAGACTGTAGTCTGTAGCCCACCTGTTTCCATACTTTGACCTTGTTCATTAATGGTCAGGACCCCACAGGCCCACCACAGACCAAGTATTCTCAGCACTGCAGCGACCCTGGTGTGGTGCCATGTTAGTGTGTGTTGTGCTGGTATGAGTGAATCAAACACAGCAGTGCTGCTGGAGTGTTTAAACCCCCTCCCTCTCACTGCTGGACTGAGAATAGCCCACCATAATCATCATCAATCATAAATATCCAGCCAAAGGCATTCTGTGTCTTACTGTACATCTACAAGATGGATAACAACATATGCAGAGTAAAAGATGGACTTCAGTTTTATGGCTCATTAGTGTATACGTACAGTTTTATCAGCTAATGATTGTATTTGTTTTGGCGCATTTGTTCCATTTTCTGATTGTTTCTTTGTTTGGTTTTTAATGTTCTGTTCAGTTGCTTTTTGTTTCATTACTGATATGAAGCTAATGTACATGGTATGCAATCATTTTTCATATCACTGTATACCTAAGACCAGTATCCTGATGCAGCCCTAGTGGCTTTCTTAAATGCCTGGAACAGCCACAGTTGAACCCCTTTAGAATTTCCTAAATAAATGTTACATAGCCTGTTTTGTGTATAAGAATTGCATTTGGCCTGTTGACGTCATTGCAGATGAGTGGAATTAATGTGCTTATTGAAATCAGATAGCAAGAGCTTGTTAAATCAAAGCAATCCTTTTTTCTTTGTAAGCTTTTTAAAAAACATTCTTAGAAGTTACTCTTCACTCCCTTTCTGAGAGCTGTTTGAAAGTTTAAACCCAATTACTAAGAGTGTGTGTGTGTGTGTGTGTGTGTGTGTGTGTGTGTGTGTGTGTGTGTGTGTGTGTGTGTGTGTGTGTGTGTGTGTGTGTGTGTGTGTGTGTGTGTGTGTGTGTGGCTTTATCTAGTTAGCTGCTGTTTGACCTTGAACTGAATGCGTAAATGGATGCTATTGTTTTGTCTTTCTCATAATTTCTTAGAAGGCTTGATGTGAAGTATTTTAATATTGTGTGTGTTTGTTTGTGTTGCGTTTGCCAGGATGCGAGGCAGAGGTTCCGCTCTGTTCTGGTGGAAGCCACAGTGAAGCTGGATGAGCTGGTGAAAAAGATAGGCAAGGCAGTGGAAGACTCAAAACCATACTGGGAGGCACGCCGTGTGGCTCGACAGGTGAGTGTTTCTCTCTCACTTTCTCTCAGTCTCTCTCTCTCACTCTCACTCTCTTGTAACCAATATCTTATGCTATCATAATGTTACATACACTCTTAAATATAAGGGTAACATACTTCTTATATGGCACTGCTCAAAGGAACCATTTATCCAATATTTTTCATGCATGTACGTTCTGCTGCCTGGATTAGTACTATAAAGAATCCTGCAGGGTTACAAACGCAGTAAAATTAGTTAAATGTTATTGATATTTTATTGCAGCAGCCCGGCATCCCCTAAAGAGTCTGCTGTTCTGGAGTCCAAAACAAACCTCTAATATTGATTGAAACCCTCTCGTTCAAAGTCAACAATTTCATGCAGTGAAACATAAGTCAACATAAGCTGTATGATGACCAGTATGATTCTCACAACTTTGTGCATACATACCTTTTTTCAAAGTACAGTTTGGAAACTATATATAGTAAATTTTAATGGACAAATAGATATTTTTTTTTCTCTTCTGGGAATCTAGGCCAGTGTAGTTTAGAAGGAAAGGCTCCTTGGAGAGAATATATTTTCTGCTGGCCCAATTATTTCACTGAACAAGCATCAACTTTTGTGGGCCTTTCATCAGTGGGAGAGAAGAGCAATGTGCACAAGGCTGTTAGCACTCCTCAAAGACAACCACAGCATTTATTAAATAAGGAATTGTTAAGCTGATTTAAGGCTGTGGCTATGCTGCTTTTAGCATTCGGTGATGTCTGATCCGTTCTGGTGTGCCACTAATCTGAAAGACTGTGCTTCTTTCAGAAATAGATGTTTGGGACGTCTGTTTGCACAAAGGTCAGTAGTACATATTCTGAAAAATATGACAGCAGGCTTACGTAGCAGCTGTGTATTTGAGAACAGCTGTAATGCAATTACAAAACAAACCTCACAAAACACACATAATACCTGCTCTGTGGTGGATTCATTGAAATAACTTTGCATTATATTACACAGGTTTGTGGATAAAGATGGCATTGTTGGTTTGACTGAATTGATATTTAATGTACTGTTGAGCTGGAAAACGATTTAGTGGGATGGAAAGGTGAATGCAATGTTGCTAGATAATGTGTAAATAGTAAGTATGTATGACTGTGCAGTTCTACTTTTATTGGCTGGTTTATGTCACTAAGACAAACCAAAGGAGACAGGTAGTGTAATTGTTTTATTGCTAAGCAAGAGCATTGAGACAAGTGGCCAAATGCTCTGGAAGTGTTTAACAGAGATTTTGGATTTGGCTTGTTTTACAGCTCTGTTTTGAATTTTCCACATTTCCTTTTGAACAAAGAGACAGCAGTGGATTTTGTACATCTCTTCCATCTACCAAACTCTTCTTCAGCTATGCCAAAGTAAACAGTTTGCATTTTAGGAGACATTTAACAGACTGAACTTGTTATAGCAAGATCCACCATTTTCCGTTGATATTGGTGTGGAACTGATACACAGTTCCAAATGAGTGGAGTTTGAGTTTGTGGGTTCACAGCAGTTTATTTATTGTTGTGTTTTGCAGTCATCCGTGCTGACAGAGTAAGTGTTTGTGGATTAAGCAGAGCCCTGAATGGTGACTTGATCTGATTGAAGTGTGACTCCTCATGTCCTGTAGAGAAGCAGCAGATTGTCAGCCATGAGGATACAGAGGTTCGACTGCGCCTTTGTGAAATGGCTGGGCTATGTATCAAAGGCTTGTCTCTTTAATCTTGTGAAAAAAACCAAACACATTACTCAGAGCTCAGGCAGACTGGCCCCGGCTGTATTTGGATTTGATGAAGTACTTCTGTTGACAGAAAAAAGCAAGGTATTAGAGATGATATAAGTACTTCCTGCTATGTTCTCTCTCCTCTCTCTCCATCACCCATATACTGTTCAGTTTACCCCCAGATCTTTAACTGCAGTAAACTCAGCTGCTCATGCATCCCACTCTTCCCCACACTGTCTCCCTCTGACACAGACTTTTCTAGATTCTCTAGCTTGGAGAGAGCTAAATGGATTGCACAGTTTGATGCATGTTTCTGATGCACGTTTTTCCAGTGGAACAGAGAAGCACATGCTTCCTTCAAATAATATGACAATCTACCATCTTTTCAAACTACCAATGAAGTAACATCATTCCACAGCTGAACAAGCTTGAAGGAAAACACTTACTACCCCATTATGTCAGTCATCAGATGCCTGCATGGAGTAGGATCACACTGAGTGATGGGGAGAAATACAGGGCCTGGGCCTCCCCACCAAAAACAGAACTAGTCATTGCATTGTGGGACACCCAGACACTGCTTGATGACCTCTTGGTGATACTCTTAGATGGCCCTGATTAGTTCTGCTTCAAGACTGGATGCACTTTGAGCTTTACTAGAAGAATCTATTAAACATCAACAAGTGTAACATTCACTCTTGTCCTCTTGATTGTTGGCGAACCCTTCCATGGAAGGTGCCGTTGAGGGCTGGTTAGCCTGCTTTGACACTGGGATTAATCATGGTACTGCATTTTCAGATGAAGGGATTTGCAATGGCTTTTATCGAGTCATTAAATTAAATACTTTACAACAACTCTGTAGCCTGCCTTGTTAGACATTCTGGCCTCAGGACCTTATAGGAAGTGTCCATAAGATGATCATGCAAATGGTTTCAAAAGTCTGATGATGGTACGCAGGGATGTACCGGTGGTACAGTGGTGCACAAATGGTTGGTTCACATTGGTCATAGCAGAAAAAAAACAAAATGAATAAGGCTATGTTTCTTTTGATTTATCCTTAACAGACAGATCACAACTGGTCACAACTGTCTCAATTCTCTGTTCTTTATTATTATTATTATTATTACTATTATTATTATTATTATTATTATTATTATTATTATTATTATTATTACTTTCTTCTCTGTTTGTCCTGTAAGGATGCTGCTGCTGGAATCTTAATTATCCCGAGGGAACCCTATCTCTCTATCTAAAACTGAAGATCTGTCTCTATAATGTTGTTATTTTTATGGGTTGCTGTGGTCCATGAGCAAAGCCAGGGAGAGGAAAAAGAGAAGCATTTTGTGCTTGATACATGTAGCCTGCAAGATTATTCAATACTTAATCCTCAGGTGTGGAAAAGTAATTATCCCTTCTAATGAACTCCATCCAATTTCATTTCACAATGAGCTGCTTGAGCACTGGGGTCATTTATAGGTACAATCATTTGCAACCCTCAGACTCTGCTGGAATGTCTGGTAATCTGAGGCTCTCGGTCTGTGTTCTGTATGTTTACATGACTCTACTACACCTAGTTTTACAGTTATGATTGATTGGATTATGTGTGTTGATGTTCAAGTGTTCTTAAAACACTTGAAAACTGAAGACAGGACGCATAGATCCATAGAAGATTTTGAGACTGATGATAAAATTTCATGACCTTGCGGGTCACATTTCATTCGGAGAGTTTGTGTGGTTTCTTGCGCGGCATTGAGTGTTACATAACCTTGTTTATTACAGAAATGTAGTGCATGAGAAGTGATTGAGAGATTGAGGTTACTGACCAGCTGACTAATTGTGATGGTCTGGGGAACATTGTCAACATTGAGAATGTGTAAAAATGTTGGGATGCAAGAAGCAAATATGTTCTATGGCAGTGTGGCCCGATTGACTCTGTCACATTGCATTTTTATAATGGGGTCATGCAGACTCGGGGCATGCTGAGTGGGCTTAGGTAGAGCCAGGTGTGTGTGTGTGTGTGTGTGTGTGTGTGTGCGCGCGGCTGTGTGTTGGAGGGATTGGAGTGTGACGTGATGAGTTGTGGCAGAGGCCCTTTTCCACTCTTGGTAATGGATGTTTATCACCACTGTACAGTCAGAACGCATTCTGTAAGCTTTCTACTGGAAAACAAACCAAATTCCCTATACCTGCACTGTTAAAAGATGTATATTTATAAAGAAAACAAAGTCCGCTACCACTGTAATTCATAATGTGTACAGAGCAGTACTTTGGTTGTTTTAGCTGTGAGTAAAATACTGACTGAAGAATTCTCATATGCAGTAAATTGTACAGCCTTCCTGTAAACAAAGCTGGCAGGAAAATATTACACTAGCTTCATAAAGTCAAAGGTTAACCATATTGTTACTTGTAATAGAATTTGGCCATTATAGGACTAATTTCTCTTCCTTTATTTTAAATAAAAAGGTTTCAAGTAGTTAAAGTTAAAAGGCAAGTTTCATACTTGTTTGTTCTCTCCTGTAGTCCATATAGTTCATCTATCTAAATGTAAGCTGCAAAACAGCCCAATTTCACTACATAGACTCTGCATTGACTTTAGACTTGACTTAACATAGTGGACCAACACCAGCAAATGACATGGCCCCCTAACCATGACAAAGTGTGGAACATCACAGTCTCCTTGCATTCTGTGCCTCTGCACTCTTCCTCCAGACTCTGAACTTAAGTTGAGACTGTAGGATACTTGATTTCCAAATAAAAAAATTGGAAGCCATCTTTTTTGTTTTCTCCTTAGCCCAGGTAAGATGCTTCCAAAATTGTCTCTGGTTCAGAAGTCACTTGCTATTAATTCTGCAGTTGTAGCCTCTTTCCTGGAGATGTCTGTTTGTGGTGGCTCCTCACCTCAGCTTCAGTCCACTCCAAAGTTCTTCAGTCAACCTTTCTTGTCAATACTCCCAAGACTGTGGTCATTCCTGCTGTTGATGCAACTTTTCCCACCACATGTTCCCCTTCCAGTCAACTCTCCATTAATATACTTTTGATACACCTGTCAGGCCAGCAGTCTTCCATTACAAAATGGATCTTTTATAGTGCCAACAGCCCACAAGCCTGCTGTTGTCTCTATTTCTACTGCCCTTCTTTCCTCTTCCTGTCTCCATCCTTTATCATTCTGTCTTCTCGGCCCTTCTCTGACCTCCCTTTCCAACTGAACAGTTTTTGTCTCCCTATCTGCTCATGGCTGCATGGCTGACTGTTGATCAGAGCAAAGTGTGAAGGGGTCAGAGAGGGACAAGGTCATGGTGTATGGCTGTGAACCCTCATTTTCGTGTGTGTGTGCGTGTGCGCGCGTGTGCGTGTGTGTTTCACTGTTGGTGGAGGTTATGTAACTGCTGCTGCAGCCAAACAACCTCATCATGTTTAACAGTGACCCAGTGGGGCCTGAACCAAGGCCTGACGCTAGATTTTACACAATCTGCTTATGACTCATAGATCACCCTCTTTGAATATCCTTTTTCTTGCTGCTCAGCTGCAGAACTTTCTGGGCCATGATTTTTGCCAAGATCTACATTACAAGGGATTTCCAGTAGAGAAACTCAATCTACTGTACTCTGCTCTTAGGGCTGGGTTTATGCAAGAACCAGGTGATACACCATATATATCACCATACAGGAGTTACGTTAAATATATTGCAATACTGTAAACAAATCAAAACATTGCAAATGTGTTTATTTATTTATTTTGGCTGAAATCTTTGGAAGATGTTGTCATAGTATAATAAATACTCATTTTGTTGGATAGTTGCAAAGCCAGCTTGCATATGCTTTACTGTTATACCAGACAATGCAAAAAATCTGAAATTTACAGTTAAAACTGTGGGGTCAATCGGTGGAGGTATAAAGACAGCACAAAATGACTGTCTTTACATGGAAACTGTTCATTAAAAGTGAGAATCGACACCGCATCGCCAAACATATCACAGTACTTAACTGTATCACTATTTTCTAGCACCCTTATTTACAGTCAGCGCATATGAAGCTGCTTATGTACATCCCTGATTGACTGGCATAAAATGAAGCCTAGTGACCCTCCCGACTTGAACCGTGACAAATGGCACAGCTGGGATTCCACGCCTAATGCCAACTGAATAGTTTTGATTGACTGTTTTGATTGACTGAATTCAGTGTAGCAGCAGTAGAGCCCTTTTTTCCCTCCTTCTGCACTTTTTTTTAACCTCTAAAATTATAGCTGTATTTCAGATGGTGGAAAGTAAGGGACCATAGTATATTGGTGGCCGATGTGTTATTTGATCTCAGAACACTTTTTTGGTCTGATATTGAAATAACAATATAAAAACTAGTGCCCTTTGTTAGCAAAGCTGGAATGCATGATGGAGAAGGACTCCCACCCCATTCATAAGACTGTGGCAGTACTGGGCAGGTCTTTCAGTGAAGTAGACCAAGGGTGAATCTATTTGTATCAAACTATCAAGGTATGAACAGTTATGTGCATGCAGTCATATGGAGAATACATGGTACATGTTTATGGCTGAAAGCAGATCCACACTGAAACCTGAAATGATATAGGAGAAAAGATGTAGGTCAGTCTTATTAGTGTGGATCGCTATGGTAATGGTTCAGGCTACATGGTATTAGAAAAATAAATCCCTATATTTTATATTTTTGTAAACGAATCTTAATACCACCAATCATGTTACTGCTGGTAGAACAGAGCATTTCCAAAATATGTTCGTTTCTAATGAGGTGTACTTCAAATTCTGGTTTCAGTGCTCTGGGTTTTCTGCTATGAAGATTGGAAGTCCAAAGGGCTCCTTTCTACAGGGAAGATTATAAACTCTGACCTCTCATGCCTTCATATAGATGTTTTGCTCGTGCAAATTGAGCTATAATATCTCATCTGCTCATAGAAATTCTGTTTCTTCACTGTATTTTAGTTACTTCTCTCAACTTGATCTTATTATGTCTTGTTTCTCTTCACAGCTATTTACCTTTGTAGTATGTATTTCCTCACGGATCGTGTTCTTTAGCTGTCACAGTTTCTGAATGTGCTCCATGTGCTCTGGAGCGTGAGAGGGATGAGTCTTCCGAGGGATGAACTTTGAGATGAGGCAGACTTTACAAATGACCTCACATGGGAAAAGGTTGATGAGCATGTGGTGGAAATGTAGGCCAATAGACAAATGTAAAACACTCCTTCAAGTACGACATCTTATTTGATGACCAAAGGACATGTGATTTGTGAGTTTCTTAGAAGCAACTGTTGTCCACATGCAGCAGTTTTGTCAGTGTCAGAACACAGACAGTGCTATGTGCCAAACTCTTTACAGAGAGGAATTTACTGTATGAGCTTGTGAAACCACAAAGTCTAGACCTTTTGTCAATCAACTCTCAGGCACTCTGGACCCTATAAAGTTAATGATGCACAGTCTTAAAGGTGACGTGACCTGTCCCTTTTCTACAAGCAAGCACAATTCCTTTGGGTCTTAATAAAGTATCTGTCACAAACTTCTAGAGAATTCTACAAGGATTAATCACCTTTTTACCCCACCATTGATTGATCTATGCAGATGAGAGGCAGTAAAAGCCCTTTTAAAGGACGTCTTACAGAGAAAAAAACAAACATCAAGTTTTGGAGCACACATATATTGAAGGTGTCTTCCACACCATGTCTGAAACAGATAGACTGTGATGCTGCATATTTTTTCACTTGTATCCTGCTCTATTTTCTGCATTATTTCTAATGCATTTAAATCAGCCTGACCATCCGGAACTCCATTGTCACGGTTGCTGACCAAACAAGTGGGCATCAGGATGCCTGCAAAATGGTTCTTCTTGGTCATAGCAGAACACAAACACTTATGACAAGCAGCACATTCACTATTAAAATGGGCAGGTTAAAGAAAATATATGGTGACTCATAGTATAATCGGGGGAATGACCGTGATGACTTCGATGAAGCGATCTTACTGAGTTGTGTTTGTTGTGCAGTTTTTTTGCTTGTAATTGATGATCTGAAAAAGACAGGACAAAATGTCCATAATCCGATCTGATGTAATCCTTATTTTCTTTTTGTCCAGTAAAAACCTACTTTGTGTGAATAGTCCTTAACTCTAGATTTGTCTCTGTTTTACTTTCTACATCAAATGTGTTGAACACCATGTTCAACTCTCAGGCACCAATAAAACTGACCATAAGAAATGTCTTATTTCACAGTTTGTTCAGATACCTAAATATGTATGATTGACCAAATTATTAGACAGAAAAAGATGGTAATCTGTATTTTGAATCATGTGTTTTTCAGTCTATTTTTTCTGTAGCCTCTTCAATCTGGACTTGCATGCTCAAGCACCATATTTTCATATTTGTGCATCTGAGAAGTGGACTTGGCTGTGCCAGTAGATTTACTCTGCAGACTGCATCTGTTGTAAACCTGTGCTGCTTTGCTTGTTACTAAAATCACAAACACATGTACCGTATTTTCTGGACTACAAGCCGCTACTTTTTTTTCCCATGATTTAAACCATGTGGCTTATAATGAGGTGCAGCTTTTTCTTCTTGTATGTTATTTTCCAGGTTTTTTTTTTTTTTTTTTTTTTTTTTTTTTTTTTTTTTTTAAACTTATGGTGTATTATAGAATGTGTGTGTGTGTGTGTGTGTGTGTGTGTGTGTGTGTGTGTGTGTGTGTGTGTGTGTTGTGTGTGTGTGTGTGTGTGTGTGTGTGTGTCCTCTGAAATTACAGTTTAAAGAGGTAAAATATCAAGATTTTCATTTCAGCAATCACGTTTATCCTGTCAAAAAAGACAGCTTGCTTGTGACATGTAAAGGGGATCCAAATCTAACTTTGATAGTCCACAAAAATCTGACCAGGTTGTCTTCAGTTTGTCATATTAACTGTCAGATCCAAATAATACTAATCAAAATGACTGATAGAAATGGTATTACATTGTACATTAATTTACATATCCATTTCACTGTTCATACCTTTTTGTAAGACATGTTTCTTCATCTTTGAAATGTTCCTGAATTGCACTCTCAGTTTTCTTCCCCAGTGTGCCATCATCACATATAATTTATGTGAACTAAAAATAGCAAGAGCAGACCAAAAAGAGAGCGAGAAATATGAGGGAGAGATTAGCCTTGAAGAAAGATCAGAAATATGTAAAAGCATCTTAGTAGGTCCAACTTTCAGCAGTGTTTGTGATGTTCATGTTTCCTCAGAAAGAATATGGTTTATTAGTTGAACATAAAGTAATAAATCAGATCTTCATTAAATTAGTACTGGCCTTGTACCACGTTGAGTGTGTGAACAAATTCTTTCTACTGTGGAGTATTTGCCTCGTGGTGCACATAAGTGGGGGGTTTGGGGATGTTTTTGCAGCAGTAGTGCTTTTGTTTGAGAAACAAAGGAATTTGCCATTTAGTGCTGCACGTGATAACCATTAATCTTAATGTATTTATGTCTTATTAAGGATATTTGTTCTATTATTGCTATGTTGTTCAAGTTATTTTGCCAAGTTTTCATGCCAGTTGAGTCATGTTTAATTGTGTCTGACTAGGTAACTTGTCTTTTGGCTCTTATTCAGCACATGCACTTAAATTATAGTTTATGAAAGATTATATTGTGATATATAGTGTTAGTGGAAGAAGTTTGGAACCACTAGGACTCTCTTAGAGCTGGCCTCCTGGACAAACCAAGTGATCGTGGTAGGAGGGCCATAGTCAGGTGACCAAGAACCCAATGGTTACTCAGAGCTCCAACATTGCTCTGTGGAGAGAGGAGAACATTACAGAAGAACAGCCATTTCTGCAGCACTCCACCAATCAGGCCAGTGATACAGTGGCCAGGCAGAAGCCACTCCTCAGGAAATGTCACATGACAACCCATCTGGGGTTTGCTAAAAGGCACCTAAAGGACTCTCGGACATGAGAAACAAGAAGATTGAACTATTTGGACTGAATGCCAAGCATCATGTCTGGAGAAAACCAGGCACTGCTCATCACCTAGTCAATACCATTCCTGCAGTGAAGCATGGTGGTGGCAGCATCATGCTGTAGGGATGTTTCTCTGGAGCAGGAACTGGGGGAATAGTCAGGGTCAAGATGACTGCAGTGATGTACTGACGATAACCTCTTCCAGAGCGCTCTGGACATCAGACAGGGATGAAGATTTATCTTCCAACAAGACAACGACCCAAAGCACACAGTCAAGATAACAAAGGAGTGGCTTTGGGACAACTCTGTGAATGTCCTTGAGTGGCCCAGCCAGAGCCCAGACTTGAACCCAATTGAACGTCTCTGGTGATGTCTACAAATGGCTGTGTACTGACTCTGCCCTTCCTATCTGATGGAGCTTGAGAGGTTCTGCAGAGTAAAATGGGAGAAATATCCCAAAAACAGGTGTGCCAAGCTTATAGCATCATACTCAAAAAGACTTGAGGCTGTAATTGCTGCCAAAGGTGCTTCAACAAAGTATTGAGCAAAGGCTGTGAATACTTACGTACGTTATATTTTTGCATTTTAGTTTTTTAAACAAACCTCTCACTTTATCATCATGAGATATTGTGTATAGAATTATGAGGGAAAATAACGGTTTTGAAATAAGGCTGTGAATATTTTCCGGATGTACTGTATATAGTACATTTCCACTTCCCAGCAGTGAAAGGACCACCCAGTGAACTTCCTCAACTGTATGTTCAGATTTTCTCAGCAATTTCCTTTCCAAAGTCCTTAACTGTGCTACTCTGTTTTTATTTTCTTTTTTTTTTAACAGGGTTTAATGTGAGTTCTACAGAGATAACCGTTCTATCCGGTTATCTAAATGAAACGGGCCTAAATGCTACTGTTTTTTTTTTTATCATTATTTTCTCATAAACTTCACAAGAGTAAGAGGAAATAAGTCTCCTCAGTCTCCAACATATTCAGAAAGAAGAATGGTCGTATAGGAGGGGGCCCATGCTATGATCGCCCTGACATTATAAGGAACCGTATTTCAAAAGACAAAATCACTGCCAGTAGTGTTTATGCAAATCTTTACAACTTGGCTGGTACCCAGAGAGTTGGCTGAGCCTGGAAGTTTGAGTTTTCTACCTACATTTGCTGAGAGGCAGATTAGGGGGGAAAGAATAAAAATAGGAAAGGATTACATTAGTAAGGCTTTAAAATGTATATACAGGAACTGATTTGCAGTTCTAAAGTCCAGGCTTTTGTGGCTGCTGCCTTTTAAAATGTTAAAACCTGTAAGTATAAAGTGTTGCTCCGAACTGAACAAAATTACTTGAAGACACTCTACCTTACTGTCCAGTAATGCACAAAATGAATTCCGCACATACTTTTTTGACTGGTGTAATCCAGTTGATGTGTTGGAGAGACTGCATGGAGTAAGGAATGGCTAAAATGTTTGGAATAAGAGGAATTGGCCAGCTGGTCTCTCTTCCCAGCTCCTCCAACCCAGCAGAGTCTGCTTTATATGTGAGAGCCTGGCTGTCATGTCTTGACTTGTCTCTGCTGCAGCTCGTACATGGCTGATGATGCTGATCATGCTGCTCTACTTGCTTCCCAGGCTCAGCTAGAAGCCCAAAGGGCCACGCAGGACTTCCAGAGGGCCACCGAGGTGCTGCGTGCTGCTAAGGAGACCATAGCCCTAGCTGAGCAGAGGCTGCTTGAAGACGACAAGCGCCAGTTTGATTCGGCCTGGCAGGAGATGCTTAACCATGCTACACAGAGGGTGAGTGATGTGGAGCTTTGCCTCAAGGGTTTTTTATGGTAAAATAGGACTTATTTTTTTGTCAGTACAAAACAAAAATATTAAACCATTTGCCGAAATGCAGAGCTGCAAAAGTATTGATCTGCAGGTGTATTTTAAGAAAATATAGTTGTTGTTTTTTTAAACACTCATCAAAAAGATTTGCACCTGGAAGTGTTTGATTACAATTCTATTTGCAAGGAAGATGAAGGTGATCAAAAATATTAAATAATTATTAAAAAAATGCAGACTGATGTGGGCAATATTTATCAGCTGCCCATACAGAAGTAGATTCTCTAAGTATGGCGTTGGACTGCCATGTTTGCTAACACAACATAGGATAGGAGGATAGAACTTTTATTGATCCCTTGGGAGGGTTCCCTCAGGGAAATTAGGGTTCCTAATGGTGTCCTGCAGTAATCCATCCCATGCAGCTTGAATGTTCTCGCACAGTTCCTGCAGATTTTGCAGTAACCAGTAGCAGATGACCAGTAGTAGCTCCCATATTGTCCGTCAGAGATGAATCTGGTGACACCTCTGTTGGACTAGCACACACACAGATCCATTGGTCGTCTCCTTCAAGGCACTGAAGTTGATCCACTGCTATTGTGACACCATGACAGCACGGTGATGTTGATGTGGTGTTATGGGCAGTCGTCATAATGGTCTGCATGAATGTGGTCCTGTATCGTGCAACAATGGTCCAGGCACTAAAAGGATGACTCATGGAGGGCATCTCTGCTTGCTGAATGTCTGCAGTCATGGCTGTTGGGTCACTCCACACATGCTGGACTAATCATGGTCGCCCTCTCCATGGTTCGTGTAGGTCTCCCAGATCTTTCGTCTCACTGGTGCATGCCTTCTTCTATCCGCTGAGGTATGGCGGTATAGCACGCAATATGACAAGAAGACCATCACACTTCTTGGAGCCCTATGATGTGACTTCCCTCAAACTCTCCCAACTGAACAAACTGCTTTCAAACTTACTTTGCTTGCAAAGAATGCTAACATTGCAGTGATGAGGCCCAACCTGGCTTTAGTCATGTGCTGCTGAGCATGAAACTTAATCATTCGTATGTCTCATGATGTCAGACCACCAATTTTCGTTCCTGTTGGTTGATTCTTTCTTGGTGCAACTGTTTTTTGATGAGTGTTAATAGTAACAAATAACAGTACATGAATGAACATAAATTATGAAATAATACTTCTGAGGTTTAGGTGATTCATTCATCATATATCAGATTGAAACACCAGTCAAATATAATCTCCCTGATGCTGATACTAGAATTGTGCCTGTAGATCATTTCTTCATACCGTGCATCCCTCGTTATTTCATAAACTGTTGTCCGTGGTCATTCATGTTGCAGAATCGCATGTGAATGTTAACTTAAAATTTTAGAAATGCTGTTACATTCACTGTTTTTTTTTTAAGCTTAAAATCCAAAAAATTGATCCCACTACGGTGTCACTGGTATAATGTCTATATTATGTACTCAGAGTAATACTGAAACCTATCTGAATGGATGAAGATGGTTTCCCAAAAACTTAAGAACAATATTTACAACCCAAATAATGTCTTTTTAAATGAGACCTTTTCATTTCTGCAATTGAAGGTGATGGAGGCTGAGCAGACGAAGACCCGCAGTGAGTTGCTGCACAAGGAGACAGCAGCCAGATATAACGCAGCCATAAGTCGCATGAAGCAGCTAGAAAAGAAGCTCAAACGCACCATCAGCAAGTCCAAGTGAGTGTTCTAATACACACACCAGGGTTAAATATTCATATCCCCGTGGCACTTAGCAGCACAACATGCCTTTGATGCTGACAGTGCCTTGATCTGATTAGACAAAATTGGTTCTCCACAGTGGAGCTGGTGGATCGCCACTCTTTATTTCACAAAGAGTGCTTCACCCCCCGAAGGACTGTGTTTCAGTAGTGTTATTAATGCTGTATCTGACTGTAGGCAAACTGTATATACAGAACATTACCTCAGTAGGGCTTATGATTGCAGTGCTTGGTTTTATTCTCTGGGTTCTCATACAGTAAAGCAACAGGCACACACACACACACACACACACACACACACACACACACACACACACACACACACACACACACACACATACAGAGGAGTATAATCTCTCCTCACACAAAACATGCCGCAGAGTGTGGATATGAATGGGACTGTGTGCAGATCCACAGAGTTGTACTGCAGCTTTAAGCTGCAGGCAAGGCAACAGTGTAAATCCTCCATCCTACACGCAGCAAAGCTGACAGAGAAGAAAAGAGAAAACTGTTGCCATGGTAATATGTCTGACAGTCCTGTTCATAGGTACTAGGGCTATGTATTGGCTGGAACCTGGCAATACCATACATACACTTATATGTTGTATGTATGGTACATGTTTCTACTGTTTAGCAAATGTCTCTACTGTTCAGGGAAGGATTTCTGCTAGATATACCCTTCTAGGCCCCTCCTGGCATTAAACATGGTGCCAACAGGCTCATATTTATCTGCTCTAGAGGGTCCTCTTCTGTTGGCAAATGAGATTTTGTTACACCACATTGTGTCGTGGTATTAAACCATCGTTTACATAACATTTGAGTGGGATCCGAAGACCAAGAACAACTGTGATCTAGCAGTCTGGGTTTAAACACAGCATAAAGTGAACCATTGTCTGCAGCCGATCTTTACATCTAAACGTATTAATGAAAAGGGATCTTGTGATTTTGAGAATCAATACAGTGATGCGAAACATAGTATCATGATATTTTAATATATCAGTATTTTCTTACACTCCTAATAGACTGTGAACCTTCTCTCCCTCCCTCCTTCTTTCTCAGGCCTTATTTTGAACTGAAGGCAAAATACTACTTACAGCTTGAGGTAAGGATTATTTTTTACACGTTATTATGAATTACAGATGTTCAGAATATTAAAGGCAGACATTATAGATGTTGGTCATGTTCTGAACTGATATGCCACTTTCTCAGGAAGTGTTCATATTGAATTTCTGTTTTATCTAATGGTTCTCTGCTTGGACATACGGTTCTTGGGGTTTCTTTTAAGAAAAGTAGCACATAATCACTTCAATTGACAGAATGGCTTTTGGTTCCTTGCCAAATCAAAACCACCATGCTTTACTAACAAGAACCCTACGACAAAGACATCTGCCTAAGTGTTGGTGCCACTGAATGTGAGAGCCTTCAGCATTTCTGTCCTCTATCTCTCACACTCTGTCTCTTTCTGTCTCCCACTCTCAACACTTTGTAGCAACTGAAGAAGAATGTGGATGAGCTGCAGGCTAAGCTGACGCAGGCTAAAGGCGAGTATAAAACAGCTCTGAAAAACCTTGAGATGATCTCGGACGAGATCCACGAGCGTCGCCGCTCGTCCACCATTGGCCCCCGGGAGAGAGGAGTTGGGGCAGAAGGTGATGGGGTAGCTGGGGATGACCTCGTCAGCTGCAAAATAGAATCTGATGGAATATCCAGTGAGTAAACACTACTCAATGAGTATGTAATGTAGTATTTTGGCAAAATGGAGGTTTTGATGGCCACTTTTGCATTTTCTTTTTAGTCAAAAATTTTGATCAACATGATGAATGTACACCGTATCTATTCATGTACATTACCTAACTGGCTCACAGAATATGAATTTTACTCTTTCTGTTCAAATCTATTTTTTCCAGATAACCAATTCATTTTCCACACAAATACACCAATTTTAAACAAGTGTGAGTTCCTGACAGGATGCGGCATGATTTGGGAAAGGATGGATTTCCCAAGAAATTGTGTTTAATGATTAATATGTTCTTTTATAGTAGTGTTTGTGCTGTAGTGCAGCACTGAGGACACATGGGGTAGTTAAGGCCATGGTGTCAGCAGGCCAAAGACACATACAACTTGTGACCTGCCGAGTTTATAAAACCAGTGTCATTTATAGTGCACTCACCCAGCCTACTTTTAAGGCACCTGTACTGACTTTTATTTGTGCTGTGCATTAACATGAGCATGTGCCTTAATGGTTACATGACCTTGGTTCCTAGTTTGCTCATGTAAACATGGCAGCAGTGGCAGTTAACTATTCAACATATATGTAGTGAATATATATATTATATAAAGATATAGATTTATAATTAATACAATCAAAAATATGGAAGGACTCATTTGTTTAATGTATTTAACCAGCAAATAGATTTTAGTGATTAGAACATTTATATATATATATATATATATATATATATATCTATATATATACTTACACACACATACATACATACATACATACATACATACATCACACACACACACACACACAGTGCCTTGCGAAAGTATTCGGCTCCCTTGAACTTTTCAACCTTTTGCTTTTCAGGCTTCAAACATAAAGATATAAAATTTTTAATTTTTTGTGAAGAATCAACAACAAGTGGAACACAATCATGAAGTGGATTGAAATTTATTGGCTGTGTCAAACTTTATTAACAAATAAAAAACAGGGGGGCTTGCAATATTATTCGGCCCCCTTGCATTAATACTTTGTAGCGCCACCTTTTGCTGCAATTACAGCTGCAAGTCGCTTGGGGTATGTCTCCATCAGTCTTGCACATTGAGAGACTGAAATTCTTGCCCATATTTCCTTGCAAAACAGCTTAAGCTCAAGTAAAGGGGCTGAATAATATTGCACGCCCCACTTTTCAATTTTTTATTTGTTAAAAACGTTTTACACATCCAATAAATTTCCACGTCACGATTGTGTCCCACTTGTTGATTATTCACAAAAAAAAATTATTTTCTATCTTTATGTTTGAAGCCTGAAATGTGGCAAACGGTTGAAAAGTTCAAGGGGGCCGAATACTTTTGCAAGGCACTGTATATATCAACTTCTGAGTTGAAATGATCATCCTGCTCTGCTCTGTGTCTCACTGTAGTGACATCAGAGTTATTTGAGGATGAGAACTGCAGCACCAGTGCCATGTCCGAGGAGGACTCTGAGACGCAGTCCACCTGCAGCCTGAGCTCTGGAACCAGCAGTCCTCTGGATCTACCCTGCCCCTTCTCTTCTTCCTCCTCCTCGTCAACATCCTCTTCCTCCTCCTCTCCATCATCATCCTCCCCTCCCCCTCCGTCTCGGCCCTGCAGTCTGGAGTTGCCCAGCACTGTGTCTCTTTCTGACTTTGGCCTGATTTCACCCATCCTGGGGCCCCGCAGTGAGTGCAGTGGAGCTTCATCCCCAGAGTGTGACCTGGAGAGAGGTGAGATGTTCACAGCAAAGCCTGTGGTTTCAGTATTTGTAAGGGATTTCCCAGGGATCTATTCTGATCCAGGCACATAGCTGCTGTCTGGTAAATTCAGTCAAACCGTTAAATCAGGTTTATGTTGTTTACACCAGATGTCCTTTCCAACTTAAACAACATGCGATATAATATATGATAATACAGTTTAAATACATTCGTGACTTAAACATACCAAATTGTTTGAGAAATGTAAACTTGACAACATATGATGGTCTTCAGAGGCCATCTTAGAAACATCAGTCTGGTTTCTGTTTCTTTCACAAATGACACAGAGATGATACTGGTATGTGAGAATGAATATGAGTTACATGTATGTAAACATGCTACATTTTACCAGGTTAGATTTTCCCATGGCTGAACAGCAGGGGGGTATAGCACAGACTGGACCCCATATTTCCATTACAGACCTTCTCCAGTGCTTACAGAAGAGGCATATATGAAGGTAGCCATTTGTCTGCGGGTGTGAATTTCCCGTCTGCAGGACTAATAAAGGATTATCTTATCTTATCGTATTACGAACCTTCAGTAGTCCTGTTGTAAAAGTTCAGTAGGACTGAGAAAAAGAAAGCTTGGTGAAGACAAAGAAGGAAAATTTGTGGTTTGAGAATGAACCAGTTGCAGCCTGGAGAATTCTTATGCTCTGCTGGAAAGGGAACAAGTGTCTCCAGGTCTATAATGATTTTGGCAGTATTTTAGTTACCAAGAGAGGAATGGAGATGGGACACATTTATAATGACACAAAACAAGTTCTATTCCCTTTCAGTTCCAAATGCTTTCCAAAAACATGATTTTTTTAAAACGGGGTGCCTAAACATAGACTTGTGTAGTGTGCCTCAAGTTCTGGTTTGATTTTGTAAACAATTAGATAAAAAAAAAAAAACTGAAAAAAAAAGAGAAACATTGATTACAATGGATCAAAAATCAGTACGTTCCCAAATTCTGAATAATAGAAGTAGTTTATATGTGCTGTGTGTGACTGTATTTATAAAATATACATTCCTAGTGTAATTAATTTGGGCATTTACAAAGATCGTTATAGTAATTAAGTTTCCTGTTTATGCAATACTATGAAGATGGATTTTCTGGCCTGCACCTGTGCGTCTGTAGGGTCTGTTAATCACTGTGACAGATACTGCAGTGCCTTTGCCAGGTGTGAAACTAAGAGATGACGAGGCAGAACAGCATTCTATATAGAGCTGGGTGAAATGGCCAAAAGTCTTCCTGTTTATGATCGTCAGTAATTATTATGTACACTGGGGGTTGGTTCACTCATATCATCATAGCAGGGAACACAAATTTCCTTGGATATTCTTCTGCACCTTTTTATCTCTCCACGATTTCTACAATGAAACTTTAAGTAGCCAGCTAAATTAGCTAACATTGTCACACATGACGTTGCTGTTATGAGTGAATAGCCAGACTGCTGTTATTAATCTTAAACTTAGAATATCATTAAAAAGCTCATTCATGATCACAATTCCATTCAAAAACACAATTCCATTCCATTATTTTCATTACATTTCAAGCCCTTATTTGCTTTACTGTCGATCAGTAAGGCTTATAGCTCATGGAAACCAGAAATCCAGAATCTCAAAATTCAAATTTGAATCGATCACTTAAGTATCAGCTTTAATACAAAACAAGTTTGAAATATATCACTTTAAATGTAATGTATATAAAACGTCCTTACATTTTTTTAATTAAAATCAAAAACCTTTTTCACAGTATTCATATTTTTGAGATGCGTTGGTAAATATTTTATAATTCACTTGAGACATTTGTTTTGTATAATATATTATATCTTATTGTTGAAGTCATTGCATTCTGTTTGTCAGTACATTTTTGTTGTATTTTCTGTCTCTGTAACTTAAAATATGGCCATAAATTATTAGTCCTTCTACTTACATTTGTATGCATTTTTAGGGGACAG
The DNA here is from genome assembly GCA_034509495.1 of Acestrorhynchus altus. Lineage (NCBI taxonomy): Eukaryota > Metazoa > Chordata > Actinopteri > Characiformes > Acestrorhynchidae > Acestrorhynchus > Acestrorhynchus altus. The sequence goes on along the minus strand of CM067507.1, from coordinate 11,101,082 downwards.
AGCAGAGGGAGCAGAGGCTGAACTTAACAACGCACTCAATAACAACAGCAGCATTAGTAGCATGAAGAACCGCTTCTGCCTCCTGTCTCTTAAACGTGGACAGATGGACAATGCCAAAGTCAGTGGACACAACCCTTTCAGTGTGGCCTAGAGACCCTCCTCCCTCATGCTCCTCCTCAGTGAGGTGCTGGATGGGCTGCTCTTACCCAAACATCCCACCACCCTCCTTCTCACATGCCATAACCTTGAGCCAGGCATTGGCAGCTGCTCTTCTCTGCATCACCCATAAATTCAGCACCATTCATGTTGTCCTTGTTAAGAAAGTTGTGGTTGTTTCTGATGAGAAGAATTTAGCTGGGTCCTAATTGCAAAAGCAAATGTGGAATTATCTGCGAAGGAGTTTCTAAATCTTCACCTGTTTACATTAGCAGCCTAACATTGGCTTCATCATAAAAAAAGAACCTACCAGTTCTATGATGATGATGATGATGATGATGATAATGGGGAAAACAGGTCATTGACTCTTGGTTTACTCAGAAAGGCTTAAAGAGTTGAATAGATATGAACAGAGAGATGGGTGGTGGCTTGGGATGGTGTTCTTAGACTTTGACTCGCACTGCAGTAAAGTGAACTGTGACAGACTCATAAATAGTGAACCATTCATGCTGCAGTGTGATAAAGACTGTGCTTGCACTTGGAGCACACCAGCCCCACCACTGATGAAAGCTGTGATGAAAACGGATTGAACTTTCCATATTCAAAGGTTTCAAAATCTACAGAACTTCAAAAGTAATTGGCTTTTTTTGTGTGCAATACTGGGTCATGCTAAGCAGAAGCAAATCTACTAAAAGCCCTCACTAACTAGGAGTGCTCCTGGAACTCATAACCACCTTCACTCTTTCCTCATCAAGATTCACACCCCAGCAGCACCATGCTTCATCTAAAGCCTTGACTATACGCCTGGACAGCATGCATGCTGCCATGTCTGTGTCTCTATAAAGATGAACTATTACCACTTTGGTAGATGTTGGTAGAAAATAGAGCAATAGATAAAAACATATCAGCTCTCAATCCCTGGATGTTTAGATGTGGGGAGGATGACTCAGTGTTTGTATTGGGTAGCCTAGTTTAATACTTGATTCACTGTACTTGTGCTGTGCTGAGACGTCATACGACTCATGTCTGTAGGGTTTTGCTGGCTGGGGAAATTTCACAAAGCAGGACCTGCCTGGTCAGCTACCTAAAAGACTTGGCCAGCAGGAGACTTTGGAATTGCCCAAGTATTGAAGGTGGCGATTGGGTTCAAGTGAAATGCACTAATGAGAGAGAACGAATGTTAACAGTTCTGTAATCCAACAGCTGCTGCTAGATATAGAGGCACGAAGCACAGCTTCAGTTCTAGTCAGTAGGCTCTTGTCCTAAAACACAACCTTGTATTCGTTCCCCAATTTTTCCATTTGTGTTCCAACATTTTCCTTGTGTGCTCTTTGTGTATGTAGTAAAAATGGATGGTAAAAGGTGATTAATTTGAAACTTTTGTCCTAGGATGGTCGTCTCCTAAGATTCTGAAGCTTGCCTGGTTGTTTTCAGACAATAATAAAGTACTATTCCCTGATTTATGTTGCATCTTTTTTCATAGAAATAGGGAAATACATGGATATTGTGGGCAGACACTTTTAATATACATTCACTTCATGGGGGGTGTATTAATACAGGGTAGGGCCTTGAATTCCTCAAGATTACTTTGGAATTCTGGTTTATCTTGACATGACTGTGTTAAACTTCCTACTGAATTTTCAGGCAAATCTCATGTTGTACCTCATCCCAAAGGGTTTCTATTAGATTCAGATGTGGTGACTGGGAAGGCCACGTAAGAACAGTGAGCTCATTGTTATGACCATGAACGTTATTTCTGTGCTGACGGTGATTGTAAACTGTAGAGATAAAATGCACATGGTCATCAACAATATAGGCATATAGGAAGCGGCAGTAACGTGAGGACTGATTTGACCAACTGGTATTAATGAGATCACATTGTGCCAAAAAGACCCCCCACCACCACCACCACCACCATTACATCCCTTCCATCAGTCTGAACTGATGGCACAAGGCAGCTTGGGTTCATGGATTTATGAAGTTGAAATGAAATCCAGACCATCTGTGTGCCTCTGCAGAAACCAAGGTTCATCAGAGCAGGCAATCCTTTTCCAGTATTTGGTGGTACAGTGCAGCCTCAGCTTTTGGCAGTAACAATCATGCCTCACTCAAAAGCAAAGGTTACATTCTGATGGTTGATGCAAACATTACTGAAAGCTGCTGGCCTATGCATGATTTTACTGCAATATGATAATTCAATGAACAAGTAGGTGTACACATCTTACTAGTACATTGCTTGCTGAGTGTATTTTGTGCATACATAAACATTAAAATGTAGGGATTAAATGAGGATTATTCGAGGATTAGCATTAGAAAAGAAAGAAAAAAGGGTCAAATGCAAATGTGCAAGTTTCGTGGCGTCTCCTGCACGTTATACTTTTCTGCAGTTCAATTAGTACACAATCACATCCGATGGAACTCTGAAATAGGTCAGCTCTGATCATTCCAACCCCTAGACTGCTTTTTTTTAAATACAATCAAATCTTCTAATACCAATATGACTGTGATATTATGCAGTCCTGTTTTTTATACCAACTTTTTTACCATCATTCTTCACTTTTTGATCATACGTCCAAAGGTGAAGGGAAAACTACCGAATGATGCTGATAAGAATCAAAGGCATACAGAGCAGTGGTTCTCAACCCTGGTTTTGGAGGACCCCCTGTTTTAGTGATTTGCTGATCCAACACTACATACTTGTAAAGTGGCTGGTTAGATGGACAAAGTGTGTTGGAAACTAGGTAAAACACTAAAATGTGCAGGAAGGAGGTCCTCCAGGACCAGGGTGGGGAACTACTGCTATAGAGAAAAGGGCATTTCATCAATTATATAAACACTCCAGGCCTGCAACTTTCTAAATTCTGTACATTACTTATTTATTTATTCATATTTACTTTACTCTACCCAGCACTTGTTTACCACACATCATCAAGGTCCCATGTGTTCTCACATGGGTATGTCAGTGAAATACTGAACAGTAAACATGGCAGCAAAAAAGTTCCCATTTCCTGGTTCTGGAGTACCCCGTCCGGGACATTAGTCACCATGGTCTAATACACCCACTTCAACACCATAATGCATAGGACCAGGTCGCAGGGTTGTGAGCAACAGTTGTGATGGAAGTGTAAGTCAGTTCCAATACTGAAATGCTACATCATTAATCTCCTCTTTTGGGAACTCGATGTTCTTACATACAGAACAATAGCTTGGCGGAAGAATAAAATGTAGCTAACTAATCAACTAGTTTGCTTCTTCAAACTTGTGCTGGAGCCAAGAGGCTGTTGTAGCTAAAACGTAATGGAAGCTTATTTACAGAGTACCACACACCTACCAGTGTCACAGATATTAGTTGCTATGTGACATTAAATTAGCCTCTTGTGCAAAACTAAAGAAGCCAACTGGACACACCAAATGTGGAGGCAGCTCAGTTGTATATTTGGCGGGGGAACAGAGTGAGCTTTCGATTTTTTTTTTATTTATTTCTTTTTGGAAATTATTGCTTTAAAATAAGAGATGTTGACGTTCGAGATGGTAAACAACTCCATGTTAATAGAGAACTCTCATTAACCGGATGTTTCATAGAAAAGCATTTCTGTTACAGTGTCTGCTGCTGTGCTCTAAACCTGCTGAATCTTATTAGGACCAATTTGTCCTGTTACTTCACTAAATTCTCTAACATCAAAAAGAGCTCCCCCAGTGTCTCCAAAGGCCAGCTCTGTTTGCAACATAAAGTCTCATTTGTAAACGTCCACATAATCTGCTTTCAAGCATTAGTCATGGCAGACATAATCTGTTTCCCTCTCATTTCTTTAATTGCACTGAAAATTAACACATCTGTGTGAATGAAAGATATTTATAGGATGTGATAAAAGAAGTTGTGAAATATAATGGAGTTAAATGAATGCTTCTCAGTTATCAGCTAAGCTGGGGAGCCTAAACCTGCTCCTGGAGATCTAATACCCTACTAGTTCAGTTCCATTAAACCTTATTCAATTATTGAAAAACTTCGGGGGCATCTGAAAATTTGTCAGATGTGCTGGATGTGTCCAGGGTGGTAGACCTCCAGGACAAAGGGCCAGATTATCAAAAATGTTCAAATTTCCTCTTAAAATTTCCTTTAAAAATTATTTTAAAACAATGTTGAACTTCATGGCAGTCTCACATGTCCAATCCAGTGACTGTTTAGAATGTAAGCCAGTAAGGTATGCAAATTATCAGTTTATCATTTTATCTGTCTAGTGGCAGATATAGTTCTGTCCTTCTACAGAAATCCTTGCTGGTTACAAAAGGAGGTGAGTCAACAATATTTTGGCACTACTGAAAAAAATCCCAGCAAATGAGAAGCTCTGAGCAGGTGCAGTAGCCAAAGCAAGCCAGAATTTTTTGTGCATTATTGAGCCAAATTCTACAAACTATTCATGACGCTTTGGTCAAATTGTATCAGTGATTGAAACTTTAGAGTCTGGTCTTATGTGACTGGCAATAACTGCCCAGCAGCGTTGCAAAGATGGCCTCCAAGTGAACGGTTTTTAGACTTCAAGAGAATATCTGAGAACGTCTTAAAGAGTTTTTTCCCCCCAACATCTGCATTCATAATTCTTATGAATCTATTTCTATTTATCATAAGATTATTTATAACTATTTTGTGTACTTTGTGTATCTGACCCCAGGACTGAGCATCCCTGCTCCACAGCAATAGCTTATTACCATTTTAAGAAGCCAACTGAACTGCTTTCACTTGATGGGTCATGACATAAAAAACAAACACCTGAAATTGGGAATCAAAAGCTGAAGCTCTTGAGAAATGAAACAAATAGTCTTGCTGGTTCTACATGATGCCATCTATATGTGCTATGATTCGGACACCAGTATCTAGTGCCGCACCTGAAGTCATCTGCACTTCATTTTCATAGGAGGAGCCCTTAGAACAGCTACATAGCCAACTATGTACCCAACAGGAATGTTCCTGTAAAATACAGCACTGTAAAGTTCAACAGTTTATTTTAGTCTCCTGAGTGAAAAAGTCATCCAAAGGAAAATGATAAGAAGAAAATGTTCATGCACCAGCGTTATCGGTCTATAGACTCTGAACAGTGTGTGCCTCTCACTGATTCAAATGCCATACAATCATAGCAAGAGCCATGCGGTGCCAAGCAAACAATGTGTGACAGTCTGTCAGACCGTGCACTATGGGTGGGAAGATCTGCAACAGTCAGACTGAATGACAGGGGTAGAGGGACAGACACTGCAGCACTGTTAAAGGCGTTGCGATGCTGCAGTAGGTTATTGATCTGTTTTCGGACTGGGGGACACTCGAAGAGGAGTGGCACTGCTGAAATCCAGGAAGAAGGGCCCTTCCTGTTTGGGCAGGAAGGTAGATGGGATGACCTTGTAAGTGCCTGCAGGAACTTGGTCCATCTCCAAACAGCAGAAGCCACACCTGACAAGAGAGATTAAGGAGAGAAATAAACAATATGTACAGATGTGGTCAGACATTTATTCAAATCAAATCAAAATTTATTTTTATAGCACTCTTCACAACTGAAGTTGTCACAGAGCAGCTTCACAGAAATAAAATTAATTGATAAATAAATAAATAAGAAAGGTTAAAACAGAAACAAAGTATAAATGACAGATCCCCTAGTGAGCAAGCCACATGGCGACAGTGGCAAGGAAAAACTCCCTCAGCTGGAGGAAGAAACCTTGGCAGGAACCAGGCTCACAAGGGGAGGACCCATCAAACTACTTATACATAGTTAGGGGACACTGGACCCCTACATCTCTGTTCTATTACTCGGGTATTGAAGTAATGTTAGTTCTCTGGTGGACATAATATTAACAGTAGATTTCTACAGTTGGTGATGGTGGGTGAGCAGCTAGTCCATGGCAGTGTGGGAAACTAGTCCACACTCTTCACAGGCTATATAAAGGCAATATTAGTAGAATTAGAAAAAAGAGGAATTTGCTGCTTAATGTTTGGGTCAGAATCAATGAACCTTAGAGCACACCTAATACTTGGTTAAAATGTTACATAGATGTTTCACCTTCATCAGATCCTTTTGGTAGCCATCGAAAAGCTTTTGGCAGAGCTCTGCCAGAGCTCATGCAAAACATGAACCCTTAATGTAATATCTATGGTTCTATTGCCTTTGACTATTTTGAACTGCTCTCTCTTTCTCTGTGCCTGTTCCAAGGAAAAACAGGACCTACCTGTAGTCCCCACTGGCCTTCCTCTGGAAAGCTGGATCTCCTGAAGCAGACATGGGCACAACCTCAAAGCCCACACTGTACTGCCTGCCACAAGACACCCAACAACATTCACATCAACATGTAGTCAAATCACCTCACAATAAAGAGACTTTACTCCTACTAATGTTTATGATATGGTTTTACTGGGGTGCTACAACAGAAGACCCCTAATGCTACATGCAATACTGACAGTTTGTTTAAGGTAGTCTGTGTAACAGTTGTTTACCAGTCTTGGAAGATCAATATCTGACAATATCAGTGTTCTTCTGATTGTGCCATGGGGTGTGCTCTGGGGTGTGCCCCAATTGCATGCATTAACACTAAATATTTTTGCAGAATGCAATATATCTAGATGTCAAATTTTAGTATACTCCAATATCCAAATTATCCAAATTTGAAAGAACCTCTTTTGGAGGTGTGGCACGGAACTGGGATGTGTGGATTGGGACTGTTTGGGACTGGTGGATTTACATGGGCAGACAGTTTTACCTTGAGCCTCGGAGCTCGATAAGCAAAGGTCCTGATTTCTCCAGAGTACACTGGTAGCTGGGGTTGTACTTGTATGTGTCCCTGTAATTCCCACAGCCTCCTGCAGTGATCCCTTTCCACTGTCCATTCATCTGCAAAGACGTATTTTCTTAGTATAAAAAAAGCAGTGCAGCATAACTACAGATGTCACAGTAAAGATAATTATTGGTACAGCACATGCTTACCCTTTTGGTGTACGTGAATGGTGTTGGAATTTTGGCAAAATTAAATTTGCACACTGAGTAGACCTGATAAGGAAATCAGAACATTTATAAGAAACAGTACTGGGTAAACTGCATTCAAACTGCATTGTGCTTGATTTCCACGAGTCTCTCAATAATACTAATTTCATGTCACTATGGTTTTCAAAAATATTTTTTAAATAAACAAGAAATACAATGAGAGTGTATATTATATCAAACTCTCAAACAAAACAGATTTTTGAGCAGACAATAATCTATTCTAATGAAAATGAGCTCCAGGCCAGTTTGGAGTAAAGGTCTGTGTTGTACAATGTTTTCCCCCCGTTTGATCTTCTACAAAATGTCAGCACATAGAAGTATCACATTATACATTTTTGTACTATATAAATGTGAAGATAAAAGAGAAAGAGTTACCCTTAGTGTGTAGTTGATTGTATTTTGCTTTTCATATTGAGACACCACCAGTGTAAAAGTGTGAGTTCCTGCACTGGTCAGCTTGATCTTGGTCAGGTAATGTGGGCTGTTGATTCGAATGCCATCAATATAAGGTGGAGGATCAGCTACAAAGACAAAGACAATGACTAACATAGATCTGGAATTTAATACACAGCAAGTAAACGGTTATAAACACAATTATCTTGATTCCAAAAGAGTGATTGTATTGAAGTACCTGGATAATAGACTTTCTTTCCATCAGTCTTGTAAACAACCAAAGTGATGAACTCCCGGTTTTGAGCAAAGTCATCCTTGAAGATGAAAGACACATATGCATAATATCACAGTTAAACTCATTTTGTAGTTGCATTCAGTTCATCTAGGCTGTGATTAAACAAGCTAGGTAGAGGTTGTTGTCATTTCTGACAGCACCTTGTCAGTGATGTGTCTTGTTAGCAGCACCCACACTGCAGCACCCCCTTGTGGACACTGCACCTCCAACTTGTACTGAGGGTTGTTGGCCAAGCTATAGGCATCTTTCACTGGGCCCTGTTTTGCATCCCAGCTACTGCAAAGGCAATGCAGAAAACACAGCTGAGCATGCATTCATCCCAGCAACTAATTTTGCTTTCATTTACTTTTCTTGATTCATACTTCAAAAATAAATGTATTGCAAGGAAGAGGATTCATATTAAGGTTGCAGCTCAATCAGGATAGGGGAGTTAAAGACCCCTTGACCCATGCCTCATTTGGTAGTCAGTGACACGACCACCAAATAAGAAACTCAAAGTCTAAGCTGTTACCTATGGGCACAGTTAATTCAATATTCATCCCACCATTACCCTGTGGTAAACATATGTTCTGAAACAAATATTTTTGCTCATTTTCCCTACCCTTGAACTGTCAATCAGCCATAACATTAAAACCTAATAAAAGCCTAGTATATTTTATGTTCACCATGTCCTACCAAAACAGCTGTGACCAATCAAGGCATGGCCTCCACAAACCATCTTAACACTTCCTGTTGTTTCTGGCAAGTCCTCTCCGAATTCACTGGTTGTCCTTTCACTGCCAACTAAGACCTGCCCAATGTTTTAGGGATGGTGTGACCCAGGTGTCTAGCAATGACAATCTGGCTCATCTAATCAGTTAGACCCTTATGCTTTTTCCTGCTACACATTCAAGAACTAACTGTTCACCCCTGCATAACATATATCTCACTTCTTGATGGCCACTAATGCAGGGCTCCAAACTATCTTTTTCACAACCATCCGAGAAGCGTCCCAAAACCTTCTGTCAGTTGTCCCAGATATCTCCCATCTTTTAATATAATGACATTTTTAATTATTAATTTCAGATTTATACTGCCATGTTATCAGCTGTTTGAGTTTTCTTGGCTTATATATTTATGACTAGTTAAGAGCAACTGCTGTTAAGAGCAACACTGTTACACAAATACACCATAATTTCAATTACAATATATTTTCACACAGTGGAATAATACTAATATGCAAGAGAAATGTAGACCAACAATTCATAACAGTGTGTCAGATAATCAGTTTCCTCATTTATCAGATAACTGTTGTAAAATGTCTTTCTGTGAGAAGCCCACTCCTCAGTTTTTACAACAGTTCTCTACATCTGTTCTACACAACTGTAGCCCCTTCACACACACAATATAAACTATTTTTTTTTTATAAATAATACAGCTGCACAGTGGGATTGAAACAAGTTGATTTCTTAACACTGTTCTTTCCTAAATTATACCCAGTGACAGCAATAATGGAGCTTTGATATCACTAATTTGTGACTTCACAAGCTTTCACATGAGCTTAAAATGACAGATGGTCATTTTCATTTTCATGAAGTGAAAATCATTAGCAAGACATTCATTAACCTGTAAGTTTCATTTAGTTTTGGTGGTGCTTTATTGGTTTGTTAATGCCACCAACACTTGCTTTGTGGATTCAGGGTTAAAATGCATCTCATTGTCTCTCTCTGGAATTTAATGCAAAACAGATAATAAACACCTTAAAAGCAAAAGATTCCACCTTAAAAACCCAAAGACACTATGAGAGGCAAAGTTCCAAGTCTATTGGCTAGTCTGTTCACCAAGTGGCCGTCTTTACCACAGAGCTGGGCAGTGAAGCAATAAGAGGACTGACTCTTTTTGTTGAAGGGCGGAGTTCACCTGAAGATGTCATTTTTGCCATGCTGATGGGCAATAAGCAGCAAGATGATTGACCTTTTGATTTGACCTAGTTGGTGGTTTTCTCAAGTGTGTCTGCATTTACCGCACACAGTGAGGTCATCCCAAAAGCATGTTATACTCCCACACATGACAAAGCTTGTTGGATTACATGGGACACTTGGTAAAGTTGCCAATTTTTTACAACCCCAATTTCAATTAAGTTGGAATGTTGTGTAAAACAAATAAAAACAGAATACGATGATTGCAAATCACTTTCAACCTATATTCAATTGAATACACTACAAAGATATTTAATATTCAAATGGACAAACTTTATTGTTTTTTGCAAATATTCACTCATTTTGAATTTAATGCCTGTAACACGTTCCAAAAAAAGTTGGGACAGAGGCACAAAAGACTGGGAAAGTTGAGGAATCCTCAAAAAACACCTGTTTGGAACGTTCTCTAGGAGAACAGGTTAATTGGAAACAGGTGAGTGTCATTACTGGGTATAAAAGGAGCGTCCCCAAAAGGCTCAGGCATTCACAAGCAAGGATGGGATGAGTTTCACCACTTTGTGAACAACTGTGTGAGCAGAGAGTCCAACAGCAAGGAATTTTGGGATTTCATCATTTACAGTCCATAATATCATCAAAAGAATCATAGAATCTGGAGAAATCTCTGCAAGCAAGTGGCAAGGCTGAAAACCAACACTGAATGCCCGTTACCTTTGATCCCTTAGATAGCACTGCATTAAAAACCAACATCATTCTGTAATGGATATTACCACATGGGCAAGTAATATAGTTTGTCGCTCCACCTACAATTGCAAGTTAAATTTCTACCATGCAAAGCAAAAGCTATATCAACAACACCCAGAACATCTCTGGATCTCAGCATCTGAGATGGACTCACACAAAGTGGGAAAGTGTCCTGTGGACTGATGAGTCCACATTTCAAACTGTTATTGGAAATCATGGATGTTGTGTCCTCCGGGCCATAGAGGAGTGCGCAAAAGAGTGCGGGTACTAGACTGGTCTGTCTGCAGTCCAGACCTGTCTCCCATGTTAAAAATGTGTGATGCATAATGAAGCAAAATACGACAGCAAAGACCCCAGACTGTTGAGCAACTGAAGTTGTCCATCAAGCAAGAATGCAAACAATTCCATCTACAAACAATTAGTGTCCTCAGTTACCAAATGCTTTTTGAGTGTTGTTAAAAGGAAAGGTGATATAACACAGTGGTAAACATGCCCCGTCACAACTTTTTTGGGAACATGTTACAGGCATCATTTTCAAAATGAGTGAATATGTGCAAAAAACAATAAAGTTTATCTGTTTGAACATTAAATATCTTGTCCTTGTAGTGTATTCAATTGAATATAGGCTGAAAAGGATTTGCAAATCATCAAATTCTGTATTTATTTGTTTTACACACATAAACTTTATTTGAATTGGGGTTGCATGCCAATGTAATGCACAGGGATGTTATCTTGTCTTCATGAAGCACATAGCAATATTCCTACTGACATATCAAAATTCAAATGATACATAGACACAGAAGTGAGACTGTAAGATTCAGACTGTAAACAAAATTAAATTTACCTAATGGGCAAACAGCATTGACCTAGGACTTGTCTTAAGGTTAGCAGTAAAAATATGATATGATGGCATGTCGTCACAGGTCAATGTTTACAAACCACTCAAATTTAAAAAGATAAAGCCATCCAGCTTCATAATTGCAAAATTCATCTTTAGGAAGCTGACCTGTGTATGCAGGAAGACTCTTTAAACAGACTAGGATTCCAGCTCAGGTAGATGACATCATAGTATTGGCACAAATCCTCCCAGATGATCCAGAAAACTCCTTAAAAATACAGTCCCAAGTTACTTTACAGTTCTACTGTGTAATTAATTCATCTAATTTTTCTTGATGTTAAAGACATAGAAGTTATTCTCTGACCGTTATCAAATTTCTGTGCAGTTTTGGGGTCAAAGTTGAGGTATTTCAGCAGATCAGGAGTCCAGTTCTTCTCATCACGCTCACTGTAACGGCCCTTCCACCTGAGATGGCTCCAAGGGTTCTTCAGTTGCAGGAAGCGCTTACCCTGGAGTTCGTAACAACAAAATTATATTTGGTAGCATGGAAATTAGACACCTTGGTTAGGAAGCCAAGACTTCAGACAATGATTTACTGGCTATGCAATACATAGGCTGTATTTAGAATATCAGTTGAATAGGTATATTTTTATATATCTATGTTGGCAATTAGAAACAAAAATGCTTTATTTCACCAATTATCTTAGACATACAAGTTTTCTTGGTGAGAGCACAGATGTACGAGGTAACAATCATACAGATTATTTACAACTATGACATCAAGATGAAAAGTATAATAAAATATAATAAATACAAAAAGAATAGAATAATAAAGAGCCTATGATGTGTATATGGGTATACTGTACATATGTATAGTAAAGTAGAAGTATACTACATAGAGCTATTATATAGAGAATATAGGAATGATACAAGCAGTGCAAATGAGCAATGAAGTGAGAATCAGTGCTGTGAGTGAGTCAGGAAGAGTCAGGGATACAGTTCAAGAACAGTTCAAGGAGCAAGGTGCAGTGGGGTGTGGAGGGGGGTGTTTCACAGTGGGTTTCTTGGTGACATTGTCATTTGTATACAGACTGAAGAAAAGGGGTGGGAGCACACAACAATGTGGTACTCCAGTACTCCAGAGGTCTACTGTATGGCCACTGAACAATCTATTAATCGTTCATCCAAATGAAATAATGCCAAATGAAAAGTCAGTAGAAGAGAAAACAAAAACATCAGGGAATAAATCTGACCTTGTGTTCCCTGATGTCCAGCACAGCATAGGCATGTGTGGGCACTAAGCCCCACTTCTCTCCTTCCTCCTCTGTCATGACGCCTGTCGCTGTTGTTATAAGGACGTCTCCTCTGTGAAACCTGCCAAAGTGAAATCCACAACAGACAATTTCTCTCAAAATATCCGTCAGCTGAAAGAATACACACGTTTAATGACAGCAGTAGAAGTCTGTGATAGCAGATTTAAATGTCTGTCCGTGATCTTGTGCTCACCTTTGGTAAAGCATGCGGAAAGTGTCGTCCTTGCTGAAGGACTGATTGTCTGAGTGCATGGCAATACGCTCTGGAATCCAGCCAGTCAGCGCATGCAGATCAATATTCTACAAATAAAAAGAGACAAACTCACTGAAAGGAAAAAGCTTAATAGATATTAGACATACAGATACTGCCTAATTAATACAGAATTCCATTCCATAACAATGTTATTTGTGGTTTATTCTTACAGAATTCGAGCCCGGGAAATCATATCCCCCCATCACTTTCATGTAGGCCTTCTCTATGAGGGAAACCCACAGCTCATTCCGGTTACTTGAGTAGGAGCAGAGCAGCTCACCGTTGCGGTCCACAGGAAGGAAATCATCAATGATCACCTGTAGAAAAAATCTTTTTAATATATCTTTGTGAAAATGCTGGCACTGGAAATTGTTAATGAAAGAAATAATGCAATGATGCATGCAAATAATTCCATTTATTATTTACAAAGCTTGGAATCATTGTTCAAAAGTTTGAAATGTATGTTATTTATAAAATAGTAGTAAATAAAAATAAGAATTTTAGAGTCTAGTGAATAGAGCTGTGAAAAACAACTATCTTGTTCTTACCAATATATTTAAAATATCAAATAAAATGTTTAAATACTCCCTCAATGACTATTATATATTATATATTTAAGTCTACAGTGTATATTCGCAATCCAGTCCCACAGTGACAAAATTTTATCTCAAATGATATAAAAAGCTGGAGCAAAACTGTTGATGGCCTGAAAAGGCTGATTGGCAGTTTTTTAAATCAGTAATAAATATGTAATTCATTATTTATTGTTTATGATATTTTTTATAATTATTATAAATAATTTAAAAAAAAAAAAAATAAATTGCCATGATTCAAAACTTTTGAACAGTAGAAGCATAGATCACAAAAAGACCACAGCATCTGTACCTTCCTAGGGACTCCATTTATGTGCAGTTTCACCATGTATTTCCCACATGGATTATACTCTGGCTCCCCCTTCCTATTCTGTGGGTAAATGACGCTGGAAATCACACAGACACTGTAAATGTCATGTTGTCACTATGTTACTTTGTCATCCATTACTAGGGTGTGCTGCGAGAGTGCTCAGGATGCAACATGATTAATGATTTCATGGTTTTCAAGATTTTGAACAGAAATCTCTACAATCTGTGACTATAGATCATCTGCAGTGTGACTGTACCTGGTGATTAACTTCTTGTTGAAGCGTCTTTCATATGCAGCGCTAATGGCCAAAGAGGCGACAAAAGAACAGTCTGATACTACCGTCTGCATAAACAAACAACAACATACTGCAATTTAAACGGCTGCTTTCAAAACTCAGGAGTTGTTTCATGGTTCTAAAGCACAGGGAAGAGCAGCACCTGTTTGATGCTGAAGCTGGACACAGTGAAAATCATGGTGGGGTTGTTGCAGATGTCATCAGGTCGGATCCAGCGAGAGAAAATGGCAGTCTGTTTAGGGGACAGGGCCAGCTTTCCACACTTGTCCCTTTAGAATAACAAACAATGTTCTTTCTGTGCAAATCTTTGAAACTAGAGCTCTTACAGTAAATGTAATAAACATGTACATGTTAACCTCAATTCCAGTTCTTCTCTTCTCTCCTAACTGCATTTATTACCCAATAGTGTGACTGTATTTATCTGATAATCCAGAGTAGTTTCTGAATGTGTCTAAATATTAATTACTAATATACTAATATATAAATAACATTGAATAATAGGCCAAGAGTTTTGTAGCAATTATAGAATGTATTTTTGTACTTTGTTATCGGACAATGCTAATGATTCTCAGGGGAAAAAAAACTTACGAGAATGGAACCGGAAAGGCAAAGCGTTCCCTTAGGTCAACATTCATGAATGGCACATATTCAATTCCATTTATCTTGGACGTTTTCCTTCAATACACAAACAAAATGAGATTGCATTTGACACACAGTGGCATGCAAAAATGTGGGTACCCCGGTCAAAATATGTTAATTTGAATAGTGAAAAACCTCTAATACTCTCCTCACCTGAGCACCTCTATCTCCTCTGGCATGTACCGCTGACCCTGCGGCTCACTGGACTGCACTGCTCGGACTGGCTGTGGCTTATCATTGAGTGAGAAGTCTGGACCCAGGGGTAGGTACTGCCTCAATGGAGCAGGGCCTTTTGAAGTGGAGGCACTGGCCTTTTCCTGGGATGTGGTTTTAGAAAGGGAGTCTTTCAGTCCTTCTGCCCTGAATGACATGAATAAGGAAAATAACAAAACAAAGTAGCTATAATTAAAAATAAACAGCAGCTGATCTTGCATCAACTAGATCACAGAACGACAAGCAAACAAGGCAAAAAACTGAACTGCAACTAAGCCTGTTAGCATACAAACCTATAATAATAAGAATGGTTTAAAATACTATTTGTATAAAATGTTATAGCGAGCACAAAAATCTACTGCTAGTGAGCCAATGAAACTAAAACTGGCAATTGTTTAGTTTAATTAACTGATGAAAAGAATAAACAAAACATTTTTGAGACAACGTGATCATGGGAGTCACACTTCCACCAAAGGCAAAATTTATCTCTTTTTCCTCTCAAAATGATTTACTCTCTCCTCGGCTGCCTTCCATTTAATAACAATATACCATGTATTTCTTGTACTATTAATTCCATTAAATCCCATAATTAGTCTTCTAGTAAATTCAGTGAATTTCATGTGATCAGACATAAAGTAAAAGAGCATCTTTCCCTATTTAAACAAACATTTTACCCTGTACATTGCATTACATTATAAATATTCCACAATTCCTTGTTTACCTGTCTAGTGCTTGGCGTGCCAACTGTTTCAATTTGCCCTGTAGTGCTTGATCTGAAGTCTCATTGGACTGCAGTAGAGAGGGAGAAAGGAGAATGGAACTCAGTGAAGCCATCAATCATGAGACAGGAAACCATGCTTCATACCCATCCTCTAACATCGATTACAAAACTGACCTGTTACTGACCTGTCAGCTATTTGGGTGCCCAGCAGAACAAACAGTGCTTATGCTTTACCTAAAAATTTTCCATTACATAACATGAATTATCTACCACTTTGTGCGTACACAATGCTACCTGCTACATGAAGCTGTTAAAAGCTTTAACTGTGGTTTAACCCGTATTATGCAAATGTGCCCTTGATTTTTTTGTCACACATTCTGTCATCAGGCACTGCTGTGCCACAAACCACAAAAAAACACACAAAATCCATCCTTATATCTATTGGATATAAAATTACAAACAAACAGACCTTTTCACCAGCAAAAAATCAATGACTCACTGCTTGTATGCACAGCTCCACAGCCTGTGAGTAGAGTTCAATGGCCTCATCACTGTTGCCCTTCTCATCCTCCTCAAAGGCTTGGGTCACTAGGAAGTATGCCCGCTCAAGGTCCAGCTGATGCTTGGTTTTTAACGGATCACTGCTCTGGGCTTGAACTGGTGAAATTTATTTAGGAAGTTTAAAAGACTAGAACCAAAGCATCCATGGATTTAGACAGAAACAGACTAACAAAAGAAATGCTACAATGTATTAGGTAACTTATAATTTTAAGGTAATGCAGATGCAAAGGTGTGGTGTGCTACTGGTGTGCTTACTCAGAAACTGACGCCTTACTGTCAAGAGAAGTGAGTCAGGTTTCTTAATATTGGGACAGGGCTATCATATATCTATTCACTCAAAGAAAACTGGAGACTGTTAAGTCTTTTATTCACAGCAGTAGTAAGACAAGTGGACACTCTCAGGGAGTGCAAAGATTCTGACAATGTAGCTCCTTTCTGAAAGTCACACCCATATTCTTACCAAGCCTTGGTTAGAGCAAGCATTACTGAAGCACAAACAATGTAAAGTTCATACACTCCATTCCCTCCACAGTGAAACCATAACTACACTGTTCCCCTATGCTGAGGGGAACCCTAACGTGTTTTTCAAAAACCTAAAATTGAACCTCTCAAATACATCCAGGTCTGTATTTGACTTTAAAGTAACTAACTAGTTGTACGCTTTGCCATCACACAGTAGACAAAGTCTGGAAAGAGCATGAATTGCAGATGTGTTCCAGACAGTCTTACTATATCCCAATATTTCACGGAAGCACTTACCGGCATTGAGTAAAGTCTGTACTCGTTCTAGGTACTCGTTCACTTTTCCTTGAATGTTTTCCAGTTTTGACCCTGCCATGCCAGCATAGATGAGTGCTTGTGCTGCTTCCTAAAAACAAATTAAAGGGAAAAATTAAAATTAGGACACCTCATGGATACCTCTGTCTTTTTTGATATATTTAAACATATGGACATTTGATCTTCATTTTAATTGTAGAGATGGATGTGATATAATTAAATACACAATGAATAAATGTCATTTGCAAAATGTAAGTAATAGAAATTAAATTTTCTTGTGAGGAAAACATTAGGACACCTTATGTCCTAATAGCTGGTATCTACTTCCTTGGCTGGAATAATGTCAATTAGATGTTTCCTATAAATGTCTACCAGTCAATACAATATTCTTTCAGCTGTGTGATATTTCAGCATTAATCTTTGTACAGACAGTCTTACATTTTCCTCATGCCCCCTCTAATACATGATTTCATATTGGTTTCTATGATGGAGAACTCTCCAGGTCCTGCTGAATCAATGCAGTCCAAAACCATGACACATCCTCCTCCATGCTTCACAGCTGGTATGAAGTTCTTGTGCTCAAATGCTGTTTGGTTTGAACTGTGTGTATGTCTGTTACTGTGCCCAAATAATTTAACTTTGGAGTCCTCTGTCCATCTGTCTCTGTGTTCCCTAGCAAACTTTAGTCTGCCCAAACTTGTTTGTGATCTCTTTCTGATGGTAGTTGCACATTGATATCAACTGTGGTAAGAGGAATCTGTAGGCCCTATGATGACATGTTTACTCATCTTGTGGTCTGTTCTTTGGCTGAACTTGCTAGGACGGCCTGACCTGGCCAAGTTGTCAGTTGTTTAAAATGTTCTCCTATTGTAATGTTTTTTCCGGACAGTGGAATGTCAGATTTCTTGTTGTTAAGAGATCTTTTCAAATCCATTCCAAGACTCTGCATTTACAACCTTCTTTCTGAAGCCCTTAGAGAGCTTTTTGGATCTTGCCAACAAAGAGCAAACAAAGCTAATGTCTTTAAACAGAACAGCCTCTCCAAAGTCCTCTAAAATGACGGTCAAAACATTTGCAGCTAATGTGCTACACTTGATTCAAATCTCAGGCCATTTAAGTAATAATAAAGAGAGAACTCTTCACATTTCTAACAATTACATTTTACAAAGACATTTATTCACTTTAGTGTTTATATTAACACCACCTGTCATAGTTAAATTAAAGAACAAATGTCCATATGTTTAAACTAATTTGCATTTAATAGGCATCCTAACTTTGTCACGTGACTGTGTGTGTGTGTGTGTATGCGCGTGTTCTCAAGATCACATTAATAATAACCTACCACTTCTATATGTTTTTGAGTGTTGTGTTGGGTTGTGGAAGTTGTGAAAGTGAATAGATAAACTGTTACTTAGCTGTGAGTCTATAAGTGAGAGGAGCTGTAACAAACTGGAGTTGCTGATACCCACCACTGGGACCAGCTGAAACTCACCTTGTAAAAGAAAATCGCCTCATTGTATTTCCCTTTCTGGTCGTGTAACACCGCTGATTTAGCAAATTTCACAGCATCAAGCTCCAACACACTACAATCCATGTTACCTCCTGCAGTGCACAGAGGACCGCTCTGTCCCTGACAGTCTCCGAGTCTGAAAGAGCTCCTGCAGTCCAGAGAGGACCACTCTGTCTCTATCTCTCAGTCTGTAAGTCTGTTTGTCTGTCTACCCTCTATCTTTTTCTGTGTGTGTGTGTGTGTGTGTGTGTGTGTGTTTCTGTCTGTCTGTCTCTCTCTCTCTCTCTCTCTCTCTCTCTCTCTCTCTCTCTCTCTACGTTTTCTTCTTCATGGTAGCTTAGCTAACACCCAGGCTAAACACAAGCTAGCTAAGTTAACATACAAACCAGCTTCTTTATCAAACAGCAGCGAAATCCCACTTTGTCAGTTTCCAGTAATTAAAAGATGTCAAAACCGGGTCTTTTATCGAACATTTCCACCGTAAAAATAGCGCCGGAGGGAGAGAAAGTGCAGAGCTAACTGAGCTTCAGTCAATAACAAACCGACCACAGCGCACTTCCGCCTGGGGGCGTTTCCCCCGTTACCCTGGAAACACCTGCCCGAGCCGCTCTGCGCCGCCTCAGACCGTTAACGACACACAAGCGTCTCCTCCGAGAGCAGCGAGTCAATGATTCAAACCGTTCACACTGGATTTGAATCAGTTCAAATCAAACGAGTCAGATGAAAAGAACCGAATCTTTTCAAATGAAATAAATCCCTTACAATGAAATTAATTACTTAAAAGAACGGAGGTTATCAAATATGTCCTATTGCCACCTAATTTGATGCTTTAGCCTATGAGAATGCCTTTCCTAC
Organism: Acestrorhynchus altus; assembly: GCA_034509495.1. NCBI lineage: Eukaryota > Metazoa > Chordata > Actinopteri > Characiformes > Acestrorhynchidae > Acestrorhynchus > Acestrorhynchus altus. The sequence continues at coordinate 11,081,681 of CM067507.1, read as the reverse complement.
AGTTTAATCGAGACAGCTGTAGGACACATTTTACAGAATAGTTGAATACATAAATGTGATGAATTTGTTTAATTCAGCTGCTAAAATCTTTAATTAAATATTTTTATTTATAAATAAAACAATGGTCTAATAAAATTAGTTAAGCTCGTTGTCCTAATAATATAATATAATATAATAATATAGCATAATGTTTGAAATTATAAGTTTCTATCTATAAGTTTTAAGATATTGAGTCTTTGTAAATTGACATATATGGGGAAAAAACATTCAGTTCAAAAAGAATCCAAATTAAAACACCCATGACATACTATTACGATGTTTTCACAAATTATGAATAAGTAAATAACTCAATTTTGATCAAACATATCAGATAGAACCTCATAGTACCAAGGGGACGATATAAGTTATTGGGTCTGTATATGTGCTCTTACTAGCCTACATAAACGTTAGTAAGAGCCTATATATATATATAGGCTGTAGATGGCGCTATAACACAAAAGAAAAACCCAATGCTATTTTCAATAGTAAGTACAACATTGAATATTATTTAAGGCCTCTATACTTTCTTTGTAACATCAAATAGTGTTCTTTAACAATTAAAATGTCATTATTAAACCATCATATAAGAAAGAAATTTATTTAATATCTAATATCTCAACGACTTGTATGCCATCAACAATTAATAGGATTATGTACCACAAATTAATTTTTGTTTCTGGTTCAACCTGCTGCCCTCAAGAACAAGGAACCAGAGCTCGGGCCAGTTCCACAAGACTGCAAAACAGTTTCATCCACCAGGCTGTCAGGATACTGAACTACTACCTCCCCCCTGGCCACTGTACCTTAACACTCCCTTAACCAAAAAAATCTACCTCAGCTGGTTGCAAATAAGACTCAAATAACACTTCAATGTAGCATATTCTTACATCTGCTGCTATCAGCACTACATTGCATGTTTTTGCACTACTTCTGTACCTGTACTGCTGCTGTACATCCTATCCGCTGCTCTTCTGCACATTATTCATTATCTGTTGCACTTCGCACATTGGAAATGAGTGGGTTTCTTTTGTGTTTTTGTTTGTTTTTTATATATATATATATATATATATATATATATATATATATATATATATATATATATATATATAGTTTATGTCTATGGTTTATACATACCCTCATTCCAATTAAAACCTTCTGAATAGTTGAGGTATAAGTGTGTGCTTGTGTGTGCTTATAAACTGCTGTGGTCTTGGTCAGTTTCCCAGTAATTTAAAACTGAAAATGTTGATGTTCCTTGTCAACAAGACTAAAACAAATACACAAATTATTTATGTATTCTTAGTTTTTTTTATATTCTTAGTTTCGTGTCAAATGAAGCACACAGATGATTTAGTTTACTTGTGTTTACTCTGTAAACAGGATTAGTATGGGTACCTACTGTGAATTTTATATAGGGAGAGGCTGTAAGAGAGGGGGGAGAAATATAACAATTTTACACTGGAGTTCAGGTGCTTATACTGTGGTATAAATATAGACTCCCTCTCTGATTAGGGAAGATAGAACTAGATATGGCAGTTTCAGAAAAAGGGATGAGAGGTGGTGGTGAGTTGCAGAAACAAAAGGTAGAGATACAATTGTGTTAGAGTAGGAGGGGTATCAAGCAGGACTTCCATATTTGTATCAGAAGACAGAAACATACTTCAATATACGTTTATTTGAACATATTTTATTTACTTGGGCCATTTGAGTGGACTGTTCAAAATGACAAAACATAAAAGACAGTATTCCAACTGGTGTACAAAGATCAAACCGAATATTAGATAGTATGATATGGCAGCAACAAAATATACACCAACAAAATAATGATGCAATAATTTGTATATGGAACAAAAATCTGAAAAATAATAAAATAAAATAATAAAATCCAGTGTAATTTGAATTTTTTTTGTAATATGACCCTCTGTCTTCTTCGCTGTGTCTCTAAATTTCATTTATCATGGAAACCACTTGTTAACTTGTAAAACAAGGCAAAGGAATGCATCCTAGCAGAGAAAGTGGTTCTGTCTGAGGACGTTCATTACCTGAGACAAGCCATTCACTGTACAATAGCAGTAAAAAAAAAATGTGATGCCTAAAAATCTTTTTGATGACCAAATGTCATACACTGACGTTTAGTGGATAAATTGGATTTGTTTGAAAGGATCTATCCATCCTTTTAAGGAGTGAGAATGTTCAGGAGATGTCATGAACAAAATTATCAGCAGATTTATACAGTACTGAGAACTTGAACAACTTTTATCAACCATGTGGAATTAGGGAATCAGTTGATTTAGGTGATTAAAAAAAAAACTTTGAAAATGTACCAAAGCATTGTGAAGCGTCATGGCTAGATAACCTATAAAATATGGATTAGCACAGTTTTTATTTTCTCTGATTTTTAATGTGTAACAGTGGTCATTACGAAAAAGCTAGGTGTTTCAATTACTACTACATCCTAACAGCTACAAAATAAATCAAAATAGGTAAAGAGGTATTAAAATTTGCCTTTGGACAGTGTCTTTAAAATCCTTTGCATAAATGACCTGTTTGTAAGTTCACTATACTGTCTCACCTGGTAGACATACTTGTCCACGAAAGCGTAGTCAAAGTTGTCGGCTTTTCCTGAGACCAGCTGGCAAACACCTGTCTCATCAGGGTCACCCACAGTAAGAGCAAATAGGTTGATCCTCTGAGACCTCAAAGTTGCTGCAGCTAGTGGCAAATTTTCACGAGATGTGGGCCCAGTTCTGCCGTCTGTAAAAGTGACCACAATGCGGGAAACATTGGCCTGCCATTCCTTCTGGACCACCCTAGACAAGAAGCCAAGGGCTGCAGGGAGATCAGCTGAGCCATTCATGAAGCTCACATTTTTCAGTCTGGTCACAACATCTTCCATGTTATTGGTGAATGGGACCTCCACTATTTGCTGCTGGGGACCACTGTACTGGACAACACACACACGCACCAGGCTATGTCCTTTTGTTGAAAAGAGCTTTGAAGCCATGTTTGCCACAAAGTCTCTGGATGTTTTAAAGTTTATGTTGCCCACACTAGAGGATCCATCCAGCATAAACACAACATCCATGTCTTCTCTGATATCAGCTGGGGGAACATCATAGCTTTAGCAAGCACTCCACACTTTACCTAGCATTCTACTACAATGTGACATTGGTATGATTCAAATTACCTCTGCAGACGTCCTTTTCATCTTGCTTTTCTGAAATATGACAGAAAACTAACATCACTGTCATAGGACTGTAAGAAATATCAAATGATCAAACTTTCTCTGCCCCAGAAGGAGAAACAGCAGATATTAAAAAAAAATATTTGAGAATTGAGGGCCTGAATTAGTCTGAGCCAACAAATCTGTATATAAAAAAATTAGATCACTGTAGAATTAAGACATTTTTACCTGTTGAGCTTGTGCTACAGTACTTTGTGGCCTGCTGTAGTCTGATCTTGAATCCATGTTTGCGCTCTATGTTTTTCTATTATCTCAGACATTGAACTTAACAGCATTTGTATATGTACTTGGTCCTGTCTTGGACTTGATTTACAGTGTCTTGGCCTCAAGGCTATGAATTTGTCTTGGACTTGATAGTGCTTTGTACTCAGGCTGGTCTTGGGATCAAGAGTAGTCATACTTGCATTTGTCTTGGACTCAGTACTATTTGTTCTCAGACTTATCATGGTTTAGCACCACATTTACATTCACATTTACATTTGTGGAATTTAGCAGACGCCCTTATCCAGAGCGACTTACACCACCTCTAACACAAGTGATCAGAGTAATAAAAACTTGGACAATACTAGAGCCAGGTATAGTGGATCTGAAGCTTTTAGGATTGGGCACCCTTGAGTTTGCCTTAAAATGCTTTTGCTATTAAAAAATTAGGTGATGTGAATTTTTACAGTTTTCTTGGAAGTTCCTAGAAAAAAAACCTTTTAAATGTATTTTATTTATTGTTTAGAATTGGGAAAGTTACTTTTTGTGTTTGTGTCTACCTGGGAATGTTAAAAACTTTCTAATAACATTGCAATGCCAACAAAAAAACCTAATTTCTGTAACATTATAGACTAACCTTCCTGGAACAACTCTGAATGTTCCTATGATGTTCCTGCTATCTGGGTACTTATAGTAATTCCACTACAGTTTTCAAAATATTTTTTTTCAGTCTTGGACTTAATGTTTTCATGCCCATTTGGATTTACTCTTGGCTTTAGAATATTACCTAGTAATGAATCCCCTGGCTGCAAAATAAGGTGCTTGGAGTGACAGTTAGCTCATACCTTGACACACATAGCTGGTGACATTGTTGAAGAAGGATTCTTCCAGAAGCTGTGCATGATCTGTGATCTTCAAATAAAGGCCAGGAGTGGACGTGTTCACACATGTGATCTCTTGCAGTATTTTGAAGTAAGGAGGTCTGCGAAAGATGTCCCCAATACCAATACCCACCACCTGCCACACATAAACAACTGCTGCACTCTATTTTTGAAAGTATGTGTACAGGATCATCCAGGGTTTTCATCATTAAATCAGTAATGGAATATGCCCACTACCCCCCAGTGAAAGCCATGTAGAGTCTCACCCTGATATTGGGCACATTGCAGAGGGAGGACATAGGTTTAGTGTCCCGTGTATCAGACCTGCCATCAGTCAGAACAATGGCAACTTTATGAGAAAGCTTAGAGTCTCCAAATGCTTTTCGGGCAAAGTCAAGAGCCTCTCCAGTGTAAGTGCCTCCAGCGATCCAGCGCATATTCTTCACAGCACTGTGTGTATAAAAGGTCATGTGCCAGTTTACATTTGTGGATCATGGACATCTAAGGATTTGATTAGTAAAATTATCGTTATCAAGCCTTACAGAAATTTATTCTAATAACCTGGGCTCTGTTTTTTATGTAAGTACAAAACAGCTTAATGATAAAAAATTATTGGTATTGCTGTGTAAAACAATGCTGCTTCTGGTAGGATTAATATGATTACAGTGGTGCTAAAGGTATTTTTCAAATTTGATCTTAAATTGCATAAATATCAGTGCCTCTGAGACCTCCAGTGCAGGAACAGTCCTGCCTTAATCCTTACAGCACAGTTGTCATTTTTTACCCAGGGACCCAACAGATCTTATTATACCACTGGGGTACACTTATATACACATACAGGGGTTGGACAAAGAAACTGAAACACCTGTCATTTTAGTGTGGGAAGATTCATGGCTAAATTGCAGCAGCCTGGTGGCCAATCTTCATTAATTGCACATTGCACCAGTAAGAGCAGAGTGTGAAGGTTCAAGTAGCTTTTGCTCAAATTATTGCAATGCACACAACATTATGGGTGACATACCAGAGTTCAAAAGAGAACAAATTGTTGGTGCACGTCTTGCTGGCACATCTGTGATCAAGACAGCAAGTCTTTGGGATGTATCAAGAGCCACGGTATCCAGGGTAATGTCAGCACCACCAAGAAGGATGAACCACAGACAACAGGATTAACTGTGGATGCAAGAGGAAGCTGTCTGAAAGGGATGTTCTGGTGCTAACCTGGATTGTATCCAAAAAGGCATTCCCAAGACGAATTGGCACTGTATTGCCCACAAAATTAGGCCCTAGAACACCATACTAATAAATGATTGTGGTCTAAAACCAGGTTTCAGTTTCATTGTCCAACCCCTGTATATGATACTATATATATATATATATATATATACAAACTGTATATACACTGTTCATGGTATATTCAGGAGTATCTGAATTATCATTACCTCAGGGCATTGAGATGCATACCCCCGCATGTTGTAAGGTCTTATCTCGTGTTATCTTGGCAAATCAATATGACTAATCAAGTGAGACATGATAGTGGGTGGCAGATGGATGTGACATTCCATTTCTGAAGTTGGGTAGGCATTTCTTGATCCACAGTATCACATGTATACCAAGAACTTTACATTTTATTATATACATTTATTTATTTATTATATTACATTCCAAAAGCCATTACCACCCACAATGGACAGCGCAGGGCCACACACTGGTGCTTAATGATCATGAATGGCAACATCTGGTTAGAATTGTCTGTGCAAACTCTGGCAGAAATTCTATCCATATTCAATGCAGGGGACCCCATATGCATATACATGGTATAGAAAAGTAGAATTAGCAATCAGTCATGGTACCAAATCTTGGGCTAAAATTTCTGTGTAGGGCAGACCCCACTTGTCAACAAGCAGGTTGAAGGTGGTTCAATACTGGTGTGAAGTGTATTCTCATGGCATGTATTTGGTCAACTGGTCCGCCTAAACAGATTATTGACTGTTTCCCACCAGGATTCACTGCTTGGTGACCTATTGCAGCCCTTCAAGGAATTCATGTACCCCCACAATGATGGGATAATCCAGTAGGATAATGCACTATGCTATTAGCTATGGGCATGCTGGCCAAAGTTCAAGAACACTCACAAGATAACACCTCACAAATTATAGAACAGTATACAGTGCTTTGGCGTATCAGGATTGGACTCTAATAACCAAGAAAGTAAAGAAGGGTCTATATAACAGAACATATAGAACATACTAACAGACGTAACTGTATCTGACATGCTACAAATTCAGTTGTGTCACTGGAGGAAAGTCTGACCTTTTAAGCTCAGAGATGGTGGTGATTTTGGGGTCATCCATAGACACCAGTTCTTGGGTTCCTTCATGACTGTACTGGACTATTCCCACACGTGATCCATGCACATTCTACATGCCCACACACAAAACATCACATGTTAATTATATGTTCATTGTTACATGTTTTAAGCCTGTCATGAAAAGGTGTAAGTCAATAATGTCAGTCTTGTAAAGCCTGGCATTTGGCATTTATGAGAAAGTTCTTCTCATAAATGTAATAAACCATAATAAAATACTCCAGTTTAATATGACGAATAAACTGTTTGTGATATATTATCAATTTGCCTGTACAGATGATAGAAAATTAAGGTTAATGATGCCTGTTTCCACATGTTGTCTTGAATGTATTAAAAAGGATTTGCAAATCAGGTCTTATAAATCTATTAGGCTTATAAGGAGAGTAACAAGACCCACTATTTCTGAAAAAGTAGATGAATTTCAATGTAAGAGATACTGTAAATTGCACACCTTGTCATTGCCAAACTTTGTGATCTTATTTATGACATGGATGATGAACTGTTTTTCCAAAGCAAAATTGTGGAGCCCCACACTCTCTGAGCTGTCCAATATGAAGAGCAGCTTCACAGGCCTGCACTCGTGCTCTAAACAAATGAAAAACAATCATTATTGTTTACAGTAGGTAAATGATCCCACTTCAATTTTTTATTAAGAATCCGTTGTTTTCTGAAATGGTAATAAATGTGAATGTGCTGTTTAAGACACTTACCACAGCATGCTGAAATGAGAACACAAAACATGGATAATTGATCAACTGGCCTTTTTCCTTTTTCTCGATTGCCTCTTTAAAACATTAGGTCTTGTTTGAGATGGGATATATATTTTGTCATAATCTATTAAACTTTTAATGCAAATTCAAAGACAGCTGTTTCTGCATTTTCTACCAGTTATACTCTTTTCTTCTAGAGTGATATCAAAATCCTGCACCTAACAACTGGGGTTATATATAGGGCCCACCCCTTTTCCAATCTAAAGTTTATCTAAAGTTCCATTTATGATCTGATCAGAGACATTCTTCAACCTCATCTTCTTCAACCTCATCTATGCCACCATGTGTCACCACCCTGCAACAAGCTAAACAAAATGTGTTTCAACGTCCCAGTCCAAGTGTGCAATTCAAAACCTGGATCATCTTCTATGCACTGACCAAGGTTTTGCAGAGTAGGGAGGACATAACTCTCACTTCTCACATTCTTCACTTCTCTATGCTCTTCCATCTCATCCTGTTTCCCCAGTTTTGTAGGATAGAGTCAGGAGTTTTTAAATCAATGGAATGACAATCAGGTGTGAGTGGGCATCCTGCTTCATTTAAAGGACAGATCTTCAAAAGTCTGATCTTCACCACATTTATCGAAAAGTATTATACCATGAACAAACTAGATTTCTGAGGACCTCAGCAGAAGAGTTTTTGAAACTAGTGAAGCTAGTGAGTCAACTTGACTAAAATTAATTAACTAAAAAAAGACTTTCAACAAATATTGTGGGTGGTTTTCAAAGGCAGTATGAATGTATGGGTTCAAAATGTATGTGTTCTTTAAAAAAATAATATTCTTTAATTCCCTGATTGAATGGTTCTTCTCCATGACTTGCAAAATAACCCTTTTCAATACTATATAAAACCTTTTTCTAGAGTACAAATCTCTAATACACTCTTGAAACTTTAGGTGCTACAATCTCTTTTTTAAAAGAGTAACAAAGTACTCCACCCCTCCTAGTAACCCATCTTAGGAGCTAAATGCATGTAAGTGAACCAGCTACAGGAAATCCAGACCAACAAGAGGCTTTCTTTTTGGCTGTAACTCATTTAGGCAGCAAGGTATGTGAAGAGCAGCACTGACACATTATTCACTGGTATGAGTAAATATTTGCTCAGAACAAACCATTTATGTCTATTCGGTGCAGCCTTGTAAACACATGACCAGTTAATCACTAGGAACAGTTTGGACAAACTTGTGTGTGTTTTAGCCCTGAATTTACATCTAATGGTAGAATTTAGCTTTAAAATTCAGATGCAATAAACACAGGTACCAAACATGTCTGGCCTAACGTGTTTTGCCATATTTAGCCATGTGAAAATGTGTGAAGCATTATTTCTGCAATTTGTTCTAACAATCAAGCTGAAGGAGATGAATAATGTTGTGCATCTGTCAAGAATACTTACAACAAAGTTTTTGTATTATTTGCACAATTTTGCACTCCTACAAAACAGAACAGAATTAGAGGACAACTTGTGTTAGAACACCAAACTTCCAGCAATGGTGTTCTTGCAAATCCCTTTCATAAATTAAAAGTGAGGAAGTGCTCCCACTCTCACAGCTTGGGCAGACTTCCTCACAGGCCTGTTTTATTGCTATAGTGCTTAATGAATGTGACATCAAACTGGAACATGTGAAAGGCTGCTTTGAATGCAGTCCCATTATGTCATATAACTTATTTGTTAAGGTCTATCTACCTCTATTAGGCTATAGTACACATAATACTCTGCAAAAGTCAGTAAAAATCCCACTTTGAATTCCATTCAAAACAGCCATTCAGTACAAGTTTCCCATTTCCTACATGTCCAAACTGAACAATTGAGAAATTCTTCTGAATTTACAGCATTTCCTTCTAATGTGGTTTTACATGAAAAAATAAGTGTTTAATACTTTTTTATTGCCAATATGAATGCTTTAAAATAAACGTAAAGTAAAATAATGAGATATACATTGAAAACAAACTCTCTGGACTAGATGAACATGAAACTATTGGGACCATGCCTAATTCCAGGTGTGAGCTCCCCACTTCCCAATAGTATGGAGTGCTCCATCCAATACTTTTGGATGAGTTGGGGAGTCGGGGATGAGGAGGGGTAATCATCCAACATCCTGACCTCACTAATGCTCTTGAAACTGAATGCAATAAAGTTCTCACAGTAATGCTGAGAGTAAAATCTGGCAAGCCTCAAGTGTGTGTGTGTGTGTGTTTCTGTGTGTGTGTGTGTGTGTGTGTGTGTGTGTGTGTGTGTGTGTGTGTGTGTGTGTGTGTGTGTGTGTGTGTGTGACTGTACTATAATATGACGTACACAGTTGAGCTGATATATTCATCTAAACTAGTGTGGCTGTTTAATGTAACAGTAAGACAAGGGAACCCTTAGAATGCAAAACATATGACCTGCAAAGCTGTACTCACGTATAACTGTGAATTATAAGCTGGTCCTGGTACTCCCTACAATACAGAAAACACTGTAATTCACATATATGAAGATAGACAGATATACAGACAGACTAGTACATTCATAGATAGAATTGTCTATTGCTGGAAAATAAAAATGGATGAAAATAGTTATAAAAGCCACTGAGAAAATACAGCTTTTGTTTTGTAAGAAAGTTAGTATGTTTTATCAGTATCTTCCCAAAGTCTAATAAACATCTGCTTCATCTACAAATATTGCTCCCAATGTAGAATGAGTGGTCCTAAAAATGGTCAGGCATGGCATATCAAACATTTGATTTTTGTCATCTAGTTGTCCAGCTAATCAGTTATGTTAGCATTCCATGTATCCATTCTCTGGCCAACCATTTAAACAGGAAAGCGAATAAAGTCGTCACATTAAAATGTTTTTAGTTCATCATGGACACAAGTGGTTATGGCTACAGCATACAGTAATTTTCACATGAATGATCATAAAACATTCTGGCCAAGCTATAGGATGTAACAAATTTAACAAGTTAGTGGCTAGACTTAACACATGCTCATTAGAATATTAAGTCCATGTCCAGACTGTTTTCAGAGTACATTTTGCTGATTTTTGAGGAGTGTTTTATTATATTTCCGCTTTCCCGTTAAAACTTTACACAACACAAATTTTAGTATTATACAAAAATTCAGTGGGTCTAAATGGGTTTCCATGGGTTTTAGTGCATTTTGAAAGCAAATTAACTGGAGCAGTGATATAGAACAAAGTGAAAGATGGATAGTTAAAGTTAAAATAAAATAAAATCCAGTGAAACTCACACTTTGTCCTGGAAGTCCGGGATATCCCTTGGGGCCAGGAGGGCCATAACTACCAGATTGATCGTTCTGGAGAAAATGGAAGTATAATGTGTTATTAGAGCCCCACATACTGATCATTTTTATATTATATTTTTTGTCAAAGTATTGTTGAGAGTATGCTGATTTGTTAGCAATTAATTACATTCTTTAAAGAAACAATAACCAATATGCTCATGACTATTTTCTTTCTACATTTAGTAAAATGTTTGCACATGTTCTTCCAAACACCAAAAAAATATGGAGAAAGTTTGCCTCACATCATTCCCACGGTCACCAGGCGGTCCAATTTCACCTTTCAACCCAGGCAGTCCTGTGATGCCCTTATATATATATATATGGGAGAAAAAGCCTTCTATTAACGGTAGACATGAAAGCTGACAGTGTACAGACCATATAAGACTCTATTTCCAATAATCAAATAAGATAAACATGTCTTAGGAGAATAATCACCTGTGTACATTACTACACAGGCCTGACTTAATGCAGGCTTGGTAAAACACTGTATAATGTACAATGTTTCCACAATACACAGATACTGAAATGGATTCCAAGTCTTTTGAATCAACTTTCTCAACTGAGCATCAGAGGACTTGAGGTAATCTTTATTCATAAGGAGAACTAGAGAAATTTATAGTTTTTAATTGGAACACAGCCAGAGCAGAGCAGAGCAGAGCAGAGCAAGGTAACTCCTGCCTCATCTTATCCTCTGTAACATGTTTCTTAATCAAAAATGAATTGCTGCATTTAAAAGATAAATTTCAATATATGGTATGGCACTGTGAACCAGCATGGATGTTCTGAAACAATTCTGTGTGTTTGAAAGCTTTGCAATGTCTAAGGTTCCCCTCTAAAAGGTCAGTTTTTATAGCTGCAATGCAACACCTTGTCTAACCATAATCAGTCATTCATTAAAGTAAATATGGTGATCTGCTAGTGGAACAGAATAAATCCTTTCAGTTTATAGAGTATCTGGAGTTCATAGAGAGGTCAGCAACTTAGTCTGTGTTCTTCTAAAAAAGCATATCTCTACATTTACTGAAAACATTCTGGTGTATTTATATTTATTCTAATAATATATACATTTGAGTTTATATGAGCAAAATACATTTACTGTTGAGTTACCTTGTTTTAATTTGACAATTTTAATGTAGTAAATATTTTTATTTTTTACTGCTTGCCTGTAATATAGATGTCATTGTATACATATGTAAAGTTATGCATACTATTTTGTACACATGGACAACATGGATAAAAATGATCTACTATTGACCTTAGGACAAGAAACACCCACTCTTATCTGAAAATAAAAGTAAAGAGTATTCCATGACATTCCACTGAAGGTATAAATCCCTTAATTGTTCTTCCCATCAAACTACTCCCGAATAGTTTTTAGAAGATGAATACAGGCAGGATATGGTACAGATTTTCTGAGAGATTTCTTGGGTAATACTGGAAAAGAGGGATTGCACCATGTTCTTCATAAAAACATCTGCATCTCAACATAGACCTGCGCACACCTTGTGTCTGTGTTTCCAGCAAATCAATGAGTCATGTGGGATATGATCTAGAGCCACCCTGAAGCAGCTTACAGTCAAAAGAGTACAACATCAAATAAAGCTGTTACCTTCACTCCAGGTGAGCCTCTTAAACCTGGATATCCCTGGTGGGAAAACATAGTTTCCAAATATAATTATTTCTGTAACATCTAAGCTATTTACTAATGAAAGTTACTGAAGCGGCAATGTGTCTTTGGAATCTTAATATGAGGAGGGGATGAATGTCAGATAATGATTTCAGATTGTTTTGAAACATGGCTTTCAAATATTTATCATCCAATGACTATAGTTGCTCCTTTTCTAATACACCACACCATACAGTACATATACAGTCACTTCAAGTTGATTGTAGCTTCTTGTTCTTGCTACACTGGGGCCCTCAAAAGGGAACCTGTGCTGGACAGTGCTCACCCCAAACAAAACAAAGCCACAGCAAAGTGAAGGACAACTTGAGATTTTTCCATGTTCTTTCATGAATATTGTCCAATATGTTCCACCCTCTTTCAAACAGTGCTTGCATTATTGATATTGATGTCAAATGCTGTGTGTTTTGAATAATATCTAAATTGGGAGGACATCAACTGAATGTGTGTTATTGCCTGGTTTGAATACTGAATATATGGTATAAAGAGCATGGCTACCCCAATTTCAACAACAAGATTTTTACAAAAGCACTGTTTACAAAAACTGTGTGATCAATAATACTGGTATGAATAAAAAGTGCATACCTGAAACCCAGAATAACCAGGTTCTCCTAACCCTTTGATTCCTTCATCACCCTACAGATTGAAGAAGAAACATTTTATTGTTGTTCAAAGAAACATTGATGAATTAATCCTGTGTGTTTTGGTTCATTTGGTCCATTTGGTAAACAAAAACACTGTATAAATATAAAGAATATATAATATAGAGACTATATTACAATATATATATATATATATATATATATATATATATATATATATATATATATATATATATATATATATATATATATATATATAAATAGTGCATGAAAAAAGAGTCCTGTAATCCTGTAGGAGGGGTTATTGTATTATTGCACTTTTGAACTGTTTATTATTTATTTATAGTCCAGTTGTGTTGTGGTGGTTGGTTTAAGGGTAGCAGGTTACTGGTTGGCTCCTACCCATTCCCATCCTCTGTCCTCCTTTGTTGTGACTTTATAGTACATAGTTACAGACAAAACACCTAATCCTTCTAAGATGAAAATACTTACTCTCCCACCAGGTGGACCAGGCTCTCCAGGATATCCTTGTGATCCTTGCAAACCCTTAAGACCCTGAAAATGATGGTAATGCAGAGAAAACTAATATGTATATATCCACATGTGACATGTGTGACAGTTCCATTTAGCTCTCAGACCTGTTTCTGGGCTGAGAGCTAAATGGAACTGTCACACGTGCTAATCTTAATATCTTGTTATTAGGTTTGTGCCCAAGCCATGTGGTCTGACTCTTTGGCAATGTGGCATACTGTCTTTCCTTTACTGTTTTATTCTCCAGAAAACTACAGCTGAGGCCAGCACATTTAGGGACTGATTACTGTTAACATTTCACTCTTTAAATGTGAAAATATTTTAAGAAATGACTGAGAGGGAACATTTACCCATACTTGTAGATGCATTTTTTAAGCATACCAGACAAGGAGAAAGGCAAGGTCACATACACACACACTTAATATAATGTCTGGTCTACTCAAACCCTCTACTCACCTAAAACAGTGCATGAAAATGGGTCACAGTACAAGAATGCAACCTAATAGCAATCATGTCCTATGAGTCAGTGCCTCTAACCTGCCTTCCAGCAAAGCAGCACATTACACAGAACTGTAAAGCATGTACATAAGGAACACAGAGGTGAATTAACACATAAGGAAATAAATGATTATGGCACTAACAAGCAGGACAACAATTAGCAGATTTAATCCTTCAGGAATTTTTAAAATAAGGATTAAATTATTGATGCATAAACTTTAAGAAATTAATTTTATGTTTTTACAGTTACATTCAATAATACTACAGTGTTCCCAAAACACACATCTCACTGCACTAACATGCATAATTTGAAATCTAATCCGTCAGAAACATCAACACTTGTAACAGGAATTCTGTTTTGAAGCTCAGCAAAGTTAGCTTAGAAACATTGACAATTGACAATGTTATTCATTAACATAGGTTTTACCCTGTAATATAAATCTATGAAGTAATAAATCATTATTTGCTCTATATTGTCATTTCCAGAATGTCAATAATATCTATAATCAGATGTGATTGGAACTAACAGTCAGTCTATATAACCATCATAATTGGCTAAAATGTTGTTTCATTTGTGGATTAAAATGGACTTGGGTATAACAGTTTGTAATAGTGCATGCAAATATGTTGTTTATACATTGCAATTGTGTGTATTAGAAGTGCATTGCAGTGCTGTATTAGAAAAACATTTCATTGAAATACAATTTTGAATGCTGAGAATATAAAATTTACAGAAGAACTGTAGAAACTATGTAAACTGATTACATTTCGAATAGATAAAATGAAAACGTTTTAAAGATGTGCTTAGAGTCTGAGGAGATTTTAGAATGACAATTCTATTGAAAAAATTTATTTTTTGATTTCATTTGTATGTATTTTTAGGACCTTGTTTGACTTTTTACTTATTTTTTACTTGTTTAAAATGAAATATTTTAAATATACATTATTATGTACCTCAGGTCCAGTTTGGCCTGGTTCTCCTTTATGACCTTTTAGCCCAGAGACTCCTCCAAAACCCTGAAGAGAAACCGGAGAAATGAGTGTGACTGTAGTGCTGCGTGTCAAAGTATGTCAGTAATGGATCCAAACACTGCAGTGTAGGACTCACCAGGGACCCCACATCTCCAGACAGCCCCTCATGTCCTTCAGCCCCAAAAGGTCCTGGATCCCCCTGCGAGTAACAGGGTAGAGTGTGGGAGGCGAGACAATGCAGATGCATTTAACATTCCTCTGCTGAATAAAACACTACCATATAGGGAAACAGCAACTAACCTTCTGCCCCTGGACACCACGTAATCCTGGGGGTCCCCTAAGCCCTCTTTCTCCTCTCAAACCCTGACAATGTAAACAATTCACATACACTTCAAGCAGAAACCTTAACAGTTTCTGGGGAAACTTTTGCATTCAAGCATAACCAAGTAAATATCATTGCTATCCAGTGAAAAACATGTATCTCCAAAATGGTGACTTGACAAAAATCTTCTTAACTTTGAATGGAGGTTAATGTAAGTAAGTAATTTTAGGGTAATTCTATTTGTCCATTCATTCAGAAGTATTTACACAGTGTACAGGGTAGCTACATAGTGCTTCTTATCAAAGATTTTTTTGTTTTGTTTTGGCTTGTAGATATGATATGATTTGCTTGACAACCATCAGTATTCTTTCAGGACTGTAAACAAATCCACCAATCAGCTATGTTCTAAAAATACATACCGGTGTGCCAGGAGTTCCTGTGCTGCCAAAATCTCCCTACAAAGGGAATAAAAGCACTTTTAGAGAATTACATCATGTCATTACATGAACAGGGGGAAAAGAGTTCTTAAAAACAAGCACTGAAAGTTCAGCTCATGTAACTTTTCCATGCCAGATGTTCAATATACATTACTGGGGCACTTTCAACATCAATTTAAGTTCTGCCTTTTATAGTGAATGTATCGATTACATTCTGTACAGCTATAATAAATGCAATACAGACTCACAGGAAACAGTCCTTACTGCAATCATTTTGAAATACATTCCAAAGTCCTTAACAGAACAAACATACTCTGCATCATTCATCATGCCTATGCAAGCCCCATTCTAGCCCCTCTGTTTTCAGTGTTAAAAAGAAAAGCTGAATAGTCAGAAAAAAACTTAGAGCATATTTGCATTATGATCAAGCTATTATCCTATATCTCACAGTCAGAAAGCATTCACTAAGTGAGTAATTTGAAGAGGCTCATTTACAAATACATTCATTAGCCATAACATTAAATCCACCTGCTTAATATTGTGTCCTTCTTACGAAAATAAGAGTCAAGTCATGAACCCCATAAGACATAACCAGCGTTAACTTTTTCAGCAGTTTGTGCTACAATATCTCTTCTGTAAAATTGGACCAGACAGGCTAACCTTCATTTCTGACATGTATCAATCAGCCTTGGGTTCCTTAGATTACCATTTCTGCAGTTGTCCTTTCTTGGACCTTCTCAAGGTCTCAAAAATTATTATGCTTGTCCATTTTTTCTGCTTCCTACATATAACTAACTAAACTTCCTACATGAACTAACAGTTCACTTAGTGCCTAATACAGCCCTCTTCTTGACAGGTAACACTGTAATAAGGTAACCAATGTTATTACATTCATTTCACTTCATAGTTTTAATATTATGGCTGATCAGGGTGCAAATGACACAACTGCAAAAGCAGATGTGTGTAATTCCAATGTTTTATTTCATGTTTCATCAGCAGTTCAGCAGTTCAGCTGGCCATTTCAATGGTGGAAGAAAATGACCTTTAAGATACAATATATACAAAAATATGCTCTACACCCACTTCCTGAATAACCCACGCATGAAAAGTCTAACCATAATACAGTGCTCAGCTATGGTGACTGCTGTGTAAATACAGGATATTGCTGATAATCCCCTGAAAAAATGCTCCTCATTTAACTCCCCAAAACGTTTTGGCATTTGAAAATTCCATTACTGGAGAAGAAAATTAAAATGCCTAATAGTCCACCTAGTTCAACCCATAGAAAGCCTAGTCCAATTTAGATTGAATGAACCATTTTACTGAAATATTACCAAAACAATTTTGAGGATCTATTTTGAGTGGCCAGGCAGCCAGACATTAGTGCATTAGTAGAACTACACAGGATATCTGCTGCAGATGTTGCTTACAGTAAGAAATAACATAAATATTACATTTCTTGTGGTTTGTATGCGTTGTGAGCTTTGCCTACACTGAAATCTATTTTAATTAGATTTAAACTAGAATGAAAAAAACAATCAAATATTTATATTAGATTTTTTTCAGACTATGACTAAAGATTTTCTTTTTTTAATTTATTACAAAACCTCAAAAAATGTGGATTCTATTTGATTTTCATCTAAAGTTACACAAATGCTATCATCCTATACCAATCAGAATGAGCTTTGTGGCTTGTTCCTTTATAACAGTACATTTAATTGTTGGATATGAAGAAGTTAATAATTGTGCAGCAATTTAGTCAAGTAACACAAAAAGCAATGATCACACCTGGGCACTTTTTAAAAATAAGCACTATGTCCACTTAGTGAGCTTCAAACATTACTATACATCATACTTTTTGTGCATCCGCACCAGTGAATCAGAGCACCATTAGTGTAATAAACATTTTTGATTTGATTTGTGGAGGGGTTAAATATAGCAAATCAGCCTTTTTAATTATTTTTCACAGTAAGCATTCAAGAACACAGGCTGATGTTTTGCTGCCAAAAGGTAAGTGTTTTTTAAAAAGTGTTGTGATCTTGTTTAGCTATACACTCCAAGTTTAGCTTGCCTTCTAAGTCCAAAGTCTGAAGACTTCTTTAGACTCCTTGATTTTATATATTTACTTCAACTTCACAATTATTCCCTGGATGTAACAATGTATTAAGAAATGTAGCTGTTTCCTATGTGTTGTGTGTGTAATTCTAACCATGTCACCACTGTCTCCTTTGTTCCCCGGTGCCCCTGGTCTTCCAGACTCCCCCTGTAATAAATGAGAATTAATTATAGTAGGGTAATAAGAATAGAATAGAATAGAATAGAATAGAATAGAATAGAATAGAATAGAATAGAATAGAATAGAACTTTATTGATCCCTTGGGAGGGTTCCCTCAGGGATATTAAGGTTCCAGTAGCAGCATCAGTACAGAACAAAAAAGAGTAGAAAGATAATAATTTTGTAAAGAAAACCACTATATAAATATAAAGAATATATAATATAGAGACTATATTACAATATAAAATATAGATAATAGTGCATGAGAAAAGGGTCCAGTAGGAGGGGGTATTGCACATTATTATTATACTTTTGAAACTTTTTTTATACTTTTGTTTATTGCACAGAGAGTCCAGTTGTGTTGTGGTGGTCGGGTTGCAGGTTACTGTTAACCCATCCTTTATCCTCCTGTTAGCACTCCTCCCCCCCAGAGAGGAGTTGTACAGTCTGATGGCATGCGGAACAAAATAGTTTTTAAGTCTGTTGGTCCTGCACTTGGTTCAGTTTGTCACTGAACAGGCTCCTCTGGTGGAGCTCTTGTAGCTTCTTCAGAGTCCTCTTCTCTGCCACTGACACCAGAGAGTCCAGCTTTGTGCCAACCACAGAGCCAGCCCACCTGATCAGCTTGTCTAGCCTGTGTGTGTCCTTCTGGGAAATGCTGCCCCTCCCCCCCAGCATACCACAGTGTAGAACAGGACATTGGCGACCACAGACCGATAAAACATCCACAGGAGTTTCCTGCAGATGTTGAAAGACCGTAGCCTCCTCAGAAAGTACAGCCTGCTCTGTCCCTTTCTGTACAGGTGGTCAATGTTACAAAAAACCTCTTTATCAGTTTCAAATATAATGGATTAATGTACATTTACACTTTCATAACACCAAATAAATTTTAATCAATGGCTAGTTATTTTTAGGGAATTTGTTTGTCCTACCTAAGAAAGAGCCAAGATACATTATAAGCTAATCATACCTTTGCTCCACTTAATCCAGATAGTCCTGGCAGGCCTGGATCCCCAGGAGGTCCACGTTCCCCCTTGAGACAAATAGAATTATATATTTTTACATTTCTGTAGAAAAAAGATTTAGACCATATTAAATACTGATTTTAGAAAATACTGCTGAAGTTAACCTTTGATCCAGACACACCATAGGAGCCTGGGTCTCCTCTTTGTCCAGGAGTTCCAGGTTGCCCCTGTTACATAGAAATCAATTACAGTTGAAGCTAAATTTAGTGTGAAATTAGTTTAAATCAAATTCCTTTGACCTTATAAACATATTTTTAGTCCACAAGGAAATAGTTTTAAACCCCAGAAAACTGAACATTAACACTGTTGGTTCCAATTTTGCAGTTGGATATCAGTAACTACATGCAGACTTTTAATATGGCAATACATTCTAAACTGGTTAAATCCAACAGAAAACACCCTCATGGCCAAAACAAGCTTCAATGCAAAATCACTACTTCAAATGTTTCTGGAGGCAAGCACAATTACTTCTGACAATGTCCAATTAAATTAACCAGTAGGCAGAGCTGTCTGCTCCTCATGGCTATACTTTTGGATGCATTTCATGAAAGGTGTGCAATTCAGTTTGAGATTTTTTTTGTTTGTTTTGTTTTTAAGAATATTTTTATATGGAATTGTTTCTCTAAAACTGCACGGAAAACTAACTAACTAGCTTCTAAGGCAGCTTTTCACAACTTCTGTCCAATTTAATGCAGGTCTGTGACAGTGTCACAACTGTTCTGAATAGTGATTTTGCTCACAAGCTTACAAAAAACCTTTATCTTGATACAGATATGCTCGTTTGAAGTGATCTTATAACTAAAACTGAATTAAATGAAGACATCACACCTGCTAAGAATGCTGAAATTCTTGAAACTTGGTTTCATTACCTGCACTCAAATAAAAAGTTTCAGACAATGCATTTTACTAAATATTTTTCAGATGCAGTGTTAGAATTACAATATGTTTATATTGGAATAGTAACAATGGTTAATTGGCTATATCTTTAGTCCCTAATGTAAAATCAAAAAATGGTTTCACTGATCTACTGGCTTTCAGTCTGTAAAATGGACATAATATACTATGAACCTCATATACTTCAAAATAGTCTGGAAAGACTAAAACAGAATTGGAAAAATGGGCAAATTTGTGACTCATTATTTTTATATCCCCCATGTTTGTACACACCTAGTCCACTAGCAAAAGCCACTAAATGCAATGGTTACTTGGGAGAATATGGAAGCCTTGTCATGGACAGTCACTGTGACATAAATCAGCCAAAGCCTTAATAAACCAGCCAACCCCTTTATAAATAAACCACAGATTCATTCATTTTCATTCAGATCCATCTGAGCATTTTTTACCCCTAATAAATTAACATTTTTAATATTTACACTTAAAATTATATATTTACAAATACAGAACAAATGCATTCTTTAGCACCTTTATGTCACAGAGGGGAATCATAAGGGTTTTGACATTATAAAGGAACAGGAACTGTGAGCTTCAGTTCAAAACTTGAAAATGTTTCTTCAGTAAAGACTTAGTATAGACCATTATAGTATAGTATAGTTAGTATAGAATTAATATTACATTTATTTTTTTTCTTCAAATGAACTACATTATTTTTTTGTTCATAGAACTATGAAATATGAAAGTCTATCTAACACAAAAGACCTGTGCAAATGAGTTAAAAATTCATCTGTGTA
Organism: Acestrorhynchus altus; assembly: GCA_034509495.1. Lineage (NCBI taxonomy): Eukaryota > Metazoa > Chordata > Actinopteri > Characiformes > Acestrorhynchidae > Acestrorhynchus > Acestrorhynchus altus. The sequence continues at coordinate 11,060,869 of CM067507.1, read as the reverse complement.
TGTATGTGGCTGGAACGAAAAATCCCAATCTTATTCAATTTGATTTCCTACAATAATGTTTACTGTATGTGCTTTATGAGCCATCCATGGTGTTCACTGAGATCAGCAGTGCTTCAAAGTCGAAGTTACAAAAACCAAAGCCCTTGGAAGGCTGTTTAGTGGATTAGATTTAGTACGATTACTCAGTCCAGTAAGAATGGAGCATTAATTGAAAACACATTTTGTTGGAGAATGTGGGTGGGTACAGGGTTATCTGGAAGTTGTAGAATCGCTCAGTTGAGAAATTGGTCTTGGCTCAGTGAAAAGAGGTGCAGGGAATGACCCGCAGGCTAAGACTCTCAATTTTCCTACGCCAGTAATCATGGGCTGCAGTCCTTATCAGTATTTGGGCATACAGAGTTCACCAACTAAGTACAAAACAACTGGTTCATTACAGTGCTTCAGCATCTGCCCATTGGATTTCTTTAATCCTTAGGCAGACTAAACATTCTGCAAACCTTTGTTTTAAGGGGAAAAATTATCCTCATTGAGGAACTTTTTACCCTGGTAGTGCACGGCTCTCATGAAAATATTAACAATTAACAAACAGCACTTTTTTTTTTTCTGTTGGTAAACAGGCTGGAGGGGTATTTTTGACCCTGAAGATAACACAAGGATCTAAAGTTTTATGAAGTGCAGACAGATGTGTTGAAATTATTGTAAAGTAAATTTACCAGTGAGTGTGTTTACATGCACTTAATAATTCAATCAAATAATTCAAAAGCCTGTAAATCTGATTAAGCTAAATATGAGCTGAAGATCAATTGGAGCTGAAAAAAAGTAAATTTCCATATTTGCAGCAACACAGGGAACACTGTAAGAAGGACATCACATCGCACAATTAGAAAATATAAAAACTTTGATATCACATGCTTTTATAACCTTGGTACAAAGAAACAGTTATTCCATTATCTGATTACCTGAGTGCTGAATTTAACCCAGAGTGTTGAATTGTGAAGATTTAGAGAAATGCTAATCCTCAATCATTTCTAATAACCACTTACATTAGAGATCTGAGAATTTCTCTTGCTGAACCTCAGTCACTTATATAAAATCTTAATGTTTACTAGCAGAAACTTGGAGTTACAGAGGACGTCAATATACCAGGGATGATAAAAAATAAAGCAAATAAATGATAAACAGAATAAAAAAAAAGGTTTTTCAAATTAGAACAGTCCACATGACATGGCTCAGCAGTGTATTATACTGGATATATTAGATTATGGTAATGGTGATGACAATTATGGCTTTACTTACATTAACTCCATCATCTCCTTTACACCCAGACAAGCCAATCATCCCTGGCTCCCCCTACACAAAGAATAAAACAAAGCAAATAGACAGTCGTTAGAAACTACTGTGAAGTGCTCTGCAGGTGGTACCAGAAGCCAGTGGGAGGTGGCCAATTTTATGGATTCTCAATAACATTCACACAAGTGTATACAAACACAGCTTCATAATTAGCACATAATGGACAGCCATGACATTAGTGCCACCTGCCTAGTATTCAGTAAGTTACCCGTGTGCTGCCACAACAGATCTGACTTTTAGAGGCATTATCTCCACAACACCTCTTTCTGTTCATTTTTGCCTGGTGGCTTGCCTCTGAACCTCTGATCTGAGTGCAATGGGAAAGTGTGTGATGTCAAATTCTAATTTCACTGAGCACATCCTGTGCACCATGGTGAACATGACCTCTTAGTTCAGTGCAGGACATTAGATTGACTGACATGTCTGCAGTAGAAGCCACAGAAGCAGAAGTGGTGCAGTTACTAGAAGCTTTTTTCAGAAAGTGTAACAAAAACAGTACTATATAGCTGTTAAACATCACTTTGGATTCATGTTTGTAAAGATAAAAAACAATGTTACAATGGAAGGTATGATTGATTAAATTAATTTTTAAAAGATGATCTTTGAGGTGCAACAGTTGAGCTCAATTAACTAAAGTAACAAGTACTTTACTTTACTTGACAGTGGGTTTAAAGTTCTCTACCCACCACTGTTCATACTGAGCCCCTGAGACAAGCAATCACAGGACTTTTCACTCTAGACTCAAAGAGCACCGGTCAAGGGCCCTACTAATTGGGCAAAACTGACAACACAACACAGCTGCTCTCACTTGGGAGACTAAGAGTCAGACGGCTGAGCACTTGTTTAAAATCTGGCATTGTGCCGGCCATATGTGAGGGGCCCAGGAAGGAAATTACGTCCAGAGAACTAGTAAATGTTCATATGGTTATATGGTCTCTTTTGTAGGCTTTTCAAATAAATGACATAATGTATCACTCACCTCATCAATCAACTTGCCATGGTTTTCCAATGTGCTCTTACTTCTTTTAATATGTTACGTAGAATGTTCATGAAAATATACAGTACATTTCTGAAGCATTGACAATTTGCTATATATAAAAATTCACAGCATGTGTACTGTAGATCTCCACCTGACCTATTTTAATGATACAAGGCATGTCATAATAAACACAGGCCTTGAACGTGTTAAACATTTCATAGAGAGACTGCCCACATATGGTTTCCTTCCCTATAAAACCCAGTAAACATCAAGCATCAATACATTAAACACCATTTAGGATTGTTAAGATTACCGCAACAACCTCCTGCTCTGTGATGCTTTGTTAAAATTGTGTTTAATGAATCCCCACCTTTAGGCCATAACCTCAGATGTGTGCAGGGAGTCTGTGTGTTGTGTTTCCGGAGGCAAGTGACTGGAATTTTGATTAATCTGTGACTATTGGAACTGTTATGGGAACTATTGCCTGCTAGATTAGAAGGGATTCCTGTGTTACACAGCAAAAGATTTGCTGTGTGCTCTCTGCTAAACCAGAAAAGAGAAAGACAAACCATCAGGCCATCCTTCCCATCTTTTCCTGCAGCCCCTTTATCCCCCTACAAGAAGAAGAACAACAGTGGCAAGTGTTAAATTGTGAAAATAATTAAAGTCAAAAGAATTAAAGTCAGGTCAGTTTACAATTCTAAGTTATTCCATGGCACTTATTGAGTTAACTTTAGTCAACATTTCTACTAACTCTACTAACAGTTCAGGACACAATGAAATAAAAGGGAACCACATTGCATTCTTTTGGAAATGCATTCTATGTAATATTCCTGGTACACATCCCAGTGGCTTGAGAAATGTTAAGATGTCTGCACATTTTTAGATATGGAATTCACTATCCATTAAGCACCCACTAACATGTCTCACTCAGACTCTTAACATTCACAAACCAAAAGGTCCACATATCATTCATTACCAGAATAATGCTGGCCAGTGCTTTACCTCACTCATAATATTACTTATACAAGTGTGGGTGTTCTCAAGCAGTCCCCTGAGGCAACACTTCATGTTTCAATTCAAATTTTATTATCCCATGACATTTGGGGTACTTATGGCATTGGGAGACCATTTGAATCCCAGCAAGGTAAAAGTGTGTACCCGTCTGTTGAGTTGTGAGAGTGAACTGTAACAGGAAATGGGAGCAGTGAACAAAGAGATGAAGACAATGCTTCATGTTCACTGCTGTTTTAACCTAACTGAGATTCTAAACTTTCTAAACTAAAACAGGACCTAGGAGAACATTTGACTGAAACAGCTATATTAATGTCGCTGACAATATATTTATAAACACTGTCAGAAATACTGTTGTACAAAAGAAAGTGTTAAGCCTTAAATATATTTTAAACATACAGGAATACAGGAAAGGTGGTCCATGGTAGTGCCAAATATTAATTTATTTATTATCAAAATGTATTAAATTATTAAAATGTATTAATTTTAGTGATGGGTGCTACAGGGGTGCCGAAACATTAGAAAGCGATGCTATACAGTGCCCTCCATAGTTATTGGCTCCCCTGGTTAAGATGTGTTATTTAGCTTCTAATAAATTGAGTTTTTTTTTCTAAATAATATAGGACCACAATGGAAAAAAGAGTAAAATCCAACCTTTAACTCAAGGGAATTTTAATGGGGGAAAATTCCTGAATAAGAAATAGTTATTCTTCATAAAATCACCTGTTCCACAATTACTGGCACCCCTAACAATTCTTAGGAAATAAATGTAATTAAAGTATTTCTGTCAATTCTACAGTAGTTTACGAAGTTGATCAGAGTATGTAGGAACATTTAATTAGTAATTCACAACTTCCTGTTTCCCTGGGGTATAAATATGACGCGACACAGAGGCCATTTCTCTTTAACATGGGAAAGACAAAGGAACGTACTGTTCAAGTAAGGCAGATATGTGTTGACCTTCACAAGTCAGGCAATGGCTACAAGAAAATAGCCACTCGCCTACACAGGGAGGCATGCATGGAAAAAAAACTTTTCTCACAATCATATACGCAAACATTTGGAGTTTGCTAAGCAGGACTGGAACTTCAACTGGGACCGTGTGCTTTAGTCAGATGAAACAAAGACAGAGCTTTTTCGCAACAAATGCTCTAAGTGGGTCTGTCGTAACACAAGAGGTGAGTATGCAGAAAAGAACCTCATTTCCACTGTGAAATATGGGGGAGGATCAGCGATGCTGTGGGCCTGTTTCTCTTCCAAATGCCCTGGGAACCTGGTTAGGGTGCATGGCATCATGAATGCTTTAAAATACCAGGACATTTTAAAACAAAATCTGGTGGCTTCTGCCCGAAACCTGAAGATGGGTCGTCACTGGATCTTTCAGCAACATAACGACCCTAAACATATGGCCAAATCTACACAGAAATGGTTCACTGCACACAGAATCAAGCTCATCCCATGGCCATCTCAGTCCCCAGACCTCAGCCCCATTGAAAACCTGTGGGGTGAGCTGAAGAGGAGAGTGCAGAGGAGAGGACGCAGGTCACTGGATGATTTAGAGAGATTGTGAAAAGAGGAATGGTCAAAGATCCCTCTATCTGTATTTTCCCATCTTGTTAAACATTATCTGAGAAGACTAGGTGCTGTTTTGTTGGCAAAAGGGGGTTGTACAAAGTATTACCATCAGAGGTGCTAATAATTGTGGCACACATGATGTTAAACAATTATTTGTTAATGTGGGATTTTTTTCCTACTGAATAAATGCATTTGAGTTAAAGGTTGGAATTTTCTTTTTTCCATCGTGGTCCTATATTACTTAGAAAAAAATATATTTAATAGAAGCTAAAGAACACATCTTAATCAGGGGTGCCAATAATTATGGAGGGGACTGTATCTATTGCTGTGAGCAAAAACAACAACAAAAAAAAAAAAAAGTACAATATTACACTGAAGTATAGTAATGAGGTACACGTATTTAAGTATGTTCAATCCCTGGAAGTTTAATAGTGAAAGTATGTGGACTACTCTTAAAATGACATGTAAAAGTAAACCTTTGCCAGATAAAACACATTACATTTAGACTGGATAAAGAGAATGAAGCATCGATGAAAATTAATTAACCAATCACATAATGAGAAACATAATACAAACCTTCTGTCCAGTAGGACCTCTTGGCCCCTGTTAAAAATATTGATAGGGCATGGTTGAATATTGAAAAGGCTTTTAGAATGTTTTTAGAATAATAAGGTGAAACATAAAGAAAACCTACTCTCCCTCCATTGGGACCACGATCACCCTGCAGAGACAAAAACAGGTAACACTCATAACATGGAGCCAGAGCTCATGACAGGCTTGTTAAACATGAGAAGACACAAGCTGAAAAAGTCTGACTCATTGAAGGTAAGAACAACCTTCTCGCCTCTGTGTCCTGTGGGGCCTCTGTCTCCTAATGCTCCCTGAAATCAAAACAAAGAATAAAAAGAAGGCTTGAGATTAGGGCTGGGCAGCATTATGATATTTTACTAAAATTGTGATGAATGTTGTTGTTGTGAGGCACAATATTCTTTTCTGAGCATACCATGAATACCATGATTAAAAAAGTCGCTAACTGCATGTTTCAATAAAGAGAGTGTAATTAAATCTGTTTAACTGGATGAAGTGCAGCAGATTTTGAATATAAATCACTACACTCAGTATGGAAGAATAATAGTTTTTAATAATCTGACTGTACCTGTGTTTTCTGTCTGCATCACAAAATGTCACAATCAATATTGTGTATCATCAAAGTGTCTTTAAATACTGTGATGTTTGTTCACATCCGACTCTAATCCAAGTTTCTTCATCATGTACACTTAAATAAGATATCTTTATTTTATCCTGATGTTGACAGCAAGTGTCTTAGATGTATCATAAATATGGCAGATTTGTTTGGAAGATTTGTACAGAATGCATGTGATGCATTGGTACCCATATTCCAGATTGCTTGATCCTTGCATCCTTTCTGCTTCATAATGTATAATCACATATATAGCCACAATTACGATCCACATTGACCATTACTGCAATTCAAAACACCAACTAGCCTTGTTATTTTTGCAAAAAAAAAACCCTAACCTTTTTGGACTACAGTCCAAAATAATGCCTGGATCCCAATTACATAATTCATTCATTTACATGTAATCAAACATAATAGTAAAACCACTGACAAGTGAAGTACATTTGGTCATAAAGGGAAATTATGAAGAATTTCTCTCATTCCAAAGGCATCTGGCAAGGGGTTCTTGAAGTTGACATGTTGAAAACAAGAAAACCTTCTGAAATCTAGTTTAGTCCATGCCTTGAGGGGTCAGAGGAGTTCTGGCACAAGGGTGGCCTACATAATATCAGGCAACTGGTTTTAATGTTGTAACTGTTAGAATTGGGGTGTTACCCATCCATTGGGGTGTAACCCGTCCTGTTCTACACTGTGGTATGCTGAGGGGGGGGCACACACACAGGCTGGACAAACTGATCAGGCGGGCTAGCTCTGTGGTTGGCACAAAGCTGGACTCTCTGGTGTCGGTGGCAGAGAAGAGGACTCTGAAAAAACTGCTGGACATTATGGACAATGCCAGTCATCCTCTACACACTGTCATCAGCCACCAGAAGAGCCTGTTCAGTGAGAGACTGCTCCTTCCCAAGTGCAGGACCAATAGACTTAAAAACTCTTTTGTCCTGTATGCCATCAGACTGTACAACTCCTCTCTGGGGGGACACTGGACTCTCTGTGCAATAAACAGTTTTCAAGTGCAATAATAATGTGCAATGATGTGCAATACAGGACTCTTTTTTCTCATGCACTATTGTCTATATTGTATATTGTAATATAGTCTGTATATTATATATTCTATATATTTATATAGTGCTTCTTACTTATACTAAATTATTTTTTCTGCCTATCTTTCTGCTTTCTGTACTGTACTGTACTGATGCTGCTACTGGAACCTTAATTTCCCAGAAGGAACCCTCCCAAGGGATCAATAAAGTTATTCTATTCTATTCTATTCTATTCTATTCTATTCTATTCTATTCTATTCTATTCTATTCTATTCTATTCTATTCTACCAATTTAAATATGCAAAGTTAAACCAGTAACAAGGCAACACTGCTCACCTGTACTCCCATCCCTCCAGGCCTCCCAGCTATCCCTTGCCTTCCTGGAGTACCCTGCAAAAGAAAACAGTGGTCTATTTCAATCTCCACACTCTCAGTCAATATTTTATCACTTTCATTTTAGCAGAATCTTCTTGTCATTTGTCTAAAAATATAACATCAGAATTTAATCAGCAGTGTCATTTCCTTTCTTTCTTGTGCCAAAATAACATATTTCGAATGGCAGTGGTTAAAGCATCTGGTAGACATCTTTACAATGTATTTAGACCCTTCAAAATTTACCACATAAGAATGGGAAATGCTGGAACATTGGCCCTGGGGCCTCAATAAAATTCTCTGTCTAGTTTTCCTTTTACTTTCTCTGTCTAGTTAATTTTACACTGCCACCACTGTAACCCTTAATACTTGATTAATTATTCATTATTCATGTTTAATTATTCAAAAACTTGCAGGCCGTGAATAAAATCCATGTAGTAAACTTTGCTTCTAGTACACTGACACTTAAAGGGCTCATATCCTAGTTTTTGTTCTTTTATTTTTGCCCCTCATGTGGAAAAGGGTTTGTATGGTTTCCTAAGTGAGTGTTTCTCAATCCTAGTTCTGCCTTGTACATTTTAAACCATCCCCTGCAACTTATTCTAGAAGGGCATGAGCTGACTGAGTCATGAGCCTTCTGTCTGACTATTTTTAAACCTTTTCTCATCGCTTAGTCTGACTTATTTTTTACCGCATGTTTGTAACTAATATACCGTACATCCAAACCAAGTGAATGGTACCCTTTGAAGCATTATTACACACAAATGGCAAACAATTAATTTTTTTTTGTTTTCCCATTTGAAAAATTCCACCAAAAACACAACTCTATTTAATTTAATTCTGTACTATTAAAGCAGCATAATGTTGTTAGAATGAGTATTTGTAGCTTCTGGGCTTTCCCTACAGTTGGGAAGTAAAATTCAAGAGGGGCACCCTTATATGTATTTCTGAACATGTCTGAGAGATACAGAACCATCAGTTAAAGTAAGTGAAGCATGTAATGTTACAGGATTTCACATGAATATGACTCTGCAATGGATATGCAGCATTCAGCAGGTCTCACAAATGGTATCCTCCCTGCTTTTTCAAAGTTACATAGGGCAGTTTGCAGCACACCAAGCCCAGAGTAGCAAAGATAAAGATGTAATTCCCTCTATAAGAGATCAGTGGAGCATCGCAGGGATTTTGTGATTTTGCTGTAAAAAATACTATACAACATTGCTTTAATGCTTAGTACCTCAGGTTTATTTTAACAGAGTAAGGGAAAGTGAATATCTGCCTGTTTATTAAAAGTCATTTGTGACCCTATAAGTGAAGGCCAAAAAACATCTGGTTGTGCTATATGTTAGAGCATATGTGTTGAGCATGTGTTTAGGCATGAGGCAGCTTATTTATAGATCTGATGGTGGTCCAATCACATTGTTTATCTAAAGGAAGAGGCTCATTAAAAGTATGACCAGATGGTAACAATTCATAATTTGTAAATAAAACATGAGTGCAACAGATTCAATTATGTTTATTGTTTACGTAATGCCTCTGTACTGATACAGCCCCATTTAAAAAGAGCTCTGTGTTTTGAACAAGCTGTTCTCTGACCTCATATGTATTCTTTTACAGTAACTGTTACAGTTATTAACAAAAGTTGGTCACATTTAAGTTTAGTTTAGAAACACTATATAGAGTTGAGTTTGCACGGTAAGCCAAGCTAAAACGCTGAACTGTTGTAGGTAATCAAAACTAAGCAGGTTTCAAATGAATTAGTTTATCTTAACTCATTTATACAGTACAACTACTATATACCTTACAATGTAACCTCTCAGTTAAACGTTTATAAAGTATAAAGGTGTCTGTTTTTTGTCAAGAAAAAAGAGTTTCAGTAATACATTTTGACAAGATATGTCAAAAGTATGAACAGTACCTTTTATGTATGTTGTGTATGATGACTGAAAAGAATCAATATATCTAAAAGCTCATTACTCACGGCTTCTCCAGGATCTCCTACAGGCCCTGAAGGTCCTATGGGGGCCTATGAATTCACATAAATTGTGTGAATCTGCCACCCTCTCATAGCAATAGCATTTTATTTTCATAAAAAATGTCAGCTTTCTTACCTTGCACTCAAATGAACAACACTGGAACAAAAAACATCAGAATATCTTTCATATTCATATCATCAAACATTTTAGGTAATAAACCCTGTTTCATGAGAACTGATGGGATTTTATGCTTAAATGGTATTGGAAAATATATTTGAAGAGCTTGGATTTCAAATATTTTTGTTTTTAAAAATTGTCCCTTTAGAGTTTGTTCTCTCAATCTCAAAGCATTGGATATATTTAGGCTGTGGTTGAAACTGAGACTGAATAGATGGGGAAAAACACATTCTTACTGCTTAATCTGCAACAGTCATTACTCACCAAATCTTCAGAGTCCTTGTACTAAAAGAACAGGAAACACATTAACATCAATCACAGATTTCTGTGACATTCAGTGCTAGTTCATGTTTGGCTGAAACAGCAGAAACTTACAATGAGAGACACAATGGTGTCAATGGTCTCTCTGACCAGCAGAGGGTCATCACTGGTTGCAGTGAGGTTATACATGTAGGGGATGTCTGATGCTATGGCACCGAGGCGGATGTCCTGTGAACAACACAAGAGAAAGAAATTCCCAAAAATAGGTTCCCAAAAGTATAGTGCTACAAGATAAAAGCATTACCATCTCTAAAGTAGGTTATTCATTTAAGCATATTTGTTGTTGAATCCCTTTTCATCAGGATTAGTTTTCCAAGCTGTTATTTAATGAACCTGTTGATCCAGTTGTTTGAATCAGATTAAACTTTTGACAAAATTATACATTATACATTACATCTTAACTTTATGTCATAAGCACATATTATATGTTCAAAAGTATTGGGCTCAGCCTTGAGCACTGAGCTGTAGAGTTGTGGAGCTGCATTCACCAGAGTGATAAAGTTCCATCCAATGAGTTGGAGTGAGATTTCTGATCCAGAACTTATCAGTACCTGACCTCACTAATGTTATTGTTACTGTATGTGATCAAATTCCTAACTATAGAAATATTTGGGCTTCAAGTACACATTACAGTTGATCGAATAATGACATTAAAATGTATATTTGTCTATTCATATTAATATTTTACATTTCATATTTATATCCTTTGTACAATTATACTCTACCTCACACAGGCAATAGCTGTCACTATTTTACTCCTAACAATATTTTGTATTAACATTTTAATTTCTTTAAAAGAATTAACATGGAAGCAGGAAAGATGAGCAAGCTTAAGTCACTTTGATAAGGGCCAAATTGTGATGGACAACTGGGTCAAAAATGGATGTTGTTCTAGTATGCAGTGATCACTTCAAGTGGTCCAAGGAAGGACAACAACTGAACCAGCAGTAGGGACATGGGCATCCAGTACACACTAAAGTGGTTTTGGAGAAAAAAGATAAAGCAGCTTGCACTTTACCAGATGGGCAGGAGTGATGGCCACAGCAAAGATCTTGATCTCCATTCCTCTGGCCTCTGACACTGCATAGCTAATACCACCACATGGCTCTTTGTACCCATCAAAAGGGTGTCCATCTGTTATCACTACCATGTATTTGTTACCATGGAGAGGGGACCTAGAGCATATCAAATTGTCCAGAAAAAATAAGGTATATCAGGTTAAAATGCACAAAAATAGCATCAGACACAACAAAGCTGTGATAGGCTTTATACGGAAAGAAAAATGAAGATGCTTTGTAGATACTTTATTTATCTTTCTGCTTAACCCTGCATTCAGCTAAAAATCTGGGCTGTCAAACATATGGTCCAATAAAGGTTCTGATGCAGCCATGTTCTCAAAACGTTCAGCTGCTTATTAAAAGAAATCTACACTTGCTGCCCTGCACTGACCCTGATTAACAAGCACGAACAATGAGACAGAGCCAGAATCTCTAATCTAGAGACAACAGAGAGCAAACTCAGAGGAAGTATTTTCATTTCATTGAGGGAAACTACTTCCAAACAGTGAATTCAGTCACTGCCTCACTAAGATGTTCTCCAGAGATGTTAGCTTGTACTGTTAGAGCATTGTGTGAATTTCACAGGATGAAAACAAACAGTAAACACTGTTCATGAATATGTTAATTTGGAAATTCTATCAAACATTCTATTATACCTCAGACAGAGGTTGTATGTTTAGCTGAGAGTTATGCCAGCCAGTTGCATTTCAGTCACACCTTAATTTGCTGGGGTTGCATATTATTCCCTATGCAGTTTGCAATTCCTTTGTCTCTCCTAAAATGTCCAAATTCCCTTTGTCCCTGCTAATGATATATATCATTGATATATCTTCATAAATAAACTTAAAATTTTATGTTTATAAGTGGGTTCACTGTCAAGTTGTCCAATAAAAATCACTCCAGCCATCTTCATATTCAGCTGCAATAACTCAAATGAGTTTGACACCCCTGTAATTATTCTTCATTTTCCCTTACTCCTAACCTCACCATAAACATAGTCTCGATCCAAGAGCGAAACCTGACCCTGGCCCTGATCCTAACCCTGCTGCTGTTAAGAATAAACTGTTCACCAGATAGTTGTAACATCTGTAGATAGTTTATTACATGCACCTAAAGTTATCTCTAAAAATTCTCCAATTCTAAGCCTGAAAATATTGTATCACACTGTGCATTTCAGATCTGGCACGTGTCAAATTGTGGATATGTTGATGAAACATGTTGGTTCATCATCATTCACAAATGTTCATTTCTTTTGTCTTTTCATTTGTTCAGATGAATATGACTCACCCTGTCATGAGCTGACCTGTGGCGACAGAAATGGCGCAGTCTGTGTGTGTGCCCTTGCCAATGTAGTGGATGTCCAGGACAGCTTTCTTTAGCTGGGCTTTCTCACTGGCATCCTTCATGTTGGTGAGCTCACTCACAATCTTGACCTCATCACTGTAATGCAAGACTCCCAGGTTCCAGACCAGGTCTCGGGCACAGCCATAGTGTCTATGTGTCAGTGTTAAAACATTACTGTTTTAATTTCAGCATGATACAACAGACATTAATATCTCATCTACAATAGATGGTATACTATTAAAAATGCTAATAATTTCTATAACATTATTTTTTTTTTACTAAAAGTCTTTTTTTATATACAAAGGGGACATTTTTAATACTCAATGATGCATTAGTACAATATTATTTCTACTGAGTCTAACTCGTGACAGGTGGGCCCAAACTTTTGCATGGCACTGTTCAGTTTAAATCTAAGTGTAGTGTGGCTTATGAAAAGTTTATGAAATGCAACAGGCCGTCTGGAAGCCATTGGTTTTAAGATAAACTGAGATAAGATGCAAGATTTATGGACTTCCATTTTATTACCTAATTCTATGATTGAAAAATGCTTGGAACAGAAAAGGTCATCAATTCCCCATTTACGGACAGCACAGCTACCCCTGAGATTAAAAAGGCCATAACTCTGGGACAATTTGAAAGGCAATCTGTCTCTTTCCTAATTACCCTTAATTTTGGAATGCCTTACAGGTTAAAACTGTTTTTACTTTATTGCTATAATTTGTATTATGATAGTTGCCTTCTTAAGAAGATCAGATCAAAATTGTCCAGATCTGAAACTTCTAAGACAGTAGGTTGGTGTAAATGCAAGAAGGCACTTTTTCTATTTCATGTCATAAGCAAATATATCCCAATGTTGATCCCATTTACGTCAAAAATAAACAACAAACCTAACTAATGCCTGACATTTAAATAAAATAAAAATGCCCTCTCTCTGTACTCTACAACTTTTTTGATATTTATATAGTTTGATGTACATTTATTTGACTTTTTCTTTATTTAATACTTATAGGAGACAGTCACACATGCCAGATGCTACTCAAATGTGATAACCAAGGAAGGATAACTGGTGAACAGGTGACAGGAGCCTAGGTACCCACAGCTCAATGATTTGATCTGAAAATTCATGGAATAGTAATCAATCATCAATTCCCCACTTATAGACAGCACAGCAACCCTTGGCCGTTACTATGACATGAAAGACAATCTGTATTTCTGCTAATCATCCTTCATTCTGGAATGCTTTTTCTTACAGGTTCAATCCCTGTCCTAAGTGAAATATTAGTATCTGCCTACAAAAACATGAGATAATAAATAAAAAAAAGTTGATTTCAGTCACTCAGTACAAATGTGAATGTTCTCCCATCCAAACACTAACACTGTATCATTGACATAAACAGCTGATATCTGAAATGCTGGAAACACAGTAGGAACTCCATCAGAGTGATGCTGTCAGATTTTACTAAAACAATATGTGTCTTCAAAAATAGTAAGAGCTTAGACTAGATGAATCCATATGAATTACATTAGTATAATTACTACAATCATGTATAGAAGGCATGGATGAGGTTAATCCACCCTGGAAACACCCTGAGTTGAAACCACAAAGACCACCCCCAAAAAACAGGCCTAATCTACAACTTAGGTAACTGAAAAAACACTCCTGTCTGAACATGCACAGACCATTCCCAAAACCTACCTTGTGCTGTGCTTTCAATCCAGATTGTTCTTACTATGCTGCATTTCACTCAACTATACGTTGTTATTATTATTATTATTATTATTATTATTATTATTATTATTATTATTATTATTATTATTATTATTATTATGAGATGATGATTTTATAAACTACTGTGCCCTGTTTGGTGTGCTATTTTGCATTTTTTTTGAGTAGTCGTAAGGCATAGTACAGAAAATACACTCAGAATTGCACGTAGCTTCTCTTAGGAAGACAGATGATTGATTGTTTTTGCAATGCAATCTCAGATGCATTACACACATGAGTGTAGTTTGAAATCATTCTCTTGTGTGTCTAGTTCTTTTCACTATAATAGATTTCTATATAGTGATCTGGATTTTTGCATGCAGGGAATAGTTCATGTTGTGTCTCTAGATTATGCATTTAAATATTGTGCTTTGACTCGATGGGAGGGTTTCAAAAATTGATTTGGGTGTTGATAATGTTTCAGGCAATTTGTGGTTTAGTCAATATTTTTCTGATACATAGTAATATTGACAGGGTGACATTTTGGCAAAAAAATCACTGTTGCAACATGATTGTCAGAAGTGGTGGAATGGATTTGATTATTTCATGGCTTCAAGCACAATTTTTAACACTGTAAACTATGTAACGTGTGGTCACAGTTTGGCCGGTAGGAAAGATTTTTGTAGAGATTATAGATATGCATTCTTCCATAAGAAGTGGACATTTGCTATATAGTGTTGGTCTTGATTGCCTTCTTAGAGTAAACTACAAACCACATATGAGTTGGTGGTCCAGTTCTGATCTTAATACAGTAATGGAGAGCTGCTGAGAGCTGCTGACTGTCTCTGACTTGTCAATGTATTTTGTGAAGAGATTTGGGTTTTAGTATGTGATGTCTGGCATAGTAACATGGTCACATTGTATTATATTCTTTTTATGGATTTTAAGCAAACCCATAAATCCTATGACCACTTGTAACTTTGGAACTTTTAAAGCAGGTTTAAGTGCCGCTAGTCAGAGTGGCAGAATAAAGACAGATGTTCTTATGTGATACATGTTTTATGAAGAAAACACTGCATAAACCTGAGAAATGTAAAATAAAATATGCTCTGTTCATGACAAACACTGACAGGAAACAGCACAGCCCTCCACTAGGCCAAAAACATTGTTCTGGCACTGAATACTGATGACCTCGCTTGCTTATTTCATGTTCCAAAAACCTCCTGTGGAGAAGTCTTTTGGAACATCACATGGTTCTCAGACATTTGTTGGGGGATTTGGAAGAATAAATGAAAACGCTTACATATGGAAGACATCCTTTCAGACTTTTTACTAGCCACTGGTAAAAATGTTTTTTCAACTATTTCTACTGCTTGTGCTATTACTACAACTACTAGTGCTAGTGCTACTGCTAACTATTGTTCCTAGTACTGTTACTATTAACAATTATTATTAGTACTAGTAATATTATTACTACTCATTAGCACTGACATACTATTAGTACTACTACTACTACTACTACTACTACTACTAATAATAATAATAATAATAATAATAATAATAATAATAATAATAATAATAATACATTACATTATTTTAGTTAGTTATAATAGTAGAAGTAGTAGTATGGGGCAGCCGTGACCTGATGGTTAGAGATCCAGCCTTGTGACTGTAAGGTTGCCAGATCAAAACCATGAAATTGCAGGGCATGACTGAAGAGCCCTTGAGCAAGGCACTTAACTCCACAGCTGATCCCCAAGCGCCAAAGGGCTGCCCACCGCTCTGGGCGTGTGTGCTCACTGCCCCCTGGTGTGTGAATTCACATGTGTGTACGTGTGTGTATCACTGTATGTGGATGGGTTAAATGCAGAGGAGAAATTCCCCATTGTGCAAACACAGTGGGTCTATCAGCACCTTTTATTTAAAATTCATTATTTATTTATTTTAGTAATAATAGTAGTAGTAGTAGTAGTAGTAGTAGTAAGGCGGTTATATGAAAAATTAAAGAAACGTAGGTTTACATAAATAGGTACTGTGTTTAGTAAATTATTTCACTTGTTACAAAGTGATAATTATAAATATGTGAGCATCATGTCAAAATACTATTTCATATTTGGTGAACTTAGTGGATCTTATATTAGATCACTCAGTCAGTAAGTGATTCTGTAAGAGACTTTTCCACAGAAACAGTAAATGTGTCCACTGTCTGTGGACTTGAGCTCTGACCTGAATCAAATTCAGTTCTGGGAAATTCTCTCATATGTCCACATGATTCCTGTTTTTTCTGGATGTAACGGTTCACGGTTCATCAAACACAAACTCACTGTGACACCAAGAACAACAGAAAGTTGTGTGAGCACAGAACAAGCAAGAGTGAAATCAGTGGGAAAAGGAACAAAGAAATACAGTACATTTCTGTGTCTGCTTCTGTCTTGGTAAAATGACTTTTTATGAGATATATACCTGCTGTAAAGCTGATCCACAAAGTCAAGGGTAAATTTCTTGATCTTGTCCACCAGAGAGCCATAGGGTTTGGCACGTAAAGCCACGCTTTCCGAGGTGTCTAATACAACATACACATCCACAGGGCAGTCTGAGGAAAAACAGAAACAAGATATAGAGGTGTGCTTCATATCAGTGGTTTTCAAACCAGTCCCCAGGGTGTCCAGACAGGCATTGGCTTCAGTTCAGGCCCTGAAGTGTGTTAATGCTAAGCTAACAGCAATGCCCTGGAATGATTTAAGAATATTATATAAAACAACCAACTAAGCATTGCACTTAACTATACTATACTCGATATACTGCACTGTAAACATCTGCAAGCTACATATTTTCTCAAAACTACATATACATTTTAACAGGGCGTGCATCTTCATTATTTACCTTAAATGACAGCTTCAGTATTACTGTCATGCTCCAAAAACTTGCAATAGGGAAAATAGTATCTTTATCACTGCTACTCCGGGCTCCTCATGCTGCTCACTGCACTATGTAACTCTGGTGAAGGAGGAATCAAATTTCTCCTAAGAACTGCATAATACAGTGTAATCCTGTCATGTAAATCCTGTACAGCATTTCAAGTTGGTTCTGTATCTGTCAGCCTGTCCAGAAATGCATGTGAAAGCCTATATTTTAAAAATGCAAATCACACTACCTGACTGTAGAGGGAACCCAGGAGCAACAAATTCCAATACTTGCATGAAGCTGCTTAGGTTAATACTCATGATTTTCTTTATAAACTGCTTAGTGAGAATCATTGCAGAATTCAGAAAAACACCATATGTTAAAATGTTTTCCAGTTTCCAAACAAGTGATTGGATAGAATTCTGATGAAAACATCTGGTTTTCCAAAGAACTCTGGCACATTCTCAAAATTGACCAGGTTCACTGCCCTTCTGAAACCAAGTTCACATCTCATCAGTACTCGTTCTCACTGTTCTTGTGGTTAAATATTATAACATTCTTACAACAATGTTCCAACATCTTGTGTAAAGCCTTCCTGCAGAGTAGAGGCTGTTAGAGCAGCAAGGGGGACAAACAGTGATATAAAATTTCGTTCATCTTTGTGGAGGGGGTTGTTTTTAACAAAATATACTCTTGTTACATGACAGTCACTCGGCTCTATATTATTCTGGTAAACCCTGGTAATGTCTTAGAGAAGCCAAAACAAGATATCATGTGTTTTGCCAGAATCAGGTTGTATTAGACAGACAGACTCTATACTTGCTGGTAAAACTTCATATACTTTAATGCCTGAACAAAATTTTCAAAACACTGCTGCTTCCTTGAGATCTGTAATCTCAAAATGTGCTCAATAGCAGCACTGAAATCAGTCCACTAGCTTTCTGTAAAGGCATAATCTCTGCCAAAGGAATTGTGCTTCCTTTCCAATTTGAAAGGCTTATACCCTCACACTAGCAAACCACGACTGAAAACATTACCACATGGCAACCCTTTTGGCTTCTTATATCTAACTTACTGACAACCGCTGCTCTTGTGAAAACCCCAGTACCCCTGGTTTGTTTCCTTGGAAATGTTCTGTGTTGAGAATTCTCTCACATTTCCACAGAATTCCAGAGCCTGTGGAACTGGTCTGTTTCCTTGGAAATGAGGCAAAATCCCACTGTGCAAGATTCCTTGCCTTTAGTGATGGAGCAAACTTTAGTTTTTCTCCCCATTTACCCATGCTGGTAATCATAGCCAGGAGTTCCTGAGTTCTAGCGAATAAGGAACATTGTAACATGTTACTGCATAATGATAAAGTAATAAAGCATTTGACACCTCCAGTACTACAATTTACATGCAAATAAGTAAATTATAATAAATTATAAATTATATTTTGCTTTTTTTATCCCAATATGTTCTCATTGTTGTATAGTCATAACGTCTATAGTGGACTACCCATACTTAATAATGTGTCAATCATCTGTAATCTGTACATTTTTCAAAAGTAATTAAGAAATTAAGAAATTAAAAACTAGGATATCATGGAGGAGAATCATTACCCTAGGGTAAAACACAATTTTTTATGATGTTAATGAAAATATGAATACATTTAATTTCATTTAATTTCATTTTATCAGAGGAGTTCTAAGGAGGGATGACCTTATGTAGCTTATATAGTAACATCACACCAAATATATTATTACATAATAAAATAGTAATAATAGAATTAGCAGAGATTTACCTTAGTGTGGAAGCTTACACTCAAAGACAGCATGACTACACAACAAGTAACTAAAAGATGGAAAAGGCTGTTAAAGATAAAGTTTATTTTTGTCTGTTTTAATGATGGTATACATGGTGATGTCTCCTAAAAGAATATTTGCAGTACCTAAATATGTTACAAGCAAAGTCTTCTCATCTTCACAGTGAATTTGCCAGTATGTTGAAGAGTGTAAAACATGCAAAGAAACTGTTCTTCATTTGAAAGTATGAATATTGTTCTAATGTTTAGTCAATAAAAAGGGAAGCAGAATTTTCTCAGGTATCCTAGACTTAGGTATCACATATTCAGAAATAAAAAAAGTAAATTAATTCATGCACAGCAATTGACTTACAGGAGAGAAACTAGAAATTTGAAAAACTTCCAATAAGTAAAAGTATGTTCTTTTTCTCAAGCAACAAAGCAACAACAAATTTCCAACCCCAGTAATACATATTGCGCAATATTTCTTCAATGTTGAATCAAAAACTTCTATACAGGATCCTTCTTAACTTACAATGAGCGTAACAAGTCTTTTTGCCAGATTTATATCATTTCAAAATGTGAGTAACAGCAAAAATGGAGATACAAGGTTTCTGCATGGCAGTGACATTATAATGAAGTCTTTGGCCTTTAACATGCACAGAATTCCTACCACGGTAAGATCTTCCAGTGGTTTTGTTGCACTGCTGAGACCATGCACTGCAGACTGAAGAAAGCAGGAGGACAACGCTGATCAGCCTCATTCTCAAGGTCAGAAGACACGCAGGTCACACAAAATCTAAGAACACAAAAGATTTAGCAAATTCAGCAACTTGAGGGCTGATGTCTTGTTTACAATAACCAATAACAGCAGTTTACTGCGATAGCCTACCTGTCATTGAGAGTCACTTGAAGGTTTGTGATCTCTCACCTTAAACTGAAACAAAATAATGTCCTCATTGTGCTTTTCCATGCATTCAGGTGTGTACCATTCCCACCTGCAGCCTGTTTTTTCCCCACCTGCATTCCAACAAACCACACCTTCAGGGGCTGGCTAGTAGATCATGAGCTACAAGCCATTCTTGGTGCATGAAAAGTGAGGATCTACATGCCAGTTGCAGTGAATGAGGTAGGATAGTACATCCTTATCCTAGGGCAGGAGGTGTGGTTTGCTGGGAAAGGGCAGAAAGGCATGTTCAGTGCTGAAAATGCATAGCTCACCTTTATAAACGGATTAATCTGTCATTTTGATATTTATGGTGATGACTTCAAGCTATGTTTCTCATATGCAAATCAGTGAAAATGCAATTACATGAACACATTTTAGCAATGTTTTACACTGCTCTAGGTGAATTACCGAAAGTAGTGTTGTGATTTGCCAACATCTGTCATTCTGCTTTCAAAAGTATTTAAACATGCAATGCCACTCAAAAGTCCTACAACAAGGTCTTTTAAGGCTTAACATCAAAAAAGCTGCATCTCCAATTCCAGTGAAGTTGGGACGTTGTATAAAAAAAATTAAAAAAATACAATGATCTGCAAATCTTTTTCAACTTATATTCAATTGAATACACTACAATGACAAGATATTTAGTGTTCAAATGGATAACCTTGCAAATATTCACTCATTTTGAATTTGATGCCTGCAACGTTCCAAACGGCAACGTTTACCATTGTGTCACCTTTCCTTTTAACAACACTCAAACGTTTGGGAACTGAAGACACTAATTTTTAAAACTTTGTATGTAGGATTCTTTCCCATTCTTGCTTGAAAGCTGCCACACATTTTGAATTGGAGACAGGTCTGAACTGCAGGCAGGCCAGTCTAGTACCCTCACTCTTTTACTACAAAGCCACGCTGTTGTAAAACCTGCAGAATGTGGCTTGACATTCTCTTGCTGAAATAAGCCAGGACGTCCCTGCAGAAGATGTTGCTTGGATGGATGCTCCAAAACCTTTTCATCATTAAAGGTGACTTCACAGCGGTGCAAGTTACCCATGGCATGGACACTAACATAGCCCCCTTCCATAAGAGATGCTGGCTTTTGAACTTTGTGCTGATAACAATATGGACAGTCCTTGTCTTATGTGGCCCGGAGGACACGGTATCCATGATTTCAAAAAACAAATTGAAATGTTTAACTCGTCAGACCACAGGACACTTTCACGAACAGCTTTCTGGGTGTTGTTGATATATGGCTTTTGCTTTGCATGGTAGAATTTTAACTTGCACTTGTAGATGGATCTGACAAAGTTTTTCTGAAGTGTTCCTGAGCCCGAGTGGGAATATCTGTACAGAATGATGTCAGTTTTTAATGCAGTGCCGTCTGAGGGAATCGAAGGTCACAGGAATTCAGTGTTGATTTTCAGCTTTGCCACTTACTTGCAGAGATTTGTAAAGATTCTCTGAATCTTTTGATGATTGTTTGGACTGTAAATGATGAAATTCCTAAATTCCTTGCATTTGCACATTGAGACATGTTGCTCTTAAACTACTGGACTATTTGCTCACAGTTGTTCACAAAATGGTGAACCTCACCCCATCCTTGCTTGTGAACTGCTGATCCTCTTGGGGATGCTCCCTTTATACCCAGTAATGACACTCACATGTTTCCAATTAACCTGTTCACCTGTGGAATGTTCCAAAAAGGTGTTTTTTGATTATTCCTCAACTTTTGTAGTGTATTCAATTGAATACAGGTTGCATGCCCTGCAGGATTTTAATCCATGATGGCAAAGTAAATTACTAACAGTATTCCATGAAACTGTGGTCCCAGATCTTTTCAGGTCATTGACAAGGTCCTCCCGAGTAGTTCTGGTCTGATTCCTGACCTTTTGTAAAATTATCCTAAGGTAATTAAGATCATGCTTGATGACCAATACATGAAAATTGACAGTCATCTTGTGTTTCTTCCATTTTCAAAAAGCTTAACCAACAGTTGTTGCCTTCTCATAAAGCTGCTTGCCTATTGTTGTGTAGCCCATCCCAGCCTTGTGCAGGTTTACAATTTTGTCCCTGGTGTCCTTAGACAACTCTTTGGTCTTGGCCATAGTGGAGAGGTTGGAGTATGATTGACTAAGTGTGTGGATAGGTATCTTTTATTCAGGTAACAAGTTTACTCAGCAGGATAATGCTCACCCACACATAGTAATGGCTCTCCAGGAATGTTTTTCAATTCCAACAACCCCATCTTGGTGTGTCAGTGAGTGTAATTTATTGCAGAAAAGATAGTGAAAGAGAGAAAGAAAGGACAAATGAACATCTAAATGACAAACAAGAAATAATACATTAAAGCTCCTTAAGATTTTTTTAAAATGAGTTTTTTAATTTACTCTGCTTGTTTCTGATGAATGATCAAGTTGGCTCTATCTGTATGAGTCCTCCCTTGAGTTGATTAAGTGAAGTTAATGACGCTTTAGCAGAAATATGGAAGTTAACAGATAATCTTGCTGCAAATAATCATGAAACAGGATATTTGCCTTTCATATGATGAATCATGTTAGGAGCAGTAATTCTATAATCATAAATACATTTTATACTGTAGGGAACTTTTGGGAATTGGGTTTCATGTAGCATTTTAGCACCCAGAGTCAACAAAATGGCAACAATATTGTTCTGAATGTTCGACAGGCAGTAATGCAATTTTGTGTATAATAACACATTAAACACATGTTTCTGCTCACTGTGGAAAAACAGTTCTGTGGAAGAAGATTAAAGCATGGTGCAAGCTGGAACACATCAGCTTCACAGTGAGACAATCTGCTGAAAGATGAATGAATGGGGTTGATGGGTTGGAGAATTCAGGGGTGGGCCTCTTTTGGCTTCTCCACTTGTCTGTAGGGCACAATGTCAACTTATTTGTTGCCTCAAGTTGTTATCTTTGCACATGCATGGAAGTTACACCAGGGCTGCCAACATTCTTAGATTTAGGTTGTTGCAGCCCCAAATCCTGTTAGTAGGAGGTTGCAGCAGTGTCTGTCCATCATATTTATCATCAGTTAGGGAGTTGGGTGGTTAAAGAGGAAGCTCCTTCATAGTGTTGCACATCTGGTCACAGAGACATACTTGGATCATATTTACTTCATATGGTTTACCAGCCTGTCATTTGCACTATATACCAAAATGTAAGATATCCATGAAGGTCTCAATAATTCCATAAAACTCCTTGAAGCTGCTTAAATTATTGTTTTGCACATTAAGGAGTATTGTGAAAAAGTGTATTTTTCTGAATTTTTATTTAAAAAATTGTCATTCATGTTATATTCACTACATGTGACATGCTATGTTTCATATATTGTAACTGTTGAGCAGATTTTCTGCTACTGTTCTATTTCTCAGATTATTAGAATATTTCATTTTGAGTTTCAGTTAATAATAAATACTGTGTCTAGTTCAGCACTTGCAACCACAGTCATGGAGATGACTACTGACCTGACAGTTGTCCATAAGATGATAATCAACACACTCCACAAAGAGGGTAAGCCACAGATGGGTCATAGTCAAATGTGGTTCTTCTGATCACTCAAACAACCATTTGAAGTACATTTATTTTAAAGAGTGTAGCATGCTGCTTTTTTAAACATGGGATTTTTATATTTCTCCAAATATTTACTAATATATACTAATATAAATATTAACTTCCTCAGATTCAAAGAAGTCCTAAACGTAATAGAACAAAAAATGATCCAATTTTACATATATGTGATTAACCAACAAAAGGGTATGTGACCCTCTGCTTTCAGTATCTGTTGTGACCTTCCCAAAGAACAAATGGTTTTGTAAATTTTCCAGCCTGATAAGATAATTTCAAATTATCTGCAAATGCTAAATGTTCACATTCTTTTGCCACTCACAGATAACCTGAAGTGAAAACATTTTCAGATAAACTTTATGCAGAAATATAGAAAATTCACAAACTTTCAAGCAGTACTGTATGTGTGCCAAAGTTTGAACATAGATACACATTTAATATTTTTTCCTTCAACCAAGGCTATTGATTGAGAACTTCTTTTCTGCAGCCTCTAGTCTTCTGAAAAGCCTGTACATTATTGGTGGAATATTGGTGAGAGAATGTGATTGCATTCAGCTGTAAGACTCTTACTAAGTTAAGGTACTGGTGTTGGTTGATCAACTCTGTATGGCAAATGCCACTCAAACATTGAACAGCTGATATACAGTTGATTCAGAAGTTAAAATTTTCTATGTAAACCATACAAACTGTGTGCTTGCAAACACTAAACACTTCAACAGGTGGAACTCAAAGCAGCTGAAGTAGTATCTAAATATTTTAAGACAATTAATGAATTCACATATGGATACATGTGGATAGATAGCTATGAGTTCCCAAGAACTGATTTGGTAAACTTAGCTGGAAGTGATGTCATCATCTGGAGTTTTATTGCTCACTTCAAGGCAAGCCTAATCTCAATTTATGCAGATTGATACAGCTACAGTTTTGTGCTCATGGATCCCTTGAGGATGTGCCAGGAGACGGAAAGCAGACCTGACAAGGCAGAAAACATCCGACTTAGGGTCAGTCAAGATTTATCATCCAGTACTTGAGAAAAAAGACAGCAGGAAGCAATTATCCTGTTTTCAACACTTGAATTTGTGTGTGTGCAGGATCACTGGCCATTCTACAAAATTGTTCGCACCCCTCTAATTTCTTCAGATGCAGAACAGACAGAAACAAATGTTACAAGTGCTACAAAGTAATGCAGTCTAAATTAGTGTTTCACAGCAAAAAGCTCTATGCATGAAGTAGAGTGCTGGACTTGATACTACCTGTGCTGTATGCCTGAGCTGAAGGCAATGTTAGGCAGGCATGCTACTGCAAGACTAATGTCTAATTGGGCATAGACTAAATCAGCCTTGACTGAAGTCTATTTTCCTCTTTTTTTTAAGTTCTGCACCCTGAATGTCTGCTCTGATGTGATATGAACATTTGACAAGACTGTTATCACATATTTTGGGATTTTTTGAAAATTGTGCTTGATGCCAACTCTTCAGAACAGTGCAAATATCTAGGCCCTGGGGATCACAGGTCTGAACTGCTAGGCTGGCAGATTGGTGATGGGTGTTACAGTCAAAAATGTTATTATAAAACAGAAACACACATTTAACTAAACATATTACATTGTACTTCTTATACTTGAATGTTAGTTGTAATGAACATAACTATTTTTCAGAGGGGTCTTTGGGTGAGTCTGGGGCATGGATATCAGCGCAAATGCCGTCTGCTGAGAAATATTTTTAATACATTTGTATGCCTTTTTTTGTACAATTTTTTTACCATTATTATTGTTTTTATTCTATCTTGCTTTCTCAACCAGAACAATTTACAGTAACCAAACCAATCTGGCTTCAAACCGACACACTCAACAGAAACTGCTCTCATTGCTGTCACTGAAAAACTCCATGCTGCAAGATCAGCCAAACTCTCATCTGTTGTAATTCTCCTCGACCTCACTGCAGCCTTTGACACAGTAGACCACAAGATCCTCCTGTCTCTCCTCAGTAGCCTTGGAATCACCAGTTCTGCATTGCAATGGATTGCATCATACCTGGAAGAGCTTTCTTACCAGGTCACATTGCAGGGAGACACAACTCCATGCAAGACTCTCCACCGGTGTTCCACAAGGCTCAGTCCTTGGTCGTCTTCTCTTTTCTTCTTCTCTTGGTAAAGTAATATCTTCTCATGGGTTTACTTATCACTGCTATGCCGAAGACACTCAGGTCTCAACCCGTATCTCAGCTTGCCTCTCTGATGTCTCATCATGGATGGCAGCCCATCACCTCAAACTCAATCCCAGCAAGACCAAACTACTATTCATTCCTGGAAGCACTGGTCCTCACACTGATCTTACCATTTACCTTGAGAACTCACTGGTCACTTCATCTGCTGAAGCACGGAGCCTTGGTGTAGTAATGGATGACCAGTTATCGTTGCATGCTGCAAACCTGACTCGGTCATATAGATTTCTCCTTTACAACATCAGGAGAATTTGACCTTTTCTGTCTAGAGAGGCCACTCAGATGCTTGTTCAGTCTCTTGTCATTTCAAGACTAGACCACTGCAACTCCCTGCTAGCTGGCCTTCCTATGTGGACCATCAGACAATTGCAACTCATCTACAATGTTCCTAAATTCAGTCTGCATTCCCTTCATTGGCTCCCTGTAGCTGCCCGTATCAGCTTCAAAACCTTGATGCTGACCCAGAAAGCCAAAAATGGACCTGCTCCTCCATTCATGGTGGTAATGGTTAAAACTCAAGCTGTATCAAGATCCCTTCGAGCTTCAAGTGCAACATGGCTTGACCCACCATTCCTCAAAACACAAGGACAAACACAAACATGCATCCAAACTCTTTTCTGTTCTGGCACAAAAATGGTGGAATGAACTTCCCCTGGGGGTTTGGACAGCTGTGTCCCTCACTGTTGTCATACGCAGACTGAAGACTCATCTGTTTCAGGAGTATTTAACTCCATGAAGACATATGTGTTCAACAGGATCTAAGTGTGAGGAATCTCTAGATTCTAGCCTTGTCTACTAGCTAAGGATATTCTCTGAGTGAACAGCAAAAGGGCGTCTGCTAAATGCCATAAATGTAAATGCATAAACTCATAACTCATATGGTGGTGGTTCATATGATGTTGCCTTTGGGAATATTGTTCCTAACTTCAAATTTGGGGATAGCTGCTCTTCAGTCTTTCTGCTTAGCACAAGAAGGCAAGCTAAAAAAAATCCTCCTTAAAATGTCCCAGAGCTTTTTCCATTTTGTTATGTGAAGTTAAGTTATGTTTGGAATGATTTGTTCTGCTGACCCTAGGACAAAACTAAAATTAATATTTTTGCTTAATTATATGTACATATAGATGTAATTAAATGTACAGAAATAATTGCATTTTGCAGATTTGGATTTTCTTTAGTTTTTTTTATGTATGCAAGAATGTTATACCACCATTATCAGCAGAAAATCTGCTTTTAATAGAGCAGATTCCACACTGGACTGTTCCTGAAAACGGCACATAGGCTACATTCACATTGTTAAGTGGCCATATTTGATATAGATCTGCAATCTGTTTTGCAGTCTGAACAGTAAATTGATTGATTTCAATCTCTTGACTGAAAATGAAATCCACTCAACATAAACAGGGCTGTAAAACAGGCCAATTTTGTTACTTTCTTAGCTCATTATACAGTATATGGCCCCAAAATATGGATAAACCCAGAAATGAGGCCTCAAAGCTGCAATGCACCTTTGGGACAATATTGTGTTTTTGGTACTGATGGTTCAGCTGGTCTACAAACATGTTGAGCCTGACCAAGCTAGACAACCTCTATTACCCAGTTTGACAACACTGTTTGTAAAACTAAGCTGTTTGACCAGGATGACAATGATGGCAGGAAAGGAGTAACTCAAACTGGATTAGCGAGAAAGCTAAAGGCAAATGATCGAATTAATCAGGAACACACCATGAAATGAAAACGGTTGTAAACAGACATGTACAACCACATTTGAGCATTTTAAAGCACTGGCAGCTATAACACATTCAAGCCTCCATGTTTTAAATTTTGAATGTGCACCAACTTCTTTGTTCTAGTCAAGAGCTCACAGCCTGAATGATGACGAAACACATGAAACCCATTCTGTTCAAGTTGTGCTACACGGTCAGAGGTCATTTCAACATGCCCCACTCTGGATTTGAACAGAAATCTAATATATAAGATAAAATGTAATGTATTTTGATATTTTCATGATATATTTTAAAATGTAATATAAAAAATATATCATTTTTTGGCTTGGATACAGCGTATGTGACCGAAACGGATCCGTTCCCTCATTAGTGTTGTGCTATTAGGGGAAAGACTATTTATATAGAGAGACGAATTCAGACACTAAACAAAGGTAGGGGAATATGAGAAAACAGCTTAAATTGACTCCATTGGTTTATGTTTTTACTATAAATCACCAATGCATTGTGGGAGATTTTGTGGGATATTAGAGTACCTTAAAACCACGTTACGAGTCGGTCATGCCGAGGAAAAACGATGACACACTCATTAGTGCCCTCGAAGGTAAATTAGGATTCGACCCGCTCATAGTTAGCCACTCTGCGCCTCGCTCCGTCCACACCCGTATTCCAACAAGCCCCTCCTTCTGATCTGCAATTGGCTGTCAATGTCCGCACTTCTTGCCTGTGATTGGTTGTTATCTCTCCTCTGTTCAGTGGTTTGAGAGCAGCTCCATTAAGCGCCTTAATGTGAGTGTGGAGTGGTGAGTGATGAGGAGCGTCCGCGTGCGGTAGCTGTGTCGGAATACGGGTGTGAAAGGCGCTCACAGTGAGATTCCCACCCTGCGCGCCAGCCTGGTGTAAGTAGAGCAGACTTTCATTCACCTTCACACAGCGAGCGCTAATGAATGAAGTCATCTGATGTGATGAAGGTCTTTTAGAGCTGATGTGCAAAAGCTTGTTCATATCTTGAGGTCAGTGTAAATCTGCTCTTTGATGCTGAAGGCGGCTTTATGATGAATTGTTGCTGTTGTTTGGTTTCATGTGGATGAAGATCTGCTTTATTGCTGATCTTCTCCGTGAACTGATCCACTACATGCATGTTTGTGGTTGTTTGGGGGCCGTGTTGAAAAGCAGCAGACCTGTTGAAATGCCTTCTAAGTTTACCTTCTGGATTTCTGCTTCTCCAAAGCCATGAAGACATGTTCAGAGTCTGAAGTGTCCCTCTTTGGTTTAACCCTGGAGCTGCATCCAGAACCTCTTCTGTCAAACTAAAGCCACTCAGACTTGTACACCACATTTACTATTTACTACAGTGTGCATAGTAGGGCTGAATTGATCTGCTCATTTTCAAATGTCATATAATACCATATGTTTATAAATATTTCAAAAGCTCAGAATATGTGCCACAGACCTCAACCGGATTGTGTTAATCATATTTAAATGTATGGATTCGGCTGATTCTCTTATCCAGAGAGACTTTTAAGGAACTTAATTAGTGGTGAGCCTGTTTGGCCTGTCGGTACCGGGGGTTGGGGACTCCTGCTGTAAGCCACGCCTTCTAACCAAACAACCTCCACATTAACTCTACAGAAAAAAAATATCATAAACCCTACAATACATAACTGATTTTTTTAAATAAATAAAAATAAAAACAGCTATTGGAGTGAGCATAAAGTAGACCCCGCCTCCTTCTCACCTGCTCTACTCTGATAGGCTGCTCTGAAGTTTCCATTAAAGACGATGCATAAGAATCAAGAAGGCTTATTGGGGTTACAGTTATCATTTACATGTACAGCATTTATCTGACTCTCTTATCCAGAGCGACTTACAAGGTGGACAACAGTAATGTTAGGAGTCTTGACTAATTAACATTACTTCAGTATACGTGAGTATTAGAACAGAGGTGTGGGGGTCCAGTGTCCCCTCACTGTGTATAAGTATTTGACCAGAGGAGGATGGATCCTCGCCCTTGTGAGCCTGGTTTCTTCTTTCAGCTCTGAGGGAGTTTTTCTTTGTCACTGTCGCCCCTTGGCTTGCTCACTAGGGGATCTGTCTCTTATCCTTTGTTCCTGTGTTGTTCAGAGTGCTATACAAATAAATGTTGATTGAATGGATTTGATTTGATTTGTCCAAGGACTCTTATTGTTGTAGCACAGCATAGTTGCCCAGACTGGGCAGTTTCCCAGTTTCCTTTTTCAGTATGCATTGAAATGGCTATGCCCTCAGTGTAGAGTAAAATCTGCTTCTAATCATTTAGTTGTTTTTTTTTCACATTTCTTGTTATACTGCAAATAAATAATGTGCATTAATGACCTCCTTAAGCAACCCATGCACATTACCTTACTCATAATGTTTCGCATTTATTTAGTGAATTATCTCAAAGGTGTTTGGGAGTGAATGAAACAAATATTTAACCCCATTGTTTCAAAGGGTAAGCAGCCGGGATTTGAACCAGCTGTGGCCTGAACCTTTTAAAGAAGATGTGCTAATGGTGTTCTGATTCTGAACTTGTCTGCCCTCTTGACTGCTTTCTGACTGTAAATCATTGAGCTTTTACGAAGTCTTTAAGAGGGGAGGATGTTTATAAAATGGCATGTAAACTAAGCAGTGGAATGATGTTGAATTTTCACCCAGCATGATAAACAGAAGATAAACCATATTAGTTAAATGTCAGGATAGACCACACACACGTTGAAAAGACAACTTTTGAAAGGGACATACATCTCCTCATATTAAAAAGATATTAGTACTGATTTTCAGTAGTTTGTCTGCTTCCCTCAAAAGACATTTAAGGTTAGCTGTGCAGGAAGCGCGCAATTTGCTCCTGTCTTGTTTAGGAGCATTTAACTGATACCAGTCTCCAAAAGTAAACAAATTACAGTGGGTTTTGTAAAAAATCTTTAAAGGGAATTTTTCCGGCTTACAAAACATTAAATTATTTCATGCACTTAACTTAGTTGATGTTTATTGTAAATCATAAATTATGTACATTTGTAAAGTCTGGTTTTGCTTAATGGACACACTGTACCCTTTAAACTTCCTCCTGTTCCACAGAAACTCATTTTAAAACATTACTAAAACATGACTAAAATGGTTGTTTTTTCAAAAACATGTTTAGAGTAAAAGAATAAGTAAAGGACAAGTACCAAACCAAAAAAAAAATCTAGCAAGAGAACCATTAAAATAAATTACTTTTTTCAGTCATCGGATACAAAGATTATATAGTATTAATTAGATAGATTGGCTACTAATATTTAAGGGTGTGTCTGAGTGCTTGAGTTTGTGTGGAGCGTGCTTTTATTGTTTTAAAATGGAACATCAGTGGATTTGTACAGTTACTTTTACTGACCTGTTGCATATTCTGCAGTAAATTCCATTATGTTTAGGGAATTTGTTGTTTTTACCTCATGGTCCCCACTATGTATTAGGCTAATTATGTTTGCCAAGGCTGCAAACATTTGATATTTGATATTTGATATTTGTTTAATCATTTTTAAAGATTAATTTAAAGTAACAGCCGTCAGTGAAACACTACCATTTTAAAACACCCAGTCTGTTCTTCTAATCAGCACGACAGATTGATATCAGCTGCCTTGTCCTTATTAAGCTTTTTTCCTGAGCTAAGGAGATCATCACCGAAATTATGTTAGCAGGCCATTTTGTCAGGCTGAGGCAGTAAACTTTGTGCCATTCTCAAAACATTTGGCCACGTCTGTAGTTTGACCAGAGGAGCATGGGCCCCCTTTTGTGAGCTTGGTTCCTCCTAAGGTTTCTTCTTCCAGCTCTGAGGGAGTTACTACATGCCACTGTAACCCTTTGGCTTGCTGAAGGGGGGTTATGTTTTAATGCTGTTATGTTTCATGTGTTGTTGTTCTTGTCTTATTTTTGATTTCTGTAAAGGTGCTTTGAGACATCATCAGTTGTAAAATGCAACTAAAAACTAAAATTTTATAATTTTTCTTGTTGATGTCACACTGGCACCTTACAATAACTCTTAAAAAAAAACACATATTAATGATTAATAAATTGTAACTTAGTTTTATGTATTGTAAAATGTGATACATTGGTCTCCATCTCAACAGTTTGCTCTGTCCTGTAGCAGCTGTGCTGTGTTGAACAGTCCTTTGATTGAACTCCTCATATGTGAAGACATGGAGAGCCAACCATTATTATGCAGATATCTGATTAATAACAGGAAATAGGAAGCATATAGCATGTATCAGATATCAAGTAAGATAATTTAGTATTTTCTTTAAGTAATATGAGCACAAATATGATAGTATAAATTATGGGTATGCTTACCCAACATGTTGCAAGATACAAATTACTCCCACCCTCATTAGAAATAGAGATGCATTGCTTTCAGCTATCATAGCTTTACAGGTATATAATTCACTGGCAAATTTTCTATGCATCACACCTCACTTCAGTGTACTGAGCCAGTTGTGCTCTCTTTTAGTCTTTCTGTGCTTATGTCAGTGCAGTGGCTTGCTGTTGTGCACTGATGAACATAATAAGATGTAATGAGGAATTTCCCCCAAATTAGGACCCCAGAGACGAGGCCTTAGGAGGGTGTGGATTCTGAAGTAATATCGTCTACAGTATATGTCTGAAAAAGTGGAGCAACTTGAAAATACTGTTAAGGTCCAAATATGCTCCATATTAGCTATTTATTTTTTAATTTTGATTCAATTGCATTGCAATTTTATTAGTTTAATTAACAAATATATGAGAAATGTAGCTTAATTTCATTTGACTTATGTCAATAACCTCTTTTGGAATTACATGGGTTTCTACATTGGTTTTCTGCATCGTTGTGAATTTCCAGGGTTTCTATGGCTTTATTGAATAGGCAAAGCACATGTGAAACCCATTTGTCCAAATATATCTCATCAGCATAGAGGAGTACTTACATTTTCTAGCCTGCACTATAGGTTTCCTCATTGTGGTCAGAGCACATTTCATTATTAATGATTTTATTATTAATCATCACTCACATTTCTTCTTGTACCAAGCATTTCAATACAATATAATTAAAAAACATTTCTACATTTCTGTGTCCAAAATGTCATACAATATATATTATGACTTTATATTAGAAGCAAATCCATAGCAGTCATCAGTCTGCACTGAAATATTTATGAAAACATTCTAAATGACTATAACATTGTGTTTAGTGGTTTGTATTCACATGTGCATGTGTGATTTCTTCTGAAATCCCTGCTGTGAGGATTTGATTGCTGCATTTGAATCATCTTGGAGAGCATTAGGGAAGTCATGGTTAAAGTTGGATGTTGATGACACCCACTGGTAAAATGTCCACATACTAGTGTCACTAATATATTGAATATTATTGTTTAAACATAACCAGGAAATAGTAAAATGCATATGAGGCCAATAGCAACACGTGTACCCAAATTATTAAAGCCATTTTTCACAAAGAGAATATTCTAGCTTGATCCTTACAAAAAGATCAGCCTCCAAAACCATGTTGTGGAGTGACATATTGACTAATGAGACCAGAAGCTCAACTTTCTGACCTTTCAGAAATTGTTTAGTGTAGTAGCAGCATGATTAATTATTCAAACGGGATAATAGTTAAGCCTTTTGGTAAAATGCACTTGTAAGCTTTCAAAGACATTTTGGTAACATATGGAGATCATTTGAGCTTGGCACTGATTTCTGAATTCTTAATTATTTCAAGGCAACAGAGCTCAAAGCCAAATGTTACCAGGCCAAAAATCAGGCCTGGTTGTGACAGGATGTTATGACAGGTTTGTTCCTCTTATCTGGGGCAGGGGCTCAAATTAAGATAAAAAGGAATAGAAAATAGATACAAATACCACAACATTTTGATAAAAACTGCTGATGTATTCAAATAAAAGAAAGATGTAACCTTTCAACATGACTGTGATACAAAACATACATTTATGTCTGCCAAGGATCACTCATGAGCCATCCCTCTGAGTAATTATACTGTACTAGGTGTCATGCAGGTTAATTGCTGCATCACCTTTACTGGGATTCAGTTTGTAAAAGGGGCTTAAGATGACAGCCAATATAATCATTGCTATTCAAAGAAATAAACAACACAGTGAAGAAAATAAGTATTTGATTTGCAAGTTTTCTCACCTACAAAGAATAGAGAGGTCTTTATTATTTAGTGTAGGCGTACTTCAACTGTGAGAGAATTGTATGATTTCTAAATAATATGTACTTGATCACCTATAAAACAGTAAGAATTCTGGCCTTCACAGACCTGTCCAATCATTACTCAATATAGTGAACTCTTCCCTTAGTCTAGGATACATGCCTAAATCTCTTAAATATGCTATTATTAATCCCATATTAAAAAAGCCAAATCTTGACCCTCACAAACTTACAAACTACAGACAGATAGCAAACCTCCCGTTCTTAGCAAAGATCTTAGAAAAAGTAGTGTCCGACCAACTGTGCACCTACCTCCACCAGCTCCACAGCTTAAACGAGGCTCTCCAATCTGGATTTAGACCTAACCATAGCACAAAAACAGCTCTGGTTAAAGTTACAAATGACCTCCGATTCTCCCGTGATAGAAACCATAATGCTATTTTAGTATTATTGGATCTTAGTGCCGCATTCGATACCATTAATCATTCCATTTTGCTTCATAGACTTGAGAATCACTTAGGAATTAAAGGATCAGTCCTAAATTGGATTCAGTCATACCTGACTGACCGCCTCCAGTGTGTAAGCATAAACAATACTCACTCCTATCACGCTACAGTAAAATATGGCATCCCACAAGGGTCTGTCCTAGGTCCACTACTGTTCTCCCTTTACTTATTACCGCTCGGTGATGTCATCCGAAAGCATGACATTGACTTTCACTGCTATGCGGATGACACCCAACTCTACATATCAACAAAACCTAATGAGGATCATTGCCTCAGCCAAATAACAAACTGTGTTAAAGAGATTAAAAATTGGATGACACTAAATTTCCTTTTACTAAACTCTGAAAAAACAGATCTTAATATTAGGATCTAATGAACCCTTTAACCCGATCAACCTAGATGGTTTTTCGATTACGCCAAACACAACTGTAAGAAACCTTAGGGTTATATCTGACTCCGACCTTGCATTCGACAGCCACATTAGTAACATAGTAAAGACGGGATTGTTCCACCTACGCAATATTACTAAATTGCGTAAATCACTCTCACGCAAGCACGCAGAGATATTGATGCATGCATTCATCACATCTAGACTAGATTATTGTAATGCCCTTCTAGCTCGTAGCTCAGGGAAATCCCTACAGAGGCTCCAATCTGTACAAAACGCTGCTGCGAGGGTTCTCACTGGAACTCGGAAATTTGACCACATTAGGCCTGTTCTTTCATCCCTCCATTGGCTTCCCATTAAATTCAGAATCGACTTCAAAATATTGCTACTAACGTACAAGTCACTAAATGGCTTAGCTCCCCAGTACCTAAAAGACCTCTTAATACCCTACAACCCGTCACGCAGTTCTCAGGACGCATCCCTAGAATCAAGAAGAACACAGTTGGGGGACGAGCCTTCTGTTTTAAAGCCCCCCAGCTCTGGAACAGCCTTCCTCCTACTGTTCGGGACTCAGACACACTCTCCATCTTTAAATCACGCCTGAAAACCTTTCTCTTTACGCAGGCTTTACATTAACACCTCTATGGGGGCACTAACCTTTCTCCCTCTCTCCCCCCCCATGTCCTGAGCTGACCCGGATGCCTGGCGGATACCGGTCCACTCATCCACTTTCTACTTGACTACGCCAATTGCCTGGACTTCATTATTCATTATTCATTCATACCTGTATCACTACTACAAGCAAAACTATCTTCATCTTCCCTCCCTCTATTTTATTTAATTTCATCTCTTTTCTACTTCTCCATACCAATGTATTGTCCCGTTGTTATTCTCTCCGGTGTCGACCAGAGGAGGATGGGTTCCTCTCCTGAGCCTTGGTTCCTCTCAAGGTTTCTTCCTCCAAGACTGAGGGAGTTTTTCCTTGCCACTGTTTGCTCACTGGCTGCTCATTTGAGGCTTGGAAGGTCTCCCTGCGCGCACTAGCACATCATTGCTGGTTTCAAATTCGCCAATGACCATCTGGATGATAAAGGTGAAGCATGGGAGAAGGTCATGTGGCCAAAATTGAACTCCACTTACCGTGTTCGGAGGCAGAAGAAGAATGAGTACAACCCCTTGAACACCGTCCTAACCATGAAGCAGGGTGGTGGAAACATCAAAGTTTGGGGGTGGTTTTCTGCAAAGGGGACACTATATTGAAGGGAGGATGGATGTATTGCAACAATTAACAGCACTGAAGATGAGCTATGGTCCAGCATGACATTGACCTGAAACACACAGCCAGGGAAACTAAGGAGTGGCTCTGTAAGAGGCATTTCAATGTCTTGGAGTGGCCTAGCTAGTCTCCAGACCTGAACCAGATAGAAAATATTTTGAGGGAGCTGAAATATTTTGAGGGAGCTGCCCAGCGGCAGTCCCGCAATCTGGAAGACCTGGAGAAGATCATTTCACCAACTGTCAAATAAGACAACCCTGACAGTTTTTGTAGACTGTTCTTTCTGAATAGGGCTATTTAGACAAGGCAAGAAGGGTGCTGCAGTGCTTGATAATTTTTATAAACAAAGCATTATTTAGAGAAAGTCCGTGTCATATCTCATCTTTTCTAATTGCATTTCTTGCAAACCTTTATGTGCTAGTGTTTAATTCCCAAAATGGTCTTTTTATGCTGAACTTACTGCAGAACCCTTTCCTGGTCTGGAATGAGATGCAAACCACAAAATCCTGAGGCAAAGGAAATGGATTCGTTTGCACTTGAAACAACAGGGTTACATAACAAATGGTCACAGATGTGTGCACATCAATAGAGAAATCTCTGCAAAAGGAAGTGACCTGAAATTCATCAGCTTGACTAAACATAGACTTTCTAAGGAGCACTAAAGACTTGACTGCTCGAGTTAATTTTGTCAAATGCAATGTATTTCTCTGCGATGTCCCCTGTTGTACCATAGACAGGTGTAGGAATATTTAACTTGGTCGTGCTCAGTGCTCACCACACAGCGCTCTCCTCTCCCTCCTCTGTGAGTTTGTGGGAGTAAGTATTAACAGCTGTTAGTGTGCTGTGCAACAGAATGAGCAGCTTTGTACAACACTGGGGCTGATTGTTTTCATGTACAATCACAGGCTCATTTTTTACACAAGTGCTAAAGAAAAAATGTAATGTACTATTAATAATTTAAATGTAAATACAATTTATTTAACCACAGCAGAGAGAAACAAGGTTTTTGCATGGCAGTGATTATTTACATTGGTGTTTGGGTATTTTAGGCTTCAGTTAATCTCTTTTGAAGGATTTTAAGAGAAGGTGTTCAAAGCTGTAAAAATCCAGTTG
Source organism: Acestrorhynchus altus (assembly GCA_034509495.1). NCBI lineage: Eukaryota > Metazoa > Chordata > Actinopteri > Characiformes > Acestrorhynchidae > Acestrorhynchus > Acestrorhynchus altus. Next base: position 11,024,120 of record CM067507.1, on the reverse strand, counting down.
TCTTATACACCAAATACAAGGCGATTGTAAAAGCAAATCAAAGGGAATTGCCTGATAGTTTATGCAATTTAGAATTGCTCGCCAGACACTTTTTTTATCCTAGAAAGGATGTCTTGTCATTCTAGTTATTTGAAACGTGTGATGCAGCAGTAAAGGAAAGGGAGTAAGTCATCTGAAATAGCACACCACTAGCACACTGATTGGCTCTCCCCTACTCCCTGTGTAGCAGTAAGTAGTAGTATTTGCACATTGTGATGGGAGCAGTCAGATAGTCCCCTCCCTTTCAGTCAATCAAATGCTAGCATGCCTAAACATCGTCTTCGAGTCTCTGGTAGGCTATATCGATGGATAACAATGGAGTGTTGTGTCCTCTCAGTGTTCTCTAAGTGTCCTATCAGTTTCCTCTCAGTGTTCTCTCATTGTCCTCTCAGTGTCCACTCAGTGTTCTTTCGGTGTTTTTCAATATCCTGTCAGTGTTTTCTGTCGCCATGTGGCCTGCTCACTAGGGGATCTGTCATCTATACTTTATTTCTGTTTTAACCTTTCTTATTTATTTATTTATTTTATCTCTGTGAAGCTGCTGAAGTGACAACTTCAGTTGTGAAGAGCGCTATAAAAATAAATTTTGATTTGATTTGATTTTCTTAGTGTCCTCTCAGTGCCCTCTCAGTGTCTTCTCAATGTTCTTTCAGTGTTTTCTCAGTGTCCTCTCAGTGTTCCTTCAGTGTTCTTTCAGTGTCCTCTCACTGTACTAATATCACATTTATTATATCGGGAAAGCACATTTTATGATACTGGGCATCTTTACTGCATTTGTATTTAAACAAATATAAAAATTATAATCCTGTTGTTAATTCTCTGTAAAACTAATCCAGGTGGATAGACTCCCAACTTTGCATCAGCATTGGCATGTACATGATGAGATCAGGATCAAAACACTGCATAGTGAGCCATCTTTGAATTGTGATGCTTTTGTAGTAGGCATTAAGCTATTTCAGGAAGTCATGAAAGTACACTTCTTGACAAAAAACCCAAACACCCTGATGGAATAGCTGCAAACATTGCTGTGGCATGCAGTTCTGTCTCAGGCAATTCTCCAGTTCTCTGTTAGTTGGAAGGAAGGTAGCTCTCCAGGATCAGGATTGGTGAACACTGAAATAGAAGACTGTATTCCCCTTTTAAAGAACAGAGGTAGGACTGACAGATTAAGAACTAAGGTACAGGTAGGAGAATAGGTGGCATTGATGGAATTAAAAGAGTTAAAGGTAGAAATGGAAATGTGTAGAACATCAGATGGGAAAGAAGATGAGCTCTAGGCTTCTGTCAAGCTTTGATTGTTTCATAAGTCAATTTCGGTTGATTTCTTTGTGACATTTCCTCTCAGAATGTTCAGGTTGTATTATATAAATCAGCTGTAAACAATGTTAAAATGTTCATTAAAGAACAGTTAAAAAAAAGTAGACAATTAGAACATATGAAAAGTTGTTTTTTTGGGCTGGTTGTTTAATGGTAGGCTACATCTGTTTCAAGTACAGATTTTACATTAGGGTCTACAAGCCACATCTACGAGCTGTGGTTTTCTGCTATGAGAGGAATGTTTTCATGTGGTCATGCGGGTGGTTGAGAAAGTCTATCACAAAGGTTGTGTTCCAGTCTCTTTGCATACAGATCACAGATCTTTTTTCCCCACTGTTTAGACAGTTGGCCAGCTGCTGTCTGATGTTTGTGGTCTAGTGCTTATCAAGAACATTAACAATTTTCTGATAATTGATTTCACCATCTAAGGTGAAACAGGAGGTGAAAAATATGAAGCCAGTGAAACTTAAGCCTGTAACTATTTGTTCCAAATCCTACACTGAAATCCTTTATTTATAATAGCTATTTATAAAAGTGAGGCTTGTAACTCGGGACATTGTCAATGCTCATGTGTGAGAGCTGAAAACAAAACTCAACTTTCATGTTCTAATACATTTGCTTTTGGATAGATTATTTTAATTACACACCCATTCTTCTTTGCAAAATACTCCATGTTCTGTGAGATTCTTGGGGCCTTCCTGCATGTGCAGCTCTTTTGAGGTCTGTGTACAAATGTTTGATGCTTCAGCATGTCTGTCTTGAGGGCATTCGTTGTGGATTTTGACATCTGTTTAGGGTCATAATCCTGCTGTAAAGGCTATACCAGTGAAATGTCCTCTGTACAATGGCTTTAGGGATCTCATCTTTACTGATTGTTGAACATTGAATTTGCAACACCTGGCTGTAACAAGTTCAAATATTGTGTGGTGCCCAAACCTTGGCATGGTGAAACTTATTTCCCCTCACAACCTAATTATGCTTAAAATGATGAAAGGATAAAGCTAAATATCGCCTGATATCCATGCCTGTATAAATTTTAAGAAAAGATAAGTTGGTAATTAATACTGAACTATAAATCACTTTATTTTTAGTAACAGCTGAAATATTGAGACATTCTGGACATTCTGTTTAGTAGTGAATTGACTTACAATTAGTTTTATAGTTTGTTTAAAATTGTCATGGGCGCGAGCAGACAGAACAGGGACAAGGGTGTGGAGGCAAATGCAGGGAAGGAATTTAATATAAATAAAGAAAAACAAAAGCACTTACAAAGTGGGGAACAAAGTACAACCAAAACAAAAAGGGACCTATACTAACATACCAAGAACAAACTGACAGAAACATCACATTGACTGAGCTATCAAACATAGAAACAAAGGACTCACAACACAGACAGAAACATCCATCCATCCATCCATCCATCTTCTTCCGCTTATCCGGGGCCGGGTCGCGGGGGCAGCAGTCTAAGCAGGGAAGCCCAGACTTCCCTCTCCCCCGACACCTCAGCCAGCTCCCCAGGAGGGACCCCGAGGCGTTCCCAGGCCAGCCGAGAGACATAGTCCCTCCAGCGTGTCCTGGGTCTACCCCGCGGTCTCCTCCCGGTAGGACGTGCCTGGAACACCCCCCCAGGGAGACGCCCAGGGGGCATCCGAAACAGATGCCCGAGCCACCTCAACTGGTTCCTCTCGATGTAGAGGAGCAGTGGCTCTACTCCGAGCTCCTCCCGGGTAGCCGAGGATCTCACCCTATCTCTAAGGGAGCGCCCGGCCACCCTGCGGAGGAAACTCATTTCGGCCGCTTGTATCCGCGATCTTGACCTTTCGGTCATTACCCACAGTTCATGGCCATAGGTGAGGGTGGGAACGTAGATTGACCAGTAAATCGAGAGCTTCGCCTTTCGGCTCAGCTCCTTCTTCACCACAACGGACCGGTACACCGACCGCATGACTGCGGTGGCAGCACCGATCCGTCTGTCAATCTCACGCTCCCTCTCACCCCCACTCGTGAACAAGACCCCGAGATACTTGAACTCCTCCACTTGGGGCAGGACAACTCCACCAATCTGGAGAGGGCAAGCCACCCTTTTCCGGTCGAGAACCATGGCCTCAGATTTGGAGGTGCTGATTCGCATCCCAGCCACTTCACACTCAGCTACGAACCGCTCCAGTGCCTGCTGAAGGTCCTGGCCTGAAGAAGCCATCAGGACAACATCATCCGCAAAAAGCAGAGACGATATCCTGTGGTTCCCAAACTGGACCCCCTCCGGCCCCTGGCTGCACCTAGAAATTCTGTCCATAAAGGTTATGAACAGAACCGGTGACAAAGGGCAGCCCTGCCGGAGTCCAACATGCACCGGGAACAGGCCCGATTTACTGCCGGCAATGCGCACCAGGCTCCTGCTCCGGTCGTACAAGGACCTGACAGCCCTTAACAGAGGGCCCCGGACCCCATATTCCTGGAGCACCCCCCACAGAATACCCCTAGGGACACGGTCGAATGCCTTCTCCAAATCCACAAAACACATGTGGACTGGTTGGGCGAACTCCCATGAACCCTCGAGCACCCTCCGGAGGGTATAGAGCTGGTCCAGTGTTCCGCGGCCAGGACGAAAACCGCATTGTTCCTCCTGAATCCGAGGTTCGACTAACGGCCGAATTCGTCTCTCCAGTACCCTGGTGTAGACTTTCCCGGGGAGGCTGAGAAGAGTGATCCCCCTATAGTTGGAACACACTCTCCGGTCCCCCTTTTTAAACAGGGGAACCACCACCCCGGTTTGCCACTCCAGGGGCACTGTCCCCGTCCGCCACGCGCTGCTGCAGAGGCGCGTCAGCCAGGACAGCCCAACAGCATCTAGAGACTTGAGATACTCTGGGCGGATCTCATCCACCCCCGGAGCCCCACCACTGAGGAGCTTACAGACCACCTCAGTGACTTCAGCCCGGGTGATGGGCGAGTCCTCCTCAGAGTCCTCGGCCTCACCTTCTACATTAGAAGACGTGATGGTGGGGTTAAGGAGATCCTCGAAGTATTCCTTCCACCGCCCAACGATATCCCCGGTCGAGGTCAGCAGCTCCCCGCCCGCACTGTAAACAGTGTCGGCAGGGTACTGCTTCCCCCTTCTGAGGCGCCGGACGGTTTGCCAGAATCGCTTCGGGGCCGACCGATAGTCCTTCTCCAGGGCCTCCCCAAACTCCTCCCAGCTCCTGGTTTTTGCCTCCTTGACCGCCCTAGCAGCAGCACGCTTAGCCTCTCGGTACCTGTCGGCTGCGTCGGAAGACCCAGAGGCCAACATGGCCCGATAGGTCGTCTTCTTCAGCTTGACGGCATCCCTTTCTTCCGGTGTCCACCACCGGGTTCGGGGATTGCCGCCACGGCAGGCAACTGTGACCTTACACCCGCAGCTCCGGACAGCCGCGTCAACAATGGAGGTTGAGAACCTGGTCCACTCAGACTCAATGTCCCCCGCCTCCCCAGGTAGCTGTGAGAAGCTCTCCCGGAGGTGGGAGTTGAAAGTTTCCCTGACAGGGGGCTCAGCCAGATGTTCCCAGCAGACCCGCACGATACGTTTCGGCCTGCCAGGTCTCTCCCGCCTGCCCCTCCGCCAGCGGATCCAACTCACCACCAGGTAGTGATCGGTTGACAACTCTGCCCCTCTCTTCACCCGAGTGTCCAAGACAGGGCCGGAGCTCAGATGAGACAATCACAAAGTCTATCATTGATCTCCGGCCTAGGGCGTCCTGGTGCCATGTGCACTTATGGACGCCCCTATGCTCGAACATGGTGTTCGTTATGGACAATCTGTAACTGGTGCAGAAGTCCAACAACAGAACTCCGCTCGGGTTCTGATCGGGGAGGCCGTTCCTCCCAATCACCCCTCTCCAGGTGTCACTGTCGTCGCCCACGTGGGCGTTGAAGTCCCCCAGCAGAACAACGGCGTCCCCAGTTGGGGCACTTTCCAGTACCCCCCCCCCAAGGACCCCAAGAAGGTCTGGTACTCTGCACTGCCATTCGGCCCGTAGGCACAAACTACAGTCAGAGTCCTCACTCCTACCCGAAGGCGCAGAGAGGCGACCCTCTCGTTCACTGGGGTAAACTCCAACACGAGACGGCTGAGATGGGGAGCTATAAGCAAGCCCACACCAGCCCGGCGTCTCTCACCCTGGGCAACTCCAGAGTAGTGGAGGGTCCAACCCTTCTCAAGGAGTTGGGTTCCAGAGCCCAAGCTGTGCGTGGAAGTGAGCCCGACTATCTCTAGCCGGTACCTCTCGACCTCCCGCACAAGCTCATTCTCCTTCCCCCCCAGCGAGGTGACGTTCCATGTCCCAACAGAAACAGAAACAGAAACAAAGGGTCTTAAATACCAAACACTAGACACACCTGAAACTACTAAATACAAGGGGGCGTGGTTACACATGAGACACAGGTGGGAATGGGCGGAGCAAAGGAGGAGACAGAACCAAAACAAACACAAACCATGTGCTAAGGAGCACATGGGGGGAAAACTGACAGGGAAGACGGGGCTCACAAGAGACAGACATGACAGTAGGCCCCCCTCCCAACGCGCAACTCTGGGGCGTGTAAACCTAGACTCCCTAGAGTCAAAGGAGAGGGACCAGAAAATCAAAACAGACAAGACAGACAGGACCAGATAATGACAAGGAACATTCAGAACTTGGACTGAGGGGACAAAACTGGTGACAAAGACAGAAGATATTCGACAGGAGTGGTGACTAGAAGACAGACAAACTAGACTGGACTGGGGAACAAACTGGAGAAACATTAGACAGGACAGGAGAAGGGACATGAGGAATAGATGACTGGACATAAGGGTAACTAGACAAAACAGGAGACTGGACAGAGGACCGGACTGGAACATTAGACACAGGAAACTGAACAGGTGACTGGGCAGAGGGAATAGGAGACAGAAATGTGGACTGGACAGATGACTGGACCTGGGGTACATGGGACTGGACTGAAGACACAGGTGACATAACTGAAGACTGGACTTGGGAAATGGGAGACGAAAACGGAGACTGAAATTGGGGAACTTGGGGCTGTACCGAGGACACAGGTGATGGAACTGAACACTGGACTGGACAAACAGGCTGTGCAGAAAACAAAGGAGATGGGACTGGAGACTTGACGGAGGACAGGACAAAGGGAGTTTGAGACTGGATTCTGGACAGGAAAGGATTAGGAAACGGAACTGGTATAAACACGTGGACTGGGACTGACACAAACACAGTGACAGGAACAGGGATCACAAAACTAGACACGGGAATGGGAACAGAAACAGACACAGGAACTAAAACAGGAACAGATATGGGCACTAAAACAGAACTGAACTGAGACAAGGGTGTAGACATGGGTACAGATGTGGATACAGGATTAAACAGTGGCATAGAAGGTATGGGCCCAGATCTGGCAAAAGTCCCAATTGTCCTTGGAGCCAGACTGGGCACAGTTCTAAAGGCGGAATCCAGCTCCCGGGCTGGGACTGGATCTGGAGCCGGGGAATCCAGCTCCCGGGCTGGTACTGGATCTGGAGCCGGGGAATCCAGCTCCCGGACTGGGACTGGATCTGGAGCCAGGGTCTTCATGGCATCACGTGCCCTTCTCGCTTTTCTAGAGGCAGCAACCCCAGTGTGCGACCCCAATGCCCTCAGCGGTGCAGGCTCAGCGGTGTTCCCCACTGCAGCCCACGGGGCTCGGGAAGCTGGCTCTGCTGAAGCTGCTGGGATATGGGGGCTGGGCTGAGCAGTCCTTCGCACATGGCTCAGGAACTGCCAGACATCTGCCATGTCTTTCAGCCCAGACCCACCATTAGCCATTTCCCAGCATGCTTCACCTCTCGCCACATCAGGCTTGAGGCTTGCAGAGCCAACCCTTAGCCCCCCCCCCCCCCAAAATTTTCCCCACCGCAAGAGGGGTAATCCTCAGGTGAGGGGGGATCCCGAGCACGCCGCTTATGGCACTTCCTCCGACCGATGCGTTTGGCCGCATCCTGCCTCTGCAGCGCGTTCTCAAACGGCTTTCTCCGAAGAGCCAACCTGCTCCCAACAAAACAAGGAAGCCCTGCTGCCTCCATAGATTGGGTCAGTCCTTCTGTCATGGGCGCGAGCAGACAGAACAGGGACAAGGGTGTGGAGGCAAATGCAGGGAAGGAATTTAATATAAATAAAGAAAAACAAAGCACTTACAAAGTGGGGAACAAAGTACAACCAAAACAAAAGGGACCTATACTAACATACCAAGAACAAACTGACAGAAACATCACATTGACTGAGCTATCAAACATAGAAACAAAGGACTCACAACACAGACAGAAACAAAGGGTCTTAAATACCAAACACTAGACACACCTGAAGCTACTAATTACAAGGGGGCGTGGTTACACATGAGACACAGGTGGGAATGGGCGGAGCAAAGGAGGAGACAGAACCAAAACAAACACAAACCATGTGCTAAGGAGCACATGGGGGGGAAAACTGACAGGGAAGACAGGGCTCACAAGAGACATGACAAAAATCTTATAATCCAGTCTGACTGACCTCCCTGACAATTCAGCTCCCAGTTCATTAAACTCATTAACAGAAACTGCAGTCATACAAGCAGTTAAAAACAAAGCAAGATGTGTGGTTCTCGCGCTGGTACAACAGCTCATTTTCCACATTAAACGTAGTTCCAGACATTATGTTATGTTGTCTTGTTCCACTGTAGTATAGACCAAACTCTTTTTACTTTCTACTAGTTACTAGTGCGTTAGGGACACCAGATGGCACTGATCACTGTGGTTAAAAAAAAAAAAGAATCAGAAATGGATCTGGAATAAAATAGCCAATAACCAATCCATTAAAATATGCCTGGATCGACCCTGTTCCTAATACACTAGATTGGACTGGGACATCACTAAACGTTTATGCATTTCTTCAGATCAGCTCATTGATTAAATCAGGGAAAGGCACATGCTGGTCTTGGAGTGCCATACTCCTGCATTGTTTTGTGCTCCTTCTGCTCAAGCACACCTGATTCAAATCATATTAATTGAGGTTGGTCAGAACAGAATACAATATTTAAAGTAAAAGAAATCATGACCAGGGGTGCTAAAGCTTTTGCATGCTTCTGCATGTTCATGAACATTCTTGGCATCCATTCAAATTTCCCATGTGAGGACCTTTCTATTTTCTATGTAGTCACTGAATATGTTGACAGGATCAGGGCGAGAATGCTTCTAGTAAATGAGACCCATCCCTAGTTTTCTAAACTCCTTCTGGACAGAGGTTTTAAATTCCACTCATTCTAAAGTAGTGAATTAGGAAGTATGTTGGGATGTCTGAAATAGGAAGGATTAGAATACCAGAACAGGCATAAACCAGAAGCTGATGTTCAAAAATGCAATGAAAAACCCAGCAAAACACAAAGATCAGATGACGGTGTTGTGTACTGATCTAAATGAGAGTAAAATGAAAACAGGTTTGCAAGAATGTTTAATGCTGAGACAAGATTGACCTCTGCAGGCAAAGTTAAGATTTGACAACCTTTTTCTTGCCCCTTAGGAAGACCACCATGCGTGTCTGAAAGTGCATTCACTCCAACCTGTTGCAAATTGTGGTAAGAGGAGAAGCACATTATTACACACTTGATTCTTGTTAGATAAAAACATGTATGCAATATCTGGGCCATGCCATGTATAATTATAGTTGTCAATGAACCAGTAGAGTAATTGTCCACAGTAACAGATCTAACCTTCTTTTTCAAAAGTGTAAAATATATGGTGAAATATTCAGTTTGATTAAATTGATTGGTATGGCCTCGCCTATGGAATTTCATTGGTTATCAGTTCATAGCCACAGCCATGGTATATTAGTTTGATAAACTAACCTTTGTACTTTGTATTATGACCCAGTCTAGAATAGGCCATAACAGAGAGAGAGAGAGAGAGAGAGAGAGAGAGAGAGAGAGAGAGAGAGAGAGAATCATAACCACAAAATAATTACATTGCTTAATCATCACAGTATGCACTTCAGGGATCTGACTAATCAACAGACATTTTTGATAAACCAATAAAAATAAATGTAATTCTTGTGTCATGTTTGAATTGTCATGTATTTTATTTTGAAGGACTGTCAGCCTACTCTGATGAATCTGTTTGCAGAACCAGTTGTCACTGATGAATGTTAATTTTAATGAAGGATTATTTCTGTTCTGTGACCCTTTTGCAGGATGTCCAGCACACTGCAGTCATGAGCTTAGTTAAAGGACTGCTGTCTGTCTTCATTTTAACATCATGCTCCCTTTCCAGCAATGCACATAATACAGGTATGTACGGTTCCTTAACAAGAACGCTTTCCGTTCCAGTATGCACACAGGAAGCCTTGGCCGATATTGTCTTTCTGGTGGATGGCTCATGGAGTATTGGCACAGAGAACTTTCAGAAGATCCGCGAGTTCCTCTTCACCTTGGTGGACAGTTTTGATGTGGGCTTTGAGAAGGTTCGAATTGGCCTAGTCCAGTACAGCACCACACCCCGCACTGAATTCTTTCTTAACAGTTACAAATCTAAGCAAGAGATTCTCAACTACATTGCAAATCTCCCATACATGGGCGGAGGCACTAAGACTGGTCTGGGCTTGGACTTCTTACTGAAGAACCACTTTAAGGAAGCAGCAGGAAGCCGTGCTAAAAATGGGGCACCTCAAATCACTGTGGTCATCACAGATGGAAAGTCACAGGACAACGTAGAACCACATGCACAGGAGTTGAAACGAAAGGGCATTACACTCTACGCCATTGGAATCAAAGAAGCTGATATAGAACAACTGAAGGAGATTGCAACAAAGCCTCATGACCAGCATATCTACAGTGTGTCCGATTTCTCAGCCCTGCAGAGAATCTCCCAGAGTTTCATTCATGTACTCTGTACTACAGTGGAGGAAGCTAAACGTCAGGTATCTCTGATACAACAAGGTAAATTTAGCAGCAGTAATTACTTTTTTTTTTGGAGTAAGGTTTCAGAGTAAACCATGGTTTGAAATCATGATTTTAGAACAAACTTTTGCTGATACAGATTGTTGCACAGATTGTAAATCCATAATCTGCAGTTTTATTTACAAAGGACTATATTTATATGTATGATATGTTTTTTACTGTTACATTGCATGTTTTCATCTCTAGGGTGCAAGGCTAACTTGGCTGACATTGTGTTCCTGGTGGATGGCTCCAGTAGCATAGGTGATGAAGATTTCCTGAAGGTGAAGCGGTTCCTCCACACGTTCATAGAGGGTCTTGAAATCAAGTCTGATAAGGTCAGGGTCGGAGTGGTGCAGTTTAGTACTGGCTATCATGAAGAAGTCCCACTTGGTGACTATGCAGATAGAGAGGAGCTGCTGGAGAAGGTGAATAAAATCCTCTACCGAAAGGGAGGCACTGAAACTGGAAAAGCCCTCACATTTGTCAGAGATCAATACTTCACTCAAGCAGGCGGTAGTAATGTCCGTAAGAATGTGCCCCATATTGCTGTGGTGATAACAGATGGAGATTCAACTGATGATATGAAGATACCAGCCCAGAAATTGCGGAGAGATGGAGTTTTAATCTTCACCATTGGTGTTGGTGCAGTTAATATTATAGAGCTGCAGTCCATTGCCAATAAACCATTTCAGCGTTTTTTGATCAACTTCACAAACTATCAGCAACTTTTGGAAGCTACTGCTAACACAATGGACAGAGTGTGTATCTCAATGGAGCACAAGCAGCAGGGTACTACCATGCACACACCCATATAATATACACCCACTTTTACTTTTGCCTTTTTATCAGAACTTCCTATTTGTGCCCCATGTTTAGATATTCTGTTTCTGTTTTGTTTCTGTTCCAGCTTTAGCTCCTATGTTTTCAGATGTGTTTGTGTTGGTGGACAGTTCAGTTCAGCCAGCAGTTGAGATAAGACAGTTCCTCATTAGACTTGCCAATCAACTCAGTGTGGGGAGTAAATTCAACCGGATGGCTTTGGCTCAGTTTGGCGAAGAAGTAAAAGTGGAGTTCCTTTTTAATGCTTACAAAACCAGAAATGAGACGATTGCACTTATTAACAAGTTCAGAGTTCAGGGCACTGGTAGCAGCAACCTTGGAAAATCGTTGGATTTTGTACGCAATCATCTTCTTAATGCTGAATCAGGCAGCCGAATTGCCCAGGGCTTCAAGCAGTACCTACTGATAGTGAGCAGGGGAGAACATGACAACAGTGCACTGAGGGCACTACGTGCTTTCAAGGCCCAAGGAGTGAACATTATCGATGTTGATTTAAGTGGAAAGGTAGCTCCTGGTGCACGGGATGCAGTTCTTGCTGGTTTTCCACGTGTTCCAGGCAAGACCCTGATTGCTCCTCCAGAAAAAACCTTCTTCACCACCAGTAAAGATATTAGTAAGATAGTGCAAAATGTGAAGACCTCTATCGACACTCAGGAAGTGATCACTATCAGTGGAGGTCAGTCTTTTTTTCAGATCATCATTTCATAAAGTGTCTGGGTAGTTTCCTGCAGAGTGAACTTTAATCTAGAAATGCACTTGCTGTTAACTGTGCATATGCACACACTTCATGGCTATTACACATACCCTGTGTCCATTAGGCACGTCGGTTGTGCACGTCCTCAGAAATTAATGTGATGCAAATGCGAGATGCAGTACATACAAACAAACTGCAGCTACTGCAGACACTCAACAAAGCTTTGTGGCCATTTTAGTTCACATCTGTATGATGTGTCCAGCACAGTGACTAATCTGCTGGTCAGAACTGTTAGCGTGAGATCAGTATTATTTTAAAAGTTGATGTGGAAACCTGCTCAGAGTTCACTGGTCCACAGGAAATATCTGAACAGCTACGTTCAGTCAGATGTCTGCACAAATGCATGACCAAACAGCAAGTATATTTCTAGCCTTACTGTTGTGACATTAAAACATTCACAAATTCACCATCATGCAAAACCCCATATCTCCAAAATGGCAATTTCACACCACAGTCCAGATTATTATGCAAATTATGTTTTTGTCAGATTTTCCTAAATGTTCAATGCAAATGACAGTCAGTATAATTTTCAAGTCATCAAAATAAATCAAATCTTATTGAACAAACCTCCCAATAATAACAGTATTTTTTCAAAAACTCAAAATACACTGTTGCAAATGTTTCATGATATAGGCTGTAAAGAACTGGAAATGGTCGTTTGTTGAATTTACAGTATTAAGAGGTCACATTTACTGAAATCTAAAGCTATTTTAATTAAAAACATCTTAATAAGCCAAGTTACATGTTAACATAGGACAATTCTTGCATCCAATGAACTTGTGAGTTTTTTGGAGAGTTTCTACTTGAATTTCTTTGCAGGATGTCAGAATAGCCTACCAGAGCTGCTGCTTCCCACCTCCTTTTGCTTGAGGATACAGTTCTTCTTTTTGTACCATGATGAAAGTGGTCAGTCAGAAACTGAGGTCATTTTCACACCTTCAGGGACCCTAAAGGGACATAGCAGCTCTCTCCCCATGTCTCCCCAAAACATGAGTCCTTGCTGACACTGCAGTCTTGTAGTGACAGGATGTCCACCCACCAATCATCCACTACTCAATCCATCTGGTCCATCCATGGTTGCATGGCACTCATCAGTAAACAAGACTGTTTTTAAGTCTTCGTGTATATCTGGGCCCATTGCAACCATTTCTGCTTGTGAGCATTGGTTAGGGGTGGCCGAAAAGTTGGTTTATGCAAAACAGTGAGCTTCTTGTGTTTTATGGGACTCCAGAGGCACCAGCACCTTCCTCGTTATGCCTTTATCTGAATGCACCCATCAGTGCTCTAACTCAGCCACAATTCTCTTCATAGTACAATGATCAGACTTGGGTTTTCATGAAATAGGTTTTTGATGCTTTTCAGCAGCAGAGAGACCTTTTTCTTTCATATATTGCTTGAAACCTGTGGCCTGTTTAATATTTCAACATTTTTTTAAAGTTGTTTTCCTTTAATTGGGATCACCTGGCAAAGTAATTATCACAGGTGTCTGTCAAAGAGCCCTGAGACACAAAAAAAATTATCTTCATGACAAATCCAATTTGCATAATAATTTAGAACGTGGTGTACAAGAGAAAAAAAAACTGGAAATGGAATTCAAATAATTGTGGAGCATATATATTGGTCCATTCATCATGCAATTGTGATTCATTGTAAAAAAACATATTCAAATTATGTGAAGAATGGCATAAAGGGGGATTTTGTGTGAGGATTTTGTGTGACAGCAGTGATATACAAAAAAAGGTTTTTATATTTGTGTGTTTTTATTAAGACTTTAACTTATGTTTATGTTTGTTTATTTGTATCATAGACTGCAAGTTAGCTCAGGTGGCAGATATTGTGTTTATTGTGGATGCGTCGGACACCATCACTCCCGAAAACTTCAGGCTGAAGAGGAGCTTCCTCTATCGCTTTATTAAAGGCATTGATATGAGTTTGGACAGCGTGCAAATTGGAATGGTGATTTACAGTGATGAACCTAAGGCCGAATTCTACCTAAACACATTTGATAACAAGCAAGACATCCTGCAGTACATTCAGATTTTGCCATACAGGGGTGGCCAAACCAAGACTAGTAAGGCTTTGAAATTTGCACGAGAAAAAGTCTTCAGTAAAGAGCTGGGCAGCCGGCGCACCCAAGGGGTGCAGCAGATCGCTGTTGTCATCACAGAGGGGGAGTCTCCCGATGATGTCACATTTGAGGCCACCAATCTAAGGCGCTCTGGGGTACAGGTTTATGCTCTAGGAATTCAGCACAATAATGTGAAACAACTGGAACAGATCGCATCTTACCCTCCCAGGAAGTATGTGTACAATGTAGACAGCTTTGCTAAGCTTCACATAATGGAAACATTTCTGAGGAAGACTCTGTGTAACAATGTCATCCGTTCAACTGTTGTCAAGACAGATCAGTTCAACATAAAGCAAGGTAAGACAGCCCAGTCAAGCTCTTTTTCCATTAAGATCAACACAGAATATATCTTATCTGTTATGTTAAATGGGTTACTTTCAATTGCAATTTTAGGGTGTGTCCAGACAGAAGAAGCTGACATCTATTTCCTCATTGACCATTCTGGGAGTATTGACCCACCTGACTTTGGGGACATGAAAAAATTTATTCTAGATTTTTTGCTGATGTTCAATATTGGGCCAAAACAAGTTCGTGTGGGAGTGGTGAAGTTTGAGAGTTCACCCACACTAGAGTTTGACGTGGCAGCTTATAATGACAAAGCTTCCATTGATAGAGCTGTGAGTGCCATTATCCAGTTAGGGGGAGGCACAGAGACAGGCAAGGCTTTGAATTTCATGAGGCAACGTTTCATGGAAGCCAGAACTACACGTACCACAAAGGTTCGTGAGATTCTTATTGTCATCACTGATGGAAAGTCTCAGGATGCAGTGAAAGAGCCAGCAGCAGCTCTGAGGAGAGAGGAAGTATCCATCTATGCCATTGGTGTGAAAGATGCAAACGAAGCTGAGCTGCTGGAGATGGCAGGTGACCCAAACAAGAGGTTCTTTGTCTATAACTATGATGCACTGAAGCCTTTGAAGAATGAAATCATTACTGATATTTGCTCAGAAAATGGTAAGGATGTTAAATGTGCATTCACTGACTTCTATTATTTATTTGAACTCTTAGAGTTTAACCCTCTTGCTCCCTCTTCAGATTTACTAACCTTATCTGTTATCATTGGGGTCATTTTGACACCATCAGTTTATACTTTTCTAATTACTATAATAAACCTTTTTCACCCAAGTTTATGTATCAGGTACAGTCTCACTCTCAGAGGAAGAGGACGTCCTCCTCAATGTTATCTTCTGTTTCAGACATATTCTCCTCTGTCATTTGAAAAAAATTCGCTGGCAGAAAATCTTTCCAGAGTGGATATTTTCCGATACCATGTCTCTGCCATATCACACAGAGCACCAAGATTTTTTTGTATCATACAATTTCATATCACAATGACCTCCTCATGATCATTAATAACAACCATAACAAATATCTGTAAAATGTTGATATTGTGTTTTATACAGCAGAGTGGTTTCAAATTGACCCCAAAGAACACAGATACATACAAAAAGGGTACAGAACATTGAAAGCATGTTATCATTTTATCATGTTCATTCTATTTGTACCAATTAAATTAGAAAATTGATAAATATGAGGCAAAATTATTATTTTTTTTAAATCATTTTTATTTTAAACATTGAGTGGAGTCAAATTGAGTGTTAGGATAATAGGCTTATGTGAATTTGTCCATAATTTATTTTACATAATTGATGTTTTTTGTTGAATCTAACTTTTGTTCTTCAATTTTGTTCTACAGCCTGCCAGGGCATGCTGGCAGATATAATTTTTTTGGTTGATGGTTCATGGAGCATTGGTACTGAGGACTTCTCAAAGGTAAAGAAGTTCATAAATACCACCGTCTCCAAGCTTCAAATAGGGGAAAATAGTGTACAGGTTGGACTGGTGCAGTTCAGCACAGACCCACGTGCTGAGTTTCAGCTAAACACCTCTTATGATAAGGCTCAGATAATGAAAGCTGTCAATGACATTGAACAAATGAACAAAAACACTCTGATTGGGAGTGCACTCAGCTACCTGTTAAAGTACTTTGATCCACCGAAAGGAGGCCGCCCCGGTGTCCCAAAGTACCTTATTGTGATCACGGATGGTGCGTCTCAGGATGACGTTAATTCTCCAGCCAAAGCCCTCAGGGACAAGGGAGTTACCATTTACTCCATAGGTGTGGGTGAAGCTAAAAGTGAACAGCTGAGGAATATCAGCGGATCTATCAAACAGGTGTACATGGAGAAGAATTTTGATGCATTGACGTTCTTGGATAAAGACCTACTGCTGAAGATCTGCAACTCTGCTGATGGTGATTATAAAAATCAGTTGCATTTGTACACTGTAACAGTTCAGATCTCAGTACATGGAGTTGGTCACCCCTTTGCAAGTATAACAGCAGGTTTGAGATTTTGCAGAGTCAGGAGAGCAGTGGTGACTTTAGTGGTGTGTCCCAATAGATTTATCCAAATTGTTTATATATTATATATTTATAATAGTCATTAATTCTATCTATCTATCTATCTATCTATCTATCTATCTATCTATCTATCTATCTATCTATCTATCTATCTATCTATCTATCTATCTATCTATGTACACAGCCTTTTGTTAGATTGTGAAAAATTCCCCATAAATGGAGCAAAACTGTTTTCATTTACTTAAATTCTGATGAAACGTTGCTATTATGTAGATGTGGTTTTGTCTTTTCAGTGATGAGCTGTTGCATCATTGCCATATAGTTAAAAGTATCACCAGCTAAAACTGTCTCTGTAAACTTTTCTTTTTGGCTTGCAAATTTGGTTTATTTATGTATGATATTTATGTATGATTTGGTGATTTATGTATTTATGTATTATTCATTTAACATTCCTCCTCCTTCTTTAGATTGTCTGAAAACACAGGTGGCGGATGTGGTCTTCTTGGTGGACGGTTCTACCAGCATTGCTGTTGAGGACTTTGATAAAATTAAGGTTTTCATGAATTTAGTGGTAAACAACACAGAAGTTGGACCAGACTATGTTCGTTATTGTACTATTGTCTACGCTGATAAACCAGAGGCCATATTTGCTTTGAATGAGTTACATACTAAACGAGAGGTAAACAATGCTATCACTGCCCTGAAGGCTCCTACAGGAAATACCCAAACAGCAATGGCTTTGGAGTTCTCACTAGACTACTTCAGTAAAGCCAAAGGTGGGCGAGCTGACAAAGGTGTGCCACAGATAATGTTTGTCCTCACCGATGGTGAGGCCACAGAGCCAGAGCACTTGCCCGAACATGCTAGTAAGCTTCATTCATTTAAAGTTAATGTATTTGGCATTGGAGTGGGTGCAGCAAAAGAAAGTGAGCTAGAGATCATCACCGGAGACAAGAAGAAGGTTTTCAAAGTTGACAACTATGAAGCTTTGAAAGCCCTGCATCAGAACATATCCAAACTGCTCTGCAACACATCTAAAACAGGTAAATACATTACGTTACATCCAATCCAAGTATCCAGAACAAAGTCTTAAATAAAGTTTAAAGTTTCCACTTTCCACTCATAACATTCATTGAAACAAGATGTAATGCACTCAGTACAGTGCAGCAGATGTGATCTGAATGATGCACCTCTGACACCTTCATCTGACTGTTTTTCAGAATGTACGAAGGTGGCAGCAGATTTGGTGATTTTAATTGATGGATCAGAAAGCATTAAAGAGAATGCATGGAAGACCATGATAAACTTCATGCTTCGTCTTGTAGACAATCTTCGTGTCAGAGATGACCTTTTTAGAATTGGTGTAGCTCAATTCAGTACTACATACAGGAAAGAGTTCTTTCTGAATGAACATAAGGAGCCAGAACATGTGAAGCAGGCCATTCAAACTATTAAACAAATGAAAGATGGAACACGAATTGGAAATGCTTTGAAAGAAGTAAACGAGTTCTTTAAAAGCAGCGCTGGCAGCCGGATAGACAGTAAAATTTCACAGAACCTGCTACTGATCACTGATGGAGAATCAAACGATGAAATCATTACTGCAGCTGATGAATTGAGGGCCAAGAGAATTGAGATGTTTGTCATTGGAATTGGGGACATCTCCTACAAACAGCTCAGGTACATTGCTGGATCACCAGACAGAGTGTTTGTCATGGACACTTTTGATTCCTTGAAACTTAATACAACAACCCTCGAGGTCATTAATAGTGTTTGCAAGTCACAACCACCAAGTGACATATCAGGTAAGGACAGAGGACATATAATTTCTGAATTTATTTATATATCTGACATTATAATTGCATAAAAAAGTGATGCATTTGTGTGAATATGGTTTTGGTCTTTTCCCCTAGCCACAATACCTTTTTTAAATATGTTCCATTGTATACTTTTTCTAACAGGTTGCACAGTAGAAATTGCAGTTGGATTTGATGTCTCTCGTATCAGTTCACAATCACTCTTCAGTGGCCAAAATAAGCTGCAGGCCTATCTGCCTGAGATTATAAGACAAATCTCCACTTTGCACAGCTTGTGTTGTGTCACTGAGCCAACTACAGAAACCAAAACAGGCTTTCACATAGTTGATAGGGATGGGAGGACGCTCTATGATACTGGCTTTGAGAAATATAATGAAGAAGTGATGAAGAAAGTAATGACTTTTCAGATTTCACAACCTTTGGCCTTCAATTCCCTGCTACTGCGGTCATTTCAGAATAAATTTGCAGCCTCTAAAGCAGGTGTGAAGGTGAGCCAAAGTATTCTTATAATTTTTGTTCATTTCATTTGTGGTCTATAAAAAAAAAATAGAAATACGCTACATATATATTTAAGGGTTTTTAGAAACCTTCTCATTCCATGTTTCCTTCTCATACTAAATGTTGATATTGGCCATTAGAATTTTGAGCCATTCTATTGGAGATTATACAAGATGTTTCAGCAATCGGGTACACCATAGAATAGTAAGAATTATTAATCAGAAGAGGTGTCTGGATACTTTTGGACATATTGCATTTGAAACACAGGTAAATGTCAGTGGGGCCACCATTGTTCTTTCAAAATGTGTTTTTGTTTGTTTTACTGTTCATTTGATGCATTACTAAATTCATTAATCTGCCCTGATATCCTCAGGCCGTGATCATCTTCACTGATGGCCTAGATGATACCACTGAAATGCTTATGCGTGCCTCACAGGATCTCAGCAGAAGTGGTAGGGGAACATTTTCAGAAATGTTTACTTTTCCTCATCTTTATTGCCGTGTATAAACAAAATGAGATTTGTCAGTAATTATGTACTGTAAATGATGTAGAGGGTGCTTGGAAGTGCATTTGATTGATAAAGATATGTAGCAAATCATAGTCAAGGATGTAAGGAGTCGTCGCACCGAGGGCGGCCATCTACCAATCATGGCCACAATCAGCCTGATTGAGATCAGGTGTGTGGAGGCTATTTAAGACTTCCTCATGTTCCACTCAGGGTGGAAACTCTGCCTGAAAATTCTCTGAATTTTCCTCCTTTACATAAAGGATTGCTGCTAAACTTTCCCTCCTTCAAAAGGGGAGTGCTGTTTTACTTTCCTTTAAAAAGAACTAGAACTTCTCAACTTTCCTCCTTTAAAGAGAAGCACCTCTCTATTTTTCCTCCTTAAAAGCATGAGTGGTTTTCTGTTAACCTTTGTCCTCCTTTAAAAGGAGAAGTTTTGTTTTTTCTCATGTTCCCTTCTCACTGAGGAGTGGTTTTCAGTTGGCCCCGCTAGCCTCCAGCCAGGCTCATAAGATGGGTTGCTTACTTCATTTCCTGGGTGACACATTGGTTCACGCACTAGCGCGTTCGCCTCTCAAGTGCCCTAGTAGGGGTTCAAGTCCCATGTCATTTTTTTTATTTTTCTTATATTTTTATTTTTATTTTTCTTATATTTTTCTCATTTTTTATATTTCTTCCTTTTCTTTTCAGAGCACTGGCTAATCCTCCACCAGTGCTCTGCTCATTAAACCACATAACACGCAAACACCTTTCGTTACTGATGGCCTGATAAGCCCAGATACCGGATGACCACTCCCAATAGATTAAGCTCTGGCTTAGTCTCTCAGTGGCTAGGGTTCAAATCCCAATCTGACCAGCCTAGCTTTCTGCTTTTGAGTTCACCCAGCTTTGACTGGGAGTCAGATACATATAAGGTCTCAACCCTGGTGGGGTTACCTGGGTTGCAGCCCCGTAACACAAGGAGTTATGAATTTGCTTGTTGTTGGGGCCTGTTAGTATAACATGTACTGTAAATATTCATAAAGTGTGTGTGTGTGTGTGTGTGTGTGTGTGTGTGTGTGTGTGTGTGTGTGTGTGTGTGTGTGAGTGTGTGTGTGAGTGAGTGAGTGAGTGAGTGAGTGAGTGAGTGAGTGAGTGAGTGAGTGTAACAAGTATTTTAAAAATTATTACTATTTCCATTTTTCTGCAGTTCAACAGTAAAACATTCCAGAGGCATATGTTTGCGTCTGTTAGTGTAAATCAGAGATATATTTTTTTGTGAATTTTGTTATAGGAGTTCATGCGCTACTGGTTGTAGCACTGGATGGAGTCCAGAGCACTTTAGAGCTGCAAAAGCTGGAGTTTGGACGAGGATTTGGGTACAAGGAACCTCTCACTATTGGCATGCAAAGTGTGGCCAATGCCATACACAAGCAGATTGTAAGTTACAATACTGTTAAATAATCAATTTCAATTTACTCATAAAATGTTGTTTTTTTCTGATACTGTAGTCTAATATAGGTCTTGTATATGAAATGTGCCTAATAGTTTTTTTTCAGTATTTTAATTAGTTATTTGAGGTGTAAACAATAGATATTTGACTTGGAAAGATTAAAAAGCTCAGATGTCATTTTACAGCCTTGGTTTTTGATTTTTCTGTTATAGCAAGCATGTGTAAAAGGCTTTGCTTTTATTGGTTGCTTAATGGCACACAACAGTCTCAAAGAAGTTGCATATTCTAGCATAGTTTTAACACTGTAATTATTCCAGAATAGTGTTTCTGTCCTCTTGTGCCTTCTTAGAAGCTGACTAGATCTTAGCAAAAGTACCTTTTAGGTTTACTCCACCTTGCTTGCTGCAGCTTTGCTTGGGGAAGTCTTCTGTAATGAATGACAAGAGAGATACTCATCATCAAGGCAGCCAGGGTTCAGGTAATAGGAATAACATTGACAGGTCCATACTTGTTTTAGGAAAATGGGCAAAGCACCAAAACAGGCTAATCAAAAAGAAACAGAGTAGAATAGGAAACACCTGGATTGTTAACTAGAATCAAATAAAACAGTTGCAGGCAATGTGGAGGTCATGATTAAATGGTTCTGTGAGTAGAAATGTTCGTGACACCAGCAAGTAGAACTTTAAAGTTTGCTGTAGTAAATCCACCTTTCTGGTGCACTGAGACTAAAAGCAAAAATTCCCTTCCTGTGTCTCCATATAGGATTCAGTGACTTCAAGAGAGTGCTGTAATGTGATGTGTAAATGCACTGGGCAAGAAGGTATGCGAGGACCTCGAGGACCTTCAGGATTAAAGGTGATGTGAATTCCTCCAAGGAGATAATTGACAGAAAGTACATTGAGTAAAACCTAAGGGACAAATTAAATATATATATATATATATAATAAATATATTTCCTTTGCCACTATACAGGGGATTGGTGGACTAAAGGGACACCCTGGATTTCCTGGAGAGGAGGGAGGAATTGTAAGACCTTTCTAATCCAGACTTTTTAACTCAGATCGGACACCTTCCATTATTGTGATATACACTGATATAATTAATCCGATATAGTTGTTGTGTGGTACACTGTGAGAGGTCTAGTAGATATTTTTCCATTATTGTTCTATATTAATGACAATCTAATGCCAGTGTAGGGCTAAAACATACAATTTGGTCACATGCTTTATGTGTAAATTTGTGGTACTTTTAAGGACAAAATCCTGATGCATTTGTCTCTCTATTTTCTCTGGCAATATCATAGAACATTAACTCTGAAGAAAGTTTGCCTTATGAGTCTTAACCCATAAATAACCCATGAATTGTGTCTCATGTTTGCAGGGAGAGAGAGGACCACCAGGTCTAAATGGAACACAAGGGCACCATGGCTGTCCTGGGAAAAGAGGCCAAAAGGTATTGGTTTCAATGGTTCCTTTTTACTCATACTACTCACTACTGAGACACACCCTCTTTCTGTCTGTGCCTGAAAGTTTCTTTTTAAAATCTCCAACAGGGCAGCAGAGGCTATAGGGGCGATATGGTGAGTAACAGAGATGTTTCATCACAATTATTTTTCATAAAATAAAAAATATTATTGTTCAAGAATTGGCATTTAGTAGACAGATGCTGTAGCTGTACT
This sequence comes from Acestrorhynchus altus, assembly GCA_034509495.1. Lineage (NCBI taxonomy): Eukaryota > Metazoa > Chordata > Actinopteri > Characiformes > Acestrorhynchidae > Acestrorhynchus > Acestrorhynchus altus. The sequence continues at coordinate 11,001,779 of CM067507.1, read as the reverse complement.
TATACTCATGACCAGTGACTAGGTTTGCAAAGGTATGAGACTTTATCTATATGACCATCTCAGAAATTATCAGGGGTTACAATGACCCATTAAAATTAACATGTTTTTATAGGTTAAACAAACCCCTTAATTTATAGTTCATATATATATATATATAGTGAATATTTTCTACATTATATTTCTACTATATATTTTCTACTATATATAGTATGTAGAAATTAGAAATGAGTAGGAATATTGGATGCATTTTCACTTTGGATGCATTGGATGCATTTTCACTTTAATATCCGTATTAAGGTAAAGTGAATGGTATGATAATCATGTATTTGAATTAGCCTGATTTATTCATAAGTACGTTTTCTGTGGTTCTGAATTATCTCATGTAATAATATATTTATATCAGTGAACTAATGCTGCTGTAAAAGCATATACTACATTTAGCTCAATAAATCCTTAACATTTTTCCACATATTAGCTATATCTGTATTTGACAGGGAGAAGATGGAGAGCATGGTTTGGATGGAGTGGATGGAGAACAGGTATTAGTCATTGAAAATAAGATGAATAATCTCCTGCTGTGCTCTTTTTTTGTTATTATTGATGGGTTTTCTAATTCAACATACTTTGTGATTTTTTTTTGTTTAAATCATTTTCAATCTCTAGGGAATGGCTGGATCTGCAGGAACCCCTGGGGAGCGAGGAGATATTGGCGGCTCAGTAAACATCTTTTGTGCTTATTGTCTCGTTGGGGAGGGGGTGTCACAGAATGTGTTAAATGGGACGTTTTCTAATGTTATATATGAAAAATTTTGGAATAATCTATACTTAATCTACAGCTAAACACAAACAACAAAATGTATGATTAAACACAAAAATATACTCAAACAGGGTCAAAGAGGTGTCAGAGGAAGTCCAGGTGTGCCTGGAGAAAAGGGACTGCGGGGAGATCCGGTGAGCACTACTTTTTGTGCCTCATGTACCTGTGCTATTTTAAGACCAATGCAAATCAGGTAGAAGCACTGTATTGTAGGTAAACTCTATTCTGGAACTCCTGTGCCCAGTTTATTTATAGACTATGGACAAAGGTTTTGGGACACATTGGCAGATTGCTCCTACAGGAGCTTTTATGATATTCCATTCTAAATCCTTAGGAATTAATATGGAGTTGGTTCCACCATACAACTAAAACAGACTCCACTATTATGTGAAAGCTTTCCCTTCACTGGAAGTAAAGAGCCTTAGCCAATCCCTGGAAAACCACTCCTTAGCATCACCCTTCTTTCCACCTAGCTTTAAATTTGGCACAGTGCAGTTGAGCAGGAAACATTCTCCTGACAAAGAAATGTGATTTGTCACGCCACAGGACATATTCCCACTGCTGAGTCAAGAGTTAGTGTCCATTATATTTTTGACATTGGTATTTAAGGCTTGAATATAGCTGCTCAGCCATGGATGAAACTTCCAGTGTTTAAACTGCACCTGATGGTCCTCTGTGCAGATTTTACCACTCTCTCCAACATTTCCTTCTCCACCACAGTGCAGCCAGCATTCCACACATTGAGGCACATGGTCAGGACTCTCTCCATCACAGGTGCAAAAGGACCTGAGGATGTATGTATTTAGACCAGACTTCTTCTCAGCTTCCTCAGAAAGTATACAGTACAGGCCAAAAGTTTGGACACACCTTCTCATTCTCAGTTTTCTGTATTTTCATGACTATTTACATTGTAGATTCTCACTGAAGGCTTCAAAACTATGAATGAACACATGTGGAGTTATGTACTTAACAACTGGCCTGTACTGTAACTACTGGATGGCTTTCTTTGTAACTGCTGTGGTGCTGTTGTGCCAGGTGAGGGTGTCAGTCAGGTATACTCCATGGTATCTGATAGAGGCTGCTTTCGTCTTTTGGAAATCCACAACAATCTCCTTGGTCTTGTTGAAGATGAGGTTGTTGTATCTACACCTCCACTACCACTCAACTGTAAACTACCTGTCTCCTGTAGGCTGACTTATCACCACGAGTGATGAGTCCAGCCACCACTGTATTATCTGCAAACTTCATCACAAGATTATAAAGTGAGATCTGCAGGCATGGATCATCAAAATCAAAAATAAAATGATCGACAATACACAAAACAAAGAATAAAGACATAAACCCCCCAGTGAGCAGGCCAAAGGGTGATGGTGACAAGAAAAAAATCCCTCTAAACTGTAGGAAGAAACCTTGGGAGGAACCAGGCTCCATCCTCCTTTGGTCAAATTACTCAAACATAATTGATAAGAGGACACTGGACCACCACATGCCATGGTTCCTAAACACTTACAATTTTGCATAAAGTGACATTTCACTGAATGAAATACTTATAATGGAGGAAAACATGTTTAACATTTTTTGTGCAAACTTATTTGCTAGAAAGGTGTTGTGCTATTACAGCACATTTCATTATTATTATGGCAAAACGACTGGATGAAACACCTGAGTTCAGTGATTTAAAGGTGTGTCCCAATACATTTGTCCAGATGGTGCATCAAATCAAATGTTTTTACCAAAAAGAGTTTCTTTCTTCTGTCCTTCTATTCCAAATACAGCATTATTGGTGTTTATTTTTATGGTTTGGCAGAAATTTGAGATTGTGGCACATAGGCCTAATAATGAACTTTGAGCAGCTTCTATTTATTTATTTATTTTTTCTGTGTCTTCTTTTACCACGAAGGGTGAACCAGGTTTCAACAACAACATCCGTGGTCCTAAAGGTGAGGTTGGAAACCCGGGCCTGCAGGTATGTGAACTCTTCATTTGGGATATTAGTTCTGTCACTGTTATTCTATAACATTTCAGTGTTATAAGATCTACAGTTTCAATAGCACCAATGAATGATTGCAAGTACTGTGTTCATAAGGAAATTCATTACGTTCTGAGAGTCTTGTAGTAGTGGCTTTCAAAAAAAACTGTAGCACACTAACTCACTGCCTGTCTATGTCTCACTCACAGGGCGAGATAGGGGAGGATGGAAACCCAGGCATACCTGGAGATCCTGGAAAACCTGTAAGTTTATTTTTCTTTTTATGCCTCGTAAACAGGCTTGATTTAATCACATGAAGCTTTTCTGTTGACACATTCACTGTCTATCTTTTAGGGTCAGAAAGGAAGACGCGGCATTGGGGGTCCACCAGTATGTTTTAAATTTCTGTACATTTAAATGTTGAACGTAAGCTAGCAGAGGAAGTAAGAACTACTCTAATGAGGATCAAAGCTGTTCTTTTTTACAAGATAATTCAGGATTTTTTACTTCTTTTCACTCACCTTTCATTATGTGTGGAATAAATGTAATAAGTAATTAAATAATACAAGACAACATTTAATAAATAATTAATGTTTATTTATTAATAATTACAAGATTTCAAGCCAAACATTAGATCACTAATTCCTTAAATCTTTTGAAAACAAAGGTTACTTTTTAAGAATGCTTTTATTTTCAGGGTGCCAGAGGGCCTCCAGGAGCTCCAGGATTGCAAGGAACCTTTGGGTCTACAGGGTCAATGGTACAGCTCTTTACTGTTCTCATCATTTTAAGTCAATTGTTTAACATGCTTCATTTTTAGTTTAGTTAATTCACAGATAACTCTGTTTATCTTGTATTAAACTCTGACTTGAAGACTTCAACTGTACATTTAAGATCCATATAAATCTAAAGTAGAGCTAAAGTACTTTATTCTAACTTGCATATAAAATATTTCTAAGCTTGCAATATTGATTTTATTTTAGTACTTAATCAAAAATTACTTCTCCATACAGTCTAACAGTCCTGGAAGTGTAAGACCAAAGTAAGTTTATACAGGCCAGTTTTGATTGGGTTGCCCTGTTACTTCAGATGTGCTAATGTACATTATGTGGTGTTTCAGCTATATCCATTTTAAAGTTTAAAGGAGGGGGTTTTGGGAATGTCCCTAAGACAGAACTCTTAACAACATCTCTGATCAAATTACAGTTACTATACCCAGATTTTTAAATGGCTACAACAATTATGACTCAAGATTGTTGCTCAGAATGGATGCAAAAAACATAAACCAACTAATAAAGCCAAAGAGGTTACAACTCAAAAACATGCAATGTCCTAGTAGGACATAAGTTAGAGGCAGCAGAAACGTTGAAATCCATTAGGGTGTAGAAAGCAGGAGGACGTCTATAAAACTACTAGCCACAGTAAATCAACTCCTCTTTCCCAGCCTCAAAATGCATTTGTCCGTGAGTAATCTGAGGATTTGATTTCTTATTTATCTGCAGGGAAACACTGGTCCTACTGGTGTTCCAGGGCCAAAAGGAACTCCTGGTCTCCCAGGACCTCAGGTAGGCTTCTAGATAAAAGACAATTCCAATGTAAAAAAAATGTAACAAATACATTTTTCAATGTCTTTTGTATGTAAATATGGTGCTGATCTTGCTTTAGGGACCCCCTGGTTCTCCAGGAGGTGTTGGATCTAAAGGAAATGTAGGAAAAAGGGGACAAAAGGTGAGATAAACCATGTTTATTATAGACTCATTATCAAAACAATTGTACCCAGAAGGAATCATCCGACTGCAATGCACAACTGAAATGGTGTTATGCCAGGTGTCATGCCAGTCATGGAATCGTTCAGATTGGCAGCACTTCACCTGCTTTTTGATCCACCAATGCATCTGTTGGTGGATCAGTGGTTTGTTTTCAACACATTTCATATGATACCAGATCACCTTACAGGTGCTATGAGAAGCCAACATAATGTTAATCACGTCCTGCAACTGGTGGCCCTATGTTTTCTGAATGCACGCCATCCGCATACTTCTGCCCTCTCTAGAGCTTGCATTGAAGACACAGATACTATGCCATGGTCAGACCTACCTCAAATTAAAAATGTGTGGGATGATTTTGGACACACTGTCAGCCCTCCACCCCGTCACAAAATCTGCGGGAACTAAGGAAGAATATTCAAGCTGCATGGGATGGGTTACATGTTCCTAAATTCAGTCACGTAACTCCTCTGCTGCGTTCCCTTCATTGGCTCCCTGTAGCTGCCCGCATCAGATTCAAAACCTTGATGCGGACCTACAAAGCCAAAAATGGACCAGCCCCTCCATACATGATGGCAATGGTCAAAACTCGAGCTGCACCAAGAGCCCTTTGAGCTTTAAGTACAGCTTGACTTGACCCACCATCCCTCAGGATGCAAGGTAAACATGCATCCAGACTCTTTTCTGTTCTGGCACCAAAATGGTGGAATGAACTTCCCCTGGGAGTCCGAGCAGCCGAGTCCCTCAATGTCTTCAAACGCTGACTGAAGACTCATCTGTTTCAGGAGTATTTAACTCCATAAAGACTTTTGTTTCAACACGGTCTAAATGTGTGGAATCTCTAGATTCCAGCCTCGTCTACTAGCTAAGGATGTTCTAAGTAAACAGCAAAGCACTTTTGTAAGTCGCTCTGGATAAGGGCGTCTGCTAAATGCCACAAATGTAAATGTAAATGCAAATGTACATGTTTTGTCCCTTTTTTATTGAAGTCTAAAGTTAAATTATTGAATTTAATTGTTTGCCAATTTATTGTACTGATTATGTATTGTGTTTTCAATCTGTTTGGGGCAGTAGATTTCAACAGTCTCTGAATTTGTGCACTTGTGCAGGGTCAACTAGGGGAACCTGGCGAGAAGGGATCAACTGGACAGATTGGCCCTAGAGGATTTCCGGTAAATCAAACTAACTGTTGATCTGGAATTTCATTTGAATAATATTGATTCTTTGATCTAAACTGAGGAAAGATTCATGACATGTTTATGATCATGACTTGGATTTAATTTATACCTATTTAGGTTATATTAACATTTTGGTTTATTAACAGTTTAATTTTGTCCATCCAGAAATTAAAGTACAGTAAGTAATACATTTATTTTCTGTGCACAACTGACAGATGAGATACTTCAACCTATAAGTAATGTTTTACAGAAAAATAGATATTTATCTTAAATTACTTAGTTACAACTAAGAGCACACTTACCTAGCTTAGGTTTCATATAAAAATACTGTTTACTTTCTAAGAAAGAAAGTAGGAAACTTTATCAGACTACTGGCTAGTTTGATCTTTTTGGAGCTGTATTGTGACTGTTTCTGAATTTTCTCAACAGGGAACTGATGGTCCAGATGGATATGGATTACCAGGACCTAAAGGACAGAAGGCAATACACAAACCACTTATATATTCTGCATATGACTTCATTTTTGGATGTTGCAGACTAAAGATTTTGTTTTATCCACTTCTAGGGAGATAATGGATTTCCAGGGCATCCTGGACTTCAGGTAAGTTTGAGTAATTTAGATTGAATTTATTTCACTCATTTCTTTGCTGAGAAACCTTTACAACCCAGAATAACACAGAATTTCATTTCCAGTGTCATGCAACTATTATAATATCACGTTATGTTTAAGAACTCAAACTCTTGCACAACATTATTTATTTATAATTACCACCCTATTAGACCGAATTAGAATCCCTTTATTAGATAATGTGCATTTTATCTGATTAATAATTAGAACCTGTTTGGAGTTTGTGTGGAATGTAATTGGACTGTTGTACCTAATGTTTTAGCAAAAATAGTTTTGAATTATTAACTTATTAGAAGTTAATATTAAAAAAATCTGTTGGTTACTGAAGTATACTGTAATTAATTTAGGATGTCTTAGGCTGTTAGAGTTTGTGACAGTCCATCATTTTTATATACAGGGTGAATCAGGGGATTCTGGGCCACCTGGAGGTAATGGACAAAAAGGCAACAGGGGAAGAGGGGTAAGATCATTTATCAATAACACTTCCAAATGTTCAGTACATCTTACACTAATTATAGTATTGTGACTGGCTAGTTTGTTCACAGTTTGTTTGATGTCTGATAACAGGGAAATGCAGGGAGGCCAGGTCCACCAGGTAGTCCTGGTTCTATAGGGCCACCTGGACACAGGGTTTGTGAACACTTCATTTTTTTTCTCCCATATTTCCTATTTGTTTGACCATTAACATGTATTTTGTTGATCCTTTAGGGGTCTAAAGGACCACAAGGAATCAGAGCAATGTCTGTAAGTTCAAGCCACTCATTGCAAATCATATAATGTTGAACAACATTCTTCCTGACTGGAAACGGTACCTTTCTTTTCTTTTAGACTTGTCAGCTGGTCAACTATGTCCGAGACAACTGTGGTAAGACTTCAGAGTACTGTGCTTTGTTAAATTAATGTATTAATTTATTTCACTTAATCCACAGACACATATCCCCAAACATAATTTTTTTACATGCTTGGTGAGCCAACCCTGCAATTCTTCATCAATACCACATGGCTGCTAGGTTCTGTTGGCTGGTTGAATATGGGTGCAGCAGCCAGATATCATGCCTTTAAAAAAGCTGTCTGACTAAATAGTTTCAGGTCTCTGGAAAAACACATAAGTAGTAGGAGCAGACATAACAGTAGAAGTAATAGCAGTAGTAACAGTAAACATGCCACTATTAGTAGCAATAGTAACAGTATAAGTATTAGCAGTAGTAACAGTAAACGTGCCAGTAGTAGTAGCAATAGTAACAGTATAAGTAGTAGCAGTAGTAACAGTAAAAGTGGGATTAGTTTTAGCCGTGGTAACAGTAAAAGTCATAACAGTAGAAGTAGTAGCAGTAGTGCAATAAATGTAGCAGTAGTAACAGTAAAAGTGGCAGTAAAAGAAACAGTAGTAACAATAGAAATAGTTCCATTAGTAACATTAACAGTCGAAGTAGTAGGAGTAGTTATAACAGTAAAAGTGGCAGTTGTAGTAGCAATAGTAAAAGTCGCAGCAGTAGTGACAGAAGAAGAAGTAGTAGTAGTAGTAGTAGTAGTTAAAGTGGCAGTAGTATTAGCAGTAGTAAAAGTAAAAGTGGCAGTAGTAACAGTAGTAGTATCAGTAATGACAGTAAAGTTGCAGTAGTGACAGTAACAGTAAAAGTGGATGTAGAAGTAGTAGCAGTAGTAACAGTAGATTAGCAGTAGCAACAGTAAAACTATTATCAATAGTAAAAGTGGCAGTAGTAATAGTAGTAGTAGTAGTAACAGTAAGAAGTAGCAGTAGTTATAGCAGTAGTCACAGTAAAAGTGGCAGTAGTAATAGTAGTAGCAATAGTAGCAGTAGTAAAAGTAAAGTGGCTGTAGTGGGTAGCAGTAATAACAGTAAAAGTGGCAGTAGTAACAGTAGTAGTACTAGCAGTAGTAACAGTAAAGTGGCAGTATTGGGTAGCAGGAGTAACAGTAAAGTGGCAGTAGTGGGTAGCATTAGTAACAGTAGTAGTAGTAGTAGTAGCAGTAGTAACAGTAATAGTAGTAACAGTAAAGTGGCAGTAGTGGGTAGCAGTAGTAACAGTAATAGTGGCAGTAGTAGTAGCAGTAGTAACAGTAAAGTGGCAGTAGTGGGTAGCAGTAGTAACCATTGTAGTAGTAGCAGTAGTAACAGTAAAGTGGCAGTAGTGGGTAGCAGTAGTAGTAGTTGCAGTAACAGTAGTAGTAGTAGTAGTAGTAGCAGTACTACCAGTAGTAGTGTCAGTAGTAACAGTAATAGTAGCAGTAGTAACAGTATTAGTAGCAGTAGTAACAGTATTAGTGGCAGTAGTAACAGTAATACTATTGGTAGTAACAGTAATAGTGGGAGTAGTGGGTAGCAATAGTAACAGTAGTAGTAGTAGTTGTAGCAGTAGTAACAGTAATAGTGGCAGTAGTAGTAGCAGTAGTGACAGTTCAAGTGGCAGTTCATTTTCCCTCTTTCTGTTTCCACCAGAAGAAGAAGCAGGAGTAGCAGTACTAACAGTAGTAGAGGTAGCCATAGAATTAGTGGTAGTAGTAGCAGTACTAAGAATGGTAGAGGTAGCTGTAGTAGTAGTGACAGTAGCAGAAACAGCAGTAGCATTATTTACAGTAGTAGAGATAGCAGTAGTAGTAGTGGCAGTAGTAGCAGTACTAACAGTATTAGAGATAGCAGTAGTAGTAGTAGTGGCAGTAGTAGCAGTACTAAGAATAGTAGAGGTGGCTGTTGTAGTAGTGTCAGTAGCAGAAGCAGTAGTAGCATTATTAACAGTAGTAGAGGTAGCCGTAGTAGTAGTGGCAGTAGTAGCATTACTAAGAATAGTAGAGGTAGCCGTAGTAGTAGTGGCAGTAGCAGAAGCAGTAGTAGCAGTACTAACAGTAGTAGAGGTAGCTGTAGTAGTAGTGTCAGTAACAGAAGCAGTAGTAGTATTATTAACAGTAGTAGAGGTAGCCGTAGTAGTAGTGGCAGTAGCAGAAGCAGTAGTAGCAGTACTAACAGTAGTAGAGGTAGCCGTAGTAGTAGTGGCAGTAGCAGAAGCAGTAGTAGCATTATTAACAGTAGTAGAGGTAGCCGTAGTAGTAGTAGCAGTAGTAGCAGTACTAAGAATAGTAGAGGTAGCCGTAGTAGTAGTGGCAGTAGCAGAAGCAGTAGTAGCAGTACTAACAGTTGTAGAGGTAGCCATAGTAGTAGTGGCAGTAGTAGCATTACTAAGAATAGTAGAGGTAGCCGTAGTAGTAGTGACAGTAGCAGAATCAGTAATAGCAGAACTAACAATAGTAGAGGTAGCCGTAGTAGTAGTGACGGTAGCAGAAGCAGTAGTAGCAGTACTAACAGTAGTAAAGGTAGCCGTAGTTGTAGTGGCAGTAGCAGAAGCAGTAGTAGCATTATTAACAGTAGTAGAGGTAGCTGTAGTAGTAGTAGTGGCAGTAGTAGCAGTACTAAGAATAGTAGAGGTAGCCGTAGTAGTAGTGGCAGTAGCAGAAGCAGTAGTAGCAGTACTAACAGTAGTAGAGGTAGCCATAGTAGTAGTGGCAGTAGCAGAATCAGTAGTAGCAGTACTAACAGTAGTAGAGGTAGCCATAGTAGTAGTAGTAGTAGTAGTGGCAGTAGCAGAATCAGTAGTAGCAGTACTAACAGTAGTAGAGGTAGCTGTAGTAGTAGTGTCAGTAGTAGCAGTACTAAGAATAGTAGAGGTAGCTGTAGTAGTAGTGTCAGTAGTAGCAGTACTAAGAATAGTAGAGGTAGCTGTAGTAGTAGTGTCAGTAACAGAAACAGTAGTAGCATTATTAATACTGCCATCCCCTTCGCCATCGGATCCAACTCACCACCAAGTAGTGATCGGTTGACAACTCTACCCCTCTCTTCACCCGAGTGTCCAAGACATAGGGCCGGAGATCAGATGAGACGACAACAAAGTCTATCATTGATCTCCGGCCTAGGGCGTCTTGGTGCCATGTGCACTTATGAAGGCCCCTATGCTCGAACATGATGTTCGTTATGGACAGTCCGTAACTGGTACAGAAGTCCAACAACAGAACTCCACTCGGGTTCTGATCGGGGAGGCCGTTCCTCCCAATCACCCCTCTCCAGGTGTCACTGTCATCATCCACGTGGGCGTTGAAGTCCCCCAGCAGAACAATGGAGTCCCCAGTTGGGGCACTTTCCAGTACCCCCCTAAGGACCACAAGAAGGTCTGGTACTCCGCACTGCCGTTCGGCCCGTAGGTGCAAACTACAGTCAGAGTCCTCCCTCCTACCTGAAGGCGCAGAGAGGCGACCCTCTCGTTCACTGGGGTAAACTCCAACACGAGACGGCTGAGCTGGGGAGCTATAAGCAAGCCCACACCAGCCCGACGTCTCTCACCTTGGGCAACTCCAGAGTAGTGAAGGGTCCAACCCTTCTCATGGAGTTGGGTTCCAGAGCCCAAGCTGTGCATGGAAGTGAGCCCAACTATCTCTAGCCGGTACCTCTTAACCTCCCGCACAAGTTCGGGCTCCTTCCCCCCCCAGCGAAGTGACGTTCCACGTCCCAACATCCAGCCGCTGTGTCCAGGGATCAGGCCGCCCAATCCACACAGCACCCGACCCCAATGGTTTCCTCTGTGGGTGGTGGGCCCACAAGAGGAGTGGCCCACATTGCCTCTTCGGGCTGGGCCTGGCCGGGCTCCATGGGCAAAGACCCGGTCACCAGGCGCTCGCTCCCGAGCCCCAACCCCAGGCCTGGCTCCAGGGAGGGGCCCCGGTTGTGCCATACAGGGCGACATTGCGGGGCCTTTATTATGTTGTTTCATTTGGGTCTTTGAACTGCTCTTGGTCGGGCCCTGTTTGCCATGGGAGACCCTGACAGGGGGTAAGAACCCCCGGGCAACATAGCTCCTTGGATCATTCTGGCACCCAAACCCCTTCACCATGTTAAAGTGGCAGTTCAAGGAGGGGATCAGCAGATGTATTTATGGTAATTATAATAATAGCAGCATTAGCAGACACTCATAATAATAACATAATTATAATAATAACAGCCATTTCTTACAGTAGTTTTTAGATATGAAAACATTAGACATGATTAGACATGAAAACAATCGTAGCAAATGAGCATCATCACTGTCAAATTATTTACAGTGCAATAGAAAAATGCGCATCATGTTTTGTTTCTAATCTGCTTCATTTATTTACTCTGACTTCTTCACTTCCACAGTTTGCTGTATAGGTAAGTCTCTTGTTATGTCTCTTGAAAAGGAATGGTGTTTATGTAATACATCCTTCATTTTTTAAGGTTAGATATTTTGAGAATTATGTATGTCTGAAAAATATGCTTTCAACTCTAGCTAATGAAGCTTGTCCGGCCTACCCCACTGAACTGGTCATTGGCCTGGACATGTCTGACGGTGTGACTCCTGTACTGTTTGAGAGGATGCGTTCCACACTTGTCTCTCTGCTGGAAGGGCTCAAAATCGTAGAGAGCAACTGTCCCACTGGAGCCCGTGTAGCAGTGGTCTCTTACAGCTCCCACACCAAGTACATCATCCGCTTCTCTGACCATCGGAATAAGAAAGACCTGTTGGAAGCTGTGAAGAACATTGCCCTGGAACGCACGTCCAACCAGCGTGACATTGGCGCAGCCATGCGCTTTGTGGGAAGGAATGTCTTTAAACGTGTTCGACAGGGTGTACTGATGAGGAAGGTGGCAATTTTTCTAACTGGTGGACAGTCACAGAATTTGCCATCAATTACCACAGCTGTTCTACAGTACAAGGCTCTGGATATCAACCTTGGTGTTATTGCATTTAGGAATGTTCCGAATGTTCGTCGCGCTTTTGAGGTAAAATGAGCGTTTCTTTAAAGAAGGGGTCACCAAGCCTGCTCCTGGAGACTTAACTTCCTGCAGGTTTCAGCTCCAACCCAAATCTAACACATCCCATTCAGCCAGGCAAGAACTTCTGAAGGCAGTAATTAGTTGGATCAGGGTGGGTTGGGGTTGAATCTAAAGTCTGCAGGAAAGTAGCTCCCCAGGAACAGGGTTAGTGACCCCTGATGTAAATTCAAGTAACAAATCTGTGCCTTATTTTGATGCACACTACCTATTCTTCTGTTGTCTACTGTGTTGCAGGCTGATGAGACCGGGAGCTTTATTTTATATGTGCTGGAGAGACCACGGGACCAGGCTGACGCACTTCAGAGGATCCAACAGTGTGTCCTCTGCTTTGGTAACTCAGTTGCTTTATGTTTTTTGATGAAGTGATGTTGATCTACACATCACATTTTTTGTTTCATCTGCACTCAACAAAAACTTAGTTTTGGTTTACAAGGACCAGGGATTAATATGTGATTTGTATGCAGCTGAAATTCAAGATTAATTTGAATCACTTTGTGGGCATTTTATTTGGCAGTAATGAATATCTGAACTGGATTTAGAAAGCCCTCAAATCTTAAAAACTAGAGTCTTAAATAGTAGTAGTAAATTTTAATTATATAATGTATTAATAATACTTTTAAATCATACATTATATTTTATTTACAAATATGTAAACACAAAGATTCCATTAATAAATTCAGCTGCTCAAAAAATGAAGAGAACACTTGGTCATCACTGGCTTTTAGTAAGTGACAACAAGTGTCCCGGAGAGGTAACATCAAGACAACCCCCAAAAAGGCAATAGTGTTGCAGCTGGTAGCCACAGACAATTACTCTCTCCTTATCTGTCCTGATTGATTCTTCTCTAGTTCTGCATTTTGCTGGTGTCCTTGTCAGTTCTGGCATCATGAGGCAGTACCTGCAGCCCATTCAGGTGGCACAGGTAGTCCATTTTTCCCCAGGATGGCAAATCCATACGTTGAAAAAAGGTTTGCAGTGTTGCCCATCACAATCTCAAGAGCATGGAGAGCATGACAGGACTATAGAAGAACATCAACCAAGCATCAGGAATGATATATGATTCTTTTTGCTAGGAAGAAAAGGTCGGAGCCCTGCCAAAGAACCCTACAAAGTTGCCTCCAGCAGGCTACTAGTGTCCACTTCTGTCATTAGGAGCATGCCCAAACATAGCAGAAACTGCATACAAGCAGAAAGGGGGCCATACACACTATAGAGTAACATCATGAGTTGCTATAATGAAGTTCATGGACATTGTACGAGCCAATGATTTCAATGTTTTACTTAATTTGAGACCAGGCCTCCTTTGGTTGATGATTTTGGTTTCCATTGACTGTTGACTGTCATTTTATTCAAATTACACAATTTATCTTAGTAAAGATTTTCAACATGAATCTTTCATTCCTTGAGATCCAATTTAAGTATTCCTTTAATGTTTTGAGCAGTGTGCTTTTTTAGGACCAGTGTATTTATCTGATATGTTGCAATAATATGAACTGAGAACTCTGGACTTGTTCTGAAGCTATGAATGAGATGGGAAAGCATTCTGGACTTATTTCCTGTTTTTGTCTCCTCAGATCCTTGCACCCCAGCTTTAGAATGTCCTAGAATCCCTGCCACCTCTGTTCCAAAAGAGGTGGACCTGGACCTAGCCTTGCTGGTAGATGGCTCCCGGAGCATACAGGAAGATCACTATGCGGGAGTAAAGGGGGTTCTGGGCACTGTGCTGGACCAGATTGTAGTTAGCCATGAGCCCAGTAGATCTGACGGACAGGCTAGGGTGTCTCTTTACCAGCAAAGCTCTACCTACAGTGAGGCCCAGGCACCAGTCAAACAAATATTCACCTTCCAGCAGTTCCAGAATCCTAGCTTGATGAAGCAGAGCATCTTCCAAAACTTAGAGCAGACTGGTGGGACCTCCAAGCTGGGCCTTGCCATGGAGTTTGCAGTCATGAGGGGCCTTCTCACAGCTCCCAAGCCACGTAAAAAGAAGATGTTGATGGTCATTGTTGGAGAGGAGACAGATTATTTTGACAGAGCAAAACTGGACTTTATCTCCAAAATGGCAAAGTGCCAGGGCATAGTGATCTTTGTCCTCACAGTTGGGGATCACTTCAACACCACTCAGGTGGAGGAACTTGCCAGCATCCCCATGGAGCAGCACATAGTTCACTTAGGCAATGTGAAGCATGCAGCGCAAGAGTATGCCCAGCGCTTTGTGAGGACATTTTTCCACATTCTGAGCAGTAAGCGAATATAAGCTCCCCAGATATATATTGCACAAGCAAAGTGTTTTTGTTTAGCTATTGGGTTTCAGTCCTATTGTACAATTTTATGATGAACTCTTTGTTCTATTTGAATACAGGGGAAATGAACACCTACCCACCTCCATCACTTAGAAGAATGTGTGACAATTTACAACTGAACACAGATCTGGCCAATGTTGATGTGTTTGACACTGCTGAAGGACCTACCATTGAGAGGTATCTCAGGACAAACCTCCCCTCTTCTACAAAGGCTGCTATCTGCCTTCACATAACATCAGAATTTAGTGTTTTACATTTACTACATGAAATAACTTTCTCCTTCTAAATATTTTGTGTTTTAATAGAACTTTAACATTCAGTTTATTTAGCTAGTTGGCAAGTTTGCAATTCGGAAGAAACACTACAGATCTTTAACAGCTTCACTAAATGAGATACACCTTCTTCAGCATTCCTCTATCAACCCCTGCATACCCTGAAGAGGAGGAAGAGGTGGAGGAGGTGGAGGAGGAGGAAGAGGAGGACGGCATAGAGTACACAGACGAGACAGGGACCATCGATGGAAATGGGACCCCGGTGATCCCAGGACGTGGAGATTCAAATGGTAAACTGCAAACTAATTAAATGAAACACTGATCAGTTTGTATTAAAAGTCATACTAATTGTCTTATTACCACAATATTCAGGCCGATTATTCCCTTTTTGTGGATCATAATTTGTATTGTTTGACACAATACCATATTGTTGTTACACACCATTGCATAAAATGTCACATTATTCTGTATTGTGCTGCAATGTCATGATGAATGAACCAAAAGAAATGGTACAAAACTCTTGGACAAAAATTAGAAGAGAAGAATGATTTTAGTTCCTGCTGTAAACTTGGGGTTATGTTCTGGAAGCAGCTTTATGCATCGGGCACTGCATGTAGACAGAGAATAAACAAGAGAGACAATGGCAGCAAACAAGGATGGAAGTTAACTATGATGAGAAATTAAATGCTTTTTGGCTTGAATTATGAGAGCAGAGTTAAAGAATAGAAGAATAGAATAGAATAGAATAGAACTAAAGCAACATTATATAAAGATGACTTTAAAATAACTATAAAGTGAGTGATTCAAAGCCTGTATTAAGGAGAATAATATCTATGTCACTGCAACTTTGAGCTGAGCACACTGCTAACTGCCATGGTTTTCTTTGTGGATGTGAAAACAGACATCAGTAACATTTTCTAAAATAAAGGGGAAAAAATATCAGGAGTAACCAGTGATCAAGTCTAGTGGTTATTCTTTAACAAATGATTCAGCTGTTTCCATACATACAAATTTGGCACCCTGATACATGATAAAATTTACCATTAAAGATATTCTTAAATATGTAGTATCTCAAAATACTGTGTGTGTGTGTGTGTGTGTGTGTGTGTGTGTGCACGGATGTTACAGGAGCATTTAACTTTAAATGAATTTCATTTCTCAAAATGATTTCCATTCTTTTTGGAGCATTTCTTATTGGTCTGGTCCATTAATCATGACATTGTGAAACACTGTAAAGAACAAAATCTTCATATTTAGAAAAAAGACTTTTTTTCCTAGAGTAGAAAGGAAAGAGTTGCATGAATTCCCTTTCCCTCGTGTGTGAAGTGTTTGTAGTGCATATTTGAGCATGTCTAGTTGGATTCCTGTGTCCTGCATGTTCCCTGCATGCGTCTGTAGTAAGTGAGTGTTTTGTTTTCAGCCCAGTGTTTGCTGCCTATGGACACTGGCACCCTATGTGGACAATATGTGCAAAGGTGGTACTATGATAGCACACTTGGTGCATGTTCACTCTTCTGGTACGGAGGTTGCGACGGTAACAGCAACAGTTTTAGAACGGAATTCGAATGCATCGAGACATGTATCCCGACATACAGTAAGTCATCTGCCTCCCACTGTCACTGAAGTGCTATTGCACAGACAATAAATTGATTGGTCATTTAAAAGCTGCATTGTGTTCACTCCTCTTAAATTTCGATGGTCGGAATCATTTAAATGTGACACAAATAAAAGCAATTGGGCATTGGGCAATGTTATTTGCTTGACACTAAACATCAAAGTTTTAATGTTTTGGCTGATTTGTGTACTTGCATGATCAGTGATGATAATTATAATAACAGTGACATTATTACAGATGGGACACTAAAGAACATAAATGATCCACTGTTTTTCTGCAAAATATTAAAAATCCATAAATAAATAATTAATACGATAAGATGGTTTATTCTGCACAAAATGGAGGATAATGTTTTTGTATAGTGGTTTTGAAATGTGTTAGCTTCATTGTTTTTATTATGCACTTTTTTGTGTGTAGGTGCTGTGGTAGTAGAGGATACAGAAGTGTCTAAGGGTAATGTATTCTGTTTTATTAGAGCATGCATATGCTGGGTTCATTAATTTTCAATCATTACATTAATAATTATTTTTTTTTACTGGCAAGTACAGAAAGTTTCACATACTCACCATGGTCATTTTTATAACTATTGTATTACTGGGGCAGAATGAGTAACAGCATACATTATATGTCCAAGTATTTGTGGACACCCCTTCTAATGAATACATTCAGCTCCTTTAAGCTACACCCAGGGTAGAAAGGCCTCCGCACTGAGCTGTGGAGCAGTAAAATTGTCTTATTTGAAATGATGGGGCTCCATTGTACTTTTGGGATGAGCCGGGCAGTGGGGGAATGAGGTGGGATGGTGATCATCCAACATCACACCCTCACAAACCTCACCTTGCTATTCAAGAGCTTCTGCAGTCAGCAAATAGTCAGGGGTACACAACTCCAGTCCCGGAGGGCCAGTCTGGTAATTAACTGATGAGTTTTAATCGGGTGGGTTTGAGTAGGGCTGGAAACAAGTCCTCCAGGACTGGAGTTGTGCACCCCTGAACTAGATGAACAGATGAGGTTGATTAGGGTTGTGCAGGCAGGGAGACCTTCAGGGACAGGGTTGGTTACCATAAAAGGTACTGAATGTGTTAACATGTTGATTCTTGCCCCCTCACAGATGTGTGCCTCCTGAAAAATGAGCAAGGGCCCTGCAGAGCATTCATACTCAAATGGTTCTATGACACGCAGCAGAACGAGTGTATTCGCTTCTGGTATGGAGGATGTCAGGGCAACGCTAACAGATTTGACTCTAAGGAGGAGTGTGAAGCCCGCTGTGTGACTTTGGAGACTGCATAGAAAATCACAGAAATTTTCCCTTTAAAATATTAGCTCACAGTCCACTGTTGGCAATGTGAAACGACATCTACAAATATTACAGTTTCCATTATTTTCTTCCTATTGCACCTTAAAAGAATGCCATGCATATCCTTTGGCAATGGCATTTCCATGGCTTAACATGCTGTACTGTAATCATTAATGGCCTTTAATCAGAAAGAAATATATTTTTTCTTTGATAGAATGAATGCCTAATTATAGATAATAAAATTCAGCAAAGTGCTTGAAAGATATCTTTCAAACTTTGGTGCCATCACTTCAGATATATTTCATCCATTTGGCTGATTAAATGTAGGTAACAATGTGGGTCTATCTTTGATTTATTAATAAGCTTAGAAGCAAGGCACATATTGAATGTCTACTGGGTTCACATACTTTCAGTAGATAAGCTTCAAAACTTTTCATGTTACTACAAAGGTGCTCAATCAGTTTTAAAGTGTATAATTCTGGACACTCATTTTTTTTATTTGTTCATTCTGTTAAGTGTTTTGTACAAATAAATCTGTGGACACAATTAACACGTTGCATCAATGATTAAGACCAAATCTGTTGATTATGCTATTCATTTTATAATACTGATAACTACAACACAATGATTAAATCAGCAGCCATTAGCTGGGTCTTTTAACGCAGTTCAACCACTGCAACTGTTTAACTGTGATTTCCTACCTGTAGCCAGCTACACCTGCCTGATCTTCTTATACACACACACACGCTTGCATTTTTATAGTACTGGTGTTAACAACACTTAACAATAAAGGTGTTTTGCCTCTTTCAGCAATGCCATAGAACCCATGTCTTACAATCTGGACCTTGAATCCTGTTTCTAGGATTTAGTTCTCACTGGAAGTTAAGGGAACAGTTCATGTAACTGATCTAGTATCACACGTAACAAGTATTACAAACTCCGGGACTAGAATCTAGATCCAAGCTTCAAATTTGAAGACCTCTGGCATATATGTTCCCATATGTTGTCTAGAGGACAGTGAGGGCCTTTAAAATGCTAAAGAACTTTTACAAGTCACACACACACACACACACACACAAACCATAGTGGGTTCTTCTGTGGCTGATCAAAGAACCATTTCAAACAGCTTCATTTTTAAGAGTGTAGTATTTCAAGAAACAAAATAATTAATTGGCATCCTAGGATATACATTGCACATCACTACATTGCACTGTAATTAGACGTTTTCCATGTGGGTTAGTGGCTTTTGCATCAAGAACTCTTCTCCAGCTTCTCACTTCCAGACTTTCACAATGCCATCCCTGGAAGAAGTAACAATGAAGCCCTGGGTGGTCTGGAAGGTGGCAATGTCAGTTATTATGTCATGGTGTCCCACAGGCAGAGATTCTGGGCCTCTGCGCGGGGCATCCTCTGTGGAGCCACTCTTCTGCTTACTGTGGATCTCCTAGTGAGAAGGAAGGAGATGAAAGGACATTCGATATTGCAAACCCAATAATCAAGCAACTGTAGAGACAACACACAGAAAATCAATCAATGTGTCAAACCTGCACTACTTCTGTCCCCTCAATAATCTTGCGGTTGTAGAAAACAGAGGGGCAGTGAAGGGAGTCATTGGCACCTCCAGCAACAATGTAGGACCTTTCTGGGTAAGCAAGGTCCCAGAACCTGAGGATATAATTGGTAATAAACAAGTTGTCTTGTGTCAAGACCTCTCCAGACAAAAGCTGCAGCTAACCCCATCTCAAGGTGTCTCCCTAAAATATATGTAATATTTGTGTTTGTCTCCTTTCGTGTCTGAAATTATGAAAATTATATTTCTGCACTTTCACTACTACTTGAAGTCTCAATAAAGCATTAGCATATCAACTTTTAAACCAGTGTAACCTCCAACCTTACAGTGTTCACAAGTTCACAATGAAATCTCAACAGTATATTTGGCAATTACAGTATAATTCACAAATATACAGTGTCAGCTATGTAATCATGCAATGTTACAGTGTATTTCCCAAACTCCAACCCTCCTTCATATAGAAGGAATCCATTTTTTTTACCAGTTAGGAAACATACCTTATTCTCATGTCTGACCCAGCTGTGAGCAGTAAGGGGTTGCCATCAGCAGGACTACAGTATATGCCATGTACACTATGAGGGGACGGCTAAGGAAGAAAATACCTGTGTAAAGACCTTTTCTTAAAGTCACATTGAGAAATTACTTAATTTGCTGAAACAAGAGTTGAATACATGCCTGCATCTCTGAAAGTGGGGGAGCTGAGCTGGCCCACAGTGTAAACTTCCGGTCTCCTGTTTCCATGTCCCATATGGACACCTCATTGTTCCCTTGGACAGCTGCGGAAAAGTAAATTATGTAAATAAAATGAATAAGAGGATATAAACAAAAGCAGGATAACTTTTAATACCCTTCCCTTGATTTCAGAAACAAATCCTACTACTTTTTTCCATTTAGTGTAGCTGCAGTTATGAAGAAATATATTCACTTGTGTATTTTGATTTATTTAATGTTCAAAATCAAAAGGATTTACAGTTGCAAGAAAAAGTGAATCCTTTGGATTTACTAAGATTATGTGTTGTTCATTACTAATAGGAGTCTAGTCATTATCTATGCAAAAATTACAGGCAAACACAATCTAAAAAGCTGATAACATACAGATGCACTGTAAACGTACACCATACAGGCTAGAAAAAGTAAGTGAACCTTCGGAGAGCTGGATGGTGGCTAGATGGCTCCTTAAGTAGATGGAGTTCCAGTACTTTACCCTCACAACTGTGTATATGATTAAATGCTGCTTTACAATGAATTTAAAAATCTACATCATCTCACCTGTGATGACCGATGACTGATAAAGTGGATGCATGAGCAGACGTCTGATTCGCGCTCTAGCCGGGTGGGAGTGATTGGAAATAGGTAACTGGAAGCGCATATCCCAGCAGGCCATTGTGCCATTACTTGTGCCTGGACATCAAACTCCACATCAGTTAAAACTCTCCCCTTCTATTATGACACTACATTAAAAATACTTAAACAGACACCCTTACCCACACACAGCCAGCACTGGTGCATGTCCACAGCAAAGGAGGTAATGAGACCCAGGCGAAGGTCATGGCGGAGGGTCCAGGCATTGCTGTTGCTGCGAAGGTCCCAACCCACCAGAGAGCCATTGACTGTGGCATAGGCCAGCACAGACTGAGCCCCAGAGTTAAAGTGATGCATGTCTACCACACAGCCATCCTCTTTCAGGTCCAAGAACCTGCAGAGCACAGGTTTGATTACTGACACTTTAGAAGGCAGACAGATTCACATAAATGGGGGATAATCAAGCATATGTCCTGGATCCTGTAGAGCTGTTTACTAATGTAGAATTAATAGGAAAATGTTTGATTTTGCTGTCATTTCAATTTAACTATAATACACTGGCCTACAACTGCATCAAGCAGAGCCCCTTGGGCGCTTGGGGGCCCTTGGGGAGTATAATTGACTTTCATAAAACTGAGCTCCCCCACATGGACAGTTCTAAGTGTGCATGTGTTCAAAAATCTTAGAATAAATCATTACAAGAAAAAAAGAACCATATCAAAAGAGGCAGTACATTAATATTACAGCATTTTAAACAAATATGACTAGGGTTACATAGTTCTTGTAAAATGTCTCATGTGGCTTCACTTCCAGTGTATGAGCCAAGCTTGTACAAGGCAACAGCAACAATAAAATATTCCTGGAATTGGGACTTTCAGAGGCTCTTATCTGTAAATTTATGCAGAGATACAATCCATGAATTCCATTGAAACAACCCTCTCACACCAGTCATTACTGCAAACTTAAGGTTGCAGGTCATCAGTGGTGGGACTTGCATCCAGCTCATGTGCTGTAATGTTTCAGGACATGGCATCTTCCTCTCGTCTCTTCTGGTAACTGTTCCACTTATTCTGACAGTACTAATGTGATGCTTATTGTCATGGTAACAGGCACTACAAATAATGCTCAACACATGCATGTAAACTAAGATTTTCATCAAATTGTTGAGTAGAGTGTACATATAAACACCTCAAGCTGAATTTATAATCAGAACAAATTCAATCGAATTGGAGAAACTCTTTGCAAACTCTGTCAAGAGAATTTTCTAAACTAAATTCAAATAGAAAAACTTTGGTTACCTGGTCTGACAAGGCTGCACCTTGGGGGATTTGGGGGGCTTGTTGGCTTCAACTGCGAGAAGTTGGATGGAGCCGTTATCTGAAGCAACAGCAAGATAGTGTGATCCCTGACAAAAGGTCAAGGTTTTCACATGGCCTCCAATACGAGAATATGTCAACACGGACCTAAAAGGAAATATGAGACCCGCTTATCTTATCAATAACACATATTCACTAAGCAAAACTTAAAAGTAAAAGACTTTAAAGAAGGGTTATGCACCGTGTAGTAGTCGTCTTTCCCTCCATTTTTTGGCTGTCCCAGATCTTCACTGTTCCATCATTCGAGCATGTGGCAAAGATGGAGTGCTCATCAGATACACGGATTCGGTTCACAGCAGACTTGTGTTCATGGAGATGGGCCACTAACAGCCCTTTAGGATGCCATCCTTCAAAAAAAAAAAAAAAAAATTTATATATGATATGAACTTAGCTCTAACAATGGGTCTCATGCCCAATATTTTCTTAAGAATTGTCTTAAATTTGTTCTCAAGAAAATTCCAAACAGTCTATGTCAGCTTCATTATGTGTTATTAAAACACAGAATTGTCACAGAAATTGTATTAATAGGAAAAAGTGTTCTTAGTTTTATTGTATGTTACAATGTTATTTTATGTCAGCAACAAATGTCTTGTGACATAACTAGAAACCACAGCATTTCAAGGTTTTTCTGCAGATGTCTAAAACTCAAAGAGCTCTCAGTAGAAGAAATTATTAACCTGGAAGGGGAGGCCTGCTCTCCCACTCAGCACTTTCCATCATCTGCTTGGCCATGCGCTCTGCATTGCACTGCTCTCTCTTCTGCTGCACCAGCTGCTGCAATTCAGCTTTGCAGGTGGTCACACGTCGCTGGTACGTGGATGTTCCAGTCATCGACTGCACTACCTGAACTGTAGGAACTGCTGTGGCTTTCCTGGGCTGAGTAGTTCCACCATCAGGTGCCTAAAATGGGAGGAAAACAAGAGGTCTGAGTTCAGAACATGAGGCAAATCTTAGGTTTGAATGTAATTCTTTCACCTTTTGTAATTTTCAACATCTTAAAGCTTTTTATCCCCCTTCACTTCTTCACATTGTTCTGTAACTACTATGCAACACACCTAAGATATGTATAGTGCATCTGGAAAGTATTCACAACAATTTTTGCACATTTTATGTTACAGCCTTATTCCAAAATGGATTCATCTCAATTTTCCCCTCTACACACAATAACCCACAATGACAAAGTGAGAAAAATTTATTTGAAATCTTTGCAAATTAATTAAAAATAAAGCAAAAATACATGTACATAAGAATTATGTACATCAGCCTTTGGCATGACACTCAAAATTGAATTAAATGGCAGAAGTTTGGAAGCAAAAGTATTCTTCCTAGTCGCTCTGGATAAGGGCATCTGCTAAATGCCGCAAACGTAAATGCAAATGTTGTGCTGGCCACCCGGTTAAACTGAATGATTGTGGGGCCTTGGTCACTCTGACAGAGCTCCAACATTGCTCTCTGGAGAGAGGAGAACCATGCAGAAGAACAACCCGTTTTGCAGCACTCCACCAATCAGGCCTGTATGGTAGAGTGGCCAGACGGAAGCCACTCCTCAGTAAAAGGCACATGACAGGCCATCTGCAGTTTGCCAAAAGGCACAATAAAGGACTCCTAGACCATGAGAAACAAAAAGATAGAATTTTTGGACTGAATGCCAACCATCATGTTTGGAGGAAATCAAGCACTGCTCCTCACCTAGCCAATACCATTCTTACAGTGAAGCATAGTGGTTGCAGCATCATGCTGTAGGGATGTTTTTCTGCTGGAGGAATAGGGAGACTAATCATCTTTCCCTTGACCCTGACTGCAGCAACAAACAGAGACATTCTTGATGATAACTTTACTCAAGAGCATTCTGGATCTCAGACTGGGAAGAAGGTTTATCTCCCAATAGGACAACAACCCTAAGCACACAGCTAAGATAAAGGAGTGGCTTCTGTGAATGTCCTCGTGTGTCCCAGCCAGGGCCCAGAATTGAACCTGATTAAACATTTCTGGAGATAAGTAGATGGAGCTTGAGAGGTTCTGCAAAGAAGAATGGGAGAAACATCTGAAAAACAGGTGTGCCATGCTTGTTGCATCATACTCAAAAAGACCTGCGGCAAAAAGTGCTTCAACAAAGTATCACTTTGTCATTGTGGGGTATTGTGTGTAGAATCTTGAGAGGAAAAAAATTTTAAACCATTTTGGAATATGGCTGCAACATGAAGTAAAATGTGGAGAAAGTGAGGTGCTGTGAACACTTTCCAGATATTGGCTAAGGCTAAGACAATAATTCAAGAAGTAAATACTGGCCCTGCAGCTAATAATGCTCAACTACCAACGGGTCAATTAGACACCGAAGCAGAGCACATGAATGATGTAGTCAGTGTAGAAGCACGTCTTTGAAAGGGAAAAGGCTAAAGCAGGGTTAAAAGGATGAAGCAGAAGGAGTGCAGAATGGAAGAGGGACAAGCGAGGGAAAGTGCACAGTCGGCTCAGCAGTCGACCTGGGCTGAGGATGGAACATGAGGGAGGTTAAGAGTCTGGGAGGAACTCTCAGATCGTAGGCACTCTCCCGCCAGAGTTCCGTTGGGTTCCCCACCACCGCTCGCAACTAGAACAGTAGGTACCGTCGGCGGTGCTGGAGTCGAGCTGGGAGGATCCAGAGAACCGAACATGCTCTTCCACTCCTCATTCAGGTTGGAGTCCTGCTTTGTGTGTTTACGGGCTGGTAAGAGACAGAAGAAGAAAGAATCAGATTTTGACAAAAATAGGAACTTACTTTAATTCAGTTCTTTTACTGATAAAAATGTGTAATATCCTTGATTTCAGGGTATTAAATGAATTAACGGGTGTCCCAATACTTAAAACACACACACACACACACACACACACACACACACACACACACACACACACACACACACACACACACACACACACACGATATCTGAAATCAAGCATATTAATAAAAATTATTATTATTCTGCTTTTGTAGGAGCTACTGTCTAGGAAATCTACTAGACTGAGGACCATTGCTTTAAGGATTAAATTGCTTTCAGCAACAAGAGCATTTGTGAGGTCAGTGTGTTGGATGATCACCACCCCACCTCATCCCAAAAGTATCATCATCATCATCATTCCAGAATATACTGCTACACAATTCATGCTGGGGAACTTCATAGCCCTCTACACCATATGTTGCCAACATGTTCTACATCATATGTTTCCTACAGGGACTACACAAGCAACGTGTGCACATTCACACATCTGTGTCATCAGTGGGTATAATTTAAACAGCTGAATGCATTCATTAGAAGCAGTGTCCACACAAAAGAGAATGGCACGAATTTTGGTTTTCACACCAAAATTTGGTTTCCTCAGTTTTTAGGGGGGGTGTATTAACTCTAGATTGTGAAGAGTCATCAGATGCATTGCAATTAGCTGCCATGAAAATGACAATCATTTTGTTAGCTCAAGTGAAAAGGTTAAGGAGGACAAGTCACGCTGACTGGTTGCTTAAAATGGGTAGTGGTTCTTTAGATTTTCTTCTGGTTACCTCCAAGGAAACATGTGCAGTCATCACTGCATTGCATCAAAGGGGTTTCCTGGGCAGGGACACTGCTGCTTGTAAAATAGCTCCCCAATCAACCATCCAATTCATCAAGAACTTCAAGGAAAGTGGTTCAATTACAGTGAGGAAGGTTTCAGGGCACCCAAGAAAGTCAAGCATGTGTCAGGACTGTCTCCTAAAGAGGATGCAGCTATAAGATCAGGTCACCAACAGTGCTGGACTTGCTCAGGAATGGCAGAGGGCAGGCGTGAGTGCATCTCAACAGACAGTGAGACGAAGGCTTTTGGAGTCAAAAAGGCTTGGTGTCAAGAAGGGCAGCAAAGAACCCATTTCTCTCCAAGAAAAGCATCAAGGACAGACTGACATTCTGCAGTAAGTATAGGAAATGGACTGCATAGGGCTGGGGTAAAGTTATTTTCTCTGATGAAGTCAAGCATCCTGAAACCATTCATGCGTGGGGTTGCTTCTCCACCAGGGGAGTGGGTTTGCTCAAGAACACTGCCATGAAAAAAAAAGGTACCAGGAAGTCCCCAGATATCAATCCCATTGAGAACCTGTGGTCAATCCTCAAAAAGAGGGGGGACAACTAAAACCCAGAAGCTCTGATCAACACCAAGCATTAATTAGGCAAGAATGGGTTGCAATCATTCAAAATTCTGCCCAAAAGATGATACAGTGGGGAAAATAAGTATTTAGTCAGTCACCAATTGTGCAAGTTCTCCCACTTAAAAAGATGAGAGAGGCCTGTAATTGACATCATAGGTAGACCTCAACTATGAGAGACAAAATGTGAAAAAAAAATTGAGAAAATAATTTTGTCTGACTTTTAAAGAATTTATTTGCAAATAATGGTGGAAAATAAGTATTTGGTCAATAACAAAAGTTCATCTCAATACTTTGTTGTATATCCTCTGTTGGCAATGACAGAGGTCAAACGTTTTCTGTAAGTCTTCACAAGGTTGGCACACACTGTTGCTGGTATGTTGGCCCATTCCTCCATGCAGATCTCCTCTAGAGCAGTGATGTTTTGGGGCTGTCGGCGGGCAACACGGACTTTTAACTCCCTCCAAAGGTTTTCGATGGGGTTGAGATCGGGAGACTGGCTAGGCCACTCCAGGACTTTGAAATGTTTCTTACGAAGCCACTCCTTTGTTGCCCTGGCAGTGTGCTTGGGATCATTGTCATGCTGAAAGACCCAGCCACGTTTCATCTTCATTGCCCTTGCTGATGGAAGGAGGTTTGCACCCAAAATCTCACAATACATGGCCCCATTCATTCTTTCATGTACACGGACCAGTCGTCCTGGTCCCTTTGCAGAGAAACAGCCCCAAAGCATGATGTTGCCACCCCCATGCTTCACAGTTGGTATGGTGTTCTTTGGATGCAACTCTGCATTCACTGTCCCCCAAACACGACGAGTTGTGTTTTTACCAAATAGTTCTACTTTGGTTTCATCTGACCATATGACATTCTCCCAATACTCTTCTGGAACATCCAAATGCTCTCTAGCAAACTTCAGACGTGCCTGGATATGGACTGGCTTAAGCAGGGGGACACGTCTGGCACTGCAAGATCTGAGTCCCTGGCGTCGTAGTGTGTTGCTGATGGTAGCCTTTGTAACGTTGGTCCCAGCTTTCTGCAGGTCATTCACTAGATCCCCCCTTGTGGTTCTGGGATTTTTCCCTCACCGTTCTTGTGATCATTTTGACCCCACGGGCTGAGATCTTGCGTGGAGCCCCAGATCGAGGGAGATTAGTAGTGGTCTTGTAGGTCTTCCATTTTCTAATTATTGCTCCCACAGTAGATTTCTTCACACCAAGCTGCTTGCCTATTGCAGATTCAGTCTTCCCAGCCTAGTGCAGGTCTACAATTCGGTTTCTGGTGTCCTCCGACAGCTCTTTCGTCTTCACCATAGTGGAGTTTGGAGTGTGACTGTTTGAGGTTGTGGGCAGGTGTCTTTTATACTGTTATCGACTTCAAACAGGTGCCATTAATACAGGTAATGAGTGGGGGAAAGAGGAGCCTCTTTAAAAAGAAGTTACAGGTCTGTGACAGCCAGAAATCTTGCTTGTTTGTAGGTGACCAAATACTTATTTTCCACCATTATTTGCAAATAAATTCTTTAAAAGTCAGACAAAATTATTTTCTCAATTTTTTTTTCACATTTTGTCTCTCATAGTTGAGGTCTACCTATGATGTCAATTACAGGCCTCTCTCATCTTTTTAAGTGGGAGAACTTGCACAATTGGTGACTGACTAAATACTTATTTTCCCCACTGTATCTAGCATACCAAGAAGGGTCAACCCTATAAATATTGAGTCGTTGCTTAAAATGGATGTATTTGTCAATAAAAACGTACAAAGTATTGAATGCTTATAATTGTATATCATTGTACCATATAAACATCTGACAAAATTGTAAAAAGACGTTGGGAAAGCAAATTTTGTGACAACAAAAAATAAACTTTTGGCCACTACTGTACAGAGATCCAGATGTTAACACAAATATATGTCCAAATATTGGAATTCAGTGTGTGTAAAGAATAAGTCTAAAGGAAACATATTTCTACAACGTAGAATAATGAATCATTTAGAACTAAATGAAACTGAAGTAGCAACAGATTGAAAACGTCCATATCTGATGCACTGACCAGGTGACCTATTCACCACTATAGCTTCAATAACAAAAGCACACAGCTAATGTACACAGACACTTAACAGCAGTGCTGTTAACAAGGTTGTATAGAACTTCTGATGTTCAAGAGGAACATACAGGTAGGCTTAGACTTCAGTAGCTCAAATGTTGAAAAAGAAAGAATATAGTGGATAATCCAAAAGATCTCAGAAAATTGTACTCCATGAGTGCATTAACATTAATCATCTGATCTTAATTGGATTTCTGCTTTTATCTGGTTACTGAATTGGTCATGTAAACAGCACACTCCAATTACTTAGATCAGACTAAGGGCAAGAAATCAAAATTATCTAATGTACATGTAAATGCTTTCATCAGATTACTGACAAAATCTGATTTCCTGCAATCGGATTATTGAGTGCGTGTTAATGCACTGTGTAAAATGGGTCTGATACCATCATGAGACTCTACTGCTAATGGTGACTAGTCAGATCCATAAGTATTTGACAATTGTACTATAATTAGTTCTTTGTACACCACCTCAGTGTCTTTGAAATGAAGCAGTCAAGATGAGATTTAAGAATAGACTTACATCTACATCAAGCATTTTAACTAAAATTCTGCATTAACTGCAGTGGTTTTTACACATTCAATTTACCCAGACCTAAAATTAATTGGACAAATGACTGATAAGTAGTTTCATCACTTTATGACAAATTAAGAAGAACAGTCTAATGCTGATTCCAATTGCAGAATTTGTGTTTGGTAGCTGTTAATGGAAACTATATGTATAAAGATGATATGATAATTGAAGGAGGCCAATCTCAAAAAGAAGGCATGTACTGGTGAGAATATCAATAAAAAAACATGACTCAAGAAGACAATTCTTTTTTTGGAGTAAAAAAAAAACAAAACATCATTGTCAAAAGATTATTTGCTTCAAACCAGAGGCAAAACTACAGAAACTGTGTCACAATTCAAATATTTATGAACCTGAATGTAGATCTAGGACAGAGCAATTCAGTGAGTAATTAAGTTAGTCCAGTCACCCGCACTCCGACACTCCAGCAGGATATTTCCATGCATTTGCAACACAACAACTGCAAAAGGGTGGTGCTATTATCATTAGTAATGATCACAGGCACTGATGTGCAGAATTGTGACCAGAACAGATTACATAAAATGTTTACATATTATTCAAATATGATCATAAAAACATGTGGAAGTTAAAATTTTAAAAGATAGACATGCTCACCAAACACTAAATAAGGCTAAAATAAATACTAGAAACAGCAGAGGAGAAATCTGTAAATGAATAAAATAACATGACACATTAACCTAAACCACAGAAGTAACTGACAAAACAGAAGAACAGAAGCATGACTGAAGAACACACTGCTTACCTCTCTTGTCCTCAGATTCTTGCTTCGGTTTGATGAGGTCCACCTGTCGACCAGTGATGCCCAGCATGCTCAGGTCGATGACTCCGCTCTGGGCCCCGTCACTCAGGTGGGTCTGATCAATGATGTTGGCCTTAGCTTTGTTGGACTTGAGCATGAAGTCTTTCAGAGCCAGGAGCTTGTCCTCCTCAGCTTCAGTCATTCCCTAGAAATAATTCGAATGCCATTTGCATACTAATGTGGGAACTGTAGTCTCACTACTATATCTGAGTCTCACTATTATATCTGTAGTCCGGCTTATCACCTGATCCCACACAAGCTTTTTTAAGTGTGTTGTGCAATGACAGAAACACCTCTCTTCCTATTATAGGTCACTGGAGCATCACAAAGATTTTGAAACTGCTATTTTAAGGTAAAAATGCTATATAATATTGTGTTACCTGTTAAACAACAACAACTAACATGAGCTAGTGATTGCTCCATTTTTCTGCCATGAGGACTGGGTTAATCCGTGACAATGAAGAGTACAAAGAGTGAATTAGAGAGTTCAAATTTAGGTGGAAAAACAATCTTTGTGGCTGGAATGTGGTTTGAGGAAGTCAAATCAAGCAGTTCATTCTTTATTGTTGGGTCAGTAGGATATAATGCAAAAAAATGTGTCTGACCATGACGTGGAAAATATTTTGCAGTCAAAACTGACTTGGTTTTAAATTATTTTGCTTTATTTGTTTAGATTTTTTTCTAACAATCCTGTCAGAGGCTCATGAAAGTATTTTTGTGGTCTTATAGACCTTAATTTGAATTCTATCATTTCTGATTACTGCCAATTATCATATCAATCATTTTATCAAAACACTCTTCTTCAGATAACTGGTCAAAATAATAGCTTACTGGGCTGACATCCAATGGGTTACATTTATGTGCAGTATAGTGTTACTATGCACCAGTTGTTATTGTTTGTAAGCTCTGTAAGCTCTAAATTGATATTTTCTTGGTGAATGCAGCTGATCATTGCATGTACCCTGAAAAGCAAACTGTGATTTAATTTAGCACATGAACATTAAGATATTGCATTGCCCATCCATCCTGGACAGTTCCAGCACTGCTAGACAATGAAGATCTGTTATATGATATATGGTTTTAATAAAAAAAATAAATTAATAAAAAAAAAAAAAACAGCAAAACGAGAAACATGTAGAGGCTTTCTTATCTGACCTGTGAGAGAAGTTTTTTAAGCAGCTGTGCTATGGCAGGATCTTCAGGAATGGGGCACTCGGGTATGGAGCCGTTGCGTTTCTTCTGACGAAGCAGCAGGTGCCTGAAGAGGCTGCTAATATCTTTAGAGCGGAGTGCATAGTCAAAGATGGAACGACTTACAGGCTCTTTAAGCACACTTAGCAGCACTATCTCCTTATCAATCTGTCAAAAAGAAAAGAAAAACAATTACTACTAAATATTATTAAAACAGAATTAAATGAGGATTCATTTGGGGCTGGGGGAATCTGATGTGCAGGTTCACCTGTATAATAGGCTGGGTAATGAAAGGGCTGAGGTGGGGCATGAGCTTGCAGTAAACATCAGCAATGTTTAGGTGCTGTGCAACTACAGTGATGAATCCTACCGCTCCATAACGGATCCACAGGTTGGGATGGCACAAGAAAGGAGCTGGCAAGACAACAAATATGAAATTCATAAATCATTGCTTCATCAATTACACACAACTTATCGTCACACCATTACAGAGACTAAATTTAATATATTTATTCTCCAGTGAAAATGAACATCATTCAGAATCAGAGTGTCCAAATCAAAGAATGATTAAAATGAGACTCTAGACCTGGTAGACCACCAAACCTGCCCCCATCAGATCAACAGCATTTAAAGTTTCATCTTTAAGACAAAAACTGAAACTCTAAAAACAGCAACTGCTGTTCAATGAATTGACCATTCCACGCCTCAACATCTTTGAATGTGTTCTTTTCAATGTTTGCTGGAATGGTGAAAAGGAGAAATGACCAGATGAACATCTGATTTAAGATTTATTGAAATGTCTGTGTTCTTTCTGTTAAATATGTTTTCTGCTTTTTCCCTGATGTTGAAAAATACATATACATTTTGACAGGAAACTATATAAACCACCTTTGCTTATAAAATCCATACACACAAAATAACCACCCTTTTTCAAGGTAAATTATAAACGTTGAACTTGATCATGATCTTTCTCACCAATGTCACTGACAAACTCATAGATGTGTGGTTTCTGCAGAAGTCCCAACTGACACATGCAGGTGAGAGCATTCAAAGCTTTATAAATAACAAACTCTTCCACATCACTCAGGCCCTGCTGCAGCAAAGGCTTCAGGATGGATGAACTCTGCCACCCGACATAAGCTGCTACGCCTAGAGAAGGAGGGGAAAAAGAAGGAACTTGATATTTCATTCTCAGTGTGTGTCTAACAGCAGAGAAAACAATTATGAAGCACCTTGAATCACTGAGGCAAAGAGTACAACTTACCCACAATACTGTCAAAGAAGGCTCCGCGGAGGTGCCAGTCATTCTTGTCATTAAGAAAGGTGATCATGTGTGAAAGCAGCACATCATTGGCCTTCTGCCTACCAAAGAACACGCAGAGACGTGTGATGCCATTTTCCATCAGTGTCTGCTTCACAATGTTCTCAGGGTCACTGAGGAGTGTCACCACCTTCTGCTGAACCATCTCATGCAATGCCTGCAACTCTGTGAAGAAAGGAAAGACCATATCAATTAGTGATTAACCGGAACCTTCTCATCCACAGCTGATTCAGATTTCTTCATAAATTGCATAAATGTCTTAAAAGGGTATTTGAAATCTTGAACTGTTCAAAAAACTGGGACACAATTCCAAGATGTAGAGGTACCCGAATCATAGTTTTCACTGGGATGAAGAGTCTCCTCAGCATCTTCTCCATTCAGGTCCTGTTCAGAGTTCAGGTTATTCTCTTGCACCAACTCCAGAAAACGCAGTGCTGTCTCAGCCAAGTGGGCAATGTTCTCTAATGGAAAGATATCAAATCAGTTAATCAATAGAAAGATGATTTCTTAATACTACCACTGATTTATTCACTCATCTTCAGTTTAAAGTGCAACACTAGCAGCCTTTTAGCACCAC
Organism: Acestrorhynchus altus; assembly: GCA_034509495.1. Classification (NCBI taxonomy): domain Eukaryota; kingdom Metazoa; phylum Chordata; class Actinopteri; order Characiformes; family Acestrorhynchidae; genus Acestrorhynchus; species Acestrorhynchus altus. The sequence continues at coordinate 10,969,092 of CM067507.1, read as the reverse complement.
CTCCATTTTCCGCATTCTTCAGAGTTTTGGAGGAGTGGCTGCTGGCCACTGACAATCACGAATGAGTAATTTCACTGAAAGGCCTTAGCCATCATAGTTTGTAGCCAAAAGTAAAATTTTGCTAGTGCAGCATTCCCACACTGGCTGTATTTTGGCAGTAATTTCACCGCTGTTGCACTTTAAACATTGAATTTATATCATAGCACTAGATTGCAGTTACCTGCATAAGCAAGTCTGACAATCGTGGCCTCATCCTGGGCCAAATGTGCAATGCCAGGCAGGATGTACTCTGGGTAGATATTAACATCATTGCGGGGAACCTCTTTGACCAGGGCCAGGACTTTAGCAAGTGTGCGTACAGCCTCAGCCCGCACACGAGGAACTGAGTCATTGCAGAAGTGCAGTAAGTAAGGAGTGATTCGGTCCAGCAGTATCTCCACACTCAGTCGGCTCGTCAGGTGGAGCACCAGCTCTAGCGCTGCAAGCTTAGAATCACAGGAGCGCAGTGTTTGCAGACAAGACGTGATTACTGACACCAGCACCACCAGGCCGTGTTCTTTAATTGATGAAAGCTCTTGATACGCCTTCTCTTGCTTCTCAGCCTTCCCCACATCCTTTCCCCCACTTCCACACAGGTTATGTAGGATATTATCCAGATCCTTGCGAATTACTAACACTCGCTCGTCTGCAGACTGAAAGGTCTCTTTAGCAAACTGGGCCATATAGGGTTGAAGGAAGGTGTAGAAGATGTCTGGGAAGGCCTTTCCTCGCTGCTGTTTTAGATAATCTTCTGCTGTCAAACGTTTTTCAGGTTCTCGCTGAACCATTTGTGCCACCTGTAGATATTATGACATACACAGATGCATTGAATAATAAGTGCTGAAATGTAGTGAACTACTTTCGAAAAGTTCTCCATGCACATTTACATTTACATTAACAGGCCGCATCTCACAACTAGCATTTTATTGTGATCACTGTTGTCCACTTATGATGACTGTGTAGGTTTTATTGATCAAAGATTCCTTTTCCAACCACTTGCTACACTGTCTTTAAAAATAAATTAGAAATATTATGACCTCTATTTTGCCTCGCTGTCCTGGGCTTCATTCATAAAGCAGTTAAAATTGAGTACATACTACTTCAATGGAAATGGTGGGACTAAATTGCTGTAGGCTGAATAGATGTTATTTACATTTCTGTGACAACACAATAACAAATGGCATATATGGACTGTGTGGATTAAATAGAGAACATATTACATCAAATTTTGTTTCATATGGCCTATTTGAAAATCAACAATAAAAGTGCTTAGTATGCAAATAAGTCTATTCAAATACCAGCTCTCTGATACTCTTGTCTTCAATTTTCATCAAGACTTGTTCAGTTTGAAAATTTCCCTTGCGATAGGCCAGCAACTGTGAGAGATCAAAAAGTGGGACCCCCTCTGTGAACAGTTCTGCAATTACACAGCCTGAAAAAAATACAAAGTACACCATTAGAAAAGCAATTTTTAACATCAGATGATAAATTCAGATATTAATTCTTTTATACTGAAATATACCAGCTGAAAAAATGTCCATAGGCTGTTTGAGCTCCCCTCTGGTCCTCTGGCTATTACTTGTTAGGTCCACAAGTGGAGTAGTCTGGTCACTCTCTGTGGTAAACATACTGCCATCCACGAACCTCTCCGGTGCTATGTAGCAAGTTCTCCTTCGTGATGTGTCAAAAAAGTAGTTGAAGTCTGCCGGATTGTCTTCAGGCAGGTATGTGGGTTTGAAACTTGCAAAATCTGTGAGCAGCACCCAGTTCCAGCTAGTCACCATAATGTTCTCGGTCTTAATGTCCCCATGCCGCACGCCTGATTTATGAGCCTGGTCCACAGCATTAAGAATCTGGAATGCTATCCATTTTTTCTCTACATTGTTGAGGAAGGGTCGTGTGCTGATGCGATCATACAGGTTGTCACGAACATACTGGCGAAAAAGAATGGCTGCCTTCTCTGTGAGTGTGGCCTTTTGAAAGGGTAAACAGTTCTGGCAAGAGTGCAGTCTGATCTTCAGCTCCTCTAGCTCTTGCTTGTAACTGGTTAGGGGAAGAGAAGGATCCTGAATGGCAAAGACCTTTACCACCACTAAGCCCTCCCTGTGCTTTGCCCTGGCCACCTTGAAGAATCTGGTGCTGCCAAGACTTTTGTCATATTCATAATCATGGATGTCAGAGAAATAGCTGTCAACAGACAGTATCTGCGAGGGAGCGATTCCAGCCAGCTGATTTCCCATATTGTTTTTGTTGTGACAGTTCCTCTTGAATTGGAGTCTAATCTGATGATGAGAAATTTAGAATGTTCTGACACAAGGATTTAAAATACTGATTTCAGAAATGCAAATATAACATATATATAATATATATAATGTATAGATATGTTTTCTGAGCCTCACATGTCTTCAGTGAATTATACAGCATATGAGAAAATACAAAACTTAAGCTATTTCACAAGCAGATTCATTAGGGAAATATTTATCATTAAGAAAAACATTAAACAAAATAAAAATAAACATGACACAAAAGCATTCATTAATAATTGCAATTCAAAGGGCCAAAGGGTGACAGTGTAGGTAAAACTCTCTCAGAGCTGGAGGAAGAAACCTTAGGAGGAACCAGACTCCTCCTCTGGACAACTACTAATACATATCTAACTGAGAAATCTTGCTCTGGGAAATGTATCTAGCCATCACGATTAACAACAGATATTTAATTCAAGTCTTTGTAATGTCTCACCTTTAAAACCTAACCTCATTCATAAAATATCAAATATCATCCTAAAATATCAAATACTATTGATAAAATATCAAATATCATCCTAAAATAGCAAATACTATTGATAAATTATCAAATATCATCCTAAAATATCAAATACTATTGATAAAATATCAAACATCATGCTAAAATATCAAATACCATTCATAAAATATCAAACATCATGCTAAAATACCATTCATAAAATAATAAATATCCTAAAATATCAAATACCATCCTTAAATATCACTCATAAGATATAAAATATCCTTAAATATAAATCATAAAATATCAAATATCCTAAAATTTCACTCAAAAAATATCAAATATCATCCTAGACAAAAATATCCTAAAATATTAATGATCAAATATCATCCTAAAATATCAAATATAATTCAGAAAATACAAAATATCCTTAAATACTATTTATCAAATATCACTCTAAAAATATCAAATATCATCCTGAAATATCTCATCCCTAAATTTCCAGTGTTTATATTAAAGTCATCAGCACAGCAACAAACACAAACCTCTGCCCTGTGGACCCACATTAAGACACAAGTTCACAGAAGTGACAGCTTTGAAACATGTTTCTGCTCCATTAGGTGTCTTGTTTATTTGTCTGTTTCTGTTTGTTTATCTGTCTGTTTATGTCTGTATGAGTTATGTCTATTTATCTGTTTATATAGCTGTTTATCTGTTTGTTTATATTTTAATTAATCTGTTCATCTGTTAGTATATCTGTCTGATTATGTTTATCTGTTAGTTTATCTCTTTTTCTGTCTATTTGTTTATCTGTTGGTATATCTGTTTATCTGTTAGTATATCTGTTTGTTTATCTGTCTGTTTATCTGTGAATGACTGTTAGTTTCTGTTTATCTGTAAGTTTGTATTAGTATATCTGTTAGTCTGTTTATCTGTCTCTCTGTTTGTTTATCAGACTGTATATGTTAATTTGTCCGTTTCTATGTTTATTTATTTGTTAGTATATCTGTTTATCTGTCTGTTTCCAAAGGGTTTTTAAGTCTATTGGTCCTGCACTTGGGAAGGAGCAGTCTGTTAAGTGACAGACTGCTCCTTCCCAAGTGCAGGACCAATAGACTTAAAAACTCTTTTGTCCCACACGCCATCAGACTGTACAACTCCTCTCTGGCGGGGGGAGCTGTAACAGTAGGACAGAGGATGGGAATGAGTAGGAACCAACCAGTAACCCACAACCCGCAACCCGACCACCACAACACAATTGGACTTATACATATACAGTTCAAAAGTGCAATAACTGTGCAATACCCCCTCCTACAGGATTCTTTTTGCATGCAATATGTATCTATATTGCACATTGTAATACAGTCTCTATATTATATATTCTTTATATTTCTATAGTGTTTTCTTTACTAAATTGTTATCTATTTCTATTATTTTCTGTACTGTAATGATGATGCTGCTGGAACCTTAATTTCTCTGAGGAACCCTCCCAAGGATCAATAAAGTTCTATTTTATCTTATCTCTAATCTTATGTTGGTTTATCTGTCTGTTTATATGTTCATCTGTTTATCTGTTAGTATATGTTTGTTTGTCTGTTTATCTGTTAGTTTACCTGTCTGGCTATGTTTAGCTGTCTATTTATCTGTGTCTGTTAGTTTCTGTTTGCCTGTCTGTTAGTATGTATGTTTGTCTGTTAATCTGTTAGTGTATCTGTCTGATTATATGTTTATCTGTTAGTATATCTGTTTATCTATGTGTTAGTTTCTGTTTATCTGTCTGTTTATATGTTAGTATATCTGTTCATTTGACAATTTATCTGTCTATGTTAGAACATATATTTGTTTATCTGTTAATATATCTGTTTGTTTATCTGTCTGTCTATCTGTTAGCATATCTATTTGTTTGTTTATATGCATGTGTCTGTTTATCTGTCTGTTTCTTCTGTCAGTATGTCTGTTTCTGTTAGTATATCTATTTGTCTGTATGTTTGTCTGTCTCTGTATTTTTGTCTGTCTCTATATGTTTATCTGTGTCTGTATGTTTATCTGTGTCTGTATGTTTATCTGCTCTTACAGTAAGGCAGACCGGGTTGTTTACCTGCTCTTTAGTTCCCTCTCGGCAAAATCAGTTTCATGATGACAGAACTTCTCATCTAGAAACATTAAAACAATTAACAACCAGACCGCTTCACTAAAGTAATAACAACCGACATCACGTATCAGATCGCTAAAGTAATAATAACATCAACCATCAAATCTCACCGAGAACACTAACACAAACACTGCACGGCTTCCTGTTCAAGCGACGGACGGGTGATGATGGCGCGGCGAGCTGATCTGAAGTCGCTCCAACTCCAAGTCTGAAGCTCCTCATGGGAAAAAATGTGGAATAAACTGACCCAGGACCTGCGTAACGGAGCGAAGAGCTGCGGATTCTGCTTCCGGTTCACCAGGCTTCCGGATGTGAACGATTAGAGGCTGCAGCTTAACCGTGTTAAGAGAGAGAGAGAGAGAGAGAGATAGACGGAGATAGACGGAGAGAGACGTACATACACATACACTGACAGAACACAAAGATAGACAAACAGGAAGACACAAAGAAAGAGAACGAGAGACAGAGAGAGTCAGACAGAGTGTGTGTGTGTGTGTGTGTGTGTGTGTGTGTGTGTGTGTGTGTGTGTGTGTGTGTGTGTGTGTGTATAAAATGTGTGCAGCGTTGTCTCCTGGGCTGCAGGATCGGTTACAGAGTCTGCTCGAGCTGACGGAGTTTACAGACAGCTGTCGCTCCCAGCTCACAGACGTGTTCAAGACGCTGAACTGGGAGCCAAACTGGGAGCCTGACTCACAGGTAAGAACAGCGGGAACAGGAGCTCCTGACCACAGCCCTCTTCAGGCTGACCATAGCCCTGTCCTCTTCAGGCTGACTGGGTGTTTGGTGTGGCACAACTGATAAAACCACCAGTGAGCCATCGCACCATTTAGGAGACTGGGGTTTGATTTCCAGTCTGGTTAACTATGCTGTGCTACACCCATAAGAGTCATTGGGGAAGACTCCTAACACTACACTGGTCGCTGTCTGTAATGTGAATAACTTTGTATGTTGCTCTGGATAAGAGCGTCAGCTAAATGCCATAAATATAGATATTTCACAGCCCTGTCCTCTTTTTGATGATCCCACCACAGTCCAAAAATTTACTTAACGTGTGTTGGACACATCACGAAGATGAACTGTGTAGTGAATTAGTGGATGTTTATGACCACTGATTTTATTTATTTATTTATTATTGTTTTGTTTTTGTTTTTTTGAGGAGGGAATCAATCTAAAAGTAAAGCTATTTGTTGGTGTTGTTTTTCAGTTGATGTAATTGTGAGAGCTGATTTGGTCATGTACAGTATCTCCAAAAATGAGTACACCCCTCACATTTCTGCAAATATTTTGATGGGACACCACTATAGAAATTAAACTTGGGTATGACTTATGACATATTATATAGCAGTATAGCTTTACTGTCTTCTGACAATAACTCAAACAGCCATCTCCTGACCTAAACCCAGTTCAGCACCTGTGGGGCATCTTCAGTCAAGGGGTGGAGGAGCACAAGGTGTCTTAACATCCACCAGTCCTGTGATTCCTTCATGGAGGAATGGAAGAGGATTCCTGTAGGAACCTGTGCAGCTCTGGTGGATTCCATGCCCAAGAGGGGAAAGGCAGTGCTAGGGTGATGCCATAGCTCACCTGGCTAGGGTGCCCACCCGTGGAGCACGGTGTGTGAGCTTGTGGTGGCGAAAACCCCAGGTCCTGTCCTGTGAGTTGTGAAGCTAACTTCCCCTGGGAGTCCAAACAGCTGAGTCCCTCACTGTCTTCAAACGCAGACTGAAGACTCATCTGTTTCAGGAGTATTAAACTCCTCATAAAGACATTTGTTTCAACAGGATATAAGCGCAAGGAATCTCTAGATTCCAGCCTTGTCTACTAGCTAAGGATATTCTAAGTGAACAGCAAAGCACTTTTGTAAGTCGCTCTGGATAAGGGCGTCTGCTATTTGGACATGATCAGTGTGAGGTATACTTGTGTTGCCAGCTATTTAGACATTAATATATGTTGAGTTATTTTCAGAAGACAGTAAATATATACTACTTTACAACCTATACATTGACTACTCTTAGTTATATCCAAGTTTCATTTCTATACTTTTGTCCCATGAAAATATATAATAAAATATTTACAGAAATGTGAGTGGTGTACTCACGTATGAGATACTGTGGATAGATAAGGATATTTATTAGTGTTGCTAATTGAGTAAATGTCCATATATTAATATATATATTAATTCATTAACACACTTGTAAGAGGTATATAAACCCATTGCCACAGTGCTACTCTTCAGTACTATCTGAAGCCTCCCAACCTCCATATCTTAAACATGACAGATATCTGTGTCCCCATTGTCTTTTTTTAAGTCAAAATATGTTCATGCTTCCTAAAGCTACTTGCCATTTAACCACCTTAATGGTTTTCTTTATATTCCTTTTTTGTAAAAGGAGCAGATGGAGGTGTGTTGCTTCGACACAAATCACAGAGTTCCACGCAGCAGCATGGAAAAACACAAAGCAACATGCCAACGCATCCAGTTAGGATACTCTAAAGAGGAGCAGGTAAATGGATATACAGTATCATTTATTCCTAGTATCCATTTTACTGCCTTTTACGTGCCTCCACCTTTGACCTGCTGAATGATTTATGTTTGGGTTTAAAGGCCACAGATCATGGCTTTTAATAAATGAGTTTGATTAGCACCTGTGGCCTGGTGACTGGAAGGTCACTGGTTCGAATCCCTGAACTGGCAGGACATGACTGAAGTGCCCTTGAGTATGGCACTGAACTCCCCAGCTGCTCTCTGAGTGCTGAGGATAGGGCTGCCCACCGCTCACTGTCCCCTGGTGTGTGTATCGCTGTGTGTGGATGGGTAAAATACAGAGGTCTAATTCCCATGTGTGCACAACACAGTGGGTCAAATGAGTATAATTACTTACTTTACTTTATTACTGATTTAGTATATAAACTACACATTTTAGAACACATTGTTCACTCCCCAATCCATACACCTCATATATAGAAACTAAGCTTTTAAAGGACTCAGTTTTGAAGTCACTGTTTTTGTGATGTCACAAGAATTGGTGTATTTACCTATAATCCATCTCCTCATTCAGAATAGAGCAGTTCAGCCCCAACCCGTCAGTTGAAATCACACCCTTGGAACAAAGGTGTCATTGACTGTTTGAACTGAGGCATTGTGAATGTCAACCAGTTTAAACTTGCGCAAACTCTGGTGATTTTATTGCCTTCTGGATGCAAAAGGTTGTTCTTTCTTTAAAAACACCCCCTTGAGAATCAGTTTGGATTATTTTGTTGAGGGTACATTTGTAATTAATTATAAAGTTAATTTTTAACTTTGTTAATTTTGTTACGTTAGCCTGTAATTTCTCACTCTGAACTAAAGAAGCAAATGTCAGATATCAGCATGTTTTATCTGATCAGCTGCATCTGGAGTAATTATTAAACAATGTTAATTACATTTTTCACTAATCTGTTCTTTTCACTAATAAGTCATTTGTAGAGACATACATGCATATATCCGCACATCACATGGTTTCACAATCTTGTGCCATTTACCTGTCTTTAGGCAGAGATGTATGACTCATCAGTTTGCTATGAGCAGACAAATATTCCCAGCATAAAACTGGGTAAGTGGAGTTTTATGTCAAGTCAAAGGAAGTGACATTTGTGAAATCTGTTTTTGATTTGTTTGATTAAATGGAACCAGATCCATATTTATTTACAGCCAGTTATATGTAAATGACATTGAGAGATATGCAGATATGTAATTTATTTTGGTAGTTTATTTGGTGAATTGTTTGATGATCTCTTACCAGATAAACATGAACAACAGCAAATTATCCTGCAGGCCCGGGCAAATGCACCTCCAGTCTCCTCTACAGGGATCTATTGCCAAAGTAAGCTCTTATTCAAGACTCTGGAAATGGTTGACTTCTCTTTGGGGTTGTTCATATTCATATGCTTAATTGGGATCTTGTACCTTTTATACATTACTAGTTTAAATGGTAAATTCAAATGGTAATAGGAAAAATTACAAAAATGGAGATTATTACATGATGTCATCTGAAGTCATTGTTATGACATGTGATTATTGCCCACAATTCTGTATGTATTATTAAATTGATCTAGGGGTTATAGGTTGTATTCGTTATGTATCTGAGTGATATTTACCTTTCCACATATCCCAGTTTTGTATTTTATTTACAGCAGCATGTTGTGATAAAGAATTATGTTCTGTATTTTTTTCTAGTAACAGGGGTGAGTATTAAAGGCTGTCTGGTCAAGACATATTTCCACTGATACTTACTGTATCCTTTTAAAAATATCCTTTTAAATGGGCAGTCTTCTACATCTTTTCAACTTAGAAATGTTGCATCCTTTTAGCTCACAAAAAAAGATCATTAACACAACTCAGAGACTTTTTTGACATGATGGCTTGGGTCTCCCATTACATGTTGGGAACATCCTCGTCAGTCACATGTGCAGTTTGTCCTCAGTTTGTGTGTTTCTCATTTGATAGTTTTTGTTAAAGATTCTCTGACCACTTATAAATACTATGTGTGTATAAAATCCTCTGTTTTGTGCTCAGGGGACTACTCCACTGAACCTGCAGATGTGCCTCAGAACTACAAGCGAGCAGTATGTGACCTCACAGTGGCTGATAGGTTGGCACTGTATGATCACGTTGTACAAAAGGCCAAACAGTGTGCTGAGGCCCAGTCATCCAGCAATGAAGATCTTTATGTAGATCTTGTCTCCAAGCTTAAAAGAGGTAACTACTTATTCAAATATATGAGCCTTGAGCCTGTTTGCTAGCCTGATTTCTTTTCATTCTAATACTGTTTGATTTTTTTTCTGTAAATATAGGTGAAGAGGAGAGTGGTCCGAAGTCTCACCTTGAGGTTTTAGCTGAGATGAGAGACTACAGGAGACGACGCCAGTCATACAGAGCAAAGAACGTTCACATCACCAAGAAGTCATACACAGAGGTACCCTTTCTAAATTCTCTTTATTCTCAGACTGAGCCTAATTTACAAGATACAATACATGCAAAAATATTTCTTGTGATTTGTATGGAACCCTAAACTCCTGCCTTTTAAATCATCTAAATTTTTCCCATAGTTAACCCTCAGTTAATTGTCTTGACATTTGCTATAGGGAAAACATGTACTCTGATGGCACCAGTACAGAATGTTACTGTTATCAGCCGTTATCTGTTGTTAAGGGGTTCTGGAAGTTGTATATCCATTATTAGAACTCTTCTAATGCTAAATAAACTGCATATAGTTCTGTACATTGATCTTTATATCAAATAGGAAGATTTTTTTTTGTTCACCAGCAGACATTATTTTAAATCATTTTTAAAAAAAACAACAGGCTGTTTCAAAGATAGAGAAACATAAATATGAAATGAATACAGTATAGCTGAAGTTTCTTTTTTTATTCAAATGTAGCTACAGCTTTCTGGAAAAATGCAGGCTGTAGTATTTGAGACTGCAATCAAAATAATGTGTTATATATTGGCTAATTTCATTGAAATCATTATCACAAATACACAATTTGTTTTCCCTATGCATGACAAGATAATTATGCATAGCTGATCAGTTTTGATAAATTATTGTGTATGCATGAACTATTCATAAAATACAATTCTTTCACTGTTGTTTTATGGCTGTGGGTGTGTGTGTTGCTCTGTATTCAACAGGTTATTCGTGAAGTGATTGATGTCCACTCAGGGGAACTAGCCAAACTGTGGCAGGAGGAGAGGAAGGAAGAGCCCAAATCATCACAACACTTCCACAGGTAACACTGAGAAAGAAAGCATGGAGTTTTAACTGGAATTGACAGCCTGGATATGATGATTAAATGAAGATACTTGGTTTACACTTAGTAGTTCTTTTTGTTAGTAGAGTATAGAGTCATTGGTTATGGGACAAATAGCAGGGCTGTGTGTTAAAAATAGAGCACCACCATTAGAAGTGTGTTCATAATGTAGGGAATAAAGTGTAGAAGTGTGCTGTGAGATTTAGCCACAGAATTATTCAGAGAGCAAGCTATGGCAAAAAAATAAACCAACCACGAATATAAAGTGTGGTATTTTGGACCCAATGATGTTGTGCTCTCTAAGGCTTATCACAGCATTACAACTGCACCAGTACTTGTATCACAAGCACACAGAGCTTGTGTTGACAACAGTAACTAAATTGTATTATTAAAATTTATATCACTACACAAAGGCATAGCAAAATGTGCTATGTAATATTTAATCTTATAAAATTTGTAAAATGTCACTTGTGCATTTTTGGTTCTAATCTCTCAAAATATTGACACTAGTTTCAGGTAAAGGGTTGATATGACGTAATGCAGCAGTTGCTTCTCAACAATGAGGAGCATTTTGTTGCTTAAAACATATGTGTTTTTAAAACTTGATTAAATTTTGACATATTAAGAGAGAATTTTTAAAATTATTTTAATAAGGTACTCACACAAAACCCCTAATAACCCCTTAGAATAGTCGATGAATTGGTTGTAAGATCAATTCATAAAAAAAAAATCATTAATCAATAAGATCTAATTGCAGCCCTATATCATGGTTCATGTACAGTGTATCCAGGAAGTATTCACATCGCTTCACTTTTTTGACAATTATGTAATGTTTTTGAAAATGCCACACATAATACCCCATTTATCTTTGCAAATTTATGAATGCATAAGAATTCACAGCCTTTCCTCAGTACTTTGTTCAAGCACCCGTGGCAGCAATTACAGCCTTGAATCTTTCTGAGTATGATGCTATAAACATGGCACCTGTTTATGGAAAGTTTCTTCCAATCTTCTTTGCAGAACCTCTCGAGCACCATCAATTGGTTGAGGAGCATTGTTTCTCAGCCATTTTTAGATATATCCAGAGACACTCAGTTGAGTTCAACTCTGTGATTGTCTTTTAGTGGCCCAGCCAGAGTCCAGAGTTGTCCCGAAGCCACTGCGTTGTTATCTTGGCTGTCTGCTTAGGGTTGTTGTCCTGTTGGAAGATAAACCTTCTTCCCGGTCCAGAGCGCTCTAGAGCAGATTATCATCAAGGATGTCTCTGTACATCACTGCAGTCATTTTTCCCGTAACCCTGACTAGTCTCCCCATTCCTGCTGCAGAAAAGCATCCATGATGCTGCAACCACCATGTTTCACTGTAGGAATGGAATAAGGCTGTAACATAACAAAATGTGCAGAAAGTGAAGCAATGTGAATACTTTCCGGATGCATATGTATAATCTCAAAATGTCTTAAAACATGTTACTTTATTTATTGTATAAATGTATTCAAATATGTTTATATCTCTTGATCTATATTTTTATTTTGCTGTTTCACCACAAGAGGGCATAAGTAGCATTCATAGGTTTGGTGTGCACCAGTTGTATACGAGTGACACAGAACCGCAGGACAGTTCTCTAAAACACCCTAGTTTGTTGATTTTCCTGCTCCAGACACAAAGTGGTAATTAATGGGTGAGCTGAAGTGTGCTTGGGCAGCAAAAGTACAAAACCGTGCCCACTGGTGGTCCCCACCCCTGCCCTGCACAGTGGCATCCAGTAACTTTAGATATATTGGAAGGATGCATGTTAATTTGTTCAAGGGGTTTGTCTGACTCTGCACATACAGCAATAAAATCCTCCACAAACCTACACCTTCTACACAATGTTTTCATTGTCCTTTAGCTTGTTTCAGTCTTTATATTTAAAATCCATTTATATGCTACAGTTCAGTCATTCTATCTGTGTTCTCCACATCATGGAAATCATACAGCCTTATTGGTATACATTAACCAAAAAAAGTACATATAGTTCTGAAAGGGACTCTATATGGAACCATCCACTGAAGGTATCCAAATAATTTTTTGAGTTCTATATAGATTTTTAAAGAACAATTTTTAAAGAACCCTTGAACATTTTGTATGTTTCTCCAGCCACCTCCTGAAGTGGTGCAAGTGATCATATTTAAATCTGTTTTTAAGGTTCCTCAGGAACATTTTCACATGCAATAAAATATCGATTTAAAATCGATTATCCCTTTCCTGATAAAATCGCCAAGGTGGCAAAAGCGATTGCCGCACTGTAAAAAAACCTGCATGATGTATCTGTGCTGCTGCTCAATGCATACAAAAAATAAGGTTAAATTTGTTATAATTAAGGTGTTACCCTGTTTACTGTATTGGGCATGGCTGTTTAAAGTGAGCCCTTGTGGCAAAAAACTTGGAACTGAACTACCTAGTTCTTTTCTAGGCATCTATTTGCAAGTTATATGTACTTTAGCTGTCATACTGGTGGGTGCTTTGCCACACGTTAGTCATTTGGTTTGTGTTTTGTAGGACACCATCCGACAGAGGCCGTTCTGTATCTGTTGAGTCTCGCACAAGCTCCAGAGAAGAAAGCAGCTCCCGGCACAAACGCCACCGGAAACGCAGTCGGGATCACAGCCAAGAAAGAGAGAAGAAAAACAGAAGGAGGTTAGATACAAAAGCATGCACACACATACATTTATTCACGTATGAATGTACAAGTCATGCATCATTCATCATGGACATGATTGTCATGATAAGCTGTTGAAATGTTTAACCTGAAGCTAAACAACTTAAGCTTTGCTTTATCTGACTAGAACACTTTATTCTAGAAGGCCTTTTCTTTGTCCATGTGGTCATATTCAAACTTTGAAGATTGAAGTTGTTTCAGTCCATGGTGTTTCAGCAGCTTCCTTTCCATGGCAAGCATGTGCCGTGGAGGTTCCTGTTTTATTCCTGACAATTAGAACCAGGGTCCTCTCAGCTGGGTGAGAGGTCATGGCAAAGGTCCAGGTCATTGCAAAGTGGTCACACATCCAAATACCTTATATTTGCATACAATTGTTTGAACTCAAACTCTGCAAATTTTGAGCCTTCAAGAAGGTTGTGTTTATCTACAGTCATCCTTCTCAGATCTGCAATGTTTCTTGTTTCTTGCTAAAACAAAATAATAAAATAAAATGAACCATTTTGTGAGCACAGAGAAGTTTCCAGCTGTAGTCAATGATGAAGTTAAAAGACCATGGCAATGGCAAGTTAAGACCATTTGAAGTTTAATATACATACATGTGTGTATGTATATTATTGATCCTGTTTCTATAATTCTATCCCAGTGTTCTTTTTTACAAAAGCCCAAAATTTAAACTATTTCTGTTAAAGGTGCCCCAGAAAAGAAGTCCTAGTAAAATCCCAGTATTGCCATGATGTTCATGTTGAGTGGATGTAAAATGTATCTGAATGAAATTCTTTCAGGTGTTTTGGTAGATTTCTACTGATGTTGAACAAGGCAGGGTTTCTTATCCTTGTTTGTGAAAAAAATCATTGTCAGTAAATTACCATCATTAGTTTTTTTTTTCTTACACAATATAGCATTACTGAACACACTATACGTACACAAATGTGATCTAAGGGTTTTAGTCAATAGTGGACTATGATAATTCCCCTTTAGTTTGGTCTAAAAATGACCATATATTGTAACCAATTACATAAAATAAAAATCCTTGCGTTGAACCACCCAATTTTGTGGATTTTGGTTTAACTATTTCTTTAAACATAAACATTTGCAATGGTAACATCTTTGCTGTTTCCTTTTTTATTTCTACAGAGATTCTCACTCTCCTGAAGAGAGACACCACAAGAAAAAGAAGAAGAAGAAGAGTAAATTGTGAAGTATTTAGGTGCGATGCGATGGAGTCAGGGCCACAGTGTGTGTAGTAGTCTGATTTTGTTTTTTGATTTTGTTTTTTTTGCTTGTTTTTTGCATGTGTTGTATGATTTTTTTTTTTAAAGCATCTAATAAATTAATTTCTGTATTGACAGTGGTCTTTGTAATTCATGATGCTTCTAAAATCCAAAGTATTTTTCTCTTAAAATCCTTTTGAGTTTAGAGTCAGGGGATCTTTTGTGTTTTAGTTCACTCTGATAACCCTGATATTGAAGTTCTGTTTGCGTGATGTCACATTTTTTGCAGCCATACATAGCAAGAGGTCATGCATCATCATAACTGTCTCTCCTAGAATGCATGAAAGTAGTGTCTTACTGTACACATTCTGGTAAGAAGACTATAGGTCAGTGAAAGGGTTTGCACCTTTATGTCATTTTTGGTAGAGCCGATGAGTTTTCTGGC
The DNA here is from genome assembly GCA_034509495.1 of Acestrorhynchus altus. Lineage (NCBI taxonomy): Eukaryota > Metazoa > Chordata > Actinopteri > Characiformes > Acestrorhynchidae > Acestrorhynchus > Acestrorhynchus altus. The sequence goes on along the minus strand of CM067507.1, from coordinate 10,954,015 downwards.
TTGGCCACACTAGCTATGCTAGCTATGCTGCCCCATCAAAGGATCTGAAATTCTTTACACAAACCTGATGAAACCACTTGGAGAAGCAGAAGCTGGTGGAAAAACACCATCCCTGCCACATCACTTTTAGTGCGAATAGTCATTGTTGGAGGCACTAAGATTATTAGAAGATAAAGCCTTTTCTTTATTCATTGTTCTCTCTCTTCAGTTTCTTGTCTCCACAGCATTTCACTGTTTCTCCTGCCTCTGTGTGTGAGTGTATGTTTGGTGAGGCGTCAGGTATTTCTCACTCTGCTGAGGAGAGGAGGGAGCCCTTGAGAGCCTGGTGAAGGTGCAGTAGTGTAGCAGTGGTGCATGGCTTTCTCAGCTCAGGGGTGGACCAGTACTGTGTGCTGGCAGGGAGAATGCTGTGAGGAGGATACCTAACAGAATTAACTGTGCTCTCAAACAGCCTAAGACTGTGATCCCTGTGAGAGAGGCCTGTCCCTGTGGACCCTACACACCTGACACATTCTACAGCAGTAAGGGCTGCTGGCCATGGGAGGGTGCAGGATGAAGGTGAGTGGTAGAGCGTGTTCATATGAGTAGTTGCTGCAGAGTTTGATGTGCTCTTTGTTTCAGCATGTCTAAAACACTCTGAGACAGACTTGATAGTTTGCTAACAGTGGGTTGCAAGGGGGCATCTAGGGCTGGAGCTGGAAAACTCTTGTCCTCTATGTGAAGTATGGTAAGTTATGTCAATTTCCCTTTTTCCAAGTCTGGTTTTATGTATATCAGTGAACATGGCCTTGGTATGAGGTTACATTTTACTGGTCATTTAAATGAATAACATCTGTCAGTAGGATGAGGTCAGCAGCTGTTGATTGGTTTTGTTTTTGTTTAGAAAATGTGGGTAAGTGAGTGTTGTGATGTACATACTGGTCATTGGAAGCAATTGATAAGCTATTCGGTATTAAAGAGGTTCAGGGTTTTGCTTTTGGTGTAAAAATTTAATTATTTGCTCTTCAAGCTTGAGTGAGCTTATGTTCTGCACTTATTTAAGTTGAAGAAGTCAAATTTCAATGATCCCATTTGGTTCCTTTACTGTTAGGATGAACCATATAATGTAGGTGCTGAGGACTAGGACTAATGAGCCGTATGTGTCTGCATTAATCCCACCTTGCACCTTTCTGTCCCAGACCACCCAATAGTTGGTGACAGAGCCGCTCACTCTTACTGCTGCTGAACTTACTTAGCTTATATGTGCTTAATACTCTCTTGTAAACCTGATTGTTCAACGTCTAAGCCCTCAAGAAAGTATTAAGTACTTTCTTTCTTGTGTGTGTTTGTCTTGGTCTGTCTCTGTCTTCAGTATCATGGAAAGTCCAGGGTTTTTTTGTTTATTTGTTTGAATGTTGCAAATTTCCCTTCTTGTAAGTAACTTTTTTAAGTAATCCTCTACAAAATGTTCTGAGAAACATCTAAAAAAAAAAAATAAATAAATAAAAAAAGTTCTTAATGTCATTTTGACTGAAAGAGGAAGAAATGAAGTATGGTTTACACATCCTCTGCCCCACTAGGAACAAGTACTGTAGTAAGATTTGAATATATCTGTACAGAGAGAGAGAGAGAGTGTGTGTCAGTAAGAGAGAGGGTCAGTACAGTAAGAGCACAGAACTTGAATCCACAGTCTAGTCCGGAATGTAGGTGCAGGTTGAGAAGTGCTGAGGTTCTTGAGGTTAAGTCTGTAAAGCCTGTATCTAAATCAACAGACACAAACAGGCAGCTGTTTTGGCTTTACACAATGCTTTAAATACATCTGTTGAAAATCCAGATCTCCTTTATATGATTAGTTAATGCAGTTATTTAGAACAAAAATACATCACTACATCGGCTAATAACAAATAACTGTAAAAATAATTTATTAAATAAAAAACACAATAAATACAAATGAACAAAAATGTGAAGAATGTGTTGTTTTTTTAGTAAATGTATTGATATTTTGTTTAGAAGAGCACTGTTTGAAGAACACCTGGTTTGGTTGCTCTATGAGCTCCAACCACAGTATGGATTTGTTCAGTTCCTGAGAGCTTTTGAAGTGCATTTGCTAAAAGAAACACACACACACACACACACACACACGTACGTTACATTCTATTGTTTATTCACTCATACATTCTAATATTAGTTAGTTTTTCAATCAAATAAGCACTTACTGCCAAGTGTGACCATATAGTGGTAGCAGTAGTAATAATATTAATAGTTGTCTCAATTTGAAATTTTTTTTTTTTTTATACACAATTTGATTATTTACTTAATTTTCTCAAAGTAAAATGCGGATAAATGTCACATTTCTTTTAGAAAATGTCTTTTAGATTTTAGTTTGTAAAGCATTTATTCTTTCCATGTTTCTTTTAGGAAAATCTTAAGTCACTATATAAATTGCAGACACAGCAGATCTGGATATTTAACCACTTGGGGGCATACTAGCCAGGGTTGGAACAGCAAACGTATGGTTTATTGCCATAAAATTACATTTGTTTAAACAAAAATGAAACAAGGAGCATGTCTGTAAAAACGTTTGTGTATTAAAATAGTATTTTCTTCAGCATGTGATCCAACATCACATTCACATTTATTACACATGTGTTTATACTTTCATGTTTCCATGATATGTATAAATGAGGGATGTTAATCCAAGGAACATGGGCGGCACTGTATATAAACGTGACCTGACCTGAGAAGCAATGCTGCTGTCAGAGATTTTCTAAGATAATAAAGAGGGAGAATGCTGAATGGCTCTGATGGTGGCCTCAGTAGGCCTCAGCAGGACTGTGGAAGCGGCAAAAATGATGACAATTTCCATCGGGACAGGTCTTGCACAAGAAGAACTTCAAAATGAAAATAAATGAAACTTAAAATCACACATTTATGGAAGCTCCTTTTCTGCCAGATCAAAGATAGAACTATATTAAACTACATTACTGACTACTTAGGCTAATGTGGAGTATGGTGGAATGATCCTGACTGTCAATCTCAAGAAAACAAGCCATAATAGGGTACATGGTTAACCATTTAATGGTTTGAGTATTTAATTGTGGGTTTGATGCTCATGTCTGCTATGCTATGTATGTTGTGCCCTTGAGCAAGTCCCTGTATCCTCTCTCCATAGTTAAATCTGTGCTCTGAGCCCACCGTACTAAGCTGAGAGATATAAACAGAAGAATTTCATGTTGATACATTTCTGACAGAAACATATCCAAAAGTTTTCCTCTATCTGTTTCAAACAGGCTTCTAAATGAATTGGCACTCCCTTGTGATCCTGCGCTTCAATGTTCTAGATCAGTGGTTCTCAGTAGTGGTCCTGGAGTACCACTGCCCTACTTTATTTTTTGCATTTTCCTGCCAGAAGACATACAGTTCACCTCAGTTCATTAATTGGATCAGGTATGCTAGAATTAATGAGAACTCTAAAACAAGCATGGCAGTGGTACTCCAGGAGCAGGAATGAGAACCACTGCTCTAGATTAAACATAACAACAGAAAGTGAGGTGTTTTCCACTCCTGTCAGCTTACGGTGGTGCTTGAAAGTTTGTGAAACCTTTAGATTTTTCTATATCCATTCTTAAAGTTAGAAGCCTAAAGGAAGTCCTAAAGGTAGATAAGGAAGCAAAAAAAAAAACAAATGAAAGAATATATTACATTTATCATTTATTTATTGAAGAAAAGGAGCCAGTATTACATATCTGCGAGTGGCAAAAATATTTGAACCTTGATCTCCTCAACCCATTTATGGAAGTGGATCATGACACAAAGAGTTGTTGATGCTGGAAAAGGATACAAAACCATCACTAAAGAGTTTGGACTCCACCAATCCACAGTCAGATAGATTGTGTACAATTTGAAGAAATTCAAGACTGTTATTATTTTCCAAAAGTGTGGTCAACCAACAAAAGCTTATGCAAGGAGCAAGGTGTATAATAGTCTGGAAGCTCATAAAGGAACTTCTGAACAACTAAATGTCTCTCACATTGGCTTATATGTTAATGTTCAAAAAAGAACATTGCTGCCTATCCACAGTTTGGTAAATATCATATGGCAAAGCCAGAAGGATACAGGAACAATATTTTGTGGATGGTTGAAATAGATGTTTTTGGTCTGAGACCAATAGGCTTGGAGAAAGCAAGTCATTCTAAATGTTTAAAAAGAAAAAGAAGAAGGAAAAAGTTATGGCCAAGTCAAACCCTCCAACATAACAGAGCTGAACCTGTTTTGTACATAGGAATGGGCTGAAATTCCTCCAAGCCGATGTGCAGGACCAGATACCAGAAATGATTAAAGTTATTGCTGCACAAGGTGGTCACACCAGATACCTAAGCAAAACATAATTTTTCCACTCACCGATACATAATATTGCATAATTATCCTCAATAAATAAAAGACCAAGTGTAATATTTTTGTCTCATTTATTTAATCTGGTTCTCACTATTTACTTTTAGGACTTCTGAAAATCTGATATTTTAGGTCAAATTTTTGCAGAAATATAGAAAATTCAGGAGGGTTCACAAACTTTCTAGCACTGCTGTATGTGTTTAATGGGATGATGATAATTGTACACAAACATCCAGACTGCTCATGCAGTGAAGGGGTAGGATGGGAGACATATGCTATGTTTGTTTCTTCAATAGTAAAAGTGGGGGTTAATGTCCTCCACTTGCTCCATAGCTCGGTTTTATATGCTGTCATTATAGATGTTATTATTATAACTCATTGCTGTCAGATAAAAACTATATATTCCCAATTTTTGCCATTTCACTGGTTTGAGTTCTTGTGACTTTGCAATTGTTTAAAATTGTCATGATTGGCTTCCGTTGAGCTACCTATTCAAAGTCAGTGTTAATGTTTGTTCACATAAAAAGGGACAAAATTAATAAGATTCTTTAAGATCTTTGATCACATTTAGAATTTGAGGATTTTTTTGGTGGGGGTGGTGGACTTTGGACATTTTGGCACAGTTCTACCATTAGAGCAGAAGAAAAATGTGGAGAAACATGATGACAGTGATTGATTAGAAGTTAGTGTTATTAGTGTTTTTTTTGTTTTTTTTTGTTTTTTTTGTCTTTATGTGTTGTCTAGGTGTGGGCCGTGTCTCTAAGCTTTGTGTTGCTGCTGTGTGTACTGAACTCTGAAGCACAGGATGAGTACTCTGGTCATCAGTCAGGTCAGACTCTACAATGAAAATATATATACAATGATGTATATCAATATTTTTGATGCCCCAGAGATGAAAAACTATTATTTGATTATTTAGGCAATGAGCATACATATGAAGGCTCCTTAATAGATGGACATGATGAACAGTCTGGATTCCCACGCCCTGGTATGATTACTCTATCTAACAGTGCCTCAAACACTAGCCTTTTGCATTTGTTATTTCAACTGTGTTTATTCTGCTTTCATTGACATTTGAAAACCTCTTTTTGTAAGCAATATCAGCAATGGTCAGTCAACCATTGTCTCACAGTGCCTTTTCAATGCATTTTAAGTGGACTACCATCCAGAGCCTACCCAACGCTATGAGGATGAGCAGACAGAATCTGCGTATGACCCATATGGCCCTGTCCCTACAGTGGTCACCCTGATCACAGAGGAGGCTTACCCATATGCCACTACCACTGAAACATATGACTATGCCAAAGAAGACACCCATACAGAGGTCCCATACGGAGGAGCTGCCTCTCTGGGGGAGGAGGAGGGACCCACTGAGTGTGACTGTGAGCCAGGCGAGCCTGGGTTTGCTGGGTTTGCTGGTCCTAAGGTTGGTCATCTAATTGATAACTAGTTTGGCAGACTAGTTTGCAAAGGAAGTGCTAAAGCAGTACTGATTACACTGTCTTACATATATTCAATATTTTTCTCACACAAATTGTTTTCTCTGGATTACATATTCCATATAAAATATAAAATAATATAAAAATCCCCCGAGTAAACATTTAGAATAAAACTTCATAAGCTTCATAATACTTTGTCAATGTAATAAAAAAAGACCAACCATCCAAAAACCTCAGTGACCTCATTTATTGTTCATTTACTTACTTATTCTAAACATTCTATGCCAAAAAGGGGGCATATTTTTAATCAAATAATAGAAAACAATCAAGCAACAGGCTGCCACCTCTGGGACAAATAACTGATTAGCTTGTAGCAGAGCTTGTAAAGACAGCATATAATGTGTGACTGAATATAAGTGACTGAAAACAGAAATCTAATAAATTGCAATAAAACAAATATGTTCCTGTGCAAACTGTTAATGTTCAGTAGGAATACACAGCACGGGAGAGCATGCATGCAGTTCAAAGTTTGGCACTACAGAAAGAGGGTCTGCTTGGGAGAAATTGTTTATGTATATGAATTCTCTTTATTTATAAATAGGGATCCAGAGGTCTGCAAGGAAAACAAGGATTCCCAGGGGTTCAAGGAAGGGAGGTAAATGATTCAGTACTGAATGAATATTTAAGGTCTGCTCTCTATGAGTCCTTGATTTCTAGAAGCTTCTATAGCTTTTTAATGTTGTTTCATGTGATTTTCTCAGGGTTACAAAGGAACCAAAGGGGTTCGAGGCAGAGGAGGAGATACAGGCCCTGTGGTAAAGTTTATAAGAACTAATCATATTTATTAAAAAAAAAAAACCACACCATGTTATACAGTATGTTGGAGCATTCACAGGCATTTAAAGTCTCGACATTCTGCTTTCCATTAGGGTGAGTCAGGACCTGATGGAGAGGAAGGTGCATCAGGCTTCTCTGGTGCAATGGTGAGTGGAAGAAGGCTTGAGCAATTAGAATATGTCTACTGTGTCTCTCATATGTGCATATGTGTATTCTAATCCACTTTACATAGGGCTTGCCTGGATTGCCTGGAGATCTGGGTGAGGCAGGAGTGTCTGGATTGAAGGTAAATGACTAGAATTACACTTCTTTTAGAAAATGGCCCTAATGAAATAGACTATCTAGAACAAATGCTAGCAATACATTTGTGAAGTAACTGTACATGTTTATGACATGTTGGATTTTACACCTGATCACTTGTTATGTGATTAACAAGGCAGGTTGTGTTTGTTCTGTAGGGTGAAGTAGGTATGGTGGGCCCTCGTGGGGGAGTTGGGCTTCCAGGACAAACAGTGAGTATACTATCTTAAATTAAAACCCTCAAATAGGTCTCAGAGGGTCCCCGAAGGAAATTTATGCAAATACAGATGTTCCCAGAAGTGGATATCATTCCTCACCAGCATGTGTTTGAGTTTTTCGAGTGTATTTTATACATGAAACATTTGAGACATTGGGGGTAAAATGACAGTGTAAAATGATATTAATTAATTGTAATACCATTTTTAATAAACTATAAAAACTCACACATATAGCCTTGTTTACATATAGTTCAACATAACTATAAAAACGTAAAGTAGCTCACAGTAGTTTACATTACATTTACATTACATTTAAAAGCAAGTACATTTGTAATTTATCCCTGTAAAAAAAACTTCTCATACTTGTATTTGAGTTAAAGTTATGTCTAGTTTCACTCAAGCCTAATTTTGATGTACTTTGTTCAATGTTAGCTAGAACAATAAAAAAGGAATACCGTCTTCTTCATGTCTGTTAGTGTAACTGAAATGCTTTCTTTCCAGTTTTTTTCTTGGTCATGTTAGAAACAGAAGGTGGTGTTTTCAAAAGGTGGAAAAACTAGCAAAAATAAGATTTTTGTATGATTTTAAGTATGTATTCTGGTTCTCACTTCACATCTCCTCATTTAAATTGTAGGGCTCAGTGGGTCCAATTGGCCCTCCAGGAACTGCAGGAGTTAAAGGTATTAAGGTAAAGCAGTCCCACATTGAAGTATTTTTATGATTAAAATGTCATCTAAATTCATATAGACTTTATGAGAATACTGTTTTCCCCTGCATCTGAAAACATCTCTGTACACGAAGAATGATAAACAATCTCGGACTTTTTTTTAGGGATCCACTGGGAAAATTGGAAAGCAGGGGCCTGAGGGAAGGCAAGGAAAAAAGGTAGGCAGAAACATCACAGTTTTTCAGTTCAGATATTAATCAACATTCATAGATGATTAGCTACTGATATAGGCTTTCCTTTTTGGCATTTTTTAAAAATGGATCAAAAACAACATCCCTCTGGTTTATTCTCAGGGTCAGATTGGAGCACCGGGCTTCTCTGGAGACATTGGTGAACAGGGCTACATTGTGAGAGAACCATATTCTTGTAATCTCTTTTCACTGACTTACAGAAAACAGAACTGTAACTACTACTTCTGATGAAACATTTATTACATGCATGTTTACAGGGCTATCCTGGAATACCCGGAGACAGGGGAGTTCCTGGCCAAAAGGTAATTCTGATATTGTTTATGGAAGCTTTCAGTTACTGCAAAACAGGCTTTGTGAAAGTAATATCAGTATTACAACTTGATTTTACATTTTGTGGTAAGTACTTGTATTTGTACACTTAATGACAAAAATAATACACCACAGAGTTTTGTAATCAATTGAAACTTTATATATGTGTGAATGTAAGGACAATGTATTGGAGAAAAACAATATGCTTATTTGGGAAAACTGTACAATTTAAAGAAGGCTTTAGTACCCTGTTGAGCCACCTCTAGCTTGTAGATACTGTACACTTGTGGGCTGCCAGAGCTGACATTCCAACAGGTCCCATAAATGCTCTGATAGGAATGAAGCTGACAAATGGGCTGGCCAATCAAGTGTTGCACTCTGGTGGACACATTCTTGGGAAACTCATGGGAACTTGGGAAATGCCAGTTGGAATTCCTGCCATGAGAGGCAGCATAGGTGACCACATGACATCCTGCCCATGTCCATGAGCTGTTAGTGTCCCTCATATATAATTAATAGAGGTGATGTTGTATACAGTGACTCCTGAGATCATCACAAATGCATTTTGGAGCAGTGTGTTGTTCCACAGCAGAAACAGAATTAAAGAACTCACCTCAAGGCCTCCATACTCCAACTCTAGGTCTCCCAGACTTTCTGTATTGCTGGTGGATGCCTCCACTACGGCCAACATTGTGCTATTGTAATCTGAATGACTGGTATGGTGTGCAATATGTCAACCTCTCTTCAACTCTTCCAACTGCTTGATTTGATCTGGAACTGTTATCCAAGGCACATTTAACTTGCAAATTTGATGCAACCAACACAATAACACAAGTCAGAATGGAAAGCAAGTACAACAGGATGACCTTATATATGTATATGTCTCTATGTCTGCATCTGCAAGGTAAAGGTTACCAGGAACAATACATGATTAAACATGATATGGGTAACATTTATTTAGCTACACATACAGAAGTACTCTCTCTGTAAGAATGGCATCTGTATAATGAGACAGACGTCTCAGAATAGAGTTGTAGAAATTCCTAATGGTGTCCTGCGATAATCCATCTCATACAGTTTAAATATTTTTCACTCGGTTTAGTCAGATTTTGCGGTAATGGTGGAGAGTTGAATAGCTTGTCCAATAGCATCTCACACATTTTCAATCAGGTATAGGTCTGGTTATGTGGCTGTTGGAATGGCACATTTGTTGGTTGTCTCCACCAAAATAAAAGCAGGACAGTTCATTCTTTGGCAACATTGACATGGTTTTAGGACAGTTGTTGTAACGGTCAGAGTGCATGTAGTCCTGCATCATGCAGCTGTGACCATGACTCATGGAGGGCATCACTGCTTGTTGAATGTCCCCATTTGTGAATGTTGGGTCACTTCACATGTGTCGGGTTAATCCCTCAGGCCGCTCTCTCAGTGGTTCATGTAGGTTTCTCACATCATCATGTTGCTAGTGGGTGCCTTCTTCTATCCACTGCTGCCATCAATGTGCTATGGTAATATCTGAGGAGAAATTCGATAAGATCATCCCACTTCCTGGAGCCTTAGGATGTAAACCCTCTTTAACTCTTCCAATTGCTAAAAGTGCTTTGCAACTTTGCTACCAACACAACACAAGTCAGAATGCAAAGCATGCACAAAAGGACAAGCTTATATTGTCAGTTAGGTACAGCAATATGGCCCGGCCCGTCCTTGCTTATGTCTTGCTTAAATTCTCTTGTGTTTGCTCCATCTCTGCACCTATTCATCTAGGCATAGAGCATTCATCTAGCATTCCATAGAGGAATCTAAAAGGAGTACAAAAGCCAAGGCAGAATATTCATCTTAATTAAACTTATTCTACTCATAAACGAGGGCTGATGTTTGTGCTACCATCCTAGGTCCCTTTAATTGCTACTCTAAGCAAACTGTTGTTTATGAAAATTTGGAGGTCATTCATAAACCATTTGACTCCTTAGCTCTTTAGAGCAGTATGTATCTATGAAGGAAACCTATGATTTTTGTTCCAAAATCTTGTATAATCAGTTTGATCATCTGTATTATCCACAATTTATTGATAATTTATTTCTGTTCAGGGTCAAAAAGGTTTGAGTGGCTTGCCAGGAAGTGATGGAGAGCCTGGAGAAGATGTAAGTTTCAACCAAGCCACTTCTTGGAACAGTTCTGAGGACAGAAAATAATGTGATTCCGGTTCTCCATGTAAAAACATATCACTTTGTCTCCACAGGGTCCTCTTGGAGTTCCAGGAGTTAGTGGTCCACCTGGGTCATTTGGACCAAAAGTAAAATTAATTTACATAATTGTGAACCTGATCGCTTCTACTGAGAAATATTTTTATATCATCTTACCTGGTATATTTACAGCTGTAATTGTCTGTGAAATTTCATTACTTCACTTTTGTTCCATAAGGGTTTAAAAGGGGATAGTGGAGAGAGGGGCCTTCCTGGAAGAGAAGGCGCAAGGGTAGGTAATTCTTCCTCAACTATAAACTGAATTACAAATTAAAATTACAAAAAAATAATCTTTGTTCACAAATACTATGTCAGCTTTAGATTACAGAGAATGTTGTTTCAGTCTCAGCTTAAAAATTTCCTTGCTGACCATGTTATTCATTTGTGGACTTCACGTGGGAGTACACTATATCTGTTACTCTTGGTACTCTCCCTCTAAAATAAAAGGGAATTTACAGCATGTGACTGAAAGTGAAACTACTTGCAGTGTGTATTTTTAAAGGCCATTGTAGGCGTGAGTGTGGGTGCATTTGGGGATGTGTGGGTGTGCTGTAGAAGGTTGTTATATGATTATGGATTAATGGCATTAATATCTGTATATTAGTTCATCTAAAAAAAAATTAATGTTGTGGAAAAAGTTCATTTGTGCTTTTTTATTTTCAACATGATGACTGTCATATTTTATATTCATTGCATGTTAAGTGAAATATTTTAAGCTGTTTTTGTTTTACTTTTGTAAAACAATGTATGGACAGTTCATGGATACATTTGAATATTGAATTTTAAGTTTGCAATATCAACATTAAAACAAACAAAGCTTGACATATGTCACTTTAAATGTAAAAAATAGATAGATATAATAGATAGACAGAGAAAAATGCAATAAACTAAAAAACAAAACTAGAATTGAAGCTAAACTACTGAACTACAAAACAGAAGTTTGCTGTTAGGAATATTAAGCATATAATATGTAAATGCATTAACATTATGCAGATAACAATCATGTTAATACAGCACCTATGAAGGCTCGGTAAGTCTGTCTGTTGTGTCCATGTACAGATCAAGTGTCTGTGCAAAGATATAAATAAAAGATCTGAATATTGTCTGTCCAAAGAGATATGGATTGAAGGGTAGTAATGCCCAGCCATTCAGTGAGTCTGTCAGTTATGTACATATGCAGATAAAGTGTCAGAGCATTGATTGGATAGAAGGAGTAATAAGGTTCAGCAATATTCAGTGAGTCTGTCCTTTCAGTGTCTCAGTGTGTAATAGTTTCCTGACACATTGAGGAGGAGTTGAACAAGGTGGCAGCAGTTGGTACAAACCTCCTGTACTTCTCCTTGCTACAGCGGAGTTGAATGAGTCATGGAGGAGTTAAGATGTGTTGTCCAGGACAGTGGTCAGTTTGCTGAAGAGAAACGTTTCTGTCATATATAGAAAATATGACACTTTAAATTCAGTTACTAGTATTTCTTTTTTCCTGTATTATTCTTGTACTTTTTCATTTCATTGTTTTGCATGAGCAGATAGTGATCAAAGCAGGCATGAATGGCTATGTGATATACACTTGGATTGGATTTTATTTCATCAATTGACATCATACTGAAACTCGGTTTTCAATGATTTTGTGATCACAGAAATAGCTAAAAGTTACAGAGGCGCATCTTAAACTGACAAAACTGTATTAATGAACATTATCTGTATTGCTCATTTGTAAAACATGCTCCACATTGTTCTGATTGTGTTTTTCAGGGCCCATTAGGGGACAGTGGAGATTCAGGAGTTCCAGGAAAACCAGGTCCAAAAGGTCTGCAAGGCCCCAGAGTAAGGACAATACCTGACCCTTTACAGAACTAACATTTAACATTTATTCTCCTGGTGACATTAAGCTGCACCCAGACAGTAGGTTGGTAGCAATTAATAAGTATTACTGTTACCCACTGTGGTGAGCTATTTTACTTTTTACAGTATTCAGTTTCTTAACACATTTCTTTTGTAGGGTTCCAAAGGGGAAACCGGGCCAGATGGCATTAAGGTAACACTGAAAACTGTTCAATCAAATTTGCTTCAAGCTGCGTACTCTGTCAGGGTTCTAAACCATCATTTGTAGATTGTAAATGTCCTGCCTTCACAATACCCACTCAGTTGCTCTATGATTGCAATCCTCTGCAAAAATATGGAATCACGACTCTTGGAAGAAGTACTATCAATTGTTTAATTTTGTAGAAATTACAGAGACATGCCACAAAATTGTTTTCCAACCTTCTGTCATTGAGAAGCAATAATAAAGAAAGAAATATAATTGTTGTAGTCGGTCACAATTAGGTTTTTAGATCAAGTAGAGGAAAAAACTATGGAATCACTAAATTCTAAGGAAAATGTTATGGAGTAACTCCACAGTTCTAAAACCAACACCTGCATCAGATTAAATCTGCTAATTTAATTAATCTTGGCTCCAACACAAGAGATGTCAGCTGAAACGAAGAGAATTAAAAAAAAGGAATGTTGCAAAAGATGTTGGTTGGTACCAGTCAGTTTTGTATAAAATCTGGACCAAGTACAAACAAAATGGGAAGGTTGTAAAGGACAGCATACAGGTTGACCAAGGACAACATCAAAGCGTCAAGACAGAAAACTTATGCCTTGAAAACAGGAAATGTACAACAAAACAAATGAGAAACAAGTGGTGGAATCTGGAGTCATTTTCTGTGATCAAACTGTAAGAAATCACCTAAAAGAAATGGCATTTACATACAGGAAAGCCAAATGAAAGCCATCATTAACCACTAACCAAAAAATGACTGGATGAAAATAATCTTCAGTGATGAATCGCGAATCTGAATTGGGAAGGTGATGATGCTGGATCTTTTTTTGTTCCTGGTCCAGTTAAATTTATAAAGACAACTGCCTGAAGAAAACATGTCAGTTTCAGGTAAAGTCTGGGGAGAGGACTGTCATTAATAAATCATAAATAAATGCCAACAAATAAAAGTCTACATAGAAATTGGAAGGCTGAAAGGATGTTTGGTGTTGACTTCATTTTTCAAGATGAAGAATAAAGGATGTGAAAACTTTCCTTCAAGAAAGACAAATGATATCACACACATGGCCTATAAATGGGCCAGATCTCAATCCAGATGTAAATCTTCAATCTGCAAAGCTGATTGGCAACAGCAATAAGAGACAGTTGGAGACAAATTGATGAAGAATACTGTTTGTCATTAGTTAGTTTTTCTCATGATTCCATAATATTTTCCTCAGAATTTAGGGATTCCATTTTTTTTCCTCTACTTGAAAAAAAACACAATTGTAACTGACAACAACAATTATATTCCTTTCTTTTTTGTTTCTTCATACCAGAAAGATGGAATTTTGAAAAAAGTTTTGTCCCTGATTTAACTTTTTTTCCACAAAATTAAACAATTAGAACTTCCTCCAAGAGTGGTGATTCCGTAATTTTAACCAGGGGTGAAATTCTTGTGTGGCTGGCATTTGAAATGTCATGCATATCAGATGACATTGCATGACGAGTTATTTGACATCATTTGTTTTTCATATTATCATGGGTTTTTTCTTGGTTTAGGGAGAAACAGGAAGGAAAGGTGCAAAAGGGGTTAAAGGAGAGAAGGTAAAGACATTGGCAGTTCTGTTTCAGTTGAGAGTTGCATGGTTGTTTCTCTTCCTGTTTCCATTACACATGTGGGAGTGTTTTTTTGTTTTTTTTTAACTATTACTTCTTTCTAAACAGGGAAGTTCGGGTTCTCGTGGTGACAAAGGGGAGGTTTGTCATTTAAGCATGGCATTTTTTTTCTTGTTGACATTTTAATTCTGCTGAAGTTCAGCAATAGGTTCTCTGGTTCCTAAACCTCTGCTTTATTTGTAGCTGTAATGAGCTTCACCCAAAAATGAAGGTTATGTGTTGTTAAACTAACTGCAGATGAGCCTGAACTCTGTATTTGTGTATGTCCAGCATGGAGAAAAAGGCTACCTCGGGCCTGTTGGGCCTGTTGGCCGTGTGGGACCTCCCGGTATTCCAGGACCCAGAGGTGACCTTGGTCCTATCGGGGATCAGGGTGTAAAAGGACAGAGTGGACCAAAGGGAGAGTCAGGTGAACCTGTGCGTATTGCAAAGCTTACACATCCTCCATTTACTTTCAGGGTTTCAAAAAGGCCTTGATAAAAACCAAACAGGCTCATTACGCAGAAATATGAGCTCTGAGTAAATAATTGGACTGGGACAGCAACAACACTTACCTAAGACAGAAACAAGAAAGAAAAAAATACATTCTTTCCAAACTGTGGGCCCTTGGGTTTCATTTAGTCCAGATTATCCATGGTTTTACAGATATTTATCATGTAATTTCAAGTTTCAAATTTACTATAACCTAAAAAAATAAAGATATTAAATGCTAGTGGCCCTGTCTTTATTATTATTGCATACAAGATTTTATAGGACCTATAGCATTTCATATCTTCATTCGTGTCTAAAAAATAAACTTAAAGATAAAAAGGCAAAATGTGTTCTTAACATTAAAGTACATTATTTAGATCTTGAATGTAAAATAAAATGTCTGTTCTCTATAGTGCTGCTTTATTGCAAAGACCTATTCTAGGTCATTTTGGAACATTTCTGTTTGCCTACTCATCATGAAATGTAATTTACACATTTATTGTTCAACCATAACATTACAACAATATCCTTGTTCAAATAACTTTGACAGAAATCCTTTTACACTGACTTCCATTATGTTAAATGTGAAACCAAAGAAAGGTTTTTGCTTCTCCTCTGATGTTGACATTATAAACATACAAGGTTTTTGCATGAATTAAGTATACTGGCAAAAAGGCACTTAAATATATATAGTAAGACTATCAGATTTGATTTGAAGGTGTATACATTCGTGTTGGGATAAACCATATAGGATTTCAGGAATCTTTGTTGAAAAGCAAGCATGCATTGGTGAGGTCAGCATTAGCAAAGAACTTTAAATAAGAGATTGCAAGAACAGACACAAGGATGTAGACATAGATGTGTTGCAGATTGGCAGAAATAGAAGAATACTCCAACATCATTGCAGAGCTTAATAAAAAAAAGGTCTGATTCAAATTAAAGGAATATTCATTAAGGAATTCCAATTTTTTTCTAGCCTTATTTTTAATAGTCATGGACAATAATCACAAAAACATGACCATTTCGGCATGCAATTTGAATGTAACTTTTATACTGGCATAAACTAATTAATAATTGTTTGGATTGCTCTATGAATAAACTCTCCTGAACATTGCAGGGTCCTGGGCTGACAGATGAGCAGGTTTTGCAGCTCTGTCGAGGTGTGGTCACTGCACAGATCTCCCAATATGCTGCCTCTATTCGGGCAAAATGTTCACAGGGCTGTCCTGTCAACAACCGCACCCTAATCGGACCCCCAGGAGTGCAAGGGCCACCTGGACCTCCAGGCAAATCTGTGAGTAACTTAAAAACACCTAATGCGAAGATTAAAAAGCTCACCATGTGTTTCTTTTAATTATATTATATAGCATTTTTAATATAAACAGTCTAAAAACCATTTCAAAATTTCAATACTTATGTGACCTGTACTAATAAGAATAACTTTCTATGATTGCTATTCCAGTCTCTGCTGCTAACTGCACTATGTAACTCTGGTGAAGTGAGCAGGACACCACTTGCTAGAGCTGTGTAATTCTGCACATCCTGAGTCTTGTTTGTGCACAATCCAGTAATGTTACTTTAATGTTAGTTCTATTCTATTACCTCAGTCCACAAGCTTCTTTTACTTTTAGTGAAGGTTCTCTCTACTAGTCCATGTGCAAAGCAACATTTATAAGGTGAACCCAAGAAACGCATAATGCTGCTTTAAGATATATCATTCAAGCAAAATATGTATCACATTTTTTTGCAGTTGGCATAAAGTTTATTTAAAGTATTGGTTTGACGTCTGTCAATATGATTTACAGAATTACAGAACGTGTTTTCTAATTATTTCACATTTCTCAGGGTAATAGTGGCAAAGCTGGAGCAAAAGGTGGTAGAGGGCCACAAGGTGTGCGAGGTCTGCAGGGTCAGAAAGGAGCACAGGGAGACAGAGGTACAGCGTACCCTCCAATACAAAATCCCAAATATGAATAAAATAAAATAAGTTAGTTTGACAAGCACCTTTCTTTTTCCTGCAAAGGACCAAAAGGTCAGAAAGGCCAACAGGGCAGCCCTGGCCAAGGACTTCCAGGTCCTGATGGTAACCAAGGCCTTAGAGGTAAGATGGATCTCAGTTCTGTCTGCAGTTTGAGAAGAATTTAAGAACCTAATTCTGCTTCATTAAGGACAAATGGCATATCTCAAAGGGCCAACAACAAACTTCACTCTGCTTTTCCCACACAGGGTTATTAGGCCATCCAGCAGAGCCTAGAAATGGATTTGAGGGACCACCTGGTCCTCGTGGGTTTCCAGGTCCTGTGGGTCAGCCAGGAATGTTGGGAGATGCAGGTGTACCAGGAATATGTGAGGCACGGGACTGTAGCATTCATGCACCTGTAGTAAGAAAAGAGCAGGGCCTGGTAAAGGGACCTCTTAGTTCCACAGTCTAAGCACAGAGGAATCTTCTAATTTTTTGGAAAACATCACAGAGGGACACGGACACTAAAAATATGTATGACTTACTTAATAAACCTTCTGAGGATTGAAACTGAATTGTAAAAATATCTTATGTGAGGGAGGATGTCTGATTTTGTTTTCAGTCTGAGAAATTCTGAGTTGGCTGCAAATAAAAGAAACATGTAAATAATATTGTAAAGCATCTTATGTACATGTATTGTGTTCCTGAATACCAATGTCCAAGATAAACATGACTTTTTCAAACTGAGCCCTCAATTATTTGGTGAATGTGCATGCGAATGTGGGGTATAAGAACATGCATTCAGAGATAAAACCTATTTCAACATTTCAGACAAAAATGTCTATACTGTTATGCTGTAATTTTATAAAAAAAATTATATATATATATATATATATATATATATATAATTTTTTTATAAAATTTACAGCATAACAGTATAGAGGCAAATGTAGAACAATGTAAAAAAATGACAGTAGGAAAATAAAGATATGTTTAATTGCATCATTTAAAAAATTGAAAAAAAATGGTAACATTCAGACAAAACATACAGTTTACCTATTTTACTTATAAATTATACAATATATATGTTATGCTCTTTGTTATACATATGCATAATACTGTATTTTATTACATTAAAATGTATATTGTAAATGGTAACATTTGTAATATTAAAGAACAGAAATTTTAATTATATATATATATATATATATATATATACATTAATTAATTAATTAAAATTTTATAAAATTTACAGCATAACAGTATAGAGGCAAGAACAATGTACAAGAACATGAAAAGAAATGGTAACATTCAGACAAAACATACAGTTTACCTATTTTACTTGTAAATTATACAATATATATGTTATGCTCTATGTTATACATATGCATAATACTGTATTTTATTACCTATTTTGATTATAAATTATACAATATGTATATGTATATATATATATATATATATATATATATATAATGTATATATATGGTATGCTGTATATGCACAATACTGTATTTTATTATATTAAAATGTATATTGGAAATGGTGGTGTAATATAAAAGAACATGGTGTATACATATTATATATATATATATATATATATATATATATATATATAAATACATATATGCATAATACTGTATTTTATATTACAATGTATATTTATATGTATATATGTATGTATATATATATATATATATATATATATATATATATATATATATATATATAATATATAAATACATATATGCATATTACTGTATTTTATTATATTACAATGTATATTGTAAATGGTAACATTTGTAATATTAAAGAACAGGAGATTTAATTATATATATGTCTTATTTTCATCTTATATTTTAGCTTCATAAGATTTACAGTATTTAGTAACGTGTGATTATATTACATATTATTCTATATTTTATACATTATATTACTTTATGTAATTACTTTTTTATGTATTTTATGTATTACTTCATGTATTTTGCTTCCACAGCTTAAAATACATGTGATCTATTTTGAAATCCAAAATCAAACAAACTATAATCTAAATTATATACATTTATGTGAGATTTATATTAATTTATAATATAATGGTCAACCCCTGAATAACTGTTATAGTTTAATAACACTAGATTAGCATGCATTATTACAGTGGATTCAGGTCATCATTTATGAGTCCTGTGCACTTCATAGCTCTGGAACATCACACCCCCAACCACTAACAGAAAGACAGCAAAGCCAACCAAGGCACCTGATGAAGAGACGACAACAACAGATATGTTAGATAAGTAAATCTGGTTTTATATGGGTAGTGAGTGCTTTTTAATCAGAATAAATACAAATGAACATTTCTGTGATTTAATATATGTTTGTTAACCATTTCCATACCTCTCCTTGAGGAAGGTTTACAGTGAATCACACTGTTGCCAGTTAAATATCTATCTAATTAGTACTTCACCAAAATAAATCAAGTACTGGTTAATTCAAAGTGTCTGGAATTCACAAGTAAGCCTATGTTTAGTACTTTGAACAGATATTTCAGTCAGATTTTATAGTGGATTGTACTAATACATATAGAGTCTGCACAAGTGACACAAATGTTTGCTTTTTTGTGTCTGGTGTGCAAGATGTCAACTATGTAATCATCGCATGTAAAAAGGATGATAATAGAATATGTTTAATACGATTTGTGATCAGTGACTGGTGTGAGTGCTTCATTTAATAACTAGTCTTGATGTCAGTCAGCAGTGTCAAATCTAAATCAATTCTGGAGTACATAAATATTTGGTTGAAGCCATTGTTGTGCAAAAGGTCACATATATTTCAGGTCAGGTCATTTTAATGTCCAGCAAGGAACACCAAGACAAATGTGTTATGAATACATGAACAGAAAATGGAGCAACAAGGGCCCTTTTATGTCTGGCAAAAACACCATTTTCAAAGTAAGAACCTCATTCAAAATGTGAAACATGGTGGTAGTAGTGTGGATGCTTTGCTGCACCAGAACCTGAATGTCATCCCACCACTTCAGGAACTATGAATTCTACTCTTTATTGGAGCATGTTTGAAGAGAATGTCAGGTCATCAACTGGGTTGGGCCAACAAGAAGATGACCCAAAATACAAGCACCAAAACATAAGTCTTGACCTAAACTCTATTGACATGTGATGACCTTTAAATGTGCAATTAATGCTTTAAGGCCTTCAAATTTCACTGAGCAGAAATACTTGTGCAGCTGTCAAAAGGAACAGGACAGGTTTTAGGTTAAGTTGCAGTGTTGTTTTGTGTTTGAAGTGTGCACAAATTCAGAAATGAGGCAAACACTTTTTCAGGGTACTGGATCGTAACATTATTGTGTATAAAATGTTAACATTTGACATTATTTGTTCTGCCTTTGAATGTAGTTTGTTTAAGTTTGGTCTATTTATCAATCAAACATACTTTATGTATATGTTATGTATATGTTTCTACATAATAATTCTGCTAGTATTTGTACTGTATTTGATCACATCAATATAGTACAGAGATTGAGTTTTACCATAGTGAACTCTGTCCTTTGGATTTTTTGAAGGCTTGGTGGTTTTTGAAAGGTCAATCATCTTTCCTATGATTAAAAATCATGAAAATAATGAATAATTCAAATGACATTGGCTCTTTTATAATAAAAATGGTAAATATATACATATATATACTCTTACCAAGAAAATGTATCCGATATTCAGTCATATATTCCTTGAAAAATAAATGAAGACATGAATTGAACACATGCATCTATCATATGTATAAATATAATGACCACATTATAATGACTTACCTCTGAACATAAAACAGTCAGGGAGATATTGACACATGTGGTGATAATTATTCCACCAGGAGTCACCTGACTGCATGGGGTGTGGCACTGAACACTGCCATTCCAGAATCTCCCTATAGGCTGAGGGATGAACAACAGTGAAGGAAATAAATAAGGTTCAAATCTCTTGATACATCAGGTCTTATATCGCCACCGTCATGCAAACACCATCCATTTTTGCCATTTATCACTTTTTGATCTTTTTGTACTGAGGAATGGAAGAGTAGAAATGCTCTTTCTTGCTCTTTTTTCAATGACAAAAAAACATATTACATTGACTTCCACTGAAAGTTAAGTTGCCATGTTGCATATTTGAGTGTGAGCAATGTCACTGATCATAAGCTAGAAAAAGCCATCTTGTTTTACTTACATTGGTCTCAATGATCCAAATTTGTTCACAATGTATGAAAGTGCTTGCATGTTGAGATGTTACATTTTGTTGTCCATCAGTACAAAAATAACTCTCTGTAGTTTCTGACACTGCTGAAGTTAGCACTGCAAAGAGAAGGCAGGAAAAAAAATGCAGATCATATCTTCTTTTCACCTCCACACTGCCTCCAATCTCATCTTGAATACTTATCCCTGGACTCTTGGCCCTTCACTGTATGTAATATGTTTTATTGAGGATGAAGAGTGTTTGAATGTGATGGCTGGCTATGGCCTTTTGGGAGGCTGCACAAAGATAAAATATTGATCAAATATATTTAAACAATATATTCACTAAATCTCTGTTCATGTTTTCAGATCTTGGGGCCAGGTGTAGATGGTCACTGTGTTCATTGTGAACCCCAGTTGTAGTTTGGTTCTCAGAGGAGCTGATTCAGAAACAGAAACATATGCGATCATCTTTAGGTCTGCATTTGAGGTCTTTGCTACTTAGTTTTATGAATAATGGTGTAGCTGGAGATGATTAATAAGATTACTATTACTAAGTCATTAATGTCATTAAAGTCACTTAACTCACTAAAGTCATTAAACTCATTGTCATTAAATTCACTAAAATCATTAATGTCATGAAAGTCATTAAAGTCACTAAAGTCCCTAAAGTAATTGAATTCATTAAAATTATGGTGGATTAGGAGGTGAACCTGGCTGACTGTCGCTAGGGGCGCTGTGGTGCGGGAGGGAAGTCTCGGGACACTGCAGGGATTCAGTCTTGCAGGGATCAGGGCGTGTTTACTAAAGGTAGCAGAACGCGGCTAGGCTAACAGGGCTCTGTTCAGATGCTATCAGTCTGTAACAATAAAGCTATGCCTGCTTGAGCAGCTAAAGTAATTCAGAACCATCTCCACTAAAACACTTACCTGATGGCAGAAGAGCTGCAGAGGTAAATAAGACACACAAGCAGAACACGAGCATGACTAGAAGACAATTTTCAGACTTACAGCTCGGATACACTTCGACTGATTCCCTGCATATATGTGTGTGTGTGTGTGAGAGAGAGTGGGCGAGAGAGAGAGAGAGAGCGAGAGAGAGTGTGTGTGTGTGTTTGTGTGTGTGTGTGTGTGTGTGTGAGTGAGAGAGAGAGAGAGAGCGAAAGTGGGTGTATGTGAGTGAACGCGAGAGAGAGTGTGTGATTCATCAACCGAGACGTCATTAGATTTTGTGTCGTCATGCCAAACGTCAGTGTTGCAACCTGGACAAACCCTAAACAACAAGGGAGTGAAATCCCTGCTCTATGCAGACGACCTGTTGCTGTTGGCCCCCACAGAGCGAGGGTTAAAGAAGCAGTTAGACATGCTGGAGCAGTTCAGTCAGAACTGAGCTCTGACAGTCAATTTGGACAAACCTTAAATCCTAATCTACCAAAAAAAAAAAAAAATCTTGCAACCCCTAGAGCAGGCCATACACTACGATTCCCTAGGCCTGAAAATCAGCGCCTCAGGGAACTTTGATCTGGGTGTGAATGCACTAAAGGAAAAGGCACAAAGGTCCCTCTAAACAATCAGGGAAAAAATCCACAAAATCAACATTCCAATTAATATCTGGTGTAAAATATTTGATAGCATTACTGCACCTATTGCTCTGTATGGAAGTGAGGTTTGGGGTCCACTCAGTAAACTCGACTACACTAGATGGGACAAACATCCCACAGGGTCCCTGCATGCGGAATTCTACAGAATGATACTAAAAGTCCAAAGAAAAACCCCAACAAACGCACGCAGGGCAGAATTAGGTCGATTTCCTCTGATCGTTTCCGTCCAAAAATGAACTTTAAAATTCTGGCTCCATCTAAAATCTAGTGATGAAGAAACTCTCAGAATAAAGCACTGAGAACCCAAGAGCTCAGCCCTAAACCCAGTTGCCTCTGTCAGCTGGTTCTGAGACTAACTAAACCACTAACTCCTAACACACCACAGCCTCAGACCAGCACTGCTGACCACAGTCCAATCAGAGTCAACCAAATGATCAAACGGATCAAATCAGACTATCTAGGACACTGGATGTTCAATGTTCAATGACACCAGAACCCAGTCTAAATTAGAATGCTGTCAGGCCTTAAACAGACCGTACAAATTAGTTGACTATCTCTTCACTGTCAGAGATCCACAGCAGAGACAGATCCTGACCAAGTACCTGCTCAGTGACCACAGCCTGGCCATAGAAACGGGCAAGTATAAACAGTCCTGGCTGCCCAGAGAGGAGAGAGTGTGGGGTCATTGTGAGAGCGGGGAGGTCTTATACTTTAAGGTCAAGGTCAAGGCCAAGGCTTTTTTATTGTCATTACAACCGAGTACAGGTACACAGTGCAATGAAATTGCGTTCCTCCGGAACCAAGGTGCAACATGGAGCAGCAATGCAATAGGACGACGTAAAGTGCAAACAGTACAATAAATACAATAAATACAGTAAACAAGAGACAGTTCAACAGACAGGACAGGACAGTACAATACCAAGTGGTACAAAGAAGTGAGATGAATGGTGGGAATAAGGTGCAAGAGATATGTAATATACTGTACATCTAGATGTGCATGATAACAGCATTTACTGAGGTAGAAGTGTAGTTCTTGGTGTGCAGCAAATATTGCTGATAGGATGGGGATGATCCAGTCTCTGTGTGCTGAGTGCGTGTGTGTGTGTGTGTGTATGTGTGTGTAGAGTGCTGGGTGGTTTACAGTCCAGTGTTTGTGTTGGTGTGGTTTATGTGGTGTGAAGAATGGTGTGGGGTTCAGTTTCAGCTCTGTCTCAGTGAGTTGAGGAGTCTGACTGCCTGGTGAACAAAGCTATTGCAGAGTCTGTTGGTGGAGGATCGGATGCTCCGGTATCGTCTGCCAGACGGCATCAGAGTGAAGAGACTGTGTGAGGGATGGGTTGGGACATCCACAATGCTGGTGGCTTTGTGGATGCAGCGAGAGGTGTAGGTGTCACTGATGGAGGGGAGAGGGACTCCGATGATCTTTTCGGCTGTCCTCACTATCCGCTGTAGGGTCTTGCGATCCGTGATGGTGCAGTTCCCAAACCAGACGGTAATGCAGGTGCTCAAGATGCTCTCTATAGTCCCTCTGTAGAACATGGTGAGGATGGGTGGTGGAAGGTGTGCTCTCTTCAGTCTCCGCAGAAAGTAGAGGCGCTGCTGGGCTTTCTTTTTTATGGAGCGGGTATTGAGGGACCAGGTGAGGTTCTCTGCTATGTGAAAACCGAGGAACTTTGTGTTCCTCACAATCTCCACTGCAGAGCCGTTAATGTTCAGTGGGAGGTGATGATTTCCTGGTGCTCTTCTGAAGTCAACAACCATCTCTTTGGTTTTGTCAATGTTTAGGGATAGGTTGTTGGTTCTGCACCAGTCTGTTAGCCACTGCACCTCCTCTCTGTATGCTGACTCGTCGTTCTTGCTGATGAGGCCAACGACAGTTGTGTCATCAGCGAACTTGATGAAGTGGTTTGAGCTGTGCTTTGCAGTACAGTCATGAGTCAGCAGAGTGAAGAGCAGTGGACTGAGCACACAGCCCTGGGGGGCACTAGTGCTCAGTATGGTGGTACTGGAGGTGTTGTTACCAATCCTGACTGACTGAGGTCTCTCAGTCAGGAAATCCAGGACCCAACTGCAGAGGGAGGAGTTCAGGCCCAGCAAGCTCAGTTTTCCGATCAGGTGCTGAGGGATGATGGTGTTGAATGCTGAAATGAAGTCGATGAACAGCATTCGGATGTAGCAGTCTTTGTTGTCCAGGTGAGTGAGAGCCAGGTGGAGTGCAGTTGAGATGGCATCGTCTGTTGATCGATTTGGAAGATACGCAAACTGCAGTGGGTCCAGTGAGGAGGGGAGCTGGTTCAGTGCTCAGAGAAATGTTGAAGATGTCCGTGAGAACATCTGCGAGCTGTTCAGCAATCCTCTGAGCACTCTGCCAGGTATGCTGTCTGGTCCAGGGGCTTTCCGTGGGTTGACTCTGAGTAGAGTTCTCTGCACGTCAGCTGAGGACAGGTGCAGTATCTGGTCGTTTGGAGAAGGTGTGGTCTTCCTTGCTGCCGTGCAGTTCTGTGCTTCGAACCTTGCGAAGAAGGTGTTCAGCATGTCTGGGAGGGAGGCATCGCTACTACAAGCAGGAGAAGGGGGCTTGTAGTTGGTGATGGTCTGGATGCCCTGCCACATGCGCCGCGTGTCCGCAGTGTCCTTGAAGTGGTTGTGCTTGAAGTGGTTGTGCTTATTTCACCATCTTGTTTTATTTATTTTATTGTACTATTGTTCGCTGTTTCTATGCTTTGGTAACATTGTTAAAAGAACAGTCAATAAAGCCAACTAAATTGAAAAATTGAGTTGAGTGAACAAGAGTGTGTGTGTGTGTGTGTGTGTGTGAGAGAGAGAGAGAGAGAGAGAGAGAGAGAGAGAGAGAGAGAGAGAGAGAAAGAGAGAGCGAGAGAGTGAGAGAGTGTGTGTGTGAGAGAGAGAAAGAAAGAGAAAGAGAGCGTAAGGGTATTTCCTGTGTGTGTGTGTGTGTGTGAGTGTGAGAGAGAAGGGGTATTTCCCGTCAGTATCAGGGGCGTGTGTGTGGGTGGGGGGGGGTTTCCCGTCATTGTCAGTTATAAGTGTGTGTGATCTGTGTTTGTGTGTGTGTGAGGATGTTCAACAGTATAGTGCTGAGAGTCACTCTGCTCCTCTTCGCTCTGGGTAAGTCCACCTGCTCCTCTGAGAGCGGATCCGCTCCGGACACTCAAATCCGCTCCTGGGTTTAGTTGCGGCTGCCTGAGCGGCTCCACTGTGCCGCCGCCACAACAAAGCGCTGGAGCGGGTTTATTTTCTGGACCGCTTAACTGAGAGCCGCCGGCGGGTTTTAGACTGGGAGCCGAGTCTTATCCTGTGTGTTTGACTGAGCGCTGGTCGTGTCCTCAGCTGTCCGCGGGAGCTGCGGGAGCGTGGAGCGCGAGGCGCTGTCCGTCTGCGGGGAAGACGCAGTTCTGCGCTGCCTGGCGGAGCCGGAGCCCGGCGTGCGCTACCTCTCCGTCATCTGGTACAGAGTACGTAAGAGCCGACCGAGCACGTCACAGCGTACTGAGCATCAGCTCGATAGAGGACATCATATCATATCATATAACATCACATTATACCATGTTATATCATTATATCAAGATTAGAGATCAGTGACCGGTGTGAGTGCTTCATTTGATGACTAATCTTGAAGTTAATTCTTAGGTTTGGTTATATTTTACACTAAATAAGCTACTTGTTTTGTTCATGTAACTTTGATTTGACTGATTTCAAAGTAATTGCAATATACAGAACGACAGCATATTAATCCATCTCAACAACCAAACGAGACATAATAAATTATCAATACAGAACTGTATCAGAGCCATATGTGAATTGGATTTACAGTAAATACTCTACAGCTTTGTTACACATTTCATAGTAGAATAGGACACTCATTACTGTAGTACAGGAAATTTAGCCTAACAGTTAGTAGCACCACAGTAGTGATATATTAGATTTAGATTTTTAATAAATGGTCAGTAATGCTCTTGTATTTATGGCCATATGACCATAACGTATGGATAAGTGATCCTTATTTCTTCCATTTCCAGCACATAGTCATGTTCCCCCACCTTCAGTAAGAATGGGTTGATAATGCTGTATGGGGATTTTTGTTTATACAAAAATGATGAATTGAAAATATTTTTGTAAGTTTGTTTTGAATGTGTAATCATGCCGGTGCAGGAGTGCTTCAGGACAGGAACACCAATGTGCCATCTCATGGGCATTTAAGTATTTTGTGATTTCTTGTGAGCTCATGAAGAGTATCATAACTAGCTGTTTAATCAGGTGAAATAGGGACCTGTGCATGTTCAGCATGAAGACTCTGGAAGACTTTAAAAGGCAAATTAACTGACAATATTCATTTTAATTGGCACAGTTTTTTTTTGTTTGTTTTTTTTTTAAATCTAAGCCTTTCTCTACAATCTTTCCTTTAGTTTTGTTGTTGTAGGTTTTAACTATAAAGAGAAAGGATGCTCAAGTCATTCATGAAGAAAAATTCTGATTTACTGTTTTGCTTTTCTTAGGTCAGTGACGATCCCTCCCGCCAGTTATCTGGTCTGGTGATAAAGAAGCTGACCCAAAATAATGACACTCTTCAAATATACAAAGGTTTGATGCGGCATGTGGAGCTTCTGGGGGAATCACAAAGCCTTCTTTTGCCTAATGTGACTCAGCAGGATACTGGACGATATCTCTGCTTTCTGTCTGCTCCTGTGGGCCATGAGAACCGGCAGAGAGAGATTCACCTGAAGGTCTACGGTGAGTGTAAATGCATGGAGTCAAATTCTTTGAAGTTAGATGCACAAAGTGGCAGTCTTGGGAGATTGGTGTATTAGTATCAGTGTATTTAATAAAGTATTTGTATTTATTAAAGTTTGACAAGGCAGGATACACCAGCTTAATAATGTAGTGTTTAAACCGTTAGACCTGTTTAAATACTACAACTATCAATATAATAAACAGAATATTAAAATATATTATAACATAACATAAAATAAATAAACAATATGTAGTGTTGTTTAAGAGCATGAAGAATAAAAACATTCCTGTCTTTTGGTTCTGCTCATGGGTATTACATATCCCCAGTGCCAACAAAGATAGTAAGTGGATATTGTAACTACAGTAAGCCAAGTAGAGGAAATTGCATATCCTTGAGTATGTTAGTGAGGGTGACCTCATTGTACATTTTACTCAGCAATGGAAGGAATGGTGATGCCAATGAACTTCAGCTGACACCAATTTTCACTAGCATAATCACGGTTTTTTTGAATGAAGGTCAGGAATCACATGGTAGGCCAGCTTGATGGATTGATTGGTAACAGGAAATATGTAAGTGAAATCATGTGTTTTCTCTTCCTTAGAGTGTCCCAAAGAAAATGATACACTTTTTATGGTGCTGGCCATCGTTTTACTTATCGTGGCATTGCTGATGTTTTATTGTAGTTATGTGAGTATCATTTTTTTGTCTTTCATGTAATTTATAGAATCAGTCAAAATACAGGGGTTGGACATTGAAACTGAAACACCTGGTTTTAGACCACAATAATGTATTAGTATGGTGTACTAGGGCCTCCTTTTGCGGCCAGTACAGCGTCAATTTGTCTTGGGAATGACGTTTTTTGGATACAAATCGGGTTAGCACCCGAACATCCCTTTCAGAGAGCTTCCTCTTACGTCCACAGTTAATCCTGTTGGATGTGGTTCGTCCTTGTTGGTGGTATGCTGACATTACCCTGGATACAGTGGCTCTTGATACATCACAAAGACTTGCTGTCTTGGTCACAGATGTGCCAGCAAGACATGCACCAACAATTTGTCCTCTTTTGAACTCTGGTATGTCACCCATAATGTTGTGTGCATTGCAATATTTTGAGCAAAACTGTGCTCTTACCTGCTAATTGAACCTTCACACTCTGCTCTTACTGGTGCAATTAATGAAGATTGGCCACCAGGCTGCTCCAATTTAGCCATGAAATCTCCCACACTAAAATGACAGTTTCAGTTTCATTGTCCAACCCCTGTAAGAAGAAAAATCTGTAGAAGTTTTAACTGAATATTAAGTACAGAATAAACAACTAAATCAGCATACAAATACAAACCTATGTTGCATTACCATATTGTGAATGTTTAAAACATCTCTTTTTCCAGAATTGTCTTCGGAATACCTTAATCGGCCACAAAGAGAAACCTGCTAGATTAAAGGGGACCCAGAAAATGAAGAACCTCATTATTAGCTTGAAATCAAAAGGACTTGTTTCAGAGATATTACCTGAGGAATATGTGTGACACTACCCTCTTCGTTGTCTGATCTATGGAACAGGGGAACACACTGAAGAGGCAGTGAGCATCCTTGTGAATCTACACGAGACATGCTGCCTTTATCTGATCATGAGCTCTTGATCACGTTCAGTGCTGGAAAATAAGGACAGGGCATGTCCTTAGTGTGACTGTGAATGTGTTTGATAAGGTATTAGAGATACCCTGGCCTAAATCTCAATCTGTGGATTATTAACTGGGGCTTACTTGCTTCTCGCAACTTGATCTCCTATCAATTTCAGTATGTTCCACTGGGGTCAGTCCAGCTTCTGATGCAGGTTCAATAATGATGTAAAGTAACTGCTTACCTGTTAATGACGCAGGTATTAAAACATCATTGTAAAGGGTTGTAACGTGTCTAACCTAATCACACTCTGAGAAGATAAAATGTTCTCCTTCTTAATAACAGTCTGTAAGCTTAAAACATCTCAAGGCAGCTACTGAACTACATTGCATAATGTGTTCACTAAATAATAATAAAGCTAAAGTCTCTCTGGAATTCTTGTGGCTGGAAGTCTAATCTTCATCTACACTGAAAAACAACATGACTTAATGCAATGAGCAATTCAGTGAAATTGTATTCATTCAACTAATATAAATGTTTTTGTCTTTGTTTTTTTAGTTTCAACAGATTAAGCACTTTTTACATTGCAGTTAATTTCACTCTATTTCATGCAAGTTGAAATCTCTGCATTAAACATGAGTGCAACAAAAACATTTGACTAAATGTGTATGTCCTTATTATCTGTAAAATTATGATGAAAGCATATGCACAATGTAAAAAAAATCATGTGGTAACAAACAGCTGCTCTGGGTTTATTCAAATCAAATACTTTGAATTAAAAATTGCTAATTCAAAGAAAAAACATACAGTGCATCCAGAAATGTGCTTCACTTTTTTCACATTTTATGATGTTACAGCCATATTCCAAAATGGATTTAGTTTATTTTTTCCACCAGAATCCTACACATAATACCCCATTATGACAAAGTGAGAAAAGTTTGTTTGACTTTTTGCTAATTTATTAAAAATAAAAGCATAAAAATATAATGTACATAAGTAATGACAGCCTCAAAATTGAGCTCAGGTGCATCTTGTTTCCACTGATCATCCTTCAGAAGTTTCTAAAGCTTGATTGGAGAACACCTGTGGTAAATTCATTTGATTGGACATGATTTGGAAAGACACTCACCTGTTTATATAAACTCCCATTGTAGACAGAGTAGAACCCAAGCCATGAAGTATCTGTAGACCACAGAGACAGGATTGTATTGAGACATAGATCTGGGGCAGGGTCCAGAAAAATTTCTGCTGCATTGAAGGTCTCAATGAGCAGAGTGGCCTCCATCATCTGTAAACAGAAGAAGTTTGGAACCACTAAGACTCTTTCTATAGCTGGCTGCCTGGCCAAACTGAGTGATCATGGAAGGAGGGCCTAAGTCAGGTAGGTGACCAAGAACCTCAATGGTCACTTTGACAGAGCTCCAAAATTGCTCTGTGGAATGAGGAGAACCTTCCAGAAAGACAATCATTTCTGCAGCACTCCACCAATCAGGCCTGTATGGTAGAGTGGCCATACAGAAACCACTCTGAAAGTGAAAAGTACATAACAGCCATCTGGAATTCGCCAAAATGTGCCTAAAGGTCTGTCAGACCACGGGAAAAACAAAATCATTGAACTTTTTGGACTGAATGCCAAGCATCATGTCTGGAGGAAACCATGCACTGCTCATCACCTAGTCAACACCATTCTTACAGTGAAGTATGGTGGTGGCAACATTATGCTGTGGGGATGGTTTTTTGCAGCAGGAACTGGGAGACTAGTCAGGGTCAAAGGAAAGATGACTACAGTGATGTACCGAAACATCCTTGAGCCTAGACCTGAAACTGATTGAACATCTCTGGAGATATCTAAAAATGGTTGTGCATAGAGGGTCCCCATCCATTTAATGGAGCTTAAGAGGTTCTGCAAAGAAGAATGAGAGAAACGTGTAACATCATACTCAAAAAGACTTGAGGCTGTAATTGCTGCCACAGGTGTTTGAACAAAGTATTGAACATAGGTGGTGAATACATGTTATATATTATATTTTTGTGCAAAGATTTCAAACAAACTTTTCTTACTTTGTCATCATGGGGAATTGTGTGTAGATTTTGATAGAAAAAATGATTTGAATCCATTTAAAAATTAAGCTGATTAATGAAAATTAAGTACTTTAAATATGTTCCAGATGCAGTGTATAGTTGGTGCTACTGAACAATGGAGTAATGATGATAGTTTGATGGTAATGGCATTTAGGGTCCATGTAAATTTCTACATAGTCTATGATGGCAGGTGGGCAACTAGTCCAAGCCAGGGTGGAAAACTAGTCCAAGTTCAGTTGCTAGAAGCTGGGTAGCCAGTGTGATGGGGGTGGCAGAAGAGCTCAAGGTCCGTCTCAGATGGGGTGGAAAGGTGTCACATATCTGTATTTTTTGGCTCTCCTGTCTTTGTGTTATTGACTAAATCTTCTAAACCCTGTGAGTATATCTGCCTCCCTTCATCTGCTCTGCACAGCATGACAGAAAGGCACCCACTGCATCAGCTTCAGCGTCGGACATGGGAACACTGGCATATTGCCCCCCAGTGTATGTCTACTAGACCTGTATCTATGCCCACATCCATGTTTGTACCCTCATCTCAGTCAGTGTTCACTTTTGCTTTTGTACCCATTATGTTGCCCGTGTATGTTCCTGTGTCAGATTTTATTGTCTTAGTCCATGTTTTGTATCAGTCTCTCTGTGTGTCCGTCCTCATTCTGTTGCCTAGTCCAGTCACATACAAAGTTCAGTCACTTGTCATGTCTCCAGTTCTCCTGGTCTGGACTCCTGTCATGTCTCCTGTTTCTCAAGTCCAATCCCCTGTCATGTCAGCTGTTTGTCCAATCCAGTCTCATGTTTCCCAAGTCCATGTCTCCTGTTTCTCAGTTTCAGTCCCCTGTCACATCTCCCATTCCCTATGTCCAGTCTCTGGTCTCATCTTGTGTTAAGTGAGTGACTTGGCCAGTTTGAGTCTTCTTAACCTTTCAAACTCCAGAGTCTCACATTCTTCACTCTTGTAATGTAGGAGTGACTTGACCATTTTGAGATTTATTCCTTATAATTACTGATTATTAATCATTAGGGTGTTGATTAAAGCCTTGGATTGAGTGGTAAGAATATTCTAATTCTATTTTAGAATAACATGAAACATTATTAGAAATAAGAAAAGAATTAGAAAATGTAATTCTAATTTTGGCACAGTGGATAGCGCTGTTGCCTCGCAGCAAGAAGGACCTGGGTTCGATCCCTGGGTGGGGCGACCTGGGAAGTTTCTGTGTGGAGTTTGCATGTTCTCCCCGTGTTCGTGTGGGTTTCCTCCGGGTACTCCGGTTTCCCCCAAAAGACATGTCCAAAGACATGCGTGATAGGTGAATTGGTGACTCTAAATTGGCCCTTAGTGTGTGGATGTGTGTGTGCATGTGTGTGCCCTATGATGGATTAGCGCCCTGTCTAGGGTTGTTTCCCGCCCTTGCGCTCAGAGTTGCCGGCTGGGCACCGGCTCACCCGTGACCCTATTCAGGAATAAGCGGTTCAGAAAATGAATGAATGAATGAATGAATGAATTTCTAGTTTTTTCGAGCTATACGCCATACTGATGTAAAACAGAAAACATGCTTCTTTTTTGTAATGAATATAAAAGATTACAGGTTAAAGTTAATTCTGAAAAAAAAAATTTAGTAAATACGACAACATTCAGTTAAATTAGAAGCTACATGCTCATATGGACTATGAGACACCTTTAATTTGGATCTTCAAAAATCAAGAGTATTTAAAAAAGGACTTATTCTGCCTTTGTTGGAGTAAAATAAAATTTTTATTGCATTCAGCAACAATAGTGCTTGTGAGGTCAGGAAACACCACCTCATCTCATCCCAAAAGTACTAGATGAAACACCAAGAGCTTCTCTTTTGGCTCTCGGCGAAGGCGGTCGCACTTTCCTCCCTCTCCTCCCTTATCTCTCTTGCTTAGCTCTTCAGTCTTGTCTGCTACTATCTCACTTGGGAGACTCGCTCAACGCGGTTCTTCTAAACCAAAGTATGGATTTGATCAACTGGTCTCTCAACGCAATTGACACCATCTTCTCGAGGAGAAGTCTGGGTTCGGGGGAACCTGCGTGTCCTGACGGACATTTGCGGCTGCATACACGATGGACTCCACTAGAGGTGGAGGGTCGTGTGCCTGGCGGCACTGTCAGTCGAGGTTGAGGATATATATTTGGATTTTTGATAGTGAGCACTCTGCTGATTGGAATGGGCACTGCACTGGCATATCGGAAAATTCAGCTATCAAAGGCCCCTTTAAGCTGCCTGAGATGTTTGACACTCTGGGCAAGGCTGTCAGGACTCAGACTATGATTTTACATGGCACATTGGAGAACATCTCGGAGAAACTGTCAGTTTTGCAAAGGAGTATTGATCGTCTGGGAGACCATACAACAGGAGATGTGTAGCTGCAAAATGGACCCTACTCTCTCCCAGCCAAAATATTCTTGTTATCAGCTATTCGGCTCCCCCCCATCAGCTCTGACCTTGGCAGATGCTGGAAATCTCCCACGGAGGACAACGTTCTGGGATGCTCCCTCCCTTCTCCTACCTACTGTTGATTGCAGTCTCTGGCTGGCTGCTCAAGGCTGTTTTTGAAGTTGTCAAGGGAGTTGTTGAACTTGTTATCTAAGAACTGAGACAATGTCATGACAACTGCTGGACTTCAGGTTAAGCTTCCGGACAAGGCGCCATCTGCAGGAGGAAAAACATCTTCGCAGCTCTTCTTCCCTCCCTGGATGAGCAAGGACTGCAAATGTGCGCTAGATAGGCTGGCTGCCAAGCGGGACTTGCTTGTTGTATCCCACAGCTGCAGGTGAGATTATGCCTCATTAACCCATGCCTGGCATGACACATGGTGCCAATAGAGTTGTGTATCTGCTCCAGTGAGCCTACTCTATTGGCAGTACTTTTCTACAAAGACTACATAGATAAGATGCTTTTATTGTCAGTGCACAGTGTACAACTAAACTGAGCAGCAATCCAACAACACACAATAGCCAACAACAAAACAGACTCTAAAATGATATGCTGTGTGTGTGTGTGTGTGTGTGTGTGTGTGTGTGTGTGTGTGTGTGCGCACATCAGTGTCTTATACAGTTGAAACCAGAAGTTTACATACACTATATAAAAAGACACATGCATTTTTTTCTCACTGTCTCACATGAAATCAGAATAAACTCTTCCTGTTTTAGGTCAATTAGGATTACCAAAATTATTTCTATGTGTTAACTGCCAGAATAATGAAAGAAAGAATTGTTTAAGGCAATTTTTATAAATTTCTTCAAAGACAAAAGTTTAAATACATTTCATTAGTATTTGGTAGTGTTGCGCTTAAACTGTATGACTTGGGTCAAACGTTTAGGATATCCTTCCACAAGCTTCTCACAATAGTTGGCAGGAATTGTGGCCCATTCCTCCTGACAGAACTGGTGTAACTGAGCCATGTTTGTCGGCCGCCTTGCTCACACCTTCCTTTTCAGCTTTGCCCATAAATTTTCTATAGGATTGAGATCAGGGCTTTGTGATGGCCACTCCAAAACTCTGACTTTCTTATCCTTAAGCCACTTTGTAACCAGTTTGGCAGTATGCTTCAGGTCATTGTCCATTTGAAAGACCCATTTTCACTCAAGCTTTAACTTCCTGGCTGATGTCTTGAGATGTTGCTTCAGTATTTCCACATCTTTCCTCCTGATGTCATCTATTTTGTGAAGTGCACCAGTCCCTCCTGCAGCAAAACAACCGCACAACATGATGCTGTCACCCCCATGTTTCACAGTTGGGATGGTGTTCTCAGGCATGCAGGCTTCCCCCTTTTTCCTCCAAACTTAACGATGGTCATTATTTTCACAGGACATGTCTCCAAAAATTAAAGTCTTTGTCCCTGTGTGCATTTGCAAGCATTAATCTGCCTTTTTTATGTTTCTTTTGGAGTAATGGCTTCTTCTTGGCAGAATGGCCTTTCAGCCCATGTCGATACAGTACTCGTTTCACAGTGGATAATGACACACTCTTAACAGCTTCAGCCAGCATCTTCACAAGGTCTTTTGCTTTTGTTCTAGGGTTGATGTGCACATTTTGGAGCAAAGCATGTTCATCTCTGGGACACAGAACCCGACTCCTTCCTGAGCGGTATGATGGCTGGACATTTCCATCTTGTTTGTACTTGCGTATAATTGTTTGTGCAGATGAACGAGGAACATTAAGGCATCTGGAAATTGTACCCAAGGATGAACCAGACTTGTGCAAGTCCACAATTCTCTTCCTGATGTCTTGGCAGATTTCTTTTGACTTTCCTATGATGTTACACAAAGAAGCAGTGTGTTTCAGGTGTGCCTTAAAATACATCCACAGCTCTGTCTCCACTTAACTCAGATGTTGCCAATAAACCTATCAGAAGCTTCCGAAGACATGACATCATCATATGAGCTGTCCCAAATTGTTTAAAGGCATAGTGACCTTAGTGTATTTAAACTTTTGACTTTGAAGTAAGTAAAAAAACTGCCTTCTCTCTTTCATTATTCTGGCAGTTAGCACATAGAATAATTTTGGTAATCCTAATTGACCTAAAACAGGAAGAGTTTACTCTGATTTCATGTGAGACAGTGAGAAAAAACATGCATGTGTCTTTTTATATAGTGTATGTAAACTTCTGGTTTTAACTGTATGTATTTTTTAATTGATTAACAAGTAATGGGATATAAACTTTTGTACAGTTAAAGTAACTGATATTTTTGAGTACTGAGTCACAGTATTTGTAGTCTGTTATAGATTTATATCATAATAATCTATTGTTAGAATCTAGACTGAAAGCTGGCTAAGTCCCATTTTGTGAAATGTTGTGAATTGATCGTTTTGATTTATTTGCTTTCCATGTTTTGAATTTGTGGCTGTGGAGCTTTCATTAGACCCTGCTGGTTGGTGAAAAGTTAATTGCTTCATCTGTATGTCTTCGTAATTGAATACATAAATCAGTGCTGCTGGGTGCCATCTGTTATAGAGCCAGTGTGACGAGGCGAGGCGGTCCTTAGCCCATTAGTAGTAAGGACACATCTTTTAATCTATGCAGGTCAGAAATGTCTATTAATTAACGAATTCCAAGGATCCAGTCATGAGCACACACATCTCTTAAACATTTGCAGTCGTTTCCCTTAATGTTCTGTAAATCAAAGCTGTCAGCAAAAAAATCTCTCTGATGGCAGGCATATGGGGGTGACTGGGCTGGAATGAAAATAAGCAAAACCTTTCAAATAAATTACATTCAATTAAATAAACCCTTTAGCTCATCCGTTACAGAAAAAAAATAACACTTCACATTTTCCTCACCTGTTTCCACATCTGGACTTATTATCAGAATTATTAGGCAAGTTGTATTTGAGAGGATTCTGTTTATTATTGAACAACTATGTTCTCAATCAACCCAAAAGACTCCTAAATATCAAAGCTTAATGTTTTTGGAAGTTGGAGTGTTAGATTTTTAGATTTGGCTATCTTAGGAGGATATCGGTGTGTGCAGGTATCTATTACTGTGCAGAATGATGAACTTCGGATGAAGGCTGGCGTGCTTGTCTGCCGCTGCCCGCAGGTCTTACTCTGAGTTTTGTTTTACATTGTTGACACAATGGACTGTTAATGGTTATACTTTTGTGGATACTTTTTGTTAGGTTATACCATCCTGCACTGGGTATTATCCAATACTCTCCTGCTGAACTGCTTCGGATGCGATTTCATCAGTCTACTCTATCGCTCTCACCACCGTCGGAAATACATCCACCGAGGGTCCCGCCGATCTCTACATGAGGACATATCGGGTTCACTGCGTTACATCGGGACTACTGCTCGCCACTGTCGCCGCGCTCGGCGAGGATTGAACCGATACCACTGCCGTCAACTTCGGTCTACTTAACATCCGCTCGCTAACGAGCAAGGGACTTCTTATTCAGGATCTCCTTATGGACCGCAAGTATGACTTTCTCTCTTTATCCGAGACATGGCAGCAACAGGACGACTTCACACAGCTCAATGAATCGACTCCTGTCGGGTATGTTTACATCAGTAAACCGCGCGAGACTGGCCGAGGAGGAGGACTCGCGATAATTCACCGGGAGGAACTAAAAGTCTCTCCGGTGTCTGCTCCTGTTTTCACCTCCTTTGAGGCACTGGAATGTCGACTTGCTGGCTCTGTTCCAACCGTCATTGTTAACATTTACAGGCCTCCTAAAGGTAATAAAGACGTTCTTCAGGATTTTGCTGCATTACTTACACATCTCATCACTCATAGTTATGGGGGATTTTAATATTCATATGGACAACACTAACAATCCTCTCACTAAAGACTTTTTATCGTGTTTGGAGAGCTTCGGACTACAACAGTATATAAACATTCCTACACACTCTAAAGGTCACATCCTGGACCTTGTCTGTTGCTCAGGTGTCACTCCGTTTAACAGCACAGTTGATGAATTAACTATATCCGACCACTCTCTCCTCTCTTTTAATGTTAATCTTCATCTCTCCACTATGAAGCCTCCCCATCTCATCACCTACCACAATATCAATAACATTGACCAAGTCTCCTTCTCTTCCAGTATAATTGCCCACTGACTTCCATCTACAAATGAGCCGTGATGAACTAGTGTCATTATATAACACTGGCCTTAAGGCCAGTCTCGATTGTCTTGTCCCACTGAAATCACGTGTAGTCCACTTCTCATGCTCGGCCCCGTGGTTCACGCCTGAGCTTCGGCTCCTAAAAACTACGGGGCGACAATATGAGCGATTATGTCGGAAAACTGGTTTGTCCGTTCACAAGGACATGTATAAAGAACATATGTTTCATTACAAGGACTCTTTAACTCACGCTAAATCAAACTACTATACTGGTTTAATTGTTGGTATGAATGGTGACACTAGATCTCTATATGTACTTTATAAGAAAACTGTTCAAGACTCTATTGCACCATATCTGTGCACTACTACCTGCTGTAATTCTCTAATGTCATTTTTCAGTGAGAAAATCAAAAAGATTTACAAGTCTTTTGAAATTCACTGTACATCTGCAACTACTTCTGATAAATCATAGTTCTCCCCTACTGTCCCCTACACTCCCCAGAACAACCTCTGACTCTCCTCTTTCTTTAACTTATTTTTCGTCTTTCTCTCTTCCTCCTATCTCTGAACTTTCAGAACTTATCTCCAACTCTAAGGTATCTACCTGCACACTGGACCCTCTCCCCACAACACTGGTTAAATCTTGTCTTCCATCTCTACTTCCTTTTATTACCACTATCATTCACTCTTCGCTCACAACTGATACTGTACCAGCAGCTTTTAAAACTGCAGCCATTAATCAGATTTTAAAAAAACCTGGTGCTGATCCAACTGATTTTAATAACTTATGCCCTATGTCCAATCTGCCATTTATTTCAAAAATACTAGAGAAAGTAGTTGCAGCTCAGCTCCGTTCTCATTTATCACACAATCATTTTTATGAAACATTTCAATCCAGTTTCCGTTCCTTCCACAGCACAGTAACAGCACAGAAACACACTCACCAATGATCTCCTTTCTGCAGCTGATTCTGGCCTCCTCTCTATTCTTATTCTTCTGGATCTGAGCACTGCCTTTGATACTGTGTGTCACTCCACTCTTCTCCATAGACTCTCCTCCATCGGGATGAACTCACACAGCAATAAAATGGTTCAAATCATATCTTTCAAACCGCACTCAGTTCATTCAGCTCAAAACTATCACTTCTCAACTTTCTACTGTTATCAATGGTGTTCCTCAGGGCTCTTCTTTTCATAGTCTATCTTCTCCCCCTTGGTAACATCTTTCGCAAATATGATATCAACTTCCACTGCTATGCGGATGACACCCAGCTCTATCTCTCAAGTAATCCCACTTCAAATTTTCCCACGCCCTCCCTCACTGACTGTTTATCTGAAATTAAAAGCTGGCTCTCTCACAACTTCCTCAAATAAAATGGCGATAAAACAGAGGTGCTACTTGTGGGCACCAAATCCAATCTTTCCAAAGCGAATAATCTTTCTCTCACTATTGATAATTGTTCTGTCTCTCCTTCAGTTCAAGTAAAGAGTTTGGGTGTCATCCTGGATAATACTCTGTCATTCCAATCAGACATTAACAATATCACTCGATCTGCTTATTTTCATTTTAGGAATATTAATCATTTGTGTCCTTCTCTTTCCCCCCATACTACTTCTATTCTTGTTCACAGTCTTGTTACTTCACGTCTGGATTACAGTAATTCTCTTCTCTTTGGTCTTCCCCTTAAATCTCTACACAAACTTCAAATGGTTTAGCTGCACGCATCATTACAAGAACCCCATGTTTTCATCACATCACTCCTGTTTTACAGCACCTGCACTGGCTCCCGGTTACACAACGCATCCAATATAAAATATTACTCCTCATCTTCAAGGCAATTCACAACCTTGCCCTTCCGTATATTTCAGACCTTATCTCTATCACCTCTCACTCACGATCACTGAGATCATCTGCCACCACACACCTGTCAGTTCCTACCATACACCTGAGCACCATGGGGGGGCAGGGCTTTTAGTAGCTGTGCCCCTAGGCTGTGGAACTCTCTACCTCTTGATTTAAGAAACTTGGACTGCGTCTCTCACTTTAAATCTGGTCTCAAAACATCTTTTCAGAATTGCCTATAACATTTGACTCATTGCTGTTTGTTTCATTTATTTATTTTATTACTTTATATTATCAATTTATTTTGTTTTGAGTATTATCTCTTAGTTTTCTTGCTTTTATGTATTGTTATTTGCTTTTATGTAAGGTGACCTTGGGTGTCAGAAAGGCGCCATCAATAAATGTCATGTGTTATTATTTATTATTAGAATTATTAGGCAATTTTTAATATTTAATAATTATTAGTCCATAAAACCTTAGAAAAATCAGTCTTAAGATATTTCTTGGCCCAGTCTTAAAGTTTTATCATCTTGTTCAAAGGTGGTCATTTTTCAGCCTTCCTTACCCTGGCCATGTCCCAGAGTATCGCACACCTTGTGCTGTTTGATACTCCAGTAAGGCTGCAGCTCTGAAATATGGCAAAACTGGTGGCAAATGGCATCTTGGCAGCTTCATGCTTGATTTTCCTCAATTCATGGGCTGTTATTTTGCACCTTTTTTTTCAACACACTTCTTGTGACCCTGTTGGCTATTTGCCATGAAACGCTTGACTGTTCTGTGATCATGCTTCAAAAGTTTGGCAATTTCAAGACTGCTGCATCCCTCTGCAAGACATCTCACAATTTTTGACTTTTCAGAGTCCATCAAATCTCTCTTCTGACCCATTTTGACAAAGGAAAGGAAGTTGCCTAATAATTATGCACAACTTATATAGGGTGTTGATGTCATTAGACCACACCCCTTCTCATTACAGAGATGCACATCACCTGATTTACTTAATTGGTAGTTGGCTTTCAAGCCTACACAGCTTGGAGTAGGACAACATGTATAAAAAGGATGATCAAAATACTCATTTGCCTAATAATTCTGCACACAGTGTAATGCACATTGAATCATGTACATTCTCTCACATCACTTCTTAAGTCTTACATTTGTGTATCAATAATTGTTTAAAAATAGAATAGCCATGTTATATATTGCAAACCTATGTCTGTTGCAATGCCATTCATAAATGAGCTTAAATAAGACTTATATCAAATGATTGATATCGATGTTTACGTACTACAATAAATTCCGAATATGATGGAAAGGGTGATCTAAATGATTGCTGCGTTTCCCAACGCGGTGGGGGGCCCAAACTTGCTGTTTGACTGCTGTGTTTTCTGATGGATTGCGGGTCCTCATATAAGAGCAACAAAGCAGAAAAAGACAGCAAAACGTGACGTCACTGACTTACAATCTCCGCCCACGTGTCGTCACGGTGACGCCATCGCCAGTCACAGCCAAGGCGCTCATAAGCCGGTTAACACGTTTAGGATTTCTGTCTCTGAGGAGACACCATGAAAGTCACATCACCTGTGCAACTGAGAACAACAAGCGAACCCAATGAGGGGAGAGAGGTTCCTGATCAGTGCTACAAAACCACACAGAACAATGAATGAAGACCTAAAGAGTCTGGGTTACAGATTTGTTCGTCAGCTTGGTTTCGGTTCTTACGGGAATGTGATTCTGGTCAGATCCACAGAGCTGCAGAAAAACGTGGCCATTAAGGTGATGGATAAGAGTAAAATGTCGCGGGAGTACTGTAAGAAGTTTCTGCCTCGAGAACTTCAGATCATAGAGTCCCTCAGACATCCTCACATCATCAGGGTGTATAAAACCATGGTGCGCCGCGAACACGTCTACATCGTGATGGAAGCGGCCACCAAGAGTCTGTCTGACCGGCTGCATGATGGGGGCGCTATTCCCATCGAGCAGTGCAGAACCTGGTTCTCCCAGCTGCTCCGGGCCGTCAGGTACCTGCACCGCTC
Organism: Acestrorhynchus altus; assembly: GCA_034509495.1. Taxonomy (NCBI): domain Eukaryota; kingdom Metazoa; phylum Chordata; class Actinopteri; order Characiformes; family Acestrorhynchidae; genus Acestrorhynchus; species Acestrorhynchus altus. Next base: position 10,912,504 of record CM067507.1, on the reverse strand, counting down.
CGACATCGTTCACCGTGACCTGAAGTGCGGCAACGTGCTGCTGACGGACGACAACACAGTCAAGCTGGCCGACTTCGGGTTCGCGCGGATTTACAGGGGCGACCCCAAAAGCACGTCGTTCTGCGGCACGTTCAACTTCGCGGCTCCGGAGCTGCTCGCGCGGCGGCCGTACGACCCGAAGATGAGCGACGTGTGGAGCCTGGGGGTGATTCTGTACTCCATGGTCATCGGGAAAACTCCCAGCAGAAAGAGCCTCCAGCGAGATGAACTGAGCTTCCCCAAACAGATCCCAATAGGAGATCCGCTCCGAGACCTGATCTCCTCACTGCTGCAGCGGCCGCCGGCAGCGCGACCGTCCGTCTCAAACATTCAGCTGCACCGCTGGCTGCGCACCAGCCTACACTGACCCTCTGACCCTTACTACAGGAGTATATATAAATATACATATACATATATCTGTCTCATTCTTTGTGTTTTTCTTTCTTTCTTAATTTCTTTCCATCTGTCTTTCTGTCTGTCTGTCTGGCTTTCTTTCTGTCTGTCTGACTGTCTGTCACCACTTCAGTCCTGTTAGTCATCCAGGGGTTTGGCTATGCCCTGTCTCAGTACTACAAGTCTATTGATTATTGTGACAGAGCTGCAGGAGCAGAGCGGAGAGACATTGCATGCTGTGCTCAGATCAGAGCTGTTGTGTGAGAAATGTCAAGCGTCATGCAGTATGATTTGGTAAGCACTATTCTTTTTTGTAAAAACTTTTCCATAGGAATGCATTAAAATTGTCTGGAAACTTTTGTCCAAAAAATCAAATGTTCCCCAAAAAAAAAAAAAAAAATAAACTACTTTTTTTGCTATATCATCATAGCTCAAAAAGTAGTTTATTTATTTATTTTTTTGGGGGAACATTTGATTTTTTGGACAAAAGTTTCCAGACAATTTTAATGCACTTACCAAAACATATTGCACGAAGCTTGACATTTCTCACACGACAGCTCTGATCTGATACAGTCTGCTAAATGCCATAAATGTAAATGTGCCACCAGTTTGGCCTGTTCACTCAGTAATCAGGCAGATCTGATCTCCAGGCAGAGCACAATGATTCAAGACCTGACCCAAATACAGAGCTAACACCAAAGACAACTTATATAAATAAATAAAGACTGTAACTCATTTACTAGAAATTACAATAAACAGTTGGTTTCAATAAACAGTTTTCTGCATATTTCTCAGACTATTGTTTATTATATTAATTGAATAAAGTTTTAATAAACCCTATAACAAAGTTTGTTTTTCTATGCCAAAACTGTGGTTTTGTCTGACATGAGTACATGACACCTCTGTCGCAGGGGGAGAAAATGTTTCAGCGTCAGGTTCATTACCATGAGCTCTAAGCAGCGTGCAGGGGGTGAGTGGTGATGAACTTTCTGTGTAGGCAGAGATGTATTTTACTGCTTTTGGGTTAGTTTTAAAGACTCATTCCACCCAAATACTACTTGATCTCACAGCTTTCTAGTCAGTTTTAAAAGTGTCTATCCAAATAATAATAATAATAATAATAATAATGCAAATACTACTTTATCTCACTGCTTTTGAGACAGTTTTAAAAGATTATTTTGGCCAAATACTATTACTATTCAGTCACAACCACCTGGGTTACCATAGCAACCACATAGCAACACTATAGCAACCATTTAGCAACACCATATCAATCTTGGAAACCATGGAAATATCATTGGTCTTCCAAATTACAAATGTTATCCTGTTAAAAGGTTCAGGATTAACAATTAAACTGAGCTCTCGCCAGCCTCACAATTTTTTCTTTCTTTGCTTGATCTGAGGCATAATCTGTGAATTCTGATGGTATCTGTCTGACAGATATTTCTCCACATTCACCCTGCAGACTGGTGAATGTTTGAGTACTGAGTCACAGAATTCAAACATCTATTCTGTTATAATAGTATTGTAATACATAATACACCCAATGAGCTTGCCAGACAATTTTATGACTTTTGATGATTTGATAGTTTTATTTTTAAAACAGGGCAATTAATCTTCTCAAATCTAAATATTCTACTTTCCATGTTTTAATTTTTGGCTGTGGGGCATTCTGGAGATGGTTGGTGAAAAGTTTCACTTAGAGTATACTGTGGGGCAAAAAAGCATTTAGTCAACCACTGATTGTGCAAGTTCTCCTACTTAGAAAAATGAGAGCGGTCTGTGATTTTCATCATAGGTACACTTCATCTATGAGAGACAAAATGAGAAAAATCACCTCATTATCTGTACAGAAGACTCCTGCCTCAAACAGTCAGACTCAAAACTCAACCATGGCCAAGAACAAAGAGCTGTCAAAGGACACCAGGAAGAAAACTGTAGACCTGCACCAGGCTGGGAAGACTGGAAATAGCCAAGCAGGTTGGTGCAAATACATCAACTGTGGGAGCAATTGTAAGAAATTTGGTCAGATGAAACCAAAATAGAACTTTTTGGTAAAAACTCAACTCATTGTGTTTGGTGAAAGAAGAATGCTGAGTTGCATCCCAGGAACACCATACCTACTGTGAAACATGGGGGTGGAAACATCATGCTTTGGAGCTGTTTTTCTGCAAAGAGGACAGGATGACTGATCCATGTTAAGGGAAGAATGAACAGGGTCCAGGGATGGACTGTGGCTTGATCTTCTAACATGAAAAAGATACCAAACACACCGTTTGGGAAAGGAGGGAGTAGCTCCGTAAAAACATTTCAAGGTCCTGGAGTGGACTGGCTAGAGCCAGTCTCCAGACCTCAACCCCATAGAAAATTTGTTGAGGGAGTTGAAATTTACTAATTATTTCTTTAAAGATCTTATAATGAAATTTCCAGGATTTTTTTCTTCTCATTTTGTCTCTCATAGTTGAAGTGTACCTATGATTAAAATTACAGACTCTCTCTTCCCTCTAAGTAGGAGAACTTGCACAATCAGTGTTTGAATGAACCCTTCTGCTCTGTGACATCAGTTTTAGAGAAACTTAGAGAAAATTATGGCACAATGTAACCCTTAAGACAGCTATAATAGCTTGTGTGCTAATACAGATCATGTATCATCCTGTATCAACTCCATGAAAGGGGATGTAGTAGTGATTCATTTGTATAAATATTTAATGTACAATACATACAATAAAGCATTTAGTCATGCAGTTTTCATAACTAAACATTCACGGTACAGTGGACCCTACTGAGGACCTTATTGTCATAATATACCACCTTTCCAACCAGTCAAATCCTCATGCATTTGATTTGATTTGATTTGATTTGAGGCCAGCAGATGGAGTCACATTACCAATTTAAGGTCATGTACTTGTCAACCCAAAAAAGACAAAACAAGAACTTCAATTCCAAGGATCCAGCCATGATCACACTAATATTTATATCTTTGCAGAAACTGCAGTTTCCCTTAATGTTCTGTTAATCAAAACGGTCAGAAAAAAACACTGAGTGCAGTGACTCTGTGTTCTAGAAAGAAAAAAATAAAGAACTTTAAAGTAAATGACAGAAAATAAGTATTTGAAAAACATTCAAACATTTATTTCACCTATTTTAACCATTTAGCTCACCTCTTACTGACAAATCACATTCACATTCTCATCAACTGTTTCCACATCTGGACTTACAATGTAATAAAGTACATTTTCTGGCATTATGGCTTCTTAATTGTTCAATTATTTTCACCTGTATCATAATTTAATGTCATGAACATGTTACATACTATCACATGGAGCTCACATTATCTCACAGGTGTTCTTGATCATTGTGCTGTCTGCAGACCAGATCATCCTGGTTGTTTGAGAGCTGCTACACTTTAACAGACAGATGATCAGTTCTTTCACTTATATGTTCAAAGAGTTGCAGGGTGCACTAGTTAATTTGGTAATTATGAAGTGCTTACTTTTTCTTTTGGATTTTGTTTCTACAAAATCTTTATATTCAACAAACAAAATGATCCTTACAAACCGGTATTGTGTTTTACCTTTGTCTAACTTATTTTAAAATTGGTCGGAAGATTTAAAACATTTAAATGTGACAAATATGCAAAAAAAGGAATTGCTCATTCCTCTCTCTCTCACACACTAATGTATTTAAAACCTTTTAAAGCACAAACAGCAGGTTTAACAGAAATGAGTCTGAGGATAAATTCCACGCAGTGCCGATGTTTATCCGGTAGGATTCGCTGTTGTGCACGAAACAAAGGCAGTTTTTCAAACCAAGCAAATCAAACCTTTTAAAATGTGTCTTAATGTATGTTAATTAATTAATGTTAAATAAATATATTTAAATCTGTGTCAAATTCATACCTGGAATTTTACTTTTGAGTGATTTCATCTTTTGAATAACTGTTCGTGTGTCCACAGAGTGAAATTAAGATTATTAGTTTATCGCGCTGGTTCCTCAGTGCTTCTGCAAACGCTGAACTGAAATCTGAACAAAACCGCGTCCAAGTCTTTGAGCTCCGGCCCTTTTTCGGCTCGGTTAGACCTTCTTCAATATAACTGAAAACAGCAGGTGGTAAAATAAATGAGTAAACTTAGTTTATCATAAAACTGCGGTGTGTTGTCGGCAGGTTGTCGTGGCCGAGTGGTTAAGGCGATGGACTAGAAATCCATTGGGGTCTCCCCGCGCAGGTTCGAATCCTGCCGACAACGACTCACTTTTGCGTTTAACATCGTTCTAATATATTTATTGGTTTTATGTATCTGTTGTAATATATTTATTCCTCATATGTATCTGTTCAGATCTTAAGTATCTATAAATGTCATCAATCAAACCTCACATTTGCATCACTTTAATACTATTTTACAGAGCTGTCCTGTCATTGTGAATGTAACAGCTTCACGTGGAACCATCGATATAAGTTACTGTTGGGAAAGCCAATTACAGATGTATAAATAAACATTTTCCATAATAAACTATAAACACGTTTGAGAAAACATTTGTAGCGTGACTAGAATGTGACGTCATATCCTTGACGCTCTGGGGTTTCTATGGTTACATTGCTTTCCTGGGCTTTATCGATTCAAGCAACCACCCTCGATTTGCTCCCTACTCCCTCCATTATGTAGCCAGTATCTATCTCTCTCTCCCCCCCCCCTCTCTCTCTCTCTCTCTCTCTCTCTCTCACACACACACACACACACACACACACACACACACGCTATCAAAACCATAAACGTGTCATTCATTCTTGTGTCCCCTGAGTTCAGTCCAGCGGAGTGAAGGGAACAGAGTGGAGTGAGGATTGGGACGCGCCCTTAAACATGGCGGAGAACTTGGACGATTTACTGGACGAGGTTGAAGCAAAGTTTTGTCGAAGTACGTCAGTGTCAGCTGAGCCTGCGCGTGATTTTAAAGTAAAGCCTGACAGCGTCAGACTACGGACGGATCGTGACGTCACGGGCAGGTCTGTAAGAGGCCCTTTCAGCTCTCAGTCCGGGATCCTCTGTGTTCTGATTGTGTAACTCAGCCTCCTGTCTGAGTATCTTCTGTGAAGCTGCCTTCAGAATAAATATTGATATTGCTTATCATTTTAGTTCATTAACTGCAGTCTGATCCATTTTGATGATGTAGCTCAGTGACGTCACACGGATGCCTGATACTGCATAGAGCGTTGTTCTAATGACGTCATGACCTGCTCTTTGCTGTGTTGCAGAAAAGATTGTATGAAGCTGAAAAGCAGTTTGTATCAGAGCAGGGTCAGTTTTCTTTTTTTGAGGAGAACTGTTTGACTGAAAGGAGGCTCTAGAACCCCATTGGGATGCCTGTAGCCTGCATACAGGTTCTATAAAGTCACAGATGTTGCAGCTGGGCCTGATTGGCATTAAATCTGGTAACTGGGCAGCCCTAAGAAGTGTTGCAATCTGGCAGACATTAATGGGAAACCCTTGTTGCATGTAGGTATTATGGTGCTGAAAAATGCCAGTTGGAAGTGAAGAAAAAATAATGTACCATACCCAATGGGTACCCTTTTTGTCCGGCGTGTTCGTTTGATAAGAAGGAGTCAGGTAGACATAGAGAGGATGAAAACAAATAGGGGTTTATTTTCTACCAGGATCCTGGTGGAAGAACCTTTACAGCTTCAAAACAGAGTATCAGCCATAAATGCCCCAGTTCTTCAAAGATTTGCGTCTGATTCCATCCTTTATACCTAAAATGACGTAGACCTATTGGTAAGGTATGACTAAGAGAATAAAGCAGTTATTTTCCTGTTTACCTCACCATTTATGGTAACATCCTTAAGTTCATACATCGTTCACAAAATTTACTCTGTTGTTTTCCATCACAAGACCACCTCAGATCCTCCATGGCCTTGTTCCTGTCAACATGAGGTTCGTTTCCTGCTGATAACAACCAAAACCAAGGAGTATATCATCCTCCACCTGTCGACTAAGCAACTTTTTGGGGAAATTTAATTACCTCATGTCTGACAAGAAGAAGATGTCCTTTACCATGAACCCATAGCTTAGTACAGTTCATTCTAAGTGCAGTGGTCATGCTGAGTCCAACACATCTTACTGAGTGCAGACAACTATGTGTATCTTCATAATGTGATCATAAAGTGAATACTACAGTAAAGTAATCAATAGTGAACTGAATACATATAAAATATATGCTTCACACGATGACTATATAAAAGTACAAAGTGTAAGTGCTAATTAACAATCTTCATTATAAGATGAGTACATACTCGTGAGTCATGATTATACCACAGTAAATATTAATTAGAGTAGTGATTATCAGTCTAATCAAGAATACATGATTTCAATATTGCTTCATGATTCATAAAATGTATAAAAAGTACATGAATTACATATAATGATTACATGATAATCCATATATAAATGATAAATAATTAATGACAATATTGTCAAGTAGTACATCATATAACCAACATTAGCATGTCAAGTAAAAGAAAAACATAAAATTACAACAGAAGCCAAGCCATGAGAAGGAACAGGAGACCATAGGATGTCCTGCACATATTACTGAGGGATAGTGTGTCACTCCACTGCAGAGGAGCAGCCACATGGGCTCCGTAGACAAACCCAGCTGTGGTCGGATCCCAAACAGAAGCTTCATTTGTCAAAAATGATACGGTTCCAGTTCTGTTTACTGTGTGCCCGTGCCCAACTCCCAACATCTTTTAGGCTTTTCATGTAGCAGCAGGGAAAGCACTTTTACAACTTTTTGTGCCAAGAGCACAGTGTCTAGTCAGACCATTATTGTAATCATTTACCTATTTGCCTGAGAAATATTTTGGTCAGTGAGTGCAAGAACTTCTAAGGAACACTTGAAGACAGATAGTGATAGTGGAACACTAAAGCCAAGATGATTTGTGTAGTCATTGCTATCTAGCACTGCTGTTTTTGACCAGTGTGTTTGTGTTCTCAACAGTACCAACAGTACCACGAATCAACATGAAGCCTGTGGTGATGACATTGATGCTGTGCTTCAGGAGATACTTGATGATGATTACCCAACTGGCAGTTCAGATGTAAGTAGGAGTAATGCATGTAAGGTGTGTAGACACCTGCACAAGCTCATCTGTTGGGATTTGGTCCTCCCTTTGCTGCAGTAGGCTTTACACTAAATTCAGGCACTGCATGAGGCTTTACACTAAATATTGTAACATTGCTGTGAGGATTTGGTTGTATTCAGCCACAACAGCATTAGTGAGGTCAGGTACTCGTACTGGGTGATCACTCTTAGATCACAAACAGCACCATAGTTCATCACAAACAATGTGGTGGAGCCTCATTACTCCAGGGAACACAGTTCAACTGCTTTACAATCCAGTGCTGATGGACTTCTTTCACCTAGATGATCTTTGGTCATGGTGAACCACAATACCAATAACCTCATTTACCTGCCTGCTTCATCAGATTCTCAGGTGAAGGTAACTGGCCCTGGAATTGTCAGTCGGCTGTACAGAAAACTGACTTCATCTCAGCTCTGGCATCTGTCCAATCTCTCAACTTCTTGGCTCTGACGGAGACATGGATCACCCCTGAGAACACTGCAACTCCAGCTGCCCTGTCTTCCGCCTTTGATTTCTCTCACTCTCCATGAAGGTTTGGCAGGAGTGGAGGCACAGGCTTGCTTGTCTCTCAAGGATGGCAATCAAATCTTGACATTTCTTCTTTTGAATTCCAATTCCATCTTTTCCTACCAAGTTCCACATCTCTATCGACCTCCTGGTCCATTGAGCATTTTCATTGATGAATTGTACACTCTGCTGAGTAGTCTCTCTGTTGAGACTTCACTCATTCTCATTGGTGATTTCAACCTTACATCTGAGAAACTGCAGTTGTCTTGCCTCCTCAAACTCAACACTTGACCTCATTTTTAACCAGTCTGGTCCAACACACAGGGCAGGCAACACATTGGACCTAATGTTTAGCAGATCTGCTCCTGCCTTGGATCTCACAGTTACTCTCCTTTACTTTTCTGACCATCACTTCTTGTCCTTTACACTCTCACTCCCTTCTTTTGCACAGTGTCTCCTCAACTTCTTCCACCACTCACTGTAATTTCCAAACTTCAACATTTTGATTCCTTCTCCTCCCTCCCACTGGAAACTACTACGAGCACTTTCCTTTCATTCATCTCCTCTTCAGTCAATCTTCTCTGTCTCTTGACCTGCAAGAACCTCCAGACCTTCCCCATGGCTGACAGAGTTTCTGCACAACAACTGAAGAGAGTTGAGACTAGCTGAAAGAACGTGGAGAAAAACACAACAGGACTCAGATCTCAGTGCTTACCGGGCTCTCCTTACCTGGTTTTCAGTGGAAGTAACTGCTGCAAAATCATCCTTTAACAAGTAGAGTCTGGAAGCATTGGCATCTAATCCACGCTCTTCTCTGTCTTCTCTCCTAAACCCTCCTACTCTGTTCCAACTATCCTCACCCCAGAAGATTTTTCACCTTCTTTGAAATCCTTTATACACACCTCTACTACTTCCACCAGACACCTACATCTATGTCCTCTTTCTCTCCACTTTCCACAGATGACATCCTTCTTCTCACGTCTTAACAATCCAACCACCTGTTCTCTAGACTCTATCACTTCCTCTCAAACAAACAATTGCTCCTGACCTTCTTCCTTTCATTACTTCTATCATAAACAGCTCATTGTCATCAGGTCATGTTTCATCTACATTCAAGGCTGCCAGAGTGGTCCCAATCTTGAAAAAGCCAACTCTATATAGCACAAGCATTAGAAATTATAGACCAGTATCACTACTTTCTTTTCTCTCAAAAATCCTTGAACGTTCTATAATCAGGTATCTTGCTTTCTGAACCAGAACAATTTACAGGACCCAAACCAATCTGGCTTCAAACTGGCACACTCAACAGAGACTGCTCTCATTGCTGTCACTGAAAAACTCCATGCTGCAAGATCAGCCAAACTCTCATCTGTCATAATTCTCCTTGACCTCACTGCAGCCTTTGACACAGTAGACCATAAGATCCTCCTGTCAGTCCTTGGTAGCCTTGGAATTCTGCATTGCAATGGTTTGTATCATACCTGGAAGAGTGTTCTTACCAGGTCACATGGCAAGGAGCCACATCAGCTCCATGCGAACTCTTCACTGGTGTTCCACAAGGCTCAGTCCTCGGTCCTCTTCTCTTTTCTCTCTACACTGCTTCTCTTGGTAAAGTAATATCTTCTCATGGGTTTTCGTGCCACTGCTATGCTCTGCTATGCTCATCCTCTCTTTTCCGCCTTCCAACACCCAGGTCTCATCTCAGCTTGCCTCTCTGATGTCTCATCATGGATGGCGGCCCATCACCTCAAACTCAACCCCAAAAAGACTCAACTACTATTCATTCCTAGAATCACTGGTCCTCATCCTGATCTCACCATTTGCCTTGAGAACTCACTGGTCACTCCATCTGCAGAAGTACAGAGCCTTCATCCAAAATGCAACAGCATGGCTTGTCTTCAATGTCCCCAAATTCAGTGTCCTCTGCTACGTTCCTTTCATTGGCTTCCTATAGCTGAACATCAGATTCAAAAACGTGATGCTGGCCTACAAAGCCAAAAATGAGCCAGCACCTTCGTACATGATGACAATGGTCAAAATTCGAGCTGATCCGAACAGCTGAGTCCCTCACTGTGTTCAAATGCAGACTGGAGACCCATTTGTTTCAAGATTATTTAACTCCACAATGACTTATTCTGAATCTTGACATTTGTTTTTGACAGGATCTAAGTGTGAGGAATCTCTGGAGTCTAGCCTCTTCTACTAGCTAAGGATATTTTCTAAGTGAACAGGAAAGCCCTTTTGTAAGTCGCTCTAGATAAGGTCTGCTAAATGCCCTAAATGTAAATGTAAAGTTGGGCTCATATGTGGCTGATCCAGGGCTTCCCATTCTATTGATCATGCTTTTCCATGGAGCTAGAAACTGGATCATCTAATAACAGTAAAATGTGCTGCCAACTGATATTAACTGCCTATTCACAGATACCTGCTGCTGTGAAGAGTTATGGTAAAGATTCTTGTCCTCAAACAGCTTCAAAGAAGTAAGAATAATTTCTTTTCCAGTGCATATGTGTTTACATCAGTTGCTTGAGAGAGTTCCTGTCCCTTTCAACCAGTTTATCAGTTACGGTTCTGGTGCACCTACTTTAGTTTAAGCTGCTGTTTGACAATTGATATTCTGACCTAATGATTTTGCTCATTGGTTGAATGGTGTCTCAGTGTTCAGTCTTATTGGTTTAGCCCATTCACTGTAAACAGAAGTTGTATCCAGTCATCCTGCCATTTAGAGGACGCCATAATGATATTCCAGACAGACAGGACACCGTCACCATATACTGAGTATTAGTTACAACTTACTCTGTCATTAGCTGTCTGTGAAAAAAGCTACCAGTGTGGTCTGAGTCAGTCCCACATCCAAGACCTAGTAAGCTGTCAAGAAAGAAAGAAAGAAAGAAAGAAAGAAAGAAAGAAAGAAAGAAAGAAAGAAAGAAAGAAAATACATACATACATACACACACATACTCACACACATACACACATACACACACACATACACACACACACACACACTCAACCACACCTAGTAAAGAGGACAAAATACACATAGGACATGACATAGAGACCTGGCTACTAGACAATAATGGTAGACAACTACAATTTTATGAATCATATGTGGGAATTGTATTTTACTGGTTCAACAAGAATGAATAAACAGCATGAAACCTACATTGTTTACAACAGTTAACTAACGTTACAATCTTGTGACCAGCTATGTTACCAATAATTCTTTTAGCCCCCTGTGTGTGTGTGTGTGTGTGTGTGTGTGTGTGTGTGTGTGTGTGTGTGTGTGTGTACCCACTCATATTTGTAAATAGGAAACCTGTCTATGATTCCGCTGATGAAATTTCCTGCAAACAGAAGCTTGTCGTATTTGTGGTCTACTGTATCTGTTAATAAATTCTATGATGGCGATGTACCACAAATTCACAGCTTACCTTTGTTAGTCAGTGACACTATTTTTCACGAGATATTCGAAACCAGTTACTATGTGATGATGTTTAATTGAAATGTGTGTGCAATCCTGTTCATTCTGTCCAAATCTAACACTTTGGTAGCTGAAATAGAACAAAGAACAACAGTATTCTGCCAGGGCTTTAGAGAATTGAAAAACCTCAGAAGTGGAAATATGTACATTGTAAATGCCTGTTTAGGCAAGTCATTTCAGTTACAGTTGGTCTGTACCAATGGAAGAAAATAACATAGTGTAAAAAATGTAGCTCTTTAGAAAAAATTCAAATGAAGCCAGAGTGTCACGAGTACATGATCAAAGTGCTACTGGAGAAAAAGGAAAAGGTCTGACAGACTTCCACATCAGCAAGAGAAGACCTGTTTCTGAGAATCAAAAGCCTGTGTGATTGGTGCCTCACATGACGTCATCTTGTAGCTCAGCTTAACACTGGATGAATAGAAGACTTGCAGCTGCAGCTTTGACAGGTCGAATAGCAGTAGACAAGTCATTTTTAGTATGGCAAAACAAGAAAAGCAGGCACGGGGTGTTCAAAAAATTGAAAGTCAATATTGTAAATGAGAGAAACCCTAATAGCTTCATCCAGTTGAATAAATCTAAACATGGGACCTTTTGGACAAATAATATGAATCTTTTTGTTTCTCCTGCAAGCAGAACAGGATAATGCAGAATGTTTTCTTGTGTGTATCATTACCCAAAGGTAACCCTGCTAAAGACTAAAACAGTGCCTACTGCATTTTACGTACAGATGCTGCCCAGTGTTTCTGGGTGGGAGCTTGGTAACAAGTGGCATCGGAACAAGCATTTCACAAAGGTCGGTTTTCTGATGAGGCAACACACTGCACTGTTAACAAGGTTCAGATTATCAGTCATGAGTCCAGTTATCTTTACCCAACACATTCATAACCAGCGGTAGACAAAGTTACTGTACTTCAGTACATTTTTCAAATATCTGTAAATTAAATAAAATATCAAAAAATATTTGCCAGTGTCAGATTACAATGTTATTCATGAGGAAGATAAAAAGAGTACCAGGAATAATGGTGCTCTTTACATTGTGTTTTCATCAACAAAAAATATTTAAAGAAGCTGATCAATATATTAAATAAAACAAAAGCTGTTAATTAAAAAAATTAGCTGTGTAAATTTTGGGGCTGTAAATATAGCATGGTCACTGTAATGTAACAGTCTTGGAATTTTGGAATTGGTATATTTTACAGCTTGTTTTTGAATGAAAAATACTAAACGTGTTTGAGATTCACAGTATGTCATATCCAAGTACTGAAGTCATTATTTAACAATGCCAAGGAAAAAAAGGGCACCTTTAAAATCAAGTACATTTGTACATGGCAAACCAAAATCATGGATAACAACATGCCCAATATGTTATATATTGTCGATATGCTGCATATCACAAATAGCCTTACACAAGTAATATGTAAAATATAATTACTAAAGGTCAGCAATGGCTAACACACATTTTAAATATCTTATAATTTACTCACCATCTGCTATTCAATTGCTTTATAACCTTTTGTACTGCATGGCAGGACTGGAATACATCTGCCTTGATGAGCATTACCAGATTGTAATATTTGTAATATTTACAATTGCCCAGATTATAATATTTCAGCACATAAACGTGTCTCGTGCTTTATAATGTCCCTGTTGACAGTGCATTTCATAAGAGCCCATTACTTGCACTATAAGACATGTCTCTCAAAAATGTAAAACAATTCAAATATATTTTCACATGATCTTTCCCTGCAGGGCATGTGACCAACTGAGATGTACATCTTGCGACTTTTGTGTAGCCATGTTTGATGATCATGAATGGGACTCTTCTTGCAATTATCTGAGTGCTTCCTGCTCAGTGCTTCCTGCTCAGTGCTTCCTGCTCAGTGCTTCCTGCTCAGTGCTTCCTGCTCAGTGCTTCCTGCTCAGTGCTTCCTGCTCAGTGCTTCCTGCTGGCTAAGTGTTTGGTGTAGCTGTGGATTAGCTGTTTGCCAGTACTGTTTGCTAAGTTAGCTGGTGTAGCTCTCTGCTCTTGTAGAGCCTGTTTTCTGTTTGTTTGCTGTTTTGTTTGGTGCTTTTTGCTGTTTATTTGCTGTTTGCTGTTCCATATTAACCGTTTTTAGATAGTTTTTCAGACTTTTTTGCAGCTCTCAGAAAGTGGAGTAGCTGTCTTCTCCAGTTGGTTTGTTTGCTGTTTGGTGTAAGTTATTTTATTCTACACAAAAACGGTGAGTACCTGTTTAACCATGTCTGCTGCTGGTTTGTTTGCTTGCTCAGAGTGTGGCATGTTTAGTGTAACCCCCTTTTCCAGCTCTAGTGATAATAATAGTGATAGTGTCTGTACTAAGTGTCAGATAGTTAGCTCCTTGCTGGAAAAGGTGGACAAGTTAGAGGTGTGTATCCGGGGTTTACTGAAGGACAGAGAGTTAGAGTGCTCAGGATTAGCAGCCCCGGGTGCCTCAGGGAGAGTCAGCGTCCCCTCGACTCCGGCATCAGAGTCCTCACAGCGGGGCGAATGGGTGACGTCTCGGCGGCATAGTCACAAAGCTAAGGCTAAGGCCAAAGCTGACCCACAGAAACACCACTCTCCTCCTGTTCACGTGTCAAACAGGTTTGCCCCACTCAGTGAAACACCCGTTGAGGAGCCTGTTCAAAGAACTCTGGTTGTAGGAGACTCTATTGTCCGACACGTGAAAATAGCTAGTCCTTTAGGGGCACCAGCGGTCACAGTTAGCTGTTTACCGGGAGCCAGGGCACCGGACGTTAGTGGCCATCTTAAATTAGCAAATAGGAAATATTCGAGGATAGTTATACACGTAGGGGCCAATGATATACGTCTGCGGCAGAGTGAAGTGACTAAAGTTAAAATTATAGAGGTGGTTAAACTGGCCCAGACAATGTCCGATGCCGTAATTTGCTCTGGCCCCATTCCGATGCGGCGTGGCGCTGAAGCGTACAGCAGGCTTACAGCGTTGAATTGCTGGATGTCCAAGTGGTGTTCAGAAAACAATGTGGGCTTTATAGATAATTGGGGTAATTTCGAGGGCAAGCCTGGTCTTATAGGTAGGGATGGTGTCCACCCCACGCGGGAGGGTGCTGCCTTACTTTCGTGCAGCATAGCCCATAGTCTGCTAGGTAGTCGGCAGAGTAGCATCAGCAGCTGCTGACATACCAGAGCCGGGACCAGGCCGCAGACAGACCGGCTAAACCGACCGTCTGCGAGTTGCTTTGAGACGTCACCTAGGTGTATTGAGACTGTGTCTGTGCTCCGAACTAAAGCTAAACACAGAAAAACTAAAACAGCCTGTCTTAAAAACTTAATCAATATCCAGACATCATATTTAAATGATAAATGTATCACCTCAAATCTAAAGTTTGGTCTACTCAATGTTAGATCACTCAATTCAAAGGCAATCATTGTAAATGAAATTATAAATGATCAGAAACTCAATGTTTTGTGCCTCAATGAAACTTGGATTAGACCTGATGAATACATGGCACTAAATGAAGCCACACCTGAAGGTTATACTTATGTGCACAACCCAAGACTGTCAGGTAGAGGAGGTGGAGTCTGTATAATCTACCAAAATATTCTAGAAATTAATCAGGTACACTATAACACCTTCACTTCCTTTGAAAGTCTGTCTATTAACATCATTAATCCAGCCACACACAAGAACATACTGTCATTAATTAATCTATATAGACCTCCAGGACCCTACTCAGAGTTTTTAAAAGAATTTAGTGAATTTGCTGCAGATGTAGCAGTCTGCAGTGATAAAGTAATAATTGTGGGAGATTTTAATATTCACTTTGAGAAGGTAGACGATCCTTTAAAAAAGGCATTTACCTCAATCCTAGATTCTGTAGGTATTATCCAGAATGTAACTGGGCCGACACATTACTGTAATCACACTCTGGATCTGGTTCTGTCACTGGGTGTTGACATAAATAACTTAAATACTCTTCCCCAAACCACAGCAATCTCAGATCATTATTTAATTTCCTTTGAGCTACAGCTTAGCCAAAATGTAAGTACGTCCCCTCATTACTGCATGAAGCGTTTAATAAGATCAACTACAGCCCAACAAATTACTGAAAACCTCCCTGATTTATTAACACCAGATTATTATCCAACAGATCCAGAGGAGTTAGATAAATTAACAAACTGTTTACATAATAACCTCAGATTAACATTGGACAATGTAGCACCACTAAAATATAAAAAATTAAGACAGAAGAAAATCACCCCATGGTACAATGATCCGACTCGTACCTTAAAACAGTCAGCACGAAGGCTAGAACGGAAATGGCGTTCCACTAAACTGGAAGTGTTCCACTCAGCTTGGAAGGACAGCCTAATTGACTATAGAAGGGCTCTAACTAGAGCTCGCTCAGATTATTTATCCACAATGATCGAAAAGAACAAAAACAATCCCAGAGTACTTTTCAGTGAAATCTCAAAACTTACTAAAAATCAGGCAGGTACACCACCGACGATTCCATCAAATTTCACCAGTAATACCTTTATGGACTTTTTCAATCATAAAATAGAAAATATTAGACAGAAAATTCAACCCATAATATTAAATCCAAACAGTTTGTCTTCTGGTCTGGCTGATATAGAACAAAATATAGATATAGAAGAAAAGTTGGAAACCTTTCACCCACTTCCACAGTCAGAATTAGAGAAAATTATTTACTCCTCAAATTCCACCACCTGCTGTTTAGATGCAATACCATCAAACCTACTTAAAGACATGCTGCCAGCTATAATCAAACCTCTCTTAACAATAGTAAACTCTTCTCTTAGTCTAGGTTACATACCTAAAGCTTTTAAAGTAGCAGTCATTAAACCACTGCTCAAGAAAGCAAATCTGAATCAGAGTGTACTCGATAATTACAGACCTATTTCTAATTTACCATTTATATCTAAGATTTTAGAAAAAGCTGTTGCCCAACAACTGTGCAGATACCTGCACAAGAATCACATATATGAAAAGTTCCAATCTGGATTCAGGCCTCATCATAGTACTGAGACAGCCCTAGTTAGGATCACAAATGATCTCCTTCTTGCCTCTGATCAAGGCTGTGTGTCACTACTTGTGCTGCTAGATTTAAGTGCAGCATTTGATACAATAGATCACACTATTCTCCTAGAAAGATTAGAAAACGTGGTGGGAATCACAGGGACAGCCCTCTCGTGGTTCAGATCTTACCTAACTGATCGGTTTCAATTTGTAAATGTAAAGGATGTGTCTTCCAATCACACTCAAATGAGATATGGAATCCCACAAGGCTCTATTTTAGGACCACTACTGTTCACTCTTTACATGCTACCCCTTGGCACAGTAATAAACAGACATGGCATTAATTTCCACTGTTATGCAGATGATACTCAATTGTATATATCAGCCAAACCTGATGACAAAACTAGATTAAAGAAAATGGAAGACTGTATAAAAGACATAAAATCTTGGATGGGGCATAACTTCCTCCTTCTAAATAGTAACAAAACAGAGGTCCTCCTTTTGGGTCCTAAAATTGCAAGAAATAAATTATCAGACTTGATGCTAAATCTGGCCGATTTCTCAGTTATACCTAATTCAGTAGCCAAAAATCTTGGCGTCATAATTGATTCAGATTTATCGTTTGACCAACACATAGGTAATATTACTAGGACCGCTTTTCTCCATCTTCGTAATATTTCCAAGTTAAGAAAAGCCCTATCCTTACACACTGCTGAAAAACTGGTGCATGCTTTTATTACCTCAAGGTTAGATTACTGCAATGCACTATTGTCAGGTTGTTCAAGCAGGAACCTAAACAGACTTCAGTTAGTTCAAAATGCTGCAGCCAGGGTCTTAACTAAAACTAGAAAATTTGACCACATTAGTCCAATACTATCAGCACTGCATTGGCTTCCGGTTAAATTCCGAATTGAATACAAAATTCTTTTACTTACATATAAAGCCCTACATGGGCTCGCTCCTGAATACTTACAGGATCTAATTCACCTTTATGAGCCACCACGATCACTCAGATCACAGGGTGCTGGCTTCCTATTAGTTCCCAGAATTCAGAAGGCTTCAGCAGGGGGAAGAGCCTTTTCTCACAAAGCCCCCCAGCTCTGGAATAACCTTCCAGATAATGTTCGGGACTCAGACACAGTCTCAGTCTTCAAGTGTAGGCTGAAAACTTACTTGTTCAGTGTAGCATTTGGTCATTAATGTCTTAGCTTAGTTACAGGCTGCAGATCCAGGGGTTCATGGACATAGGGTTTTATGGTAAACTGGGATGTTGGTGCTGCCGTCTGACTCCTTCTCGCGATCACTCTGGTTTGTGACGGTGGAGCAGTTAGATGCCAATGTTTCAGGATGCTCCCATGTTTATGTTACCTTCTGGTTCTCTCCTTAGTTATGCTGTTATAGTTAGATTTGCCGGAGTCACTCGCCACACTCTGGTAATGTTTACATTCTCTGTTCTCTTTTTAAATTCCAAACTAATTCATCTCTGTATCTTTTCCGAGTTAACGATGACCCACCAGCCAGAACTGATTAGGTCCTAACCCCAAGTTCTTCTGCCCACCTGAGAAGGACTCCAAGCTCCCCTGATACATGTATACATTGGCTCTCCACCTTCCACCAACTGGACCTGGACTAGTTTCCCACACTGCCATGGACTAGCTGCTCACCCACCATCACCAACTGTAGAAATCTACTGTTAATATTATGTCCACCAGATAATTAACATTACTTCAATACCCGAGTAATAGAACAGAGATGTAGGGGTCCAGTATCCCCTAACCATGTATAAGTAGTTTGACCAGAGGAGGATGGGTCCTCCCCTTGTGAGCCTGGTTCCTCCCAAGGTTTCTTCCTCCAGCTGAGGGAGTTTTTCCTTGCCACTGTCGCCATGTGGCTTGCACACTAGGGGATCTGTCATTTATACTTTGTTTCTGTTTTAACCTTTCTTATTTATTTATTTATTTATTTATTTATTTAATTTCTGTGAAGCTGCTCTGTGACAACTTCAGTTGTGAAGAGCGCTATAAAAATAAATTTTGATTGATTGATGGGTTTTTCAGGTACGTTAGGCTGCTGCATTAACCATTTTGTTTCATATCTTAAAGAATTTCTAAATATTTTGTCAATGTAGGTGGAACTGTTTTCAGCACAGAAGCATAGATTAACAATGCAACAAGAGTGTTAAATGCTTTTCCCACAAGACTGTATCCTTTACTACTTTAGGTTTAGAGTCCAACTACTTTGTACTTGTTTTGTAGTTTGTCACACACACAGTAATTCATTTTCAGCATCTCTTTTTCAGCAAGTCTATTTAGGTACTCATTTATGCTAAAAGTCAAATATATAAATTATACAGTACTATACAGAGGTTTAGGCACCTAAGTACATTTTTTAAAACCATTTATCTCATCAGTGAGTTTTTGCTTGTACAGTTACTTTAGAAGACATACAAGTAAACAAATACAGTAAAATGTAACAATCATTTTTCATTTAAAAAAGTTAGATTGAAGAAAAAAATCATTGTTCCAGATTTCACCTGGACATCCCCAGCGAGTACAAGAATTTATTAAATTCTTCAATTCCATCACCTACTCACCTGCTTTAACATCATAAAGCACTGACTTATCAAACTAGTTGTGGGATAATACCTATAAATTATACTAGACTCCGTGAGGAGAACAGGAGATGTTTTGGTGAACACAGTGATGGGAAACCTCTACTCTCTGTATGAATGTTGTTTGTATTTGTACCAACAATGGTGCTTTACTGAGTTAATAAACACTCACTGCACAGTAGGTTTGCACAGTACTATGCAAGTGCCTAATATATGATTAAAACATCACGTGTTAACTTAAAGACTGTGCTTCGTGTCATCAGAGACAGTCAAGTATTCAGATATTTAGATTTTGCACCCTAACATGATACTTAAGCCTACAGTTTTCTGTCAAGTAAGTAACAGATGAGGCAAAATATTCTATGATCATCTTCATGCCACTAATACAGCTCACTTAAAGGTGTCTTGTGATATCTGGCACCAAGACTTTAACATTTAAACAACAGATTCTTTAAGTCCTGCAAGTTTTGAGGGGAGCTACATAGGATTGGTACATTCCACAAATGTTGAGGATTTGTGGACCAAGTGACCACCTTCCATTTTGCAAGGGGCCAATTCTGAAGCTTGCACTTCTCAGTTCTTTTTCTGACCAAGTCATCTTGCCATAACAGTTAGACTTTTGTCAAAACTGGTCAGGTCTTCACATCTGCCATTTTCTCCTGCATTCAACACACTGACTACACTGTGCAGTTACCACCTATCGTATGCTCACCCTGCACTTTATTAGAAAGACCTGTAATCTAATCAGCCAATCACTTGGCAGCAGTGAAATGATTTTGAGCATAGTATGACGGGCTTATTTGAGTATTTCCAGACCTGCCGATCTCCTGTTTACTCCGAATGATGCATTTAAAGAAAACGCATCTATTGTGAAACAGTTCTGCAGACAGAAACATCTTGCTGATGAGAGAGATCAGTGTAGCTTACACTAAAGCTGTGGTAACTCAGATAACCAATCTGTACAACTGTGGTGAGCAGAAAGGCATCTCAGAATACACAACATGTTAAACTTGTGAATTGGCTGCAATAGAAGCAGAACATATCAGTTTCCACTTCTGTCAACCAAGAACAGAAAGCTGAGTGAACACCGTCTCTAAACTGGACAGTTGAAGCCTAAAAAAGGTAATGTTTCTGAAGAACCCCAGGTTCTGCTGAGGTACACAGATGGTAAAGTCAGGATTTAGCTGCAGCAGCATGAATCTATGAAGCCAGTTTCCCTTTTGTTTGGACTGGTGGAGGTGTTGTAATGGCATTACACTCATTCACTTGAATGCCGCAACCTATTTGAGTATTGTTGCTTCATTGCCACAATTTACCAAGGTGCATCATGATGCTACTTCCAGCCTTTTTCACAAAGCAAAAGCCATTTCAAATTGCTTAACATGACCATGAGTTCAGTGTTCTCCAGTGGACTTCAGTCACTCGATCTGAATCAAATGCTTTTTTACGCTTTGAAGTAGGTCTTAAGTTGCTTGGTTGGGATATGACTTGGACCAAGAAAACAGGTTCTCATGTTGTGTGTTATTTTGATTTGTTTCTTACAGGAACAACATGCCAGACCGTACCAAGTTGCGATCCAAGTTGAAAAGGAAGCAAGGTGCTCGGGCATATTCCTGCCAGTGCAGCTGGTACTCTGCTGTCACGCTCTCTGAACTGAGGCATATGCCACAGCTCAAATGGGTTTGTGGACAACACAGAGCTTGATGAACTTGTGGTCCATGTTGCACCAAGCAACTCCGTTTCACCCTGTTCACAAGGAATGAAAGTACTGATAAGCTCTCTAATTCTCAGAAGATGCTGGTCATTTTCTGTCACTCTTCCCAGTTTCTTATTCTTATTTTTGATGTAGAAAAATGTAGGTAAATTTCAGTTACTCTACTGTTTAATAAAATATTAGCTTCATGGTGTCATTTGGTTTCCAGTTTTGTGCGTTTCATGAGTTTCTTACGAGAATTCTTTTTCCTGTTTTATTCTTTATTGCAACGTTTCTCTACAAACTCTACAAACATTCATGTGATATCAAAGTATGGAAAGTTAACCCGAGATATTATTGAAAGGTTCACACTGAATTGGATTGTTTTAGGTGAGCCACAAAGTATATAAATAGTTCACACAAAGACATTTTATTCCAGAGTGAGAATTAATAAAGTGGAACCCATGTCACTCTAACCTTACTTTTACATTGAATTTTTTATGGCTTTTTTTGTTGTTTTTTTTCATCTGATCTAATATACATATACCAAAGAATTTAGTGTGTAGAGTACATGTGAATAAACATTTTGTGCAGCATCTCATTACCAACATGTCCACAGTCTGAATAAATATATGTTAGCAGTCTTTGAGAACTCTGTTGATTTTAAACTTTCATCAGTTGCAAACAATACTTTCTCATTTGACTTCAAAGTTCACCAATTTGCGACATCATCATAGTCATCACTTGAAGTGGACTGACAATCATCCTCATCAATTTCTGGTACATTTTCATACATTTCGTCAGATGATGTGCTGCTGTCATCTACAGAGAGAATGAGCAATTATACTGTTAATGGTCACTGTCAAACATGTTGGATATTAAGAATCAAATTCTTATTACAATTACATAATGACCAGCTTCTGAGTACACACGGTGCTGCATGGCTACACGACAAGTACCTTGATTTGAAGAGCTTAGTTCAAGAAGATCATTTCCTGTTGCCTGAAGAGTGAAGTGGTTCAGGGGGTTCAGTTCATGAAGCGTTGGGCTTCTCTCCACTTTAAAAATAAAAATAGATGTTCACTGTTACAGAATGGCATTGTCTGTGTTAAACCACATAAACCACTAAAATGATTACCATTTCTTAGACAGATGCCATTAAAAGAATCATGGTGTGGTTCCTCGTGGGAACTAAGCATAACTAAAGTAAGCATTTCAGTGCTTAAAACTGAGTTAAAATATCCTCAGTTTCTCAAGGCGGTGGTTTCTGACCCCAGTCATTTAAAACACTCCCTTATATTATTTCTTACTTCACCACACCAGCTCTTGCACATTGGGTAGAAATAAAGGCCTAAATAATTGGTTATGTGGGCTTGAAATGGGAGTAATTGAAGCAGCTGTACATAGGGTTCACAGGACTGTATTTGAGAACAACAACTTTAGGAACCCCCGTGTGCTTCTTCAAATGGCATTGAGTGAGTGAGCAACTGATTGCACCCAGTCAAGCGCAGTTTACTAATTTCCCTTCTCTACCACCTGCTAAACTTAACAATTAAATCAGTCTGAGTAAGACTTTTTGCTGCCTTTAATTTAGAGGACTAAATTCATACTACACTTTAAGTTGAAGAACATTTGTGCTCACGTGTCTGGACAAAAGCTTCAGCATCAATGCCTGTGTTTTCGTAGCATTCACCAGAAGACGTGCTGTCCGAATCACTTGCCTCCACTGGTTACACACAGTACAAAATGAATACATTTAAATTAAATTTGATGTTAAAGTTTAAGCTTTTTGGACATAATACTGATGTGTTCATTGATTGGTCAGAAACTGAATTCAAACCCTCAGTTTCTTCCACTATTTTGTATTTAAACTTTTGTTGTTTAAATCAAATCAAATTTGCCCCTTACATATATATGATCAAACTAGTGTAGTTTCACCAATTTTACAGAAGCAATGTGCTTAATGTATCACAGAGTGACAAAAGTAATTCTTATGTTATATATGTCCATGTTAATTGGTTTATGCATCAATTTGAACATAACCAATCAGGCTGTAACCAATAAGTTCTGCTACAATACGAGGATCATCACTGACACGAAATAACCTTTTTTCTCAGTTTTCTCAGTGACCAATAGAAATATTTTTACATTGGCTTCCATTGAGATTTCAGACGACAATATGAACACAAACAGTTTCATATTAAATAGGCAGGTTATGCAGACTTGCATTGAGAAATAATGCTTAGACACTGAATTCACTTGTTTACTGTAGACCAGCATAAAAATGCATTACCACCAAAAGAAAACTTGGGTTCACTTGGAAGCGAACCAAACACTACCATTTATGGCCAACAGTGTTCCTGTTGTTTAATGCTCACTTGAACACATGTAGAGTGTCAAAATGGACCACACTAAAGAAACAAGTTTGTTCTGCACCAAACAAGGTATTGTAGCACCCTAAATGGGACCCAAACAAACAGTTTGTTACTTTATAAAGGACAGACACCGGTTGGGAATTGTAATGTCATATAAATTACAGCTCTTATTAGCACATAAAAGCATACAAACATCTAAAGAGGACATCAGAGACATAAACATGAAAAATACAGGTTATGGACCCTTTAAGTAAGAAAATGGACACATTTAACTTACCGTTTCCTTTAGCTGATTGATATGTGTTGAGCAGTGGTGGCATCTGCAGTGAGTGCTCAGGGTATAGCTGATGACCAGCTTCAACATATATAAAGATAATATGAAAATCAAATCTTCATTTCAAATATTATATGGGTTGTTAGTGTCAAGTTGGTTATTTGAAAGACCTGGATTCAAAGGTATTTCCTCGGTTGGATTTTGGTAACATTCTCCTGAAGATGTGCTGTCTAAATCAAGGACATCACCTGTTAAACACAGTGAAAAGGGTCCTCAGTGTATTGATCTCTCCCGAGAATGAACTTTGTTATGATTTTATACATATGGACATATGGAGTGATTTACAGCTTGTGCTTTTCAGAGTCTCTTCCCTCATACAGATTTGTTCTTGTGTTTGACTGCACTCACCAACCCCAGGTGTATCATCTAAGGCAAGAAGGTAAACTTTTTGTCAGCATGTCTAACAATAAACTAGTTATCACCTAATTGCTCAATGTGAACATTTAATGGTATGACAAATATGCAACACTTGTGAAGCTGAATGGTTCCATTTTTTGTTTGCTTGTTAAGAACTTACTCTGCATGTTATTCACATCATCTGGCAACTGGCCACTGAAGTTATAGAAATGTTCATAATTGGAACCACTTGAGGTTTCAGAGGAGTTATCATTCAACGAGGGTCTCCTGACTTGAGAGTCACCTGTGGAAAGGAATTGTGTGCAGAGGGAAGAGTTAAGTCTCCATTCTATAAATACTGGTCACAGTGTCAACCTTATCTCTAAATATCTATAGGGGCTCCCCTAAGCAGCTGGCTGAGTATCTGAACTAGCAAACCTGAATGAATACCCATTCATTTATAGCAGTGGAATACTATAAATACCATTCCAAACATGTTGGGTATTAAGAATTAGTCATTAATTTTTTGTTTTTACAATTAAATAATGACTGGCTTCTGAGTACACACCATGCTGCATGTCTACACTTGATGAGTACCTTGATTCGGGGAGCTTAGTTCAAGAATGGTTTTTCATTTCAAGAGTACAACCAAGTAAGAGTACTACCAAGTACAACCAATCAACTAAGTTTATTAAAGTGCAAATTTTGTGAAACAGATTTTATCCTCAGTATTTAAAATTAAGTTTGTAGTATGTTCAAGTTTAAGTGTCTGAACAGTATGTTTGAACAGAACGCTGACATGTTAATTGACTATCAAACGATTGCTTAGTTGCTGAACAGTTGTGCACTGCACTGTTGTGCAGCTGGAAGAGTCATCAGTATGAACCTGTGACCTAACTGCAGAAGTCAACATCTGAAATATCTAAGCATTTTGTTCTGGACTAATGAAGTAAATTCATTTTTAAAAAAAGTTTTTTTGCCCCCAATCACCAAAGGCATGTTTAGAAAAAAAGGAGTAGAATTTGACTAAAAGAACATTTGATAAATGTTTCAGCAAATTCTGAAAGTGAATAGGATGCCATCTTTCAGGAACCTGATGCTGAAAAGAGGCTATTTTCTGCAACGATACACCATACTGGGACAATGTTCCAAAACACATCTCAAAATCTACTTTGAAATACTTCAAGAAAAACAAGCTTTAGCTTTTGGAAAGGCTATGACCCAAACACCACTTAAAATCCTAACCATACTGTGCAGAACAGCCTAAGAATATTGTTCTGCAAAGAAATGAGAAAATTCCCTGAACAAGAACAATGGTAACTGGTAATATTTTCAAAAGTACTTTTTTAACATATACATATACATGTATGTATGTAGTTAAACGGTTCATTGGAGAGGTTGTGTTCGCTTCATTTCAATTAGAAAAGAACAAAATATGCAATGTGGTCACAGGTCCCACAGAAGCATAACAGAAGTTAGTTTCAGTTGTCACATTTTTAGGTGTCTTAGAACAGGGTAAAGTGTCACAATTATTATTTAATTCATGTAATTCAGGCTTCAGCAAATGTATTCATGTTTTCAGCAAAGAGAGGTTAGATTGAAGAATGCAATAATAATCTAATTCAGGTCATTAACATCAGTACTAAAAATGACAAAAAATCACTATAATAATCCATGTATTTTTATTATCACTGCTCAAAACAAAAAGAATGCATGATTAACAATGTAATGAAACATTAGAAGGCTGTAATATTTATGATACAGCTCCTGTTCATTTACAAATAGAGTGGTTCCAGTTGGCTACTACACATCCTAGGACATAAATTCATGCACTGATATGATACAAGAGGACTTACCATTCTCAGATGTTTGTACAGTGACAGCAAGGAGGCTGTTCATGTTCCTATCTTCTCCCATGTTAGAGTCACCATGTCTTTGGTGAATTGTGCAAGCTGTAAACACAGAAACTGACAAAAAATATCATTTAAAATGTACTCAATTCACTACATTATTTTGAAGAATTTTATGCATGAATGCAATGTGCAAGTCCTGTGCAATGGGTAGTCAGTATAACACAAGATAATAAGGACAGGTTAGATGTGTTCCAAACACATGAACAAGGCTGTAGATGGTTCTAAAATAATCAAGGAATGTGTTAATATGGAACATATTATATATGTTATAACATATATTATATGTATATAATATGGAAGCATATAGAAAATCAAATATATCCAGAATTCAGTTCATTTTGAATAAATAAATCCTAAATCAAAAATTACTTTATATTATGAATATTCCTGGATATTAGTTAATTTTTTTTTACAGATATATGTAGTTGTTGTAGAGAGAGTGGCTAAAATATAGAACAGAAGTTAAAATATTCTTAATTTTAATGTACATAATGTAAGCCTAGTGTACATAAAAGAAACATGGAAATCTGGGGTTTTGATACATCCATGATGATATTTGAATATAAACTTATGTTCAAGATATAAAATATTTCATGAAGTAAACAAACTAAGAAGAACAAACTGAGGCCTACACAGCATATGGACTAGTTAAACGAATACATAAAAATATACATTAGTGAGTATAAAAAAACAACGAACTTAACAAACGTAATAAACAATGAATAAAACATCAATAATACTTTATGAGTCTTCAGAACTGAAAACACATTTTACTAAAACATTCACTTAAATTACAAATTATGTAGAAACACAAAGATTAAATGTAGATATATTTCTTTTTTTCCCAAAGGGGAAACAATTTGTGCTTTTAGAATAATGGCTCAATTTAAATACATCAAATTGTGCATAACAACCTTTCAGGACATTACTCTACTACTCATTTCTGAAGTATTTCAGTATATATGTCATGCAGTTCATCCTTAATTTCCCTGAGGGAACCGTCCCAAGGGGTCAATAAAGTTCTATCCTATCCTACAAAATATAGTGTTATGACATTCTGTTAAATAAATTAAGGGCAGTTGTGAGTATGGTTGTACTTGCCATTTCTTCTTTTGTAGTGTTTGCAAAGAGCAGTGTTTGATAACAACACTAAGAGCAGAGCTACAGACAGAGTAATGCAGCCCCACACTGGTGCGGACAGGCTGCTGCTGCTGCCCCAGGTCTTAGTCTCTGTTACAGGCACTGAAGAGAAACACAATGATGTGTTGATCAGATCAGACCAAATCCAAACGGAGACAGCAATGTACATTTCACAATCCGCAGAGTCTTTTCAGAGTCACTGCTAAATGAAAAAGTTAGTGTTTCAATGTCGTTCAAGGAGATCACCTGTGGTCCAGTTGGTTACATTTGGTTCAGTTGTGTTTATTGGGGGAAGTGTCATGGTTAAGTTTCCTGTTTGAGAGAAAATGTTTATAATTAGATTTAACAGTTGTATCCAAGCACAGATAACCACAGTATTTTTTGATGTAATGAGAGAGTGTGACAGAGTGTGAGAGAAATCCTGATTTGTCTGTCTCATTAAACATACTAGCTTTCTCTGTGGGAGGGGTTTCTGTTTGGTCTGTCTTTATGCTCAGTAGACCTATCAGTGTTTTCTGTGGTTGGGATTTACTTCTGAAATGGTCAGATTTTGTGTTCATTAGACTTGCCATCTCTCTCTGTAGGTGGGATTTACACTTAACCTCACTCTTCCATTGTCAGTTCAGTTCTGCAGCTCCATGATAGGAGTGAACAGAACAGAGAAAATAAACACACTACTCCTGCATATAGTGTCAGCATAATGACAGTGTTGATGACATTTCTAATGACAAATGATATGTAAGTTTAAAAGAAAGTATTTCACAGGAAAATAATTTTATATATAGTCCTATTCTGCTGTGCTTATTGCTTACTCTTGTGTCTACAATGTGTACCGTACCTGAACACACCACTCCAGCATCCTCTTTATGGCCACAGTAGTTACTGTTTTCATGCTCTTGAGTGCGGCACTGCCAGAGGTTGCTCTCTGATCCGGAGCAGTTGAGTTTGCTGATGTGGATGGGCCCTTTTCCTGGGCCAAAAACATGCCCCTCAGTCATCAAATGTAGAGCAGTGCCACAGCCAAGCTGGGCACACACTACATTTGCACCTTTGAAGTCCCATTCATCATCACATACTGTGCCCCATTTTCCATTGTATATCAACTCTACTCGTCCTTCACAGCGGGTATGATCAGGACCTAGGCGGACAGCCTGGTGCTCTGAGGGACAGACAGACACAATCAGATCATTTGGGTTCAAACCTGATACAATAATGAAGACAGGACAGTTCTTAGAATACAAAAAAAAAATTGTAAATTGTTTTTATTGTTGCTTATGAAATCTAATTTCCCCTCTCCATTTTAATTAATTCTTCTACTTTATTCTATCTATTAACTAATTTGCTACTTTTATATTCAGTCACTCAGTCTTTTGTTTCCCTCTTAGTCTAGATTTAGGTTAAATGGTTGATTCTGCCGTAAAGATACTCATATATAACATTTACAACTCTCAAAACTAAAACACCTGACTACAGTGCAGTGATAGCAAAATTTGGAAGATTATGGTTGGTGAAATAGTGCAGTAAACCTTGTCACTGAGTGTCCACCGTTGACCTATTCATGCTGCTTCCATAAATGCATTTTCCTGTGTTACATAATGTAACATTATATGCAGTGGAAGCAGTAGAAGCCAGCAGGAGTTCCCTGTTGACCTGCGGCTGCTGGATGACTCACCACACATGATCTCCATCACTTGGGAGCAAATGTCTGGTGCTGTTGTGCAGTTGTGCAGAGTGGAGTTTCTGATGATGCAGTCAGTCAGGCAGGAGTTAACTGGTGCAGTTCCATTTTCACTAAACTTCAAGACTCCTCCACAGCCCAAGTTTGTACAGATTTGCTGGGCCAGGTCTTTCATTTCATTTAGGCTCTGAGGTTTCAGGGTGACACCCACCCATTTGCCACTTTGAAGAGTCCCCAGAGCTCCAGAGCAAGTCTGGGAAAGCTTGAGTGGATGAAGACCACCTTCAGTGCATAAAGAGAGAGAGTTTGTTTAAATGTACTGTGGCCTGAAGTAAATTTCACTGGTATGTTAGCAGAGACTTTGTTTTCACACTGATCTTCAGATATGTAGACTCTTTATGTCATCTTTAAGAAATCAAAGGGAAAATCAAAGGGTTTCTGATATTGTCCAAAAGATAATTCACCAGAGAAAGACAGAGTAAACATATTCTGTCCACCTCAAGTATTCAAAACTACTTTTAAAAATACCTAATTATCAAAAATAAAGGTACGTATTATTCAGGCATTTCGGATATTGTAGTGAGCTCATGCACACATGAAAAATATAAATTATTGAAAAGATTTCTTGTTTAAGAAAAATATGTAATATCAGTATTTTGGTGTAAATCACTATGGTTTCTGTTAATCCTGTATGTTACAGATACTACTGAAAAATCAGTATTTAGGGGCAGTGGTTTAGAAAAAGTAAGTGTATCATATATTGTTTTCAAACAGAAGTAGCTAGTGAAAATGGTTATTTGAAATGTAGTAAAATATGAAATACACTATAAAAGCACAGATATGTAAAACACAGACTTAGCAGTAAGGTACATGTGCACAGTAAGTTTACTTGATGAAATAGCCAAGGAGTGTGGCTACAAGGTAGTAAAAGTTCAGAACTGATTATCAGAGTATATGTCATAGTATCTGCTGAAATTCTGAATTATTCAGTTTAAGTGTTTTATGATACAATAAAAGGTTCATATGATAGAGTTAACCTCTATGTCAAGTTGCAAGAGTAAACTGCAGCACAGCCACATCCCGTGAGTCACTTCCTGTGGAAATGTCAAACTGTGGCATGGAGGACACTGGGGAAGACTTTCTGGTTGTTTTTTTTTTTTTTTGTCATTGTTTGTTTGTTTACAGCAACTAAACAACAATTGGTTTTATTTCACAGTTAATGAAATTCACCAGAGGTTTCAGTTTGGTGTTTATGGAATATCACATTGAGGAATAGAAAATAAGGGTATCAGAAAGTTTTAAATTGGTGAACCAAGTAACTTGGCTTCAAAAACAAGGTGTAAGACACACAGTAACTCACACAGTGTTAACTCAAACTTTGACATTCAGTGAACTCAAAGTATGAAGAGACTGAAAAACAACACTGCCTTAGCAATGCTGTAGAACGATCACTTCTGCTCCTCTAAAGAACTTGAGAGAATGGGTCATCATCAAATGGTTCTTAAAGAAGGAGTGAAGAACACAAAGCTTCTATATCAATTCAAGTTTTTTTGAAACCATTGGCTGAATGTGTTCTTCAATCAAATTGGAAATCAAGCAACAGCAGTCTGTCTAATGAATGCTCTGAATTACAAGAGTGAGAGTAAAAAACTTTTTGTGTGTGATTTACATGATCTTGAGCTTTGGAAAGGCACAATAAAATATGAAATTCATTCATTATTATTTTTATTATTATGAAAACAGTCCTCACAGAGGCCCCTTTTCATCATTTTATCGAACCTTATTGTTTCTGGGTGGTCTTGTATTTTGAGACTTGTGGTTTCAGAGTGGTATTGGCCTGATATGGCTGAGGTTTGCTTACAATGTACATTAGAACATGATGGCAGTGGCGATAAAGGTTTTGAGTAATGCAAACAAAATAGCAATTAAATACACTCACTCTGATCCTCGTAATTCTCATCATGAGAAGAAACGGCTGTGCCTTGGAGTCCTAAAGACAAAAAGAATACATAAAAGAACTTTAGACAAATTTTGGGCTGCATGAACAAATCTTTGCATCATTTTTATAGTGCTACAGTTCCAGCAGTGCACTCTGACATTTCTCTCAGCGTGCAGGCTCCTTAGCACAATGGAAAAAGAATGCTTTGATACTAATCATTCTCCATACTACCACAAAACAAACTCAAAAACAAAAAGAGTTTAAATGCAGATAAAATGGCATTAAATAATCACAGTGTGTGAAAGGAGATGAGATAGTTTTAGTTTTTAAAGTTTTTATAGTATTGGTCATTTGACTGCTTGTATACTTTTAATACACTTGGCAACTGAATTGCATCCTCAGATGTTTTGTTTAAAGATTAATGGAATATAAGGAATATCATCTTTACCAATATAAAATAGGAACTGTAAAATTGTTTTATTCAGGAAACTAAATTTGGCTGCCATACAATATTAACAGAGGGTAATGAGCACAACCATGGTTCAGTTAAACCGCCCTTTGACATTCAATGAACTCCGGTTAACATTCTCAAATTGTCTTTCAAAGAAACACTAAATCAACATAAAATTGAATTCATATATAATATTAATTTATATAGATAAGTATTAAACGCTAATGGAAAATGAATACTTTGTAAAACATTCACTTGGGCAATTTGTTTGTTTTACTTATATGTGCAATAACTCTGGTACATGTACATATTTATTTATTGTAATAACCACTGGCCTTTTGCCAATAATAACCATTGGTATTGTAACATGTATATATGTCCAAAGAGTTTATTCTATTAATTCAAAGCGTTTAATATGCTTATTCTTTTTATTACTCTGTTTGTTATTTTTATTTTAATTCTTATTTTTATCTTTATATTTTTATATTTTATATAGATGGGTACAGCTGTAAGAATTAGCAATTTCCCTCTGGATTAATAAGGTAATTCTGATTCTGAAAACATTTTCAACTTCAACATAACAAACTGTAGGAAACACAAAAATAGCTTATATTGTGACAAATGCTAAATGCAGTGTTTATGAGGTCAGATCATGACAGAATTGTGGTTCATTTGACTGCCTTTATTGTTTTTTATAGACATCTAATATATCTTTATTGTATTTAACTACACTTTGCGAGCGTGATAAGTGAAGCAACTAGAAGCAACCAAAGGCAAAGAGTAGATTCCTATACCTGGGTTAAGGCCAATCGTAGGCAAAAAATAAATCTATGTGAATTTATCAACATACAACTTTCATGTTACACATAGTCTCTCACCATATTTTAACAATTTTTCTATTTAACACAATAGTTGGATTTCTACTTTCAGGTGCATTAGGATAGTTATGCTGAAGTCACAAAGTACACCCAGAATATTTCTCAGATCTTGCACTCGTTATTGATTTGTTTCATCACAGTAACAATAAGTGAAATTTAAAAAATAAATGATATTCCTTTTCATGTTTTTAACATCTCAGTCTCATATATCAAAGTAAATGTTAGCAGCTGTGTTATTAAAAAGAGTATTTTGAAATGTAGAATTAGGTTTATCTAGGTTCTAGTCAGGTTCTTAGCAATAAGGGTTTACCAATGCTCTGTATGTTTCTGATGATTGCTGTTACAAACAAAAATGTTCAGCTTGTAGATGTATGAAAAAGGCAAATAATGAAAAAGAAGTGGAGTGATTTGTGCGAGACAGTGTAAAGTTAAATGTCCATACAAGACCCATAAAAATCTGTAAAAAAAAGTGTGAAACATTACCTTTAAAGTCTGAACCAATAAATAACTGGCAAAAATGTTTGATTTGTCAAATTTGGAGTGTTCTGACCAATTATAAAATATTACTTTGGATAAATTATTGTTATTATGTTTCATATTTCATCTGGAATGCATTGCTCATACCTGAATTCTTAAGCTGGCTTTAAAGTGTTAAGAGGGAATGTTTTATCCAAAGTCAAAAATCCCACAAACTACTGTAATATCGTCAAGAATTCTTCCATTGTTTTGTGACAGTAATAATGCTCTTCTTGCCAGAATTTTAACTCTAAAACACATTATTTAAAAACTTGAATATAGAGCAGCAGCTCAATTTAATAAAAGATTAATTAGATGATGTTTGGTGAAAACTATAAACATTTGGCATCCACAACCAGAGCTTTGTAAATGGATAAGCTAACAGACTTATAGGTAAACAATGTACGCATATGCATTCTAATTTAATTTAATTTTATTTTATTTTATTTGAAAATGATAAGCATGTAAACCTTATATGTTATGCTTGGAATTCAGTTTTAAAGTTACTGATAATCTATTAAACACACACAAGGATCTTTTTAAATCAAGGAAATAGTTAAATATAAAATGACAACTTGAATGATAAAATGGACTTCTTCCTATAGGTGGAAAGACTTTATAGATGTTTCATTGTAAACCTTTTAAAAATGGTTCTGTCTATCATCAAAAAAGTTTCCGCTACCGTTATACATCAAAAAGCCCTTCATTACTAAACATCCACCTTTGCTTGTAACTGAGGCAAATATTGTTGATCTGTAAACAAAGTTTAGTTCATCCATCTACATTTTGATGCTAAATTCATTTTAATTGAATGCAATGTCCCTGTCTGCTTCCATTCCTCAGTTTAACGGGTACACACTTTGCATAATTTTATACAAGTATTAAATTGTTCATAAAGAAATACAAAAAAAATCCATATCATATCAGCCACCTTCCCAATATTGTGTAATTCCCCTTCATGCCACCAAAATATCGCTGCCCAGACTGGTCAGACTAGTCTACATTATCTTTATCAGCAGTTTGTACTACAGCAGCTTTTCTCTGGGATAAGACCACACAGACTGGCCTCCCTGTGCCACATCATTGGGTCTTGGGCATACATGACCCTGTTCCTGGCGCACTGGTTGTCTTTTATTGAAGCACTGACCATTGCATACTGAGAACATCCAACAAAGTCTGCCATTTTGGAGGTGCTCTGATTATGGGTGTTTAGCCTTCAGAGTTTGGCCCTTGTAAATGTCTTTATGCAGCATATAATATATACACTTAAAATTACCCAAGATATCCTACACCTTGAGAGGTGTTATTGTAACAATATGGTATACAAAAAGTTCCCTTCTCTTCAGTGTTATGTTTAATTGGTGTATAATAAGCCTAGAGGGTTGCAAAAATAGCATACTTACACCTTTGCAGGCTCAATGAAAGCCCCACTGTCCCACCATTCTCAAGGAATAAGTTAGCAGTATATGTACTCAAAAATCATATTTTATTTTTAAAACATTCACACAAAATGTGATGTTCAAAAAGAAAAAAAAGAGCAGACTGCTGACTGTGTGCATAAAGTACGTCCTATTTGTTAACACTGAAGCTAGATTAATCTTTGCACATGGTGCAATCACTATTTTCGCTTCATTTCTCAAAACACAAGATTGCAGTACCACCACAAAGCAAGGTTTGCAGATGGTAACGGTATACAAAGACTTGTTTTTAATGTCGTTTGAAGTTGGCTGAGCTGGTTGAAAAGTTTGATGATGGTGATAAACGTGAAGTGCAGAATGTCAAACTCTAAACATCTACAAAGCCTATGAAACTGAATAACAGCAGGGACCACTTTACCTTGAGTTGAGCACAAAGCATGGAGGAGGATGGCCATCATCATAAGCTCCATTACACAGAAGACAGATAGAAAACTCTCAGCTCACTTTAAGGAAAATGACTCTGTGAATCGTTGGCAGCAAAATGTCCTACAGCATGTTCATACGTACTTTATCACAAATAGTACTGGCTGCAAATGTGTGACCCAGCAGCTCCAACCTGCATCTGCACACTTGCAGAATGTGGTTTCCACTACAATAGTGAGAGGAAGACCATGCTTCATACACACACACACACACACACACACACACACACACACACACACACACACACACACTCTATTTGCCTTCTGCATGGGTCAACAAGAGGATGTCGACAAGCCAATGTTAAAAAGCTTAGCTGATAATGGCTTGACTTTATAAGAAAAAAAAAACAAACAGTATGAAGAATCTGGAAAGCTCACACGTTTTCACCAACAGGTCAGTGATGATAAAACTTGCAGAACATTACAATTATAATGCAGTTAAATAAGATTATTATAAATATAAAAAGTATTATGAGATCAGTAGAATTATGAGATAGCATTACGAGGAAGTCTGAATTAAGAGGTAATATGATGAGATCATTATGAATTTATTCTGGAATAACTGGAAATTCTGGAATAGTATTATGAATATAACTGAGGTCCCTATAATTATACAGTACTTATAATTATGGGATAGAATTATAAGGTCACTAGAACTATTTGGGAGTTAAATGATGTCATAGTATTATGAGGTCATTAATAATAATAATAATAATAATAATAATAATAATAATAATAATAATAATACATTTTAT
This sequence comes from Acestrorhynchus altus, assembly GCA_034509495.1. Taxonomy (NCBI): domain Eukaryota; kingdom Metazoa; phylum Chordata; class Actinopteri; order Characiformes; family Acestrorhynchidae; genus Acestrorhynchus; species Acestrorhynchus altus. Next base: position 10,877,397 of record CM067507.1, on the reverse strand, counting down.
TTATAAGCACCTTTCTCGACACTGAAGGACACTTTACAAAATACACAACAAAATATGGAATTAAAAGTAGTAAAAATTATGGAATATGTCTATGATGTCACTAGAATTATTTTGTTATATTATATTATCCCATATTATGGGATAGATCAATGAGGTCACTATAATCATAAAGTAATTATAAATTAGGGAGAGCTCTATGAGGTCACTAGAATTATGCAGTTGTTATAAGTTACGAGATTGCTAACAAGGCAGAAATTTATGAGATTTCTAAAGCTGTAATATGAGGTGGCAAGAAATATAAAGGAACAATAAGAAGATATCAGAATTATTAGATAACTGACACAACTAGACTTCAAACAGTGCTGACTAGTCTAGATCTCTCTGAATTACAGAGTAGCTTGTGAGAAGTACTGTAAAGCGAGTAAAAGACTTTTTGCTCAAAATGGTTCTGAGGTTCAGCTCTGAGGCAGAACAAACACAATCCGTTTAGAGAAGAAACAGTTAAAATACATGTGTATCTGCACCACAATGTGGGAAATTTGGTTTGAGATCTTGTTTTTGGATGTTAAGAAAGTATTTTATATGGTGTTGGTTTCTCATGCAAAACTACATGGAAAATTAACCAGCTACCTTCTAAAGTAGTAGCTTTAATGTGCAGACAAACTGTCAAGAATGCTGAATTAGCTACTGAACAGGAGCATTTTTGGCATTAACGCTGCGAGTACATGATGGAATTGAAAACGTGCTTCTTAGTAGATTTGCATATTTCTACACCTCAATCACCACTGGTCACATTTTAAACCTGTTACTCTAGTGTATCACAAACATGTTCTTCGTTCATGGCCTCAACCGCTACCTGACTGGTTTTGCAGGCAGGTTCCTCACTTCAGAGTGAGTACTGATTCTGTGACATATGTCTGGGAAAACATGGTATATCAGAGTGTGTGTGTGTGTGTGTGTGTGTGTGTGTGTGTGTGTGTGTGTGTGTGCGTGTGTGTGTGTGTGTGTGAAATATCCCTGCTTATTAACATTTCCCAACAGCTGCTTGATAACGTATAAAATATTACTTAAGTCATAAGTCCAACCGTTCTCACATTTTAATGGAAGACTATATGAGAAGAACATATTATATATGTATTATATAAGTAATAGAGGACTGGGCTTGTGTGTTGTGTGACTTGTCATGATGAGATTTAGCAGGAAGCCAGTCATAACAAGAGGTGTTGTGCTGCAATATTTCAGTTTGTTCAAACGCATGAATCTTTGTCTTTGTTTTGAGTATTCCTGTAATGAAGTGCCTGAAAGGGACTTCATTTGGGAATTACAATTCTTAGTGTCAGGACAGGCAGAGAGATTCAACAAATTCATAATCAAACTACACAAGTAAACACAAGTAAAGCAAAACAATATCCAGAACTCAGATTACAAACAAACTTCACAGGGAACAGTATGCACCAAAGGAGTCCTAATCAGTCTAGTCATGAGCAGCAACTGAGTTTAGCCTCAGGTGAAGGACGTGGTTTAGCCCAAGCCCAGCGCATTGGCTAAAGGCCATTACAATGCCTGCATGCAGGTATTTAATTTCATTTTTCAGTGATTTGTTTTATTTGACAGGGACAGACAGTGTTTATTAATCGGACAAATTACTGTAAATACTGTACTGTAAAAATGTAAAGGCACACTAAGTTAAAATGATACTTTGTCAGATTACAGAGTGTTTTTGAGTTATGTCAACTTACTTCAGTCATATAAATGTATCCACCATACAGCTCTGATATGTGTGCCTGCTGTAATTCTGCCAGGGCTGACCCGACTCATGTCCTGGACACACTCAAGATTAGCTGAGGTTTGGTCCACATATTCAAAACCTTGTCAGAGGCTTTGATGTTGAAATTGAGCCAAACTGGGAGATTTGTATTACAGGAAGTTGTTCTTCAAATAATAAAATGAGTTGCTGTTAGCAAATTGTCTAGTATGTAGAAGGATATTACATTATTATAATACACATAACATGGGAAGCCATATAATCTTAATTTGATCATTGGCATCAAAGAAAGTACTCATCATTTAATAGGCCTAACTTTAATGTTTTTAGTGAACTGTATATGATCCTGTATATGATTCCCAAAAGATAAACTAGTGAGTGAAAATAGACATGCAGGTATCTGTCTGGACATGTGTAGCTCATGTGTTAGTCAGATCACAGAGATGCCAGACGTCTTGCTCTATTGACTGCAGTTCTCTGCCTGACCACTGGAGGTCCAACTCACCAAATACTGTTTGTGTTGCAATGTAAAACTAACACAATTTTATGTGATCACCCTCATCAGCCACCCTATTTAAACTCATATCAAACGCCTACTCTTCCTGAAATAGGAGATTTATGTGAACTTCTTGGACCTGAATCTCAGATCACAGTGGGCTTCATATTAGTTCTCAGAAAACTCACTTGTTCAGTTTAGCTTTTGTAAATGAATGTTTCAGCATAGTCAAACTCTGTCGATCCAGGGGTTCGTGCACATGGGGATTTATGGTAAACTTGGATGTTGGTGCTGCCGTCTGATTCATTCACGTGATCACTCAGGTTTGTGATGGTGGAGCAGTTGGACGCCAGTGTTTCAGGATGCACCCGTGTTTAGGTTACCTTCTAGTTCTCTCCTTTTAATTAAAAAAGTCAATGATGACCCACCAGCCCTGGCTGATGAAATGCTAACCTTGAGCTCCCCTGCCCCATCCAAGAAGAACTCTGCTTCACATTGGCTGCACACATTCTGGCAACCGGACCTGGACTAGTTGCCCACCTTCCATTAAAAATGATGTAGAAATTTACACAGACCTTAATTAGCTGCTACTGTTTTTATTATGTCCACTATCAATCTGTCATTACTTCAATACTCCTGAGTATTACAGCAGACATGTGGGGGTCCACTGTCCCCTAACTTTGCATAAGTAGTTGATCATTGGAGGATGGGTCCACCTATGTGAGCCTCTTTTCTCCAGAGGTTTCTTCCTCCAGCTTCCACAAGCTCAGATAATGCAGTTGTTTATCTACTGCAGAAGGCACCCTCTCATCTGGATCAGAACACCACCACAGTGAGAACCACTTTCTTTGAAATCTCAAGTGCATTTAACACCATCCAACCTCTCATGTTTGAACAGAAGATGAATAATGATAGTCTGGGTCCTGTCTCAAAAACACCAGTAGGTGCAGATGGAAAACAGACAGGTCTTCTGGTCTGCAGCACTGGGGCATCTCAGGGAACTGTCCTCTCTCCCTTACTCTTCACCCTGTACACCACGAACATCCAGTACAGGTCAGACCTCTGCCATCCTCAGAAATTTTCTGATGACTCTGCGATGGCAAAATGCATCAGGGGTAGAAAGGAAAGTCAAAACAGAGACCTGGTGAACAGCTTTGTGGTGTGGTGTGCGATGAACCATCTGCCCCTTAATGTGACCAAGACCAAGGAGATTCTCACTGGAGAACAAACTGACCGCTGTCCTGGACGACACATCACATTTCTCCATCACTTACTGCTTAGACAGTGGAGCACTTTCAACAACAGACTGTTTCAACTCTGCGGTAGGAAGGCACAGTACAGGATGTCATTTTTACCAGCAGCGATCACAATGTACAACTCCTCTTTTCACTGTTTCAGGACATTATTGTACACTGAACCACTATCAGGACAGGCTCACTGAATATTGCTGTACATTATCTATCCTTACAATTTGCTCACCGAAAGGCTGGATATTACTACTCTTCTGGTTTCCTTTTGCACAACCAAAATTCACATGTTCTATTCATATCTTTTTGCACAGACACTATATATGTACACAACAGGACAGGCTCACTGAGCCTTCATTTGTTCTGTATTGTTACCTGCATAATGTTCATGTAATTTCATATTTAATATACATATATAATATACATGCTTTCATATTCATAATGGCACATTGTTTGCTCTGTAGCTCAGTAGTATTAGTTTTCAGCTGTATTAATTTATGTTTCTTAAAAAGGCTTGAGTATTGTGCACTTTCCACTCTTGTTAATTGTTTTGCTGCAATGTGTCACTTTCTGGGATTAATTAAATGGTAGATCTACATATCTCTCATACACACACGTATATATTCATACACATTATGTATACATAGATGGTTATTAACCATTTTCTTTGCATTTTTGAGCACATATTTGCCCTCCCCTTGTCCTCTTAATACATCCCCATAAACAGATCAATTTCTACAAGTCTACAGTCACAATTATTCATATAACTCCAAGAGAATTGTCATTTCACAAATCTCCATTCCTCAGAGTAAATAATTATCAGTCATTATCAATTATCAGAAATGGGAATTAATTCCTGTACGACCGGAGCAGGAGCTTGGTTCGCACTGCCGGCAGTAAATCGGGCCTGTTCCCAGTGCATGTCAGACTCCGGCAGGGCTGCTCTTTTGTCACTGGTTCTGTTCATAATCTTTATGGACAGAAATTCTAGGCGCAGCCAGAGGGAGTCCGATTTGGGAACCACAGGATATCTTCTCTACTTTTTGCGGATGATGTCCTGTTGGCGTCTTTGAGCCAGGACCCTCAGAAGGCACTGGAGCGGTTCGTAGCCGAGTGTGAAGCAGCTGGGATAAGAATGAGCACCTCCAAATCTGAGGCCATGGTTCTCGACCAGAAGAGGGTGGCTTGCCCTCTCCAGATCGGTGGCGCTGTCCTGCCCCAAGTAGAGGAGTTGAAGTATCTTGGGGTCTTGTTCAAGAGTAGGGGTGAGAGGGAGCGTGAGATTGAAAGGCAGATTGGTGCTGCCACCACAGTCATGCGGTCAGTGTGTATCTGACTGTCATGGTGAAGAAGGAGCTGAGCCGAAAGGTGAAGCTCTCGATTTAGCGGTCAATCTGCGTTCCTACCTTCACCTATGGTCATGAGCTGTGGGTAATGACCGAAAGGACAAGTTCGTGGATACAAGCAGCTGAAATTAGTTTCCTCCTTAGGGTGGCCGGGTGCTCCCTTAGAGATAAGTCACCCAGGAGCAGCTTGGAGTAGAGCCGCTGCTCCTCTACATCGAGAGGAACCAGTTGAGGTGGCTCGGGGCAGCTTTTTCGGATGCCCCCTGACTGTGTTCCAGGCACGGTCAAATTTGATGCCTGAAATTTGAAATGCTGATGGTCAATAGCTTATACACAATATTGACAAAAGATTTTGGACACACAATCACTATTTCTAACAAAATCAAGGGTATTAATAGGAGTGTCCACTGTCCAGGAAATATTTTCTACAAGATGTTGAAGCATTGCTGTAAGGATTTAATTTCATTCAGCTACAAGAGTGTTTGTGAAATCACAATGATGGATGATCACTGCTTCACTTCATCCCCATCTTCCCAAATCAAATGTATTCACGAAATGTCCTAAAAAGAGAGATACAGATGATTTTATTATATCTGTATTATTCTGTAATATTTTAAATATGGTTCTGCTTGTTTAGTGACTAACGATCAAAAACAACCAAGAGGGTCAGAGAGTTAAACAAGCATTTTGAACAACAGAGCTGCAGAGACAGTAATGAACCTGATCTCAACATTATAAAATATCTTAAGATTGTCAAAATATAGCATATCAAACTCAGAAAAACTCCCAAGGGTGTAAAAATACATCTGTCTTTTCACACTAAAGATTCTTCTCTGCAGCTGTTAGAATTTGGGAGCCAAAGAACTGGGTTGGCTAAGGAAGGGAACCTAAAGTTCCACAGACTGCACTCATATATGGATGAGAAAAGCTGGAGGATACTGACACTGCAGACAAGTCAAAGGGTCAGTCAAAGTGTTGGCTTCCATCATCAGAGGATTCTGTGAATGAACCAGTCATTAAACCAATCAAATAAATTAATTACACAATAATGTGACATTAAGTAATTCTTCATTTAATTACCCCATACATTGCAAAATACCAACTGAAACAGAAACATTCAAATCAGCTAAATAATGGACTAAAGCACAACAGACTGAGGTTTCTTTTACTTCTCTTGAAGTGTAGTCATCCCTGTGGGTAAACAGAAGATGATTATGAGTACAATAAATCATTCTTGATAATAGCAGTAACATAACATTAAACAAACTGGTAGTATATAATGCTGTAATGCTTCTTGTTTACAATATACTAATCAACATGCTATTATTTCACTAGTGGCCTTCTCTCCATCAGCTGGACCCCCAAAAGAAGCTAATCTACTACAATCTCTTTACTTTGCTAACAGCAATTCATACTGAGAGGATGCAATGAGAGGACAGCAACATTTTCTGTTAAGACTCAGGAATTATTACAGTATTTCTGTTACAGTGTTAAAAATATGCCATCACTTTCAGCTTCTGTGGCCAGTGGGGGGGGGTTCAGCTCGTTTCATTTTCAGGCAAAATAACAGGGTGGTAAATTGGCTTCTTTAACAATGTGAACATTTTGCCTCAAATTCACTACAGTTATGCTAAGAACCTTGTGACATAGGCTATTAGGAGATTAAGATTTGAAACAAGCAAAATGGTCAATTATTATGACTATTGTTTGCAGTTTAGAAACAGCAGGCAATATAAGCAGTTGGTCACCTAATGAGGGTTGAAATCTTCATGCCACCCCAACTACGTTCACCATATATCTGGGAGCGCAAATGCACCAGACAATTTTGGCAAAGCACACTGTGGAGCCATTTAGGCAAGCTTTGGATTAGTGTTTCAGAATGTCGAAAGCAACCTTTGAAAAAATGTGGGTCATGAATGGACCATCCATTTCCATTCGACAGCCACCTGTGATAGCTGGCAATCATTCATCCATTCTTAAAAAAGACATGAAAATTTTCATTACTGTAATTTTAGCTTTAGTAACATTGCAACTTTTACACCTTATTTTAACGTCTTATTTTGATTGTATTCAACAAGTGTTATGAGGTGGTGACCATTCAACAATCCTCTCTTCACTCTCATCTCCCCAACTCTCCAATTCATTCCAAAAGTATTGGATGGAGCGCCATCCTTTGAGAGAACACACTTCCATTGCTCTACAGCACATGGTCCTTGAGTGCGAGCATCCTACTCTAACAGACCTACTAAACCCATCAATTATCAGGTGTGCTTGAGCAGGAGGAGCACAAAGGAGTGGTGTTCCCTTCCCCTGGTACAGAAGGTAATAAAAGGCAATACTAAAAGTAGGCATGACATGTTTTGGACAGCAGGGGGCAGCCTTAGCTGTAACAGCTACTGTAACAGCCATATTAGAAAATGCACAAAAGATTGCCATCACCTATTTATCATATTAATGAACATGTCTTGTAATAACTTTGTGATGTCAACCAATAATCACCAATATGACAGATCCTTTCAATCACTTTATTTTTTTTTTCTTTCATCACTTCTTGCTGACTTTTCCAAGACTACAAAAAGTACACTTTTTGTCAAAAAAGGACATTTTTTGTTTATCAGACTGTATTCAACTACAGAAATATGACTATAAAACAGCTGATCAATTATAGAAAGTTTTGGAGATTATTTAAATAATATCAACAGAAGAAATATCTAAATTCATTAATTAGAAGAGTTCACTTTGAAACATTTATTACAAGCAGTAACTTATTAGCCTGATGGGCTCTATGCCAGTAGCACTAAAATACCACCAAGACTGCAGTGGCATCAACCCAAGTCCTGAACTACAACTAGAAAGATCTACCTTCGAAGCTACTCAACATACTATTACTAGAATTATAAATGAAGTGCTCTATTACATGCATTTTTAAGAGTTGTTTTACTCATTTGAATATATTTGAAGTTAAAATGTTACTTACATTTATCTGCTTTCTTTAGTTACATTTTAAAATAATGTAACTGAATAATAATATAGTCTGGTTGAAGCACACAAATGTTTAAAGGGTAATCAGTGTCCAGAAAAAATAAAAATATGCTGCTGGATATTGTTCAGACTGGGCAGCTCTAACGCAGGCTACCCCAGGCAGTAGGAACAACCTTCTGGGCGGATGTAGATTACCCACCTCCAAACACATCCAATCAAAAGCATCTTGCATGACTTAGTCTTTTTACTAAATATTTTTTTACTTTTGAGTGATAATTTAAATGAGTATTGTTAAAATAAGGTCAGTAGCACTGATCCTGCCAAGACTGCAAGGAGCATAACAGTCAGTCAGTGAATTTTTTTCCCCCTATAATACCTCTATTGTTCCAAACTGTTATAAATTTCACACGCCTTAACAACGAGCACCCCATACTGGTGAGGATTGCACCAGTCTTGAGTTCCGGTTCTTTCCAATCTGCTGACACCATGCTTCACCATGTCCAAGCAGAACACTGACACTCCCACATTCCATACAACTGTGGAGTTAGCACCAACTCTTAATCTGGTGCTGAAGTAGGACCACACAAACTATTCCTTAAACCTGCACCTAGTTTATAAAACGTGGACCTTAGAATAACAGGAACCTCCCTGGAAACTGCCGTAATCCTTTCTTGATGGGATTGGTGTCTTTACCAAGTGATAGAAAAGAAATAATGCATGTAGCTAGTATGTTGTCCTCATGTATACATGGAGCATTTTATGAATCATTTCTTTGTTCTGGTTTCAAACTCCTCCTTTTTGTGCAAGTGGCTCTAGCTGACCCATTAGTGGATTTAGGGAGAAAAAAGGAGAGAATTAAGAAACACATAATGAGCATCTAAACAAGGTTCTTCAGTTCCTAGAAGCTGATTGACAATCAAACAGCTCTCCACAGTCAGGGTCAAACCCATTAGACTAATCCTCAACCTACATTTATCTTCAGAATGAAGTGGGTGGGGATGTGGGTGGTAATCCTGAACTCCTGTATAGCATCACAGCACAGGATTAGCAGGCCAGGACAGGGATGGGGTGGTGTTTGTTTCACAAATAGACTTGAGTCGTGGATGACCGATTAACCATCATGTCTGGTTCTAGAAGCAGCTGTAGGCTAATCTGTCTGCTTTCCCTACATCCCTACATGCTCCAATAATTCAGCCATCCTGTGTAATACAAAAGACAAAACACAGTTTTTAACCAATTCATATATTTATATATATATTTTTCTTCTTCTTGAAAATTAGTATCTAACAATGATATGATTGATTACATTCCACTTTGAGCCCTTTCAACATTGTAAATGAAAGTTACAATGAAAAGACGGTGAAACAAAGAAAAAAAGGACCGAAAAAAAAAAGAAAAATCAGAAGAATCACCAGAATCAACCCCAAAATCAGGAAATCATAAGTTAATTGAAGGATCAAATCATACAAAAAGATTCATTATGTAATCACAAAGTCAAAGTTGCCCTGCACCATCCTACCCCATCTTGCTCTGGTCACTTCTTAAGTACCACACCACAAGCTGACATGTGAGAGACATGCTGGCAGAGTTAAAGTATTTAAAATGAAGTAGCCACACAGCCCATTAGAAAACATGGTTATGTCAACTGTAATGATGCATCAGATGCAGGTTGGTGTGACTTGTCAAGCAGCTCATGCCTACACAGTCCTAGACACACTGACCTGTGGTGGGGCATCCAACAGATGTGCACATCTCAGGTGTTCTGCTCAGGCTTCCTAAAAGCTTGATCAGTAAGAATTTCCTCTGTAGCTACTAGCCTGGGCACCCTCGTCTGAGCTAACAGAATGAATAAAGTGCTGGTAGCTGATCTAATGGTGTCAAGAACGAGAAATCCAGAAAGAACTGCAGGTCTACACTGATGTTCAAATAAAGAAAAGATAACTATACACAAATGTTCAACACAGGCAGGATTACACTTTTTCCTAAGTGAGAGAAAGCAATAATAAACATATGGTACTGTAGTTCCAGAAATCTACTGTTACTCAAAAGTAAAATTAGGTTACCATTACCTTCGAGATCAAGTATAGAACAGCAAACCATTTTAGCCTAAAACACCATCAGTAATACAAGCCGTAATGCAACTTTTTACTAGAAAAAAAACTTTAATTCAAGATCGCCAAAATAATACAAAAACAGTTATTCCTAGTATAAATTCTAATTTCAGATATTATATGATTAGTAGTTATAGAACAGATCTATGAAGCAATTCTGACTAGTCACAGGCCAGGATGATACACTATATGGACAAAATTATTGGGACACCTGCTCAAGACACCTGCTTAAGATTCTTCTTAAATTAACGTTTCTCCTGCTTTTGTTTAGAGTAACTGTATCTACAGAGCAATCAAATACTGTGAGTATTTGATTCCATTCAGTAACAGGAGCATTAATGATGTCAGGATGTTGGATGATCACCACCCCACCTCATCAACTCACCCATTTAGTACTAGATGGAGCACCATCTTTCCAAAAAACAGTTTCAATGCTCTACAGCTCAAATGCTGGGGGTGGGGGGGGGGGGGGGTTATACCCCTCTACCCCATGCTTGATATTAGGCATGGTTCCAGTAGGTTCATGTGCTCCAGAGAGTCTTTTGCTATTGGCAATACTTCTCTACATGGGGTAGACAAGCCTGTGTGCCAGAAATGGGTGTCAGAAAGCAACTTACAGTAGCCGAATGCATAACGTACCCACAAATATTTGGATATATAGTGTTTATCCATAACCCAATTTTGACAAGCATACGTTACCATTACTTTACACGGAATCTGACTTTTTTGCATTAGGCTAAAACAGCTTGCCATATATTCCTAAGTAACTCAGTTACAAATAACCAAGGAAAAAAAAAAAAACACATTGATCGCACTGCTCAATCTTATAAATTTCATATATATATATATATATATATATATATATATATATATAAACATAAGCATCATGAGAAAACACACAGTGTTTCAGCATTTTCCCATTGCATACTAGTTGGATGGTCTGGAACTGTCACCAGTCGATTTGATTTCCCTTTTTCATGTCAGTTCTGTAAAGGTTCCATAAATGTAAAAAATACAAACATCGAAAACCTGATCATAGATCAAGTAAGCATGTCCTTACTGAGAAATAAAGTCTCAAGTCTTACAAAAGCAGATCCATCTTACAAGTTCAACAATCCAAACGCCACACTGCATATGGAACTTTAACACAGCTTGATTGGAAAAACCCTGCAACATTAGAAATGAAACACAAATGAATTTCCAAATGTTAGTGCATTTAGTTACACGTGATTCAAATGTAAATTGAGTCAAGTTTGTGTAGAGGTCATGTCCACATAATGCTAGATTCTGTGACTTGATGGAAAATATCATGGTCAAGCCACGGCAACACAAATCCCCTCCTCAAAAAAACTGATCAAGGGAAAGACATACTTACTGACCGTGCCCATTTCTGCTGTGCAACACAAAAGCCCAGGGCCAAACCAGGGTTCCTCTCACAATAACACAATGTGGAACAAGCACAAATGTTCTCAGGGCAGCACTGCTAAACTAAAAAAAATGGAGGACTGCTCATTGGGCTACGTGGACTGTATTAAAAGAGCATTTTGCATTCTGAAACCGAGAAAGTTTTATGTAAGAAACAACCACAGATCTTTTTAATGCACCGATGTACATTAAGACATCAGTGGCTGCATCTATATTCTAACAGTTTTTTTGCAAAGATAAGTCTGACCTGACAAAGTCATTCTTCTCTAATCTGCTATTCTATAGGAATGGCTTTGATAAGTTCATTTTCTACTGGAAAATGTTTAAGAAGGCACTACGGCAATAAAGGCCTTTGTCAGAGTGTGATTTGCTGTCAACCAACTACATTCCACATTATATACATTTAAGAACTTAACTCAAAAAGCTTCTAACCGATTTGTCATTAGCAAGAACTGGAGGAATCAGCAGACCAAAGAGCTAAAGTTAAAACATACAGATTTATCAAAATATGCATACTTTTCCTGAAGGATATTTTGCAGTCAGTATACATACAGTTCGCACTAACAGCTGAACCTACTATTCCCTGCAGAAAAAGCAGTGTCGTGGCAGACACACTTGTAGATTCAATGAAATAATAATAAAAAAAAAAAAAAAGAAGTAGATGGAAGGAAAACCAAAGACATTAAAAGCAGCAAGAGTATAACAGGCTGAAATTACCAATTAAGGTTAATGCATCTCCTGTAGTGGGCTGTCATTAAGATGTGCCAAGGGCAGACACTGAACCAAACACATGTAATGAAACATGCAGTTGATTCAAGTGACCTTAAAGTAATTGAGCCTGGGAGTAATGTTTAGTCCTAGACAGGACCTCAGGATTCCTAACATTATGTTTTTATATCTTGAGAATACATTTATTCTGTTCATCAGAACTGTTGCCTAAGGAATAAAATCACAGCAGATGACCATGAAATCCTTGCTAGTTTCAAAACTTTACATGGAAAATTAGATACTAAAGCACAGGGGACCCTAAACAAAAGACTAGTAATATTCCTAAAAGAGAAAACAGGCATGTCTGCTGCCACTCAGTCACTGCTGTCATCCTCATCCTCGTCATCAGAGACGTTGTTGGTGCAGAACTTGCTGCCAGGTGGGCGGCTGTAGGAGTTTGAGCGTACCGGCAGGGTGGCCCCCGTGGAGAGCTGATCGTAGCAGAACTCGCACACACGCACTGGTTTTGATGACTGGCTGGGCAGCAGGAATTTCTTTTCTGAGCACGGCCCACACACCACAAAGCCGCACTTTCTGCAGTGATGGCGTCTGCTGACGGGGGTAAACTTCACTTTTTGGCAGCGCATGCAGACAGATGCCTCAGAGTCCGGCACCCACACGGCTGCATGCTCTCCGGTGGGCGACTTGCCGCTTTTCTCCAGCAGGTCCGACACACACTTGCTGATGTGGCTCATCCACTCAGACTTCTCCGTGGCTGTTGCAGCATACACAGCAAAGGACTTGGTGGGGGTCTTGATGAGCCAACCGTTGCGCAGGTCTCCCTCATCAGCCACTGTATCGATGGTGACGCTCTCCAACGGGATGATGTGCTGCTTATTGTACTTCTTCTTCTGGATTACGATGTTGCCGTACACCAGGATGTCATTGAAGAGGAAGAACTGCCGTGCTTTAGGCTTCTTGCGGCACAGTTTGGTAAGCACACCCTCTCCGATGAGCACACGTCCAGGGATGGCCAGTGGCTGACCGGCCGTGCCAAAGCAGCCCTCCACTACAGCAATGCGCTTGGAGTTTGCCTCGCTGTTTGCCAAGCGGTCCACCATCTTTCAGTAAACTGGAACACAGAGACACAGAACAAAAGACAAATAAGCGAAGTGATTATATTACTGGAGCACTGTTCTATCAACAAGCCTCACAAGCTGGAAAGGATTTAAAGTGCTTCCACATTTTATGTTACAGCCTTATACCAAAATGGATTCAATTCAGTTTCCCCATAACTCATGACAAAGTGAGAAGTTTGTTAAAAATACTTTGTTGAAACACCTTTGGCAGCAATTACAGCCTCAAGTCTTTTTGAGTATGAAGCAAAAAGCATAGTACACCTCTTTCAGGGAGGAATGCAGAACCTCTCAAGCTCCATGAATTGGATGGGGAGCGTCAGTGAACAGCCATTCTTAGATATCTCCAGAAAACTTCAATTGGGTTCAAGTCTGGGCTCTGGCTGGGCCACTCAAGGACATTCACAGAGTTGTCAGCTCTAGGATCAGTCCAAACTTCTTCCATTTATAGATGGAAACCACTGTGCTCATTGGAACCTGCAATGTTGCAGAAATTGTACTGTACCCTTACCCAGATCTGTGTCTCAATACAATCCTGTCTCAGATGTCTACCGACAAATTCTTAGACTTCATGGCTTTGTTTGTACTCCGACCCCGGCCTACTATAGGACCTATACACACACACACACACACACACACACACACACACACACACACACACACACACACACACACACACACACACACCACACACACACACACACACACACACACACACACACACACACACACACACACACACACACACACACACACACACACACACACACACACACACACACACCTTTCCAAATCATGTCCAGGCGTTCTCCAATCAACCTGTAGGAACATCTGAGGGATGATCAGTGGAAACAAGATGCACCGGAGCTCAATTTTGAGTGTCATAGCAAAGGCTGTTAATACTTATATACAAATGATATTTGAAACAAATGTTTCTCACAGTCATTGTGGTGCATTGTGTGTAGAATTTTGTTGTTGTTACACTGACCATCACAAAAATGAAAATTGGAGTTTTCTGTGCTCAATTCAGTTAAGCAGGACTAATTTATTTGTAAATATTTGCTGCATCATAAATATAATCATGATGGATTCATGGGTATAGACTAAGCCTAACTGTGGACCAAATTTACAAAAGCAATACAAATTTTTTAATTTATACTGATATACTGATCACTCCTTTTACTGCAAAACCCAATTCTGACATAATTCTTCAGGCTCAAACTATATATAAGCCTACATACAGATTTGGTTGCAGATTTAAATCTCAATATTCAAAAAGTATACATATGCTTAAATGCGTGGATGGGGGAACAACAAACTCAAGAATGCAAATGTGAATTTCCCTTCATGCCCACATCTCATTCTACAGTCATTCAAGTATCATAATATTAACATGGAAAGCAGGGGCAGAAAAGTATAGGTAACAGATAGACAGCCAGGACTGCCGTGCGAGAGACATTGCATAACTTGCTACCAGGCTCTTCTCCATATGATCTTTGATCCAGCAGTTATTACAATCCTTTAAACCCCTTAAAACAACAATGAAACAAAAGCAACCTGCAGAGAGAGTTCATGCTCTAAATATTAAAATCATCCATAATTAAAATACTACAGACAAAATTTCAGAACAAAGACGTACAAAGTAAGAGGGAATGTAGGGCGTATTTACAAAAATGAGTTCAAATCTAAGGTTTGATGGCTAAAATACATCAGCAGCACAGACGAGTGAAAGCTAAGAGCTTCACTCACTTCCTCTTTCGTTTTACCAGGCTCTTAACATTTAAAAAAAATGCCACCACTTGGCTTGCTTAACAACTGTGTGGACATCCACAGAATAAGCTCACCACTCTGCAACTGAGGAGCTGTGGGGGCTGTAAATGCATGTTGTGCATGCAAATGCATGCTATACACACTGACTGAGGTAGAGGCAGATGTGAAAGCTTACTGTTGATCGATCTTGAAATGCTGACCATAAAATGACCATATTGATGAATTCTTTGGACTGCAGCAGCACCTTGGATATATGTAAACAGTAGTACTTAGGAATGTATAAATTGAATACATTTATGGATATATAATGATAATGGCAGAAAAAAATAACTAATGATTGGCTTTAGACAGATATCTAATGGCGTACTTTCTGTACTCTATTTTCCCCACAATAAGTACAGTGAGGAAAAATAAGTGTTTAATACACTGCCGATTTAGCAAGTTTTCCCTTCATACAAAGAATGGATAAGTCTGTAATTTTTTATTGTAAGTACACTTCAACTGTGACAAATGGAATAAAAAAAATCCAGAAAATCACATGATTTTTAAATACTTAATTTTCATTTTATTGTATTAATTAAATATTTTAAACAATAGAAAAATAGATCTTAAATTTTATTTGGCACAGAGACCTTTGTTTGCAAATACAGAGGACAGACATTTCATGTAGTTCTTGACCAAGTTTGCACACACTGTAGCAGGGATTATGGCCCACTCCTCCATACAGATCTTGTCCAGATCTTTCAGGTTTCGGGGCTGGGTAGCCGTGAGTTTCAGCTCCCTCCAAAGACTTTCTATTGGTTTCAAGTCAAGTCTGGAGACTGGCTAGACAACTTCATTGACATGTTTTTTACACAGCCACTCCTTAGTCACCCTGGCTGTGTATTTCGGGTCATTTGTCATGCTGGAAGACCCAGCCACAACCCATCTTCAATGGTCTTACTGGGGAAAGGACGTTGTTGTCCAAAATCTTGTGACACTTGGCCCCATGGATCCTCCCTTCAGCAAGATGCACTTGTACTGTCCCCTTTGCAGAAAAACACCTCGAAAAGGTATGATGTCTCCACACCCATGCTAAAAGGTTGGGACAATGTTCTTGGTGTTATACTCAAAGTTGATACCAAAAAGGCAGTGTACTGTGTTACTAATGGCAATCTTTGAGACTGTGGTCCCAGCTCTCTTCAGGTCGTTGACAAGGTCCTCCATTGTAGTTACCAACCTTTTTCAGAATCATCCTTACCCCACACAGTGAGATCTTACATGGAGCTCGACACAGAGGAAGATTTATGGTCACCATGTGTTTCTTGCAGTTTCTAATAATTGTGCCAACAGTTGTTCCCTTCTCACCAAGCTGCTTGCCTATTGTTCTGTAGCCCATCCTAGCCTTGTGCAGGTCTACAATTTTGTCCCTGGTGTCCTTAGTTAATCATACTCCAAGCTCTCCACCATGGCCAAGACCAAACAGCTGAGTGTGTGTGGATGGGTCTTTTATACATGTAACAAGTTCAAATGTTCAAAAGGTGCAATTAATACAGGTAATGAGTAAAGAGTCTACCAACAGGTCAATAAGAGTCAAAATTCTTGCTGGTTGGTAGGTGATCAAATATTTCATGCAATAAAATGCAAATTAAATATTTAAAAATCATACAATATGATTTCCTGAAAATGTTTTTAGATTCCTTCTCTCACAGATTAAGTGTACTTATGACAAATTACAGAGCTCTCAAATATTTGATGCACGTCTTCCCGTCTACAAAGAATGATTTTCCCCAACTGTATATAATGCTAATCTATGTAACAGTAGCCCATCTAATTTTTTATGAAAATTTGTCAATATTTATCAACATCTACAGAACAGAACATATGCAATGTTCAAAGCCTGTCTCACGCTAGACACTGGCGCTGTGTCTAAGCACATTTATTTGATTACTTAATCAATGGAAAAATTTGTAGAATGTAGAATACTGAACAATTAAAACACTTCTGTGGATACTGTATCTTTAACTTGTCGTACATTCAAGCACTACAATTCCCAGAATGCCTCAACACTTTTCCTCTGGACCACAAAAGAACATCAGGATCATGTAAAGGTTTCGCAGACTAAGGAGTGGTGATGCACTGTTCTACTGTGCAGTACAACCAGCACAAACAAGGCATCAGGAGTAAATCTTTCCTTCATCTTGACCATAAAATTCAGCTTCTGCTGTTAAAAATAAAAAAAGAAACATGCTCAGATAAAGTTTTCCTGGCTTAGCGATTCATAGCAACATATACATAACATTTTTAACCAAACGTTGCCACTGTGGCTACCACTGCTCAATATTTGCACAGAGTTCCTTATCTCTAGCAAGCCAGGTATCTCTGCAGCTCACTTGGCGGTTTAAAAAAAAAAGTGTGACTCACTTCCGCCTTCGTAAAGAAATGATCACAGTATATCACTTAGGAGAAGAAACAGAACTGGGCAAAGACTAAAAATTCTAAATTAAATTTGTTTAAAGCCCATAATTCACTGCCATATTTGAACTGATTATTATAAAGCACTTCAACAGTCATTCCCATTTCATTCTGCATGCTTTGAATGCAGTTGCTGCACAGATCAACGGAATAAAGAATATTATGCTACCACTTCCATGCCCAAACAAACTTGTGTTTATTAATTCATGAATATTTCAAGAACTGCACAGCTAAAATGAAAGTCAAAGCACTACTCATGTAATTACATTTATAACATAAGAGGCTACAGTAAAGATACAACAGCAGCACCGAAACTGAAGAAGCAGAAGTGAAATTGGCTTAAACTACACAGTTTAAATCATGAATAATGTTGTTGGTTCTTTTCACGTCCCATAACAAAACTATATACTATAATACTTCCCATAACGACCCTGCTTTCTGGTCAACTGTTATTCTGTTCTTTAAAACCAGCTACGGTTTGAAATAAAATATACAACAAACAACCTTTATTTCTCAATTTTGCCATTTTGACTTTTTCAATCTGGCAGGTGTTCTTCAGTTGTTCAAAGGCAAAATACTAGGGAAAAATACTTTAATTCTTCAATGAATTGAAAGAGTTAAATTACTAGAAATGAGATCTAATCTAACAAGATTAAAAGTTGTTCTTAAAAGTACATAAATAATGTTTTTCTGTTGTCACAATACAGATCATACTTTCACAGAAAAATTTTTCTTATTGACCGTTTCCTCCAGCATTGCTTCCAGTTCTTATTTACTAAGAAAAATTCAGAGACTAGTCTGTTCGTGTTTTCTAATATATTTTGCATACATTATCTGAATAACAGGTTCGTGTGACAGGTTTCAAATGACTACATATGAAAATACTGAATCGTAAATCATCAAATAATGAAAGACTTTCTTACTTTCTTATAAATGTATTGTGTGTTCAACACTTTTGTTTCTGAGGAAAGCTTTTGTGATTCAGGCCCCAAATGTTAAGCATCTAACTATATTTGAAGGTCTGTTGGTGATGAATGATCTTGGGGGTGGGGGGGGGGGGATGGGGGTCCTAAGTGAGAAATATTTTAATTCTGATGATGTTGAACGAGAGAGGGCCTTTCACTGGGCTCCCCAGTATGATGGCTAACACTCAAGGTTAACCATGTGCAGCATGACATTCAGAAATATCACAAATTCTAAACTCTCCTCAACATACAAACAGGAAACAAACGGCTCATTGGCCAAACACCAAGCTGCTGGGATTTCCTGCATTTCTGCAAGTCATCGCAAGTTCCTTTCTGTGGCTGTTTTCCCTGTCCTGTCTCACTTTCTGTTCAGAGTTGTATGTGGACTGGCATGGGGTTGGGGAGGAGCTGGGCATGGGGAGGAAGGGTGAATGATTCTCTCCATGTGTAATGTTCCACGTGTGTTGAGTAACCCCTGACTGAAACTCCCTGCCTCACCCAATATACAGGGACACACACACACACACACACACACACACACACACACACACACACACACACACACCTGTGCTGAATACTGGTTCTGCTTTCACACTGTATTCATAACAATCAGGACTTTTCTTTTATCAATTTTGAAAAAACCTAAAGTAATGCTCTGAGTATTGTACACTGTTTTAATAAAATAAAATGTTGAAAAATAATTTAAATACTTAATTTTTCAGGATAATTTTTAAGTACATGATTAACAATTTTACAATGATCTGTTTATGTAATAAGCAGTCTTTAAAAACCACAACTTCTAGAAAAAACAACAATAAAACATTGTTTAATTATTTAAATCCTATATGTATTTAAAGTACTCCTAATCTATGTACCCTTTCCAATTCTACATGTTTTTTGTTCTGTAATTTAAAATTCATTATTAATAATCATACTTTATTGTGCATGACTGTAACTGAACTTTTCTTTACCCTCTTTTAGACAAAGTAAGATTGGTTTTGTTTATGTAAGCTAAATTAGCAGATTTATGTAGGGTAAATGCACATGAAAACATTTGACATTGCACATATAACAACTATTCAATTACAGAAACTAACTGTGATACAACTTTAATGACATGAGTTTTGGGTGTAGAATTTTAAGAAAAAAATAGTGACATATCCTGATACAAACATATTACACACATACATGTATTCATTCAGAAATGTGTGTGTGTTTTGGGGGGCGGTTGGGGGGGTTCTCATGAGGAACACACAGTACACCATAAACTTCAGATGATGCATGGGTGGAACTTACCATAATGCAAAACCACAGTTCACAAGTGTGAGCCTTACCTGAACACAAGTATTTGTAATGCAGTGCAGTAATTTTGGATTTGCATGGTATTGTGGAAGCTGTAGTGGGTTTAGAAGTATCACTATGGTAACAGTAACTTTCTTCATCTCCCCTTTCTCTTTTGTGCTACCCTGTCGAAAGTGAATGCCTTACATAACTGTAGCGAGCTTTTATTTATTTATTAATTATTTATTCTTTTTAATCATTCATTTTTTTTCGTGAAATGATCATATTTCAGTGACATTCAGTGTAATTTTCAAATTACACATGTTGCATGAAACAAAGGTGCCTTGGTA
Organism: Acestrorhynchus altus; assembly: GCA_034509495.1. NCBI lineage: Eukaryota > Metazoa > Chordata > Actinopteri > Characiformes > Acestrorhynchidae > Acestrorhynchus > Acestrorhynchus altus. Next base: position 10,857,361 of record CM067507.1, on the reverse strand, counting down.
TTTCTGCTATTGCTGATGTTCAGAAAGGCAGGGGCAGAGCAGAGCTGAAAAACTCAGGAATTATGAAGTATTGCTGTTTCCACAGCAGGCACCTGGTCAACCTCAGGCACCTAGCAAACCTGCAAACCTAGCAAACCTGCAGGCGACTAGCAAAAGGCACACATGGTCAGACATACCACTCAAAGCAGGGGTCACATGGTCAAGTCTTGACAGCTGACAGCACTTTATATAAAAAGTTGGAATCAAAGTTAAAAAAAATCTTATTTTCATCATCTTTCTAATCATGCTGGTCACAGCAAACAAAGTGACAGCTGAACAACAGCCTGCGAGAGGAATAATGTGGAGCTGGAAGGAGAGAGAGGAAAGCAGCTGTGCCTGGCACAAACACACTCCGAGTCAGCCACTGTGATGAGAGCTGCAGGCTCAAGCTACAAGCATAGTTAATTCATGAACACAATGCTTCCTCGACAACTTGTGTCCTAGAGACTTACTGGCTCAGGTCTCAAGCTTTCTTATGAAGACAGATTATTTAAAACACCCCATAACGTTCAGCTGTTAAGCTTTACCATAATTAACCATAACTATATACAAATATAACTATAGCTAAGGGCTTGGGGATGCAAACTAATATCAGGAGTCTAGGCCAGGGGTTTGAAACACGTGGCTTTCTCTACTCCTAATCAGAAATGTGTCAAAGAGTGTGGCGTAAGCTGCTGGTAACCTTCAGTGATGACTCGCTGTGGCACCCTGACATTTAAAGCACTGTTCAATATCTTTCAGATCTGCTGGGCATTAACACTCTGCTTTAAGCCAAGAACAAGATGAGAGCCATAGTAGAGTGGATAGTGTATTTAAGAGTTCAGAATGGATTAAATCTAAACCTCAGAGAAGTCCTTTTATCAATTGGAGAAAAAAAAGCCTGTAAAAAGAGGCAGTTCACTCATACCAAATAAAAAATTCACTAAATCATCCTTAATTCCATTAATCCTGTACAAATAAAACCAACCTTCACATTTGAGTTCTTGCCTCTGCTAAGTGGTGTGACCTGCTAAGTGCTTCATGGCATATCTGACAAAGAGCGGCCTTAAAACACAGGAGAGTGAGAGAAAGTATGCTTTATAGCAATGAATAAATCTTTCCATTAGTAAGGTTGGGAATAAGGGCCAAATTTCTATAAATTGTAACACAGTCACAACAGTAGTGAGTCTCAAAACACGACAAAGCTCTCTGCAATTTGTAAAGCAAAAAGCAAAGCTGGCACTCCTAACCTGAACCAATACCCGGTCAAACATGGAATACATTAAAACAAGGAAAAGGGAAATGTATCTCGCAGCCTGAGAGAGGAGAGGTCTGCAGCCACTGCTGGTGCAGAACTCAGGTGAACTGGGGATTAACGGACACTTGTAGTTTGTAATCTAATGAAAAATAATGCGACACTTGCATCTGCCCTCACACACAGCTGCAGAAATCCTCACTCCGATAATGTCATCAGCCTGTCAGTTTTTACCATATTCAACACAAACTAATGACTTTAAAACAAGTAAAATAACAAGTAAAGACCTTTAACACCACTAAACTAAAACACACTCGGAGCTGCCGTCACAGTGAACAGACCGGAGCTAACATAGAACACAAACGGCACAAAAGGACACAGATCTATCTTTGTATGAGCAAGGTAATACATTCAGCAGGGCCAGACATCTGGTGTGTAAAATGTACATAGTACAACATTGTTTGTACTTCAACATGTCATTTAGTTGTAGTTTCTGTTATTAGAGAGTGAATAAAGTGATGTGAAGCACAGATACTGAATTCCAGGTACGAGTACCATATTACCATATGACAAGAGTGAACAGTACGTAACCTTATCTATTAGCACTACAGCTCTTGCTGTAGCCTTTTAAAACATCTGACATGGAAAGTTTGTTTTGTTTTTTCCACTGAAGGCCAAAGAAACCAACAAGTAAAGGAACCTTATATTCACCAATTAGTAGCAACTGCATGTCTAAAGGACAAACCTGCCCCGTGTTATTACACTAGACTACTTATCGTGAAGGAGTGGCTTGAAATGAACCAAAACAAGATGAATACGTAGTTTGGTTGCATCATAATTGAAAGTCATGACCGTTACAGGCCTGCGTATTCCAACACAGCGGGGGCTACCAGTCCTTCCCTGCATAATTCAAATAGAAGAATATACCAGTTAACTGTGCTGTTATCTTTCTAGCAGTGACGTGTCTGGTTTTCCAAGCCCCAAATAAAGTTAACATATGAATGCACATGACCATCAGACAGATGTAAACACTGACAAAACTGTGAGAAATTCCACAAACGCATGAAGCAACAGTGACTCAGCAGCAGACAAGAGGACCAACAAAATCTAAATGAACTCCATTGTATGAGAAAATATATATGAGCCATCTCCAGGACAACTATGTTTATGCAAACTAATCACTTATTGGCATGCTTTTAATGATCATTTGAATAAAAAATTCCAGGGGGTCAAACAAAAATTGTGCAGAAAAGGGATCTTTTTAATGATGCCGAGTGCAACTGTTAGAACATCAAAGCTCGACAATCAACAATGTATTCCAGTACGGTTATGCCTAATACTCTTCCTACACCCAGCTGTCTTATGTTCCTTCATTCCAATTTTCTTCAGAAAACAGTGGGAACATACCACATGCCCTAACAAATTGCTGATACCTGAAACTTCTAGACACCCTGAAGTATCTAATTTTACTATGAAGAAAGGGCACACCCTAGTAAAGAGCCATAAATGTGAAACTATTAACAATATTCTGCATAATTATATTGGAATTGAAATACATTTTGAATATTCCAATTAAACAGTCAATATACCTACAAATGCAATCCCTCCTTTCTGCCAATCATTAACATCTGCTTTGCCTCCCAATTTGCAAACATCAAATTAGACTGCACTGCATCACCTCTTCTCAGTCTATGAATCCCTTCACACATCCTGCAGGCATTTACAGTCTAATCATCCGTGTGTATATATATATATATATATATATATATATATAGTTGTACACATAAACACGTGTATACAAACACACACACAGGTGTGAAAAAGTGTTTACCCCCCTTCCTGATCTCCTGGGTTTTTTTGCATGTTTGTCACACATGCAAGTGCAAGTGTTTCTGAACATCAAAACAATTTAATTACACAAGTAAACACAAAATGCGATTTTTAAATGCTGTTTATTATTAAGGAGAAAAAAATCCTTAATGGCCCTGTGTGAAAAAGTGAATACCCCCCTTATTAAAACATACTGTAACTGTGGTTTATCACACCTGACTACATTGTCTCAAGCCGCACCCAGGCCTGATTATTGCCACACCTGTTCTCAATCAAGACATCACTTAAATAGGACCTGCCTGACAAAGTGAAGTCCACCAAAAGATCCTTGACAGCTACATATCGAGCCGAAATCCAAAGAAATTCAGGAACAAATGAAAAAGAAACTAATTGAGATCTATCAGTCTGAAAAGGGTTATAATGGCAAAGACGTGGAACAGTGGTGAACCTTCCCAGGAGTGGCCGGCTGCCCAAAATTACCGCAAGAGCAAAGACGACTCCAAGAGCTCACAAAAGACCCCACAACCTCATCCAAAGAACTGCAGGCCTCAATTGCCTCAGTTAGGTCAATGTTCATGCCTCCACCATCAGAAAGAGACTGGGTATAAATGGCCAACACGGCAGAGTTCCAAGAAGAAAACCACTGCTGAACAAAAAGAACATTAAAGCTCGTCTCAATTTTTCTAGAACACACCTTGATGATCCCCAAGTCTTTTGGGAAAACATTGTGTGGACCGATGAGACAAAAGCTGTACTCTCTGGAAGGTGTGTCCCCCATTACATCTGGCGTAAAAGTAACACTGCATTTCAGAAAAAGAACATTATACCCACACTAAATTATGGTGGTGGAAGTGTGATGGTCTGGGGCTGTTTTGCTACGTCAAGACCTGGAAGACTTGCTGTGATATATGGAACTATGAATTCTGCTGTCTACCAAAAGATCCTGAAGGAGAATGTCCGACCATCTGTTCATGAACTCAAGCTGAAATGAACTTTCTGCAGAAGGACAAATGATCCAAAACACACCAGCAAGTCCACCTCTGAATGGCTGAAGAAAAACAAAATGAAGAATTTGGAGTGGCCTAGTCAAAGTCCTGACCTGAATCCTATTGAGATGCTGTGGTATGACTTATTTATATAAAGTCATACATATAAACACAACTTTGGGGTGGTGTAACAAGTCTAACAATTGTGGGGTTTTGGAACATTTTTGGTTAAAAGTTATGTTAGGTTTCCTTTTAAATGAGGAAACTACAGTGTTTAAGGTTCAATGTGTGTCAGTTTGTGTAATGAACTTATTGAAGTGTGACAAGAAAATTACAGCTTTCCATTCCTGGGCATCTTTAAAGAACTATGTAACTAAAGTGGAAAACGTACTATTGAGCAGATGCTCAGACATGAGGAAAACTTGAAACATGAGACAACAGACTCAAAACAGGAAATGGGGAAGGGGACAGAGGGAATCTGGTTAACCAATGTCAGTTACAGTGTAAGTGGAATATGAGTTATGTTCCTTTATGAACAGTAATCAATAATTCTAAAGACAGCAGATAAAGGGTGGACATTCAGTGAGCCTTCTGCTACAGCTGGTACAGAAGAGTAACTGATTAGGAAATATGGTCTATTGATTACAGCTGTAAAGGGTAACCTGTGAAGTTTCAAAGTGGAGTAATTATGCAAATCCAATACAGTCAAATCAAAGGTTTGTTATTTCAGTTAGAGAAAGACTACACTCAGACACTGCCTGCCTGCTTGATGCATGCAGAGCTAAACAGGTTAGGAATACAGGAATACAGATATTCAGCATAAAATCAAATGCAAAATCAGTGCCAGCATCTGTGACAAAAAATAGCTATCAGAGAACTGGAAAATATAAATGTTTGATTATTTAAACTGTCCTAAATGACACTGAGAAACAACAAGCTCTGCAAAGGCATCAAGATATGTTCAACCAAAATAGCAAACAGCTTCAAATGGCAGAAGAAATCCAAATACATTTCTAAATAAAGCAATGGTTAAGACATTCAGCCCACAAAATTAGATTAAGCATGCTTTTGCATTTATATGTGCACACCCACCAAACATCCTGTTGAACTGCACTAACTATCTACTCCAAAAGATAAGATCTACACTGGTATTTCAGCTATCAAAATGATCCACCGCACATGCTGTAAAAATCACTGGAAGAGAGTATGCTCTGACACTGGTGCCACTGCTTACAATTTTAGCTTAACTCTAAGCTGGACAAACCCACCCAAGACAAACACCAGTCCTGGTGGTACCAATACAAAATATTATCTGGTTTTCTCACACATGGCAGGTAAATTGGTCAAGGTAAATTGCCACTATGTGCGAGTGAATGGGTGTGTGTAGCGTCCTGTGAAAGACTGGTGCCCTTTCACAATGGTACTCCTGCCCTGGCTCTGAAATCGACTCAGCGACCCTGACCAGAAAGAAGTGCATAAGAAGATGAATGGAATTCCAAAATTTGTGGGTGAACTAACAGATCCATTTTTGACTGGGGTTCAAGCAGCTCTTTGTTCTAGTTATGGAGGCCGCTAGTGTTAGGTGCCTTGTTGTGGGTTCTGAAAAAATGAGTAATAATCATGGACCTAGCACTTGTTAAGGCATTTTTTGAAATGTTATGTTACAAATAATTTGATACTCGAAAATCTAATCCTTTTTATAATGTATGCTTCTATAAATGAGCAAAGGCTAATCAACTTGGCTGACGAACTGAAGACCAGATTAGTTGTTGTCTAATTTAACAGTTGATGACATCATTAAGCATTTTCTTGCACTAGGAACGGTTTGCGAAGCACATGAACCACAGATTAATCATAACTGTGTGCAATACAGTTTTACTGCCACTGTTACTTTAAACATTGTACCACAAAAGAAGGCAAGAAGCCAGAAGGCAATACATCCTCTTGGGGTGTCTATTATGGACATGGGCCGAGTGGAAAAAGAAATGTACCAGTCAGTCAAACTCCCCTGCTGATGATGGACTTTTAACATTTAATAGAGTACAATAAAAAACAGGGGGGGGGAATGCGCATAAGAGAAAAAAAAAAAAAAAAAAACAACGTGCCATGCAGTCACTACCTCAAACAGATCGTGTCAAAAGCAGCATCATAACAAACTTCCAAACTGAAAGGTAAATTTTCTGTCTCACATTTTTCTTTAATGCTGATCAGTAAAACGCCTTAAAATCCAAACTGTGAGTTTTGTAATCCACTACACCACTAGCAATATCTGAAAATATCAATCTGAAATTATATAGCAGGAATAGATACAAGAAAAGAGGGCAACTGAGATTCGGGCATTTAGGGAACAGTTATACTCTTTGGAGCATTTTTCTGGTGGAAAAGTCATTTAATAACTGTGGGTTTTTTTCTTTGAGATAAAACAGTCTAATTAGTGAGGTATAGTAGCTTCAGCACCCCACCGTATTACTTGCTACCATGTATTTCCTGAAAAGAGGTGTCAGAGGAAGTGGGGCATGTTTTATTTGAATTGGTGCATACAGGTAAGCTACTGGTATGAAAAACAAAGTGAGCAGTAATCCCCCAATTAGTGAAAGTTAAAAGTAAAGGCGTGAACTTTCTACTGAAGTTTTCAAAGTACAGACTTTAAAACAACAACAAACAGCACACTGATATGTAGTGTCGGATTTGACTTGGAATTGGAATTCAGCTCCTCTGATGTTACACCTGTTTTACCTCCTGTATAACAGCAAGGACAACACAAAGCTGTTGCAGTAGTTTAAGACCCAAGTCTGGTGTCTGTGGTCCAGAGAAAAGCCAAAAGGAAACAAGCTGCTGAAAATCTCAGCCAAAAACTTTACCATATTGAGCAAACACATCTACAGATAAACATGTGATGTCTGCCGTCTTTACTTCAGTCTCCAACCCCTGTATCTGCTGAAAACCACTGGATTTCTGCTCAGAAATCAGTAAATATATAGTGTAAAAATGATGTACACTGTATATTATGAGGTATTGTGGGACTTTTACATTGTAGTGAAAACGTGGTATAACGTTTTTGGACAGCACCACAAAGATGGCACAGCCCTAAATTAATGCAAGGTAAAGTGACTAAAGCCATTCTGGACTTCATTTAAGCCATGTATTACTTCCTACTCATTTCAAAGTCCTGAAATATACTTGCTGTTAACTATGTGTAAATGTATGCATGACGGTTGCCATGCATATCCTGTGTTCATTTAGCGCATCACTTGTTCTCATCCTGAGAAATTAATGTGATACATACACAAGGTGCAGTACACACAAACAGACTAGGGGCAGGACAGGCACTCAGCGGCATCAACATAATGAAAGGTTTTAAAGGGAAAAAGAAAGACTATAAATCAGAGGCACAGGCAGTCCACAAAAACACTGACTGAGTTGACACGTTTGGGTAACTGGAGTGCCTGTCAACCCCCAAACTGGGAAATATATGTACAGTGGCAATGAAAAACTCACTTTTTCATATGTCCCATTTAACATATTACTGGTGGTACTAAGGACAAGGAACGACGATATTGAAAGGAATGCGCTGCACCAACATCTGTTTCTCTCATTCAAAACATCAGCCAGATCCTCTGCAAACTGCCAGAATCCCAAGCAGAACATTATAACCCCTCTCCATATGGAGGTATGGTTGAACCAATCCATTAGGGTCTCTAGAGCTCTTTCAAAGTTCCTGTATGATAAGTTCAAAGCAAGGTATGGGGGGGAAAGAAATAAAAGCATGCATTGTCAAAAACAGATGGGAGTCTGGAATTATGCAAGGAATACAGTATAGCAGCAAGCGTAATGCAGGAGTGAAACTGAAGCTGAGTAAAGCATTTATTTACTATATTCACAATGTTTGTGTTTAATATATATGATACCAACACCTGTCTAACTGGTAGTGAATAATCAAAAAAACTCCTTTAGTATTCAGTTGGTAAACAGAAGGGGTGACTGATCTGGTGAAGATTCAATGTATGCCTGTGTTCATTGCATTTCAATAAGAAACATAATATGATCTTCTGGTCAGCATAGCCTGCACTATTATCTAAAGCATAAAAGCATACAGTTTCAGGGATGTCAGTTAAATCTATAACACCAAGTTTCAAATTATATTTCATGTATTTCTTTAGACACAAGAAATACATTATAGATGCATAAATGCATTTTGACTTTAAATTAGGCATAAATATGCATTTCAGTATGGTTTTCATAACTAACATAAACAAACACCTTAAGTATTATCCAGCTGTAGATCAGTCCATCAGTACCAGTGTTCCAGTTTTTGGTGTAAACAGTTGTTATCTGCCATCTTTTTTACTGATGTGAAGGATGAAGTGTTAGATCTGTTTATGAAGATTCTGGCACTAGTATTTCACACTGCAGCCCATCAGAGGGTCTTTATAGAAGCATGAAAACGGCAAGAACTTATTTTTAGCAGGCTCAAGCAGGGAAAAAAAGAGCAGACAAAAACCCAACAAAGAGGTGGTAAAATCAGAAAACAAACCCCTGTACGCTCAGTCATCATCAGATTTTAAACATTTTAAACTTGAAATGTCTGGTGGATTTGGAGACCAAAACAGTTTCTGCCATTATTTATTTGAATTATATATTGATAAGCATACTCAAATTCCGTCTAAAACCCTCTTTTTGAAATCGCATATCATCTACCCATAAGGCCAGACACAGAAACTTGATGGTTCCTGAACAGTGGTTATGACAGCCCACACAAATCAAAGTGTCCTTTGTTGGTTTCAAAATAAGTCTAAATATTACTAACAACTAAACTACTCTACCTACAGTTTTATTAAGGCAGCTGTACCTATAAACATACGCTGTTGTTAGGACATTGTGAAAAGGTACAAAATTACAAATCAAGACATTTATATTCATGTCTCAGATCCAACCCCCAAAAGTCAAGTTTAGCTCACTGTTGACTTGGATTGGATGGATTAACATGCAATCACTGAGCTTAATGCATTTATTTATTGCCATTTCACACTAAATGCTAGGGCCAGTGTTGATGTGGTTGTTCTATTAAAATACTTTTGAGTACTTCTGCTGAGTGAATTGATATGACTGTGTTAGCCAAAGTATGTGTCTAGCTGCCATAACCTGAAGAGAAAACAAATTGCAAATGAATCTCTTCTATTTAGCTAGAAAAACATTGCAGAAGTTACTTATGCTGAAAACACACTTGACCCACTCTGAGCAACACGGTATTTCACTATTTCTTTCTTTCCTAGAATTAGAAGACACTACCACAATCAGAGACGAGTTGCACAATAAAGAGAAAAAGAGCTGCTTTATCTGCTCCTGGTTTGTAAAGTATCCACATTATATGAATAATCAAGCTTTGTGAACAAAAATCAGTATAGCACTGTATACCTTAATTTCCCTGAGGGAACCTTCCCAAGGGACCAATAAAGTTCTTTCTAGTAGCAACATTTAAGCCAAGAAAAGTTTAATACACCAGCAACAAGACAACCTCAGAAGGTAAACATGTCCTACCTGACACACCTATTTTTACACTAGAGGAATATGTGACTAAGCACTTGCCAACAAAGTTTAATTGGAAGTCAATTCTCGTAAAGCAGGAATTCTCCATTACAGGCAGTAATGATGATCTGACTAAACTCACCTGACTCATACTTTGGACTAATGCTTTTAAAACAAAACAAAAATGGAACATAACACAACATCTGATCTAGAATTTAGGCCACTGTGAACCAAACAAAGTTTTGGGAAAAAGATATTTTTACCACATTTTCCTAAAAAGACCAAAATATTCAGACATTATTATTCAGCACAATGACCCACATCCAATGTGCGAATATGTTTTTTATTTGTATATAATTATCAGCATCAGACAAATGGAAAAATCTGAGACATATTTCAGAATGATATTTCACAAATGTTTAGGTGACTAAAATGTGGCTTTATTTTTGAAAATAAAGCCGCTCCAAAGGGTTCTATGATCAAAGCCATAGAAGAACCACTTTGGGCTCCCTACAGAACTAGGTTTATAAAACAGATATGTGAACATGAAGCTATGAATCAAGCAAAGGTTCATTAAACCTTTAAAAAATGTCTTCATACACACAGGCTTCTTTCACAAAGATTTATAGAGAACAAAAATGTGCATCTTTAATTATTACTGGGTTGCAAAGTATATTGCTTCAGCACCGTCCGCTTTCTTTCAGAATTCAGAAAAGCTGAATCCAACCAATCATCCACATCTGAAGGCAAAAATTAGTTGGAACAGGTCAGGTGGATTAGGGTTGAATCTAAGGTGTGTATGAAGGTACCACTCCAGGAGCTTGGTTATTGATCTTCACCTGTTTTTAGACTCCGTCTCTGGTTTGTCCAGTCTGGTATTGTCTCTCCTGCCTGTTATTGATCTGGACTGTTTGAATCTGTTTAATGCATTTGTCCCATTAAAGTGCTGTGTTTATATCTGCGTGTGCTTCGTGCTGTCCTGACCTGCCAGTATGAATGGTTCTGTTTTATATACTGGTGGTGATTTCAAATCCACAGTCGAGGAAAATTGGCCCTAAAACATCCGTCGAAGTTCGAATGTCATCGTATTTGAATTCTAACTTCGACACATCCCTATGGTTTATATCGAGTTATTAAATAAATTTTTGTTTCAATCTTGCAGAAAAGTCTGTTTTTCTACTCTCTTGCTCTGCTCCAGACTTCCCTCTGACTCAACTCTCGCACATTATAGAATAAACATAAAACAGGGCTCTGGCAAAAATATGACTTGGTGTGTATAAAGAATAAATTCAGATCAAATTTCTGTATTTTTAAATATAATAAAAACAAAGAATTTCATGGGGTGTCAGGGGGATTTTTTCTGCATTGTTTTTCATCATTCGGTTAAAATATATCAGAATATGATATCTTGTCCACATCACCCAGCCCTAATAGTATGCAGTTCCAAAAATGACTGAAATGTGACGAATTACCAAAACAAATGTACAATATATACAGGTAATAAAAGCATGATGCCACCTCCTCATGGGAAACTAATCTGGCCTGAATTGGGCTATTAAAGAGATTTTATATGTGCCATCAATAAATCTATATCATGACTGTGTATTTCTGCCATTTCATTCACCCCTACATGGGTGAAGGAGGAAAACTCTGAATCTGACTTTCAAATAAACAACCCTTTCAAGTGCAGCTAAAGGTGGTCTTTCACCAAAACAGACCTTAATATGTAGACTGACTTCCCCGACTTGAAGTCTCTAATCAGCTAACACGCTAAATCAGGGACAGTGTTAATGAAGCTTCTCACAGTGGAAGTACTGATCTAAGATCTGTTCCTGTCAGTAGAGATAGCCCAGATTCAAGAAAGACCATTGATATCGGGGGCAAACTGGATCAGGCATCAGAGGAAAGTAGTACAGTCCTAAATCTAATTTAGCTTGAAAAGAGTTACCGTAATTAAATCTCAGCATAACATCAGTTACTACCACAGGAATACATGGCTTGTAATCAAGGTATAGTAAATGCACCTTATAAAGCTTTCCTCTAAATATGGGATTGGTACAGTCAGGGTTTCAGTGCTGGTACAGGACAAGACAAGCCATCTCTGCCTGTTAAGGAGACGATCATAATTAAGAAAAGAAACTTTCAGGGGCAGGGGATTTCTCAGGTGGTCAGATAACTCAAGCCCATAGCTGAGAACTGTCCAGTAGGAATGTTCTCTTTTCCTTTGTGGACAGATTTGCCTTTGGGATTGAACGCTCTGTGTAAACGGCCCAAGTCTGTGAAAAATCAATGTAAATAGCTTGGCAGCTCTAAACACACATGACCTACACTGCTCCATTTCTGATCCACTGCCCTGCTTTGTGGTGTGTGTGTGTGTGTGTGTGTGTGTGTGTGTGTGTGTGTGTTGGGGGGGGGGGGGGGGGTGGTCACCTACCTAGGTAATGATTTCCCAGCTTTTTCATTACTTACCGAATCCTCAGACGAGAGAAAGTGTCTGAGCCTTTCATGCTCATATTACTGTGATGTAAACTAGCCACATGCTGCTAACAGACGTACAGCATGAGCTACTAAGACTCTTCAAAGATAAATAAATACAGCTTGTTTTAATAACGGCTCTGTTGATTCTAATGCAGATTTCTGTGAGTCTATGGAAGCATATCAGCAGTCATAACAAGGTTTTTTAAATCCCTGGTTTAGACACTGAACTAACTCGTCAACTGAAAAGGTTTTTGCCGCAGCTGAACCGCTGAAGCAGGTTGAAACGGAATCCTGCGGCGGACCTGAAACACCCACCTCTAGTTTCTACTGTTAACCGAGTCAGGCTGAGCAGCGCTGGGGTTGGGCTTCTTATACTTGTCTGACAAGTTAAAGCCAAGTGATTAAGTCAGACTGCTCTGAAGTTTCCCCACAAACTTCCAAAAATATCACATAAAATGACAACAATCAGCTGTTCGCTGCACCAGCAGCTAAAGAGGTGTACGAAAGGGTCAGAGGTGTACGAAAGGGTCAGAGGTGTACGAAAGGGTCAGAGGTATGTGTAGTGGTCAGAGATGTATGAAAGGGTCAGAAGTATGTGTAGTGGTCAGAGATGTATGAAAGGTTCAGAAGTATGTGTAGTGGTCAGAGATGTATGAAAGGGTCAGAAGTATGTGTAGTGGTCAGAGATGTATGAAAGGATCAGAAGTATGTGTAGTGGTCAGAGATGTATGAAAGGATCAGAAGTATGTGTAGGTCAGAGATGTATGAAAGGATCAGAAGTATGTGTAGTGGTCAGAGATGTATGTAGTAGTCATAAGTGTATGAAGTGGTCAGAAGTGTATGAAGTAGGTAGGGGTCAGAGGTGTATGTAGTATTCAAAGGTCAGCAGAGTATGCAGTGGTCAGCAGAGTATGCAGTGGTCAGTGGTGGTCAGTGGTGTGTGCAGTGGTGGTCAGTGGTGTGTGCAGTGGTGGTCAGTGGTGGTCACTAGTCTGTGCAGTGGTGGTCAGTAGTGGTGGTCAGTAGTGGTGGTCAGTAGCATGTGCAGTGGAGGTCAGTAGCGTGTGCAGTGGTCAGTGGTGGTCAGTAGCGTGTGCAGTGGTCAGTGGTGGTCAGTAGCGTGTGCAGTGGTCAGTAGTGGTCAGTGGAGCTGAACTTGGGGGAGTTGCTGAGCTGTTAGCCTGTTAGCAGGTGAGCTAGCTGGGCTGCTGTAAGTCGCGGTGTCTGCAGGGGTGAGACGAGGAGCCGAGCGGGTGGGTCAGTAAGTGTGTGGTAAACACGCTGGTCCGAAGTCGTGTTGTTGTCGGGGCGGCTCGAGTTGAACACAAACAGGAGGATAAACATTAGCACGCTCAGCTCTGCTGGAAACAGCGGCGCTTCGGGCTTTATGATCCACACAACGGCTCGTTTCTGCGCCCGACTTCACTCTACTTACACAACTTCCACACGACACGAGTGACCAGGAGTGAGCAGGAGTGAGCAGGAGTGAGCCAGACAGTCCCGTGAGCGGCGCGGTCGGGACTCCGCTCCGAGTCTTGGTTGCCGCCGCAGCGGCGGCTCGGGTGCAGCGCAGCGGCCGCACGGGGGACTCTGAGAGCCGGAGCGGCCCGCGCGCTACACCCGGACTGACCCGCGTTTTAAACTTACCCCGCCGGGCAGTGGAGTCTCTCAGGAACAGCAGTTTAAACGCGCTCCACTTAATCCGTGTTCCTCTTCTGTGCTCTTCCGGCTTCCCGCGTACTTTCCCGCAGCCAGCGCGAACTTCCAGCGCGCGGAGAGCAGCGGCAATATGGCTGAGAGCGTCCAGGGAGGAGCGAGAGCGTGAGAGAACAGCTCTCACAACTCTCACAACTCGAGCGACTCCTCACTCTGCGTGTGTTTATAACACCAGCAGGAGCCGCACACACCTTCTATCACAACCAGCCTGTGCTAGAAACACTCACTCTCACAACTCCTCACTCTGCGTGTGTTTATAACACCAGCAGGAGCCGCACACACCTTCTATCACAACCAGCCTGTGCTAGAAACACTCACTCTCTCTCTCACTTAGTCTCACACACACTCACTCACTCACTCACACACACACACACTCTCTGTCTCTCTCTCTCTCTCTCTCTCTCTCTGCCCTGGGTGTGTTACTGTTCACTACATTATAAACACTTAGATTCAGTTAAAACTACAGTATGTAGAACCAGGACCACGATAAACAGGCATCTGTGTGTAAAGAAAATAGTAGCTTCATAGGAAAAGGAGCACAATTTCTTACCTTGTATTGGACCATTTATAATTATACATTCATCTTCTGGACTGAAGTATATCAAATTGTGCCCCTTTTTTAAATTGTCAGTCCTTATATTTGTATAGAAAAGATGCTTTTACAGCAATTTCTACTGAAAATGAATGTTTGTAAATTTCCTGTAAAGTTTCCTGTTTGGGAGATATTAAATTTTATATTCTGTATTCTGGCAGATTTTTACTTTCTGGATCTGAATTTTTGACATCTATTAAAACGTGGTATCTTGCATTGTATTATTGTGCACTTTTTCATGTAATGGGTATTAGTGTCTGCAGATTACTTGCCTGGGCACTGCTAACCAACTGTACTGTTCAATGCTCTTTTTTCGTTTCTTAGTGTGTCTTGTGTGTCTTAGTGTGACCCTTAGGAATATATAAACGACCTGCATTCAGAATATATGTTACCAAAACAAGCCAATACATGATTTGATGTCTTTTAAATAGTCTCAGTCCTATGGTGAGGGAGGGTGTGGTGTAAACCCTTATTTTAAGTTGTGCATTATCACTATGTATGTTATGCATCACTATCTTAGGTAATATAAAAGAAATTGAACTGATACTAAAACATCAAAACTGTGAAATGCCCTGCAGGCAGATGGAGCACTCCTGAAATCAAATGTTTTGTTATGAAAAATGCAAAACCCTACATTTTCCACAACCTATTTTTTAATAATTAACTGAAAAAAAAACTGAAAAATCATAAATGTTTACTAGGAACCCATTATCCACCACCGACACCATGTTCTAGAACTGCAACTTAGTTAGAGTGAGGGTGGATCTATAATGGACACAGGACACCACTTTGAGTCAAGCACCAGTAAGGTGGAGGAGGGGTAGTGGTATGAGCTGTTATTTTAACAATGAACTGGTTAGCTCCTAATCATCTACTAAACCAGTTTCTGAAAGTGGCTTCTTCAAGGAGTGAAACAGGAGGAATTCAGCAGCATTTAATAAGGCTGTTTTCAAACAGGACAAATGACCTTAGATGTATTTTTCTCATTCAATAGAATAGTTAAAAACTTCCAGCATCTCTGAACAGACTGACTGTCAGACTGACAGACAGACAGACTGACTGACAGACAGACTGACTGGTCTTGGAGAAGTAATAGTGTTGTATTTGTGCCATCTACAGGTCAGTTTGGATAATGTGCTTAAACTGTCCCTAAAAATGCCCAGTTTTCTCGAGATAATCACTTTGAAGAAAATGAATCTGCATGCAGAAACACAGTACAGAACAGCCAATCAGAACACAGCTCAACTCATTTAGAAAAACATTCATCCAGAGGTTTCAGTGTATCAAACGTGGTTGATTCTGTTAGAAAATTAAGAAAAATTATTGAATGACAAACTCCACCTCTATGTCTAGTCTTTCATTTCAGATAAATTGCTTTGTTTCCAACTAAAATGGGAATCTAAAATCTACTGTAAAAATGACCTTCATTAATCAGAGCACACACAGAACATCACTCAGTGCATCACTCAGTGCATCACTCAGAGCATCACTCAGAGCATTACTCAGTGCATCACTCAGAGCATCACTCAGTGCATCACTCAGTGCATCACTCAGTGCATCACTCAGAGCATTACTCAGATCATTACTCAGTGCATCACTCAGTGCATTACTCAGAGCATCATTCAGAGCATCACTCAGAGCATCACTTAGAGCATTACTCAATGTATCACCCAGAGCATTAATAATTATCTTAAAGATATGAAAAATCATAAATGTTTACTAGGAACCCATTATCCACCACTGACACCATGTTCTAGAACTGCAACTTAGTTAGAGTGAGGGTGGATCTATAATGGACACAGGACACCTTGAGTCAAGCACCAGTAAGGTGGAGGAAGGGTACTGGTATGAGCTGTTATTTTTAACACTCAGAGCATCACTCAGTGCATCACTCAGAGCATTACTCAATGTATCACCCAGAGCATTACTCAGAGCATCACTCAGTGCATCACTCAGAGCATTACTCAATGCATCACTCAGTGCATTACTCAGAGCATCACTCAGATCATTACTCAGTGCATCACTCAGCACTCAGCACTCAGAGCATGACTCAATGTATCACTCAGATCATTACTCAGTGCATCACTCAGCACTCAGCACTCAGACCATTACTCAATGTATCACTCAGAGCATTATTCAGTGCGTCACTCAGACCATTACTCAATGTATCACTCAGAGCATCACTCAGTGCATTACTCACAGCATCACTCAGTGCATCACTCAGAGCATTACTCAGCATCTCAGAGCATCACTCAGTGCATCACTCAGTGCATTACTCAGTGCATTACTCAGACCATTACTCAGTGCATCACTCAGAGAATTACTCAGAGCATCACTCAGGGCATTACTCAGACCATTACTCAAAGCATTACTCAGTGCATTACCCAGAGCATTACTCAATGTATCACCCAGAGCATTACTCAGAGCATCACTCAGCGCATTACTCAGAGCATTACTCAATGTATCACTCAGAGCATCACTCAGAGCATTACTGAGAGCATCACTCAGAGCATTACTCAATGTATCACCCAGAGCATTACTCAGAGCACCACTCAGAGCATCACTCAGAGCATTACTCAGTGCATCACTCAGTGCATTACTCAGAGCATCACTCGGAGCATTACTCAATGTATCACTCAGATCATTACTCAGTGCATCACTCAGTGCATCACTCAGCACTCAGAGCATTACTCAATGTATCACTCAGATCATTACTCAGTGCATCACTCAGTACATCACTCAGTGCATCACTCAGTGCATCGCTAAGTGCATTACTCAGACCATTACTCAGCATCACTCAGAGCATCACTCAGTGCATCACTCAGTGCATTACTCAGACCATTACTCAGTGCATCAAACAGAGCATTACTCAATGTATCACTCAGAGCATTACCCAGAGCATCACTCAGTGCATCACTCAGAGCATTACTCAGAGCATCACTCAGGGCATTACTCAGAGCATTACACAAAGCATCACTCAGTGCATCACTCAGAGCATTACTCAATGTATCACAAAGAGCATTACTCAGAGCATCACTCAGTGCATCACTCAGAGCATTACTCAGAGCAATACTCAATGTATCACTCAGAGCATCACTCAGAGCATTACTCAGAGCATCACTCAGAGCATTACTCAGAGCATCATTCAGAGCATTCCTCAATGTATCACTCAGAGCATTACTCATAGCATCACTCAGAGCATTACTCAGAGCACTACTTAGTGCATCACTCAGAGCATTACTCAGAGCATTAATCAGTGCATTAGTAAGAGCATCACCCAGAGCATTACACAGTGCATCTTTAAGAGCATCACTCAGTGCATAACTCGGTGCATCACTCAGAGCATCACTCAGAGCTACTGATTCTGGGTTAATTGGAAGATGCTGGGACGAGGACTCCGTGTTTCTCTGTGGAGAATAACTTGAAGAACTGGAACTGTCTGTTTTCCAGAATTTTTCATTACAGCTCATCCTCGCGTTGTGCTGCAGTGGATGCCACAGTGCGTGCCCGCGGAGCTGTGGAAGTGCAGCTTCTTCCTCGCCGTGTCACCACAGCTGTTCGGCCGTGACGTGAGGGCTCGAGCACAGTCCATACATCCTTCATACATACTTCATACATACTTCAGTCTGCGCGCGCAGCTTTCCCCTGCTGGTCTTCACCCTCAGCCCTGATATTATCGAGAGCAGGCAATACAGACCAACAGTGCATCAAGTTTCTAATTTTTTCAAAAATATGAAACTAATATATACAGAGTCTGGAAAACCATACATTTGAAATACGACTTTAGGAAAGTGCATTAATTTTGAAAATTGACATAAATAAATCTGAGCCCCATCAAAAGTGGCCTTTGCCTCTGTTTTGCAGTCTGCCAACACCTGTGTGCCTTCGATTAGGATGGAAACATCTGTGAGACCATCTGTGTGCCTGCTCACAGTTATCTTCAGAACATGATTAATGTAGCTGTCACTTAGGTCATCTTTATTAACAGCCTGCAAATTCACACAACAAAACAGCATAATTTACAATTTTAATATTCATCAGTGTCAGATTAGTCAAAGACATTTTATTAAAATATTAGTGGCGCTAAAGTCTTTTCACCTTAAATGAGAACTGAGTCTTGAATCAGGAGACTTGTTACAGAAATGAGAATTGATGTGTGGGAAGTAGGTCACAAAGCAAATGTTAATGTGGAGCAATGTTAACTGAGGTAAATGTGCTGGGTGTACCAAAGGCCACAGTGTGGAAGTAGCTGAAGTTGCAGATATACTTAAAAGTACAGTTATACAGAATAACCAACAGTGGCAAAAATCCCAGTCTAAGGGAAATTCTTGTCAGAGTTGTGGCCAAAATGTATAACTGACGAACAATGACAATCTGCAGGTGAGCTTCACAGTTTGTGAAAAAAAAAATATTTTTTTTTTTGGATGCAATCAGTATTCAGGTGAACAGATTAGATGATAGATCCCTTGGGAGGGTTCCCTGAGGGGAATAAGGTTCCAGCAGCAACATCAATACAGTAATAGGTGCATTTTGTAGTTATACAATCTCTGACTGTAGTGTGTCTCTTTCTGTAGTCTGTATACTTTATTAACCCCATTTTATCCTGTTTTTCAATTATCAGAGCAGGTATTATTGGGTGGTGGATCCTTGTCAGCATTGTAATGAACCTTATATGGTGGTGGTGTATTAGTATGTGTTGCACAGGTATGATTGGATCAGTTTTTAAACAGTGTCCACTCACTGTCCCCTTTATGAGACATACCTACCTTGAGTTTTTAATAATCTCTGGTACATAATATATTAGAAGATTCAGATAATGTGGACGACTCTGTACTTGAAAGACACTTGATGTGTGATGTGATCTTTTTGTGCTTAGGCAGTACTGCCTTAACCCTTGTGTTATCTTCACCGCTGGTATCCCTCAGGTCGAATTAACCCAGGACATATTTGGGGTCCATATTGACTACACACACATTCACTTTGATGTGGTGCTGCTAGGTTCTGCTTCTATCTCAGCAATAACGCACCTTACACTCAACTTAAGCTGCTGTAGTATATAGTGTAATCCTTTTACTTGGGTATTTACAATCCCAATTCCAATGACGTTGGTACTTGTGCAAAACTGAATATGATGATTTGCAAATCCTTTTCAACCTATATTCAATTGAATACACTACAAAGACACGATTTTTAAATGTTCGAATATAATTTTGAACTTGATGCCTGTAACATGTGCAACAGTGTTCTGTGGAATGATTATGCTCCTCCCAATATAATCATCAAACATCCTAACCTCATTAACTATCCTGCCATGGAATACTATCAAATCCTCACATCAATGGTCCAAGATCTAGTAGTAAGCCTTACATGGACAGTACAGTTACTCCAACAAAAGCAGAAAAAAACTCTTAAAACAAATACCATTGAAGATCAGCTTATTTTAGTGTTTCCCTCTGTAACACACCCAGCTCTGTTCAGCAAAAGCTCATCAGTTAGTTCATTAGTTGGATTGGGTGTGTTAGAATATTAAACTATAAAACCTGTGGGGCAGTAGTCCTCCAGGACCAAGGACCACTGGTGTACTCCAATCAGATTTATTTAGAAGAGCACGCAAAAGTTCAGACAACCCTGGTCAAAATTTCTGTTAATCAAAGTGAAACCCACCTCTAAAAGGCATCAAGTTAAAGATAAAACAGATGGACGACATTTAGAGCAGGTGTGTCAAACCAGGTCAGAAACGGGCCAACGTGGCTGCAGGTTTTTCGTCCTAAACAACCAGCAGCAACAACTGATTCCACTCACTTAATCAATCAGCCTTGTCTTCAGACAACTGATCACATGAGCTTCTGTTTGGTTGAAATAAAAACCAGCAGCCACACCGGCCCATTTCTGACCTGGTTTGACACCCTTGATTTAGAGGGTTCATTCTTACACTGTTCACCAATTCAAAATGATCAACGGATCATGTTTGATGTGCTGGAGAGCCACATCAACATTCATTTTCAGCATCCAGTTATTGAGTGCAAAAATGATTTACTAATTAGTACATAAAGAGACTTGTGTACTGAGACTTGCAGCCAGTAACAAAGGAATTACTTCCATGCTTGTGGATGACACTGAGATTGAAATGCTATTTACTTTTGTCAAGACTTCATTCTCTTCAACACAGATTAAGTGTGACTTTCAAACTCAAAGAGCAAGATGAACTGCACTTGATGTTTCTTCAGAAACAGCTTTTTATTCCATGATGCATTTTCAATACAATGTCAATCTTGTCCTGATTATTTTGAAGCAACATTTACACTGACATCCACTTAACATTTATGTTTGTTTTTCCTTCTTCTGTAAAGTTACTATTTTCAACAGAAGGGATTTTGTGTAACAGTGACAATATGCTTCCAATAAATATTTCTTAATTTGTCCATATTTGCAACATATGGAGCATATGTTCAAGAATCTGTAGTACTGTGATTGTGTTAGAAGAAATATAGATGAAAGTTGTAGCAAAGGGTTCAACATACAACAACAAACACCTAATTTACACTAAACTACTCTTTGCCCAAATATCATACTAGTTTTCTAAACATTATGGGGAAAAATTATCAACTTAACCAGTGTTGGACTTTATACAGGAATCAAGCCTTGCCCAGTTCTTTAAAAAAAAATGACCACTTAAACGTGTTCATGTCACTGGGTGCTGGATCTTCAATTCAAGCACTTTGTGTGAATTTAAGGAGAGAAACTTGTACTGAACCATTCTTTCAGTGATACAACTGTAGAGCTGCTCTGAATTTTTTCAAATCCTCAACTCATAAAAACAATGTTGTAGACAATTCAAATTAGCAAAACTCTTCATTGTATACAAATGATGCCATCATTGTTTAGAGTTTCAGGATTACTAACAGTTCAGTGTAATTCAGACAGAATTAATCTTGTGCAAAAAATGTCCATTAAATTCTCCCCAGAAATGACTGGCATTGGCCACTGGCAGTACATCTACTCCATTTCCGACTCCGCAGAGGAGTGTCTGTACGGATAAAGAGTAACAATGGGAATAGAATACGGTCAAAGGAAGGGCTATATCTGTACATCATCAGTAGGTCTTTTTCCATGATCGCAAATAAAGCTGAATGGGCAGCAGTGGATTCCTCCTCTGTAGGCTCTGATGGAACACATCAAAGTCTACTTTCCGCACTCTTTGTAGGTAGTCTTCAATAGTGACCTGTAGTACAGACACAAGCAAAACGGTCAACTTCTCAGGCATTTCACTACAAATCAATAGAATATTTTTTTCAATGTTCTTAATGCATTTATCACAATATTGCATTTATCATATTAAAACTTACCGTATTTTCTGCACTATAAGCCGCACCTGAATATAAGCCGCACCCACAAAGTTTGAAAAAAACAACAACTGGAAAATAGGATAGGATAGAACTTTACTGATCCCTTGGGAGGGTTCCCTCAGGGAAATTAAGGTTCCAGCCGCAGCATAAGTACAAAAGAAGTAGAAATAACATATATAAGAAGAAAATGCTGCACCTCATTATAAGCCACATGGTTTAAAATGTGGAAAAAAAGTAGCGGCTTATAGTCTGGAAAATACGGTAATCCAATACCATTACAGACCAGAACAGGTTTTCAACCTGTATTATGAGTATCTGTTAAAAGCTAACCCTAGCCCATCAGGTCATCTCTTATTCTCTCGCCACACCAAGGGGACAGGAACAAAATCTGGTAAAACTTGAAAGTAATTACAAAGAGTGAAAAAAATACTAGGTCAGGGCAGGCTAGACGACTGTGGGCTGTCATGATGTTCTAAAACAGCCAAGAAAACTGAGCTCATGGGTCCCGCATGAAAACAAAATCAAAGAACCAAAAAATACTCTGTTGCACCTTTAAATAACTTGGTTGTTACACTAGGATCTAAGAAAAGGATTCTTATCATCTATTAAGAACACACTCAATTCAACTGTTTTAACTGCCTGGGTTGAACATGTTCAGTACTAAGGGCAGACACACTGCACAAGTGTCACCCATACTATGATGTACGTTTAAAAATATTCTTAGACCACAGTTTCACACATGTTTCACACATTGAGTTAATGTAAGCAGCTACAGAGCTACTGCATCAAACAGCAAACTACCTATGACATTTGTAATTTTGGCCTTTATTACTGTAGTCTTTATTGCATTATTTCAGCATCACCAGTAATTAAGCATCAGCAGAAGTATGTACTGAGATATAACATTTGGTAACCAAATAACATTAGTTACCACCACAGCCCTACATTGATTAATTTGGTGCTAACGTTTATATACTGATACACTATACAGACTAAAGTACTGGGACACCTGCTCTTTCATTGTTTCTTTCAAAATCAAGAGTATTAAATGAGTTTATCCTGCTTTTGTTTATCCTGTATTAGTGAAGTGAAGATGTTGAGGAATCCCACTGCTTACTCCTCTAATTACACAGAAAGGGTCAGGCATGTGAGACAATTGGGTAGACAGAGAAAGAGTGAGAGCAAGCAAGAGAGCAAGCAAGAGAGCAAGCAAGTGAACGAGAGACTGACACACACACAACACATACACACAACACATACACACAACACATACACACAACACATACACACACCACTTACTGTGTGTAGAAAAGCAGGCTTGGCACCATCTGGAACATTTTTACTGAATGATCTAGCCTGTAAAAAACAATATGATTACTGGAAGGGAAATGTAGTAAAAACACTTAACATTTTCACCTTTCAAAGAACAAAAGCTAAAATTAACTATTAGGCTTCACATGAAGACAGAACTAAAAATGAATTTACATGTTGTAGATGAACATGGGCCTGGCTGGCAATGTCATAGACAACATCTCTGACATTCTGCTCTCTGCTGCCTCTGATAAAGTCCTCTTGAGATGCGCCATGCTGGGAAACATATCAGCAGCTTTAGTAAACTGTAGCAAATATCCTAAGTCAGTATCTTTAATTTCTGAAATTAATACACTAATCACTGAAAGTGATTACGAGATGAGCTCCATATACTACAAGACAGAAATTCACCCACCAGCATGCAGATGTCCATGGGCAGATAGACTTTGCGTCTTTGGCTGTGGTAAGGAGTTGCTCGTAAACATGTCACAATGCCCTGAGCTTTGCCAATGTGGCTGGCAGCATGGTCTGCATGAACATTTTTCACGCCTTATTAAGAGGGAACAAAATACTCACCAGTTAGAAAGAGGGAACAAAATAAGAAAATGTCTGTCAAACAATTATCAAATAAATATGCAGGTAATATACTATGTCTCCCAAAGTGAATGAAAGGCTTTCAATATAATAATAATAATAATAATAATAATAATAATAATAATAATAATAATAACAACAACAATAACAACCACCCTGCTCCTGGACATCATAATTCCTGCAGACTCAAATCTGAACTGACCCCACATGATCCGTCTAATGGTCATTTTTAAAGGGGCTTCATTAGCTGAATCAGGTACATTAGAAATGGAGGCCACTGTAAGGAATGCATCTCCAAGAGGAGGATTGGTGATTGGTCTTACCATTGTTCTGAGACTTCAATCTGACAGCCAAATTAAAACTCACCTAGAGTTTCCAGCAGGAGATAGAAAAGGGAAGACTGAGTGTTCTCAGCATAAGACTCCAGCTCCTGAATGTTCCTATAAGCTCGGTCCTCCATATCTTTCTCCTGCCAATAAACAAAGAGAAGATTCCATTAATTCTCAGCAATATAACTTACACTTTGATTTGGGGAGAACTAGACCATGGTTACACTCAAATTGGAGAGTTTAAGATCAACAGGATTACACATAGCTGTTACTGGACGATAATGGGAAAAGTACTGCAAAGATGACGTTTCAAAACTTGTTATAAGGACAAATAATGACTATGGATAGGTATTCAGCAGGTCAGTAGAGTAGATTAAATCTGTATCATTATGCTTCTAAAATCAAGGCTTAAGTAGAAATGCCTTCGTAAAAAAAAAATTTAACTTACTGAGCAACTTACTGAACTGCAGTGAGACATTTTAATGTGCTCAACATCTATCAGTACACAAACTGCAGTTTGTTGGCATTCGTATGAAAAGCCTATCAGGAGAGCGAACAGACAGGTGCAGAACTGTGCATGCAGCCTGTTCCAGCATTCGGTGTGTTTGCAATTTCCCTCTGGAATTAATACTGATTGATTTATATTGGATAATGCAACCCTTTCAGTTTACGTAACGTGGATAACTCAGAAATCAAGCTTTCTGAAATACCCAACAACATGCTTCTGAGTACAGTCAGTGTTAAATGTCCTGTTAGTTCTCATAATGTCTTGCAGCCTAGACCCAGCACTTTAACAGGAACACTTGCACACTAGCTTATTCATGTAATTAACTAATCAGCAAATCACATGACAACAGGACATTGCAGAGCATGCAGTTAAAGACCAGCAGCTTCAGGTCATGTACACATCAGAATGGGGGAAATGTGATCTCAGTGATTCTGAGCTATGTCAGAAGGGCAGGTTTGAGAATTTCTAGATCTCCTGATCTGCTAAGACTTTCAGCATAACTGTCTAGAGTTACTCAGAGGTGTAACAGACAAAACTCCAGAAACTCCAGCGAGCAGCAGTTTTGCAAATGGAAACACCTTGTTGATGAGAGAGGCCATTGGGAAATAAGACTGAAAACTCTTAATAGCTAAGAACTGTACAATTGCAGTGAGCACAAAAGCATCTCTGAAGGTAGATGGGCTACAACAGCAGGCTCCACCCCTGTCAGACAGAAAGCTGAGGCAGCAGCGAGTACAGGCTCACCAAAACTGGACAGAGGAAGGATTTTGATTTCCTCTGAAGAACACATAAGTTTACAATTTGTTACAAACAGCTTTCTGTAGTGTTGCTGACAATGTGTTTCACTACATGACCATAATTTACTAATCTTCCTAACAGCCACTGTAGCATGATGATGCACCATGTAAAAAAAGTGTTTTCATAAACCAAATGTGATTTCAACAAATGTTTCTTCATGACAATGAGTTCAGTGTTTGTTGGTGGACTTTCCAGTGACCAGATCTGAATCAAGTAATATGCTTTTTGGAGGTGACAAACCATGAAATTCTGGTGACCGGAGTCTTACAGGAATACGTCCAACAGCTTGTAGAATCCATGCCATGAAGGACCGAGACCTACCTGAGAGCCAACTGAGAGCACCTACTGAGTATTAGTAGGGTGTTTCTAATAAATTGCTATGTGAGTGTATATCACAGTCTGTTTTACAAGCAACTATCAATTATCTGACAAAAAACAAAACAACTGCAAGATCTGTAAGTAACAAAGCTACAGAACTACAAATGCTACAGCTGCAATAAGGGGTAGTTTATTTATTTGAGATGAATCCTCAGTGTAACAGAGGTATTGAACTTACTCTTTCAGCTATAATCTTTAGCAGCCATCTCCTTGTCAATGTGTGTTTCCTGACTGCCTGTAAAAACAGTATATTTAAGCATCACAGGTCTCACGTTCCAATACATTGCCTTCACAAATTACATGATCATGTTCATGAACTCAAATTGGTAGAAAAGAAAAACAGGTTTCAGAAGAAAACAGACCCTCCACAACTCCATGCTGACAGGCTGGACAGGAGGGTCATCTCTGTAGATGTCCTCCACCACTGTCTTCCAAAACTGCATTCGCATGAGACCAATGGTCTTCTGAGACACAGAGTCCTTGATCTAAAATAAATGATGCACACAAAGTATCTGAGAGTGATGAATCAGCCCATGTGTGACAGGCAGATGTGCAACATAACACAAATGTAATAGGAGAAAAGGGTATGAACTAAAGAATGGTACAATAAAACAGATGCCACAGTGCTGTGAAATAAGTAATGCAAATAAAGCTTTATCAGACTTAACTCTTTAACCTCTAATCATACAGATAATTCATGTGTTTTGAACAATCAGAACTGTTCAGAAATGTGTGAACAATGACAGTGTGATTATCATGAATACCTGCCTGTGCCAGTTCCACATTAAAAGCTCTCAGAGCCAAGGAGGAGCGGCGAGCAGCCTCAGGAAGCAGCAAAGAACACACAAATCCTTCATAATCACGCGACCTTTCAATGAGAGAAGACACTGACATAGTGTACAATAGGTTAAGTGCAGGGGTCTGAAGGTGAGCTACAGCGAGTGCAGGGGTCTGAAGGTGAGCTACAGCGAGTGCAGGGGTCTGAAGGTGAGCTATAGTGAGTGTTGGGGTCTGAAGGTGAGCTATAGTGAGTGTAGGGGTCTGAAGGTGAGTTACAGTGAGTGTATGGGTCTGAAGGTGAAGTCTCTCACCTCACCAGATCCATACAGTGGTCTTGGTTGTGTTGAGAGCTGAAGTCAGAAGACGCGCTCGTGTGTCTGACCTCTCCTGGCCTCTGTATACAAGCAGTACGTGGAAACATCACAGTACAGAATGAACTTCTGCCGAGGCCATACCTCGGATTAAAACGCGCTGCCATGTTAAACACACCCATCACAGGGCTTTCAACGTCACCCGGGTACGTCCGCTTCAGTCCGTCGGGAAGCTGCGGCCCGTTTTTTTGTTCCGCCTGTATGACATTGTTTAATAACAGAGTTAGTGACGCTTTATGAGCTTAAACTAAAACCACAATCCAGTCAAACCTGACTGAAAGGGCTCTGTTGATTGTGAACAACTCCTTGTTGTAAAAAGCGCTATATAAAAAACTTTGATTGATTCATTCATTGATATTGATCTCGTAGGTGTGGAGATAAGAGAGACAGACTGATCCTGAAATATATTACTAATTCATTGTCACAAGAATATCAATAAAAGTATCAGTACAGGTATCTAGATACTAATCCAGTATATAGATATTAATATCAATACTCATTATTTTGAAATCAGATCTGGAAAGAGTAGTGTTGCATGATTTCTACAGTGGTCCTCGATGAAGTTCTATTGGAAAATAATTGTAATTAGAATTTATTTCTGTTTTATTATGTGTTTGTGGAGCAATAGTAGAGAAATCAGTCAGTCGGTATGGTTCCAAATAGGCAAACCACATGCACGCGCACATGCACGCGCTCGCATGCTGTGAAGGTGCTCCGGGACCTGTAGATGGCGCTGCGCCGCGGCGTAGGGCAGGGTCACGTGACGCGCAGGCTCAGTGAGTGAGTGGAGAATGGAGCCGCGGCGTTGTTTAGTGTAGTTACGGAGAGCTTCCGCATATGGCAGCTTTGTTAGAGAGATTGGGGCTTTCTGTGCTTTTACTCTGGGCTGGAGTCTGGCTGACGGACTGCGCACATATCCGGTGAGACTCAGGGCTTTATTTTGAGCGAGTCAGTTAATGATGTCTGACGAGCTGTGGTGTGTACTGATGTGACTGTAGACGCTCAGCTGCCACACAAACACTGTGTTTAACACTGTTCGATCAGATAAGACTGTACTCCAGTCTGAAACGGACTGATCCAGGAACAGATCCACTGAATAATAAGGCAGCTGTGACAGCTGTGCAGGATCCCCACCCTTCACTTCTTCCCTCTTACACAAACACAGCTCCACTCATCTCCTTATAAAGCCTTCTCAGACAGTCAGCTGCTGTGGGAGGAAAACTGGACTGAGTTTATTTAGAAATGAGTGAAGCTGTGACCTTGACTTGCAGGACCACGTGGAGAAAATGAGGAACAGGAGCAGTGAAGAGACTGTGTGCAGTTTGTGTCTCTCTGCTCCCTTCTCCCAACAAACACTGACCTCCACAGAACCCAGCTCAGACCCTCTTCCCTCTGCAGAGACCCCAGTTTAGAGGAAGAACCTAATGAACACAGTTTCGGTTGATCCAGATGTAGTCACAACACTTACAACAGATGTTGGGCAAACAACACTGAACTGAGGCTGTGGACAATGTCACTCTGTACATACACACAGAAATGTAGTTTAAATGCTTCTGATATCTGTTGACAGAATCAACTTAATTTATGGGTCATTTTGAATAGAATTTAAATTAAAACTCTTAACAGGCTGTTCTTCCAGTTCATTTGAGGGTTTACAGACCGTACTGTGTTGTAAACCTCACAGACTTGTTTACAGAGATGAGATCGGTCACAATCTCAGTTTGGTGTTTGTTAGAAATGTTGGTTCAGCAACTCCTAAAGGAGCAGAGGTCAGGTCTGAAGCATGGCTGGGCTGATGAGCAGCTTCTGAGAAGTGAGGAATCATGTTTTGATTTTTTTTATCAAAGTTTCAATTCAGTGTAAGGTTGTAATCTGAATTATTTTTTATTTTGGCATTTTTAGACTTTTAACCTACTACAAACCCAACTATCGGCTAATGTGAATGCCCAGTAAGTGAAGTGTGGGGTTGAAACTAACATTCCCAGTACAGCAACATGTTTTAGATCTGACTGGTTATATTTCATTATGGCTCAGCTGTTAAATGTAATAAATATCAAATTAAATTATATATAATAAAACCTCATGCAGGGTTGTCGAAATGGCCCGGTGTGACAGCAGGTGTTCATTCTAAACATCTAGTAACAACACCTGATTCCACTCACTTAATCGATCAGTCAATCCTCAAACAACTGATCAAATGAGCTTCCGTTCAGCTGGAATGGAAACATGCAGCCACACGGGCTGTTTCTGACCCAGTGGGACACCCTTGGCCTTGTGTTCTTATGTCACACACAGGAGTTCATCCTCATGTGCAGATAATCAAAAATCTTTCTCCCTTAGCATAGTGTGGGGCTCTAAGGGTTAGTATGTTGAAAATATCAGTTGATTGGGCTAATCATAATCAAGCTCAGAGTACAGACTGGAGAGTAAATAAATAAATAAATAAATAAATAATATATTTGCATGCACTGCCCCTCTACTTAAACTGCTCTACTGTTCCAGAAGAAGAAAAACTGTTAACCTCTGTACATGCTCGATTTGGTTTGGGTTTTTGTTTTTGGAACAGGGTTGGATTGGGTGCATCATTGGATGAACAAGGATTTCCTGCTTGTATTGGCTTGATACCCATTGATAACAATATGCCAACTGTAGCTAGAGGTCATAGATGAATATCCTTCAGGACATCTCCTAAACAAACTACTACAGATTCCAACTGCAAACACAGCAGTACACTGTCATAACATGTGATATAAAATATAGAGGCTCTGTGAGCTTGGGATAAGTTGTTCTGTTGAAAATTAATGTTTTATAAAGCATATATACTCACACTCACTAACCAGTTTATTAGGAACACCACAGTAAAGCTGGGCGTGGCTTTGTGTTGGTCTGATTCATGTTGCCATGTTTGCTTCACACAGTTGTTGCAGAACTTTTCAATTTTACATCCATATTCTGACTCTCCCATACCTCCACATCAAAAGGCTATTCTGTTTGATTCAGATCTGGTGCCTGTGAAAGGCCAGATGAAAAACTGAATTCAGTGTAATGTTTATGAAATCAGTTTAAGAGACTTTTGCTTTGTAACATGGTGCATCACTATGCTGAAGTAGCTGTTAGAAGATTAAAATGTAAACAGTAACTTGGCCATGATGGGATGGACATGATCAGCAACAATGCTTCAGAGATGGTGCCAAAATGCTTCCAAATTCTGACACTCGGCATCAGAGATCACACTTCCCCTCACTCTGGTGGTTGGTGGCAAACATTTAATTTAATAAGGACTTGATACTTTATAGTCAGCTGCACTTTATATATAGACACATTAGGACCAAAAGTGTTGTTCTGTCCACATTAATATTCTTAAATGGCCCGTCCATCTCCTGTAGGTACTCTATGGATGATGATGTCTTGTCCCCTTATGCTGACTCTCATGGTCCCTCTCATTCTCATCGGTATGTGAGGGACTGTCAGCCCATCCACCACGGCAACCTCACCCATGAAACCCGGCAGGCCAGCAATCACTCAGGATCACCCGTGGTAGAGTCCAGGATATTTGTCTCGAACATCAGCAGCAATTCAGAGACTTCTAAATGGGTCAGTGGCCACATCACAGTGGTTCATAACCCTCTGAAGGCAGTGTCTGTCCTGGAGCCTGGAGGCCCTGGAGGCTGTAAGAAATCCCTTAGAGAGCTAGTGGAGAACACTGCTAGAACAAAGAGGTGTCTGATCGCCCAGAACGGTGGCTATTTTGACACTGTCACTGGACGATGCTTAGGAAATGTTGTGAGTGATGGCAGACTGGTGCAGAACAGCAGAGGAGTGCAGAATGCCCAATTTGGCATTAGAAAGGATGGGACGCTGGTGTTTGGGTAAGTTTTTGATTTGTTTGGATGTATATTCCCAGCAAATGTTTTTGTGATTTTTAAAAAAATTTTATAGGTTTTGAAATAATCAAATTTTAAGTTTCTGTTTTGGTTAAGCCAAATGTTCTGTTCAGTGAGAAGACCAGTGTTTGGGGTTCATTGTATATCAGTTCCATGTTTCAATCCATTTTCTGACTGTGCTTTAGTCTCAGAAAGTCTAAGAAACCCATTTCTATGTTATGAACAGCCTTTTTATTTGTACTATAAGGTTTTAGAGTTTTTGTCATGAAAAAAGAAATTAACCAATAGAAGACGTCATTAATATCTGAGGCTTTAAATTAGCAGTAATGTGTAAAAAATAATTTCTTCTCTTAGAAACACAACACCTACCCTCAGAGCGTAGATCTGATATTTTTACTCTCATCACAAGTTTGAGATGAACAGAAAGCACTGGATGACCAGCATGTTTTGACACAATGCCCACACTGGGTGGCGTTGTATCAGCTTGATGATCTGTGGAAAGACACTCTCTGGCAGATCTGGGATGGGAAAGTAAAGGCAGAAGCCAAGAAAGGCCTGAGAATGCAGAGGCCCAAAACATCTGCTCCTCAAAATAGCAGTGTTAGAAAAACACAACAATGTTGAGCAATAAACCACTGTTCACAAATAATAGTTAGCTGTGTGGGTGTGGGTGTGGGTGTGGGTGTGTGTGTGTGTGTGTGTGTGTGTGTGGGTGTGTGTGTGTGTGTGTGTGTGTGTGTGTGTGTGTGTGTGTGAGAGAGAGAGACAGAGAGACAGAGAGAGAGAGAGAGAGTTTCATAGTTTGTTGTTCCTTTTGAACTTCATGGCTTCCATTGAATTTTTCAACATGATAAAGGTGTTTATCATATTACTCTGGAAAAAACTGCTCCAAATACGGCTATGCTAGTTTGTCATCTTTGACAGGTCTGTCTGTCTGTGTCTTCTCCCCTCACTCCATTGCCTGGTGGCAGTTATCTGTCTGAGGATGACGTTCTTGATGAGACAAACCCCTTTGTGCAGCTCCTCAGTGGAGTGGTGTGGCTGCTGAGGGCAGGAAAGGTTTACATCAATGAGAGCATGCAGGCTGAATGTGAGGAGACTCAGAAGACAGGTAAGTTTAGTCCAAATATTGTTCTCAAAGGATGTAATGGTGAAAAATATTAATAATTTTGCTTTGAACTGTTCAGTGATATTACATTAGCAGCAGCTTATCAAGATGCGATAGAGCTTCATGTGTCTTTTCCAGAAGCATTGTGAGAAGTGATGGGTTGCTGAGAATAAGAAATTACTAAATTGTTAGAAAGGAACAGGAAAAAATACACTCCTGTGCAGGTTTTAGGCATGTTATTTAAAAGAGTGTAGTTGCACAATAAGGTTGTTGTTACTTGTAAAATCACACACATCTATGTAAACATAAATACAGTAAAAGAAAGATTTTTATTTTATTTTTATTTTTTTAAAACAGCACTTATTAATTATAAATATTAATGTTACTGTAACCACTAATTTTTTGTATGAATATTATTTGTATTAATATTTGTCTTAATCTTAATAATTATTATAAATATTAATAAGCTAATAAACACATACAGCCTTTTGATTCCAAATTTCACAATTGGCTAAAACACAGTACTCTATATTTTCACCAGTTAGCCATAACATTATGACCACCTCCTTGTTTCTACACTCTACACCTGTCAATTTAATCAGCATACAGAAACACCTTGTAGTTCTATACTTACAGACCGCAGTCCATCTGTTTCTCTCCATACTTTATTATCCTCCTTTCACTCAGTTATCCAATGGACAGGACCTCACAGGACCACCACAGAGCAAATATTATTTGGGTGGTGGATTATTGTCAGAATTGCAGTGATGCTGACGTGGTGTTGTACTTTGACAAGGGCATCTGGCACAGCAGTGCTGCTGGAGTGTTGAAAACCCACAATCACTGCTGGTCTGAGAACAGTCCAGCAACCAGAAATGTCCAGCCAACAGCATCCTGTGGGCAGCGTGCTGTGAACACAGAAAAAGGACTAGAAGATGACCAACACAAACAGATGAGGTTCTGTCTATGACTTAAGATCTGCAAGGTTTGATCAGCTGTCTAATAAAGTGGACAGTGAGTGAACAGTCCACAGTGTTTTAAACAGTGTTTAAAAACTCCAGCAGCATATTAACTTATAACCATTATGTCAGGGTCACTGCAGTGCTGAGAACGACCCACCACCCAAACAATTCCTGTTCCTTGGTGGCCCTGCAGGGTCCTGACCATTTCAGGATTATTGTGAAATTAGGCTAACAAAGTATGTAGAGAAGCACAGACTACAGTCTTTAACTGTTGAACTTCAAAGTGCTCCTGTATGATGAGTGGAGCTGATAAAATGGACAAAGAGTGAAGAAACAAGGAGGAGGTGTATCAGTGTATAATGTGTTAAATTTCAACACAAGTCATTGTAAAAATATTTCTTTCAATTTCATAAAAAATGTCAAATCAAATAAAGACTAAAGTGCCAACACACGTTAACATGCAAAGGTTTGGGCTCCCCTGTTCAAAATTCCCGTTTCTGTGAATAGTTTCCAAATCAAATAAAATCTAAATTTATTTGTGTAGCACACTTTACAACTGCCACCGAGCAGCTTTACAGAAATCAAAAATGAAAGGGTGAACAACACATGAAAGGATAAAGACAAAAAACCCCTGGTGAGCAAAAGGGAGCCAAAGGGAGACAGTGGCAAGAAAAAACTCCTGGAGGAGCTGAAGGAAGAAACCTTGGGAGAAACCAGGCTCACAAGGAGGGGCCCATCCTCCTCTGGACAAACCACTTACACATAGTCAAAAGTTTTAAAATAGATTGTTTTCTTAATGGTTTTTTTTTTTTTTTTTTTTTTTTTTCATTTTTTACAGTTTAAAAATAACTTAAATGTAACGGACCCCACACAAACATTTGGGCACGCTTGATGGGCAGTAGCTGGTAGCACCACTTTGGCAATTTTCACAGATTGTAAATGCTTTTATAGCAGCTGATCAGCTTTCATTCCTTCTTTGGAGGCTTTTTCACCCGTTCTTCATCTGCACCTTATTGCTCCAAGGCCAAGTACTGTTTTTACTACAACAAGACTTGTTTCCAAAATGCATCAGGAATAGTCTGCTAAATCCTTTGGAGGGTCTTTTGCAGTTAAACAGGGGGTTTGCCTGGCTAACAATTCTTTTGAGCAGTTCTTTTGGAAAGTATTCTTGGTCTTCTAGACCGCACCTTGACCTCCACTGATTTACGTAATGAAATAAGAATATGGCTGAAAACTGACTCTCCTCTAATAGCCTTTTCCTTCTTTGTGAGTGTAATTACTGCTGCTTGGACAGGATTTTAAGTGCTGCAGTTAAAAAGCTTATAAATTGGTGTCCCACCAATCATGATTAAAATGGTAAAAAGAATGTGTAACCTGTAACTAATCCTATTTTAGATCAGGTCATCATCATAAACAGCCAGTGAAACTGTGGTGCCCAAACATTTTCATGCTACTGTAGGCACTCTTGAAAGAGAATGGGTGTTCAGTCAGTGCTGTTTGGGCATCCAGTGCACAGGGTAGTATACAAAGTCATGCTTAAAGCAGAAGTCCAGAAGCTCCAGATCTTGACTAATTGTGAAAGTTGTGAAAAGTCTGTTCATGCAGGGAAGCTGCAATTGGCCACAGTTTCTCTAACCCGTCATGCAGGATTGATCACCAGTTCCCACAGATATTTTGTTTGAATTTATTGCTGCTCAAGAGGGTCAAACTAGTTATTGAAAGCAACTGACTGTAACTGAAAGGTTCACATACTTTTCAGACAAAGATATTTCTTCACTATAGAAGTTTGAATTTTTTCCCTAATTTGTTTAATTGGATTGTCTCTAAGCAGTTTAAGGACTTCAGTGAAGACCTGATTTTGTTTCCGGTCAAATTTATGCAGAACATAAAAATTTAAAGGGTTTAAATACTTTATAACACAAAAAATAGTGTTCAGTTGCACCCAGAAAAAACAACTGACACTGGTGGGTAGGTTTGTCATTGTGAGGCTTGCGAATGATTAAGGTGTCATGCTCCGCCACACGTGACATAAGTAAGAATGACCCTCTTTCACTGTATCCTACTGACTGTATAAGATTGCTCATTCTTTCCATTCAGACTCATGCTGTGGTGTCAGTAGCATCCTTTGGAAGTCAACCATGCCTCGGACAAGAGTTTGAAAGCATTTGGAAGAGTTTGAGAGAGGTCGTATCATAGGTCTTTGAAACACAGGGTGGTCTTAATGCACACCACACCAGTCATGTGGATATTACCCTAACATGCTGAGTGAGGCAGTGGAGAGAAGAAAGCCCAGATGCCATACTGAGAGATGCTACTGTACATGTTGTTCAGTAAATATTGCCCATGTCAGTCCAAATTGTTAAATATTTTATTGTTCCTGTTAAGCTTTGTTCTTTCTGAATAGCACTGCAATCTGACACTTACTGTTTTTTGACAATGATAGAATATAATTTATTTGCATACCATAAGAGTACTAAAGATTTATCAGTACTCAAGGTATGAGTTTATTCTCTATATTAATACTAACTTAAATATCAACTGACAGCGTGATGTCACATTTGGAAATTAGTTGTATCAATACTGCCTAGTACTAAATTAAATGTTATACAAAAGCTATAATTTCAGCAATGTACTACCCTTTTCAGTCAAACATGGATCCTGCTGTGTATTACAGGAGAATTCCAGCGTTTTGTAAATGTGGTATCTGCACGGACAGCAGTGGGGCATGATGACCAGGGCAGACTCATTCTCTTCCATGTTGATGGCCAGACAGATAAAAGAGGGTGAGTATCAGAATTTAATTGACATTACACCTGTGTGGTACAGTTATTGGGGTTCATTTTTGTGCTCTAGTATTGTTTGTTTTGTTTTGTTTGTTCCCCACAATTTGGAAGTGCCAATTACCAAAGCCAATTAGGATATCACATTTGATGCTCCCGACACTAGGAGGCTGAAGACAAGCACATGCCTCCTCCAATGCATATGCAGCCAGCTGCTATTGCATCATTGCTGGGCAGCCAACACGCTCATAGAAAAGAGCCAGATCCTCAGCTCCAATACAATGGCTAACAGAGGACCTAGCACATCGCCATCTACCCACCCAGAGACAGAATGTCAGATTTTGCTCTCTTGGACGATGGCAAGCAGAATGAACACGGATTCAAACCTGTCTTCATGGTGTTGGTGCATTGGATTGCTTAGCTACTTGAAGCCAGTGTGCTGTAGATTTTTAAGATCTGCATTATGTGAACCATAACTTTTTTTTTCTTATGACATGAGATCTAGTTTTAAAAGGTTAAACTCTGCTTTCTTACTGTTGGCCAGCTGCTACTCTACTTTACACCATTATAAAACACATCCCACTATAGTCAATCCATACCCCTTCATCAAGTCTCTCTTTATACACCTTTCTGAACACTGCCCTCCACCCCACTACCCCATTTTTAAACCTTAAGGAAGAGAACTGTGTACAGATTTAGTGCTGATCCTACACATCTTTAAATGTGACCTTAACCTTTTAAGAGTTTTGTGCTGCTGTATTTTCGCATGATAAACCCTAAAACAGAACCTTGTGGAATGCCACAAAATATGTTAAACTAAACAGTTACCAACCATAATAGTTCCTACACTAGAAGAATAACTAGATAATATATATCTGTGTGGTTCAGTGTGATAGAATACAACTGCACTTTTAAAAATAAAGGCGCTACATAGGGTTCTCTCAGCAGTGCACAAATCCTTAAACAAAAGGAAATATAATGGTTCTTCACCAATTTAAAAGTTTTCCACAACCACACCTTTTTATAAAAAAAAATTTCTTTATGGAACCATACATGGCTCTAATATGACATTGCTCAATGAACTCTTCGTAGCACCCATTAGAGCTTTTGACAATTCTCAAAGCAAATCAGTGAACAGACCAATGGGAGGATAGTGTATAGAGGAAATGTATTGAAGTCATGTAAACACATTTTGATCAGTTCACTTACACCAAACAGAACATGTTTCGAGACCTGTTTGGAATACCATGCCATTTGGCCAGCACCTCTCATTAGGCCTGCATTCTCTGACAGCTCTTCTGTCTGCTTAAACTAGAAGAGACTTTCAGAATAAAGACTTCTAGCAGGGAATGTGAAATATTTGTCCAGTACAGCCTGGGCTGAGCTTCTCAAAAGCATCTTGGCACATAGAGGTTGTTTAAAGGGTTGAGTGAAGGAGCACCACACTGAACACTTCATATATCAGTCAATCAATCAAAAAAAATCTAAACTTATTTATTTAGCACAAATGTCAACAGATGTCACAAAGTAGCTTTACACAAACCTAAAAACACATGAAAAGGAATAAAGACATAACACCCCCCTCCCCCCAGGGGACTCTGGACCACCACATCTGCTGTAATGATCAGGTGGGCTGAAGTAACAATAGTTTGATGGTGGACATAATGGTAACAGCACTTCATATACAATCTTAACACTTTTGCTTTTGAGAAAACTGACCAGTACAATACAGAATGTATAAATTCTCTAATTATGTGATGTATATTTTTTATTTCTGTGTGCATGTGTGTGTTTCTGTGACTGCACGCATGTGCATAGTATGAACCTATGGGAGGTAGCAGATTTCCTAAGGAAACAGCAAGTTGTCAATGCCATAAATCTGGATGGAGGCGGCTCTGCAACTTACCTCTTTAATGGCTCTCTAGCAAGTTTCCCCTCAGATCACTGGTGTGTGAATCCTAATCCTCATTTATAACAATTAATGAACAATTATGTATATGATT
Organism: Acestrorhynchus altus; assembly: GCA_034509495.1. NCBI lineage: Eukaryota > Metazoa > Chordata > Actinopteri > Characiformes > Acestrorhynchidae > Acestrorhynchus > Acestrorhynchus altus. Next base: position 10,819,808 of record CM067507.1, on the reverse strand, counting down.
TATACTTTTTTAAGGTTTCAAGCACATCATTACATTATTTAAAATTGTGTCTTGTTAATAATGTTTCTGTGCTATTAGAACAAATGCAGGTAAACATAGTGTAAAAAGTAACATGAACTTCTCATTTCTCTTAATTTCTGAAGAAAGTGGTTGAGATCTTGAGCTAGATTGAAAAAGAATGGTTCCAGGTTTCTCCTGGACACTTCCAGCTCACATGTGGATTTGTTTGGCTACATCACCAGCTCACCTGAATGATGAGCAGGTGTTGCATGATGATAATATTTAACTCCTGTGAGGAGAGCTTTGGAGATGAGATGTAAAACCACTACTTGTATTTTTCTGATTCGTTTCTTTTAGTGTATTTCAACACTTATTTTAAATGATAGTTTTACAGGTGTCTAAAACTTTTGTGTGTGTGTATGAGAGAGAGATGGAGGGAGGGAGAGATGGAGGGAGTGAGATCTAGCAACAATCTAGCAAGTGTTCTCTTCATCCAGTGTTGAGCCCATGTGGCGTTGCCCTCGAGCTGTGTCCACCATACTGTGTGTTCATGAGCCCCTTTGCCCGTCAGAAGACTGTAGCCAACATGGGGCCTGTGTGGATGGCCAGTGTGTGTGTCAGCCTGGCTGGACCGGGCCTGCATGTGCCAATTTAACATGCCAGCCAAGTGCCTGTGGAGACCATGGGATGTGTACTCCAGGTAGGCATTTTACCTGTGTAACTCTATATTATATATCTTCAACAATGATAAATTTGTGTGTTTTTAAGTTGGGCTGTCACAGTACCAACATTTTAATACCGATGTCAAGCACATCAGCACAGTTCTCATATGTAAAAAGAAAAAAATGTTTTTGATTCAGATTAGGCAAAGATTATAAGAACTTAGGTATTTAACCATGGGTTCCCAAACTTAAGTCTATAGCCATGTGAAAAATTACCTTTTTTAATATTTGATAGCCTGTCATTTAAACTTTAGTTTGATTTGCTCTTGACTGTTGAAGTCAATGAGATCACCATGGCAAGATCCAAAGAGCCCTTTGAACTCTATAGAAAGAAGGGTTTAGATGCAGATGAGTCTGGGAAAGGATTTAAAAAGATCCCAGAACAATCAAAATTCAGCAATTCCACTATCCCAATTATTTACAAAATAATTTAAAAGTGGAGAACATTTAAAACAACTGCCAACAGGTCAGAGGTCAGGCTAGGCCGTCCCTGTCACTACTAAAAACTATAGCATGTACCATCAGAAAGAGACCAAACGAGTTAAATTTATGTGGGAGGTGACCATGTCAGAAAGACACATGTTTACCAGAGAATACGTAGACAAAGACCAAGAGTTCCAGAACAATGTGCTTTGAACAAATGAACCAAAGGTTTCGTTTTTTTTGGGCACAGTAATAAAAGACACATTGGGTATAAACCAAACACAGCTTTTGAGCACAAAAACCTCATAGAAGAGGATGCTTTAGGAAAATGTGAAGCTGTGTTTGTAAACACTGCAGTTGATGCATTCATACAGCTGAAAGAATTCTACATGGTGGAGTGGGAAAGCGTTTATGATACATCTGACTAAGGATATTTCAGCCAGGAGGAAATGCCAGCTGGATCATATGGTGTTCTATTTTTTTTTCCTCACAAGAACGTTGCATTTTTTGTTGTGTGTAGTTATCACTTCCATTTCTTAATATAATTATAGCAAAGGTGTGTGTGTGTGTGTGTGTGTGTGTGTGTGTGTGTGTGTGTGTGTGTACACAGACATATATGTAGCTTTATTTTAACTATATTGAGAAACGGAGGTGATATAACTACACACAGAAAACGAAATTAAATGTAATGTAGTAATATGAAGTCGTGATGATGTTCTTCACTTTCCTCTCTGTTTCTGTGAACAGATGGCTGTGTCTGCGATGCAGGGTGGGTGGGTGCCAATTGTAGCCAAGGTAAATGGATAAACTCAACTCACCTGCAGTACAGACACAAATAGAAGTTTGACATATTAGGATATATGATGAAACTGGTTAAATTTAAATATTGTTTGTACATTAATGTGTACTTAATTACGTTATTATGCATATGATGTATAATGTGATAATTAGGGTAAATATTGATATAAGTGCTGTAGAATCTTCTAAAAGTTGAAAAATGAAGAGGTGGATTTTCCATGTTGTGTTTTTTGAAAGTCAAAAATGCTACTGCAGAAAAACTTCTCACCTCTGACAAACTTTTTTGTCTCTCTCTTTGTAGAGTGTTCAGCAGGTTTCTATGGTGATGGCTGTAACCAGACATGTAAATGCCTAAATGGAGGCTCTTGTGACTCTGTGCATGGACGATGTACTTGCCCAGCTGGTTATTATGGAGATTTGTGTCAAGATGGTATGTAAAGCAGTCATAACTCAAAGGAGCTCTAGTTTTTAAAATTCTGGTTAATTCATAAACAATTTGTGCAGTAGATATACAGTTCATGCACATTCAGGTAAATGTTAATTGATAAGCTGGACAGATGAAAATTATTTTAAAAATGTTTGTATAAAACCGGTTGATGTAGAGCAATGGATAACGTCTTCGCCCTCTACATGCATGATTATAACTAGCATGCTTGAAATAAGTACAGGAATATGATTAGGTTAATTTCAAGGTTTACAACTTTGTCGCACTCTTTGTCTCCTCACAGAATGTCCCCTGGGCTTCTATGGTCTGCACTGCTTACAGCAATGCCAGTGCAGTGACCTGTGCCCATGTGACCCTGTCACAGGGAGCTGCAATAATACGCTTCATGGACAGAGGAATAGCAGCATGCATAGAGGTACTGATCACTATCAGCATTTCTGATAAGATCTAATATAGTCTTTTGTTGGACCAACAGCTATGTCTCCACCTTCTATGCAAATCTTTTAGATGTGCTGTTGATGTCAATGTTCTCCAGTTTGATTGTTTTTTTGGTTTTTTTTTTCATTTTTCTTCTTCCTTGCAGTTTCCTTTCCTGTTTCCTATTTTGCATTATCTGTCAGTGCATTAATGCAGGCAAACTGTCTGTCAGGCATTGTTGGAATTGGCTAGCTTGCATGATTTCTCTTGTTCAGTAATAGGGTCCGACCAGTTAAATCACCTGCTTTTCATGTCTTCTTGGTTTCATTAAATTCAAAACCCTGCTTATAAGGCACAGATGCTCTTTGTCCAGATTTTTGTTTACATTCCTTCTACTAAATGCATTCTACTTTAGGTTACACCCTAAAGATGACACAGATGTGCAGATGCACATTCTAAGGAAGATATTAATGAATGAGTGTTTGTAATAGTTTGTAAGGTGAGTGTGAAGAACCTTTAAAAAGTGTTCTTACACTTTTACATCTCTGTGACAAATATGGTTCTTTAAGAAACAAAAAGTGGTTCTTCTCTATGGCATAGCAGAAAGAATCATTTGAAGAACTGACTACAATGTCTACTTTGTAGCAATGGGTTTTATAATAGTCTTGGACCTTTATTCTAATTACTAGATTCTAATTTAGTAGATTTCCAACATTGTAACTGGAATTAACTGCAGTTTGCATGCAGTTACAGAGTTTTTTAGCCAGGTTAGACAGCAAAGGAATGTACATTGTTCCCTTGTTTAACATTGAAACAGAGATTAATATTATAAAATTAACCTATAGACCACGGTTTTTAAAGGATTTTTACCACAGGTATTTGAAATGAGAGTTCTCTCAGCTCAGTGGAAGTCTTGCAGCACTAAATTGCAATAGTGTTGTGGTCCACTCTGTTCATCAGACAGTCAAAACTATTTTCCAGCTCTCTGCCCTTTACAGCCCTCCTTTTAAATGCAGGGTTTAAAATTAGTCTCCATCAAGCACAGCTGCCCTCCCATTTAAAGCTCCCTCTGAGTGTTTATCAAAGTAAAAGCTCCTTTATCCAACCTTTCAGCCCATCACTGATGTATTTGCACCCCACAACCGGTCTACATGCTCTAGAGCGAGTGCACCTGCTGCCTTCTTCTGGAGAAAAACACTGCTGCTCTTTGGCTTCTGTTTCCTGTTTGAAACTAATGTAGTGAGGCAGTAGAAACATTATTAATCCCTAAAGAGACTGTAGAACTACAGCAGCAACAGAAATATTGAGCAAATCATGTCCATGCATGAGGTTAAAAAGCTTTACAGTACACCTGCTGGCGAGCAGTTGTGTTGTGTTCTCTGGAGGGATGAAGCTCCATCTAGTATCTATGGGATTTGTTGGAATAGTGTTTGTAGTCCAGAACCAAGTAACCAACTTCACTTCATGACCTCATTGGTGTTCTTGTGTTCAATTCTGTTATTTAAGCAAAGGGGGACAGACATTATTCCCTTTGTTTTGGATTTAAAAAATGTATTTTTCAATTTGATATTAATTCATATAAATAAGAGATCAATCTTTAACCTATCACTGTTCCCATGCCACTCCTGGGAAAAATCTGAAAATTCTGAAACACAATGAAGACACCATCATAAACTTTGAACAGTCTGCTTGTATTAAGAATGAAACAAAATATATTTTAGATTGTTGTGAGAGAATCACAAGTAACAAGAGACACACTTCCATAAGTCAGTCACAGCGCAAGCCTGCCCATTAACAAATTTAGCCATTCATATGATAACCACATGTTCCAGAATTCCTTTTAATCCATTTGATTTGTTTATTAATGAACAGCGTAAGTGGTGCTAATTAGGTAACAGTTCAGTAACATGTTTCAGTGCTGCAGTTCATGTAGCAGAAGTTAAAAACCGGTTATTATAAATGAAGTGCCTAAATTTATCTTATTAATTCAAATCAAATCACATCAAAATCAAATTGAAAATCCCTGTACTGTGTATGTATTGGTCTAGCTGAGATAATCTAATTGCAACACCTGTGTAATTTTATGTACAAAGATAACCACTACTACTGTTAATCTATAAAATGCACATGTATAGGTTGTGGTATTGATGACAATATCTGTTTGTTCCTTCTTCAGCTAATCACTGCCTGGCTACTCAAATGTTGAAGGAGTGGAGAGAGCAAGAGAAGGCACAAACACCAAGGCCTTATCTGTCTGAGTAAGTTTCCAAACAAATACTCAAACATTAAACTCTTCTTTTTGTCAACTAAATATGTAATGCAACAGGATCCATAATGCTGGCTTTCTTTCATGGCTTTGCCCCAGTGGAAAAGTCCGTTGCCTTCAGTGCAAGGTCATACTTCAACCATGTCCTTTGAGAGTTTGCATAATAACTTGATGATTGCCCACTGTGCTTGTAACCAGGCCATGTAGTGGAGAGGCTGTTAGACATGCATTAGCTGGCCATGCCATTGAAATGCAAGTGAGTGAGTGTGTGCAGTTGCTATGGTTCTGCCATAGGGTTTTGTTTAGGCAGTCTGGGCAGTGGAAGATTCACATTAAAGCCTTTGTGTATCCTGTGTTTGTGTGTGTCTGTATAGGCAGACCTGGCTGGTAATCACCATTACCCTGGCTGTGTTCTTGCTGACCAGTGTTGCTGGAAACTTGATCCAAGCTTGCAGAAAATGCAGAGCCCGTCTGCAGCAAAACTATTCATATGTGCCATTAGAGGAGATGAACAGGCCTTCAGGCAGACACCTAGGAAAGAGGACCCAGCCTGGGAAAAAACCCTTTCTTCAAGATGAATCAGACTCGCAAGACTCTTCATGACCTGAAAGTCAACAAATGAGATACCTGCTTGAACGCCACTGCACGAGTAATACCTGTGCAATGAGAGTGAGGGAGAATGTTGCTTCCAGCCTGACTTCCGCATTGGCAGTGATTTTTACTGGTGACCTATAAAAGCAGGTTCTGAGGTCAGGTCAGGAGGTGTTTCACAAATAAGGATTTCTTGGTAATAAGTGGATCTGTCCAATGGGAACAAGTAAGAAATGTACAATGCAAACATCTCATAAGAGTTCTGCTATAGGACATGCTTGAACACATTCATAATGAAAGCTCATGAGCAGTTGCTGAGTTCTGTCACTAAGACTGTATGCAAAACCCAGAGTGCTGGGTGCTTTACCGTTGCAGTAATTTGGCAAAGGTTCCGCAGGTTTCTGTTTGATCACCATAGATACCAGCTAACATTTAATGAAAGTGAACATAAATGGAAACTTTTTACTATGTGGATCCAGTGTTTGAAAGTTTGATTCACTTTACACCATATTATTTAATAGTAGAATTCCATAAACATTTTAAACTGTGCTTAATTCAGTTGTTGAGATTTTGGGTGTCAAATTGTTAATTCTAGAGAAACTGACTGGTTTGTTTACAGTGGTGGTGATAGGAACCAAATGTCACAAAGTCTATGCAAATAACTGCCAGTGAAACAAAAAGCAATCAATTTGTTTATACTGCAATGAATGTATCTCCACCGTGAATGCATTTTACATCTACAATGTAGGCCACAACCTTCTCAAATCTATCATAAACAAGATTTCAGAAGCATGTCTGTAACTTATAAGTCATAATGTTCTGTAAAGAGGAAGTAAACTCTGCACATTCCTGGCTCTAGTCCCCACCACAATGAACAATTCTGACTCCACAAGTTTCTCTAAAATGATTTAATGATGATAAATATTCCATTACCCAAGTACCTGTATGGTTAGAGTGTAATGACTGTCTGCAAATTCATGTTGTAATTTCATGTATTTTCAGTTTAAGGAATTGGCTAGTGGCTGTGAGAATGAACTGATTGTAATGCACGACTGAAGTTGTGTTATGCCAGACTGTCATATAGTCACTCAGAATGACAGCAGGTAATGTACTGTCTACGAGTCTCACTTTTGTCTTGGTGGAGATGACCAACAAATCTGTGTTTAGAGTCCCCGGGTTTGTGGCAAGATCAGCAGTTTGTTGTTACACGTCTCATGTCTAGAAGCCCTGGTGTCATGGTGTGGAATGCAATTTCTTACAGTGCCAGATCATATTTAGTCTTCATTACAGGCACTTTGTCCATAATTACAATGATGATGTCCTGCTACCAGTAGTCCTACCTTTTCTGAATAAATACTCCACTGTACTACAAGCAGGACAACCCTCTTCCCAATAATTCTTTTGTGTCAATAGCATGACACAGCTACTATGTCCTGACCAGTTGTCTGACCAAACCTATTCCTGATTGTAAATGTGGTATGCCATTGGATGCATCAACAACACTCCATCCCTTCTGTAAAATCTTCGGGAACTGTGTGAGAATATTCAACTGCACTGGGTATCGCAGGAAGCTATTAGGAAGCTCTGTATATGTAGCTCAATAATTATTACCCAGATTAGTCTAAAACCTATTTGTTTACCTTCCAAACAGCAGTGCAATCCAAGACTTCCTTCTGGGTGCAACTATTGTTTTGACAATGAACTTCATGAAATCCAGAATCTTAAAATATTAGAACATTTAAATTCAAATATGAATAGATTACTAATCACAGTATCACATTAAAAGCAAAGAAATATGAAATCACTTGTATGTAATGAATATAAAATATAACTTTATAATTGTTTGTTATCAAAAACCTTTTTCACAGTATTATTTTTTGAAATGTGAGTGAAAAGTGAAAGTGAGATTTGATTCAGTGAGTTTTCTGTTCCATGTAAAGGTTAGGTTGAAAAAAGCTACCTAGCAGAATCCTAGCCAATCCAGTGATTCATAGACACAAGACAGATGAATTGAGACAAGCAGATCTGCTCATTGTGCAACTGATTTTGCACACCTTCCTTTGATTCGCATATAAACCAGGAAATACAGTGCAAATATGCAGATCTCTATTTCGAGTAAAAAGGATTTAGATTTAGGGCTTCTACTGCACTGTCTTATAAAGGAGAATCATTCTTTCTCTGTTCGGTTTGGTGTTATTTCCTAGAATACCTCAGGAACTTTTATTTTGGACTGCAGGTGTGAATATTAACAGGCTTACAGTATCATTTGGTCACTTACTGGTCCTTACTGTTCTGTGTTATTCTTGTTGCCATTGAACCATACTAGGCAGAGCTATTGAATCCTGAGATTCATGGGAAGGTACATGAAAAGCTGCACTATGGTACTGTTCATTATGAGGCAAGAAAAGCTGCAAAAACACCCATTTTACCCCTTTAAGGTTTGTTTTCACACTGTGCTTAGACCTTTGAGACAAATGATAATGATTCTTAGCTTAGTTTTCAGGTCACCATTTTTGGCTTTTATTATGCTTTATCTGTTTTCTTATTTCCTTGTGCATACATTGTAAAGTCATGCACTTGTTCGTTTTTGACTGCAAGAAAACAAAACAAGGAAATATCAAATGGACTTTGAACTTGATATGTTCTTATTTCATTTGTTGGTGAATCTGGGCTGGTCTGCCTGGACTTGTAGGCTAAATATTGTAAGAAGGAATACTTGCTTGAACAGGAGATGCAAATCATTCCTGGGTTTTTAGTGCCTTATAACCTTTGCACTCTAAGACAATGCAATTTTTGTACAGTTACTTTGGCTCAGGAGAGCCTGGAAAGTCATTAACTGTACAGCAACACACAAGGAAAATTAGCTGCTGTAGTCTTTAGCCAAACTTGATACATTTTGTATCAATCATTGTTCTTGTTATTGCACTGTTGCTTAGCATGAAAGTGTCCATAATGATTGAATCCCATTATTATTTAGACAACAATCTAAAAGAAACTGCATGTTTCATTGTCAAGTAGGTTGCTTAAACTTTTTTTTTTTAGCAAGAGTTAACACACTGGAAAGTATATAGGTTCTATCAAGAGGTAAGCAGTGGGCTCATTTATCTTAAACGTGAGAGAGAAGCAGAGGTGGGTGTCTTGTTTTTTTCCCTTTTTAGTGGAGTTGTTCTATTTGCGTAGGCAAATAACTGATGACACTGCAGTGTACAAATGTGAAGGAATGGAGAAATGGCTTTTTCTAATGAGCCTGAGCCAGCTGTTATGTGTCTGTGCTGCTGAGTTACTAAAGTTAATGTTGCATTTGATACTTCTGTTTGGACCATGTAGCTCACTTTGCTTGGCTTAGGTAGACTGACCACATTGCCCAGTTGATTTTATGAAACGGAGGCTGACTAGCACCACTTCCACCAACTCCTCCAGAAACATTGCTTTAGTTCTTGTATATGTACTGTATATTTTTTACATCAGCTTTGATGTGAAAAATAGTCTTCCAGCTTAGAGTTTGTCCCTAAACTGACTTGCTCACTTCCCTGGTCCTGATCACCCTGAAGAGCTGTGGTAAAGTGTGAGTTTTGTGTTGGTCCTAACATCTCTGTATGAGAAGTTCTGCCTGAGTGGGATTGAGTATACACTCATCTGCTAATGGATTGTTTGAGCTGTGAGAGTGTTATTGCTCTGTTTGTGTTCAGTGGTGTGCGAGAGAGCTAGTCCAGTCTGCATTTTTTTTTCTTTTTTTTTTTTTTTTACATAATTGATATAATTGTAAAACCATCCAGTATGCTTTGTCAACATTTCATTTTGAATGGATGGCCCAAGAAAATGTCCAAAGTGAATAACATGTCTTCACATTACATTTAAATTTATGGGGGTTTTTTGTGTGTGTTTTTTTTTTTGTTTGTTTGTTTGTTTGTTTGTTTTGAGATGAGGTTCAAAACGGTCACAAAACTTCCTTATTAAAATGTATTATTTAATAAGCTTAATCATTCAGCCTTTTGTAAAGAAAGAGTGTGTGAAGAATCCTAGTAAGAAAATTGGTAAAGTATGTTTACATTGATTTAACATGTATATGTTTAACAACAAAAAAGGGATTCTCTATAGCAGTGTTTCCCAAGCCTGGTCCCTGCCTTGTGCATTTTAGCTTTAACACACCCAATGCAGCTCTGAAGGGCTTGTTAATGAGCTGATTAGTTGAATCAGGTGTGGTGACAGCATGGAAAGCTCTAAAATATATAGGGTAGGACCAGGGTTGAGTCCTAACACTCCCATAAAGAACATTTTGTTTGTTAAAATGTTATATGTAAAGAACCTTTTAAAGTTTTAAAAGGAAATACAAAAGTTCTTTTTCAATTTAAAATTTACTTTTGTTTTCTTTTGTGTTCTTCATGCAGACATTCATGCAAGTGGTTCTTGTATTGCTTAAGAAACCCTTTGTATCGCCTTCATTTGTGTATAGTAAAATATGAAAAATTAAAAGCATTGATGAAATGGACAGAAACAGTTCACTTTAATAAATGATGAAAGGGAATAAAGATTGATACCAAATTTCGTATATGAGACATTCGTATATGAATTTCTACAGAAAGCACGACAGTTTTTACTTATTCATTTCAAATAAATATTTTTGTCTGGTGAAACAAAGTTATGATCAACATTAACTTTGAGGTCTGCTTTGCATGCTAGAATTCAAAATGTCTGACCTGTTAAATGCATGTTACATTTTTGCAGTAGCAGTGATGAACTGCAGGACATTATAGTGACATGGTTTATTTGAAAGTGAAGGGCAGATTTGAACATTTTGATACAAATGCTTTACTTAGTCTTTGTATTATTGAATACAATCTTGAATAATTAAAAGAAACTGCTCCAAAAAGGTGTGGTAGTCACAATGATTCAACAGCTCATGCTTGACAACTGATAACATATCTGTTTGGCATTGACACACATGCGGCCGAGCATAGAGTAGCTAGCTTAACTGCAAGCAGTTTAACTGTCTAAATTTTTACATAATTTAGTTGAGATATAAATAAAGTCATTTACAAAAGGAGGTTTGTGTGAATCTGTGCATTGTAGAGACACATCCTGAAACCCTGGATGTTATCCGGTAGATGTGATGGGAATCAGCAAATCAATAAATATAAGCATTTTATGTAGGCTACTATCCAAAACCAATAGTGAACCTACAGGAGTTTATTATGTAATGATACTTATTGTACAATTGTGGTCAGTCAAAAATGCTTGTCACATTCCCAAAGCTGAACAGTCAGGCTGTTGAGTATTCCACCTGTTAGTTGTCTGATTGCCTCAGGCTGGTCCCACCCACAAGTCCTGTTTAGCTGATGCAATCCCCCACCCAGATGTCAGTCTGTAACCGCCTTTACATCATTTCTCATTACCTTCACTTTACACTTTACCTGCTCTCCAAATGTTCTGTTTGTTTGGTACAAATTACCAAAGTACCTCCCTTCACTGCTGTTTCCATTTGATTTGAAGGCTGTACTGTAAGCTTAGAGTAGAATAGCTTCTTAGTACAACTGAACCATATGCACTATATGCTGGTACGTTCATATTTGGCTTGCTAAATCAGCTGCCAGGGCTTGTAGGTGGCAATGACCCATGGAAGTTATTTTGGCCTTGATGGCCATATTCCAGCTTTGAACTCACCTGAAGGTCAGCATAACAGAGCTTGACCTACTTAGTGGTGAACTAGTGATTGAACTAGTGATCTCCCAAAGGTTTCCAACATTTAGGTATATTCATAATTCTGTCTGTGTTTTTGTTTTTTGACATAATCAGGCAGTTCCTTGCATTATGTAAAAACAAATTAAATTCATGATAAATGGACCAATGTCAGGTTACAGCTTTACTTGACAGTATCGCAGACTTTATTTTACACTGAATTTCATATTGACACCTGTTTTTCAATGTAATGGTAGTATGACCCATATATACTGGTATTTCAACAGTACACATTTTGATTCCATATTTTCCCTGAATGTATTAGGAATGTCCACTTAATGCCACAAACATATCACTCATAAATTGAAACACAATGTTCACCTTGTAGGAAAAACATCCTACGTAGTTTCAGATGTGTTTCAGTGTACGATGATGGCACCTGATTACATGTAGCTGATAAACAGCGTGGCACAGTCATTGAACCCTCTTCACGGTTATTGCACAAGAAGTGCTGAACATGACCTAAACATTAACAAAATTACATAAGCCAGGCAGTGTGCTGATGAGAGAGTTGGCATTCAGTGTTGTGGCGGCTAGAAGCGCTTCCCAGTTTAATGGGAAGAAATATTAGCTTTCATTTGACCAGTCTTGTTGAAAACACTTTTCAAGTTTGTTCTAGATAAAGAATAGTGTCATTTTTTATTGTTACTGTGCTGTTGTGGTTATATACAGTAAGTAAATATACTCTGTGTGAACTGAAGAGTGAATGGTCTTTACATGTTTGTTAAAGTATAAAAGTCAGGTTTCCATTATATGGGCCCAGAACTAGATCTGAATATTGATCAAAAATAACTGGATCAGTTAAATCAATTGAAAACTTAGTGTTTTTTCTTATTGTAGTAAAGAGGTCACATGACTTCTTTTGGAAATATTTTGTAAAGTGTTTTAAATGTTAATGGGTTGGAACAGATCTTTAGAAAAAAAGACACCAGCATTTTATAAATGAGATCACATGTTCACATATTTATTTATTTATTGTCTTGTGACGCATCCAGGATGTTCAGTTGATGTCACTTATGGACTTCATGAGTTAAAGAGAAGTACAACATGTCACCATGGGTTCCTGGGTTAAATCAGTTAAGGACAACTTGATTCAGTTTTCCCTCCTGAAAGATCATGTTTGTCATAAAGAAGAAAGTCATAAGGACAAAAAAACATCACACCATTAGAGAAGGCTGCTCCACACTTTGCAGTTGGAACACAGGCAGTAAGAAAATATTTGCTTAGCAGAGAGAGTGTGCTTCTCTTATTAAACAATCATTGACTGTGTGACAGCCTGAAAGAGTGGAGCTAGGCAGCCAGCTGGCGGATGGACAGTGTAACAGTGACATGGAGACAACCACTGTTCCTGACCCAGGAAAGAATGTTTTTGAGCCTTTTTCCAAAGGCCAACTCTCTATCGTCAACAGGAAATTACATTGCAGAGAGCACAAAGAACAACACAAGCCTGTACATCACTCCACCCTTATTGCACTCACTGCTATAAATAGCCTCCTGAACATTTTTGTTATGTATTTTTTGTAGACAACTAATCATCCAGAGATTATTCTGAAATCAAATATGTTAAAGGAGAACTCTGCTGTCCAAAACTCAAAAAAATCAAGCACAGTGGGTTGGTGTTAAGTGGTTAACTTTAGAGAAATATACTAGACACAAACCACAGTTTATCCAGATATCTTTGGTTAAGCCTTATATGAACTTGGTACAATATGAAAAATAGAAACATCTTAATGGACAATCCTGATCTTTGGGTTGTCTGGCTTATTGGCAAATCCAGCTTTGTCAAATACCTTCTAATACATTCTATTTCATATTTGTGAGTGAAAACAGAAGGTTACTTTAGGATGCAGTGGAGCAAAAGTGAGAACAAATATTACAGAATGCAAATTCTTTTAGTCATATAAAAAAGTTAGGACATCCTATGAACACCTTTGTCTTTTTAACAAATTTAAACATATGGACAGTTTGTCTGTTTTAACTACAGTGACAGATGGATGTGACTAAATTAAACTAAATACATAAAAGTTTTTTTTTATCATTTTACATATTTAAATAATAGAAAAATAATTTATGTTCACCTTCTTAGTTTTTATTTCTGTAAAGCTGATCTGTGACATCAGTTGTAAAAAGTGCTATATGAATACATTTTGATTTGATTAATTTTCTTGGAAGGATAAATTAGGACAACCTATGGCCTAATAGCTTGCATTGCTTTGGCTGGACTAGTTCTTGCCTTGTAAATTATTTTCTGGACAGTAGAATCGATATAGAATATAGAATATATAGAATTTTTTATAGAATGGATTTTTTTATCCCTTCTCAAACTGAAATACTTCAGCATTCTTTCTATAGGCATCAGAGAGTTCTTTGGATTGTGCCATGGTGATACCACTCAACAATCACGAGCAAACCAAATAACATCTGAGATTTAGAGTCCAAACAGTCTGTCACATTCAATATTGTGTTTTTAAAATTATTTTTAGGCCAAAAGTTTTTCACAATATTATTATAAAACAATTTCCCAGACATTATACAGTGTATCTATATATATTTTATGCAGTAGTGAGAAAGCTTTAAATAATTACTGTATATATTTTTGACTCTGTAGGACTTTAGAATGGACCATTGCACACCAAACCACTCCGATCTTAAATATTTGTTATTATTACTATTATATCAAACAATCCATCTTGAACAGGCATATTTATTCCGTTTGCTGCAGTAACTGCCATATTCTGTGCAAGCACAATGAGTTTATGAGCAACTTTGCCCTTTATCTTATTTATAACATTTTTGAACAATAATAATAATAATAATAATAATAATAATAATAATAATAGTAATAGGTTATGTTCCTTTTTAATACATAATTTTACTTGCCCATGGTGTCCAAGCTTGACAGACTGTAAATGCTTTGTCCAAAGTGGTGTCTCCCTCCATGTCTGAAGGGGGTTGCTGCTTCTTAAGACACCTTCATAAACCCCCCCTCTCCCCCTCTCCCTCTAATTCTATTGTCCCCCTTTCTGGGCAGCCTCTACAGATCCATCTGCCTGTAAGGAGGGGGTGTTTTTTGTCATCCACAAAACTGGTGACCTACATCTTGTGTAGTGATGTGTCATCATTTTCACTCTTTTGTTTGACATGGTCTCTCAAGGCCTGGTAAAAAGAAGTTCTTCATTTTCCACAATGATCACGGCTCCTTTCATTTAACCCCTTCATCCCAAAGAACTCCAACCATTGTTCTAAAGCAACATATTCCACTCGTTGAAGAACTTCAACTGAGTGCAAATTTCTTAACTTATTTCTGCTGGGGTCTCTCTCTCTCTCTCTCTCGCTCTCTCTCTCCCGCTCTCTCTCTCTCTCTCTCACACACACACACACACACACACACACACACACAGTCACTCACTCACTCTCTCTCTCTCTCTCTCTCTCTCTCTCTCAGAGCTGAGGGGCTTTGCCCAGTCTTGCCTTGCTTCGGTATGATCACGTGCGTTGGTGACAGCCCGTCACAACAAAGCCCCGCTCTTGATTGGCTGGAGAAGTTCGTATGGGACCCTCCCATAGGCTGGCCGGAGTGACGTCGCCGACGATCAGCTGTTCATTTTCCACAACAATAACAAAGGGAGCGTTCGGCTCAGAGGAGACGCCGCCGGAAAGCTCCGCGTTTAAGGGTCCAGAAACGGCGTATTTTCATAGACAGTAACTATATTTATATATATTTTATAGCGCGAAACATCTCCTACCTCAGCCCCGAAGTGACCCGTCGTGTTTGGAGCGGACTCGGCTGCATCAGCGCGGGCAGGTCAGTCTCTTTGTTTCAGACTCAGTCACTCTGCAGGGCTTGATTATACAACGACCACCACTCTCACACCAACCTGTGTGTGAGCATGTAAACAAAACACACGACAACCCGACCCTTAAACTCGAGTTGATCCTGTTGATAAATGTGTTCACTGGTTCTGCGTCTCGGCGTCGATCTGAAAAACTCGTTTGCCTTTTCCTTCTATGTGCTTGTGTGTGTGTGTGTGTGTGTGTGTATGTGTGTGTGAGAGAGAGTGTGTGGTGTTTGTGAGATAAACAGAGTTTGTGTGTGTGAGAGAGAGTTTGTGTTTGTGCGTGCGCACAAGAGAGACAGTGTGTGTGATGTTAGATGTTAGGTAGGTGTCATGTTAGTCTCAGTAGGCCTGCTGTGGTTCACCCTGTGCGTGCGTGTGTGTGTTAGGTAGGGTTCAGGTTAGGCTCAGTAGGCCTGCTGTGGTTCACCCTGTGCGTGTGTGTGTGTGTGTGTTAGGTAGGGGTCAGGTTAGGCTCAGTAGGCCTGCTGTGCTCCGCCCTGTGGGTGTAGAGTTACTGAGAGGAGTCCCTGTCCCTCCCCCACTCTCACTGCAGACAAGCTGTTAGTGCTGAGACGGGCCAAGGCTAGTTTAGTCTTTTACCCTCCTCTGAGTCACCAGTAGATGATCTTAAGCCGTGTTTAAACACACAGACTATGAGTTAAAGTAAACACTGCAGTTGGTCTGAAAATGTACTCAAGTCTGTGGTGAAGCGGCAGCTCTAACTCCTGAGTTCATAAGTCCTAGTGTTTGGGTCCTCTAGACGAGACCCCTGTTATTTAACTGATCTTAGACAGGAAAGGCCTGTCCGGAATCGAGATGTTTTAGGCTAGGTCTACAATACAGAATCTCTCACAGCATTACATGATAACTTACTTTGGCTTTATAACGAAGCCTACTCTTTCTGAATGATGCTAAAATAATGCTTTTCTTTTGACTGGCCTGTCTATATTCTTTCACTGCATTGTAAATATAAACCCAGACAGTAGCACATTTGACTAGTAATACAATGTTTATGTGCTTTATTTTAAGAAGCATATGCTTATAGTACTCATTATCACAATCATAATCACTGAAAATCAAACACTATAGATGTATAGATTATTTATAACTATTTAAGCCTGCATATACATTTTTATTTGTCTTTTATTTAATGTAGCTGATTCATAACACAAGCTTCTGGACAGCCGAGTGATTCTCTGTGGTTAATCCTTTGGGGGGGTTGACCCCCGCAGTCCCTACCAGACAATGCAAGCAAGCTGCATTGAGCAGGTGCAAGAGAATAAGCTGCTTGTTTGATAAAGAAACAGCTGGTTGAGGGGAGGTTCTCATTGCCTCTGTGCTGTTTTGCATGTAAGAACAACAGATAAGAGGTTCCCCATGAGTCATAGTTCTGAACAGAGTGATCGACATAGAGAACAGTTGTTGCAGATTTCAACTTCCTCTTAAGAATTGTATCATTACCTGGAATAGATGACCTTACAGGCAGTGCTGTCCTGACCAAAGATTGTAATTCAGAGTTACCTACAATAGATACATACAAATTATGGCTGAACCAAACAAAGACAGTCTTGCTTGGACAGTTTTGCGTTGCATTACAACATAGCGTAGAACCAGTTCCACAGCCTTGTCCTGGACTGTGATATCAGCTTCAATGTTTGGTAACATATCATGTTTTTATGGATGTCATTCTTGTTTGGTACTGTATTTGTCTGCTTATTTGGAATTTAGTGAAATAATGAAGAATTCCTCTCTTCTGTCCATCCTGTTTTTTTTCCTGTAGAGCCTTCAGTTTGCACAACTTGTAAAAACAATGACTGACATTTAGTTAAAAGTTCTTCGCATGAGAAGAAGAAACGAATGCACTTCAGCACCTTTTTGGAGGCCTCTGTGAGCGGCTCCAGCAGCCGATGACCAAAGAGCTCCATCTTCAGCCACTAGCAGGCCCACTCCTCTCCCAACGTCCTTACCATGTTCCAGAGGTTCACCAGCATCCTGTTTGGAGACGACATGGAAGAGGCCAGTGGGTGTCCTGCAGATGTGGGCTTTAATGAAAATGAAGACGATGAAGAGTGGATCCTTGTTGATTATTTTGGTGAGTGATCTTTCTAAATGAGTGTGATTAAATCAGAATTATCATTACCATACAGCTTTACTTCTCCTACTAAGCCTTCAGTCCAAAGATTATTGATTTTATTATAGAAAAGAATCCCATTTTAAAGCTGACCTTACTTGGACATTGACCATAATTAACTATCTTAATAGAAAGGTACTCAGTAGAATTCAGTGATTGAAATGTCAAAATAGTCATTCATAGTGGGTTTGGTGTGAAATGCTTTCTGTATTGGTTTATAGCAGTAGTGATCTGAACTAGGAGTCCATAAAATAAACACTACTATTTTGTTTACTGTCCAAAAGCACCAGTCCTGCAGTTGATAAAAGCACTTTAGGCACAATTTATATGCAGTTACTATGGGCATTGCATTTGGGATGCATGGTTTCTGTCACCAAAACAACTATTCTGCAACAACTGGAGGAATAAATTAATTTAATTTGGAGTGATTTCACATTATGAATGACCTGTTGCATATGAATATGCATTGACCCCATCTAAATGGCCCTGAAATACTCCACAGATCAATGTATAGATTATAGCACAAGTTTATAGTAGAGAATATGTTGACTGTCATCAGAAAACAAAACTGGCCATATGCCACCTGTTTGAAGAAATAGATCTTTGCAACATGAGTGGCTGCACGGATCTGTCTCACATCAAGTAGGGTGTGAATATTTCAGGTGCAAGGAGATCAGTTTAGCTCAGTCCTTTTAGTTTTGTCCATAAAGGGACAGGAGGGCATTAGTTTTGTAGCCAACAAGCCTCTTAATATATCTATATAGGGCTTCAAGTAACTATAGCTCTCGTTGAGTTAAAGTCTTCAGACTGAACAGGAAGCTATTAATGTAAAAACCTTCTTTCCCAGGGATAAGATCCTACAACCATGTGGACAACCAAACACTGACCTATGGCTAGATCAGCAGGGTAGAAAAAAGTGATATTTTCATTTTGTAACAGAGGGTACTTTGAGATATTTCCACCTGGATTGATGGGGAGTGCTCTTCAGTCAGTCCAGTTGAGTAGATAATTGGCTTCTCTGGTTCAGCAAAGAGCCCTGTTAGAGGTTTAAGGACCTTGTTCTCAGTCTCCCGATTTGTGAAAGCACCTAAATGTTTGGTTGACAGCATTGGATAAACACGGCCTTGTGGATTTAAAATATGTGAACCATATTTAATCTAATATCAGTATCACATTTGCACATTCCCAGCAAAATCACGCCAAAATCCCAAATGTTTGAATTTGTTTTGTTTCCTCTGTAGAGTTTTCTCTCAGTACATTCATAATTTGTTTTCTGTGTACATTAAATGACTTTTCAGACAATGACATTAAAATACAATGTCACCATTGAATCTGTAGAAGGGATAATGATTACTGTGGAATCAAACTGTGTTCAGTTATTGGCTGGTCTTAATGCTGCAGCACCACCTAAAGGCGTTTTTGTGTAGTGTGATACACAGGCAGTTCCACTGCTATTGTTTACACAGAAGTCTCACAACGTAAAAATGTAACTATGAAAATATATTTATCTGCTGGTGTTTGAGAAAATGTGAACCCTTGTCCTTGATTTCCTCTTTAATGTTTTTTTTTTTCATAGCCTTCTTAGTACTTAGTACTATTTTTTTTTGTTCCAAATGAACATCTCCATGTTGAGATTTAAGATTCTATGATGTGGTGGTCTGCTGGTTCCTACACAATTGCGATGAAACTGTGTTTTTTGCTTACAGATGTACCCCTGCTGTCTGATAAAGGCTACTACAGTGTAATGTCAATGCTGACTATCCCATGTGTTGTTTTGTAGCTGAGGCTTGTTCCAGTGCCTGTGGGGATGGGCTGGTGGAGGTGTGCTCAGAGGATGTGGTTGGCCAAAAGTGCTCTCTGCGCTGTACTTCCTGCTCCTCTCTGGATTCAACAGCTGATGCAGATGCTGAAGATGGTGAATTCCTAAGGCTGGATGCACCATGTGATCTGGAAGAGAGCTGGTTCATCACTCCGCCACCCTGCTTTACTGCAGGAGGGAGGGCTCCAGTGTTGCTGGAGACCAGTCCTTTGGAGAACCTGCTAATCGAGCACCCCAGCATGTCTGTCTATGCTGTGCACAGCTCCCACCATCGTTCAACCAAGGACAGCTCCTGCGAGCCCAGTATCCTCAGGTAGCTAAGATCTTATTTTAATTGGTTGTGCCAAGTATCATCACTATCTGGCAACGCTCAGGAATGTCATGATCCCTCCCAGTTTGTTGTAGTTTCTGGGTGTCTAAAAATAATAAAGCCACACACTTTAGGTCAGGTACAATGGGGGGTTTGGGGGTTCGTGCCTTTGACTGTGCGACTGGGGAGGTGGGGGTGTGATTTCTTCTGTGGCAATTTGCCCGGGGGTTGGGGACCACTGCATGTTAATCTAAAAACAAATCTGATCTATGCAGATCCAGTGGTTTGGGGCTGTTCCAGATGTGTTGTTTTGGATTCAGTATGGGTTATTTTAAGCCATTTGATCTGGTTCTAATATGTCTTTAACTTGCTTTAATGAGTTAAAGAAGTGATCCAGTCTAAATCAAATTTTGTCAGTGAAGCAGGTGTGTTTAGTGTTTAAAGTTTGCTACTTAGTGCTATAAGTCTTGAAAATACTTTGACAGTATTTGAACCACGAGAATCATCCAAAAAGTCCAAAATGTAGCTGTTTTTATGTTGGCCATATAATTTGAACTGAATGGCTCACAAGTAATGCCACCAGGTTAGCACTGTGCAGACCGCATACCTAAAGACTCAATGACATTACCCTTTGCCAGCAAAATCCTCAGAGACAAATGATATTAATTTAAAGGGAAATTCACACCAAAACCTTCCAGGGATAGTAGATGTTGGATGCACAACTTCAACAAAAGATTTTGACACTGGTGATCTCCAGTGGCTGTACATTAACACACAAAAGAAAAAAGTACCTGATAAACAGTCATGATTGCCCTGTGCTTCTACTGTTCATGTTAGGTTGATGGTAGTTATATTACTATATAACTGTTAACTCCTTCACATAAGATATCTGGTGTAATGTTTTGTTCATTCATAATGGGAGTGTTAGCCAGCTTGTTCAATTCTAGCTTTGGTACACTAGTCAACTTACAACCCCAGCATTCATTTACATTTACATTTACAGCATTTATCTGACACTCTTATCCAGAGTGACTTAAAGTTACTCACATTACAGAGGTGGACCATATTGGTGGTAAGAGTCTTGCTCTAGGACTACTGGTGTCGCACAGCATAGTTGCCCAGACTGGGAATCAGACCCATCACTCTCCCACATGGTGCAGTGTGCAAAAATGACCTGAAATAAGTCCTTTAACTTGTTAGTTTAATCTGGGTCATAAAATATTAGGTTGTTTGGTCCAATTGTTTCTTTATAACACATTGTCTAAGCCATGCTCTCTTGACCTCTTCTCCGCAGGACTGAAGTTCAGTGCAGGCCGAGTCATCCCACTGGCTGCTTTGCAGCCACTCTCGCTGCCACTCACACGGGCTTCATTGAGAAGGCCAAAAATGGCCGCCTGGCTCAGAGGATCCGTGAAAATGTGGAACGCCAGCAGCTGTCCCGTAACGCCCTGCGACGCCTTAACCTGCTCCATGTTGGGGGAGCCAAGCAGGCCAAAGCCACCACAGGCCAAGTCCACCAGCCTGGACAGAGGCAGTACAACTACTGAGGCCGTCCCCACTGTGCTCCTGCCAAACACAGCTCCCCCTGGCCCACTTTCACTGGGAATCATCCTTTTCATACAGTATGTAAGTGAGGAATGGAGTCCTTCAGAATCAATAGCATAGGTCACTTTATTCCAGTGCAGGATGCCCCCCCTCCGTACATACTTGAACGCATGTCCAAATTAGGCGCCATTCGGCTCTGCGGCTCTTCCCGGAGCCCAGAGAACAGGCACTGGGTTTTAATTGTATCACAGACTCTGCAGAGAATGTTTAATGGTGTTTGTGTACACTTAACAGCCATAGCCCCATATTGTGTGAATGAAAACAGTGTGTTTCTTTTTCTGTTGTATTTCATTGAACATGCAGAAATCCTGCAACCCTGCGTCTACTTACTTCAGAACATCTTGTTTCTTTGAAGCCATACATACTTGTTTGTCACATTAATGGCTAAATAATCAGCAATTAGCAGCACCTCTATGGATAAGATTGAAATTGCCTTTAATTGTAGGTCATCTCTCTCTCTCTCTCTCTCTCTCTCTCTCTCTCTCTCTCGGCATATTGTCACTACAAGCCTTGTTTTAGTAGTAGATTCCAAAATATGTAAGATATATGGAAAAAAAAACATGTGAAATATTTTTAGAAGACAAAAAATATATTACATATCAGTATGGAATTGTTATCTGCAGTGTGAGGTATGTAAGTAGCCTTGTTTTTATTATGATGATGATGTGCATTTGTTGTATGACTGTAGCCACTAGTCTCGCTAGGCTTGTAACAGACTTAAAAAAAATAGTGGTTTGTTTTATTGTCTTTAATGCATTGTTCACTCTGAATCTGCAGTACACTTCTCAGGGTCATATCAGTTCATCTGTACTCTTTACTAAAATGCAGATTACTTGACAACTGTTGATTCTCTTTTGTACATACTGGAAAACCTCCGAAATTTGTCATTGTGTACCTTTTGTTTGCCTTGTGGGAATATTTGTAATTATTAATGATCATTTTTAACAAACCTGAATGAAATGCTTGCTGTGAAAACAACCTATTTTTTTTTCAATTGACTGTTAAGACCTGCAAACATGGAGTAAAACTGTTAGTTCTTTTGTTTTCTTTTACTAATGTCCTTTCCATGGTTTTGTTTTATGCCTTATGTTTGATTAGTTACATATTTGCTGAAGTAAATATTTAAAACTCAACGTAGCAGAAAGCTTTGTTAGTGTTTGACATGGTATTTTTAACATGCTCTTTTATTTGTATAAAAAACAGTGAATCTGTTGTTCGGATGATATTGATCCAATGACTGCCAAGCTAAACGTCTCTCTCAGATGAATGCACAGCACAGGACTGATGGATATGAAGTGCAGATGTTCACACTCTCTCTCCTACTGTGAACAAGCCTGACTTGTACTTGGGTGAGCAAATGAGCCCCACCTCAAAGATGTCTTTGTAGACTTCTTGTTTTAAGTCCTTCTTCATTTGACTTTGTTCCTCTGGTTAAAGGGAAGTGGGAGATACGCATCATTTTTCTCGTTGAATACATCTGGAAGAGTAACTTTTTCTTTTGTCTAGTACCAAGTAGCCTGACTTTTAATGTTCAAAAAACAGGGACATTTAATTTTGCCTTGAAAAGTCTTGAGGATCTTGTGCCTTCCAGGTTAACAGCTCGACAATGCATCAATTATGGACTTGAAGTCTGTCCAAAGGGACTTGGACAAACGCAAATGGCTATGCACAGGGAGGCAAACCTGTCTGTGAGCCACTCACTCTTCGCAGCCTTTAACTTACTAATGTAGCAAATCTCCTCTTTGTGTTGATGTGTGAAGAATGGCTTATGCTCACTGAGTGTTAGACCGTGCTTTCTTTCATTTTTAGTTTACTGGAATAATGCAGCACTTTGCCAAAGGAGTAGGGTTTTTTTTATATAGAAACGTATGTTTCTTCTTTCTTACATTTTGGACTCATATGAAATATATAGATGCAACTGCTCTTTTTTTGTGACCAGCATAATTAATGTCAGTTTCAGTTGTGTTCAATACACAGAACAGCCACTCGTCACTATAATTTATGCACATTTATTTTCCAATAAATGTTTTAATACAAACTCAAAATCATGTTGCACTCATTTTTGTTCTTTTCTCTTCAGACTGTAGAGCTGAGTCATTCTCAAGCACTAGGTTTAGCACTAGGTGACAAGTCTTAGCACAAGTCTTTCCTATTTGTCAGTCAGTAGTTCCTGGGAAAACAGTAACTTGGTTGACTCAAAAAGTTTAAAAGATTTGAAATTTTGGTCAAATTACTTCTCTACAGAGAAGCACTTTCAGATTTTATTTTTTTTTTTTGGTAACTGCATAATTGAATGTTCCAAAAACCTCATTTGGTTTTTTCAAAAGTAGTAGTTGAGATCTAAAATATAATTTAACTGATGAACATGTTCACAAACATTTGTTGTACTCTACTATAATACTGCTTTTGGTGTAAGTGATATTTAAATGTTGTATTATTTTCTAATTTGATATAGTTTTTTCCAGTAGATTTTGCAGTCTAATGCAAAGGTCTGGGCACCTCTGCTACATATACAGACATATGAAAATATTTGGGTGCTCTTGATCAAAGAGTGTACATAGGTGTACATACAGTGTATCACAAAAAGGAGTACACCCCTCACATTTCTGCAGTATTTAAGTATATATTTTCATGGGACAACACTGAAAAAATAACACTTTGACACAATGAAAAGTAGTCTGTGTGCAGCTTATATAACAGTGTAAA
This sequence comes from Acestrorhynchus altus, assembly GCA_034509495.1. Lineage (NCBI taxonomy): Eukaryota > Metazoa > Chordata > Actinopteri > Characiformes > Acestrorhynchidae > Acestrorhynchus > Acestrorhynchus altus. The sequence continues at coordinate 10,796,000 of CM067507.1, read as the reverse complement.
TTTATTCTTCCCTCAAAATAACTCAATATACAGCCATTAATGTCTAAAACAGCAGCAACAAAACAAGACCACACCCATAAATGTCCAAATTGAGCACTGCTTGTCATTTTCCCTCCAAAATGTCATGTGTTACTTGGTCTCAGGTGTGCATAGGGAGCAGGTGTGTTCAATTTTATAGTCCAGCTCTCACACGCTCTCATACTGGTCACTGAAAGTTCCAACATGGCACTTCATTGCAAAGAACCCTGAGGATCTTAAAAGATGAATTGTTGTGCTGCATGAAGATGGCCAAGGCTACAAGAAGATTGCCAACACCCTGAAACTGAGCTGCAGCACAGTGGCCAAGATCCTCCAGCGTTTTAAAAGAGCAGGGTCCACTCAGAACAGACCTCGCTGTGGTCGTCCAAAGAAGCTGAGTGCACATGCTCAGCATTACATCCAAATGTTGTCTCTGAAAGATAGACACAGGAGTGCTGCCAGCATTGCTGCAGAGACTGAAGAGGTGGGGGGTCAGCCTGTGAGTGGTCAGACCGTACGCCGCACACTTCAAATTGGTCTGCATGGCTATCACCCCAGAAGGAAGCCTCTTCTGCAGTCTGTACACAAGAAAGCCAGCAAACAGTTTGCTGAAGACTTGTCAACAAAGGACATGGATTACTGGAACCATGTCCAGTAAGCTTGGTCTGATGAGACCAAGATTAATTTGTTTGGTTCAGATGGTCTCAAGCGTGTGTGGCGACGATCAGGTGAGGAGTACAAAGATAAGTGTGTCATGCCTACAGTCAAGCATGGTGGTACGAATGCCATGGTCTGGGGCTGCATGAGTGCAGCAGGTGTTGGGGAGTTACATTTCATTGAGGGACACATGAACTCCTATATGTACTGTGAAATAATGAAGCAGAGCATGATCCCCTCCCTCTGGAAACTTGGCCACAGGGCAGTATTCCAGCATGATAATGACCCCAAATACACCTCTAAGACAACCGCTACTTTATTGAAGAGGCTGAGGGTAAAGGTGATGGACTGGCCAAGCATGTCTCCAGACCTAAACCCAATAGAACATCTTTGGGGCATCCTCAAGCGGAAGCTGGAGAAGTGCAAAGTCTCCCACATCCGCCTGCTCCATGATGTCATCATGGAGGAGTGGAAAAGCATTCCAGTGGCAACCTGTGAAGCTCTGGTAAACTCCATGCCCAGGAGAGTTAAGCCAGTTCTGGAAAATAATGTATTTGTTTATAATGTAAACAAAATATTGACACTTCAGGAACTTTCACTAAGGGGTGTACTCACTTTTGTTGCTGCTGGTTTAGACATTAATGGCTGTATATTGAGTCATTTTGAGGGAAGAATAAATTCACACTGTTATATAAGCTGCACACAGACTACTTTTCATTGTGTCAATGTGTCATTTTTTCATTGTTGTCCGATGAAAATATATACTTAAATACTGCAGAAATGTGAGGGGTGTACTCACTTTTGTGATACAATGTAAGTGGATAAATCTTCAATTGGAAAACAAAAATACAAGTTTAATACACAGTTCTGATTTATTGTCTGAATTTAATGTTTTGAAATGTTTTTGTAATATGTTTAAAAAAATAGACAAATTATGTTTTAGAATCTGTAAGAGTTTGTATAAGAGCCTTTTTTGCTTAACATGGTTTTAACATGCATCTTGTTTCAGATATTTGTACAGCTTGATTGGAGAACACCTGTGGTAAATCCAGTTGATTGGACATAATTTGGAAAGGCACACACCTGTTGATGCAAGGTCCCATAGTAGACAGTGCATGTTGGAGCCCAAACCAAGCCATGGAGTCTAAGGAATTATATGTAGACCTCGAGATAGGATTGTATCGAGACACAAATCTAGGGAAGGGTACAGAAACATTTCTGCTGCACTGAAAGTCCCAATGAGCACAGTAACCTCCAGTATCCATACATGGAAGAAGTTTGGAATCACCAGGTGTCTTCCTAGAGCTGGCTACCTGGCTGTGTGATTGTGGCAGAAGGCCCTAAGGCAGGGAGATGACCAAGGCAGACTGGAGAGTGGAGAAAAGGTAACCTTCGAGAAACTGTATTAGACCTGTATGGTTAGATGGTCAGATGGAAGCCACTCTTCGGTAAAAAAAAACCACGATGACCCATCTGGCACCTAAAGGACTCTCAGGCTATGAGAAACAAAATTATCTGGTCTAATGAAACAAATATTGTTTGTTTCAACTCTGGGTCAAGGTCAGGGTCAAGAGAAAGATGACTGCAGCGATGTACAGAGACATCCTTTATAACCTTCTCTAGAGTGCTCTGGACCTTGATGACACACACAAACTTCCATCAGTTAGTGTGTGTTGCGCTGGCATGAGTGGATCCGACACATCAGTGCCACACACCACCACCATGTCAGTGTCATTGCAGTGCTAAAAATGACCCATCACCCAAATAACACCTGCTCTATGGTGGCCTTGCGGGGTCCTGAACATCGAAGAACAGGGTGAAAGAAGGCTAACAATGTATGCAGAGAAACTGCAGCCTGATGACAGAACTAAAGTGCTCCTGTGGGGAAACAGAAGCTGTTAAAATGCAGAGTGAGTGTAGAAACAAGGAGGTGTTCATAACCCTGTCAGTCTTCATGCTGTGATGTGCTCTCGAGTAACATGCCGCTGTATATTGACTGTCCCGAACCCATATTGGGGGTCTTAAAACTTTTGAGCGGTAGTGTGCATGATGGGTTATTGTACAAAGAGGGGTAATAAGAGTAGTCAGTGACTGTGATGATCTGTGATAATGGGCCACAGGGAGTTTTAGATATGTAAACATGTGATCTGTGATTATGGACACAGATATTTAGATATATAAACACGTGATCTGTGATTATGGACACAGATATTTAGATATATAAACAAGTGATCTGTGATTATGGACACAGATATTTAGATATATAAACAAGTGATCTGTGAATATGGACACAGGGAGTTTTAGATATATAAACATGTGATCTGTGAATATGGACACAGAGATTTAGATATATAAACACGTGATCTGTGAATATGGACACAGATTTAGATATATAAACATGTGATCTGTGAATATGGACACATGGAGTTTTAGATATATAAACATGTGATCTGTGAATATGGACACAGAGATTTGGATATATAAACACGTGATCTGTGATTATGGACACAGGGAGTTTTAGATATATAAACACGTGATCTGTGATTATGGACACAGGGAGTTTTAGATATATAAACACATGATCTGTTATAATAGACACAGGGAGTTTTAGATATACAAACATGTGATCTGTGAATGTGGACACATGGAGTTTTAGATATATAAACACGTCATCTGTGATTATGGACACAGGGAGTTTTAGATATATAAACGTGATCTGTGAATGGACACAGGGAGTTTTAGATATATAAACATGTGATCTGTGAAGGACACAGGGATAAGCGTTTCTCAGGGCTGCAGACAGAGAACAGAGATTGTTAGGACACAGCAGGCCTGTGGGGCTGTAAGCGCAGCCTGCAGTGCCCTCTCTGACAGTCCGGCTTGTTGCTTTTGAGCAAAGAGCATCGCTGCCTCCCTGGTCGCCTTCTGGGATTGGCCAGGCGGAGCGGAGGCTCCCCCGCCCGCGCTCTTATCAGAAGCGGTTGTTTGTCCCATATTCCGCGCATCAGCCAGCGCATGCGCAGTGTCCAGTCCACCCTGCTTATAAAACGTTGGCGCTAGCTGATGACTGTTCATTCATCCGTACGGCGGGTAAGTTGTTCTGCGGCGCCTGAGAGCGCGAGAACAAATGTGTCTGTGTCTGTCTTTCTCTCTCTCTGTGTGTGTGTGTATGTGTGTATGTATGTATGTATGTATGTATGTATGTATGTATGTAGGAGTTTGTGTAGTTTAGGGTTGTAGTTCCACAGTGCGGGATTGGGGAGCTGTAGTTAGCTGGCTCGTTTAGTAGGCTCTCTCTCTGTCTGTGTGTGTGTGGTGTGTGTGTTCGTGTTCAGATGAGTTTAATAGATCAGATCTGCGCAGAGGTCTAAGCCCTGCTCTGAGTCGGGTTTTACTCTCAGGAGGCGAGGTCGAAGGCTTGGCCTGTTGGTTAATAGTGGGATCGGGGAGGACTGGAGCAGGACTTTAGTTTTGTGGGGTTAGACTGGAGCAGAACTGGTTCCAGTTCTGGGCTCCTTTGTTGGTTTGTGGTTGAGGCGGGTCCCGCTCCGGTAAATTGGCGGGGAGACACTTTGTCAGGCTCTTCTGCTCCAGTCCCTCTTCAGCCCGCTGCTTAAGTCTAAACGCTGCATCTGCTGCTCTGTCTGCTTCAGTGAAGGTTCTGTTTCCTCGTTTCAGACTCCAGAAATCCTCCTGTTTGGAAAAATGTCGAGGCGCAGGTGAGAAGCCTCCTGTTTCACCACTGACCTGGTTTAGAGAAGATCCTGTGTCTCACACCTCTCTCTCTCTCTCTCTCTCTCTCTCTCTCTCTCTCTCTCTCTCTCTCTCTGTAGTTTTTGTCAGACTCTACAGGAGCGGGATGAGAACGCAGTGTGCGAAGGTGTGAAGAGGAGGAGAGCTGAGGTTAGTTTTTCTCTGTTCTTCTCTGCAGTCTGCAGGTTTGATTAAAGTCGTGTTTTAACGCCTGTTGTTGTTTTACAGTTATGCAGAAGAAAGGCGTCTGGAGCCGCTAAGAAGCAGAATTATGAGCTTCAGGTAAGTGTTCTGAGACTGCTCCCACAAACATCTCAAAGGCTGTAATGGGTAGTGGGTTCATTATCTCTGCGTGATGACGTCGAGGCGGCGTCACTGTAGCCCCTCCCACTCAGCCCGCGAAATCCAGCTTTGTTCAGCTGGCGGGAGAAGAGCTGTGCTGAGCTGAGCAGGGGTGACCTGGGGTGAGCAGGGTGGGCTAAAATGTGTTAAGGGTGGGCTGTGCTTTATTTGGAGGTGAGAGAAATGCGGTTCTGGCCTTTTATTGAAATATTAAAGATTTGTTTTGAGCATAAAGATCAGTTCAGAACCTGTATTAGATGATTTCGTGTGTGTGTGTGTGTGTGTGTGTGTAGCAGCACCAAACTCCCTTCACAAAATCTGGGTGCAAGAGTTTAAAAAATTAACTTCCTGTTAACTGTCTTCCTGTTACTGTCCCTGTTTCATTATATCCAATGATGATCTTCAGTTTATATACCTAGTTATGGTTCTCCAGTATCATAGACCAGTTCTGGAAGTACTGGTGTGAAACAGAAGATCATTGCTGTCATACAGAAACCTTGCCTCACTTTGTTTCAAAATAAATAGATTTTTTTTGTTTTTGTTTTGGTCTGTGTATGTGTGTGTACGTACTGTTTCTGTACACTGTGTATCGTGTTTTTCATTTTCCCTTGTATGGTACTCAAGAGCGTTTGCTGTAATTAGTGTTCTAATAAGTCACAAACTTTTATCGTTGCAGAACCGATGGGTGGAAGGTGAGATCACACCCTGTGTCCTTGTTGAGACTCCTCACAAGGATTTGGAAGAGACAAGTAACTTGTCTGGCTTTAAACACTTCCGCTTCAAGAATTTTTACATCAAGCCCTCTCCGCTGCCTTGTATCAGGTAGGATTTGAATACCACCGTCCTGCTGCATATATATTCATTTCAGTTTAATAACAATTGATAACCTTCAGTTTTAACAATTTATGGCATTTCCACAGTTGGGCGAGCTCTGATGACGTATGGATTAAAATGCTGAACAAGGAACTGAATTATATCCATGACAAAGGCTTCATAAAGCAGCACCCTAGCCTACAGCCCAAGATGAGAGCTATTCTCCTGGACTGGCTTTTAGAGGTGTGGCTTTGTTTGTTCAAAGCTGATCCCCAATATACTAAAGGTATCATTTGCTCAAAATGAACAGTTGGACTGATTTTTGTTGTCTACTCAGGTGAGTGAAGTATATACACTTCATCGCGAGACGTTTTATCTGGCTCAGGACTTCTTTGATCGCTTCATGCTGACTCAAGAGGACATTGGCAAGAACCAGCTACAGCTCATTGGCATTACCTCGCTGTTCATTGCATCCAAAATTGAGGTAATTCAGTTGACCTGATTGATTATGTAGTGGGTTCTGTGCTTAAAAACGGATGTGACTTTAACTTCTCTTTTAAATGCAGGAAATATACCCACCAAAGCTTCAGGAGTTTGCCTATGTGACAGATGGTGCCTGTGATGAGGAAGAAATCCTTGAAATGGAACTTGTTATGCTGAAAGCGCTGAACTGGCAGCTCTGCCCAGAAACGGTCATCTCTTGGTTGAAACTTTATGCTCAAGTGGATTCCTTGAAAGAAAGTCCCAATTTCCTTGTACCTCAATTTTGTAAGGAAACCTACATACAAATCACCCAAGTGAGTAACGCTATGCTGAGTATCTTTGCAGGTGTTTAAGAATGTCATTAATATCAGTTGTAATGGAATGGTACTTCTCTTTCTACAGTTGCTGGATCTCTGTATACTGGACATTAACTCATTAGATTACCAGTATGGTGTTCTGGCTGCTGCTGCTTTTTGTCACTTTACCTCCTTTGAGACTGTACAGAGAGTATCGGGTAAGGATGTGACCTTTGTGAAATGCTTGTCATTCATGTAATTTAACTCTACGTAATTAATAAAGTCTATATTATAGTTTGTGGTCTGAAGTACAGTTGACTTACATGCTGATTCTCCTCCCCTCAAGGCCTGACATGGGACTGTATATCCAGCTGTGTGCGCTGGATGACCCCCTTCATGAGGACAGTGAGTGAATGTGGCAGGCCCAGGCTGAAGGATTTCAAGAAGGTGGCAGCAGAGGACCGCCACAACATCCAAACTCATGTAGACTATCTGGCCATGTTGGTGAGTGACTTTCATTTTGTACATATTAAAAAGTTCCTGGTGAATCCTTGGTCTAGTTTCAAATGTTTTAAATAAATAAATAAATAAATAAATAAATAAATAAATAAATAAATAAATAAATCTGTGCTTGGACAAAGCTTATGTACAGGAAAGTGAAGGCTGGCTCTTAAAGATGGGCAGTCAGAGGTTATGTCCTGTACTGTGCCAGTGTTTTAGGCATGTGGGTTTGGGGTCCATCTGTTTGAATGAAATGTGGGAGTTTTTATTTTTTTCCTGTAAGTTGAGATTTTTAAGTCCTTCAAGCTGATAAACACTGAATTTTGTTAACTATATTTTTACTGTTTCTCAGAATGATGCTCATCATCGACAGCAGGAGAACTTGGATCGGTTATCTCCAGTGCCTGTTGGAGGTCTCCTGACTCCACCCAAAAGCACAGAGAAGCCCCCAAATGTCTGAGGGGCTTAACAGGGCCACCATCTGCTGGCCAGTCCTCATTTCTAATCTACACAACCTGGTGGTCCCCGAACTCTTTGCCACCACAAGTGTAATGGGGCCCACATGGCCTAAAGACACAGATCTAAGTTCAGATGTTCCATTGTAACCCTTATTGGGTTTGTGTACATCATACTCGGGGAAAGCAACATGGACAGTCATGGTGCCCTACGTTTCATTAAATGCAAGTCAGGTAGAGTGAGTAATCTCAAGAAATGGACTTTGAAGCAGTCCAATGTGCCTTTCTTCAAATACTCCAGGTGATGTTTGAGTATTTTGGCCCTGTAAAGGAATTTCAGGGCTTCTATTTTTCAAACCTGTGCAAAGGAGGTTTTTTTTTTTTTTTTTTTTTTTTTAAATTACTGCTCCTACATGGTTGGAGGTGTGGGTGTTGGTGTGTGTGTGTGTGTGTGGGGGGGGGGGTTAAATAAACTTAAATGAGTTCATGGTGGATTAGCAAATGTACCATGCTGCTGCTGCTCTTTTCAATGGTGCTGCCAACCTTTTTGGTTATTGTGAAGCTGAGCTGCATGTGATCAGTTTGAAGGCTTGTTTACTCTGAGTACACACCAACCACCAAGATGCTAATTTTAAAACGAAATGGATTGTGTTACGCTGTCTTCCTATTTTTAAATATAATTTACTTTCATTTTATTGCCAAAGGCAAATATTTAATTTAATGTACTTTTATTTATGAAATTGTACCTAAATGACTTAAGATGCAGTATTGTACTGAGCCTTACAGATGTAGCATGGCAAGACAACTTTTTACATTCCCTGTGAGCAAGGAACCAATTTGCCTGTAAACTAAAAGATGGTGTAAGAATAACCCTATAAAGCTGTACAGGAAATGTATGTACATATGGTAACGTTTCAAATGCTTAATGTAAATTTGCAATGTGTAATATTAAAGGAGCAAGAAATGTTGTTATATTGCTTTCTGTCCTTTTAACTGAAAAAAAACTGGTGACACATGGAACTGTATCCGATATACAGTAGCATTAATTAAGGGCAAGTAGTCTTGCACTGTGATTTGTATAGTATTTTAAAGAATACCTGTCCCTGCTGTGAAATGCAGGTCAAGGTAGTTGGAAAAGTGGGTCATCTGGGTAAAGACATGCTGGTCAAGTTTCTGGATGGCTGTGTCATCCTTTTTGCTTAACTGTAAATATATACAGCCTTCACATGTCTGGGTGAAGCTCTATGAACTTCAGATGATTGACTCCTTCACTTCTGAATTATTACTCCTGATCATCCTTGTGTACAAATTTTCATTTACTGTAATGTAGCCAATCAGCAGTGTTCTTCCGCCCCTCTGCTGTAATTGTGGTAATGATCCTTCCCCTGTGGTGAAACAGTGTCAGGGTGTAGATAGTATGAAGTAAGAGCTGAATGCTAATAAGCTGAAACTTTACTTCAATCACAAATTGAGCTTTTGAGATGAAGTGTTGACTTCACACATCTGTCATTGAAGCTGGCATTACTCACATTTGTCTGCATTACTCTGAGACAGAGAAGACAAGCTGCTTTTCTAAACCAGTGAGAGACAGGTTTTGACAGGAAAGTGTGAAATGGTTGGAGAAGGAAACTGGAGGTTTAAAATCCAGGTCCAGAACTCCACTTCAGGATTTGCTTCGACTGTATTTATGTCCAAGCTGTGGCAGAGGCAGTCTGAACTAAATCCTGGTTTTCCACCTCTTTCAGAATCATCCATATTTTAAATGGAAGTTCTCAACCTTTTTGAGCCAAGACTGTTTTACACTGTAGTCAGTTTAACCCAATCATGCCCGACAACCAAATTCAGTGCTGATGTTTTGATTTGTATGGAACCACAGGGAGAAAAATAACAGACATTAAAGGATTTCCTAATTCAGGGCCTCTGTTGAAATAAGAAACTGAGCTGTGAGAAGAAACCATGACCAAGACTTTGAGTCCATGCTGTATGTGTCAATGGGCTCCTCTCGTAGGTGTTTCTCCAGACAAGCTGGCTGGAGCAGATCCACAGGGCTCCTCTTCTCACAATACCGTCACTGTGAGCCTTTGTGTACTCCAGAGAAAGTGGACCCCCTCCTTTACCACCCAGAGCTCCCCATCTCTCTCACACACACACACACATCACAAAATCGCCAACAATCATACAAAGGGTTTCAACCCCCCCTTCTCCAAGTGTCCCAGATGCAGCTAGAGAATGTGATTTTCTGTCAGTTGACCTACACTTTCAAAAAGGAAAACATGATGAGAAGTGATTTAAATGAGACACTCAAAACTGTACTCTGTAATTAATTAAAACCCACTCGTCCATTAATATCTATATAGAATTCAAGCTGGTCAAACCAAAATACCAACATAGCAGATTTAATATATTTTTTATGTTAAAATGTTGAGATTTGGAAAAGAATAGGTAGAATAAAGTTTATTGCTGGTTTAGTAGCATCGCCCAGCATCAAAAACCTATGTCATACAGAAACCAACAGGAGAAAGAACTTTTAGTGGAAATCATTTACAGCAAATTTGCTAAATTGTGACACCAAAAAGTTAAAAATGGAGATACAAGGTTTTAATGAGACATGATGGTTTTGCTGGTGATTACTTATACTGTTTACTGCTGGTGTGTGCTCTTGTCTGAATTTAAGACAAAAAAGAATATTCCAAATTGTTCCATTTAAAATGGCTAAGGAGTGTGTTTATATCAGTTAATTATGATCTTAAATCTAGTCTTTTTGGTCTCAGAGAGGTACTGATTTGAAATATAACAAAATAAAAAAAGTTTAATTTCAAAATGTAAAAAATATTTATCAAACAGGTTTTGCTGTGGGATGACAGAGTCTTTTAGACAGTGTGTGCTTTGCGAGTAAAAATACCTTAAACCCTACAGAAAAAACATGCATTACTTGTATTCTTTCAACTTTTTGGTGAGCTGAGGCAAACATCCAGGTTACCTAGCACTTCAGAAGGCAACAATTAAATGATCAGGTTGGCTAAATTAGGGTTGGAGATAAAGTCTGTAGAGCAGGAGCAGAGTTGGTGAGAACAAGAACTAGAACTGGTTCTTGTCGCTTCTCATACTAAATGTAATTAGTTCAAGAAGGGATCACTTATGTAAAAAAAATCATTCATTCAGACTTTCTAGTAGTCCTAGATATGTTTTGAGAAATAGTAGTGTAATTAGGATTCAGTGAGTTGTTAAAAATAGAGGCTCTGTAACTGATGATTCACTGTTAAACATTAAAATATGTCAATATCTGCTACACATAAAGTTGTCAAATGTCTTTTACGAGCTCCAAATGTCTGTTTATGCCAACACGGTCAAAAAGGTTTAACATCTGAAGTCCCCTCAGTAATGCTTAACATCCATGCGAATGTAAAGGATGCACAAATGTGGGCAGTGATACAGTGTTTGAAATGGATGTATTTCTTGTATATTCTTACATAGATTGAGTATAAATGAGCCTAAATATGTATAAAATATTATACATATAACAATGAAACAACCAGTTCAAAGTTTTTAAGGAAAACCATTTATTTATTAAAATTCAAATACAAAAAGGAATATTTGATGTTTGACTCCTAGAAAACATACATATGTACATAATATTACAATAATGGTGTGGTGGCTGTGAGTGGGAGAAAGTGGAATGTTTGTAGTATTAACACACACACACACACACACACACACACACACACACACACACACACACACACACACACACACATGCGGCTTGGCCTCTGTAATTAAATCATGCCTATATTGGTGTATTTGTCTACAATGAAACGTCCTCAATAATAACAGCTGGTTTAGTTTAGATCTATTCAAAGCTAACAGAATACAGTTAGTCAAGTCAACAGAATGTTTGAAGTGCACAGATCATTAAATTAAAGTAATAAAGAACAAAAACATTAAGAAAGAAAACAATAGGATTTGTACACATCTATGAAACAAGCATTAGGGGGTAAACCATTTTTAATGGTAACACTGTTTCTTAGGACTTAAGATTTTAAAAATATAAAGTCAGGATAATTTCAGCGGCCTAGTGTCCTTGATTTTATAGCAACAAAAATAGAACTATGTTAATTTAGACCATTTAAAACAATAATACGTTTTTGTGATTGTATTTTTCGCTTTTTTGACTTTGACACACCACAGTCTTTCCATAGCAGTTATTATACAATACATTCAACTGACCTCATCAGCATCACCTTGATTCAACACATCAGACTGAGGTGTAAGAAAACATGGGCTTCGTACAAGCACCCCCCATAAGGGAGACACAGGAATGGCAAACGTTTTTTGTTTGAAAAAATTCAGCACAGTGGACACCCATTGACAGGATTTATATCAAGAGTGCAAAGGTTCATCTAGTGTAGAGTTCTGTATGTGGGAGCAGAAGCAGAGCATTACTGCCACCTCAGACAACTCCACCTTCCCTCTTCAGCAGCCTTAAGGTGCCTTTAAGGTGCCCTGCTTTGGAAAAATGGAGGGAACACAGCATTCATCACTAGGGCTGAGGTATTTCTCACTGGTGCTAAACAGCTTGCAAGACATGCTCATGCCCTGATTGGTTGTCTGCAATGGGATAACAAAACGTGTTTGTTGTCTCTCCTCCTGTAGATGAAAACGACGTGAAAGCAACCCAACACAGAAAACGCAAGCAGCTCTTCTCTGGCTTTGTTCCATATGTAAAATGTCTCTCATCTCTCAAGGCTAAAATAAATATGGTACACTTAAACAGTTCACGCTGAGGAAACAAAGACTAAATAAATAAAGAGCATCTATTATCCAGTCTCTGGTCTCCTGTTCATCTTAAAGCTTTCGTAGCAGTTTCACAAAAGAAAAGATGGATTGCCACCAGCCTGTTTAAAGTTGTTTTTTTTTGCCTTTTACAGTTAAACTTAATAAAAGACACAGAACAAAGGAAGATGGGAATCTAGGGTATCACTGACATATTCACAAGGATGTTTCGGTTTCTGGAAAAGATTCACTTGTCTGCAGCATCAATGCTTTTTGTTCACGGATACCAGACTGTTCTTGGCAAAGCATCCTTACTGTAGTTGCTCCAGGCTTCTGCTCTGACCAGGGTTTTGGCTCTGTACAACTTCCTTGTAGGTGAGGGCCAGCTCCGGCCTGCGATACAGCTCACTCAGGCCCTCAAACTTGGGTCCCCAGTTGCGCAGGCAGTTGTAGCTGAAGTCGTCCTCTGGGATGGCCGAACTGAGTGAGCTGAGGCTGCCTGCGCTGGACCCCTCACCCTCTATGCAGTACACATGATAGGTGTCCATGGGGAAGGCCATGCTATCATTGTCTGCCTCCCAGATGATCCGCGCAACATAGTTCTTAAAATCCATGGGGCAGTGTGTGCTGCAGCCTGGGTTGTGGTGGTAAGCCAGCAGCCCACCAGGGAGCACCTCCTCCTGAGAGCCCTGAGAGGACTTGATTAGAGGCGCCGTGGTGCAAGATGAAGACTGTGACAGGCTGGAGCACAGCGGCCTCTTCAGCTCTGTTATGTCATATGCATTCTGGAGGGCGATGACAAGACAAAAGGGGTTCAGATACAGTTCCATTTTAAAGAGGACAAACTGGCCCCATTTTCCACAGGCTAATTCATTATATAATTAAAATAATTTCCTGGGGTCTTGATGAAATGCTTGTGATGTGCTTTGGTGAACATACCTTAAGGATCTAGTGCTGATAGCAACCTTCTCACCTTCTAAACAGCTCTGTTCAGAGCAGCCACTTTAAATGATAACAAGCCACTGATCACCCACCATTTATGACTCCTCCCACTGGCAACACAAATTCTTACCTTTGCTTTCAATTTCTAATCTGTCTTTGCACTAGACAGATAATGTTTACTTCCCTTTGAGCTCACATTTTCTCTATATCCCTGCTGTAGTCTGCTTGCCTGCCTTTCTGTCCTTAAGTTTCCAATTACTCAAACAAGGATTATTATACACTTATTATGCAGATAGTATTTGTTTTTGGCTGTCTGCACTCTTAAATTTTTGAAGAACATGGCACAGTTTTGAGGTAACCCCCCAAAAAAACGTGTAAGGTGGAGCTACTCAGATGTGTTTGTGAATTGGTTTGTCGCCCCAGATACCTGAAAGTTAGTGCACTGGCACATACCCATTTAAGTGAAGTTGATTTTAATTACTGTGCTCACTCTTAGTCAAATTAAATATAGTAGACATTTTACTTTCATTTTACTTACTTAGTAGAAATTTACTGTCCATAGGCTTTAACAAGTCAGTAGTTGGTAAATGACTGGCTGCCAATTACTACACCATTAAGAAGTAACTAGGGAGATAACATGTTCTATGTCATAATCTTTTGTGCTACATTTTAGATCAATTGCGATGTACTTATCAAGCCTTATCAAGCTTATAGAGGGAACTTGATGCTAATTAACTGGCTGCTCATTACCAGAACACATCAGTGTAATCTTTGCTTAGCTCACTTTTCTTTATGTATCACTGAACATAAAGTATCAAACACACAAGCACAAATTAGGCTAATGAAAGCTTGTTAGCATTATGTGCTTATGGAGGCAAAGGCTGATTTAAAAGACCACTGATTCTGGTTTCAAATGTGTAAACAAAAAAATCTAATGAAAAAAGTGAAACCTTGCACTGGCTCTTGTTATCCCTTGTTCATGACAGTTAATTCATGCAGTTTAGATTGGCATACTGGAACACTATTTAACATGACTCTAAACAATGTTTAATGCTCTACTGCATAATATGGTAATCACCAGCTAATAACCAGGTAATCACCACCAATGACCACCAATGACCACAAACAGTGCAGGTGGGAAACCATGTCTCACCAACTGTCACCCTCAGCATTGGTTCTCCTCAGGGCTGTGTTCTATCACCCCTTCTGTATTCCTTGTACACCCATGACTGCGTGACCACTTCAAGCTCCAAAATCATTGTTAAGATTGCTGACGACAAGGTTGTGGTGGGCCTGATCTCCGGCAACGATGAGAAGGCCTACTTAGAGGAGATTGCATGCCTGGGAAAGTGGTGCCTGGGCAACAATCACCTGCTGAATGTCAGCAAAACCAAGGAGCTGATAGTGGACTGCAGCAGGAGACAGATGAGGAGCTACCAACCAGTACAGCTCAACAGAGTAGAAAGCTTCCAATACCTTGGAGTAAACATCTCGCAAGACCTGACATGGTCTTGCCATGCCGACATCCTGGCAAAGAAAGCCAGACAGCGTCTCTACTTCCTCAGATGCCTTAGGGACTTCAGACTGCCCTCCATGGTACTGCGGAACACCATCGAGAGCATCCTCACAAGGAACTCCGTGGGCCGGATTCGGAAACAGCACAAAAAGGGAAAGACAGAGTGTGGTGGGCTCTGCCGAGTGCATCATGAGGACGACACTTCCAGATCTGCAGACTATCTATAACAAGCGGTGCTGGTCAAAAGCCATGAAGATCGTGAAGGACCTTAGTCATCCTAACAATGGACTTTTTGCTTTACTACCACCAGGAAAGCGGTTCTGCTCATTGAGATCCACCACAGAAAGGATGAGACTGAGCTTCTTCCCTCAGGCTATTCGGACTCTGAACCAGATCCAAATTCACTCTTAGCCCAAATCCCACATCTCACATATTGAACTCTCATTAACATTAAACTCTCTTAAATCACCAACAGACTCACATATTCACCAACACTCTATTTATACAACATCATGTAGCAAAACATTGCAATTGGCACATCTCTCAGGGTTCCTACACAACTGGAACTATTCACACACCTACCTCACTAAATTATTTCCTTCCTCATAATCACTTAGAGCTTAGTTATTTAGTTAGTCTGCTTATTTATTTATTTATTTATTTATTTATTTATCTATTCATATTGCACATATGTATTCTGTTTATACTGTTTACCCTCTCCTCCACCTTCTCCCTTCTCCCCCATGTGGGTACAGACAGTTTCACTGCATGTTGTACTGTGTATAACTATGTATGTGACAAATAAATCGAAACCTTGAACCTTGAACCTTGAATTAATTTTTCATTTACCAATTACAGGCTTGTTAAGGCTTACTAAGGGTTTACAAAGGTTTTATGATCTGAATATACTGGCACTGCTTTTTCTTACCCCTGAAGCAATCAATCAACTATGGCATGTTCAGTTACCAATGCAGGCTACAGAGGTTTTCACCTTTGTTGTACAACATCTGCTGAATTTAATACATGCATAATCAATAAAACAGCTGCAAAAACAGTTGCACCCGGAACTGTTGGATTTCAATGATATTTGGAAGGGAGATAGATAATAAATAATTAAATGATTTACTTGTTTTTCACTCCACGCATCTACCTGGTTTACTGTCACACATCAATTGAGTTTTTAATGTTGTTTTTAACACTACATTTGTTGGGTCTTGTCTCTGTACTTTTAATTAGAATGTTATGTAAATGCAGCAGCTTAATCTTAATCTTAATCTTCAAACTACCTATTACAGCTAACAGAAGTGTATTACAACCATTATGCATTTTAAAATGATATACAGTGTCTTGAAAAAGTATTCATACTCATTGAAATTTTCCACATTTTTTATGTTATATCCAAAAATATCACAATTTTATGTGATAGTCCAAAACAAAGTAGAAAGTAAATGTGAAGTGTGGGTGGTAACAGGAGGACAGAGGATGGGAACGAGTAGGAACCAACCAATAACCCGCAACCCGTAACCCGACCACCACAACAGAACAGGACTTGGTGCAAAAAACAAAAGTGCAATAATAATGTGCAATACCCCCCCTACAGGACTCTTTTTGCATGTACTATTTATATATATATTGTAAAATAGTCTCTATATTATATATATTCTTTATATTTATATAGTGTTTTCTTTAATTTATTTTTAATTAATTTAATTTTTTCAAAATTATTATCTTTCTTGTCTTTTCTGTACTGTACTGATGCTGCTACTGGAACCTTAATTTCCCCGAGGGAACCCTCCCAAGGGATCTATAAAGTTCTATCCTATCCTATCTTATACTATACTATCCATCTCTTGGAGCACTGCTCAATCCATCATCCGAGAATGGAAGGAGTATGGCACTACTCTAAACCTACCAAGATTTGCGTGTCCACCTAAACTGACAGCCAAGGTAAGGAGAGCGCTAATTTTAGAAGTAGCCAAGAGACCCATGGTCACTCTGGAGGAGATGCAAAGATCCACAGCACTGGGGGAAGTTTTCATTTACTCCACAAATCTGGCCTTTATGAAAGAGTTACAACAAATTGTATTGAAATTGAAAGCAAGCCATTAAAAATATTGTTTAAAATTTGCCATAACATGTTGACATGTTGACAAAGGTGTTCTGGTCAGATGAGACCATAGTTCATCACCCTGAACACAGTGTCCCCACTGTGAAACATGGTGGTGGCAGCATGATGCTGTGGGGATGCTTTTCTTAAGCAGGGGGTCAGAGTTCTGGAGGAAAACCTGTTAGAGGCTGCAAAAAACTTGAGACTGGGATGGAGATTCACCTTCCAACAGGAGAACATACAGCCAGAGCTACAATGGAATGGTTTAAATCAAAGCATATTCAGTGTTAGAAGGCCCAGTCAAAGTCCAGACCTAAACCCCACTGAAAGTCTTTGGCAAGATTTGAAAATTGCTGTTCATAGATGCTCTCCATCCAATCTGACTGAGCTTGAGCTATTTTGCAAAGCAGAATGAAACTTGTCAGGCTCTAGATGTGCAAAGCTGGTAGAGATACATCCCAAAGCTGTATTTGCAATGAAAGGTGGACCTACAAAGTATTGACTCAGGGGGGTTGAACACAAATACAGATTTTTATTTGTAAAAAATGTTGAAAACCATGAATCATTTTCAGTTCACTTCACAATTACTTGCAATTTTGTCTTGGTCTATCACATAAAATTCCCAATAAAATATATGTAAGTTTATGAATGTAATGTGAAAAAATGTTGAATAATTCAAGGTTTATTAATACTTTTTCAAGGCACATTATATCATTATAAATGACAAAACAGTGCCACCTAATGGAAAGCTTAGGAAGCTCCGGCTAATGTCACATCTCAACTTTTCACCGGTAGTGAAGGTAAATCAATACATTTTATGCATGTCAGTGTTGTGACAGTAGTGTACCTGGTCCTGCTCTCCGCCACCCTCCTCGTTGTAATTGAGGATGTTCTCTCGGATGTCCTCCCAGCTCTCATGCTCTGCTGGGATGTGGTACACTCCCCGCTTGCGGAACTTATTCCGACTGCCCTTCTGGTTCCACACGGTCACTGCCACCAGCACAGCTAATAATACAGGAGTAGAAGAGTGTATGTGTCAAAACAAGTAAATGGGGGAAAGTGGAACCAAGACTGGGGGCCATGGTCCACAGACCATGGTGTACGAGTGCCCTCTACTGGCTGTACTAACCAAAACCATTTTAAAGTAACAGTCCAAAAGTATCCACAGACCTTTGGAGTAGATGTATGTGATCCTAAATGTCACCATGCGCAATGCCAAATATCAGCAAAAAAGCACCTTAGCCTAATGCTGATGTCGAGCTGTGTTCTGTGGAGTGGTGTAATTCCATCCAGTACCTCTGGGAGTTAAAATGGAATTTTGTTCCAGAACTGGTGATCCAACATCAGCCCCTGATCTCACTGATGTTTTTGTGACTGAAAGTGATCAAATCCTCACAGCAAAGTTGATTAATATCTATACAGCCTTCCTAGGAAGGTAGTGGTGCACAAGATCTTAACACCCTGTTTTCAGAAGAAATGCTGAATGAGAAGCTGTCTTTTAGATATGCAGTATGAATGTCTTACACTTGACTTTTTCCTCACTTTGTTTGGAATGCTTTGGTTAGATTTTCAGGGGAGTCAGGATGGGAAACTCTTTAGGTTGTGCTGGCATGTGATGCCTGTGATATGGCTGATAAAGCAAGCGGAGGGGCCTTGAGGGCACTGCCAGCCCATCAGATTACAAGTGCACCAGTCAGCAGCTCTCTCTCTCTCTCACACACACACACACACACACACACACACACACACACACACACACACACACACACACACACACACACACACACACACACACACACACCCTTCTTGACCCTTCTTGCTGATGAGGTATCGTCCCAAAAAGATGTGTTTCTGATTATCCTTGTCTCCCAGTGTGTCTCTGGTTGCTTTCCTGTTTTTATGTATATCTAACTGTGAGAGGGAGAGAGAGAGAGACTGTCCATTGGAACATTTTTGTTTCTGTATGAAGAAACACATTTTGATAATAGTGTGTTTCTTATTCTTTGTATTGACTTTACATTTTAAATCTACCACCATCAGCTTAATTGTAATCAAAATGTGTTTCTTGATATGAACAAAGTATACAAATCCTGTATGCAACAGAAAATACAGAAATTATTTGTGCAAAAGGTAGGTCCTCTATTACATTTCTGCTTCTGCACTAGAACACTTCTGCAATTTCTTTACTCTTCTGAGTATCTGCTCACACAAAGTGCATAACAATGTCATACATGTTCATTATTTCAGCAGGCTGTTATATAAATCGTAAGACTAGAAAGTTAGTATTTAGGGGACAGAGTTCAGTGATGGGTCCATTTAATTCCAGTCTTTTTTCCCCTCTTCACATTATGATTAATGACACAGACACTACAATTATCAAGTGAAATATAATGGATTTAAAGAAAAGTTTTAAAAAACTCAAATACTTAGTACTGCACCATAAAATACAACAGTGATCCATGCTTTTCACCCAAGTGCTTATTTTTATGTTTTTTATTGTTAAAATCATTTTTTTTGAATGAACGGTCTTTTTAACATCTCCTGCTTAAAAAGCTTATTAGCCTTAATAGCTTAAACCAATTTATGGTTATCTATAAAATTAATATCCATTGTTAGATACAAAGTTCCAAATACTTGATAACTTCTATCTGCTGTAACAAACAGAAGTGGACAAAGTGCAGAAGTGGATAAATCCCATTCAAATTGGAAATACAGATATTCCCGCTTAAAATACTTTGGTAAAATTGAAGTATTGTTTACATTTTTACTCAAGTAAAACTATTATAGTACACACCCTAAATGTACTATAATCACTAAAAGTCTAAAAGCCAGCATTCCTACATCACATCACTAACCACTAACTAATGAACTGGTATAATAAGTAAAACTCATGCAGAGCAGCCCCTGACACTGTTTTACCAGGCCAGTTATCAACAGGGGTTATATGGGTTGTGTATAGGTAGAGGCATAAAAGCACTTTTTGTTGATTGTTGTGTGCTTGTTAGAGGTCAGCACAGGGCATCACATTAAATAATTGTTTGTTCATAAAGATTACACTGGAAATGATTTAAGTTTCCATCAGATTACAGAACTGAAGTACAACTCTGATTCACACAAACCCATAAAGAAACTTGCTTTAACAAACATTTTCTAAGTCCCCAAACTTAAACAGTGCACATGTGCAATCTGTGTAAAGAATAAACATTAGAATGGCATTTACCAAAGAAGACGAGCAGACACATGCTGATGGCCAGGATAGAGCTAGGGCTGAGTGCAGCCAAGCGAAGAGCTTTAACCTGACCTAGCTCACACCACTGGCCCTTGAAACCCTCCAGGCAGCGGCACTGGTAGCTTTTGGTGGAGTGAGCCAGGCATGTGCCTCCGTTTCGGCATGTGGAGGGGCCACAAGGGGATGCAGCACACTTCACGATGCCCAATTGCTCATCAGAAACTGCCAGCTGACCAGCCGGACACCTGCAGAAACACAGCATACAGCAAAAACCAACACAGTCAGCATCCCTGTTAAATAAGAGTTCCTGAGATTGTCTGATAAAAACTGTTAAACTTGTCACCAGAGATAACAAAAGCATGTTTATATGTACTAGTAAAACAAAAAATTGGAGGTTAGCATTTATTTGCCACATTCTAACAGTGAAACAGATATAAATAAACACAATGCACAATGAGTTGTGATTGTGTGTAGCAGTACATTAAAATACAAATCCTGTCAGGTGTTGATAGGAGTAGAACAGCTCACCATCACTCCAAAGTCTGAATAAATGCTCTCAAGGTCCTTTACAGTAAAACAGGTTTTGATTTTAGGAATTCTACAAGCAGTCCTCTCGATGTTTCAGCATGGTCAGGCAGCACACTCTCCTATCCACTCTCACCTCTGACCTCCCTCTTGTCTCAATAGTAGATTATGCAACATCTCAGCAGTTGTCTGCATTCAAATTCTGTTTTTGAAGTCAATTGACGTCAACTGAATCATGGTCTGAGTACACCAGTTATCCCCTGATGTGTGAGTCAGCTTAACCATTTCAAAAGTGGTCCTCTAAGAACTACAGTATTGACAGTCTCCATTCAAAACCCAGTGTATCTGATCAGTCCTTCCTTAAAGTAAACCAAGTGAGCTGTAGGTCAGACAGACCAGTTCGATAAACTGACTGACAATTCTGTAAGGGAACAAATGTTATAAACCTTTTCCAGACAAAAACACATAATTGAAATATGTTGCTTTAAGTAGGACTTTTATGATCTCACAGTTATTTTGCACAGTACTGTAATAGTAAATATGCAAATACATTAACTTACTTAAAGGTAGGAGCAAGTGAGAGAGAGAGAGAGAGAGAGAGAGAGAGAGAGAAGTGGAGTGCAGAGTCTGACCTGCACTCATGTTTCCTCCATAGATCCACACAGTAGAGAGGACTGTGGCAGGGTTTGGTGCTGCAGGCATCTGAGTGGCAGCCTGCCTGTACTCCACGCCGCTCCAGCAATGTAGCAAACTCACTGCTCTGACCATCCAGTGGCAGAGAGTGACTGTTCAGACGTACATCACGCATACAGCCTGCACAGCGTCCCATCCACCCACACACACACATGCGCGCACACGCGTGCACACACACACCAGGAAGGTTAAATAGTAAGCATCAGTACTGTATACAGAAAAGATAGAATAGAAAGAATAGAGAGAGAAATACTGTAATAAGGCCTCACCTTGAAAGTCTGTGTGTGTGTTATGTGTAGCGCTGTTAGCCAGAAGCACGCTGGTGGGATGCACCACAATCTCCCGTTTGTTGCCCAGGACCCCTGTGACCTCTCGCGACCCCCCACCCTGCTCTAGCCGCAGAGTGAACAAGTTGTCATTGCGATGGAAACTGACAAGGATCCACTGGCCGCAGTCCACTCTTTGGTTACCCAGCTTAAGGGTGTGGGCTCCATCTCCCAGGTTGGCGGCAACACTCAGATACCCGTCTACTATCTGTTGAAATGCAACAAGCATCAGAATCTGGCTGCCATGAACACGGACTTAGCAAACAGGTAGGCAGAAGCAGAAGTACAAGTAGGGTTGAAGATTTATTAAACAGATTATACAAACACTAACCATCACGACGATCAACAAGACTAGACAAGTTGACAAGATGACTGACCACGATTATATAAGCAGAGAACATAATCGTGAAGAGGCGAGTTACAAATTAGACACAGCTGGGAATGGGCAGAGACAGGACATCCTCAGAAGCAGAATGTGGGCTGTGCATGTGCTTCAGCCCAGATCCCCCCATAGCAGCCCGCCAGCAGGCCTCGCCTCTTGCCTCACTCAGATCAAGGCTGGCAGCGCCAAGCCTTAGTGCCCCCCAAAATTCTCACCACCATTTGAGGGACAGTCCTCTGGTCCTGGTCCTGCGACCCTGTGCTGAATGGTTCGTGATGGATAGCAAGACAACTCCCAGCGCGTGAGGACAACCCTACTATTTCCATCAGTAGGTCAGTCTTTCTGTCAGGAACGTGGACTTAACAAACAGGTAGGAGGAAGCGGAAGTACCCACAGGGTTGAAGATTTATTAAACAGATTATACAAACACTAACCATCGCAGCGATCAACAAGACAAGACAAGTTGACAAGAAGACTGACCACGACTGACAGGAACGAGGGGATTATATACACAGAGAACATAGGACACACTGAGAACATAATCATGAAGGGGCGAGGTTACAAATTAGACACAGCTGGGAATGGGCGGAGACGGGACGTGCCCAGAAGCAAAAGGGGAGATAAACAAAACAAAGATGAGACCAGAGATGGACAAGAAAGATATGTGACACTGACAAACAAGGTAATGGGAAATTAAACACAGTGACATTATTTTTATACATGAAATCCATAAAACTCTAAAACAAATTTCAGTAATCAACGATAATATTAATTATTCAGTAGATACCATGAATGTAATATATACACGGTCATGCAAAATGTGGGCACCAATAGCCAAAATTTCTGTTACTCTGAAAGTCCGGCCACCCAGCATGGTTAGTACTTGGTCAACAATGATCAACAATGACCCCTTTTGGCAAATATTAAAATGCTTTTTCTGCTTGTAACTTAAGGTAGTCCTTTGTGGAGGTTTGTTCAGCATCATTATCTTCTATCTTCGTGTGCAAAGCTTTTAACAGACAGTATGATGTCTGCTTCCATAATTTGCTGGTCATTAATGTAATCCAGTCTTCATGGAATGGTCCCCTGTCCCATTGGCCTCGACACAGCTCCAAACTGTGTTTGAAATACTCAACGCTGAGTTGGAGAGTATGCTTTTTATACAATGCTGCACCATTTTCACTCCAAACATTTTTTCATATGTTTCATATCAGGCTTGTTTAGATTATTACTTTTCTTCTGTTCTTGTTTTCTTCTGAAGAGTCTTCCATGAAGGCCTTATTTGTGCAGGTATCAATGCACAGTAGGATAGTACACCACTCCAGATTCTTCTAAATATTTATGAAGGTCCTTTGCAGTTAAACACGGTTTGGTTTTCCTTTCTAGCAGCCCTACGAGCAGTTCTTATTAACATTGCAAAATGAGCAAACAGCTACCTAAAAGTGCATTGTTATCCTCTTACATCCTTCTCCTGCTTTGTATTCATTATTATTTCCAAGTTATTATATAACTTTTGTGAGAGTGCTTAGCTGCCTGGCCGGGCAAGGTTTGAGGGTTTAGAGTGCTTATAAAGCACTGAAATTTGCATCACCTGGCCTGTCCTAACAATGCCTGCGAACAAGGCTATAACAAGCTAATTAGGGTCTAAGACCTTGGTAAAAGTTGTTTGAGAGTTCAACTCTTTTGGGATTTCTAAACTTTCACAAGGTGCTCCTTTTCATTTTCATTCTAAAACTGTAAAAAATTTATATAAGTAGTAATCTTGCTCAAAATGTTGGAAATATATATATTTTTATCTTTTATGTCACTGTTAACAGAAACTGAATTTTGAACTGCTCTGCCCAAACTGTTGCATGTTGCTGTACATTATGCAGAAAATCTCAACAGTGTGATCTTAAAAATGTTGTATTGCATTTCGGTGCTTAGAGGCTAAAAAATTTGTATGTGGCTGCAACTCACCTGCAGTATGATGAACTCATTAGAGTCACGGGAGCTCATGCTGAGCAGGTTGCCAGAGGAGGAGCGTGTTCTGAGGAGGATCTGAGCATGTGTCCTGCGTGGACTGCCACCTCCTCTCAGCTGGTACCTCAGCATGCTGTCTTTCTCAAAGGACCACTCAGGAAGCACTGGAGGACACAGCATCACAGTCAGTACACAGACACAAGAGCATGCCAAGAAACTGATAAAGACACACACACACACACACACACACACACACACACACACACACACACACACCAATCTGAAGTAAAAGATGAAATAGGACACAATCAGACTACAGAAGAAATCAGAAGAAAGAGAACAACCCACTCAAGTATGTGGAATGAGGGCTGGTTAGCTGAATTAACTGAACTTGATAAAAGCCAAGTTACACTTTTCACACATTGTTTACCCAGAAATCCTTTAAATGGTCATTAAATGGGAAGTGTGCTTATGATTGACATGGATAGCTTATGTGTGAACAGAAGTCAATACTTCACTGGGAGACACTTTAAATATGTACAAATGCCACAGCTTATGTTCCATTCAGTTGAGGGCAATAATATACTGTTAGTGTTAGTACACTAATTAAAATACATAATACCATCATCCCATCATCCACTGTTCATGGTCTAGTCTCTAATATATTGCTTTATTATATAGTAAAATTAATAACTTAATATTGTGAAAAGATCACTTAAGAAAAGCACCCCCCAAAAAAACAACAACAAAACAACTACAACAACAACAACAACAAAATGATAAACCCACACTAGTATACTTGGATGCAGCATATATAGCATACTATAGGAACTGATTACAGAAGGAAGATAATAAAATCAATCAATAAAAATATATTTATATAGAACTTTTTACACCTGATGTCAAAGAGCAGCTTTGCAGAAATCAGAAATAAGAAGGTGAACAACAACACATGAAATAAAGCATAAATACATAAACCCCTCAATGAGAACAGAAGTCTGAGGTCAGGTATTCTACAATGAAAAATAAATTAATTCCATAACCCCAAAACTGTCTTGCAACAGTCCTGACTTGTTATATTTATATCGGCACTACTGAAACCCCTTAGAGTCTATTTGCAATTTTGGGAGAACATAGAGGCAAGGTGAAAAAAACTAAAAGTTGGAAAATGAATGGATGACCAGAGCAAGCATGCAAGCCAGAAGTGCAAGAAGGTAGAGCTGAGGCCAAGTGAAGGGTTAAACCAGTGTTTCCCACACCTGCTCTGCATGTTTTAGAGCTTACCCTGCTCTCCACACACCTGATTCAACTAATCAGCTCATTAACAAGCCCTTCAGAGTTGCAAGGGGTGTGATAAAGGTAAAACGTGTAGGGCAGGTGTGCCTCCAGGAACAGGGTTGGAAACACTGGGTTAAGAAAATGCTCTGTTAGACTAAAACTAAACCAAATGACTAGCTACAATTTCTTCAGGTAGCCAGCATTGCATGAACACCATGCCAATACACAGAGAGGACAGCTATATTATCTGAGAAGACCTTAGACTGATTACAAATAATGATAAAAGTATTCACTCTTTTCTGCCCTGGCACCAAAATTGGTGGAACAATCTTCTCCTGGTCTTCAAACGCCAAATGAGGACCCATCTCTTTCCTGAGCACTTAACACGTTAATATAATATATAGCTTTATACAGAATCTTGATGATATCAAGGTCTCTGACATTAGTTTTTGGCAACATCTAAGCTTAATGTATGTCTGGATTCTAGCCTCTACTAACTAGTTAAGGATATTTTCTGAGTAAACAACAAAGCACTTTTTAACAACCTAAAATACTAAATAATAAATACATTCTTTAGGACCTGTAATGGAGTAAAGTGAAGAGAAGAGCAGTGACATAGAGATTGTGGTAAAGAGTTTGAGTTCCAGTAGTTTGGAAGTCAAGGTCAAGTGTAGAGGGGATTTCTGATTCTTTTCGAGAATCGGATTGCAAGTTAGAGTTAAGTACCAGGAAGACTGAAGGGTTCAACACATTAATTTACTCAAATTCAAACATGAATATGAACTTCACATGAACAAAAATGCAAGCAGCTCACCTTTCTCACACTTGTGTCCACTGTAGCCAGGGTGGCAGTCGCAGCTGAAGGAGCCCCACTCCCCCAGGCATCTTCCATGCAGACCACAGGAGGGGCCTGATGCAGTCAGACACACTCCATCGGTCAGCCCACACCCAGGGGCACTGTTCTCACTCTCTGCAGTGCTACCCAGGTCATACATCTGACCAAAGACACACATAAACAGAGTTAAAAGCCTGAGTCAGCACATTGGGAAACCTCAGTGGCCTGTATTGATGTCAGTCATGACTCTTAATCTAGAGACACAGAGGCTAGAGGGTGATTCTGATTTCACTGGAGTGAGCATTTGACTTCATTTTGTTGTAGTCATTAAAGAAACGGTCATATCTGCGTATTGTAGCCAGATTTTTACCTGGAAAGTAGCCAGTTTGGCCAGTTTGGCTTCCCAGTTTCTTTCTCTACTTAATGCAGCATGTAAAAATGGTATTTCTTGCTCATGGGCTCTCTCCACAGTCAGAAAGAGAAATGTGCTCTTTGTGCCACCATTGAAGAAGGCCATGTTTACATCCATTTCTTTACAAGTTGAGAACTACAGAACCATCACCGAAAGTGAAAGAAGTATGTAAGTAGTTAAAGTTACTTAAAGTTAGTTAAGCTTTAATTATGAAATTGCTTAAACTAATGTGAAGAAATTCTTCAGTTGGTGTATTGTGTAAAGTTGCAAAATTATCATATGAAAGCAACCAACAGTGTTGGGATGAAGCTTAGGTTAACTTCTTATTTGAAATTCCCAATCCATTTTACATGCCACCACAGATACATTCACACAGCGTAAACAAGTGTAAACTGGCTGGTCGATTATCTGGTGGGTACAATGTGAAAAACGTACCTTTTTTGTTTTAAAGGTATATGCTTAAAAAATGGAAAACTGGTCTCTGACACAGTCTCACACACATTATACTGTATAGTAGACGCAGCAGATTAGGCATAATAGAAAGAGAGTGGTACTGCCAATCATCAAGAGCCCATACCTGACTATCCACCACCAGGTTCCTGATGCAGCCTACAAAGCCTTTGTATTGAGGGTGGGTACGACGCAGTGGGTGGGTTTCCTTCACTCCTCCAAGCTGCAGAGGCTGATCCACATTCAGAAATCTACACAGAGAAAAAAACAATATCAGCAAGGATCTCACAGCAGAGTTTTGTGGGTTACTGTATTCTGAGATAGGGTCAAATTTGCAGTGCTGGAAACATCCAACCAGGTTAGCGCTGAGTGCTGAGAGACAGGATAGATAATTGGCTGCTTTTTGTCATGATGCATGCAAATAACAAAGCAAAATAACAGAGACTATAAGTGACTTCTGCACTAAACTGAGTTTTAGAAACTTCTGCAAGTCAAACAAATACTTGATTCAAATCAAAGCAGGTAACAAAAGACGTGGAGGGAGAAAGCTAAACATGGGCAAGAAGTAACCTATGCAAGGGGGCAGGTGCAGTCCTCAGCTCAAACACTATGGGTGGGTAGGGAAAAGTGCAACTAATTTTCCAGCTAATGGTAATGGAATTTACACAGTGTCTTCTGAGAACTTCCAACAGATTGCTCCTTATGATACGATCATTTATAGATCATCACCATATAACACATAGTATATACAAATGGACTTCTATGAACTGCTTTATTTGCAGCCTGAAGCTACAGCACTCACACATTCTCAATGGTGAAGATGAAACTTGTCAGCATGCAGAAACAGAACATTTCTGTTTAGATCTATATAATGATCCATGAAGTTTCCTTTTTGTCAGAACCAACAATACTTTTTTTTTCTGAGAGAACATGGAAACTCATTCAGATCACAGCCTGCATCACTAAAATGCTTTCCTAGATCATGTTCATTACATATCCAGTAGGTGCAACATCAGCAAAAAAGTATCTCCATCAGTTTAATATCAGCAGGTTTCTGAAACTCTCAGCAAACAGCAGAACAGAACTTTTAACCACTTGGGGGCACACTAGCCTGAGTTTACAAATTACAAATTCGTAAATAATTAGTATAAAATGACTTTTGTAGGACAAATTATATTTAAACAAAATATTACAAGGAGCATGTTTGCAGCAATGTTTATAGATTAAAAGGTTCTTAATTCCAGTCCTGGAGTACCACTGCTCTGCAAGGGCTTGTCAGTAAGTTCATTTGAAGATCAGGTGTGCTGGAATTATGGAAAACTCTAAAACAAACAGGGCAATGGCACTCCAGGACCAGGATTGAGAACCACTTTTTAAGAAAATACATTGAATATTCATTATATTTTCCAAAAGAGTGGTTCTCAGTATTGGTCCAGGAGAACCATTGAGTCATTTCTGTTTTTCTGTATTTACACACACACAGAATACAGAAAGGACTACACCTATCTGTATAGGAAAAGAATGATCCAGCACACACCAGTCCTTTTTTACCTCTCACTGCCGGGAGTGTCTGCAGACACTTTACACACTGACTGATCTGTCTCAAACACCTCCACTCCTAAACCCTCCACTTCATTCACCATGGCCCCAGAGCAGTGGTCCAAAATCAGCTGTACTTCCTACAAACACACAAACAGTAAAAATGAAACACTGGAAGACAAAAAACTGCTTTCAATATCTTAATATCAATATCTCATTAGTGTTTGTCATGATCTGAATTTGACAAGTGGAGGTTTTGTACACATCACATCACATTTTACATAACATATGCCTGTTTTTAGTCATTGCATGATAAGTTGGCACATGACACATGACAGTTACTCAATCTGTAATTAAACACGTACCTATATATTTTAGATCAAATTCAATACATTTTGTTTCTCATTTCATCTCATTGTATCCGTGAAATCTGTTTGTGGGTTTTCTAAAGAGGCTCTGGGTCAGGTTCTGAATGAGGGACTACCTTGCCATCACTGATGATGTCGAGGCGGTGCCAGCGGCGGTCACTGACAGAGGACTGAGGAGGAAGCTGCAGTGTGAGAGTGCCTGAACCATGATTTACACTCAGCAATGGAACACCCTTCTTCAGCTCTGCAAAGAGACAGAATCAGAGAGACTCTATACATTACCAACACATAACAGTATGATCAAAGAATTTCATCACTTCTCTGTGTTAAGATGTGTGTGTCTGTGTGCAAAATCACATTCTAGTTGTGGCTGCTGGACCTGACCACGACCCTTGAGTTCTGTATTGACCTCCAGGTGGGGAAAAATGCTTTCCTGCAATCAATTTGTGGTCAAGTTCGATTTTCTGCCCATAATCTGCAGAGCAGAGGGCTAGGCTGATAATTACGCAAGTACAGGCAACATGTAACAAACTGATGAGCTCAGCTTGTTTAGGGACACAGCAGGTCATTCTCTGGAGGAGTTCAAGTCATTGGAAAGGACAGAGGTGAGAGCAGCACATGAGCAAAGTCTGACCTTTTCTAAGGGTCATTCTCATTGCTGATCCTGTTTGCCTCCAGTGCTGACCACAGACTTTTCCCATTCAGAGCCATTCATCACTAAAAGTTCAACCCTCACCATGTTTTGCTGTCATCCATCGACCTCATGGCTGCAGTTAATTGGTGAGGGAAATGAATTTCTTGTATGGGCTATGTAAAAATCTTAAATCATGACGGTATCGATCTTCTGTGGCGTTTTCATTATCAAGATGATGCCTCACCGGCTCTTTGGGCTTTTCATTACAGCCAAGAACACAAACAGACATTGCAGAGGTTGAGTACACTACAGTCTAATGGAGTCTGTGTAATGTACCAAGTGAGATGAAGTCTTCTTTGTCTCCGGGTTGGAGGCTTCCAAGGGGGCCGTTGTAGAGAAGCAAGCCATTGACTGCTTCTGTGATAAACTCAAGAGAGATGTGACTCTGGAAGCAAGGCTGTAGGGGAGGGAACCAGGCATAGCCATCTCCAAGAAATGTGTGCTTAGTCTGCTGACACTCTGGCCCGTCAAACATGGGTGGACATTTGCACCTGGGAAAGATGTGATTGCATATAATTAACCCTTACATGTGAAGATTCTAAATGTTCATTGGGCCAGATTAACCAACATCTTCCTGATAATTTCCTTCAATTTGTTCTTGAGAAAAGACATGTTGTTCACAGCTCTGCTCTTTTGATGGATCCCATTGTCCATATAGCATGAGCAAATCCCAAATGAGAAAACATGGATGCATGTTAGAAAAACAGTTGGTAAATCAGGCTCAATGTTAATGTGTGTTATTCAACTTAAGAAGTACAACAAGCGAAACAGTATAATAAAACTCTTCTCAGTCAGTACACAGTACCTGTAGCCCATGTCGCTCTCCATGCAAGTACCGCCGTTAAGGCAGGGGCTATGAGGGTAGGAGGAGCATGACAGACGCTGGCTCTCTCTGGCCAGACAGCCACACTGAGCTCTGGCTGTAGCCGAGACTGACACCAGAGAGGTGTTTCCACGGTTCAAAACTGTAGGAGTGTTGCTGAATGTTACACTGCTGGAGCAGCCACCTGTATGACTGCAGTCTGTATACACACACTCGTTCACCCCCACCTGAAGAATGCTCGCACCCAGTGCAGATTCCAACTAAGAGAGAGAAAAAATGGGCAAAGAAAGAGAGCATGAGAAATGTGAACCAATTATTTAAGAAACAAGGAAGAGAGTGTGTGAGAGAGAGAAATAGAGGGAGAGTGTAAGAACATGTGGGAACAGAGGAAAGAGAAAGAGAGAGGAATTGAGAAATACAGAAGGATGTTAAAACAGAGAAATCAAGACCTGAGAGAAAAATAAAGACATGTTAAGGAAAGAAAGAGATTGAGGACAGAGAGAGAGAGAGACAGAGAGAGAGAGAGAGAGAGAGAGTGAGAGAGAGTGATTTCAGTATGTGTAAGTTCACACAGGGTGAGTTTTATTGGGGGGTCTATATACTTTTCTAACAGTAAATTCCCATGATTTTTCCATGCATTAGAGGAACATTTTATTGACTATACATTCTCTAAATGTATGTGTAGCTGTGATTAAAAATCCAGATTGATATTCCACAGTATATCGTAACTTCAACAAATTACAAGCCACAGGATTTGATAAAAAAAAACAAAACCCAAAAGATTAATTTAAGTTTTGCTGTCAGACTGTTTTGCAGAACAGTCTTAAGCATTCTTTTTTGTAGCCATCATGAACACTCAGTGCAGAAAGTATTCACAATGCTTCACTTTTTGCACATTTTGTTGTTACATCCTTATTACAAAATGTATTAAATTAAAATTCTACACACAATACCCATGATGACAGTGAGAACAGTTTGTTTGAAATCCTTGTAAATCAAGGATAGAAAGACTAGAGACTGTAATTGTTGCGAAAGATGCTTCAACAAAGTACTGAGCAAAGGCTGTGAATACACATGTAAGTTATATTTTTGTTTTATTTTTAATACATTTGGAAAAATTCCAGACAACAATAACAGCACTAATGTTACCCTTCACAGAGAACATGTGAAGTGATGTGAGTGATCTGTACGAAGGTTAAAAATAGCTATGAGTTCTTATTAATTTTCATTTTTTAATTTTAATTTCAATTAACCAAACAACACGTGCATTTAGTTTGTGAACATATCAACATATAGCAATAGTTATTTTTCCAAAAAATATCCAGGCCAGGAAAATGCTGTTTAAAATTCCATGACTTTACTCTCACACTCTGTAAAAACCTAGCAGTTGTGCAGCGGTCAGAGCAGTTTCCAGTACTTTGTAAACATTCATCTGGAGGAGACCATCAGCTTCACACAGCTGTGAAGAGCTCCCACTCACTCGGCCATTTGTTCTCCACCTCTCCCCCTTCGTTTCTCAGCTCAACAGCCCTGGCTGTGGCCTGTGTGTCAGACCTTACATGTCCATGAAATATTCATAGAAACTGTAGACTGCATGTAAGGGTCAGGGATGCGAAACAATGGATACGAATACAAATTGTGCATGTCTACATCTGTGTGTTTGAAATAGATACCTTGGCCTTGTATATAGCCACACTGCCATGGAGTTTCTCAGGCTTGTAGTAAGGAGAGCCATGTGCAGCGAACCACACACTGAGGTGACGTTGGTTAGGCTGCTTGCCGTTGGCCAAGCTGAAGATGTGCACCTTCTCCATCTCTGTCTGCAGAAGCTCTGAAAGCACACGTTGCAGACGCTCGTACAGACTTTCCCCTCCGGCAGATGTCCGGAACAGCTCCTCTGCTGTCAGATCTGCTCACAAAACACATAACAGGTTAAAGGCACCCTAGAATGGAAAACTGTGTTTATATAAGTTGCATTTTGGAATAGTTGAATAATGAGAGTTCAATACATGAATGATGACACACTGTGAACCTCAAACATTGCTGTGTCTAAAGAAGCTGTAAAAAGGAGCCAATTATAAAACACGAAGACTGATTTTCTTAATAGCCCTGGCTCACTTTATTTACTATTATTAATGGATACTGGAAGTGAATATTCTAAAGTCTATACAGTCTGACAACCTATTGAAGTTAGCTGGTTGCCCTGTGGAGGAGGAAGGGAAGTAGGACCCCCTGAGGTACTGCATCAGTTTCTCATGGCTCTTGAAAGGCAAAAAAAACGATTTTAGCTTCTAGGAGAGCAGCTATTTGACTAAAAGTTAATCACAGGCCAACTAGAAAAAGAGAAATGGGCCAATCAATCACTTCAGTTAGCTTCCCAGCACCACGCTAAGAGGATCCAGAGCGGACAAATTCTTTGGCTTCCCCACAACATGTGACTCCTGATGATGCTTTACCATCATCAGTCATCAGCCAAAACCTCCAAGAAATCAAGCTCAAGTTTCTTAAGTTCTGCTTGCTGTCAGAGTGATCTGCACTTCACAAACATACACCTTAAACTCTCTCCCTATGACATGGTGCTTTCATTGTTAGCAGCAAGAACAGAAGAATTTCATAGCTCCAAACCACAAGTCCACAAGTCCCATACTGGAGAATCGGAGTGATCCAGCGTTGAGCAGTGCTTCTTCCTTCAGCTCTCTGACCTTCACTTGTGCTGTGGAGGTGATGTCTGGCCAAACCTTATCTGCCACTCGCACCTGCAGACTGTACAACCCAGCAGAAGTGCCACCTCTTATACTCAACTGACCAGTGCTCTGATTCAAGATGAACTGTCTGTGACAGAGAGTAAAGGAAGAGACACAGAATAAAAAGCTTTCAAAATAAATATTTCATAAAGTCTGAGATTGTTTAAAGTAACTTGTGTTCACTGTTCATACTTAATGTTTCAATAAACTAAAACCTGTGACTCTCTGCTCATGCAAATATCTCCTGTACAGAAACTGGAGAATTTAACCCTTTTTTTCTTTATCATTTCAAGACTTTACTGGTGCTTGCTACTGCCTGGCCTTCCTATTCAACTGATTGAGAATGCAGTAGTTAGACTTCTCTTCAAAATTCTCTTCAAGTTCAGCCATTTAAATACAGTTACGTTATCCCCATTGGCTTCCTGTGCCTGCCTTCATCATATACAAAGTCCTAACACTGGCCTATAAATATTGACCAACCTCTCCCTACATGATGGCAAGGGTTAATACAGAAAAAAACGTCTGGTGGTTGTCAGAATGATCACTGAAGACACAGTGTAATGTATGTATGCAGTTGTTAAGTACTATGCATTTTGTATCTAGGTATCCATACTGCTTGAAGTATGTTTGGACTCTTGCGAGTGAATAGTGAAGCATTTTTTAAGTCATTCTGGACCTTAAAGTCTTCTAAATGCCATACATTTAAATTAATATCAATTTTGTTGCAGATAAGTCTAGAATATGATTCTAATAGGCCTGTCCTGTTTGCATGATTTAAAAAAATCCAGAATGCCTGGTTTTGTGTCATGTCAACAAGCAATTACATTTCTGAATGGTATATGATACACAAATTGCTGTCACATCTCATGTCTTGAAAACAGCAACTTCATAGTAGAAGTAAAACATTTTCACAGAGCAGGTTTACACAAATCAAAATAAAAAGGTGAACACATGACAAAAGGATAAAGACATAAACCACCCGATGAGTAAGCCAAAGGGCAACATTGGCAATGGAAGACTCTCTCAGGGCTGGAGGAAGAAACCTTGGGAGGAACCAGGAGGAACCCAACCTACTCTGGTCAACTGCTTATACATAGATAGGGGACACCACACATCTGCTGTAATACTCAGTTAGCAGGTTTTGAGTTACCACACATCCAAAAAGGGTTATAGTTAAGTCATAAAATTTCCCTAATATTTCTGTCAAAGAACAATTGAAAAG
Source organism: Acestrorhynchus altus (assembly GCA_034509495.1). Lineage (NCBI taxonomy): Eukaryota > Metazoa > Chordata > Actinopteri > Characiformes > Acestrorhynchidae > Acestrorhynchus > Acestrorhynchus altus. The sequence goes on along the minus strand of CM067507.1, from coordinate 10,761,865 downwards.
TAAATGTACTGAGAACTGCACTTAGTATAATTTTAACAGCTCTAGAATGGCACAACTAACTGCTTTTTTGTCAATAGTAAGATGATCATAAGTTCAAATCCCAGTGTTCAGCACTCCATAATCACAAGCCTCTCAGTCATTGGATGTAAAGTGATGGGGTTATAAACTGCAGATGGAAATAAAGAGTAAACAAATTGAGCGGAAGGAACATAGACCAAACATCCTACACAATATTTAAGTAATTTCAGCTGCAATTCATTAATAATTATTTTGCAATAATAATTTTGAGGGTCAACTGAATATATATTTTGTTAACCAATCTGGGATGAATAAAATGTGAGTTAAAAGAAGCCATCGTTAACTCAAACCATTTCCATTTTGGAATTTATATTGGTACATTCATGAAATTTTGAAACAATATTTAAAAAAAGAAGATTAAACTGTACCCCAAATATATGCTTTGTATGTACCCCAAGTATTACCCCACAGATGTCAACAATACCTTACATGTAATACAGCTATGCTCAGCTGTGTTTATCACAATGGACATTGTTCACCAAGGTCAGAAAACTCATGTTGGCTGTGGTTCAAATTAGATTTTAAAAGGTGCAATCATGTTCACATAACAGCAACTGAGGGCCACGTTGGCGGTGACCTTCAGCTCCTGTGCCAAATTAGGTAATTAACTGTCAAGTAAAGCAAATGAAACACTGCCCAGGTCGAAGAGATGCTGTGTGTGCCAAAAGTCACTAAAATGCTGCGCTAATGTATTAATGTGTTAATTACCCCAATTAACAAGCACAGATACTTTAAAGAACATCCCACAGATGCTTATTTTGGAGAAAACAAGCAACACTCTAAACAGACAGGCTTCCACCTAGAGAAGTGGATGTGACATTCATTATTTGTATGTGTACTGACACCCTTAGTTCGTTTTGAAAAGTGTGGCGTCTGTCACATAGCTCATACAGCAGGCTCAGTATGATGCTCTTCATTATTTCATGTGCTGCTCATTAGAGCGAGCGTCCATCACACATCAGTTTTTCCATCAACTGCAACACGAGAATCACTGTCTTTCTTCAGAGTGAATTCTGAATCTCATTTTTGATGAACTATTAAAAGCATCCCACACATGGTGCTGGGTATGATACTCCCCACATTCTCTCTCTCTCTCTCTCTCTCTCTCTCTCTCTCTCTCTCTTCTCTCTCTCTCTTAATAGAAGATGTGTATAAGAGACAGCTCTCTCTCTCTCTCTCTCTCTCTCTCTCTCTCTCTCTCTCTCTCTGCTTTGTTCTCATCACCTTCCTTGTTAAGTGTCAGCTGCCACTGTATGGTTTGAACCAAACTTCAATAAAAGATCAAAGTACCTAGGGGTTTTGCCTTCGAATTTGTAAACCTTTTCACTCCAGTCATCAAGGTCAGGGGATTGAACTTGTCCAAGTACAGTCGTGGGGAGAGAACCTGGGGAAAAATGCATAATGAGGTCATTGAGTTGAGGAGCCACCTCACACAGACTCTGCAGTACCTGGGGCTGAATGTGTGTGTGTGTGTGTGTGTGTGTGTGTGTGTGTGTGAGAGAGAGAGAGAGAGACAGAGAGAGAGAGAGAGAGAGAGAGAGAGAGTGTGATGTGAGGGGGAAGAGACATATTTTAGGAGATAAGTGGGGAAAAAAGCATCTCATCTCATTGCCACATAAGCTACATGGTAGGGGGCAATGCTATTAGTATGCAACGCTGCCATTTATCCAAAAGGCAAAACGGAGTACTGTAATCCTGTTAGGCATGAAATCAACAGCTTTTAAAATGGCTCCTGTTTATGTGCCTATTAAACCAGGGACTTAAGTAAATTGTTTGCTTCATGCCATGTTTGAGCTACATGATGAGTTCTTATTAGAAGGTTAATGTATTTCCACTGGGTACGAAGGGAAAGCACTAAAAATACACCCCCCCCACTGTAATCAAGTGAGATAATAACTCAAGATAATAACTGAGATAATAAGTGAGATAATAACTCAACTGAGTTCCACAATAACATACCTTCATAATTGTAGACTATGTACTCAGAGTGTCCTGGTGCATGTGGGTGGTCATTCTTATCCCCAATTGTCACTGTCAGTGTACTGGTGGAGCTCATTGGGGGAGAGCCACTGTCAATCATTAGAATGGGGAGAAGGTACTGTTTTTGTTGCTCTCGATCAAAGGTGCGGAGGGCTGTTATCAATGCGCTGCCATTGCGCAGATCTGTGAGGTTGAAATTTGTGACGTCTGAGGTGAGCATTAGCAAGCGAATGGAAAAAGGCCCTCCGTTAGATGAAGTGTCTCTGTCGATTGTGTTGAGAAGAGTGGAAGTGTTATTCATGTGGACAACTTGTGGTGCAATAGTGTTCTCCCACACAATAGGTTGGTATGGAGCCTCAAACTCAGGTCCATTGTCATTAATGTCTTGTACAGTCACCAGCACAATGGCAGAGCCACTCAGGGCAGGGGTACCCATGTCTGTGGCCAGGACCATCAGCCTGTGTTGAGACACCTTCTCCCGGTCCAAAGAGTCAGCCACAACCACCCAGCCATTCTTATCCACCAGGAACTGCTGGAAAGGGTCAGTCTCTGGGCTGATACTGTAGGAGAACTTTCCATTCTGCCCTGAGTCCAGGTCCACGGCAGTCACTTGGGCTACAATGGTTCCCACAGGTACATCCTCGAACATGGACCCTGCATCATAAAACTGGGGGAAAAAGACGGGTGCATGGTCATTGGAGTCTTCCACTTGGATGACACAGTAGGCTAGGTTGAAGAAGTCTGCATCCTCCACTTTCACTGTAAGATTGAAGGTACGTTCATGGGGCTTCTCAAAATCTATCTTCTTCTTGAGTCGCACTACACCCCGCCGGTTGACTTTATCCGTCTCAATAAAGAACTTGCGATCATCATCTCCAGCCACAATGCTGAATGTCATCACTGAGTTCTCTCCATCATCCCCATCTGTGGCAGCTACTGCCAGCACTTCACTGTTGATATCCAGGTTCTCTGCCATGGTGGCCATGTAGACTTTCTGTGTGAAAACTGGAGGATGATCGTTAACATCGGAAATGACAATAGTGGCTGTTCCAGTTCCAGAGAGACCTCCTCCATCCCTGGCCTCCACTACCACCAGATAATGGTCCTCTACTTCCCTATCCAGAGAGCGCAACACTGTATAGATGGTCCCTGTGGCTGGGTTGATGGAGAACAGGTTCAGGTTGATCTCGTTACGGACATTCTGGACAATTCTGTATGTGAGGATGGCATTTTTGCCAGTTTTAGGGTCATCTAAATCAGTGGCTCGCATCTCCATAATGGAGGTGTCAGCTGGAGAGTTCTCAGGCACGTGGCCCACAAAACAGCCATCAGAGGCACAGAGGAAGATTGGGGCATTGTCATTGATGTCTTGCACCTCCACCAAGACATCGGCAAAGCCAGTCAAGCCAGCACCATTCTCGTCAGTGGCCAACACTAGAAACCTCCAGGTTGAACGATCCTCTCGATCAAGGCGCTTGTGGGCAAAAATCTTCCCACTGAGTTCCTCTATGGTGAACTCACTCCCAGCACCCTGCCCATGCAGAGAGTATCGCACTGCGCTCTGGTCAGCCTCTTGATCTGGATCGGTGGCTGAGACCTGAATAATTTCATGACCAAGGAAAATTGCATTAATTACCAATATTAATGACTTTTACATGCATCACCAGCAACAGAGTCAAGGACAAATATGTGTGGCTAGATTGAAAAACCATCTGTCACAGAACATAAAAAGCAATTAAAAGTTAATAGATGCAGCAAAGAAACACAGAAATCCCTCTTGTCTCTCCCCAGATTTGTTTACATAAAGCCTTTGAAGTCTCTTTTATGCTGACAGCACAATAGGCAGTGATTTGGGGAACTGCTGGAGGAGTGCGACAGCTGAGGCCAGGTATGTCAAAATATTAATTTCAAATAGGATTTTGCCCTCTCTAAAATTAAAGAGCACATTAATAAACAACACAACATTTCAAGGGAAAAAACCATGAAACTAGAAAGAATGTGTGGCATTAAACAGGAGGTGAACATCAAATCAACTCTATCATACGGGAAACAGCTTATTTCAGACATATGGCATGCCTCTCTTTATTACATTATTGGCATTATCTATAGAATTCTGATGATAAGCAATCCTCCTCACCTCAAGCACAAGGACTGGCAGCTCAGTCAACTCTTCTGTGACACTGGCGTGGTACTCTGTCTGGCTGAAGATGGGTGCTTCATCATTTTGGTTAATGATGTTGATGACTACCATTGTCTGGTTCTCCCATTTTCCATCTGATGCCACCAGCCGCAACTCGTAGTGCTGCACTCGCTCGTAGTCCAGCCGCTGGGCAATAAAAATAGTGCCAACCTCTGGCTCAACATCAAAGGTTCCCATGGTGTTGCCTGAGGTTATTTGGTAGCGCAGCTTGGCATTGGCACCTGTTGGTGTTTTGGAATGTGTCAGCAGGTGTAGGGGAGCAGAGTAGAGGAAGACAAGAAATTTTCAAAAAAGTCTGATATAGTGCACATTTAAAATGATCCTAATTTTTTCTTGAAGGGTTTCTGAGGATTTGTGTGGAAAAACCAAAACAAAATAAGCATTGCCTGTTTGCCCAATTTGCTTAATGTAAAATAATCTTAATCAAGCATGTTTTGTGACTCAGTTATCACTCTGTAGATTACATCCAGACAGTACAGTACATCCAGACTGTACAAGTTTCCATAGAAAAACATTGCCAATAGAATAGGATACAGGAGCAACTGCACAAGAACCTAAGGTCACCATGCCATATACCAAACATCATCTCATATAATGCTGCCCATGTAGAACAGTGGAACATTAAATCTTTGGTGATAAGATGGAGATGGGATAAGTTTGAGTACCTTGATTTCACTAATGATTTTGTTGCTGAATGCAATCAAATCCTGAACAATTTTAAATATTCACTCTATGGAATGTTTAAAGCTTCAAATCTTAAAAAATGCTCAACCCTAATGATTCCTTTAGGACCGTTGCAATGAACAGGATATGGCAATTGCATGGCAGTAAATTGGCATTCATTAGTTTTCCCAAAAGTTTAAACACATTTCCAAAATCTCTGTTCCATTTTTCAAAACTTAAAACACAATCTCAATGTCTACTTTTGTCAAAACTTCACAAATCTCTTGCAAAATGAAATGAAAGAACGCTCAAACCCAATTAATTCCACCAAAATAACATACACATCTATTACAGGCTTGTCTCTGATAGAGCATCAAATAAGAATGCTAATGTGACCATCAAATGTGTAGGGATTTTTGTCCCAAAATAAAATCTACAGTACTACCTGGAAGTACAACAAGAAACACTACAGGGAAAATCAATGTGCAGATAACAAAAGAAATCTGTTGCAAACAGATTACTGTGCATCCCACTTCCGATGTTAATGTGTTGTTGGCCATGCAGCAGGAAAAAACACATGGTATTGCAGTGATTAGTTGGATTAGTTGATGTACATTAGGGTTGAATCTAAAATCTGCAGGAAGGTAGCTCTTCAGGAGCAGAGATGGTGACCCCTGCTTTTTTGTGGAATATGGTAAATGGTACGGCACAAGAAAATTTGAATGGTTGATCAAACGGATGTGGACCAGAGTAACCCAGTGGAAACCTGATCCCAAATGACAAAGTAGGTGGGCTCCATCTTCAATTGCCTCCATGGCTTCAGTTTTCAAGCTCCATTTAGATTCAGAAGTACATTAATTCAAATGAAAACAACACACTCTCCCTCCAATTAACCATAATTCATTAGTCATATTGAACTGGGGTAGGCAGTATGACCATCTTTTTGGCTGTAGCACAGTTCAGTAGTTCAAACAGAGGTACATCAGAACTCTACAAGCCTTTCATCCCCTCCTCCCTTTTTCTCCATCCAGTCATTAAATCCCACATGCTTGTCATCGATGATCTCAGTTTATACATTTACATCTATGCCAATGTAGACTTGCCATTGACCCGCATGAATGAAAGGTAACCCAACAATAGTACAGAGAGTTGGTCTCAAGAACAACTCTAATTAAGGGCTCTCCTTCAAGAAGCAGACGACTTTGGATGCAGACATATAGAACAATCACAAACAAACAAGCAATTAAGCCCTCTGTCCTCTCAAGACCCCACTCTCCTAGTCCTCTCCTTGTGCTCCCTGTGAGTATAGGAAGGAACCCAACTTTCACTAGAGCTCTGTTTATGAGCCTGGATCAGACTTTATGAGACAAACACCATCTGGGCGCTATGTGTGAGGATTTCATTAGGACGTGTTATGCTCATGCTGGCCATGTCTGTCAGGGCCGCTGGAGCACGATGCACCCTGACACCCGCTGAAGGCATCTCTGTCACTTTAGCCCAAAGCACTTTCCTTAATGACCAGCTGCCTCGTATGGTGCCTCTCTTGCAGCAGCACTGTGGACTGCAGGCCTTACACCTCACCCTCCTGTACTATAGCAGGGGCACTTGAGCAGAGTCTTGGGGTGTACCTGCCCTCCAGGTTCTGCTGTTTTTGCCTTCTGCACTAACATACCCAATCCACTTCAGTAGCTCATTAACAAAATCTACATCAGATGAGAGCAGCAGGGGTACTCCAAAACCAGAACTAGGAACCACTGGAGGGCCCAGGCAAGTTTGCGAGTTTTCAGCCATAGCAAAAATATTGGGATGGGCAGGGAGTTATTCAACATGCATGCTATCTTCATGACGTCCAACATTTATGTTTTAAATAATAACAGCTCAATAACTGTCTTTGGTATGTTTGTTTTGGTATGTTTGTCTTTTACTTTGTTTGTTAAGAGAAACAATTATTTTTATTATTCAGTGGTATTATTCAATTTATTTCTTAATTGGCAGTGGATGTAATTGAGAAATAATATGTGCACTTATATTTGTATCCTTTTTATCTCTTCATAACTTCTTCATAAAATAATCTAGCTGTGGCACAATCTGCATACTGCTTATACTTTTGTTTAGGTGTTTAAAAATCAAACAACAGAACACAAAATCAAACTTACTGGTTCAACACTGGACACCAGTAACCATAGACTAGGGATAAAAGGCTGCAGTACATAGAATAAAACAAATGCTTTGATACAATTCTAATGGTTTTGGAAAAAGCACAAAATTGTATGTTATTTAAAAACAACAAATGATAAATTCTTCAAGAAAAAGAATGTGGTTCTTCAAAGGAAATGTCGTGAAAACTATTTTAGAGACTTTTTTTTTTAGGAATGGTGCTGTTGCATAGAGTCTGTGAAACAAATGCTCTTAAAAGTTCTTAAATGGTTCTTGGATTAGATGTTCAATTGTAAGGAAAAACATTAACTGGTACACAATCTTTTAATTATGTTCTTTAAAACCTGCTGAAAGATTCTTTATGGAATCAAAAGTGGCTCTCCCATGGCATTGTCATGAACACCTTTTAGTAATGCAGTGTGACTCCATGGTACTATGCCTCTCTCTCCTGTTCCAATTTTTAAACTCAATGAAAGTGGCAGAAAAAGACCTTGCTCTTACTTGGGTATAAAGTATGTTCTTCATTTTGTAAAGTCTATAGTGCATAGCTGAAACCTGAGCTAAAAGAGATGATTTTGAACAAAAAGGTTGAGTCTAATCAGCATTGTGAAACATTTAATAGGTCCATAAAATTCCTTCATTCCCCATGGATCAGGGCCTAATTGTTCCAATTTCTCAGTTTCATCCCCAGTGTAATATGAAATACTGGGATTAAATACATGGCTCCTTCCAAAGCTAGGAGCTGGATGGGGTACCATCGGGTTCTGATTTGCATTTCTGCTTGTGACAGGCCTGAAATAATAGCTGTCTGGCGGCCTGGCACTGTTCGTCCAGGCGTGGCAGATCATCTTGCCACTGTCGTTTCTCTCTGAGAGTTGCTATTTCGTCATTGTTTGAGCTTTCAGACACCTGTGTAGGTCACTGGTGCATTCTCTGGACTACCTTTCTCCTGACATCATGCAGATGATGGCTACATGCCACACTATATTTGTCGTGTGTGTGTGCTGTGTGTAACAGGTGAGGTTGTGTCGCCACTGCGAGAGCCTTCACAGCCTGGCCTGTTTGTTTACGGTGACAGATGAGCATGAATCACCTTCTGTGCAGATGAGGATTGGCAAGAGATCAGGCACAGTAATCCTGTCGTTGAACCAGCCCAGAATGACAGGCCAGAAGAGTCCAGCGGCGGGGGAGGTGATGTGGGGGCGAGAAGACAGGCATACTGGCACACTCCACCGGACAGAAAGGTGATCTGTCCAAGACTGTCTCACTCAAACAGACAGGGGCAACACTGTGTATGTCAGTGTTGTGGCTTGGAGGGGACAAGCTGAGGCCCGGCTGGCCAAAAAGCTGATCTGGACAGACTAATTCAACTCTGGATTACATAAATGCATGTTAATTCAAATGAGCACACAAAATGTCACTTCCCATAGCTGCTGACGAATGGCAGTGTCTGCATTACTGGGGATGTTTCAGAGGTTGAATTCATGTTTAGGTCTTAGAAAACATTCAAGTCAATCAATGTGTCCCATTAAACTCTTGAAACCTAGTCCTATGTTTGAGATTTAATTAAATTAGACCTATTATTTATTAACCACTGTGAATTATTCAGTATCTACAGCAGAGGTACCATACTGTACCTGCAAAGGGCTGGAGTGCCTGCAGGGTCTCATTTTAAACAACCAGCAGTGACATCGGATTCCACTTGCCTAATCAGTTGGCCAGTTTTCAATCAGCTGATCACATGTTTGGCTGGAATAAAAACCTGCAACCCTATCTACAGTAAATTATTCAGTATGCACTATGTATTAGTTAATAGCCATTAATTATTATCTACTGCCTTATGAACCATGAATTATTAATGTACAATGAATTATTCAGTATCCACTATATATATTTTTGTACCTACTATGAATTATTCAAGGTCCACTGTGAATTATCTATATATGAAATATCTATGAATTGTGTATATTTACTGTATGAAACTGGAAGGTGAGGAGTTGGGCCCACATACATGCCTTTTAGGGTTTAAATGGTTAAGGTAAAAGTGGTTTGCTAGAAGTATCAATAGTGCCTAATTGTGACAGTGCATTACAAAGTCAAACAATACATGCCACACGCTATCATGTTCACTTTACAATCACATTTTGTCTGCAGTGGACAATGTTCTCCAACACAGAAATAGCAATACATGACATGAGTCAAGCAGTGGGTGAGAATCTGCAAGCAAGAGGAAATGAAAAGAAGAAAAGGCAGAGAAAAGGAGGGTTTAGGTGAAGTAACCCAGTGCTGTTCTGAGGCCAGGAGCTACGGAGCTGAAATCCCCCCAGAAGACATGCATGATCAGCAAGGCTGCTGCTTAATGGGATTGTGTCATGTTTTATGGATTATCTCTGGCTAATACAGATCATCTGCCTGCTTGGACACCTGTGCCAAGAGCAGAGACAAAACAACTGCAGGTTGTTTCTCTCAGCAACCTCTTTCTTCTGGTTAAGGCCATTTTCTTCTCATTAGCAGATTAACTGCTGATAAGGTCTTTTTATTTTTATTTTTTTGGATGTTGGTGTTTACAAGGGATTAAGTGTAATATTGATGACACAGTTTGGTGGGTGCATGTGCCGCTAGATCTTCACCCAATTACTCATAACACAGCATGCCTAAGATCCAGTTATAATTTCAGTTAATATAATATATCATAGCTAAAATTGGCATGTGTCTACTTTTCTTTTGGATGGACTTCAAAATTCTAATTCAAAAATACTATTGATTTAGTCTTTCTACCTAGGATGTAGAGGCAGAGTTAGAAAAGAAACCACAATATGAGACACCTCCTGTAAATAATCTTCAAGTCTGTACAGCTTTCCCACAAAGGATTTACCTGTGTCATTAAACAAACCACTCTTTTTAATTTATTTATTTTTGGTTGGGGAAACAACAAGGGACAAACAAAACAAAGACGGGAACATCAAATAATTACCTAAGGGAGATGAAAGTGTTACTCCCACCATCGCCACAGAGATTTGCTAACAAGCTTGGCGTAAAAAAGGAGAATTTTCCACCTAGATTTACTTTGTGCTAGATTTTTCCCCCTCCCAAGCCTCCCATCTCTGTAATAACTGTCAAAACATCTCCACAGATGGATGCTGATAAATCTGCATTAAAAACACACAGATGACAGTGATTCATATAAGATGTTTTCATTAAAGAAGCCAGGAATCGCCTCAACATTATGGCAGGGCGTCTTGTAGGTGTAAATGGCACAACGAAAGCAAAACTATAGGAATAGTGATGGGCTTTTCTGCTGCTACCATAGCTACAGCTGACAATGGTCTTACCCTCATCTTCATCATTAGCAGTGACGGTAATGACTATGTAGCCCACTTCCTTGTCCTCCTCCACGCTGATCTCGTACACAGTCTGGGAGAAGGCTGGAGCATTGTCATTTACATCTGTGACAAAAATCCTCACATAGGCTGTGTCTGTTTGGAAATGGAGAACAGCCCATAAATACATTCCATTTAATAACTTAATTCTCATTCATTGTTTTGTCTGAAATCAAGGGTATTAAAAAGAATTTCTCTCTTCTCCAAGGAAGGTTTTAAACTAGATTTCGGAGCATTGCTATGATTTGATTGCATCCAGTGACAAAAAAGCTTTAGTGAGGTCAGGATATTGAATGATCACACCACCCCACTGCATCCCCAACTCCACAACTCACCCCAAAATATTTGATGGAGCACCATCATTGCAGACAACAGTTCAATTGCTCCACAGCTCAATGTTAGGGGCCTATATACCCTCTAGCCCACACCTGACATTAGACATGGTGTCAAAAGGTTCATGTTTATCTGTTCCAGAGAGTTCTATTCTATTGGCAATAATACAGGGACTGGACAAGCTGTGTGTGTCTGTATTTGCACATCTGTATCAGTAATGTGTGCAACTTAAAAGTATCTGAATGCAATCATTAGAATTGGTGTCCAGAAACATTTGGACACAGTGAGTGTCAGCTAAAATCAATCAATACATTGTCATAAATTATGTTTTATAAGTTTCTTAAAGTAGACAATCATGATTAAACTACTTAAACTTTCAACAGAAAGAAACACACAGCTGGTCTATTCACATATAATGACATCAAATAAATGGTATATTATAGATTTTGTTTTAATTAATTAGTTTTGATTAATTGATTCATTAACTTAGGGTTAATGATAGTGGATAAAGGTTAACTGTGTATAGTGTATACACATTCAGGGAGGGACAAATATGTATAATAGTACCATAGTGTTCAGAATCTATGTTCAACTACTGGATTGGGATCATCATTATCAACCCAGTGACAGTGATGACATTATTTCTTCATTAGAAGTCAACTTAATGATGTTCTAATGAGTGGAGCTGGGCCTGTAGGGTGGCCTGATGTTATTTTTGGTGTGACCGATGGATAGACACAAACAAGGTGAAGCAGCAAACCTGTGTTTGGCTGGTCCTGTTGCCCTGGGCGGGCTGACTCTGAGCCATCCTGGGACTGGACTTCAATCAGGTAAGAGCTCTTCTGCTCACGGTCAAAGGTGGCCCGGGTATGGATTACTCCTGTGTAGGAGTTAATGCTGAAGAACTGAGAATCTCCACTCTGGTCCTTCAGAATGATGTAGTTTATCTTGAAGGGAAGAGGGTACTGTCAGTTCAGTTCGAATATATCTAGGTATAAATAGGCTGCACAAATTTGGAGCATTAGTGAAAGCTGGAGCAACATTGTTACAAAAACATAATTTGGTGGAGGCTCTTTGTAGCTTAAATAAAGCATTATAAATACAACATTAAGCTTTTTACTGAATAAATGTATAAAAACAAAGCCCTCATAGGCCTTTCAGCGACACATCCAGGAGCATAAAACTGGTGCATGCTACGTAGGGACTAACTCACCATGCCATGCGGGCCAGAATCAAGGTCAGAAGCCGAAACCTGGGCTACTGAAGTGCCAATCTCAGCCCCCTCAGGCACTGTAGCTTCATATGTGCTTGACATGAAGAACGGAACATTGTCATTTACATCTGAGTGATGGAGGACAGAGGGAGAGAGACAGAGGGTGAACTTACTGCATTGTGTCTGTAGAGAATACAAACACATATTATACATGTTCCATAATTTCAAAGTGATATGAGAAGATGAGACATGAGCCTTAATATACAGCAGAAAAAAAATTACATTCAAAGTAAATCAATTTAAAGTCATCTCAGAGCATTTCTATTGGTTGATCATGAGATTTTTACACAATGTAAAGAATATCTGCCAGATACTGATTATTATTAGTATTAATAAAAAAAACAATAATAATCATAAAAATAAAAGACTTTTGGGAAAGAACAATGATGTATTAATTTAAAACAGCCTGTTTTGAAATACTTGCTTTTCTGAGGTTACACAAAGCAAGACATCTGCATGTACAGTATCTGCCAAAGCATGGTAATTTTTAAAACAGTGTTAGAGCCTGGATTTTTGAATATAAAACACGGGTACAAGAAAGACCTGTACCAGTATCTGTATCAGTTTTTTTATTCAAAGGGATAAAGTGATATTAAAATGGTTGTTTACAAATTAGTGGTGAAAATAGAGAAAATAAATAAATAAGTTTTTATGCTTAAAAACAGGCATTTGCCTGCTGATTTTAAGGCTTTGTGCACTGGATGTGCAATGTGAACAACTCCACCATTCACTGTAATTCTACATTTATTATTTTGGGATAGATGCTGGGTTTGAATTACTACTGCTTAGAACACTGTCTAGAAACTCCACTTTAAAATGTGGAGGCTTGAGGATTTTGAGTGGTGCAGGTAGTGTTTTCTACCTAAGAGTGGCTCAGAGAATGCTGCTGGGCTCACTGCAGGCATGGGTGTGTATGGGTGAGTGAGTGGCTGTTCCCCTCAGTGCACTGATTGCAGCTCCTCTCTAACAAGCTTTCTGAGGGCTTTTGTCTTCCTTTCATTCCATTTCAATCTCCCTTCTACTCCTAATTAATGCTGATACGGTCTCAAGTGTTGTGCTTCCCTGCTGTAGCTGCTTACCGCTTCGCTACCACCCCCACCCCTCAAAAAACATACAGCAAAACACAGGTACCTGCCACACACTCATCAATATCCTGCATCTCTTTGCATTCCCCACATCAGCAGCAGGCAAATGTACACCAATATACAGCAGAGGCTAAATGAGGTATGAAGGAATGGAACATTAATGTCAACCTTGCTTTAATTCAAACCTCCTGTCACAAATTAGAGCAGACTGGTGTGTTTGTGTGTGTGTGTGTGTGACTGTGAAGAATAGTGAGCAGCACATGCAGGAAACTCTTGATAAATAAACCCACCCAGGGCAGATCTGCAGCGTGGCACTGGTTGTCAGCGTAAATTTGCACCATGTTGTAGATCGATGTCAACTTCTTTTCTTCTCATCTTTCCTTTCTGTTCTTTTGTCTTTGCTTTTCTTTTCTTAGTTCTATTCATTGTTGCTCTTTTATCAGTGCTGTTTCACCCATGTGGGCTCATGCTACCACTCCTCACCCATTCACATTTGCTGAAATAACTGAAAGCTAGGGTTGAATTACCAAGAGTCTGAAATAAAGCAGTGACTCTGAAAATCAGTAGGCTTCAGCACAAGTATTTAGAAATAATGACATTATCTCCCAGTGAGATCTGGAATAGTCTGTCTACTACACTGCCCAATAAGCTCAAAACCCTATATACATTTAAGCTGTCCACAGAGTGGGCTGATATTATGCTCTTAAAATAGTCTGCAGGAGCTGTGAGTTAACTGTTTCAGTCAAAATAAACACCCAAGTATAAATAAACACCCACTTCTATCTAAAAATTCAGCATGTGCTATCCGTACACGAACATGTGCACTGGTTAAATTAACATTATTTAACTTATGAGTCACATATCATTAATGACCAGAACATGTTTGATATCTCAAAAATGACATTCACTGAAAAGAAACATTCACTTGACTTTATGCTCTCAGATATGAGATTTTGTCCTCTAAATGTGTGATTGGAGCCTCAGTTAGCTGTCCCTCCAACATTCCAATATTCCTAGTTTTGATGCTGCTTCTAATCAAGGTAGCCCATATCATCTAATTTATTTGCATAAATGTAGTAGATACACTAATTATTTCACCTTTTTCTGCTCAATTTTTTAAAGTGTGCATAACATTTGCAAAACTTCTGAAACCATCTGTGCTACTCCAGACCAGCAGTAGCACAGGCGTACATTTTGGAGATTTCATGATAGTATGCAAGAAGTGAATTAACCGTAGTAATTGATGTTAGCATGTTGTGTATACAAGTTTGAAGTGTGTGAAGTGTCTCCTACCTGTGATGTTGACATAGACTGTGGTGAATGATGCGAGTGGGACTGCAGCTACATTCTGAACACGGACTCGCAGAGTGAAGAAGCGTGTGCTCTCATAGTCCAGTGGCTCGGCTACCAGGATGGATGCTGAGCCGTCCCTCCGGTTGGGCTTGATGTAGAAACGCACAGGCATGTTCGTCTCTGGGACCTGACCCTCTTCCAGGTTATAGGTCACACGCGGGTCACCCAGAGGAGAGGTGGCTTTTATAGTCTGTGAAGTTAAAGATATCACAACTTATTTCTATTACTACTTTGGGATAGCCAAGTAGGCGTCTCTGACTTATGGTCTAACTTCCTGTTAAATATCTACTTGCCATTTTATGCAATGTAACATATTTCTTTCAGATTTTACACTATTTTAGCATCATCAGAACTACTTTTAAAATTCAGAGGGTACATGGACAAATGGACAATGAACATCTGTTCATTCATTGTTCATTCTGAAATCATTCATTCATTCATTTTCCGAACCGCTTATTCCTGAATAGGGTCACGGGTGAGCCGGTGCCCAGCCGGCAACTCTGAGCGCAAGAGCGGGAAACAACCCTAGACAGGGCGCTAATCCGTCGTAGGGCACACACATGCACACACACATCCACACACTAAGGGCCACTTTAGAGTCACCAATTCACCTGTCATGCATGTCTTTGGACTGTGGGGGAAACCGGAGTACCCGGAGGAAACCCACGCCAAGATCATGCAAACTCCACACAGAAACTTCCCAGGTCGCCCCACCCAGGGATCGAACCCAGGTCCTTCTTGCTATGAGGCAACAGCGCTTTTGTTGGAATAACTGTCTCTATTCTCCAGGGAAGGCTTTCTAGGTTTTTGACCATTGAAGATTTGAAAGTATTTAGCAATGAAAGTTTCTGAGTTTTAGGAAATTGTATGACCACTGATCCACCACATCCCCATCTTCCCACATCATCTTAATAGTAGTGGATTGAGCACCATCATTCTGGAGAAAACAACTGCCCTCTCCACAACTTAATACTGGAGGCTTTATACTCCTCTATTCCATGTCTGGAATTAGGAATGGTGCCAATACGTTCATGTTTATCTGCTACAGAGGGTCCTATTCTATTGGCAACACTCCTCTACAGGGACTAAACGAGCTATGTGTGCACATTTCTGTCTGCAATCCACAACTTAATGTAGCTGAAATTGATGTCCACACACATTTGGACATATAGTGTATTTGTAGATTGACTGGTGACTTTGGACAGTATAAAATTGGCACTGTAAAGACCCAATTAGGTTCTGTACATTCAAGCATTTCACATAAAATATTTAATCTGTTTCCATTTGAAGCAGAAGCTCTCAGAGTTTCTCCCCTCATACAGGCATAAAGTCTGTTTTCATACTATAACCATATGCTGTAGATGTGGCCAGTCTGTCTGTGGTTGCAGGTGGGATTGGCATACTAAACAAACATAGCATCACTTTAATTCAAACATAAATATCATCTTAATCCATCATACTGTCATATATGGTACTTATCACAATACTGGACATTATGATTACCTTTCCGCACTAATGTGTATGTGTTTATCCTAAGAATCCTTAAATGACTGTGTAAACTAACTGAGTAAAAACTGCTTGGACGTGCTAAACTTGTTCAAGGAGGTGAGTTTGTTTGTGCAACCTGCACCACCCCAACCCCACACATCCACCCACAAAAGGCATTCATGTAAAAGTGGCAATGACTAAGGACAGTGCTCCTTTTGCCAAAGCTCATGGAAGATAATTAGCATTATTTGTGAAAGGGCATTTGAAATCAGCAGAAATGTCCGTCATTGAGCTGCTGACTCCAGCACATGAATACATTAGACACAGTTCACCTGTAATCCATCTAATTTCCTATTGAACTCATATTGACATTTATGGAGTAACTTTCTGCTGAAAGAGTCTCTGGACTCTCTCCTTATTGAGCTGCATCTTTCTCAGCCCTACCTGCCCCTCTCATTTGAACATGATGCACTTATGCAACTATCATTGAAGCACACACCTAGCTTTTTAGTTGACCAAAAGAAAGACATTTCACAGACATGGTGTTACACTTTTAAAATGATCCCCCTGAATGATAACTGAGCTACTGGAGCTTTGCATGTTTAGAATAAAACTCATAAGCTTAACATTTCATGAGTAGCACACTAGGAATGACTGACTAAGCTAAAACAGTGCTCTTACAGAGTTGAGTCTCTGCTTGGTCATGTGGCATCTGTGGCCACTGGCACTCCAGAGTGTAATAGCCATGTTTTCCTTGGCTAGAGACACCCTGGAAAGCAAAGCAGTAGCCTATGTAAACATCTGTTCAGACACGTTGACAGATGACAGGTTTCATATATATCAGAGGGAGGTTTATATGGGATTTGACTGGTAGCCTTCTAGACTGGTAGCACTGTTACATGAACAAAAAAGAAATCTACACAGAGTAGACAGCCTGCATGTTTCAGTTTTTTTGCCAGAGCCTTTATAGATAGGGTCCTTATCAAGAGCCCCAAGGAGGTCCAGAGGCATGCACGGTGTTACACCTATACACCTATAGTGATAAATGTTATTTTGAAAAGGCACTGGCAAGCTCAGTGACACCAAAAGACAATGAAAGACAAGTAAACTAGATGAAAAGTGAATAAAACCCCCTTCACAACATTTAGTCAAGTCAGAAAGACTGACGAAAGTGACAGGACCTGTCAAAGTCTACAACCAAGATTTGCCTTCAAAGTAAATGCTGAGGGTTCAGCTCAAGATGCAAATGATTGCTAACACTTAAGAAGAGAAATACCAGTTTAGACTGAGAGAATAAAAAAACAATAAACAAAAACAACAACCCTATTTTATACGGGAAAATAATTATTTGCAAACTTCAGTATGGAGAAAGACAGGAAGGATTAATTACTGTACAGTTACCACATGAACTGTAAACATGGTGAATAAACTGTTGGGTATGTATGGCTGCCAATAGGTCACAATGTTTACTGATGACAGAAGTAGCAGGATGAATTCTGAAGTGTATTGAGAAATACAATCTGCCAGACTTCAGACTGCCATTGACTGCGAGAAAAGTATTGAAATGCTCCTCATTTTTATAATGATAGCCTTTTCCCACATGTATGGTAACCTGGAACTTTAGCAGATATTACCTGGAGTAGCTGTATGTTTGAACCTAAATGTTTGATCATTTGTACTGAGTGAGCCACGTTAATAGAGCAGGTAATTTCGGGAGAAATAACAGTGGGTTATGCTGTGCCTCCTGCACATGCTACACAGGTTCAATCTCGTGCCTAAACCATGATGAACATTCGTACAGTGTTAAAATGGCCATATTTGCTAAATGGTTATTACAATATTTGTATTAACTACCTCAAGCTGAAACTTTACACTTTAATCACATCTTAATTGCTTCAGTTGACTCTATTATATGTAAAATATCATTATTTCTTCAATAGTAAACAACTTCATGTATCATTATAATTCCTAATATTTGCTAATATTATTGCACCCAATGATTCCTGGTAAGCTTTTGGCCCACTCCAACCCTGATAAGAATGAAGTGGATAAGTCTTAATGTTTGATGTTAGATTTTTGCCATATTGTCTTTAGACTTTTATTTCAACATGTTAAAGTAACAGGAGAGAACGGGCAATTCCTGGCTAAAAAGGAAATCTAGCTGAATACAGAAGTGGCTCACTGGTTCATGAATTTATACGTGCAAAGGGATTCAGAAAAACACTGTAAGAGCTGGAATTTCAAGACCAAGTTTGGTCTGGGAGAGCATTATCAAAAGTTAACGGCTGCAAGTTGTCTGCAGGGAGAACTATAAGTCATTTAGCATAAAAGGAAAAAAAGCAACTGACCCCAAACTACTATCAAACAAATGACACTCAGAAATAAACACATTCCAGTACAATGCAGAGGGCAGTTCAGCAAAGCCAACATGGGCGAATGAATGGGGATACAACTATCAAACCATCTATGGTAGTCCTGCAAAATGATGAATGTGAGGCTTGGAAGCACACAGTTTGAAAATTAAGACATCAGAGGAAGTGTGGTGAAGTGGCGGGGGGAGGTAGGGTGAGGGAAGAAGAGAGAGTAAATGAGAGAAAAAGAGAAAGGGAAAATACTGAGAGCGATTAGGGGCTCAGAGGTTCAGTCAGCCATGACGTCCTCCACAGTTCACATTTTGACTCACTCCTGCAAGGATGTCTCCTTGCAAGCCGCACAGAGAAGACGCACCTTAAAAGCTCTGCAGTTCATGCTTCCTGCTTTTATAGGCCTGGGTTTGACATCCAGGATGTGTTCCACTCTGCACTGACTTATTCTTTCACCTTTCCTACCACAGGCAGTTTGACAGAAACCTCCCCCCCACAGTCCTCCTGATACACAGGGAGTATCACATGCACTACCACTGAGCTCAAGAGAAACACTAAAGCTCAAAATATGAATGTTTGACGAATGTCTAATTTACACAGGTTTCACATTAGCCCAAATGTAATGAATCAGCTACAGAAATTCAAGGTCAAAAGTGAAACTAGAAATATAAATTTATTATTAAGCTGTTAAAAGTAAAAGTTTGTACAGTTTATTTAAAAGTTCTGCTTCATAATATTAGAACCAATGGAAGCTTACACACCAGAAAAGTTTTATCTAAAGTTATTCAAAACTACAGAAACATTCGGGTAAGTTAGGTTTCACCAATCGTTGGCAGACGTGAAAATACACAAACATAGCTTGTCTAGTCCCTGTTGGGAAGTACTACCAGAATAGGACTCTCTGGAGCAGATAGATATAAACCTACTGGAACCATGTCAGACTGCAGTTTGAGTAGTGCAACAATGCAACTGTGTTCTCTGGAACTATGGTGCTCCATTCAGTACTATTGAGATGAGTTGGGGTGTTAAGAATGCAGTGGGGTTGTGATTATCCAATACTCCTGTTCCTGAATACAATCAAATCTTCATAGCAATGTTCCAAAATATTTAACCCAACTCTTTAATATCCTTCAATACCCTTGATATGGGAAGAAACAATGTTCAAAACAAGCGTCCCAATACTTTTGACTGCAGCTAGTGTTTTTGTTGCTTACTGTGGTAGTAAATCTAGATTAGCTTCTTACCAGGATATTGAAGGGCAGATTGAAAGGTGAATCCAAATATTAAAAAGGCCAATAATCATTGTTAATGAAATGAACATTTTCCCATAATGCTATTTGCTCTTAATACCAAAGTTAATACTGCACCATTATATCATTTTAGCTCCAGTAAAAAAACTAAAAAACTCATCTTGGCTGACTAACTACTCTGGGGCTAAATGTAGTTTGTTTCTGTTGTATTATTTTTTAAACTATTGTCTTAAACAGCTGGATTAATGAAACTGCTATACATAAAGATATAAACAGTTATATCTCTGTTTGTGTTTTGTTTTGTGTGCATAGCCCACATGCTATATGACACAGCAGAGCAAGATAGATACTGTATCTCTATCAAAGGTGTACACCGCTGCTAGAATGTTATGAAACTGCACCTGCAGAAGATTTCCTGTTGAAGAGTGTGCTACATGGAAACACATTAAAACACATACTGGCCAGTCACAGGCACAGAATTCCTGACCTCATCAGAACACCAAAAAGCTCTCAGACATCACTTTCCAACTCAGTGGGCATCTATACAGGGACAACTCTCCACTGGCTATCAACCAAAGCCCCATGAGACTCATGCTTCACAGAGACATATTTTTAAGCATAAACCTGCTTCGATCACCAAATAATGCTGCAATTTTAATAAGAGTGTGCATTAGCTAAATAATTAATTTTGATTTTATGTCAGGAAATGAAAACTTGACCGACCCCTAAAACCATACCTGATTAATCCCCCCACCCCTCCCCCCAGGTTTATTATCAAGCGGCAGCGTGGCCCTGATGAGAATGATATGCCCATTATCTGGCCTCCGTGTACAAGAACAAAGTCCCTTAATTACTTCCTCAAGGTTGCAATTACTGCATTTGGAAATTCGCTAATTACCATTCCTTGAGATGATTCCACAATGAGATGACTGATATTTAAATTTTTAATTAGGGAGATGGAGAGACAGATAGATGGATGGAGGAGGAAAGGGAGGGGGGTAGAGAGAGAGATGAATAGGAGCACTTGGTGCACAACAAGGCTGCTCGGTGTACCTAATGAATGCATTATACTGTTTAACAAGCCTAATTTGTATTTAGAGTTCTGAGGATAAATTACCATGAAGACTCCCAATACACAGAACAGATTTGAACAGTCAGTTGCTACAGTTACTCCACACCAGGGAGTAAATACTGCTGCACTTGGAGAGAGAGAGAGAAAGAGAGAGAGAGAGAGAGAGAGAGAGAGAGAGAGAGAGAGAGAGAGACTATTATAGAGTGTCTATAATTGCTCTGAAGTGCTTTGCTGTTCAAGTCATATTACCAGCAACATCATTTTGGGTTAGTATGTGAGTGTACATATGTGTGTGGGTGTTTATGTGTACACTTAAAAATACAGCAGAAAAAGGCACTGAGGGGACAAACAATGTTCATATTGTCTAAGGCTTACCTTTAGAACTAAGACAAAGAACAACACAGAAAATGTCTGAGTGTTTATGTCACAGTAGACTGTTGTCTCTCTGTCTCACTGATTAACACTCATGTCTTCTTGCTTTAGAACTCCATAACCTGTGTTCAGAAACCACATCTACAATCAGTCAATGAAGGCATTTATATGCACTTGAGTAATCATATAATGGCAATCTCTGGGTCTACATGAGGTGACATACTGTCATACAAAACCTTTTGAAGCGAAACCTTTCAGTTTCTCCTAAAAAGATATGAGTTGGTTTACTGCAAGCTCAAAGCAACTACATATTATTGCATAGCTTTAATACTGTAACAAAATTATTTATTCCAGAGTCTTAACAGACAGTGTTGCTATCTATTGCTTTGTCCTTTCAGTGTGATGTGCTGTTAGCAAGCTGAAGAGATCATGCTCCCTTGCTTCCCCAGGTTTAACTTGTTTGAATAAAAAAGTAATCCCCTATTTACCCTTCTGATGTGAGATCAGCTCAGTAGTCAAGAGAGGTAGCCCAGTTTGTTTTCAAGGGAGTGTTAAGGAGAAGAGACAGTAACTAGTGTTAGCTTTTAGACTGTAATGGATCCCAGTTTGCTTAGTGGCCGCTGTTTTGTCATGTACTGAGTTTGAGCTCCTCATATGCAGACACTGCCACAAGATAATCTGTGGTCACAAGGCCTGGTTCATGTAGCAACCTGTGTCCCCATAATTAGTAGAGTGGAGCTGCTGTGCTGCGCTCCAATATCAGCAGTACACTACTCTCCACTATTGTCCTGTGGTTGTGTTGTCACAAACAGTCACTATTTGAATGTAGTAAAATTACTCACTCCACTTTTAGGAATGTCAGTTGTCATTTTCTGATATTCTCATATGATATGTCTAAGCCCTATATGCATCTCCCATTTGTTCTTGTTTAAAGAAGGCAAAAGAATTTTTGAAAACAAAAATTCAATTTTTGAAGTAGTGAAGCGAAGAAGAGCTGGACAGAAAAAAACTTAGAAATGAAAAAGAATGCTAACAAATAGAAGATAAATACTCTTCATAAATACTTCAGGCAATATCAGATTTGCACCATTTGAACCCTGTAAAGTAAATGTACCCTTAAGCAATGTATGCAGCTGCCACTTCCAACATGATGTAGGAAAGTGATTTAAACAGTTGGAATAAATCACATTCCCTCTGTCTTTGCTGGAAATGCTTTTGTTATAGATGCCAAACCTGTGGAATCTGAGACTAAAAAGCTCAAAAATTGATGATATCAGTTTATATATATATAATAATAACAAATCAACCATTTAGTCCCCAAGGATCTGCAAAAAATTAGTGCCATTGTCAAAAAAAAAGGTACATCACACTACAAAAACTTCCTACCAAGGCTTCTAAAGGTTAATAAAACAATGGTAGTTGTTTTAAAAATGGTAGTTCACCTTTACACACGTAGATAATGTGTGATGTTGATTTAATTATTGGCGGCTGAATATAAACATCACTTTAAAAAACCCTTTCCAGCATTGTGAACTAGAGTTAAAAGGATTGCAAGCACTGTGCCATGTCACAGTCAAAACAAATTCCAAAAGAAATAAGAAAGTTTTTAACAAATCTTTAGTCTGGAAAAGGTTAAAAGCCTCCAATAAATTACAGTGGGAGACATTATCTCCAAATAGAGAAAAATCCTCTTTCCTTTCAATAGGTAGAAGTCTCAACTAAAAATATCTGAGGAATCTGGTCATCAATTTGTGATCTAAAGCTCAACTGGTTTATGTAGTGAAATGAAGCACTAGGTACAGCTCTAAATGAGTAGAAAATGAGAAAAATGAGTCGTCTATTGAGAGTCTTGACATTGACTTTTAAAAGCAGAATTATGAAGAATCAGTGTTAAATGCTCCTCGTTTTTTTGTACAGTTCAAAAATGTAATTTGTGCTCTGAATAACCCCTGGAACGCATGCTCCACACATGCCCTTTTAGATACAGTACCATCAATGACAGTGAAAAAAGCAAGATGACGGAGGTGGTGGTGTAATATTACAGGATTTACACAAATATAGACTTGAGCTATGCAGCATTACTCAGTTTTTGCAAATATTACATAGTGCAAATAGCAAAATAATGGAACAACAATAGCAGTGATACTATTCCCAAATACATAATGCTGTAATGTTGTTTTAAATTAACAGTTTGTGCTCAAACCCCCTCCAATGTGGCTGAATTATAGCAACTTCATTTAGTGTTCAGATAAAAGATGAAATCAGCAGAAGGAGAATAGCTTTTGTTATTACACTACAATGCAGTCAATTCAAATTGGACTTCTACTACAGACAGGACTACTACAGAGAAGATCTTGATTCAATCAGTTCCTGATTGTTATTATAGTCAGAGTAAGAGTTCATAATTACAAAATCCAGGGATAAACACACACAAAAGATAGACAGAAGAGAGTGTAAAATAGCCCATAGGAATTGAAAAAGCAAAGTGTCTTATTGTTAAGTGTCAAAACTTATTTTTTTGTTCTGCACTCTACTTCTTGTATTAGTTGCCAGATAATATAATGGTCTGTCCAACATAATAAGCAGAGTAGAGCGAACAATAATTAGAATCATCTCATTATACATCATCAGCAGGAAGAAGTATGCTGATCAGAGATGGTGTATTGGAAATGTCACCCGTATGTTGTTGTGGGAGGACAAAGCTGATGTGGTGTGTAAACATATTCACAGAGTTATTTTTCATGTGTGTAATACAGTACAGTACATTAGATTGTGTGTGAGTGGATAGTGGTAGACTCGACCAGCCCCTGAGCCTCCTGTGGACAGCAGCGGAAGCGTGACTGAATACACAGGAGTGCGCTGAATGCTCTCTGGAGGGAGAAGCTCATTGATATGGAGATTCAGCCTCCGCATCCACAGCCCACACAGTGTAATTAACACATCAGATTTGTGCTAAATATAAACAACAATCTACCTGGGTTCTTAATGGTGGATGTTGCTGGAGTGAAAGATATCGAAGGAGAGGAGAGATATCTGCAGTGAAATGTATAAAGTATGGCTGTGTGGATTAGCCCAGCATTCATTATCTGTGGCAGGGATGCTCGCTGGAGCACTACGAGATGAGATTGCTGTCAGGAAAAGAATACAGTAATTAAGGATCTTTTTCTAGCATGGACCTGCCCAATAAGACCACTGCATAACTTAATATCTAAGTGATCTTATCCTCCATCCTGGTTCCTAGCCTCTTTTATTCAATAGGTCTAATAAGTAGGATTTGATTGTAAAGAAACTGACACCAGACTGAGAATGTAAGGGTGTGTCTGTTAATGTCAGTGTGCTGAGTGTTCAATCAGTATTGTTTGCTGTGGCTAAAGGCTTGAGGCACTTCTCAAATATGTTAGCAAAAATGACTAGTGAAGCAAAGTGTGTGAACCCTCACAGCCACACTAAGTCAATACATCCTCTCGTTTCACTGCCCCTGGCGGAAGCACTGCTTTCTGCTCAAATATCCCATCTAAGCCTCTTTCACATCCTGTGGCAACACAAAATGTGAAGTAGCTATGGTTTGATACACAGCAGAATATGTGGAAGAAGCTGCTGATGGGGTGGAAATGGAAAAACTTCTGCCTTCTTTTCTGATGAATCGCCTTCACCGCCGGGGTGGAGTGGGGTCGGGGCCAAAGACAGAGAGAGAAGAAGAAGAAGAAGAGAGAGAGTCTCAGGAGAAGGGGACTTTTCTGCTCCATTTCAAAGCATTAGAAGAGAGAATTTGGGACAAGCGGTCTGCTTGAGTTAGGTGGACAGATGAGGGCTGTTGGCGTGAGCCGTTTGCAGACTGGAAAAGCATCCAGATGATTGTAAAATCTGACAGCAGATAAAAACAAGCTGAAATAGCAAACAAGATACAAGCCAGATAACATGTGACAAGCGTCAGCAAAGGAACAGCCAGATATTCCCAACCTTTAACACAAGCTTTACATGGGCCTACACATTCAGCACAGAAGCCACATCAGCACTGCAAGACTACAGTTTGAATAACATTTAGTTACCATATATGTCCAAAGGTTTGGATCCCCTTTCTCTTTGGATGCCCTTTCTAATGAATGCATTCAACTACTTTGAACATGAACTTATTGGCATCATGCCAAATGTCACGAGGGGTTTAAATCCCCCAAATGTTGAGCCTGATTCAACCACAAGAGCATCAGTGAGGTCAGGTACTGATGCTGGATGATTAGTTCTGAATCACATACGCCACTCCAGCTCATCACAAAAAAGTACTGGACGAAGGTCCGTTCCACCACTCTACAGTGTCTAGGGGCTTTTCCTTATAGCTATTGCTCTGCAAATGTTGAACATGGGAGCTTAGTTGATGTGTATTACATTATCTTTTCTATATGTTTTGTCTTGCATTGTCAAGTTCTGATGCATGCATACACAATTTGATTACACCATACAGTATATATTTAAAGCACATAATGATCTATTGTGACAAACTTGGCTTTCTTGACAGTGACTTAAAAACATATTAATACAGAAGGGCTTGGAACACACAAGACAGTCAGATGACAAAACAGAAGATTTAATAGAATTGAATTCATCGACCCATTTAATTCATTTGACTCTCCTGAACACAGTGCACTAGTTAACTGTAGCATTAGTTTGCAGTTCAGATATTTGTTCCACTATGATTTCAACAAAATGTGCACTACAATGACAACAAAATGTGCACTACAATGCTATGTATTACATAGGTTAACAGGGTCAGTTTTTCCCTATATGGTTTGATTGTAAATGAAGTCTTCTGTCTGCTGGTCCTTTAACTATGAGTGTACCAATACACTTTAAAGACTAGGGACACCTGGTCATTCTTAGCCTTTTTCAAAAATAAAGGGTATTAACAAAGGGTTTATAATGCTTACGTTGCAGTGATTTCCAGGAAAATCACTTACATTGCTGTCCAGGAAAGGGTTGCTACTAGATTATAGAACATTGCTGTGAGGACTTTTCTATTCAATTACAACATTGTAATATGTTTAGATTCTAGGTTTCTGTTTTTCATGAGCTTGAATAAAGGCTTGAAATGTCACTTTATGTGAAATGAGAATAAAATCTGACACTAAGCTCATGAACGAGCTTGTGTGTGTGTGTGTGTGTGTGTGTGTGTGTGTGCTTATGACTGACTGACGACTGATTGGCAACACTCACCACTATCTTGGTGTCACGGACAGTGTTTTCGGGGATGGTGACCCAGTATTCAGCCTGCTCCCACTGTGGTGGCTGGTTGTGGACGTTGGTGATAATGACAGTGAGGTCCACTGAGCTGCTGCGGTTCCCCCCATCTGTGGCAATGATCTGCTGGCTGATCCGCGATGTCTAAGAGGACATAAAGGAGGTGTTATATAAGCAAAGCCTCAGACTTTACAATCCTGAACACAAAGGTGAAAAGGTTGATTTTTAATAAAAGCCTGAGTACATGAGCAAAAAACCACAGCTTTTCTTTCTCACCACCACTAGGGTTGGATGATCTTGCTGGTGAGAGAGCTTTGTAAGAAAGACAGCAGAATGAGAAATCCCTGACATTTAAGACTGAAGAACAGTTGGCATTATTCACCAGACAATGGGATTGGGACTTCAAATGTACACTGAACAACGGTGTAGCCAGATCTGTTCCTGAGCTGCTATATATTTTTGCTTCTTAATTTGACTTTCAAGGCTGAGGCCTTGCCGAACAAAGCAGGAAAAGCGCTTGTACTACATATTCCACACTGTTTCATTCAAATTTCCACTGTTCTATTAATAATGGAGAAGCACTTCTGAAGTTGAGTCAGCAGTAAAACTTTGCTTAATAGGCTCCAAAATATGGCCTCTTTTCAGGTCAATAAAAAAAAGAAAAGACAGAGAGAGAGAGACAGGGACAGAGAGAGATAGAGAGACATAGAAACATAAATATGATATAAAATCGTAGAGAGAGAGACACTGAGAAACAGACATGACAGAGAGAAAGTGGTCGAATGAGAGAGTGAGACGTGTACAGACAAAGGTAAAAATGAGATGGCAAGTAAGTGAGAAAACAAGAGAGTGAGCAAGAAACAGAGAGCCAGAGAGAGACCAGCAGAAGTTGTGTGTTTGAAGGCAGGTGAGTTAAGTGCAGGTGACATGTCTCAGCTCTATAGTCATGATCCATCCTGACAAATCTGAGGCAGGGGGAGGTGGGGTGGTGGCTGGGCTGTGCTTTAATGGAAAACATGACCTGGACACACACACCGTAAGAAGCTGCACTGAGATAATCACTGCAGAGAGAGATAGAGACAGAGAGCAGAAGAAGGGTGGGGGGTTATCAGCAGGCAAAATGAAAGAGGGGTTGCCTCCCATTACTTTCCGCTCAACCCACCCCTTCAAAACTCCTCCAGCCTTGTCCAAATCTATCCCAGTCAGGCTGGATAGAGACAAGTTAAAAGGAAAAAGGTGTTGGATGTGAACTGTGCATTAATAATTCACTGTCTGCAATGCTTCACCTGAAGTCCACCTCTGTCCTATTGCCTGTAGTGACTAGTGTGTGAGTGAGTGTGCATGTGAGTGAGAAAGTAAGGATTGGGGTCTCTGTAAAGGCTCTGCCAAATAGGGAGGAAATCCATGCTTCTCACTCTGTCTCAGATGCACAATACAGTTAATTCATTGTGGCTGGTGCAGCAGCTTGCTTGGTCAAATCATAATGTTGAGGATCATCTGAGTGTAGCTTGTCTGCCTGTCCACAACTGTATATGTCCACAGATCTTTTTTAATGTCAGACTGTGGATCCCCAGGTTTTATATAACCTGCACAGAAATGACAGGGCTGAGGCGAGCTGAGCCAGCCATCGCTAAACTGAGAAATAGGGAGAGATGACATTTACACACACACACACACACACACACACACACACACACACACACACACACACACACACACACACACGCACGCACACACACACATACACACACACACATAGATGGACAGACAGAAAATACATAAACAGATAGACTGATTAATAGAGAGAAGGAAATGAGGAAGGAATAACTGAGTAAAAGAAGGAAGAGTGAAAGCAGCAGAGGCAGAGCAGAGTCCATTCGCCATAAATGAACAGACTCTTGTTTCTACAGTCCCATTGTAGACAGGGCATACAAACCAAGCCATGAAGTCTAAGGATTTGTCTGTAGACCTCTGAGACAGGATTACATCAAGACACAGGTCTATGTAAGGGCGCAGAAACATTTCTGCTGCATTGAATGAGCACACTGGCCTCCACCATCTGTAAATGGAAGAAGCAAGGACCTCTAGGACTCTTCCTAGAACTGCTCGCTGAGTGATCATGGTAGGAGGACCTTATTCAGTGAGATGACGAAGAACACAATGGTAACTCTGACAGAGCTCTGTGGAGTGAGAAGAAGGACAACCATTTCTGCAGCACTCCACCAATCAGGCCTATATAGTTTAATTTAGTTTAATTTCCAAAAGGACAACAACCCTAATTACACTGCCAAGATAACAAAGGCTTTGGGAATGACCTTGAGTGGCCCAGACAGAGCCCAGACGGGAACTTGAATGATATCTAAAAATGGCTGTGCACTGACGCTCACCATCCAGTCTGAAGGAGCTTCAGAGGTTCTGAAAAGAAGAATGGGAGAAACGTCCCAAAAACAGATGCCAAACATGTCATCTTACTGAAATAGACTTGAGACTGTAATTAGTTCAACAAAGTGTTATACTTTGAATAGATTTGCAAATATTTCAAACAACACACACACACACACACACACACACACACACACACACACACACACACACACACACACACAACACACATATTCACAGTGCTTCACTTTTTACACTTTTTATGTTACAGCCTTATTCCAAAATAGATGTGTGTGTTTTGAGAGAGAGATATATATATATATATATATATATATATATATATATATATATATATATATATATATATATATATATACACACACACACACACACACATACATATATATATATATACAGACAAGGCAGAAGTGTTCGGGAGCATGTCATGTTTAAAATGCAAATGTAGAAGGAGGAACAAAGACGGAGGTGAGCGCTGGTCTCCATGGAAGATATCAAGTGAAGTGACTATGTGCACATGAGCGCCACACACATACACACACGCACTCCACAAACACACACACACAACACACACACACACACACACACACACACACACACACACACACACACACACACACACACACACACACACACAAAGACAGCTTACTCTGAGCACACCTACATACCAACAGCACAGTCTCTGAGTGAAACAGTCCTGTTTTTACAGGAACATGCCAGTCAAATGTAGTATCATCCTTATAAATTCTGGTACATATTGACATGTTTTTTTAACAGTTGGATGTTGACATAGATTGTTCTCCTTCACTCAGAAAGCTTGATGGAAGCAAGGTGGAAGTTTTGCTACTAGATTGTGGAACACTGTGGGAATTAGTGAAGTCAGGATGTTGGATTACTACCCATATTCTATAGTACTTACACATGTGGACAAAATTGTTGATACCCCTCAATTAATGAAAGAAAAACCCAAAATGTTAACAGAAATAACTTGAATCTGACAATTATTGAAAATAATAATCAATAAAAATTCTATTAAAATTTACCAATGAAAATCCAACACTGATTTTGAACTGTGGTTCAAGAGAATTATTTTAAAAAATAAACTCATTAAACAGGCCTGGACAAAAATGATACTCAAAAAATTATGGTACTGAAAATAATGTGACCAAAGGGACATGTTAATCAAGGTATGTCCACTAATTAGCATGACAGGTGTCTACAATCTTGTAATCAGTCAGTGGGCCTATATATAGGCATATATATAGTCACTGTGCTGTTTGGTGACATGGTATGTACCACACTCAACATGGACCAGAGGAAGCAGGGGAAAGAGTTGTCTCAGGAGATTAGAAAGAACATTATAGACAAGCATGTTAAAGGGAAAGGTTATAAGACCATCTCCAAGCAGCTTGATTGGAGCACATTTTATTCAGAAATTGAATATCCATGGGACTGTAGGCAACTTTCCTGGACGTGGCTACATGAGGAAAATTGATGACAAATCAAAGAGACTGATAATACGAACAAAAGAGATCAGAAAAACTTCTAAAGTGATTAAAGGTGAACTTCAAGCTCAAGGAACATCAGTGTCAGATTGCACCACCCATCACTGTTTGAGCCAAAGTGGACTTAATGGGAGACGACCAAGGAGGACACCATTGTTGAAAACAAATCTTAAAAAAGCCAGACTGGATTTTGCCATGTCAAGTACATGTTGACAAGCCACAAAGCTTCTGGGAGAATGTGTTATGGACAGATGAGATGAAAATTCAACTTTTTGGCAAGGCACATTAGTCCATAGTCCATCTATGTCCATAGATGGAAAAATGAAGCATATAAAGAAAAGAACACTGTCTCTACTGTGAAACATAAAGGAGGGCTATGTTATGTTCTGGGGCTGCTTTGCTGCATCTGGCACAGGGAGTCTTGAATCTGTACAGGGTACAATGAATCTCAAGACTATTAAGGGATTCTAGAGAGAAATGTGTTGCCCAGTGTCAGAAAGCTTGGTGTCAGTTGCAGGTCATGGAACTTGCAACAGGATAATGACCCAAAACACACAGTTAAAAACACCCAAGAGTGGCTAAGAGGAAAACATTGGACTATTCTGAAGTGGCCCTGTATGACCCCTGACCTAAATCCGATTGAGCATCTTTGGAAGGAGCTGAAACATGCTGTCTGGAAAAGGCACCCTTCAAACCTGGACAACTGGAGCAGTTTGCTTATGAGGAGCGGGGCAAAAATACCTGCTGAGAGGTGCAGAAATCTCATTGACAGTTACAGGAATCATTTGATTGCAGTGACTGACTCAAAAGGTTGTGCAACAAAACATTAAGTTAAGGTTACCATCATTTCTGTCCAGGCCTGTTTCATGAGTTTATTTTTTTAAATAATTCTGTTGTAGCATGGTTGAAAATCAATGACTTTCACTGGTTAATTTTCATAGCATTTTTATTTCTTATTAGTTTATAAATAATTTCTGTGACTATTATGGGTTTTTCTTTAATTAAGGAGGGGTACCAACAATTTTATCCACATGTCTAATACTATTTAAGTATTGGTACGTCAGTACAGTTACTAGACATTGTGTGTGCATTTGCACATGAGTCTCAGTTATCAAATCAAATAAAATCTATTTTATTTGTATAGTGCTTTGTACAACTGATGTGGCCACCAAGTAGTTTTACAGAAATCAAAATTTAATTTGATTTGAAAATTAAAGTGATCAACAACACATGAAACATAAAACAAACCCCCCACCATGGTCCAAGTTGGGATCCATCCACAGAGAGGGTCATGGGCACCTAAGGCTTACTGATGGAGGAGCCACCTCACAACATTCACAATTTGTAGATTTTCATTTTATGGCTGGTTTGCATATGTGTGTATAAAGAGTGTGTAGAGCAAACCTGAGAGATTGGGTGGTTAACGTAAACCCATCCTGTGCTGGGGTTAATGTGGAAGTAGGCAGGGCTCTGGTGGGACAGGGAGTAAGTGATGGCTGCATTGGTGCCCTGATCATCATCGTGGGCTGCAGCTCGGAGAAAGCTGGTGCCCACCGGGGTGTCCTCTCTCAAAAAGTCTGGCAAGAAAAAAGTAAACATCAGCACAGGTGACAGAAAACAACAACAACTGCCTCAACAGCAAACCAAATGCTGTCTGCTGTCACAATTCCTTCTGTAGCTCAAATGAATGCATGCCCTAGAAACATTTCAATCTCAATGCTAAATACTTCATGAACCACTCCAGCACAGCTTTTAATATGATGAAAAGGAATTCTGACATCAAACTTATCAAACACATATTTGCACACATCGTAAACAAACACCAATCTGTTAGTAGAGCATAGAGAGAGTGAGAGAGCAGAAGAGAGGGGAAACTTCTGCTTTCTAACATTGACTTAAAATGAATTAGTGTGGAGTTGGGATTGCTAAAAGGTCACCTTTTTTAGATTGCTTTACATATTTAATATACAGGTCTAATGCTCAGGCTAGACGGGAGCCTCCACCTCTAAAATGTGTTAAGGCAGCAAAATCAGGCTCCTGTAATGTGAAGTAAAAGGCTACAGTATAAATATTAAAGGTGAGGTCAGCCTCTGAGTGGAGAGTCAATAATTACCTCTCTGATCTCTGTCAGCAGTGTATTGAAAGGGAGGACATAATGGGATTGACCAAAATACAAAAAAGTCCTGAGATCACCTGATCTGAATGACACCATCTTGACAAAAGGCTTTTTCTTGGGTATAAATACTGCATTAGTTCTATGTATATGCCAATGTAGTCAGTCTACATCTAAATTAGGAATGATCTACCAATCTACAGAGTTTTTCTCCAACCCTAAAGGCCTTCAGGAGCATCTGTGTTTTTGAGCATGATAACACCCAAAAGAGATCTTTTTACTGGACAAACCTGTGGGTTTGTGTTTAAATAATTTAAGACCATGATCAATCCGATACAGTTTAAAAATCAATGTTTTATATATGTTTATTTTATAGTGTATTCAGTTTTTGTGAAATTTTACCCTGTTTCCACACCTAAGTGATTTGTTCAGATGTACAGTTTCTACAAGCAAACGCTTTTTATGGCATTATGATGCAAAAACACTAGCACCACCCAAGCACACAACAACTGCATAGTAACCACAAAACAATTCCATTGCAACCATCTACCATCAGATAGCAACACCACCTTTGATATAATAGTGACCACCTAGTGTAATAGCATATTAAATACTTAGCAACCACCTAGAAATCACATCATAGCAAAAATAATTTAGTACAAACTAGTGATAATGTAGAAACAGCCCAGCAGCTGTCTGGAAACAGGAACCCTCAAAAATATGTTAGCATTCTGTATTTGTACTTTTATAGTTTTATTGCTGTAATTATTTCAATACATTAATTTAAAAAATGCATCACCGGGCAACTGTTTCTGATTGTCTATCTTTCATGGAAACAACCAGAAACAATCTGTCTAGGTATCTAAGCAGATCCTGTAAGAGGTAAGTGCCCATAGAGAGAGGGGCACTTACACTGGGATTTTTCTCGTTGATTTTTAATTAAGATTTTCATTTTAGTTTAGACTTTCCTTTATCTAGGACAGACAAGCCTATGTACTATTTAATAAGCACTCATCTTTGGATTTCCTACTATTTAAAACATGAATTGTAGATTTTATATAGCCTGACGTTTACACAATAAACATTCAGTGACTTTCAAATAGTACCAATTGTAGTTTAACATGAGGACATGTTTTATGAGGAACTGACGTCTGTCTAGGAACTTAAATATATGTCACAAAAAATATGATGTCATGATGTCATGAAAGAAAATAACAAATCTGGCAATAATGTAAATCTATGAACATTTTGTCTCTAAAAACAATATTCCTTTTATCTTGGAGTGAGGCTTTTCACAAATTCCTGTTTCTGGGTACAATATGAATGCAATGTCCATTTCATGCAACATTGTACTGGTATTTAATTTCCATACCAATACACCTTCCAGCAAAGGACAGTCTATTTTTAAGATAAGTAGAATAGAGTTTGTAGGGTGTTAAACAGAGACAGACAGTGCAGGGATCTTGTGTGTCTTACACTGGTAACGGCTGTTCTCAAACTTGGGGTCATTGTCGTTTTGGTCAGCGATGAGGATGGTGATTTGGCAGATACCAATGAGTGGCTCCTCGGCCTGGTCTGTGGAAGTGACGGATAATGTGTATTCTCTCTGTCTCTCCCGGTCAAAACTTACAGCAGTGCTGATGACTCCTGCACAGAGCAAACACATACAGTACACACACTATGTCTTTTAAATAAAGAAAGGTGTTTGTAACACACATTGAATGACATCATTGGGTGATTATCAAAATTGTAATTAGCTGTTCACTATGATATTATAATTATCTATTATTCTATCTCATTCTTATATAAAAATTGAGGTTCCATGTAATGTTTCAAAATGCTCTACAAGAGTGAAATCATCTTTCACAGTTCCCTAATCTTAAAATCATTTAAGCTTTTCCAGAGACTGATTTACTTGTTTCTGTAATGTTATCTAACATATTTTAATATCTTTACTTGTTTCAGAATAGTGTCATTGTCAGACTGGACAGAACTCTATCAAATACCTTTGAAATTAGTTATATTTTTATTTGTTAATTAAAACTGTTATCCTTGTCACTTCCTTTCTCTAGTATTCTAGTGGGCTCTACACCAGGAAACAAACTGGTGGCTGAATGGCAAGGTTTCACAGAATAACATAAATCTCTCTTTTCATGTACAGTATTACAAACAACACCTATCAGCTTACAGAGATGCCTTGTATAAAGCTAAATCAGCCTACCTCTCTGGTCATTGGCCTTAAAAATGTGAATACAAACTCCCGTAATCTTTTCTCAACAGTCACCAAATTATTTAAAGTTTTAATTATTTAAACCATAAGTATAACCATTCTGCCTTGGTCCCTCATCTCACAATTGTTACCAATAACTCAATTGCACATTGACTGCTGCTATCACATTCATAATTAAAAACCTGGTTTGATCCATTAGATCTGAATAATTACTGCCCTAGCTCTCTTTTCTATACAAAGTACTTGAAAAACTGTGGCTAGCTTAATTCAATGCTACATATCAGCCAACAGGATTTTTGATCCATTCCATTTGCTGCCTCCCATAGAACAGGAAGGTCTAAGAAAGGTCAGCAATGCCCTCCTTTTTTTTTGGATGCCAGTGTTTTTAGCATACATCTACTTCACTTGAACTGGGCCCTTGATATAGTGAGTCATCCTATCCTCCTACCAAGGCTGCATGATCTGGGCATCAGGGGAATTTGTCGTGGATTGGTTCAAATTATAACTGACTGACAAAATGTAGTTTGTTACCCTTGGTGGCCATAATTTATTTTACTTATTCATGGATAAATGCTTGGCCTTCTTTTGTTTATTCTGTACATGCTTCCTCTTGGTCACATAATAAAACCTGAACATTCAATAAATCTATTGAAAAATCGCCCCTTGGAAAACTGCTTAATAGAAATGAAAATTCTCTCTTTCAATTTCAATTGAACATTTAACCGTGTCCCCTTCCCTCTGGCACAAAATATGGGCATCCACTTTGACTTTCTATTTGGAACGCTTTCAATTAATGCACACCAACTCTGTGATGAAAAAAACTTTTATTTCTTGTAAGTTTTATTTCTAGTAACTCAGGGTGACCTCATGGCAAATTGATACACTGCTAAGTAAGCTAACCAGGTTGCACTATGCAGAACATAGTTACATAGTGCGGAAGGGGTGGCTCTCACCTCTTGTCAGCATAGAGTTTCTGGACCGCAACAGCTCACAGGTGGATGGGAGCTTAGGCAGTGCAATGAAGCAGCCAGCTTTGGAGAAAATGTCCACTGTGACTAGGATGACTGTGTTGCCCCAGGATGTGGACAGCCCAGTAACAAAGTTGAGAAATAGGTGGGACCAAAGACACGAGGGGCTGGGCATAGTTTGCAGCAATACTTACATATGTTTTTTTCTTCCTTCCTTACCTCATGTTTTTCTAATTCATTCTTTCTGGTTGGTATTGTATTTTGTATTTGTTTTGTATTTTGTAAAGTGTCCTTGGGTGTCCAGAAACGTGCTTAATAAATAAAATATATTATTATTATTACCTGGCGCAAACCTCAAAGTGACATGGGTGCACACATTTTACATTAACATTCATGGGATTTAGCTGGCACAGTAGTGTTAGGAGTCAAAGTTAAAGATAAAGTCAAACTGGAGAAAGAACAACCCCCACCTGCCCTGGTGAGGGTTAAAATGTTTGGCCTGTTGGATAAAGACCAAGCTCTTATAATCAGTCCAGACCAGGACTGGGTGTTTGGCCCCTTCTAACCAGTGTCTTTATTCTTCTAATGCCAGGTTGACTGCTAACAGCTTGTGGTTACCCACTTCCTTTTTCCATTCAGCAGGTGTGAGCTGATGGGAGTAGTAGGTGCAGGGGTGTATTTTCTGTCTGGGACCAAAGTACTGAGACAGAACCACCCCCAATGCCAACATCTGAAGCACACACCTCATCTATGAAAGAGTGCTCTGGATCAGGTAGCTGGAGAACCAGGGTTGTAGATAGTACAACTTGTCCAACTTGTCCAATGCTTCTTGGGCCTCCATGGACCAAGTGAACCTCCCTGACATTTTCTCAGCAGCTGGAGAACCCTGTCAGACATGGGTGATGGGTTCATCAACCATCCTGCTGTAAATAAGAATATCATCCAGATAAATGAACAAATACCTGTCCAGAGCCTCCATAAGGACCTCATTGAGGTACCGCTTGAAGACAGCAGGGGCATTCATCAAACTGAATGGCATGACAAGATACTCATAGTGGCCAGACAGGATGATGAATTCTGTCTTCCACTCACCTTCCCTGACCCTGACCACACTGTAGGTGCTGTGCAGGTCCAATTTCATGAAGATGGTGGCCTGCTGCTGTGCCTCAAAGGCTGAGGCCATGAGGGGCAATGTACAATGACTCTTGATTGTGATTTTGTTGAGGCCCCAATGGTCTATGCAGGTCTCAACCCCAGATACTTTTTCCTCACAAAAAGAAGCCTGCACCAGCTGGGGAAGTAGATGGCTGGATAAAACCTAGGGCCAGGTCCTCCTGGATATGCTCATCCACCAACTGTAAGTTGGGGGCACTGATGATAAAATATGCAATCAGCTCTGTGTGAGACCTGACTTGCATGGTGACAGTGTGTGCTTTATGGGACACCACCCTTGGTTGTAGCGAGGGGCTACAATGGCTACAATGGACAATGAGTCCCTCAAGGAGACCCATGGCAGGTCTAGCCTCCTGGCCAAGCATATCTGGTGCTCCAGAGTCAAGAAAGGCACATAAAGGTATCTCTCCCCCATGAGAGAGAGGCTCTGAGATAGACTCCCTGGGTCTGAGAGAAAGGAAGTGAGTTGGTCAAGGGTTTCACCTACCCTTTTGGCTTTTTCCCAACAACACAGGACATATAGGGTGTAGGTGTCCAGACACCCCACAGTATAAACAACATCCTTCCTGCATCTGGGGCTCTCTCCCCTGCCTAGGTAACCAGGTATGGCCCAGCTGCATAGGTTGGTCCCCTAAGTGATGACCCCTGATGAGCATGGATTACCACATGTTACCACTCCATGATTTCTGTGTTTCCCTGAGATGGTTGGATACTCTCTGGGATTTGTCAATTAGGCCATCTAGGTAGGATGACAGGTCACAGTAGGTGAGCTTATCCATAAACTCCTCAGTAAAGCCATGGTGAAAAGCTGCAACCAGTGCACTGGTTTTCCATCTGCTTTCTGTTGCAAGCGTATGGAACTTGATGGCATAATCTGCCACAGATCTTTTGCCCTGACAAATGTGCTAAAGGTGTGGCCCTGCCTCCTCTTTACATACTGCAAAGGCACATACATGGAGATGTTGTTCATATACCAGGGGGATGGTCATATTTAAGGAGATGATCAACAAGATAGTCACAAAGGAGGATATTAGATGGGTGGAACACACAAGAACACACAATATCGTCGTGTATAAACAAACAAAAACTTGCCTGGGGGAAAGAGTAAGCTGCCCCAAGGTAAATGGCATAAAGACAAACAAAATAATTTTCTTAAAATAAGTAAAAAAGCTAAACTTTGAAATCATAAACACCACTTCCTGACAGAGGAAGAGGTAGAAACAGAAAGAGGGAGAACAATCTGTCAGCTGCCAGAAAAGAAAAAGCTTGGAGGGAAGTGCCAACACTTTCAAACTTCTACCTAATAATTACAAGTCTTTTGCTCAGTATGAGTGAAGATCCAGCACTGAATGCCGGATTCAAGTGGGTAATACAGTCCTGAAGCTGGTGAGTGCTAATTACCAGCCCTAGACAGTGCTACATCTCCCCCTAACACTTGGAGGAAGGCTTGCCCTGCTGCCAACCCTTATATTTCTACCTCCGTAACACTGAAAAAATCCTCTCTCTCAGTCTGCTGTCAAAGCCTATATCAACACATTTATCTCTAGCATCCTTGACTACTCTAACTCCTAACTTCTCTGACTTACACACTCCAGATGGCTCAGAACTTTGCTGCTTGCCACACATGTTTACATCAACACATCACACCTGTACTGCTATATCTCCACTGGCTGCCTGTTAAATACTGCATACAATTTAAAATTCTTCTTCTCACTTACAAAGCTCTACATCACGTTGCTCCTTCTTACCTGTCTGATTAACTTACTCCCAACAAACAAACTCAGACTCTCAGGTCTTCCTCTTTTGGAGGATCAAACATGGGTTTGATGATCGAGAATTCTCTAGGTTGGCTCCAAACCTACTGCAGCCTGTAACTCCAATAACAGAGGCTGTCATTGTAGCAGAACTTATCCTCAACTACTTAGGTGTGTGTTGTTGGCCAATAATTCATTTTATCAAAATGCTAGGAGTATGTGTGTGAAAATGTTTGTAGATGTGAGCAGATGGTCAAGGAGCTAATACTGTGTCCAATCCAGACCAGTGTTTGTTAGCAAAAGTAACTTAGCAGCAACTATTCTGAACTAAAGAAGCACATAAAAGGTTTCAAACATGTCTGGCCTGACTGATTGCACCTGTGGTAATTGATGAACTTTTACCACACAGTTAAGTGCAATTTAATCTTATCTTGAATTTTATTTTCTATACAGTGCATCCAGAATGTATTCATAGTGCTTTACTTTTTGCACATTTTTTTTTTATTTCAAAATGGATTCAATTGCTTTTTTCTCAAAGTTCTACACATAATACCTGATGATGACAAAGTGAGAAGTGTTTAAAATCTTTGCAAATTTATAAAAAAAATCTCCTTCTTCTTTTGGCTACTCCCTTTAGGGGTCGCCACAGTGGATCATCTGTCTCTATCTTGCCATATTGCTGGCCTCCTCTACTGTTATACAAACTATCTCCATGTCCACCTTCACTACACCCATAAACCTTCTCTGAGGCCTTCCTCTTCTCCTTCTGCCCGGCAGCTCCATCTCCAACATTCTTTGTCCGATATATCCACTATTCCTCCTCAACACATGTCCAAACCATCTCAACCTGGCTTCTCTGGCTTTATCGCCAAACTGCTCCACCTTCACTGTCCCTCTGATCTGCTCATTTCTAATCCTGTCCATCCTTGTCACTCCCAAAGAAAATCTCAACATCTTCATCACCATTGTAAGAAGGGGCTCAAAGCTGATCTCTGATGTAGCCCTACCTTCACCTTGAAACCATTTGTCACTGCACACCTCACCACTATCTCACTATCCTCATACATATCCGGCACCACCCTCACATACTTTTCAGCCACACTTGACTTCCTCATACATTACCACAGTTCCTCTCTTGGCACCCTATTATATGCCTTCTCTAGATCCACAAAGACACAATGTAGCTCCTTCTGACCTTCTCTGTACTTCTTTACCAACATACTCAATGCAAAAATTGCATCTGTCTCTTTCTGCGCATGAAACCAAGCTGCTGCTCACTGATCTGAACCTCTTGCCGTAGCCTTGCTTCAACAACTCTTTCCCATACCTTCATAGTGTGGCTCATCAGCTTTATACCTCTGTAGTTACTGCAGCTCTACACATCACCCTTGTTCTTTAAAATGGGGAACAGTACCCTGCTTCTCCACTCATCAGGTATCTTCTCCCTCTCCAGGATTTTGTTAAACAACCTAGTCAAAATCAGCCCAACCTAATGTACATCATTTCCAGCTCTATCTCTCTGTTCAGCCAAACAATACAAGTTCTTTACTCCTTCTATACTGTCCAGCCTCTCATACAACTCATTATAGGCCTGAGCCTTTGCCACCATTCTTTTTGCCATGCAACTAGCCCCACAGTACTCTAGCCTCTGGCTATTGCACTTTTTCTTAGCTGCCTTCTTCTTCTGAATACTCCCCTCTACTTCCTCATTCCACCACCAACTTTCCTTGTCTTCTTTCCTCTGACCAGACGAAACACCCAACACTTTCGTGCCAGTTTCTCTCACCACCTTAGCTGTACTTTCCCAGTCCTCAGGTAGCTCCTCACTGCCCCCAAGGGCTGGTGTAACTTTTCCCTGTATTGCATGTCTTCACTCTCTTCCTCTTCTTTGTTTCTAATCTCATTTTACAGACAACCACCCTATGCTGCCTTCCTACACTTTTCCCTGGCACCACTTTACAATTTCCAATCTTTTTTAGGTGGCATCTCCTGAACACACAGAATATCTACCTTCCTTCTCTCCATCATGTCTGCAAGCTCTCTGCCTTTTGTCCCTATGTTCAGAGTCTCTACTCTAACCTCCACACTCCTGTCTCTCCTTCTCTCTCGCTGCCTTCTAACCTGCCTTCCTCCTCTCTTCCTTGATGGTCTTCGAATTACAGTAATCCAATTTCCATTGGCACCCTGATGGTTAACAGCACCGGAGGTGGTCGTTGTTAACTCAGGCCTCAACCGATCCAGTATGGCAGTCATATTCATGATCTGCATTATTCTTTTGGCATAAGTTTTATGCCGGATGCCCTTCCTGATACCCTCACCATTTACCTGGGCTTGAGCCCGGCTACAGAAGTACACACAGTACACCCCTAATGGCTGATTTGTAAATTTCTAAAAAAAAACCAAAAAACATATATATATAACATGTACAAGTCTTTACTCAATACTTTGTTCAAGCACCTTTGGCAGCAATTACACCCTCAAGTCTTTTTAAGTATGATGCACAAGCATGGCACACTTTGGGAACTTTCTTCCATTTTTCTTTGCAGAACCTCTGAAGCTCCATCTCCATCTCACTATTGGAAGCGGAGCATTGGTGGCACAACCATTTTAGATATCTCCAGAGATGTTCAATCGGGTGGGCTCTGGCTGGGCCACTCAAGTTCACAGAGTTGTCCCCAAAGCCACTGCTTTGTTTTCTTGGCTGTGTGCTCAGGGTTGTTGTCCTGTTAAAAGATAAATCTTTGTCCCAGTCTGAGGTTCAGAGCGCTCTGGAGCAGATTATCATCAAAGATGGATCGCTGGAAAATCGCTGCAGTCATCTTTCCTGAACTTACCAAAGGTGTCCAATCAAGCGGTAGAAACAAGATGCACCTGAGCTTATTTTTGAGTGTCGTGGCAAAGGCTGAGAATACCTGTACATGTTATATTTTAATGTTTTTATTTTTAATAGATTTACAAAAATTTCAAACACATTTTCTTCACTTTGTCATTGTGTGGTATTGTGTGTAGAATTTTGAGGGAAAAATTAATGAAGGTTGTAACATTACAAATTGTGCAAAAAGTGACGTGTTGTGAATACTTTCCAGATGCACTATATATGGGAAAATAAAACTTCAGGGCAGGAAATCCTTACACAGTAGTCTGTGTATTTGTGTCATGAACAGACTGTACCTGTGTCAGAATCAATGGTGAAGCCTGGTGAGGCTCCGTCTCGCTGCATGATCCCATATTTGACCTCTCCATTGACTCCGATGTCAGCATCATGAGCTTGTACCCGCAGGACCACAGTTCCGGGTGGCTGGTTCTCCAGCACCAGAGCATTCAAACTGTAGTTATGGCACTGAAGAGGAACAAACAAGTGACAAGTGTTTATTATAGTGTAGTCCTGTAATAGTACTCTACTAAGGAACCATATTGTTCTGTGATATACTGTACTTTAATCATTTATAAAGTGTAAATTAAAAAAGATCTTTTAATCTGTAAACTCGTCTACTTTAATATGTCCCAATTGCTGACACAGCTGTAGTCCAGTGAACACAGACAGATTGTTTCTATATATCTCAACATAAGGAAAGCATACAAGAGAAGGCATATAAGTCAATACATAGCAGAAGAGAGTGGTGTATAAAGTACTAGTATAAAGCTAGTACTGAGCTCCATAGCAATGGAACTGTTCTGATGTGATGAACCCCCATCCAGTGCCTTTGGGATGAGTTGAAGTGGTGTTTCTCCAGACTTATCATCTGACATACCTGAGTACCTGGCCTCATTAGTTTTCTTGTGGTTGAATGTAATCAAACCCTCACAGCAATGTTCCAACCTCTAATGTAAACATTCTTAGAAGCTGTCTAAGAAGGATTGAGGCAATTACTGACTGCCAAAGAGAGATTAACTGTATCATAATACCCTTCATTACAGAAGAAGTTTGTTTTCCATAATTTATGGAAATCTATGAATTATTTTAAATAATGTTTTTTTTGTTTCTCATGTTTTCAAATAGAAAAATCTTCAATATTATTGGCTCCATGCCTAATGCAAAGAGTGGACAAGAGGGACATAAAGCTCTACAGCATTGAGTTGTGGAGCATCCATCTTTAGCCTTCTTATCCACTTCATTCTGGTCATAGTTGGTCCAGTGCCTACCCTGAATCATTGCACCATTGCATTGCAGGCAATGACACTGTTCTTTGGAATGATGGTGCTCCATCTAATACTTTTGGGATTTGGGGAGTTTGTGGATGAGGTTGGGTAATGATCATCCAACATCCTGAGCTCAATTTTGTCACTGAATACAATCAAATCCTCATTGCCATGCTCCAAAATCTAGTATGAAGCCTTGTCTGGACAGCAGAGACAGTGCAGGATAAACTCTTTGAATACCAATGAATATGTAGGTGTCCCAATTTCATATAGTATAGTAATGCAAATGCTATTGTTATTCAAACAATCTCCATCATCCTCGTATCAAATTTGCACTACAACTGAAATTTTTGTGGTTGGACACTCTGCCATGCAGCACTCACTGGGGAGCAGATGTCAAAGTGGGGTGATTAATTGATTGATTGGATCAATAGTGGGGCTAAAAGGCTGGAACAGCCCCACCTTTATTGGAGAAAAACACCCTTTGAGCAGTTCATATGCTGCACTTATCTTTCAGTGCACACACAAACTAGGAAGACAGACACATATAGACACGCAGTTTAGAGAAAGCACAGAGGGCTTAGGGAGGATTTCTCAGTTTAGCCAGGGAAAACACTTTAACAGATAGTCTATTGCTGTAATCTATTGTGCAATTAGGAGCAGAGACCAGCATTGACTGCAGAGCAGCAGGGGATAGGCATTTATTGGGTAGCAGAGAGAAGCAATGGGGGCGTGCTATCATGAAGAGGCTGAATTATCCATTCTGTGGCCTGTTTCGATTGCTCCACTTGCATGGTAAGTGCTAGAAGAAGGCCTGGTCAGAGATACAGAGCAATGGTGGGCAATATGGGGAAAAAAAACGTCACAATACTTACACAGACTGCAAAATTTTGATATGTGGGAACAGACACAATATACTATAGGTCCACACTGAAAGGATTCTAAAAAATTAAACTCACAATGATACAAGGATGCTCTAGAGTTGCTGCACTATAGTCGCTATGCTAATGCCATCCATGAGAAACCTAACATCACTAAGCTCTGGAACAGAGGAAGTAACTTCTGTAGAATGCTAGAGCTTTAGTCAATACCTGGGGCAAGAGTGTCATTTTTGTAAATAGTGATCCATTATAAGTACTTGACCTCACAAATGCTTTCATGGCCAAATACCATTATATCCTCATAGCATTGGTCCAAAATATAGAGTATAGCATTTGCAGGTGAGTACATGGAACTGTTATTGTAGCAAATGGAAAACAAACTCCTATTATTACCCACAAATTCAGAAGCAACCCTGAAGCAGCAGGTACGGAGAGTATAGTTTTACATGCTGCCCACCCTCATTATATGTGTCATACTATGAAATGGACGCTACTGTATCCACAGCATTTGATGAAATGCATTAAGTGTTTCCACGTTAATTTATATAAATAGACTGTAAGAAAAGAGAATAAAAGAGATAAAACTTGCAGGGAATTCAACAAAGAAATGTCCAGAAAAGATTGTTGTTACTGTTAACTTTTCTGGTCGTTAGGCTGTTATAGTCAGTTCTGCCAAAGTCACTCACCACACTGGTAATAGTTACATTCTCTATTCTCTATAAATCTAAAAATCAAACTTATTGCATCTCTGTACCTTTTCTGATTTAATGATGACTTTGATGAAACATTAACCTTGAGCTCCTCTGCCCCATCTGAGATGTATCCCAAGTTCCACTGCTACAACTTCACATTGGAGTCCCAACTTCCCGCTACTGAACCTGGACTAGTTTCCCACCATGCCTGGACTACTTGCCCACCCACTATCAGCAACTATGTAGAAATTTACATAGAC
This sequence comes from Acestrorhynchus altus, assembly GCA_034509495.1. Taxonomy (NCBI): domain Eukaryota; kingdom Metazoa; phylum Chordata; class Actinopteri; order Characiformes; family Acestrorhynchidae; genus Acestrorhynchus; species Acestrorhynchus altus. The sequence goes on along the minus strand of CM067507.1, from coordinate 10,717,470 downwards.
CCAAATTAGTTGCTACTGTTACTATGTCCACCAGCAAACTAACATCACACAAGTACATCAGAGTATTGGAACACACATATGGGGGTTCAGTGTCCCATAAATAACTATGTATAAGTAGTTTGTCCAAAGGAGAATGGGTCCACCCCTCGTGAGCCTGGTTCCTCCCAAGGTTTCTTCCTCCAGCTCTGAGGGAGTTTTTCCTTGTTCTATTTCTTATCCTTTGTTCCTGTGTTGTTAACCTTTTTTCTTATTTCTGTAAAGCTGCTCTGTGACAAAATCAGTTGTGAAGAGCGCTATACAAATAAATTTTCATTTGATGATTTGATTTGAGTCAACCCTCTCATATCATCATATCCCCCACCTTTAACACAGGCAACAGGGGCTGGATTGGGGCCAGATGTTGCCTCTTGGGCACACTTAGTGCTCCTTTTTCATATGTATTCACAATGTCCGGGGCTAAAACCCCCACACCATGAAATATTTATGGATCTCAGGAGCAGCAACAGCAGCAGAAGTGGCACAGTGTTGGCCTAACCAGCCCAGGGCAATGGGGACAGGGACTATACTGCCCACTGCTCGCTCTCTCTCTCTCTCTCTCTCTCTCTCTCTCTCTCTCTCTCTCTCTCTCTCTCTCTCTATGCTACAGAGACCAGAGACACTGCCGGCCCACCAGAGAGCATACATAGCTCTCAGATCTCCCTCTACCAGCTGTCCCTCATCTCTCTCTTCTCTTCTCCCAGGCACCCAAATTCCAAAAAAGTGTCTTTCATCCTTCTGTAACTTTTTCTCTCTCTCTCTTTATCTTCCTCTCTCAGCATCTCCATCATCCTCAGCCCTCCTTTAATCTCTTTCTCATGAACGCACTGGATCATACTGAACTCATTCTATCACTCTCTTGCTCATCCTCTCATCTTTTCTGTTAAACCGTCTCATCCGATACTCCTCTCCTCTGGTCAAGTGTGTGAGTTCTAAAGTAGAACAGGTTCACAAGCATATATACATTTGTATACTCTCCTATACTTAAATTTCGGTGAGAATGTGTGTGTGTGTGTGTGTGTTTATAGATTGTGTGCTGAATGTAGGTAAGCTGATGGACTTTTCTCACCTCCTCAAACACAGGTTTGTTGTTGTTAATGTCGTTGATGCCGACGATGACCTGAGCAGAGCTGCTGAGGGGCAGTGGGCCACCTGCTGCGTTATCATCAGTTGCTGTGACATTGAGGACGTATTGTGGCCCATGCAGTTTAGGAGGGGGGCTGCGGCGCAATTTGATTATGCCTAATACAAATAAAGCAAAATATAGTCTGTTTACAACTACTGCACCCACCAAAGACTGCCTCCCACTGCACCCACCAAAGACTGTCTCCCAATACTTTCTCCCACTAAAGCTACATTTAATTCTATATCCAGTTCAAATGTAAATATAATCCAAAACTTCTTTTAACAGTTTCCACAATAATGTATGTATAATGTATGTATAGTGTAAGTTAATATATATAGACTATTTATGTAACATATAGGTATATTCTTTAGCTTTTATTTTTATATTCTTCTTCTGTATTTTTTATGCATCTGTTTTACTAATGCAATGGACTTGCACCTGTGTAATGTGATGTGACAATAAACTTGATTTGATTGGCAGGAATAGTTACAGTGCAGGAGCACTTGAGGCAGTTTAGTTTAAAAAACTATTTATTTGGCCAGTGTTTTATGTATATCTAAATGTTCATGTAGCCATTTTAAACATGTCCATAATGTAGTTCTGAATGATTCGTAGTTATCAGCCACTACCTGGTTTCCGTAATCTAAGCTTCATTAAGGTAAAACAGATGTGCCTCAGTGTCATGGTTTCTCTTCAAAAACACCTTGCATTAAAAAATGTGTTAAACTATGAATGTATTAAATATTCAGAATTGAGTTGTGAAGTACTGGAACTGTGTCCTCTAAAATGATGTTGCTCCAGAGTTGGGAATGAGATAGGGTGATCATTCAAAATCCTAACTTCACTAATGTTCTTGTAACTGAATGCAATCAAATCTTCACAGCAATAATCTACTATCCTGTAAAAGGCCTTCTGATAGAAATGACATTTTACAAAGTCCTTACATTTTCAAAACTGAATGATTAGCTGTTTAATGGTATTGTCTGTTTAGGTGAGACCTTCATTAATTCATAACAATTTAAGGCAATTAAGGGTGTAAAGTTAAGTAATTTTTGATTTTTGATATTATAGTATCTGCTCATGGAAACTCTCATTACGTAGTCCAAAGCAGGGTTGCAATGTTTTGTGAGATTTTCACAGTTCAGAAAATATCATGGTTTAATGGTATTATAGTATACAGTATATGAGAATTATTAATTTACTATTAATATTATTATCAGTATCTGTTACAATTACCTTTGAAAAAAGCAGAATCTTGTTTTGATTGAACAAACTCTTCACTAAAGATAAAACCATTATTAAAGTATATCAATCAATCAACCAATCAATCAATAAATAAATAGATAAATATGAAAGCCTGGAAATCTTTTAAATATTTTATGTGCACCTTCCGTCATTTCCTTCCAATTTTAACATTATTGTATATCTAAAACCAGTATACCGCTGCAAACATAGTACAAAGAGGTCTTGATGCAAATGAAGGAGGACACCGTTAGGCTGAAGAAACAAAACAATTCAGAATGACTGCAGAATTATATCCTTATTGATGAAATGCCCTCTTCACAACATCTACTCAAGTCAAGATCACTGTTGAGAAAATAGGAATATCATTGTCAAGAGATGTCTTTGTGAATATAAATAAAATATTTTACCTAAAAATGCAAACAAATGGTATCAGTCAAGAACAGAAAGGCCAGATTAGACTCATAGAAAACATACTATCATTATATTTGCTCATAATGATAGTATGAATCTAAAATATATTAATGCTGGGATCTGATACAGCATGATCTGTACATATAAAGATAAAAGTGAAACAGCTTTTTATGACTTTCTATATTGATTTTACCTACCCTTTTGGTTGTCTAGTTCGAAGTTGCTATCTTCATTGCCACCAGTGATGGCATAAGTCACTCCATCCCCATCTGGGTCCTTGGCATGCACAATGGCCACCAGTGTCTCAGGACCAGCATCTTCAGACAGAAAAGTCTTATACCTGCAGAGAGAAAAATAAACAGAAAAAGAGACATCAATAGAGAAAGACATATACATAAAGAAAAGAGAGAGAGAGAGAGAGAGAGAGGGGAGAGCCAGAGAGAGAGCGAGAGAGAGAGAGAGGAGAGAGAGAGAGAGAGAGAGAGAGAGAGAGAGAGAGAGGAGAGAGAGAGAGATGAGTCCTGAACATCACACAGTCACCATCTGTTTCCTCTGAACTGTCCCAAGGCACCTGCAACCAACCACGCAGTTTCTGCACTGGAGCAGCCCCCCCATAATACACACTTGGTTTTTTTTACTTTGTCTTTGACTTAAGAATGAATGTCAAAAATTAAGTCATACTTACTATACGTCCCGTATTTACAATTTATACTGTCAGTAAAAAGGTCCTGTGTAGACAAATTTCAGCCTGACTGTTCCTGAATGAATCCCAGCATTTGGGGGCTGGCCACCAGGAGTAACTCTACACTGCAGGTCAGTTGTTTCTGCCACAGCATCTCAACACTGCAAATTGGACATTTTCTCAGGCCTGCCATTGGACTTACTATACATCATTTTCCACATTTTTAACATTTCTCTAACATAAAATAAAAACCTGAAAAATAAACCTGAAAAGTGCATTTTCTGAAGTTCAGTCATACAGGCAGTTGCTAGTCCATTGCTATGTGGAAACCTGAAACCTTTTGCTAGATGGTTGCTATGGTACTATTACATGGTTTCTATGGTATTCCTGGTGGTTGCTATGATGCTGCTAGGGGGTTGCCCTGGTCCTGCCACACGGTTTTGCTATATCATCCCAGTCAGTAGGTTTGGTATTGGTGAGTGGTATTGCAAAGTGGTTGCTGTGTTACCACAAGTGTATGGTTTGATGTCAATAGTGTATTTATAACATTATGATAGAAAGGGTGAACAACCTTTGCATCCCATTTATTCTTATGTATGTTTAATTGCACCCTTTGTCCTGACACACACCCACATACACACACAGCCCTACACATCTTTGCTGTGTATTTTAAATACTACCTTCACCTTCAACAATCATGTGTGTACACTCAAGCAGTATTCACTGTAAACCACCAGCTCTTCTCTGTCTTTAGTCTTAGTGCTTCTAGCCAGATTATAGGGTGAAGTGTAAAATTCAGTTTGTGTGTGTGTTTCTACTCTGTGCTCTGTTGTTTTTTTAGTGAATCGGTCCAAATGTCTGCTTCTCCTTCTGGCTATTCTAAAGAAATGCCAGGTCCATGAAGCCTGATGTCTTTCTGCCTACTGCTGCACTGGAAGAGCCATGAAATCCCATTCTGGACCACCAGAAGTGAGAAACTGTGAAATTATCAGAACTGCACACTACAGAGCTGAAAAAGACATGCAATCAGAGATGAGGAGAAGAACAGAAAAGGGAGATAAAGAACACAGAAACAGAGTCAGAAAAAGATCTGTCTATCTGACAGATAGTACAAGTTACACTGGTTTACACAAGTTGGAGTTTGTACAAGTTACAAGGTTTTAAGGACACTCAGACCCCATCCACTCTCTCCCTTTTCAGAAGCATTATTTATAATCTCTCCATCCACTAGAGAACACAAAATGACTGCGATCATGCCTCCCCACCAGGGGAGCTAACATTTCACAAAAATTTTATGTCCAATTCATCAAGAAGCAGCATGCTGGCCAAAACACACTTAACTACAGAGCAAAGCACATTCTGTGCTGTTCATGCAGCTGCTGTCCATAACTGAAAATTCAGAGAAAAAAGAAAGAGTTTTGAAGCTGAATTTGGGATATAAAGATCTCTGTCATATCTTAATAACTTTTCATTCCTGTATTTAATTCACGTTCATAAAGTGATTTAGAGTTTTGGGGTTAGAGATCTCTCTGGTGTAGAAACCTCCTTGTAAGCATGAGTTGTGATGTGGCATCCTTTAAAAATGGGAAAATCTGGTTCTGAAGTTCAGTCAAGCTGTTTTCACACTGAATATGTCATGTGCTGCACTTGCCGTTCATGTCTGTGCAAGCTATTATCAACACTACTTGCTGTACGCATGTGCCTTTGCCTGCACAAAAGTGGTAGGTGCCCTGTCAGCTGACGTACAACAGTTGAAAACACTCAAATTTTAAATAACCCTGCCTGTGGCAGTGACTGGCAAAATTTCTGCATTCTGCAAGTGAAAGCCCCTGTAGTCAGTGGAGAGTGGCGATTCCAGAGGGAGCAAACAGCTAATCCACCATGTTTTAAGGACTCTGCCTAATTTCCATACATGATATGTAGCTACATGATACTTTAATGTAATAAAGGTAGTCTGTACCTGCAGTTAGTTAGATAGCTATCTCTTAGAACACAATTGGGTAACTGTTACATGAAAAAAGCTTCATAGGTCAGAACCATGGTTATGTACAAAGAGTGACATCCCATTTACCGAACACCATGTCATCAATGTTTAATCAAATATCAGCAAGGAACCTAACTAAACGCCTAAATCCAAAAAGTAGTTTTAATCCCAAAGAAGAGTCTGTCCTCAGTGTATTTAGTTATTGATCACCATCATTAAAATAAACAAATCTGTTGCACGCTCACAAAAAAGCTATGCAAATAAATTCTTTCAGGCCACAAAGCTCTTGCTATCTTTTAGAAGACAAGACAGTGGTTATTCTGTTTTCAGTGTTATTCTCTTTTTGGAGTGCCAGTTCTCTTCAGTTGTAATTTTGTGTCTGTTTGGAAACCCAAACTCTGATGTGAAGAGTGTTTTGTGTAAAGAGAGACAGAGAGACGATGTACATACACAGTCTGGGAGAAGACAGGTGCTTCATCATTGACATTGGCCATGCGGATTCGGATGGAGGCAGTGCCAGTTCGAGGGGGTGTCCCCTTGTCCACAGCCATAACCACACACTCGTACATGTGATTGGGTCTCTCATAATCAAGCTTCCGGCTGGGGCTCACCATACCCTGAGCTGAGACTCCAAAGTCCAGACTCTGTATGAAGTAGGAGATCTCTGCATTCAGACCAGTGTCACAGTCCCTGGCCAACACTGAGAAAAAAAAAAAAACAGAAACAGGCTTTAAAGATCAATTATGATTGCATATTCAAGGTACTGACCCTTTGCTAAACCTATCACTTAAACTGTTGTTTGCCATTACCATATAAAAAGTCTAAGCTGGATTCCTGTATGACAAAACTATATTAAATGTCACTAGGCCTTCTGAATTACAAGTTCATTCAAGAATAAAATGTGAATTTTTGTACATTCATCCAGGATTATACTCCTACACAATGTAATGCCACTGCATGAAAGTAAATTCACTACTAAATTACTATTACTAAACTATTACACCACTGTCAAAATATTGCCAAAACAATGTGAATAACCTCATATGACAAAGGCTACTGGTTTGTCTTATAATGTCAGTTCACTGTACAATACTGTCAATATGTCAACTCATTAAGAACACTGTGAATTAGAGAGTTCAGTGACATTCAAGAATAAAAGATACAGTTCACAGAACAAAATATATTTTTGTATTTTGTAGGTTTACAACTGAGCATGATAGCAGAGAACTTTCATCTTTGTCATACAGAAGACCAGCCTAAACTTCCTAAAGATGAGGGGCACTACAAAATGTTGTCCATAATAACTGCCCAACCATGGCAACTGTATTTGTACTTCAGTTGCTCTGAACTACAAAATTAACTGTTGTTAACAGACTGTGTCTGGTTATACAATAGGTCTCATACATCACATTTACAGAAAAGAACAGAGGCAGGGTGAGATTACTTACTTTAATTTTGTTTCCATGACCATAAGATTATGAAAAATGGTGTCTCCTAAATTTGGCATGAATTGAGAGATATATGCAGTCTGAGACCACACAGGTGCAACATTGTTGAACTTGATCATATAGATCTGAACAGAAGCAGATTCGCTCCGTCTGAAACTGTAGGTACGCTGTTTACTTGGCATGTAAATGACTAAATCATGGTAGTTTTACTGTGGCATTTAGGAGGAGGTGATTGTGAAAATACCACAGGTATATCTGATCTGAAATGCTCATTTTATTGCCACTCTGTAAACAGCTGGTCACTTTTGCTGACTAGAACTGAACTGGAACAAGTTGTAACATGGCACAGACTCACCCAACAGTATCTGCATCATGCAAACTGACTAAGGGGAGTAGTCCATTAACCATTTAAAGCCATGTATATCACATTTGATACATATCTGAGCTTTCAGCAACATCAGTGTAATATAAAAAAAATCATATGAAACAATACATAATAACAATAATATAATACATTATCAAGAAATAATTATGTAAATAAAATAAAAACACATACATGTTTTCCTGTTTCCTGGTGGATTGTTTCCCTGCCTCAAAAAAAAACTTATTACATAATTACTTAGTTTGAAATTACTTGAGAAAAATAAATGAGAAAGGTGTGTGTGTGTGTGTGTGTGTACATAACACAGTGGGTCAAATGAGTATAATTACTACTTACTATTACTAACAAGGCAAAAACAAAACTGGAAACCACTGGCAGCTAAAGTGTAAGTATGTGAAGGTCTTAAGTGATGAATGTTCTTTAAGAAAAGAGTGAGTGGGCATATTCTAAGTATCAGAGCATATTTCATCCTGCAGGGTATATTTATGTCTGCAATCATGCATCTATTTTTAATCAAATCAAATAAACTTTATTGTCACATCACATTACACAGGTGTAAAAATGAGTGAAAAACTTAGGTACAGTATGAATAAAATATACAGGAGAACAAAATAAAAATAAAAACTATATTTCATATAAATAGAGTATTTACACATACATTATTGCACTGAAACATACATTACTGCACTGTAGAAGTTCTGTATATATAGAAACTATAAAAAGAATGAACGCATTATATTTACATCTGCACTGGGTATAGAATAAAATATAGTTGTAGTGTGAGAAGGTAGTGGGCAACAGTCTTGAGTTCGTGCAGTGGGAGATAGACTTTGGTGGGCACAGTGAGAGGGTCTTTGGTGGGTGTAGTGTAACTGAGCAGCTAGTTGCTTCTCCAGTAGTGAATAACATTCAGGTGCAGAAAAAGGTTATGTGGTGTGATGAAGCAGGAGAGATGAGTTGTGACTAGCTGTGGACTGGAACACTGGGCTACTGAGTGTTTAGCTGCCAGGTGCACTGGGGGAAGAAGCTGTCTTGGAACTGGCTGGTTCTGGTCCACATGTTTCTGTATTTCATACCGCTGGGCAGCTTGGAGAACAGGCAGTAGCTTGGATGGATGGAGTCTATAATAATCCTCCTGGCCTCAGACAGTGGTTGGTAAATAAATCCAGAAGGTTTGGGAGCTGAACGCTGGTGACGTGCAGGGCATTGTGCACCACCCTCTGCAGATTTTTCCTCACGAGAGCAGTGCAGTTCCTGTACCAGATGCTGATTCAACCCACCTGGATGGTCTCCACTCTGCAGGTACAGAACATCCTCAGGATGCAGGGATTCAGACCAAACCTCCTGAGGTAGAAGAGGTACTATTGTCCCTTCTTCACCACCTGTGTGGTGTGTTCTGACCATGTAAGCTCCTCAGAGACACCTAGGAAATTGATGCTGCTGACCCTGTCCACAGTGGCTACATTGATTGAGACAGAGGAGTGTTCTCTCTCCTGATTTCTGAAGTCCACTATCAGCTCCTTGGTCTTGCTGACATTTAGAGAGGTTGTTTTCCTGCCACCAGTGTGTAAGGAGGCTGACCTCTCAGTAGGCTGCCTTGTTGTCATTGGAGATCAGGTCAATTGTTGTGTTGTCAGCAAACTGACAATGACTGTGTCTGTGTCCGCAATTGTGGGTGTACAGGGAGTACAAGAGTGGGCTGATCACACAGCCCTGAGGGGCACCGGTGTCAGTGGGGAGGATCCTCACCACCTACTGATGGCCCATTAGGAAGCTTAGGATCCAGGTGTACACAGAACTGACTGAGATCCTGAAGCTTCATGTTGAGCCTCGGGGAAAGGATGATGTTGAATGCTGAACTGTAGTCCATGAACAGCTTTCTCAGACACAGTGGGGAAAATAAATATTTAATACACTGCCAATTTTGCAAAGAAAGGAGGAGTCTACACTTCAACTATTAGAGACAGAAAATCACATTGTATGATTTTTAAATGAAGAATTTACATTTTATTGCATGAAATGAGTATTTGATATAATAGAAAAACAGAGCTTAATATTTAGTACAAATATTTTACAATTACAGAGGCCAGAGCTTTCATGTAGTTCTTGACCAAGTTTGCACACACTGCAGCAGGGGTTTTGGCCCTCTCCTCTATACAGATTCAAGGTTCAGGGCTGTCGCTGGGCAAAATTGAGATTCAGCTCCCTCCAAAGATTTTCTACTGGGTTCAGGTCTGGAGATCTGGACTAGTCCACTGAAGCACCTTGAGCCACTCCTTAGTTGCCCAGATTCGGGCCATAGTCATGCTGAAAAACCCAGCCATGACCCATCTTCATGACCCAATGCTCTTACTGAGGGAAGAAAACAATATTGCTAAAATATTGCTATCCCTTCAATATGGTGCAGTCATCCAGTCCTCTTTGCAGAAAAACACCCCCAAAGTATGATGTTTCCACCCCATGCTTCATGGTTGAAACAGTGTTCTTATTCTTTTTCCTCCAAATATGGTGAGTGGAGTTGATACCAAAAAGTTATATTTTTGTCTCATCTGACCACATGACCTTCTCCCATGCCTCCACTGGGTCATCCAGATGGACACTGGCAAACATGAAATGGCCCTGGAGGATTTTAATCCATGATGGTGTAGTGTGTTATTAACTGTAATCTTTGAGACGATAGGCCCAGCTCTCTTTGATCATTGGCAAGGTCCTCCTCTGTAGTTCTGGGCTGGTTTCTGATCTTTTTTAGAATCATCCATACCCCACAAGGGGAGTATTTGCATGGAGCCACAGGCAGAGGAAAATTGACAGTCATCCTGTGTTTCTTCTATTTTCTAATAATTGTGCCCACAGTTGTTACCTTCTCCCCAAGTTGCTTGCCTATTGTCCTGTAGCCTATCCCAGCCTTGGTGGAGAGGTTGGAGTTTGATCGACTGAGTGTGTAGACAGGTGTCTTTACATGTAACAAGTTCAAAACAATTCATACAGGTAATGAATGCAAATTAGGAGGCTTTCTTCAAGAAAAACTAACAAGTCTATGACAGCCAGAATTCTTGCTGGTTGAGAGGTGATCAAATACTTCATGCAATAAGTAATTAATTATTTAAAAATCATACACTGTGATTTTCTGGAGTTTGTTTAGATTCTGTCATAAAAATGACATTCTCATTCTTTATAGGTGGGAACACTTGCAAAATTGGCAGTATATCAACTACTTATTTTCCCCACTGGACATGATCAAAACAGTCCTGAAGCAAAGAGTCTGATTGGTCCGGCCAGCTGTGAATGTCCTTGATGGTGAGTGGCTCCTGTTTAATTTTTGGCCTATAGGTGGGCAGAAGGCTGAAATGTACACTCCTGGAATGCAGTGTAACAGTGCTCCGATGTCGTGTTTTTTTGGTATGCCCCAATAACCGAGTATAGATGGTCCTTGGTTCATTTGACTTTAATGCATATTTAGTGGTGTAGATAAGATAAACCTTCATTATTACTTATTTTAGTTATTTAATTTATTCATATACACTTAATCAACCACATTGTGTAAATAGATGCTAAAATGACTAGTACCTGCCTCCTAGATTTTACACCCTCCTAGAAATTACAGAAGGCCCTACCTGCTTAATTTGGTATGATCTGCTAGCCATATGCCCCAATATTCAGGTCATGAACTACAGATTAGACAAATGCACATGAAACAATCAGGAAGGAAGCTCCTCTACAATCACTGTTAATATTAAACATAATGCTGACCTGCTAACTAGGTAGTAGCTAGGTCCCTAAGAAGGTATACTATATGTTCCTATCTATACACCACAACACCATAAGGTGTGCAGATAACAAATCAAAATACTTGATAGCTGTGGCCAACTCGATGCTCAATAGATATCAGATGCTTTGCATATAAAGGTGGATGGAGCACTAACTTCTGTGTCACGCTGAGAAATATGTATGGTTCTCCATCCTTCCCCAACTGCTCACCAATTGGAGCCCAGTTCAGAGGGAGCAACATGCAAATGTTTAATGTTCCCACAGCCACAAGTGAGCATGTGTATTTTTCATGCGTATTTGTGTATGTGTGCCTCTGGCCTCTCACGAACTGGCGGGGCCTTATTTTTTGGCTGCAGTCTGTTGGATTGAGTACAGTAAGTGCTTTTTTAATTAAGTACTCTGTCATGTTAAAAGAGCCAATATTAATTAAAACTATGTCGTGGGGGCCAATTCTTTATTTGATAAATTTAAGAGCCCATCTGTCGGTGGTGGAGAGAAAGCGGCTGTTGACTGGCGCAGATCAAAAGTAAAACTTGAAGAAGGCTTTGCAGTCATTAGGCAGCAAGCCAGCGGCAGGGTCCTGCATCATTCTACCTCGGGCAAGCTGTCATCATACCCAGCCAGAGAGCTCATTTGGTAGCGGCAGATGAAGGCCCTCTAATCTCCAAGGCAAATAGTGAGTTATGCACCCACAGATGTGGAAACACACCACACAACCACCCATCCACCCACCCACCCACCCACCCACACACACACACACACACACACACACACACAGACATACACACGCACACAGGCCCCCTCACATTTCTTGCTACACACAGACTTGTAGTGGGTGGGAAGAGGTTATATCAACAACACTGTATTGTAGGGCAGCATTCATAAAGCTACATAAGCTTTTTATGACAACTGACATAAACCTACATAAATACTTTTAAAGGCTTAGTTCAACAGGTGTCAGATGTCATAAAAGATACTTTGTGTCTGTTTTCATGTCCGTGGACCCCAGAAAGACGTGGTGGAATGCAGATTGGTAGTATGTGGTTTTATGCAGGTTTAGGGTAAATTTTCATGGAAAGCTGTAGGTCATCATGTACCCTTATAAATGGTGCCTTACTGTTCAGTGACAGACTGCTCCTTCTCAAGTGCAGGACCAATAGACTTAAAAACTATTTGGTACCTCACGCCATATGACTGCATAACTCTGGGGGGAGGAGGGCTAACAGAAGGACAGAGAATGGGAATGAGCAGTAACCAGTAACCTGTTAACTGACCACCACAACAAAACTGGACTATGTACAATAATAATGTGAAATACCTCCTGTCTGGATGTTTCATATACTATCCATATTATATATTCTCTATTTTTTATATATTTATATTATTATATTATTATTACTTTCTTCTGTTTGTACTGTAATTATGCTGCTGCTGGAATCTTAATTTCCCCCAGGGAACACTCCCAAATGGATCAATAAAGTTCTTTCTATCTATAGTAAAGTGTTACCACTATATATCTGTGTATCTAAACATACCTTTACTCTCTTGTCTCCTGTCTTTCTATCCATCATCCTGCACTCTTTCCCTCTCTTTCCCCTGCCTCTCAAATTCTCTATTCTTTTTCCCTTTCATTATGCCATTTTTGTCCTCCATCTCTTTCTGTTCCTTTCATTCTGTCTCCCTCTTTCTCTTCCTTTAGAATCTTTATTCTCTCTCTCTCTCTGCTTTTGTACATTGTCTATCTTTCTCTGTCTCCACCTTCCTCTCTCTCAACTTTCTCCTTCACTTTCTTAATCTCTATCTCCCATGTCTTTTGTGCACTTTCTCCCTCTTTTTCTATTTTTCCCCTCTCTCCTTCTCTTCCTGTGAGTGTGAGTGTGTGTGTTTATATTTGTGTGTTGGAGCACTGCTGTTCAACAGACAAGGCTTAAGGACAGGGTACAAACATGCAGTTCATTAAAACTCACAGCCTAATAGAACATCTCTACAGGCCTCTATTTCCATTTTTAACATGTGTGTGTGTGTGTGTGTGTGCATCTGAGAGAGAGGTCCTGGCTTTGGATAATTTAAATACACCAGTCAGGCACTGGTGGGTGGGCATGTGAGGGAGAGAAAGAGAGAGAGACAGAAAGAGGCTGCTAGGTGCGTCGAGGAAGGTTAGCAGACTTTGTCGCCTATGCCGCTCCGGCGCACTGTTAAATCCTCGCCGGGAAAGTTTTGGCTCGATAATTGGAGCGTGTCTCTCGCTCCCCTTCCTGCTAGCTCCTATTAAAAGCCCGCACCCAATTTACAGTCTAATCCCAACTTAAGGTAAACAACAATAATAATCTTCTCTCCCTTCTGCTCGGCTCCTCCGCGCAGTTAAAAATTGTCCTGGGCTTATGTTTTTTTCTCACCCCCCCTTCCACTTTCCCTCTTTCTCGCACAACAGAACACATTCGATAAGCAAATACCAGCTGCATCTGCTGTCTGTGTGAACCTGCTGCTTTCTCTGTACTGAGTAGAGACAGAAGAGAGGGGAAACACGGAATATAAAGTTGTTTTCCAAACCGCAACAAAAACAGAAGTCAGATGAATCAGAGGCAGGAACCCATTCTTTATTTGCATATGGAGGGGAGAGAGGGAGAGCAAGAGAGGGGAGAGAGAGAGAGAGAGAGAGAGAGAGAGGGGGGGGGGTGAGAAAGAGAGGGGGGAGAGGAGTGAAAGCAACAGCCTAAAAAAAGAGGGCATGTTTCTGCTCGGCACAGCAATATGTAAGCATAATTGAATTTCAAAAATGCAGTTGGCATTCCAAATGTGTGCATCTGCTTCACAAAGCACACACGCTACCAGATCATCAACAGAGGAGCTTTTTTAATGTTGTCTCCCTTGCCTTATTTTGTTTCTAAGGCTATGTCTGACTGGTACAGAACAAAAAAGAAATTAAAGACCATTAATCATCTGTAATTTTGTCAGGGAGGTGGTGGACTCTCTGAAATGGTGTGCTTGTGGGATTCAAATCTCGCGCTGGCCTAAAAGCTCCCCTGTTGACCAGCCTCAAAACTCATTATCGACTATTTAATGCTTACATACCCATCAGAGCATAGAACGCTAATACAGTCAGGGCTGGTGCATGCAGAGCAGGGAGATTACAAATTACACACTGCACACCTGCTGACATTTGGTCTTGTGGAATGATATGACCTAATTTATCTATTTAGGGGTACTTGCTAGTATGAACACGTGTGTAACTATATTTTTGGGGTATAAGAAAATATTGATATGTTGAATTGATATGTGTGATATTTTGCAATATTCTAGCAGTTGTAATTTTTAATTAATAGTTTGCATGAACTCTTTATGGCATACAGAGGTTCATTATGTCTTGAGTTTAAACCCAGCCCGCTAGATGACAGGATCACACATGGTCTTCACATTTCACTGTTTGTATAAATCTCACTGGCTGTGCAAAAAAATCTATATTTATTTTATTCAGATTTTATGCACAATGGCATTTTACAACAGTTTTACTTTAGAATTCTGTACTTCAGAATATTCCTCAATAAAAGTGGAATGGTGATCACCCAACATTCAGACTTCACTAACACTAACTGATTTAATTCCACATAGCAATGTTCCAAAATGTAGTTGAAAGGGGCCCCTGACAGTTACTCAAACAAAAGCAGGCTAATCTTTTTAAACAACACTTTTTAAGAAATAATGAGGCACTATAATACTTTTGTCCGTATAGTATTAGATCATGGCAGGGAACCCTGAATATCTCACTTTGGCTAGGGGTCAAAGCATCAGCTGTCTACTAGTGGCTTAGACACATCAAGACATATGCAATCTGAGCTGAGTACCTTACAACCATCCACCCACCCAGATAGTCTGCCATCAACATGTTCATATACTGTGTATTAAAACCCTTTGGAGAAGCTAGGTCTATCCAATGTTTGATGGCCAGTGAACATGTACTGTGAAACCTCCAGTTACAGATGTTACCATGAAGATACAACTCAGGGCATGACACTTAAGACTCCCTACTGAACAGCAGTAACAAGGTGTTAGCCAAATGAAGTTCAGAAGGAGGTTACACAAGAACATATCATATGTCATATGATTATGTGAAAAGAAAGTAGCACACACATTATAGGGCACCCTTGGAGTGGGCTTAGGAGAGAAAATGAGAGAGAAATGCTGGAGTGAGGGTGAGGGTCTCAACATCCTGAGAGTCTGAGGCTGCCTTTGATTATGTTCCATTTGCCCCCTGGAATGTGCAGCCGGGAGCTGTAATGAATTATTAGTTAATTACAGAGCTGTGTTGAGCAGGCTTGCAGCAAGCCCACACAGCAGCACCTGCCCTAAGACCAGTAACACCACAGAGGTGGAGAGAGTGCAACAGATACATAAAACAATTCTCACCCTGCAGTAGAGAGGTCCCAGGTGGGGTCGTCTCAGGGATATTGTCTCTGCTGTAGATGGAGTGCATAAACTCTGGAGTACAATCATTCTCATCTGTAATGTGGACTGTTACCTGCAAAGAGAGAGAGAGAGAGAGAGAGAGAGAGAGAGAGAGAGAGAGAAAAGAAAAGAAAGATCACAATATTTTTTTTTACCTAAATAGGTCCTTTAAGGCACTGGCAAGGGGCTCTAATAAGAGTTTCCTTTTCTTTGAGTTTCTTTGATAGTGCAGTGGATCTAACAGTAATAATAACAGTAATAATAAGTGAATATGATGAATATTGCATAATGCCAGAAATGATAGCAAATATGAAATCTAGATGTTTTCAAAGCCTAATTTGTAGAGATGCACAATGGGGCATGGGGAGTGACTGGATTTGAAACCTGAGCAGTGTTGAGATAATTCTTTAATTATATATATATATATATATATATGACCCTTTAAGGTGAGACAAAAGACAAAATGAGAGAAGGACAGCAGTATAGAGAGAAAGACTGAGAGATAGAAAGAGATAGAAAGAGAGACAGAGAGAAAGAGAAATAGAGCATTAGTGAGAAAGCCAGGGTGAGGTGGAGCGGCAGACGGAGGAGTGTGTTAGTCATGCTGAGGGCAGAGTCCCAGAGCAGAGCTTATCTCTGAGGAGCAGCACTGCCAAGAGGGAGAAAAACTTCATAGTGACACTGCCACAACACACACACACACACACACACACACCCACACACACACACACACACACACAAATTGATAGATGACCATGCGTCTCTGCAGCTGTTAGACCAGAGGTGTAAAGGCACTCTCTTTCATGCTCTCTGTTCCACTTTCACGACTTCCAATCTTAGATGCTAAACTTGCTGTGTGAGAGGGAGAGTCAGGTCAAGACAGAGACTACTACAGCCTGCTGTTTCCAACTAGTCATAATAACACATGTCGCTGCTTGTGCTGCTAGACTTAAGTGCAGCATTTGATATTCTTGAAATCCTTTTAAAGCTTAGAAAGCATGGGACAACAACTACATGGACAGCCCTTTCATGATTCCAATCTTACAAATCTTTCCATTTGTAAAGGTAAATGGTGTTACAAATCTTCCAATGACACTGAACTGTATATATTAGCCAAACCTGATGATAAACCTAGATTAAAGAAAATGGAGGATTCTGCGTAACTTCTAAGTGACAAATGAGAGGTTTTCCTTTTGGATCCTAAAACTGCAAAAAATAAAATTTAATATTATATGATATATAATAAACCTTCCAGATTATGTTCAGGACTCTGACACTGTCTCAATCTTCAAGGCTAGACTGAAAACTCACTTGTTCAGTTTAGCTTTTGGTAACTAATGTCTTAGCTTAATTACAGGCTACAGATCCAGGGGTTCATGGACTTTGGGATTTATGGTAAACTGGAATGATGGTGCTGCCATCTCACTCCTTCACGTGATCACTCAGGTTTGTGATGGTGGAGCAGTTGGATGTCAATGTTTCAGGATGAACCCATGCTTATGTTAACGTCTAGTTCTCTCCTTTTAGTTAGGCTGTTATAGTTAGATCGGCTGAAGTCACTCACCACACTCTGGTAATGTTTACATTCTCTGTTCTTCATAAAACTAAACACCAAACTTATTACATCTCTCTACAATTTCTGAGTCAATGATGACCCACCAGCCCAGGCTGAAATGCTAACTCAGAAGGACCCCGAGCTCCCAGGCCACCACTTCACATTGGCCCACACAAGGTCAAAATCTAAAAAAGACATATATGTTATGTGGTGTAAACTAAAAGTATAAAAAAATCCAAGTAATAACTCTACACAAGCCGAGGAATCTCTAAACTCTGCCAACTTATTAGACTACACTACACTCACTCACACCTCTCTCTTTCTCTCTCTCTCTCTCTCTCTCTCTCTCACACACACACACACACACACACACACACACACACACACACACACACACACACACACACACACACACACACACACACACATATACAGACACCTCCAATAATAGGCAGTGTGTAATGACTTAACACACTTCTACAACCTGACGCAGCCTCTGGGACTGTATTATTTTTATCACTGTTACACACACACACACACACACACACACACACACACACACACACACACACACACACACACACACACACACACACAAACCTAATCTATGGTATAAGAAGCTATAAGGGCTATGGTTTCCAGCAGTCCGAGAAACATTACAGGTGTTGTGTGCTTATATGCATGTGTGTTGCACAGTGTTGAAGTTGAGGAACAGGGATTTAGATGTCTACATTCACATTTATTTGCCTAGATGGGATTCAATGCCTAATGTGTCATGGGAAGGTGTTGCTGTTACCACTGCACTACAACTACAACTACAACTACAACTACAAATATAATGTTTTATTTGACATGCAAAACAATCTTTCAAATAACTGTAAAACATAAGAATAAAAGACATTTAGTGTTGTACCTCTCCATCCTGCATACATAAACTTACTTTACTGTACAGGCACCAGATGCATGTACATAAACATAGTAAAATAATAATTCTAATATATATATTATAATTATATTAAAATAATAATAATTTCTCTTTTTAAATAAAATAGTTGAGGTCTTCTGGTTTCTCCTGGACACCCCCAGCCAGTTCCATCAGCAGCTCAACTGATTTAACATAAGTAAGCACTGATTTTCCAAAACAGGTGTTAGATGATACTACATTAAATACTAAACTCTCAAGATGAGAGTTTTGGAGACTTTTTAATGAACACTATGTTTTAGTGTTTTTATGTAAAACCACTACTTTCACAAAACATATTTTTTATTCTAATATTATTATGTTGCAGCTTTTTAGATCTGATAAAACTTTACACAGGTCTGTACGTCTCAGAAATCAGGGATTGCATTTGTAACAATTTAATTCAATAAATCTTGGAAGTGCATTGAACATTTAACAATTCTGGTGAGTGAGGATATCTGGTTATAGTCAACACCACTGTGAATTTCAACCTGGTAGGTTTCTCCAGAATGAACAATTTAACAATTTACCCCCTATAGTCAAAATCTGGCAAACTAAACAGCTATAATCTTTCATTATGACTTCTATATCACTGATTCTACACATTCCTCAATATATATATATATATATATATATATATAGAGAGAGAGAGAGAGAGAGAGAGAGAGAGAGGGAGGGAGAGCACCTCTGCCATGTTGCTGAGGCCTGTGTCGGGTTCAGAGGCTCTGACTTGCAGGTGGTAAAGGTGGGGTCCACTCTCGTAGTCAACTGTTCGGGTCAGGCTCACTGCCCCGCTCTCCTGGTTTATAGTGAAAAGGTTCCCTGGATTTACCAACAGCATGTAGGAGAGAGTCTTCCTCTGGAAGGAGATAGCCTGGACCACAGCCACCCTGCACACACACACACACACACACACACACACACACACACACACACACAGGGGATAGAACAGGACATCAAAGGGCAGTTCAACATTTGGCTCATGCAGTATGTATTAAGGAGAATGCGATAATCCTGCTGAAAGATGGAGAACACACACAAGCCCACTGGAGCCAAGAAAAAAGGTGCCATTGCATTCAGCATTAGGAAGAACCACTGTGTGTGTGTGTGTGTGTGTGTGTGTGTGTGTGTGTTTGTGTATGTGTGTGTGTGTTTGTGTATGTGTGTGTGTGTGTGTGATTAGCTGTCCTCTCCTCCTCCTCCTCACAGATTAATACACTTTGTTCTGTGTTAGTGCCCAGAGGGGGCAGGTTCACACACACACACACACACACACACACACACACACACACACACACTGCTCTTCATGTTTACCCAGAACTTTCTTTTAATAAATATTTGAATTTTGCACACTTTCAAATTTGGAGCCCGGGGACAAAGAGCTGCATCTGCGTCCCCCGCTAACCTCCATAATCCCTCACTTCCCTCTTTCTGCTTCCCCCTCTATTCGCTCGCTACTCCTCCCTTTTCTGCATCCATCCCTCCATCCTTCCATCCTTCCACCTCTCTATCCTGTCTTCCTCTCTCCGTTCAGCCTTCATGGCTCCTCAGGGCACAGATGACACATAATGCTGCAAAATCAGCCATGTTCACACAATCCTTCACTGCACTCTCTAATGAGCACAAAACATTGCACCCCAATCCCCCCACCAACACATACATACGTTTTTACACACACACACACACACACACACACACACACACACACACACACACACACACACACACACACACACACACACACACACACACACCACACACTCACACACACACCACACACTCACATGCCTGATCACACATGCATGAATATATAAATACAGACATACACACACACACACACACACACACACACACACACACACACACACACACACACACACACACACACACACACACAGTCCCACCCAGGCAAACAATAACATTCATGTTGTTTTTTACTGTTTCCAGACATGTTATGAGTACATTTTACAGTTGGGAAGTTATGTGCCTTGCTCACTGGAATTCGAACTGGCATACTTCCAGTCACAAGGCTGGTTCCCTAACCACCAGGCCATGGCTGCCCCTTAAACATTTATACCCAAAATGATAGTATTTAATTTGGAATCTGTGAGAAATGTTGTCAATGCTTTATAGAATAAAAGTAAGTAAAAGCAAGTACTAAAAGTAAATAAGGAGAACCAAATCAAACAAATGAGGCAAAAAAAATAAATAAATATATGTAGGACTTTCATTTGGCTATTCCAAAACATTAAATTTATTCTTTTTTAGACATTCTTTGGTCCAACAACTAGGGGTTGTTGTCTTGCTGAATGACCAACAGCTCTTTCTTTGAATGACTATCCAGCTCTTTCCTTTAGAATTTGCTGGAATAATTCAGAATTAATTTTCCCATCAGTGATAGAAGGTGGCCTTGGCCCAGATTCAGCAAACCAGGCCCAACCTGTGATACTATCACCACTTTGGTATAAGGTTTCCTCTGTCCAAACATAATTCTTCTCATTAGACCCACAAATTGAAAACAACTGATTCTAATTTCACCGTCAAATTATCCGCTAATTCTTGAAGTCTGCATACCTTTGACACTCACATATATAAAATATTGTATAATTTTCCTCAATAAATGTTCAAGTGTCGTATGTTTGACTAATGTGTTTGATATGGTTCTCTTCCTTTAAGGAATTGTTTTAACTCACATTTATACAGAAATATAGAAAATTCACAAAGGTTCACAAAGATTCTAGCACAACTGCACATGGGTCAGAACATCTCCATCAGTCAGTCTTGTTACTGGTTGTTACACGGGTGTTACTGGTATGCCCTGGTCAATGCCTACAAAAAATGCTTCAAAAAATGTGAACAGACGACAGGGTCATGGGCTCACTGATGCTCATGGACTTAATGGATCTGTTGCTAAAGTCTTGGTGCTAGTCACCACAGAAAACCTTCATAACAGTAAACACATTATCTGCAGCACTTTCCACTGCCCTTTCCTCACACTCACACATCTCTGTTGCACACATTGTTGTTCCCATTTTGTTGGACATCAACTATGTAACTATGGGTGTATACTAACACTACATTCACATTAAAGGCTCAGTAAGGGCTGTACAATATGATTACAAAACTCATTTCTCAATGTGCTTGAGATACAATAGGATACAATGAAAATCTTAAAATATAATGTTAAAATATTTGCAATTATTTGTCACATCAAAAAAATGCTGAATATTTAAACAGCAATTAACTGTGGATTTAAGTCATATGTTTTAATAATAAACATAAATCACACACAGATGGCAACCTTCTTAGTGTGTTACAAAAAAGGTCTTTTTTATATCTTGTATAAATAGTTTTAAATATATTAACTGACTATGCCATTACAGATGACCCCTTTAGGAAATTTGGAAAAACATACATGCACGCAAACCTACACACATGCAAGAGATTCACATACACACATAATCACATATACATACATGCAACAAACAGTCTACTCACGCTTGGCCCACAGCGGTGCTCTCTGAGACATAGATGGTATAAGTGGTGTTGGTGAATTGGGGTGGACGAAAGCCAGCCAGCACGGCCACTGAGGCATGAGGGCCCTTCCTGCCCTGTGTGTCCACAGCCTGCATGGTCAGAGTGTACTCTCTGCTGAGGGTCAGTGGCCGCCCTGTAGTCCTCACCTCTCCCGAGTTTCTGTCCACTTCAAAACAGTCCTCTCCACCTGACATACACACACACATAGAATTTATGAAGTAAAATACACATATTGTTTGTATTTCAAATATTTATACTGGCAAAGATTTCCGCTTTCACTGTCTTTCACAGTGAGTGTAAGATATTTTAAGAATTGTTTTTCCAGTACAAGTGTTGTACTTATTCCTTTAACACTGAATTAATATTGAAATTATACTGATGTTTCATTTGTGTGTTGATCATAACATGCAGCCACATACAATTCAGTATTAAGGCATTCTAGGGCATCTAGCACACCGACACATTCAAGTTGGGTCATTTTCCAAAGGATTTACAAAGACTATTAAAACACATTAAAAGAAAGTATCAGCAGAAATGCTCACAAATGACTTGGAAGAAAAATCCAAACTGGTCTTCTGCTGTTGTAGCCCATGCACTCCAATTCAGTGACACTGAGATTAGCAGTTCTGGAACTTAACCCAGCCAGTCTGGTTATCAGCTGAGATTCCCATTCTGATGGCAGATGGGAACCTTACCTGATGCTTCTGACTGACTCAATCTGAGATGTCTGTGATCAATATTTTAATTACAACCATCTCTGAGATGCATGTCTGATTTTTCCAAATCAACAAGGCTACAACTGATTAAACAGTTGTGAAAAGTAGACTGCTGTATATGTGCCTTATAAATTTAAAATAGCAATGCACTGAAGACAAAGACACACAAAGTCGGTCAGACCTTGAAGTCTTTTCATACACAGAGGGGGTCAGTCTGAGGACCCTTCTGTCAGCTGTGGTTGTGTGTGTGTGTGTGTGTGTGTGTGTGTGTGTGTGTGTGTGTGTGTGTGTATGTGTGTGTGTGTGTGTGTGTGTGTGTTACATTACATAAATAATATAAGGTCTTCAAATTCCCCTTCAGGACAACAAAAAGATGGAAGCCTGTTTTAAGCATTGTCCCCCGAAGCATGGCAGCAATGAAAGAGAAGGATGTGGAGAAGGATGAAGCACACAGCTGCTGTATTGGAGCAGACGCCACAGCTGCATCTACGCATCCTCTCCATCAGCAGCTCTCCCCCAAAGACAAATCTGTATAGACTGTTTC
Source organism: Acestrorhynchus altus (assembly GCA_034509495.1). Taxonomy (NCBI): domain Eukaryota; kingdom Metazoa; phylum Chordata; class Actinopteri; order Characiformes; family Acestrorhynchidae; genus Acestrorhynchus; species Acestrorhynchus altus. Next base: position 10,694,632 of record CM067507.1, on the reverse strand, counting down.
TGATTTAAGATTTTTAATAAATATCTGCCACCTATAGGCCGACAACTTACCATTAGTGTCAACTCGCTCTGAGCAGCCCTTCAGTTTGATCTTGTACATCATTGCTGTCATAACAAAACCTCAAAGTGTTTTATTTTTTACACCACTAACCCGTTTCTTAGCTACACAACCAGGATAATAAAAAAAAAATCCAATCAATCAATCAATCAATCAATCAATCAATCAATCAATCAATCAATCAATCAATCAATCACAAATTCCAAACTCTGGGTGCTATGTGCTAAACTAAATCATTACCAGATAATTTTTGTTACCAGAATTAGTTTTAACAATAAACCCAAGGTTCAATGTATTAAAAACCTCACTCCCTTGTTTCACTGTGGAAAAAGTTTCAAGGAAAACTGATGTCAGTATCAGTCCACAAACTGGTATTTTGTGGGGCTGAAATGACACACAACCCAAACACTGGGTTCAAAAGGGGATAATATGTATGTTTTCACAATATTCTAAACAAATACCAAATGAAGAAAAATCATGTGTCTTATTTTTGCACAATCTACACTCATGGTCAAAAATGTCAGAATGGTGTCACATATAATGCAAAAGGCCAAACGTCTAGGAATGCAGCATCCCACACATTTTCAATCAGGTCTGATGATGCGTCTTCAAGGCAAGCTCTCAGGATGGCAGCAGGATGAGGATGAGCACTGTTAGTGTAGTGAACAGGAGTGTTCTTTCCGAAATGGTGAGGCCACTGTAGGAACTCATTAATGTAACACTGAGCTGTCAAAGTGTCTGTAATAAAGACAAAAGGTAATCTGGCATTGTACAAAACTGCATGCCACACCTTGAGACCAGGATGTGTGACAACATACTGTTGATCTTGATGCTGACCACGGTTCCTCCACAAATAATTTTGTTAATTGTCTTCACTGTGATAAAAGTGGGACTTATCGATGAATACAACCCCAACTTAAAATTTCCGTTATTTTAATCCGTTAGCTACAACTGCACTGAGAGTGTAAAGTATGTGCTTCCTCCAGGTCACATGAAATAAGTGAGCACATCTTTTTTAACTGCTACTAATGTCAATGGGCAGCTAGAAATGCTTATAGGACAACCCTAACTGTTGGTTCAGTTCTGTCAGACAGCAGATGTCCACACTGCATAGCACCTCTTTGAGTGATAGGGAAGCACCCAGAGAGGCCAACTGTGCTATCTAGGATCCCTGACCTTTTTATTTATGTAGGACATCTAACCATATATATATTACATATTTATATTACATTGTATATACTTATATTACAATTCCACTGTCTGAATATTGTTAATTACCAAAATTTCATTGCTCTTTAAAAGGATGTAATTTCTTTCTTCTTTTTCTTCATCTTCTTCTTTTTCATTATTATTGTTATTATTATTACAATTATATTGTTATCACAATTATTTATAGGACAATATATAGTGTTAATCAAGTTGTACTAATGTCATAGCTGATCATTTTAAAATTAGTAAAAGGCATGGAACAAGTATATTTGTGTTCCCTGAGGTACAAAAAATGTCTGTGTAACCTCAAAGGCACAATAATGTATTTAGGATTTAATTATGTACCATGTACAAAAGAAAAAAACAAATGAATATGGTACAACTATGTTCTCTAAATAAAAATATTAAAGATGTCCCCTTGAGGAACCTTAGTGACAGCATTTTTTTAACATGTTCTATTTTTGAGCATTAGCTATTCTTTCTGGACTACTCATTGTACTTTCAGCCATGCCCAGATAAAATGATCAGCACAATGCTACCATTAAAACATATCAGTTCATATTTCAGTCTGGACTGCTCAGAATGTTTAATTTGCATTTAATTATTAATTTTACTAATTCATTTGTGTGGTACATAAGTTCAAAGAGCTGGAATTACCACTAGAGCCCAATAGATTCCTACATGTCTTCAGAACAATGAGAAAATCACTTAAAATTCCACGTGCTGTGTGTGATCGATGCAAGTGTGAAAGCAGAGTGAAGAAAGAGTAAATATCCATGGAAACAGCACAACACGGCTTGAGTTGTAAGCTTGGTGATTCAAGAGCTAAAAAGGTGTTTAGTCTGAGCTACTCCACTCTCTTGTTAAGCCTGAGCTACTCCATACATAAAACACACTCATACAACACTTATAACAACACTCCCCTGAAAGAGAACATCATTCCATTTCCATGTTCAGAAGAAGGTACAGCCAGGGAAGAGAAAAGTAAAATATTGTGCTTCCCAGCTCATCTTGAGCTGCAGATGCAGACTTTGTAAACAATTTAACCACTGAATATCATTATCTTTAATAAACAAAACAAAAGCAGGGCTCTGCACTGTTCCAGCTTACTGGTCTGTTAAGTTTGAGTGCATGTAGAATAGCTTTAAGCTACCCTAAAACATCTCTCTTTTTTAATAATTGTTCACTCTCATGAATATAACAGCAAGTCTTCTAAATCAGTAATTATACCTTCCATGCTTGGATGGATTTGCTGTTTGCTCACTGAAACACAGCAGATGATATTTCAAACAGCAATAATCATTAGCTTACAATCCATTCATTATTCATTAGCACTGGATGTTTTAATGGCACAGCCTCTGCGTGTCTCTCCACATGTTGTGAGCAGAGCACCTCACTCACGCTCCAACTGATATTCAAAATAAAATAACCGAGTTGTAACTTAGAGCATAACTGAACTGCCCACGATCTCCCCCCACTAATGTAGGCTCATTAAGTCAATGGAGGACAAATCTACATAACTGTGAGCACTTCATGCTTTCTGTAATTGCACACATCACAGAGGATCATGTAATGCAGCTGCATGTCCCTGCCCAGCTGTCCTCCCCTTCTACACCCCCTTCCTTTATCCCTTAAAGGCTGTATTTTTTTGCTGATTATAACAAGTGCAAAAGTGAAGATTCAAAACTTTACATCCAATCCACACTTATGTAGAAACAAGGTTTTGAGTGATACCAATAATATACAGATATGATACAGAATATGATAGATATGATTTTTTAATATTTCTGTCTACACCACAAAGCAGTGTGTATTACATTGATGATGACTAGCTTAAGGGTTGGATCAACATTTTTCTTAACTGGGAAAATCTGCTTTTCATCACAGTACACCAGCTGAAATTCAGTGCAAACTAAACAGTAAAACACTAAAGCTTAAATTTAAAGTTTGTGTTTCTAACCACCTTAACTGTTCTGTTTGATTCTATTTTACTTGTATCACTTTTCTTCTGTATATTTTATTATTCAAATTATTTTATTCTATTTTCAGATAGTTATTCTTAATATAAAAAGAACTTCAAATATCTGATTAATCAATTTGTCACTGCCCTTTCCAAGGCCGCAAATGCATTATTATCCTATTTTAATATGATTATATCATTTATATAAAAGGATCCGAAAATGACAATCATACTGCTTATTACTGCATACTGCAATTATTTCTGGAGCAATATATCCCCCAAAATATAGTTATTATGACAGGTCTACTACACCCTAGGTCTGTATCAACTCATCCACATCAGAAAGACTCATCCACTGAAAGGTTACTTGCTGTCTGTGCTGGAATCAAAGCTTTTGAATCTGGAAGGAAGTTATCATACCACAGGTGCTCAGAGGCACACTCACCATCTACAAGCAGATACTGTGTTGCTCCTGAAGAACCATCCAACTGTCGGGCCACCAGCTTGTAGACCACAGAGCCAGGAGCAGCATCAGGCCCCACTGCAGCCAGATACGGCTGAGGAAACATCACCCATTGAAGGTCAGACAAACTGGGCAGGGTTAGGGTCAGTCTTACCAAGTACCACTCATCACCTGCAGAGAAAGAAAGAGTGAGAGAGAGAGAGAGAGAGAGAGAGAGAGAGAGAGAGAGAGAGAGAGGGAGGGAGGGGAAATTAGTAGTAGATTAAAACGTACTATAATACAATAATAAGCTAAGACACCAAAGCTGAACAATGTGGGCAATATACTACAATAGTGATTATATTGCTACATTTGTAACTGTGATATTCAACAATATTTTCATTGATATTCAGGAGAAACGTGTAGGATATATATATCAGGAGCATTATTGTTTACCACAGGGTGTGATAGGACTACAGAGTGATGAAACAACATGACTTTTAACAAATTATATGTTGCCCTGCTCTAGATTAAGTACAAATAACACTGTGAATGCTAAAAACACACATTTTGTCTTATATCAGAATAGCTCTGGTGGCTTTGGAAAGACTTTCTTGGTCAGATCTCTTTAAGCTTTGATTCTTTGCTCTCCTCTGTTACTCCATTTAAAGAATTCTTTTTTCTTTCAAAATTAAGGACACTCATGACACTGACCCAGAATCTCTGTAATCTCCAACAATAACAAGAAATCCATCTCAGCAAACATGGCACTGTGGCGCTACAACAGCCACTGAAAGCATCCAGCCCTGGAGACTAATCACAAAGGGAGTGAGAGGAGCTTTAGAGATAAAGAGAAAGATAAAACAGGCCTGAGATCTGTATGCCCCGTCTAGCCGCTCCCTCTCAGCCGCTGTCATTTAGCCCAAGGACTCTTGGCTACAGAGAGAAATGACATTTCTGTAGAAGCCATCAGCACACTCTATCCCAGGAAGTCGGCTGCTGTCAGAGAAAAAGACGCTGTGCTTTCTCAAACACAAACGTGGTATCAGTCACTGAGCACGGTGAAGAGACTCAAACACAAACAGAAATATCTGCTGGGTTTTTTTGGGTTGTTTTGCTCCCTTTTTTGCTGCTATTTGTTTGTCTCCAGACTTACATCGTGTTGTTTCTGACATCTCACGCAACAGCGAGACAATGGTAAATATAAGAGGAAACTTCACATCTAAGTACCAGGGTGAGGGGGATGATCCCGCTGTTTCCTCTACTTCCTGCCTTATCACAGGAGAGGCTTTGAAATATGTCAGCAGAGACTGATCGAAGGAGACAAAACAAGAGACTAGAGATAGATAGAGAGAGAGAGAGAGAGAGAGAAAGAGAGAGAGAGAGAGAGAGAGAGAGAGAGAGAGAGAGACTCCTGACAAGTCCCAGTAAAGCTCTTGTTTTCCTGGTTTCAAATCTCTGATTTTTCATCGCCTTGGAGGCACCAAGATTTGATGTTAGCATAAAGAGGTCATGTTAACAGACAGCATTTAACAGTTAGCTGGGACTCCTGAGTGACACAGCCCATTATTTTGAGATTACAGCTTCAGCATTCACTGATTCCTCAGACATCTGCAGCCAGGAGTCCCAAAAAGTTTAACTGCAAAATGGGATGGATGGCTCAGCACAACGCAAGCAATCATAGGTGTCTGTTCACTAGCGTAACAGGGTAGCAAGTAGTGTCATGACCTGCCCAATGATGTGCCTTTAGTATCAGCTTGAAAAGAATAGCTGATTTTACATTTTTCAGAGGTGATCACATGCAATTCTACATACTGTGCAATAGAAAGTGTGATATTTTGACTAAACAGGAGGAAAAGGGTAAATAAAGGAAATGGGAAAAATTGATGAGGGTAAAGTAGACAGCAACAGTCTGTCTAGTTACTCTAGAATGCTATCAGGCACTTTCAATCCTTGCTATTTTATCATTATTCATTAGCATGCCATCCATCCCATTTTCTGTCCTGTGAAGTCACATCTGGACATTATCTGAAGTAAATAAAGATGCTGAAAATACATAACAAATAACTGTGGTGTTGTATATGTAAAAACCCATAAAAGCAACATTTTTTGTTTAACGTTTTATTATTGCATTGTTATTATTTACAGTTGTGTCTTGTAGGTATACATTAGTTACTATTTATTAACAAGATACAGACCAGAAAATGATTCATGATATTATTAGAATATACTAGGTCAATCACACTGTAAAATGCTATCAATTTTAGGATAATAAAATCCTAAACCCAATACCTGCTTCCCATCATCACCCCTGTAAACAAATAACTCAGTAAGTGTAGCTACAACAAGGATGTCAAACTCATTTGTGGTGTTTTGGGATATATTACTCGCCATCCAATGTCAAGTGAGTTGGAAAACTCAACACTGAGCACACTTCTTTGAAAATCAGTTTTCTCCTAATGGATAAATAAACGTGTTCTGCTAATGGAACACTACCTGACAACTTTCAGTGACTGACAACCAGTCCACTAAATCTAACACTCAGCTCTACACACAGCACAGAAACCTGTTTGTGAAAACAGTTCACACAGTGCTCTGTGAAGAGCATCATAATGAGGTAACAGTAAAAAATTCCTTTACTGACATTTAGATAATTCCACACACAGGAACATGAACTGCAAAAAAGTGTATTTATATTAGTTATTTTAGTAAAATGTATCATTTAATGGATTAATGGTGGTAGTTCTCTTACTGAAATCACATTCTCTGTTTGGGAGTCTCTCCCCTCCCCTAATGAAGATTCTGATTGGCCTCTCAGTAAAAAGAGCCAATAAACATGCTTGTACGCAACAAGTGGAGCAGTGTTGACAATAAGGAAATTGCCAGTAAGGAAATTGTCAGTATAAGCACGGTTTAGGGACAGTGGATTTCTTTTAATAAGGAGCCAAATTAAACCCAATAGTCACAAATGCGAACACGGATTGTAAATTTACATAGTGGGCTGGATTAAGCATTAATCAGGCATGTCTGACACCCATGACCTCCAAAAAACCTATTTCACACCAAATTCTGAATGACTATGTTTACATCCCAACAATGAATGTATGCAGGCATTTTGAAAAATTGGTGTATTTCCTCTTTACTACATCCACCTCAGTAAGCACTGGGCAACAGTGAGTTCATCTTAAGGTTAATACCAAATAAATAACTGGAGTCTATATATGAAGATTGTGACTGTCTTGATCCCCTTGAAATTGGATCGAAACTCATAAGAGAGTCAGGCACCTTAATCTTCTTCCATCAGTGTGTGGGGGGTCTGCAACATTCTTACATCAGCCCAACTTTTTACTCCACATGGATACGCAATCCCCCACACCTCACAGCGATTAAAGATTAATCTGGCAATCTTGGCAATGGCCAATGGCAGTTAATTTCCAGTCAAACAAGAAAGGGCTCATCTCTATTACAACTAAAGACACTCACACTGAAAACCAAGTTAATCTTCCAAGAACCTTGTTTTTAGTCAATGATGAAATATGATGAAACTAGTATAAATAATTTGTGACCTTTGACTACAAAACAAACACACAAGTGTCAGCACTACTGAATAAACATTTCTTTAAAATAAGAGGTTGTGGAGTGATAAACTTTAAATGAATTTTATGAATTTTGAAATAATCATCCACATAACATTAATCTTCTATACCATGTTTTCCATAAAACCCCATGTCCAAACAAACTATTCCATTCATATTACAATCTCCATCTCCCCTTTTGACAATATCTCTGGTGTGGACCACCAGCCTAGACAGCCTAGCTTTGGATCAGAGTCTGGTGGGGGTGGTGGTGAAAGAGGGACTTGCACCTGAACAGCTAATGAGCCACAGGCTGAATCAACACACCTCTGGCTGAGAGAAGGCTGAGAGAAGCTGAACTCAAAGCCTAAAAAGCCTGACCATCTCCACACTCCCTTAAGCAGCTGTCACACTACCAGAGGATCCTAATGGAACATAAACACCCCTCTGAGAGCCAGACAGAGAGAGAGAGAGAGAGAGAGAGAGAGAGTCTCTTAAAGCAGGAGGAGGTAGAGGAGATTGCTGGTCTTTCAGTGATGATGAAAATAACAAGACCTTCTGGGAATTTCTGGAATGAGGCTATTCTCTTTTTTGTCAGATCTTCATTTAGTTAATTGCAATTGTACTTTTTTCTTTTTCTAAATCTCTCCCCCCACTGTATTTCCTTCTCTCTTTCTCTTCCTTTTTCTCTAATGTCAAATCTCCCTGCTCTCTCTCTCTCTCTCTCTCTCTCTCTCTCTCTCTCTCTCTCTCTCTCTCGCTCAGTCTCATTCGTCACTTTTAATTTCCTTTATCTCATTGCATACTCTGTCTGTTTTCTTTCTGTTTTTGTCTTATGATTCAATTGCAGCACAGTAACAATATTACCAAAGCACACAAACAGTAAAGTTGAACATTTTGTGAAATAATAATTGTCAACTAGTAATAATAACAATAATAATTATGAAAAATAGAAATAACAGCAACAATCATTTAAATAATTAAATATAATACATATAATGACAGAATTCATTGTGCAGTATTATTCAGTATTCATTAGATTCCTCTCACAATGTTCTCTCTGTCATTCTGACAGTTATAACTTTCTCTTCCCTTTCTCCTCTTTCTTTATATTCTATCTCCCTGTTCTTATCACTTTCATTTCACTCAATCCCTCTCATTCTCTGTCCTATTTCTTCTCTCTCCCATTCTTTTCCTTCCTCTCTTTCTCTATGACTTTTCTCTTTTGTCTTTCTTTTCTTTCTCTCCCCTTTCTCTCGTCTTCTCCCTCTCTCACACACACAATCTCTTCAACTCTCTCTCTCTCTCTCTCTCTCTCTCTCTCCTCTCTCTCTCTCTCTCTCTAAGACACAACATAACAATCACGTAATCTTTTCACCACCATTGTTTGTGAGACGAGATAAAAAGAACAAAAGCAGAGGGGAAGGCACGAGGCCTACATGTGTTTGTTTATGCCTCAGTAATTCCCCACTAAGCTCGAACAGCAATGAAGCAAAGCACTGGATATAATATGCTCTATGTATAAATAGCTGCTGAATTCATTCTTAGGCTGTCCAAAGCTCCATCCTAATTTGAATATCAATACGGGAGATGTCACGGATTGTTATGCAGGAGAAAGAGTGAGAGGAGTGGAGAGAAAAAGAGATGGAAATCGCATTTGCCAAGAGTTTGTGTTATATTTGCGTCCTGATTTGATATACAGTACTTTGGACTGTGTGAAAGAAGCCAATATAGACTAAACACATTTAGACTGCATTCAAAGAGAGTGCTGCAAGTTAGACAGCCACATTAACATCCAGCGAAAGTGTGTAGAGATCGCTCTCAACTCTCCACATACAGTGCTGCTGGCTGAAGGCATTTGTGTCTAAAGGAAAAAACACACAACTCAACAGTGTATCATCAGTTGTTTGTATTTGCACACCTCCACAGCATCCTACTATACACCCTCTTTAGACACAGCAGTTTGGAGAATGTTATGCTGCATTTAAAGCATTCTGCAGCATAAGGTTCCGGTTAAGCACAATGGAGGGATACAAGATAATATCAATATATTATCAAAGTATGTTTTTTAAATTAAGAGTTTACATGCAAAATTGGTGGCAAATCATTTTACTGGTGGTTAATTATTATAACCCCCATAATGTACCTCACAACAACGGGTTCTTGTCTATAGACAGACCATATTTACATATAGGATTGAATGACATGGACATAAAATACAATGTTTCATAAAAAACATTGATCAAGATCATCATAAATTCACATTCAATTCTTTTTATTCCTGTCCTTTTTCATATTACACAAGTTCTGATGCTATGGCATCATCTCAGGAGATTCTACAGGAGAATTCCCTGGATTTTCTGGAAAGGTTAGCAAAACAGAACCTATGTAGACTGGTTTCCTGTCTGGCACAAATGTGTTTATGTGGCCAAGTGTAATTTCCAACCCCTTGCTGATTATATTAATCATTAACACCCTATTCCTCCACATGTCTCACATGCCCACCTGAGCTCTCTCTGTCTCTCTCTCTCTCTCTCTCTCTCTCTCTCACACACACACACACACACACACACACACACACACACACACACACACACACACACACATACACAGATGTGTACAAACACAAGCAGAAGAGACTCACAGGTGTCTATGTGAGTGACGGTGTAGGCCAAGTTGCCATGGTGACAGGCTCCATGGTAGGGCTCCCTTGAATCTGGTCTGGGCCTGTCAGGGTTAAGTCTTTGTGACACTTGGGTGAACTCCTTTAATTGCCCTCGCCCTTGCTAGCCTTGCAGGAGCTGTTTTCAAGTTGCGGTCTAAAAAGAGAGGCCTTTTTATGCCCAATTAACTACCCAACGATGTATATCTCACAGTTGTTCTGATGACATGCATTTCCAAAGCTATAATTAAGTTTTCAAATCAGAGCTTTTGTCCTTTTATTCCGCCCCTTTTCATAAACACACACAGAGAAAGAGAGAGAGAGAGAGAGGGGGGGGGGGGTGTAGTTCATCTCAAGGTGAGAAAGAGTGAAATTATGACTAATGTTACTTGCTGGGTAATGAAAAAGCACAGGAAAATCAGCAAGCCCACTGGGAAAAAGACACACACACACACACACACACACACACACTGGAACAAGCCTTTCTGCAGAGGCATCGTTGTTAGTGTAAGGTGTGTTAGTGTGCATGCTAATTAGTGGGCAGTGACATAGGGCAGTGTTCGAGACACACAGGGCCTCATTGTTTTGAGGGTGTGTTAGTATGTCTGTGTGTGCCCTGTAGAAGGTAATCGGAGGCTGAATGGCCTGGATGCAGAGATCAGGAATCACTGCCTTCCATCTGTTTCTCTCTCTCTCTGTCACTCTCTCTCTCTCTATCTCTCTCTCTCTCACACACACACTCACACACACACACACACACACACACACACACACACACACACACACACACACACACACACACACACACACCAGAGTGGCCAGAGACAGTCCTAATTAATGCTGCTATAGACTGGCCCACTTAACCTCCTATTCCCACTGATTCTCTACAGGCTGTATTACGTAGAACTACATACAAATAGAATAACAACACTCACACTTCGCAGGATTTTGTGCCAGCTTTCCAGGCATCACTGCTGCTGTCCTGAGCTAATCTGAGAAGCCAAACATTTAGGGAGACACAGCAAATATGCCCTATACGTCCAAATGTTTTAATAAATGCATTCAGATACTTTAAGTTGAGCTCACCACTTACACAGATGTGCAAATGCACACACACAGCTTGTCTAGTCCCTGTAGAGAGGTAATGCCAATACAATAGGACTCTCTGAAGCAGATAATCAAGAACCTAATGGCACCATGCCTAATGTCAGGCATGGTTTAGAGGACTAGAATGGTATAAAGTCCAACAGCACTGAGCTGTGGAGCAGTGGAACTATGTTCACTGGAAAGATGTTGCTCCATCCTATATACTGGGATGAGCTGGGGAATTGCGAATGGGGTGGGGCTAGTGATTGTCCAACACCTTGACCTCACTGAAGCTCTAATTACTGAAAGCAAACAAATCATTCCAGCAACTCTACAAAATCTAATAAAATGCCTTGCTAGATTACTGCTGTTTTTTTTTGTTGTTATTTTAACAAAAGCAGTATAAACTCTTTCTGAATACTCTTGATTTCAAATAAATGAGAAAGTGTCCCAATACTGTTGTCCACACAGTGTAGCAGTCCTGAGTCAATGTATTTTTCAAATATTTTTCAGGTTATCTTTCAACACAAATTCAGAAACAAAAATGTAGAAACTTTCAGTTTCAGTTTCAGTTTCTACAAACCAGTTGCCTTGAAGGAAGCTCTAATCAAAAACACAAATGTAGTTTGACAGAACAAAAATGTGGACTTTCTGTGAGTTCTCCTATGAGACCATTTTGATGAAGATAAGCTCATTCTGCTTTTTGGGAGTTCAATAAATAAGCTAGTGATGCACACTTGGCCAATGACCTTGTGATTGTCCGTAACTGTTTACCAAATGATCAGCCTCATATAAGTTTCTGTATCAACACAATCAAAGCCATACACAAAACCCCTGTCCAATTTGTACTGAGCATGTTTTATGATGTGTAGTTAGCATGTAATACCATGCAGTATTACCATGCATACTGAACGTGTTACTATTTATTTTTCAAGGACTGCTTAGGTCAGTTATTTGTTCCTGATAATATATACTGGGCCATATGTATCATGCATCATATCTTTTTCATACTGAGAGCCGAGCCGTATTTATGCATGTTTCATTTACAGTTTCTTTTTTAACTTCAAAATAGTTATAAGAAAAGAAGCATACATAACAAATATCAGGTCTAATGTTTATATCCATCTCCTTCCTCAAATCCACAAACCTTTAAATGCCTGCATGAACAGCTATACCCACACAACATTTGCACTTTTACTTTCTGATGATGTAGTCTGTGGAGTTAAATAGGTGTTGGTTTACTGCAATATTTGTGTGCAATCAGCTGCTCCCAAAAAATGTGTACACTGTGTGTTTGGTAAAAGCTGATGACAGGATCCTATACTTCCTTATTAGTCTTGTTATTTGCTATCTAAGTTGCTAATCAAGGCTCATACCTTGACTCCTCTGGAAAATGGTCACATCACAGAATAGTTTAATAAAATCTCTGTTTCTTCCCAGCTACAGTAAAACAAGTTTCAATATGTCCAGTCCATATTTGGGCAACGAATTAGAAACCACACACAAGCCACACATTTAGAAAGATTTCTAAATGAAAGAAACTGTTTCTGACAGACAAATCCAGAAACAATACTATCCTTCCTATTCTATCAAAGCTCAAACGTGAAATATATTTCCTACATTGTTGTCTTTAATATGATGAATGAGCTTACATGACACTTCAGGGGAGAAAGGGGAGGCTAGGGGGTCTCAACAAACAAACAATGAAAAGGGGAAAACATTGCAAATGAATGCAACTGCACAGCTGAATGATAGCTCACCCATTCTGATGCATTGGTTGTACTCTATCTCCCTTTCCCTCTTCTTTCTCTCTCTCTTTTTTCCTCTGTTTATTTTCATTTCATGTCCATAGCTGAGATCTGATTGAAAGGCCTCAGGCTGTTGGCGGACACGTGTCCCCACTCAATAAAATGCACCGGAGGCAGCTGCGCTTCAACAGCCCAGTGCACTGCTAAAGCACACTCTAATGTTCTGTCTCACAAATACATACATATGCAGATACAGACACAGACACACACACAGACACACACACACACACACACACACACACACACACACACACACACACACACACACACACACACAAAAACACACACACACACACACACACAAACACAGCTCCTCAGTATAACTGAAAGAGCAAGAACCTGTTCACAAATAAGGTCTAAGAAAGCAAACACTACAGTACATAGAATATAGTAAAAAGGCATATATATATATATATATATATATATATATATATATATATATATATATATATATATATATATATATATATATATATATATATATTTTAATTCTGATATTCAGGGTTTGTTATTCTGATAAAAATTCTGTTAATACTTTTTCAGTGTATGTGTTTATGTATTGTCATTGTAATTTGTATTGAAGTATGTGATGTCCAGTCTGCAAAACTCTGACCCAACTGAGCAACCCAATCAGCTTGTACCAAAGGAATTTTCTGTGTCCATTAATATAACCATTCATTAAATATAATCGATAATTAAAAATGATACTCATTTGAGGTAATAACATCCAGCACTAGGTCAAAGCAAAGTCATGTCTCATATGTGCATTATATGGGCAAAAGTAAATAAGCTGAAATCTGAGAACACAGACATAGAGCAAGAGAAAGAGAAAGAATGCTCCTCTTCTGAGCAGAACTTGTCTACCATTTATATGACGGCACATGGGCGAATCAGCTCTTCCAGCTGGCACGACACAGAAACTCAATTAGGGGCTTTGTCTGTGTGTGTGTGTGTGTGTGTGTGTGTGTGTGTGTGTGTGTGTGTGTGTGTGCGTGTGTTTGTGTGGAGTGCGGGGGCACACTCTGGAGTCCTGGGCTCAAATAATGATCGTGATCAGTGCCAGCACACCTCCCTCATAGGAGCCAACAGGCCCAGTAGTGTGTCACACTCACCACACACACACACACACACACACACACACACACACACACACACACACACACACACACACACACACACACACACACACACACTTTCTCTCTCTCTCTCTCTCCTCTCATGGACTTAGTTGAGCTGTTATATCAAAGGACATCTCGTTATGTCTGATGTATTCACACTCAGACCTGGACTCATTAAAAGAGGCCAGAGTCTCCACACTCCTTACAGTTCTGTTCTGGCCTTTATCTCATATGACAAGCCTCACTCCATGTTTCCGTCACACAACCCTATAGCCCAGCACCCTGTGGTCTATCCTACACCCAGATCTGTTCTGGTACCTTTAAGTGCACTCCAATGGAATTCAGAGCGATTATGTCCAACAATGCTCCATAAAGCTCAGCCCTCATTTTCCAGAAAAGTGACATTCACCATGGCAGGTACATGAGCTCACAAGAATCAAAACACAAGCATTCTTTGAGCATATGCAGTCTGTCAAACACATATTAAGGTAGGTGTTTCCATCTTAATACAATACATCTTTTGGCACCTTAAGCCAAATATGTTCAATTTGAGTGTTTAATGATATTAAAATAGAACTAAAGTATTAGAATATCCCCAAACTTTTGAGTACACAGATGTACGGAGTGATATTGATCTTGTAACAATGTTACACCTCAAGGTCTGGGATGTAAAATACATGTACACCAAAACAATCTGTTCTTGTAGTTGTCATGTTAAGATAGTCAGGCATGAATATCTGAATGATTTAAATAAGGATTAAATCTGTTTGGCCAGGTGACTCGGTTGGAACATTTCCAAAATGTAAAGGCTTCATGGATGTTCCTGCTGCAGCAGTGATGAGTACCTACCAAAAGTTGTCTGATGAGGGAAAACCACAGAATTCAAAAGCCCTAGATTCATCAATGTGCAAGGGCAATGAAGACTATTCAATCTGGCCTGAACAGACAGAAGGGCTACTGTGGCACAAGTCACATAAATGTTTAATGATGGTTATGGGAGGAATGTCACAACACACAGTGCATTACACCCATCTGCACACAGGACTGCAAAGCTGCAGACCAGTCTGAGAGCCTATATAAACACTGAAAGCAATGACATGTGTGCATCATGTGACTGATGTCATTAAAGGCATGTTGTGATTTTTGTTAATTACTGTATATCTGCTTCTCTTTCAAAATGTTGCTTATAAAGGTTCTCAGAGATCCTCTCAATTGGATGACCTTTTATAAAAGTATAAACAAGTAAGACATATTAAACAAAGTTCTACATCAATTTTACCTACAACTGTAGTAACTTCCTAACTCATTCCAAAAGAACTGTATGGAGCACCATCATTCCAGGGAACATTGCTTCACAGCCAGTGATGGACCAGTGTGCCGCAATGTGCTCATTTAAGTTGCAACTCCAGCCCTGTCAGCTCAGTGCTGGGCCTTTAGTTTTAGCCCACACCTGGCATTAGGCATGGTGCCAATAAATTCATGTTTATCTGCTCCAGAGAGGTCCATTCTCATGCCACATCTCTACAGGGACTACACAAGCTATGTGTGTGCAATTGCATATCTGTGTCAGCAATGATTGCAACTTGAAGGAGCTGAATGCATTCATTAGAAGGGCATATATGTAAGCCAAGAACCACTCAGGACCCTTTCTTTTTAAGAGTGTGCATCATAGTTATGGACTTCTTCATGACATATATGACAATCTATATATCTAGTTCCTCTTCACACTCATCACTGCAGTGGACAGAACATCCTGGATGACTCAAACCTGTGAAGCTCCACTACATCTCTGATACACTTAATCCTGGATCAGCCAGATTCTTTCTGTTGTTTCAGCCTTCACTCCTGGGGAACAGAATCAATCACACCAGGAGTAGACTAAACCAGTGTTTCCCAACACTGTTCCTGGAGGCACACCTGCCCAACACATTTTACTTTTACATTTAACACACCCCTTGCAACTCTGAGGGGTTTGTTAATAAGCTGATTAGTTGAATCTGGAGTGTGGGGAGTACGGTAAGCTCTAAAATATGCAGAGCAGGTGTGCCTCCAGGAACAGGGTTGGGAAACACTGGGCTAAACATCTCACTCCCTTTAATGCTGTAGTACAAATTTGTTTGCAATTGTCTTCTATAGAAACTCCATTACTGAGGTGCAGTTTAGTATTTTATTGGCAAAGGGACCAATTCAAACATCTCCAAATGACCTCAACAGGAAAGTCTTACAAATTTGGTAAACTAATGAATCATACTCTGACTCTCTTCCCAGGAAGATGGAGGCAGATGATGCGCTATTGCGACCCCTAAAGGGAGCAGCTGAAAGAAGAAGAAGACTCTCACTCTCTTCAACAATGACAAATGCAGAACTGCACTAGTTTCCTATTGTATTACCCTTGAGTGAATTTGTTGCAGGTAAATATGTCTTATTTAAATAGGGTTCAATTTCACAAAGAACTTTGCTTTACAACAGTTAAACATATTCTTTAAAAAAATAGACAGAACTGTTTAGAAACCTAGGCTGTAACTAGGAGAGTGAAGCCTATAAATAGGGGGTGTATGAAGAAAATGGCTATACATTGAAAAAAAGAAGGAAATTGATATGTTCTTGGTTTCATTTCAATTTCATTCATTGATATTACTTAAAAAAAATACAAAAGAGTCAGCTGTGTTGTTCTAATGAAATACTGCCATTTAGATAGTGCTGTCCTTGTTTTACTCAACATTCTCCTCTTTCCTTTTCTTATATTCCTTAGCATCTGCTCTGATGGCTATAAGAGTAACTGTGTTCTCTGTGTTCAACATAACTGATGCAGTAAGTTAAGTCAGTGACAACTCATACATATATAACCCTCATGTTGTCTTAATATTCTGTATACACCCTGTGTCCTAAGAGTAAAAAAATACCCATCTTCACTAAACCCCTAAAATAAAATAGTTGTATGTTTTAAAACCCCCAATCTACTTTACTTGAAGAAACAACTTCAGTACAAGCCTTTAATTTTTTTAGTTTTTTCTCTTCACACTGCAGAAAGACAGCATTTAATCAATGGCCACCACTCATTTTTATTACAGCACACCTGTTAAATTCTTTTTTGTACATTAAAGTAGAGATGTATTATCATGTTCTGCATATGTGTAAACACTAACATGTTTGTAAGAGATGGCAATTATATAGCTTCAGAAAGTAGCAGAAATGTGCAGAAAGTATTTTTAATGCATTGTACAGAAGGGAAACAATTATAGTCATCAGCATTTTTGGTAACATAGTGATGTATCAATCCATTTTTATCCACAAAACAACAATAATAAAGGATGAACTAAAATAAAAGATACAATTAAAAATGTTAATAACATAAATCCATTAACTCTATTTAGCACATGTAGGGCGGTTTGCAACTGTGTGTGCATGAACTTTGCATATGTATTTCTCACATGTGCAGCATGTAGTACTGTTTTTGCAGTCTTTTTTGGGGACCAGAACTCGCATCTCCTCCTCTTGCCTGCCACATCTGCAGTCTCAGGTGGACTTGTGTGTGATCCTTGACTTGTGATCCTATGTGTGTAAATTTGGGATTATAAATTAATTTAAATATAAATTATTTTATTCTTGACAGGTATAAAAATGATCCTAAGACAATCTATACCCTTGAGGTGTACAGCTTTAAATGAAATATTAAATATTTTTTTACTTTTTCCAATCTTTAGGAAAAGTAATCAAATTTCATATTGTGAAAATATAATTAATCTGCAATTAAACATTGAAATGCTTACATGATTCTTTGTCTGGTTAAATAATTCTTCATATACAAGGACAAACTCTATGTGCACACTCATATGTGCAAATTTACACAATTGTCTACTCCCTGTACAGAAGTACTTACAATAGGACTTTCTGGAACAGGAAACATTAACATTAACCCTCGTTGTCTCTTCCGTCCGTCCACGCATGACAACCACCACCATTCCATACGTTTTATATATAACCTTACAACCTTTAGCTGTTAACCATACCAAGCTTAGCTCAATCTGACTGGCATCTGATCAAGGGAGTCAAGATACCAGAAATTTAGTAGTCAATACCAGTACCATTAAGATTCTCAAGATAATTCTCAATATCAATTTTGATACAACACAAAATAAATGCTAAGGTAATAGACTGTCACATCCCGCTGGTCTGTCTGTGTTGTTTACTGTTCCATGTGCTTTTGAGCACATCATATCTCCTCCCATTCCCAGCTGTGTTCCATCTGTAACCCTGCCCTATCGTTATCATGTCCCAGCCGTGTCTCGTTATCGTGTTTGTATATAACTCCTTTGTCTCAGTTAGTCCGGGTCATTCTTCTCCTTTGTATGTGTGACTATGTGGTTACTCGTGTCGTGTTTTCATGTCTGCTACCAATCGTGAGTTCTATGTTAATAAATACAACCCTGCAAGTACTTCCGCCTCCTACCTGTGAGTCCAGAGTCGTTACATAGACAAATTTCATGGATTGGTTTCTTTTTTGGATCAGCCTTATATAATTTCCAGACTGCAACTGTGTGCAGTGAGTAGTTAACTTACTGTTGCTCTGGGGGTACATTTGTGTGTGGTTGGGGCAACAGAACATGCATTGGATAATTCATTGATTCAGCACAAGATTCCGTCGCAATGTTCATGATTCCTAAACTGTATGTTTTCCACATTGGTTTTTATCAGCCCTACATATAAATTTGACCTATGAGAGAGTCTGTGTTGTTTATATGCTGTTTATATTCTACTGCTTAACACACTACAGACAGGATCTACTCCCATAAGGCAACGATATGATACTAGGTGAAACAAACTGCACAACTGTAACTTGCACAACTATCTGTTCAACAGAAATGAGAGAAACCTAGCGATGCTACCTTCTTGTTCTAGAAAATTCTTCTGTTCAACAGAAAATACTGTGAATGTATCCTTTTAAGTTTTATGGACTTCAGCGTGTGAAGCATGACGCAAGTTCCACAAGATTAGAAATCTTCTGGGGCTCCAGAAAGACACAATGAGTTCTCTGCATGCTCTGCATCATTAAAAAACATGAAGCAAAGTTTTAAAGAAGCAAGCAATGTGAGCTGAATTCAAAAACGATGGCGCGCCATATAAAAAAAGACCTCTAGGCATTTTTAAATGTACCTAAAGGGATGTGTAGAAGAGAATAAGTGCATTTTTTGACATATGTAGATGTACTCACTCTTGAGGGAGGCTAATTTCTTTGTAATGGTGCTTGTCAAAAAGATGTGCATGATGGTTTCTGCCCGAATGGAACGGTAAGAAAGATGAGATAGCAGAGAAATAGAAGAGGAGAGGACATGAAAGAGCAAATAAGAGGCTCACTTTTCCAAACCGTATTTAATAAAATGACACTTTAATTCATATGGGTAAGAAAAATAGATGATAGATAGATAAAAAGATATATATATATATATATATATATATATATATATATATATATATATATACAGAGAGAGAGAGAGAGAGAGAGAGAGAGAGAGAGAAAGAGCTCCCACCAGAATGCCTTCTATGGCAGTGCCCATATTTCTCTCTGCACCCTTAGGACACATTCTTAATAATTCACCACTCCTCACATTTACAATAAGGGACTCATGAGTAAAGACTATTTTGGATGTGGTTTTCATCATCAAGCAAATGCCACATTTCAGAGGCTCCAAGGAAACAGTCCAATCTAAAATGTGGTAACTGTCACCTAAATTATGAATATGGGAGGACTTTTGTTCAGCATTAAAAAATAAAACTGTGAAAAATTGATGTGCAGGCCTCATGCTTTATTCATGATTTATGTCAGGAAATTTCTTTTAAAATCCAACAATCAGAGATGCTTGGGGTAAGTGCAGGACAGGCTATGGGCAGCTCTGTGTGGATGCACTACTGGCCTTTAAGGCTGCCACTCAATTTTGGCTGGGTGGGACTCTACTAAAGGAGGTCGTTGGCCACACTTGTGGTGGTCAGGAGCTCCAAGTGGCTCATCTGCCATCTGTAAGGTCTCTCAATGTCCCTGTCTCATGTCCCTCAGGAACACACACACACACACACACACACACACACACACACACACACACACACACACACACACACACACACACACACTTAAGTTACTGAGAGAGAGTCAGCAAGAGAGATCCCTGAGGGTTAAACAGGGAGGAAATAGATACAGCCCACATAAACAGTCACCACAACAGCTAACAACACTTGCCTATGGTGAGTGTGTGGTGCAGATGGTGTAGACCAATCTGGCCCATAAAACAAGCAAGAGCTTACAGTGCTGTCACTTTGGATCCTGGTCAAGTATGTCTGGCTTACTGACTCTATTTGCCACTCTAACAACCTAATGAACACTATTAAACAGTTTCAGTAACTTTACTGGTGAACGCAGTAACTTTATAGCAAATTAGCAAATTTATTTTCTGCTACAAAGTAGCTGAGTTCCTTCTTAAAAAGCAACTTAAGAACTTCAATAGCATTAACCATCACATTCTTTGCTGAATTAGTGTCACACTTTCTGTTCAAGGCTGTTAGATGAGAAGCACCTGATTGGACACCTACAATTGAATTTTTTTAAAACTGATAAAAGATTTTAAGTCTTATACAAATTGCCAGTTATCCCTCATTCCACACCAGTGCAAACATTAGCTGAACACTATCTTTGTAAAAGTGTGTAGGAATTTCCAACATTATTAATGGTACACTTTCAGCAATCTAAACAATTATGCACAATTTCCAAAATCCCACAATAGATTCACGGTTGTCTAACCAGTCACCAGGCCCCCTGAACTTGTAACCAGGGCCCAACTAAAATAAACCTCTGGCTATACTAATGGATGCACATCAGATGGTAAAAATAATTTACATTGATCCAACAAATATGTTTATCCTTCTGTAGCTCTGACAAAATGTTATGTATTAGTCAGAAAACATGCACAAAAAATATATACTGATAAATTACAATGTTAACTTTTACCAAGGTCTCACGCCTTAATTAGTTTCTTAGAGCTATTGTTTGAAAAAATATATAAAGACTGCATCAAAAATCATCAGCCATGGAATCCTCTAAACAGCTAGCCTGCACTCTGAAAATGTAAACAATTAATGCCCATAAAACAGAAGGTGGCTTTTAAAGAGACAGCAAAATATTTTCATATTCGTGACAGAACACAACTTGCATGCCTATTCTGTTGCCGATGTTTCTTCTTTTGCATCCTTTTTCCATACTGCCTCCAGTTTGGATCCACTTGAATATCTCTGCCATCCAAATACAAAAGGATCTGCAAGGATCCAGATGTTACAAGAACTGGGTAGATGATGGGGCCTAAGCTCAAGACTTTAACATACAAATATTGCTATATATTGTTTTTTTTTTTTTTTGCACACTAGCCTCTGGACTCATACCTTTTCTTATTTTCAAAGGAACATCTTAGCAAGCCTAATGCTGTGTACTAATGAAGTTTACATTCATTTTCTACATTTTCTGGCAGCAATAAGCAAAGGTATTTTGGAGAAGGAAAGGGTTTAATACTACATAATTAGAACCAGCATGGAATATTTCACTGGTTACCGTATGAAAAACAGCAAATTCTGTAATCAAACATCACTTTACCTGTAAAAAAGAGCACAACTTATATAGCAAATTATCCTAAACATACCTCAAACACCACAATGAACTTTATCAAGAGCCCTCAAAGTTACCCAACCTGAATATCATCAAAAATGTCACTGTTTCACATGACCAGAAGCCTTTTGGAACAAAAATGGGCAAAATCCCCCACACAAGAATTGAAAAACTCTTAACTGCTTCAGAAAGTGTTAACAAGCTGTGATACTTGCTAAAGGGAGAGTAAGGGTGCACAAATATGTACTCTTTTTTTGTTATTTTGCAACTATAATCGATGGAATAAAAAATAATTCTTATAAAATATTAAAGAATTGTGTAATGTTGAACCTAAAACCTTTTGGAAATCATGTCATTATTTACTTGCTAAGCTACTGAAAGTAATAGATATTGACCAAGTGTGCCCAAACTTTCACATGCAACTGTAAGCTTTTTTTTGTTGTTTGCTGAGTGTCAGAAATGACAAACGTTCTTTGTGAGTGGCATCACTACTCTTTCCTCCAGTGCCACTGTGCACTCAGCCCTGATAATATCTCTGTCTGTCTACCCCTTGGCTTTATTTGAATGAGTGTCTCACTGCCTACGCAACTCAGTTAGGCTAAGCTTTGTTAAGCTGCCAGAGCAGAGAACAGGCCTATGGTTATTAACTGCTCTATCATCCGTCATGTTTAACACAATCCAATCACCCAGTAGCTTGAGCTAGCCAATGCATGCCATGTTATACATACTTGAGAGAGAACAAGAGTAAGAGAGATCCTGTATTTTATAATTCATTAGTTTATGCTGATATGACTGGCTAGATTCCTGTTTGTGCTAGAGGCACAAACAGACGGAATGGATCTCTATCCATTAATCTTCTATTATACCAAGCAGTGTGTGTGGTGTACTTCATTAGTTATATTCAGAGTAGTATTTATTCAAAGCGAAGCATGTGCTCTACAATAGTCATCCAAGTTATTGTTAAAGAAAGCTACATTTAAAGAGACAACCAGTACTGGCATACAGCAAAGCATAGCTTGCCCTAAATTGGAAGGAATGCCACCTTTCCATGAAGAGGACCCATTCCGGTGAGTGTATTTGTGCCTAGCCCATCAACAAGACAGCCCAATTGCCTTTAAGATAAAAGAGTGGGGTTGGTGTCAGTGAGGTTCACTGGTGGAGTAAAATTGGTCTGGTTGAACACTGGGGAGGCTTTAAACCTTCATTCAGGTCTGATCTCACTATGGGGGTCTCTCAAGCACTAATGCCAAGGCCCCTGAAATGCCATTCAGGTGGAATAGCTCTAGTGTTACCAGATTTTCCACTCAAGTAGCTTTGTAAAGAAGTAATGTGCAAAAGCTGGATGGGACCGGGACTGACCTGCTGAGCCAGCCCACACAAACACCCCAAAACACACACAGATCCAGCCTGATGAATGCAAGTGTTTTCAGACACTAGAAGATCGAAAGAAAGTGGAGGCTCTGTGTTTAACTGCAGATGAAGGATAAGGAACACCTACAACTGTGGTGTAAATTAGTGCCTGGGTCGCCTGGGGAGTTAAATCACAAACTCACACAAGAACAAACACACGTAAAACCACCTTTCATACACTTATATACACAGAAAAGTACCCCCCAAACCCCACAATGTGCCTCACTCCCACATACAAGCACATATCCCAAAGGAGGAAAGACATGGCCCAGTAATCAAAGTGGAAGATTTGTCCCTTTGTTTGCATAAATAGCCACCAAAATCGGCTAAATAAAGAGCGCTAAGCTGGCTGTGGGTTTTGAGGGGGAATTTTTTCCCCCTTCTTTTTTGTGTCGTAGAGGGACCTACTTATAGAGAGAAGCCCAACAACGGCTGAAAGAATCTGCAAATCTGGTCTAATCTCACTGAGCAGCCACACTGGCTTCCGCTCCACCAGGAGACCAGAGCCATGGGGGAAAAAAAGTCAAGCTCTGCCACAATTTAAACTTAGTTACACTCTTTTTCTCCCTCTCTCCCTCTCGCTCTCCCTCTCTTGTCCATAAATGTGAATGTGAAAAAGTAAAGTGCGAGGCGGAGGCCTGTGGAGATTTGAGGATTAGTCTGGGGTCTGGAGTGTTCACTCTGGGAGTTAGGCTGTGATTAAGAGAGCCACCGGTGATAGTGTATCTTCTCTCTCCTTCTCATCAATTCTTGTCTACTCTCTCCTTTCTTATTCTTCAGCTGTTCCTTCTTCTTCTTTTTCCTTCACTCTCATTCTTTCTCTCTTTTTTATACCTTCTTCACTGTGGCTCTCACTCTGAGATATTTGGAGAGTGGAAGAGTCTTGTGAGATTAGAGCTCTGGTGAGGCACTAATCGAAAACCCAAGTCCCTTTCACTTATTTAAAGGATCTCTCAGCCCTGTCAGGGAAGCAGTTTTGATAAGAACAAACCGCTTACCCCAGTCCTCGACTTCTCCATACAATGTTAAAGCTGTTTTCTTCACTTTCTGCCTCTTTTCCTCCTTCACACAGTTTCAGCCAAACTTGCAAATGTCCTTGACATATCAAGTTAGTATGTGTTGTATTGGAACTTGTGAACATGTACTGAACATTTATTGATAAAATAAAGCTAAAGATTGCTTCAATTGAAAATATGTGAACAAATTCTCTATAGCCACAGTTCCAAAAGTTCCAGAGAACTTTTTCTGGCCAAAAATAAATAAAAATACTTGATATGAGTCACAATGCCACTAAACTCATCACTCAATTATCATCTGAATTCAGCTAAAAGTCCTGTTACATTGATTACTACATCAAGTCTAGTTTAAGTGAAAACAGTAACATTTGAAACAACCACTCTGTCTGAAACAAGGCATTGAACCAAATCACCAAAAAGGTTCAAACCAATAAATTAGAAGAACAATCTTCAGGAAAACATTAATAGACTGTGTGGAAACCTCTAGCAGCTCAGCAGATTGATAAACACTAACTACCAGAGTCTTTCTGGGGAGAACAGGTGTAGGAACATTGCTGTGAATGCAGCCCAGAGAATGAGGACATCAGTGGGGTCAGGTGCAGACATGCTAAGATCAGCTCTAGTTCACAAACTCCATTCCAGCTCATCTCAGTCTTATACCCCTCTAGCTGACACTGGGCACGTTAAATGTAAACCTACTCATTAGAAGGGGTGTTAACATACTTTTATCAACATGTAATTCTGTATAATTGTGTAATCAAGGTGATCTCCATGAATTTCCCAAAGCTGTTTGGGAGATGTTTTTTTGTATTTACACCCTGGCAGGATTCCAGCATCTCCTCAACCAGCAGCACGAGGTGGACAGGTGGAAGACTGCTCGTTAGCATAGAGGAGCATTTGCAATTCAATTAGAAAAGGAGTGGAGAGTATTTACCATTACACATCCTGAACAAGGGAAGATGAACAGAGAAACACAGACAGAGGATAGAGTAAGAGCCAGGAAAGAATGAAAGAAAACACAAAAAAGAATGAGAGAGGTAAGAAAATATTTTTTAAAGGTAAAGAGAGTGAGAGAGATGGAGAGGATTGAATTAAAAGAGAGTGAGATAGAGACAGACAGAACAAGAGAGAGAGACAGAGCAAGAGAGAGAGAGAGCAAGAGAGAGAGAGAGAGACAGAACAAGAGATAGAAAAAAGAATAGAGATAAGAAGAGTGAAAAAGGAGAAAAGGAGTGAGGGAAGAGAGATGGATATAATTAAAGTTGGGGAGAGAGAAGGAGGAGGAGAGAGGCAAGAGAGAGATGTCATTGAAGGTAAAGATAGCTAGAGCAGAGAAAGACAGGAAAAAGTGAAATGTTATCAGAGCTGGGAGACACAGAAGGAGAGAGGGGAAGAAAGAAAGATAGACATAATTAGACAAAAAGAGAGAGGAGAAAGCTAGATGTTTTTAGGGGCAGAAAGAGAGAGAGAGGACGAGAGAGAAAAATGAAGGGGAGATAGATGTTTTTGGATGTAGAGTGAAAGGAGATGGTGGGAGAGGAACAGAGAGATAGATGTTATAGCAGGCAGAGAGAGTGCATTATGTTAATGCTGCTTCCCCCTGAAAGTCAGCACCGGTGGTTTTAATGACCTCCTAAGTAATTTGTGGATTAATATGACTCAGTGGTCAGTCTTGCTGCTGCTGGGTTACTGAGTTACCTTCACACCAGCATATCTGTAACCCACTGGCCACCAGCGGCTGATTAGATATGTCCACTGCACTCAGGCTCTGTGCTTTATGAATAATGTAGATTCCTGTTCTCTATGAGCAGAGGGGTGTGTGTGTGTGTGTGTGTGTGTGTGTGTGATGAGTGCCCACCTGCCTGCACTAGTGCATGTGTCGTTGATTAATTCCTCACTGGTATCTAGCTCCCTCAACCATCCATCAGCATTAGAAACCCACTGTCTTCTGTTCTCTTTCACTGCCGCAAGCTTAAGTTCTCCTGTGAACTCTGAGTGACGGTCAGTGGAGGCTGAGGGCCACTTTAACTCCACACAGCAGGCAGTGGCCTCTACTTCCTAAACAAACTACAGACTGACCCTCTATTGTTGTGAAATACTCACACTGCAGCTGTTTTCCTTTAATTATTCCCCTCAGAGGAGGAATTATATGTGTGTGATGTGGGTAATATTTACAAGCAGTATATAAGCAGGCTGCCCAGTAAGTCAAAGCTTTTCAAACAAGCTGTGATTTAGATGAATGGTCACAGTCGTCCACACATTTAATGCACAATTTCTGCTTACAGACAGAGCTGATACACTCAAACCCAACTCAACTGTTTACCCATACAAGGAGAAAAGTGTGTGTGTGTGTGTGTGTGTGTGTATGTGTGTGTGAGAGAGAGAGAGAGAGAGAGAGAGAAAGACAGTAGAATAATAATTGGAAAAACAGATACGACAAAAATTAGAGAGAAGAACCAGAAGCAGAAGTGAGAAGAAGCAGAAGTGTTGTTGTAGTTGTGGATGACCAGATGCAAAATCACTTTTTGCACATTTCATGTTACAGCCTTATTCCAAAATGGATTAAATTAATTTGTCCCTCAACATTCTACACAGAATAATTCACAATGACAAAGTGAGAAAAGTTTGTTTGAAATCTTTGCAAATTTATTAAAACACAAAAATTTAATATGTTCAGTATTACATGTAATCACAGCCATTGCCATAACAATCAAAATTTTGCTCAGGTGAATCTTGTTTTCATTGATTATCCTTCAGATTATTCTACAGCTTTATTCGAGAACACCTGTGGTAAATTCAGTTGATTGGACATGATTTGGGAAGGCACACTTGTTTATATAAGGTCCCATAGTAGACAGTGCATGTCAGCATAAACAAAGCCATGAAATCTAAGCAACTGTCTGTAGACCTCCAAGACAGGATTGTATTGAGACACAGATCTCAAGACAGAGATGCTCTGTGGAGAGAGTTCCCCAGGGAAACCTAAATGCTGCAGCACTCCACAAATCAGTTCTGCATGGCGATGAAATACATCATACTTGGAGGAGCGCTCTTACCAGGTAAAATGGCAAGGTGTCGCATCTGCTCCAAGCAGATTCTCCACTGGTGTTCCACAAGGCTCAGTGGTTGGTCCTCTTCTCTTCTCTCTCTAGACTCATTCTCTTGGCAAAGTAATATCTTCTCACAGTTTTTCTTACCACTTCTATGCTGATGACTCTCAACTCATCCTCTCTTTCCCACCTTCCAACACCCAGGTCTAATCCCGTATCTCAGCTTGCTTGCTGATTTCCACTCATGTTGCAAGCCTGATTCGGTCATGCAGATATCTCTTTCACAACATCAGGAGAATTCAACCTTTTCTGTCTAGAGAGGTCACTCTGTTTGTTCAGTCTCTTGTCATTTCAGGACTATACTACTGCAACACCCTTGTAGATGGTCCTATGTGGACCACCAGGCCCTTGCAACTTATCCAAAACGCAGTGGCATGACTCATCTTCAATGTTCCCAAGTTCAGTCATGTAAATCCTCTGCTGCGGTTCCTTCATTGGCTTGCTGTAGCTGCCCGCATGAGATTCAAAACCTTTAATACTAGCCCCCTGTACTTAATGGCAATGGTCAAAACTCGATTTGTTGATTTCCCCTGGGGGTCTGAACAGCTCAGTCACTAGCTGTCTCCAAACACACATTGAAGACCCATCTCTTTCAAGCATTCCTTAGAGGTTTATAATTATACTGAATCTTATTAGTCTCTGATCTGACATTTGTTTTAGGCAGCATCTAAGCTTGAGGAACCTCCAGATTTTAGCCCCTACTAACTAGCTAAGGATATCTGAGTGAGCAGCAAAGCACATTTGTAAGCTACTCTGGATAAGGGTGTCTGCTAAATGCTCCAAATGTATATGTAAATGTAATGTCTGTAGGGAACCAGGCACTGCTCATCACATAGCCAATACCTTTCCTACAGTGAAGCATGATGGTGGCAGCATCATGCTGTGCAGATGTTTTTTCTGCAGCAGGAACTGGGAGACTAATCAGGGTTGAGGGAAAGATGCAGTGATCTACAGAGGCATCCTTGATGATAACCTGCTGGACCTCAGACTGGGACAAAGGTTCATCCTCCAACAGGATAATGACCTTAAGCACACAGCCAAGATAACAAAGGAGTGGCTTTGGGACAACTTGAACATCCTTGAATGGCCCAACGAGAGCCCAGATTTGGACCCGACTGAAAATCTCTGGCAATATCTAAAAATGAAGGAGCTTGAGAGGTTCTGCAAAGAAGACTAGGAACAGGTGTGGCAAGCTTGTAGCATCGGTTTCAAAAAGACTTGAAGCTAAAAATTTTACATACATTTTTATAAATTTCCAAAAAATTACTTGATGCTTTGTCATCATATGTAAAATTTTGAGGGGAAAAGAGAATTGAATCAATTTTGGAATAAGGCTGTAACATAACAAAATGTGCAAAACTGAATACTTTCCAGATATACTATATATTTGAGTTGGACTTGAAACTTGCAGGACTCTCCAGGACCAGGGTTGATCTAGATATTTCTTGGAGCAGAGGTGGTGGATTGAACTTCCCTTGGGTGTCTGAATAACCAAGTAGGAACTTTTTCTAACTAATCTTGTGGTTGCTACTGTGACTTTTTGACATTCAGATAGAGTGTAGTGTATGCAACTGGTATCTCTGGACTCAATAGATATGGATAACAAGCACTACTGTATGTCCCACTGAGCGAGAGTGTCTACTAAAAGCTGTAAATAACAAGAGAACAAGAATTACTACAAAACAGGAAAAGAAAAGAGAGAGAATGGAGAAATTCAGAGAAAGTGGTAAAGAGAGAACGCAAGTGAGTAAAGCAGACAGGGACAGAAAATAGAGTCAAGACACAGTAAAGATACAAAAACAGGAGAGAAAAAACAGACCAGAGGAGAAACCAGTGTGGTATCACATGCAAAACCAGCCTATGCTACTAAAAGACCAACATGGCTACAGGATACAAATGCATATGTTTGACTGGCTGTGTCCCCCCAAGCTATGTCATACACATTTTACAGGCACAACCCAGAAATGAAACAATTTCAACACAGGGAATATTACAAAGCTACCAGTGTAATTTCATTACCTGAACCCACACCTCAAACTAAACTTAACCTAACCATAAAATTAACCAAACTATAACTATAACTCATAACCCAGGCCTAACACTATGTTCTTTCAGTTTCTGCATGAACTTTAAATTATTTTTTTAGAAGATTCATAAACAGTGCTACTAGTGGACAGGAGCTCCTTGTGAAATGTAATATATTTACAAAATATGGAAGATGTGTTTTAAAGTGTGAAAGAGAAAGAAGAGAGAGTCTATATGAGATTGTGAGAGAAAAAGAATGAAGAAGAAAGATTATATTAGAAAAAGTGAGAACTGGAGAGCAAAGAGATATACAGCTTTTCCTTAAATCAGCTTCTCTAAGGTAAGGAGCACATAGACCCACTGTACTTGCACACAGGAATTTGTCCTCTGCAAACAATCCATCCACACACAGTAATACACACTCATACACTCTACTGAATTCACACACTAGGGGGCAGTGAGCACACATGCCCAGAGCAGTGGGCAGACCTATCCATGGCACCCATGTAGCAGCTGGTTAAGTGCCTTGCTCAAGGGCACGTCAGTCATGCCCTGGAAATCTTCCGGTCACAAGGCTGGTTCCCTAACCACCAGGCCACAGCTGGTGTTATCATTTCTATCCAAAATGGTAGTGTTTTATTTGGAATTTGTGAGAAATGTTGTCAAAGCTTTATAGAATGAAATACATTTATTTTACTAAAACACATGACTGTAAACAGTAAAACAAGAGAACCCAGTTATGTAGAGTGGTCTCTTTTTTTCCAGAGCTATATATGAGTAAAGAAT
Organism: Acestrorhynchus altus; assembly: GCA_034509495.1. Lineage (NCBI taxonomy): Eukaryota > Metazoa > Chordata > Actinopteri > Characiformes > Acestrorhynchidae > Acestrorhynchus > Acestrorhynchus altus. The sequence goes on along the minus strand of CM067507.1, from coordinate 10,664,723 downwards.
GATAGAATGTGAGAGAAATAGAAAGTGTAAGAGTGAGACAGAGAGAGATACAGAGAGAGCTGTGCTCTTGAAGAGGTCTCCAGGTCTCTGGGACTAGCCCATTAAAGCTCTCCTAAGTTTTATAATTCACTCTATTAATATTCAACACCTCCATGGAGGTCACAAGTGTCCTAACAAAAACAGGCCTAATGATTAAATGGTGCCCCACTTCCTCCTTCACCCATCTCTCACCTATCAATTATTCTCCCAGAACTAGCAGCAAAAAATCCTCACTGTTTTACCTTCAAATATGAAAAATGCAGAAGAACCTCTTAGAGGAAAGCGCTTTTTTGTTGGACCGGATATATCCATACTCCCTCTGAGCTCAGCTGTTTGTTTGCTTGAACAAGGAAAAAAGAGAAAAAAAGGAAAAGCAGCAAAAACTGCTCTGCTCAGTTTTGTAGGCCCGTTCATCCTCCTGTATGTTCTACTAGCAGGGGAAATATATTTGCATATTAGTTTAAAAATAAATGCAATAGGCCTTTCCTATCCCTAGCTTTTGCCAAAGCCCCTTAGACACCTCACTTCATTTTGCATGTTTTATATACAGTAAGGGGTGTGGGGGAGGGGGGTGCTATTTATCTTCATTCTACAGAGAGGAGGATTAGTAATGATTGATGCTCGTTTGCCTTCGGGGACACTGGCAGCACAACAAGTTTGGAATAATAGCACGATCCGGAGGAAGAACGAGTGAATCACGGCCGGAGAAGGAGGGACTAGGCGTTCGAGTGGTGGAAGGTGGAGGGTGGTGGCCTAGTGAAATGCACAGCAGAACATGTGGCAATGCTGGGGATAAGGTTTCTTACCACCAAGAACCCACCATCCAACCTGGCCAGAGAGGGATTTCAGACAGAGCCACCAGCCTTGCATCATGCACAGTCTCTTGTCCTAGAGTGGCTTCTAATAGACCTCTCTCTCTCTCTCTCTCTCTCTCTCTCTCTCTCTCTCTCTCTCTCTCACCTCCCCTTCCTCGCTTATTTAGCACACTGTCTGGTGATTGGCAAGTGTGCTGGGTGCCCTGCTTGCCTTTGTTTCCCTTCATTAAACACACTCAGTCTACTTTTAGAGGAGCCAAAGGGCTCGATAATGAATACAGCCAGTGTTTCATGGGGCTTGATTGCAGGGGTTGATCAATAGATCCTCGTCCCGTGAAGATTACTAGTGAAGATTACAAGCCTCTAAATATACCACACGCACACACACACACACACACACACACACACACACACACACACACACACACACACACACACACACACACACACACACACAGTGACATTCTCAAAACCAAGCAAGCCAAGCCGAAAAATGCAAGAAGACACGGAGACATAGAGTGAGAGTGAGGGAGAAGCTCCCACATGGTCCCTGGTGCTCCACATTTGGGATACTGACACTATGCACACTCTGAATTCTCCACTTCAAATGCCATTCTATTGTCTCTAGTCCATCTCTAGTGCACACGAGCCTGAATCTGAGCTCCATCCCTCTCAGAACTTCCATCTGCCTGTCTGCTAGAGAGACATGTAACATTCTTTACCATTCTGCTGGAGTTTCTTGTGACAATGATTGTGCTTGTTCTCTGCAACACAGAGATATTTCTCACAGGCCCTGCCAATTACAGCCCAGGCCCTTTGATCAGACCAACTATTAGTCAGCCAAATTCTATTCAGGTGAGGATTGATCCACTGGTTGCAGTTGCAAAGTGTAAACAAGTGTTTTAATTAAACTGGTGGCAAAACCTTTCATGTGCCAGTTTCTCAAACAAAGGAATTACAATAAACTACACTATATACACAAAAGTATAGGGTCACCTGGTCAATCATTATTATTATAAAGAAGTTTTTGTTGGTTTAACTGTCACTAATGACAGTGGAAGGCTTTCAACTAGATTTGAAACATTGCTATGAGGAAGTGTGTTAGTGATTTCAGGATATCCAATGATTACCAGCCCACCATCAACTGCAACTCCCCACCTCATTCCAAAAGTATTGGATGGAGCACCATCATTCCAGAGAACATAGCTCCAGTACAATTGGTGTAGTAGGAGTGTCATAAAATGATGATATACTTAATATAATACATAATATTACATTTCATGATACATTAGTTCTCAAAAACACCGTCCCAATTTTTAATTAACAATTGCACATTGCATGCTGCAGTTTCTGGGCATCTACATGCCAGAAATGTAAATTTCATAACCTTTGGTTTAGAGTAACCTTCAGACATGATACACATCTCAACAAATGACAGAACATGCTGTCTACCCAGCATGGTGCCATTGACCTGTCATCAGTTTTCAGTGAGTAATACAGATCGGAAATACACTCAGAAAAACAGGGTGGGGTTATGACTTCACATCCACAGCTGCTCCTTAAATTTCAGAGCCTTGAAGCAATACATCTAATGATAATACTACAAAAATAAACATTCAGGGTTTTTACTCCAACAAGTATCAAGTAATGCAATATATTGAATATGGAAAAGTTTATTTCCAATACATAGTCCTAACCAGTAGTGCTCAATCAAATAGTTTTGGAAAGCTGAAGATTCTCTTGTTGCTGAATGTAATCACATCCTCACAGCAATACTCTAAAATCTAATAGAAAGACTTCCCTGGACAGAGACAGTTACTCCAACAAAAGTTCACTTTATTACATTCATATAACATTTCTTCATATATTCTGAGGAAATATAGTTTTCCCTTCTTGGGCAACTATGCCATGCTGACAGCAAATTCTCTCTGATAACAACCAGAGACTTGGTAGGTGCTGATGCCTGCTCCTATGTATCTAAATTAAATAATCCAAAAAAGACATTTGGCTGAGTCATGCTGATGCAAAGGCTTAGTTTAGATGCATGGTCTGCAGGTAGCCATGATGGCCATTCTCAGGTCTAGACTCCTGCCTTGCTGGTCCATGCAGACCAAGGCTGCACTGAGAGAGCTGTCACACCACATTAGACCCCACTGCGGCCTCCGCTGGCCTCCACTCATCTCTCAGAGGTGTGGGAGAATGAAGGTGAGACGGCCTGTCTCTCCCTCTCTCATCCCACTGCCACGGCTATTAGCCCACACTTCACGCCCATCTGCCGCCCTAAAGAGTGAGTGACAGCCCAGGGCCAAAGGCCACCTGCAGCCCCGCTCACACAATGATGGAAAGGAGACAGAGGCAAAGAAGGGTAATGGATGAGAAAGAATAAAGAGTTTGACAGCTTTGCAAAACTGGAAACATAATGTGAAAATGTTTGTGTATAAGACACATAAATCTGATCTGATCATCTGATCTGATCATCTGATATTTATATTACACCAAGCAGTTTTTTTTTGTTTAAATAAGGTCTGGTTAATTGATGCTCAAACTGCATTTTCCTTGGCATAGATGAATAATAAGAGTTAAAGAACTAAATTAGAAACCATAAATTAGAAACACTTCCTCCTTCAATGGAAAATCCACCATAACCAAACATTTCTGGTAACTGGTCATTACTAACACCTCAAATCCTTCAACCAACCAATACAAACATGCACTGCTTAAATAAAATCTGACCATGCTTTCCCCTAACCATCACAAACCATTATGTACTATTACGTACTATTTATACTCTAAGTACTTAGAACTTAGAACAGTGTTTCTCAGTCCTGGTCCTGGAGGCACCCTGTCCTGTACATTTTAGTGGATTCCCTGTTTTAAAATAACCACATCTTTGAAAGGGCACTAAACCACTAAACTGTGCAGGGCAGGGTGCCTCAAGGAACAGGGTTGAGAAACACAGATTTAGAATACCTAATAAACGCATTCAATGTCACTTTAATCCTGTATTTTTACTCCACTAATAGTGTCAGTGTTGTCTGCTGGTACAATATTGGGCCTTAGGTTGGTGTCTGGTCTCTAAATTATGTTGACGTTTTCAATTCATTTATGTCAGTCTTAAATTCTCACACACCAAAAACCAATGGCGTCTGAACTATTCAGTATATGCCTCTGACATCTGTTCTTCAGTGAAACAAACATATTTTTAGATCCTATATGAATAAACACTATTATCACTGACAAGCCTGGTCCATCTGCTCTGATGTAGGACCAGCAGTGTGGCAGCAGGACACAGGATGCGGACTACAGATTTTATTTTTGGGATGTCCCAGAGGTGATAGCCTGATCCAGACAAACCGGATTACAGAGATTTGATTGGATTTGGTCTTGTCCAGCTCATCCTGTTGAAACACTATTAATGGAGCACTATAAGAAACCCCCGATTAAATTCATCCCCACATATTAGAGAGCTTTCTCCTTAATGCCTTTCCACCCGATAAAACTATTTCTTCTGCTAAGTTTCTGCTTCATCTCTTCCTTCATCTTGTGCTATAGGACGATACTGAGAGGTTTATTTGAATTTCTGTCTTATCTCTTGTTAGTTTGTTCATATAAATTCACTGATATCCCCCCTTGCTCAACACTGAACATCCTTGTAAACATCATCATCTGATGCTAAATGATTTTGTTATTTCAAATGAGCTTTTCTGGAATGTATTCTTGCACTTCATTTCAATAAAAGCTCTTGCTCTGGGCTTTTTCAACCCTTTCACTTTCTTACATACACTGAAGTAAGATCAATTTAGAAATCAAATGAAAGAATATATTTGCTAGTTTAAAGAGGATAGCACTCCTATTTTATCTTGGACTTATCAATCAAATGAATAGTGAGAAAAGGCTTTAGGCTTAAATACACTCAACACATAGTTATTTGTGTGTATTTATGAGAAGCATTATTCCGCCTCTGAAATACCATTCAAACTCATGCCCTAGCTAAAGAAAGATGTTTACATCACACTGTATATATTTAACTCCAATTACCCAGACCTACTGGGCAGTACAGACCCCACTAAACCAGAAAAGAGGTGTTGGCACCTTTAAAATTCTTTCAGAATACAGCAACCATATTTGGGGGGGAAGGGGATGCACAGAAACCCTTTCACATACTCATGGCCTACCTACCTCCTCTGGCACCTGCCAAATACAGTTCCAAACACTCACTTTCAGCCCTACTAATGCCTCCATTGTGCTGATTAGATCAACCACAGCAATGTGAAGGTAGCAAAAAGACAGGAGAGATAGAAACAGAAAATGAAGGAGAAATAAAATGCTAGAGTGAAAAGAAAGGAGAGAGAAATATTGAGGGAGAGATAAATACTAAACCGTACCCACACCAAACCCCATCTTCCACCATGAACCAACTGTAATTAAGACTAATAAATAAATAAATAAATATTGTTGATCTATTTAAATTGCTGTTGTTTGGTTGGCTTATTGCAGACAGCTGAAAGTTATTCTTCTTACTGTTATTTTATATCGTTTAATGATGAATGATAGTAATATTTGTCTTATATTAAATGTTTCACATTATTATTAGTTGTTATTAGTTACTCACTGATATACTGATATAAAATTTGTGTAAGTGGAAAACATTGTTTTGAAAGTTGTGCCAATATAGCTAACCTGAACTGATTTGAAATGAACTAACAGACAATAAGAAGAAAGGAGAGAGAAACATATTGCACTGTACTATGGCAGGGCAGTACATTCATGCCTGTCATAGTCTGATAGACACTCAGAGGTCTCAGGCCATATTAAAAATACCCAGCCCTATATACATGTTGCAGAATAAAAATATGGATGATTATAATGTACAATATATTATAGTTATTATGGTTATTATTGTTGTTAATATTATTAGTATCATCCTGTTCATACATTAACCATAAATATCATTCATTTATTGGTCAAACTTTCTTTTTTTCTTTTTCTTTTATATTGTAATTTTCTTAAAACTTGGACACAGCTTTGGCAATAAAAATGTCAATATTTGTCAGGCCAAAAAATCAACTTTGATTTTAATTGAATTGAGTGAGGGAGACAGCATGAGGAAAACAGAGAGTAAGAGAGAGAGCATGAGGAAGGCAGAGAGTGAGGGAGAGAGCATGAGGAAATCCGAGATTGAGGGAGAGAGCATAAGGAAGGCAAAAAGGTTAGATTATGGCAATACATTATTGTCAGGATGTTTAAGCAGGAACCTAAATAGACTTCAGTTAGTTGCTGCAGCCAGGGTCCTAACTAAGGAGAGAACCAGAAGATAACATAAGCTACATAGATACATCTTTACATTGGCTTTCCACTTTCCGGCTACTGGACCTGGACTAGTTTCCCACCCTGACATAGACTAGCTGCTCACCCATCATCACCAACTATGAACACTTCTGTTACTGTCATGTCTACCAGCAAACTAAAATTGTTGCAGTATACCCGAGTAATTGAACAGAGGTGTGGGGGTCCAGTATCCCCTAACTTTGTATAAGTAGTTTGACCTTGCCCTTTCACCGCTTCGCTTGCTCACTCGGGGATCTATCTCTTATCCTTTGTTCATCTGTTGTTCACCTTCTTATTTCTTGATTTCTGTAAAGCTGCTCTGTGACAACTTCAGTTGTGAAGAACGCTATACAAATGTTGATTTGATTTGATTAAAAGTGAAGGAGAGAGAACAAGGAAGGCAGAGAGTGAGGGAGAGAGCACAAGGAAGGCAGAGAGCGGGGGAGAGAGCATAAGGAAGGCAGAGAGTGAGGGAGAGAACATAAGGAAGGTAGAGTGAGGGAGAGGGCATGAGGAAAGCATAGTGAGTGAGAGAGAATGAGGAGGACAGAGAATGAGGGGGAGAGCATAAGGAAGGTAGAGTGATGGAGAGAGAAATAGATGGAAAAAGAAGACAGAGCAGAAAGGGAAAGTGAGAGTGAGGGAGAAGGAAAGAAAGGCAGTGAAGAAAAGAAGCAGACTAAGAGAGAGGCAGATAGGGAGAGAGAAAGACAGACAGATAGAGAGAGAATGAGAGAGAAAGACAGGGGGAAACATGATAGGGAGAAAGAGAAAGAGCAGAAGAGAGGATTTCTTTGGCTGTTACCAAAGCTGTGGTCAAACAAGTGTTAATATTGGCCATGCCATTAAGCCAACCTTGAATTGAACTAAACTGAGAGAGAGAGAGAGAGAGAGAGAGAGAGAGAGAGAGAGAGAGAGAGAGAGAGAGGTAATACTCGTACCATTATGAGGCATGGCCGTTAACCTGATTAATGTTATCAGTAATAGGACTAATTATTTCCTCTACCTCTTAAACACATTGAGTAAATCCTGTTACAAGGTCTGGTATTTTGGGCCAGTGCTTAATTTGCACTGGAAGACCAGGAAGCCAGGGGAACTGGGAGAATGTGTATGTGTGTGTGTGTGTGTGTGTGTGTGTGTAGGAGGGAATAGGGGTTTTGTGTATTTGTGTGTGTGTATGTGTGTGTGTGTGTGTGTGTGTGTGTGTGTGTGGGTGTGGGTGTGGGTGGGGGGGTGGCTTGTGGCAAACAGCAGCTGCAATTATTTAGGACAGTATTTAATTTTTCCCCTCGAACAGATAGCAGAAGAGCATAAGCAGCTTTCCTCCATAATTTTCTGTATGAAATCAATTAAACATGCAATAATAAATCCTCATGTTTCAGAGGCACATGCTTCAGAGCGCTCAGCCTAATGGCTGCTGATGACTCCAGCACAACATTTAAGGAGAGTGGGAAAACATGGCAGGTGTGTGTGTGTGTGTGTGTGTGTGTGTGTGTGTGTGTGTGTGTGTGTGTGTGTGTGTGTGTGTGTGTGTGTGTGTGTCATTAATTGATAATTTATTCTGTAAGAAGGTAAGCACCATAAGATGATGGTGAGAGAACACAATTGGAAAATGTAAAATCAGCCGGTTGTTTGCTCCTCTTCTTCCCTCTTTCTCACTCAACCACACACACACACACACACACACACACACACACACACACACACACACACACACACACACACACACTGGAGTGAGTGAACGAATAGGTGACACCCTGACAAGCCTGATGTTTCCCTCTGTGTTCTGCTCTCCATGGTGAGATGGAGCAGTGGGGAGTAGGAGCAGCAGCAGTATCAGTGGTGATATTATTAATAGTAGGTTACTTCTTTGTAATGAATCTGTGTGTGATGTTCCCCAGAGGCCTAAACCCAATGGCTGCCCACAGCATGGGGCTGTGTGAGTTGTGTGTGCAAAAACCTGCAACAGCAAACAAAGCACCACACTTCACCTGGTACTCCTGGCACACTAAACCTCTAATAGAGTGTTATAAATTACTGTTCATTATCTACTGTAGCAACTTCATGAGAAGCAGTCATACATACAGTACATGTTGGTAACTTCTGTACGTCAATCCAACTTGACATTCCTTATGGACTTGCGACAAGAAGGAAAAATGGACAACAGTGAGGGAGGTTTTAAGTCGTGGGATGGTGAGGTAAAAGATGTCTCTGCCCAGATTAAAACATACCGCAATATCTCTGTGTCTAATGATTGCTGATTGTAGAAAAATTAAAAAGCAAAAGAAAATAAAAGGCAAAGTTTAAAAAATGAAGAATGCAAAACAAAGAATTGGCCAAATAATGTGCACTATTTCTCAGTGATAAACCCAGCTGTCAGTCACTACAGCTCATTGATAGCTCCAGTGAACCTCTGCGAGCAGACTTTTTGCACATGCCTGTGAGTTTGGGAACACAAACTGTTCAGATGAATGTCAGATATAGGTCACATTAAAAATGAAAAGATTTTTCAGAAAAAGGGAATAGGGACACTTTTCCTGCTGTGTGAATGTAGCCTAAGATTAGCAGGTTTGATTCGGCTTCCATTTCATGCCATGTTCAACTGTCCATGGCCAATTGAACTTTGATTTAATTTGAATAACTCCATCAATAACTCCAAATAAATTTCCATGAAGTGTTCAGCACATAGATGAAAATTTAGACCATTCCTCTGTACAAAGCAGGTCAGTTCTGGGTTTCCTCCCATGAACTGCTTCCATAACGTCTATTGGATTAGCGGAGGCCTTTGACTTAGCCTTTCCAAAACATTAATTTATTATATTGCTGCATGACCAATAGTTCAGCTCTTGGTCCTGACATTTTCCTTTAGAATTTGCTAGTATAATTTGCTGGTATACTTGATAAGTCAAGATTATATCAATGGTAAATGGCAAGCCATGGCAAAGATGTAGCAAAACAGGACCCAACCGTGATACTACCACCACATTTAATATGGATCGTTTATTTATGCAGGTATCCTTTTCCCAAATCAATTTCCTTCATTGTTTACACCAGAAAGATCCATTTGGTGTCATTTGTCTACAAAACATTGTTCCAATAGCATTCTGACTTGTCTGTGTAATTTTTAGCAAACTACAGAAAGGCAGCAACATTTTTTGGAGAGCACTGCCTTTCTTTCCGTAACCCTGCACATCATTGTTGTTCAGTGTTCTCTTGATGTTCATATCTTGACTCATGAACATTAACATCAGCCAATGTGAGAAAGACCTTTAGTTGCTTAAATGTTACTTTGAGTTCAAAGAAAAAAACATGTTTCTATATTGATCTGGACCATGGGCTGTTTGTTAGATGATGAATTATTCAGTAGTCACTATGAAATCCCTATGTACTGTATGTAGTCACAAGAGTAAGAAACTAAAGTCTGGACTTGCCACAAGTCTTTCAAAGGGTAAAACACACAGCCTGAGTTTCCCCTATGAGCACTACCTCCTGTTCCATGATTTCCTTTCTTCCTTTCTTCTCTCCCATGTCTCTCCTTTCTTCTCTGATCCAGCTCTAATAACAAACACATTTAAGCAGATGTTTGAGACCCCCTCCTGCTCTGATAATTAAAGCAACGCTCCCTAATAAAGTTCACATTTCTGTAAAGGTTTGTTTTGAAAAGGAGGTGAGGAGCAGCTGCAGGTCCAAATCAGGCTGCTAAATGAAATCCATACTTTCTTCAATACAAGAGTTTAGAATCAGATTTCAATACTTTTCATTTTGTTTGTTAGTTTATTTGTTTTGTAATGTAAGCCTCTATTTTACATTAGATTTACTTATTTATTATTCTCACCCCAAAGAAAAAGTATTCGAACACATTTTACATGTTGTTCGTCCAGATGTGATGGTATTTGTGTATCAGTAAGGTAGTTCATCTCTTAGTTTGGCATTAAGGCACACAGTGTTACTGTCAGCTTTACAGTCTTAAAGATCAGCATAAGTGCATGTCTCTGGAATAATACCTTAAGTAGAAGCCATGCATAAACAGTTTAATGCCGTTCCAGTTAACAGCATTGAAATGTGTCATACTGCTGACTTTAAAAAGATATAAATAGCTGAAATTCTGTTTCAGAGTGTAATATTTCTCTGTAATATTTTGCTAACAATGAGCTTTTTTTTCAATATATGACATGCTGTATATACAGTAACTACTGTGGGTTACCCATAGTATGATTTTAGGTAAAAAAAATTGCAATAGGGTTGAACTGCTATGAAATGCACAGAAACAAATCATAAATGCACTATATGTCCAAATGTTTGTGAATACCTCCTCTAATAAAGGCATTTAGCAACATTAAGTCCGTCTCATTGCTACTAGTCCCTGTAGAGAAGTACTACCAATGAATAGGACTCTCCGGGAACATCCAGGAGGTTCTTCACCAGGTTTGACTGACTTCATACAGTCACACCAGTGAGGTAATTAGATTAGACACTTGGCAGGAAAGTGATTCACTCCATCACTGGTCACAGTTCTGAAGTAAGTACTGTTTCTAAACCTCTCCACTATACTATCAATACAACCTTACCCTGCTGTTATTAATAACCTTATTAGAATTAGAACCAAATCTCCCAGCTCTCTGAGAACCAGCAGCTCACGTATCAAACTGGGATTATTAAACATATGACCCTTAACCTCAAAAGCAGTGATTGTGAATGAAATAATCACTGATAATGACCTTAGTGCCCTGTGTCTCTGTGAAACCTGGGCTAAACCCAATGAATATATAGCTCTGAACAAATCTTGTCCTCCCTCCTTCAGTCACTACAGTCACCCTTGCAGATCTGGTCGTGGAGGTGGTGTAGCCACAATATAAGACTCCGCCTTAGCTATTACTCAAAACTCAGGATATGAAGCAAAATCTTTCGAAATAGTTAACCTAAAGATATCGGACCCAGCTCCTGTCTAAAAAAAGCAACATGCTTTTCAACTTATCACTATCTACTGTCCTCCTGGTCCGTATACAGACTTTCTCACTGAGTTCATAGACTTCTGACCCCAAGTAGCTCTTTCTACTGACAAACCTGTAATTGTTGGAGACTTTAATATCCACTTTGAAAAGGCCCAGGATCCACTTAAAATGGCCTTTCAGTCCATTTTGGATGACTTTGGGTTGAAACAAACCCATCGATTCAACCACACCCTAGATCTAGTTTTAACCCTGGGTACTGACATAGACAATGTAACTTGTATCTCACAGAACGACTCCATTTCAGATCATTATCTAATTACATTCGACTTAATCTTACACCACAACATACATCACTCACCTCGTTCCCTTAATAGACGCACCATTACAACCTCAACAGTTAATGAACTCATTAATACTCTCCCCGACCTATCCACAGTCGCTGTCCACTCCAACCATAGTGACCTCGACTGTACAATAAACACTCTAAACTCAGTACTGCGCTCAAAGTTGGACTATGTAGCTCCAATCAGAACCAAACTAATTAAAGAGAAAAAATTAGCTCCGTGGTACAATGACCACACGCACACCCTGAAACAGAGCAGCTATGAACGCAAATGGCAGCAAACAAAACTAGAAATTTTTAGAGATGCCTCAAAACACACCATCACAGATTATAAGGACAATCCTAGATACCTGTTTAATACCTTTTCAAAATTAACCAGCAGCCACAACACAGGCTCAGACATTCCAATAGACATCTCCTGTAATGACTTTATGACATTCTTTAACGTCAAAATAGAAATAATTCGACAAATGATTCATAATCTGGCTCCAACCTCACCTCCTCACACATTTAAGAGCAGTACTGGTGTTGATATTGAGTCAAGGTTAGAACACTTTCAGCCTGTCAATGAAAAAGATCTCCTTAGTTTAATTAGCTCCTCAAAATCATCCTTGTGTGCACTAGATCCAGTACCCACACGATGATTTAAACAGGTTGCTCCAACCATTATCCAATCATTACTCAATATAGTGAACTCTTCACTTAGTCTAGGATACATGCCCAAATTTCTTAAATATGCAATTATTAATCGCATTTTGAAAAAGACAAATCTTGACCCTCACAAACTTACAAACTACAGACCGATAGCAAACCTCCCGTTCTTAGCAAAGATCTTAGAAAAAGTAGTGTCCGACCAACTGTGCACCTACCTCCACCATAACAACTTAAACGAGGCTCTCCAATCTGGATTTAGACCTAACCATAGCACCAAAACAGCTCTGGTTAAAGTTACAAATGACCTCCGATTCTCCCGTGATAGAAACCATAATGCTATTTTAGTATTATTGGATCTTAGTGCCGCATTCGATACCATTAATCATTCCATTTTGCTTCATAGACTTGAGAATCACTTAGGAATTAAAGGATCAGTCCTAAATTGGATTCAGTGTGTAAGCATAAATAATACTCACTCCTATCACGCTACAGTAAAATATGGCATCCCACAAGGGTCTGTCCTAGGTCCACTACTGTTCTCCCTTTACTTATTACCGCTCGGTGATGTCATCCGAAAGCATGACATTGACTTTCACTGCTATGCGGATGACACCCAACTCTACATATCAACAAAACCTAATGAGGATCATTGCCTCAGCCAAATAACAAACTGTGTTAAAGAGATTAAAAATTGGATGACACTAAATTTCCTTTTACTAAACTTTGAAAAAACAGAGATCTTAATATTAGGATCTAATGAACCCTTTAACCCGATCAACCTAGATGGTTTTTCGATTACGCCAAACACAACTGTAAGAAACCTTAGGGTTATATCTGACTCCGACCTTGCATTCGACAGCCACATTAGTAACATAGTAAAGACGGGATTGTTCCACCTACGCAATATTACTAAATTGCGTAAATCACTCTCACGCAAGCACGCAGAGATACTGATGCACGCATTCATCACATCTAGACTAGATTATTGTAATGCCCTTCTAGCTTGTAGCTCAGGGAAATCCCTACAGAGGCTCCAATCTGTACAAAACGCTGCTGCGAGGGTTCTCACTGGAACTCGGAAATTTGACCACATTAGTCCTGTTCTTTCATCCCTCCATTGGCTTATCAATTTAATTCAGAATCGACTACAAAATATTGCTACTAACGTACAAGTCACTAAATGGCTTAGCTCCCCAGTACCTAAAAGACCTCTTAATACCCTACAACCGTTATGCAGTTTCAGGACGATACCTAGAATCAAGAAGAACACAGCTGGGGACGAGCCTTCTCTTACAAAGCCCCCCAGCTCTGGAACAGCCTTCCTCTTACTGTTCGGGACTCAGACACACTCTCCATCTTTAAATCACGCCTGAAAACCTTTCTCTTTACGCAGGCTTTACATTAACACCTCTATGGGGGCACTAACCTTTCCCCCCCATGTCCTGAGCTGACCCGGATGCCTGGCGGATACCGGTCCACTCATCCACTTTCTACTTGACTACGCCAATTGCCTGGACTTCATTATTCATTATTCATTCATACCTGTATCACTACTACAAGCAAAACTATCTTCATCTTCCCTCCCTCTATTTTATTTCATTTCATCTCTTTTCTACTTCTCCATACCAATGTATTGTGCTGTTGTTATTCTCTCCGGTGTCGAACAGAGGAGGATGGGTTCCTCTCTTGAGACTTGGTTCCTCACAAGGCTCTTTCTTCAATAAGACTGAGGAGTTTTTCCTTGCCACTGTTTGGCTCCACTGGTTGCTCATTTGAGGTGCTTGACCGATCTTTGTAAAGCTGCTTTTTACGACAACTTCTTGCTAGAAAGTGCTATATAAATAAAATTTGGATTGATTGATGATTGGATTGATATTCAAAACCACACATAATGGTATATACTTGGAGAGCTCTACCACTGAGCCTGTGGAACTGGCTTCTGTAATAATTATGTTCCATCCACTACTTTAAGTGGTGATCAACCAACATCTTGACCATACTAATATTTTGTCACTGGACACTATAAAAATTTTACAGCAATATTTGAAAATGTAGTAGAAAACATTCTTGGACAGTAAAGACAGTAAATCCAACAAAGCAAGAAAACAAGGAATTGACTTTGTTAATAATTTGATTTAAAAGAAATACTGTACAAAGAGGTGGGTCTAAATACTGCCCACATAGGGTAAAACATTTAATTCAGATGTGCTTTGTGCAGCTTTTAAGCAATAATTTAGTGGTGTTTTGCATTTAGGAACAACAGACTACCTAAATATATCCATAATAAAGCCAATGGGGAGATGCTTCAAACTGAACAGACATTCTTATCTAAGAGAGAAAGGACTGTAGTAATTGATTTGTATACTAGAAGCAGCAGCTTCTGACTGGCTTTTGTCACCCTAAAAACAGCTGCACGATGAGATAAGAATAGAGAGAAAGGGAGAAAACAGCTCTCAAAAAAAAAAAAAAAAAAAAACCCACTATAAATGTCCTCTCTGCGAGGATGAAGTGACACGTAGCGACATATAGTGCCTTTTCATCTTTTTTCTTTTCTCTAGTCTTAAGGTGATGAGCAGAAGCTAGTCAGATGGTGCTGCAGGGTCAGGCTGTTTCTTCATGTTTGCCCTGCACCCATCCAGAGGCATCCTTGTTTCAGCTTAAATAAACTGCTCCAAAGGGATCCATCCTCAGGCCAAAGCCATTGACCACTAGAGGGAATGTGTGGTGCACGCCGCACTGTGGGAGGCAGTGTGTATGTTTCTATTATTGTCTGAGTAACTGTGGTGAATGCATTATGCAAGTATGTAAGACAGAGTCAGATAGGAGTGCCAACCATGACTTGAAAAAAAGAAAAGAGGAGACTGCTTGCAGTTTGAATGGGAATGCTTCAATAAAATCAGCTTGATGGTTGTTTACTTTTGTTCTCTTTGCCATATGCTATAAATTAAAAGGGACAATGATAATTCATATTTAAAGAATAATACTGAGATGGAGATAGTGAATTCAGGTTCTTTGAATGATGGTTCTAATAAAATATTTTTGGATGATTATAGCTTAAGATGAGGTGGGAAGTGATCATTCAACATCTCAACCTCTACTATTGCTCTTGTCACTGAATGCAACTTAAATTTGTCTCAGCAAAAATTATCAAAAAATCTGGGTAAAACCTTCCCAGGATAGCAGAATCAATATAGTAACTGAATCAATATAGTAACTGAACATTTATTCAGTTCTACCCCATTTGTACATGGAGAGAGGGGTGTTTGACTGTATATGAGTGTGTTTGTTTGTGCTGTTGCATGTGAGTCCACTTTGCCACAGCAGCACAAATTTCCTCTGATGGGGTCAGACAGGAGCCGCATCATCTTCGCCAGTTGAGATTCTGGCCAGGCAAAGTGCATGCCCAGTGTCAGCAATGCATTATGGAAGTGGCAGGACAGCACGGAGGCCGAAAGAGCCTGTTAGGCCCTGGCAGCATGTCTGTATTTGTTAGTGCAAGTGGTCTTTAGGGTGGTGTGGTGTGTGTGTGTGTGTGTGCAAGTGTGTGTATGGTTAGGGTGAGGATGTCTTCAGGCATCATGACTACTTGCCAGCTGGCTCATTTAGTGTTGTGAATATCCAGCAGTTTTTACATCAGAGTGGATAAGCAGCAGCTCTTAGGGAATCAATGAGAGAGAGAGGAGAGAGAGAGAGAGAGAGGAGAGAGAGAGAGAGAGAGAGAGAGAGAGAGGAGAGAAAGAGAGAGTAGAAAAGAAGGAGGATACAGACTTAGTCTCCACTACTCCTTTTTCCAACTGTAGCAAAGTCATAGCCATTTGTAGTGTTCGAATTCCTAAACTTGTCATGTTTCAGTATGTGCGAATAGGACAAGATTTTAATAGAGGTTGAGCATTGCTAAGAGCTTTTATATAAAATGGATAATTCCACTCTTGACTTCTGATTGGCTAAGCCGCGTTCCAAGCCAAATTAAAGAGGAACATCCACCTCAAAATAGGTATCCTTCAGCAGCATTTGAAAAATGCACGTTAGGAGGGTTGAGAACCAATGTACGAAAGACATGGTTTAATAAGAGGAGCAAGGTAGAAAAGCAGCCATTCTCAGAGGGTTTTCGCTTTAGATGCCACCATGAAAACCAATGAAAACTCTCATTCAGGGAAGGTTGCTGCCCAATTATCAGTGCAGACGGAAAACATTTCGCATATTTCATTAACAGTTGAGGCAGAGACAGCAGACAGCTGAATTGATTTTTTAACCACTTGGGGGAGGTGTGTAAGTCAGGTTTGGAATAGCAGAAGTGTATTTTTCTTGGACAACTCAAATACTGCAAGGTATATTACTGTGAAAATGTTTTTGCATATAAAAAACTATAAATGTATTACCAATTGTAATGTACCAAATGTATTGGTAATTAATTTTATTTCTTTTATTGATGTTTAAAATTGCATTTCCTCATTGTTAACAGACTACATTGCTTACACATTGTTTATTGCACTATATTCTTTTCCACTTGTTTCTCTAATCAGGGTTGTAGTGGGCTCAGACCCCATGGACAAAGTACTAGTATATCACCAGTCCATTATAGTCTACATACTAAAAGTCTGTGCAGGGGGTCCCGCTCCTCCTATACTCTTGCCCCTCTCGCCACAAACCAAGATCACTTTTCCCACTGCCCACAACACATTCTTGCAGACTTTCTTTTAGTGGCCTTTCTTTTAGAGCACAGGTCAACTGACCACCTACAAGCTCTGCCATTTCTGTTGCACAGTAATGCACTATTCATGTCTTGTTCTTGTGATTGGTTGCTTTCCAAATATTTAGAATGAGTTTTTACTTTCAGGGTTTCATGCAAGACACTGAAATTTTGGTCTCAACATGAAAGTCCCACAGGAACGCAGACCTCAAGCACACCTTATACCTCACACCCAGGGGGCAATTTGGCAGCCAGAAGCCACTACTATGTTTCACTACTAGGTTTTTGGGATGTGGGAGAAACTCAGAGTACTAAATCCACAAGTAAAAATATCTAAAGTGAAGGCTAGCATGTACTGCTACTGTTGATGGTGGAGATGGAGGGTCATCTTGCCCTCCTATAGAGATAACGGCCAATAGTGGTCTCTGGGATTCCAGGTCACAGATAGCTTTAACAGAAGGCACTGATGATACTAAGTGTATTTACATCAACATATGACACAAGCTAGGAAAGTAAGCAGGCAAGGACGACCACAAGGCTGTATGAAGAACGCTGGTGAAGAATGAGCTGAGCTGCAATCTGTCTCTCAGCACTCAAACTGCTGCTTGATCAAAGCATCCTCCTGTGCACTGACTAGCAGGAATCATAGTGATTTCAGTATGGGCCTTATAGAAAAGCTTTCAGCAGCTCAGTGAGACTGCTCACCCTCTGGCACTGAGAGGAAACGGCCCAATATCTTTCCTGGTCCACTCTAGACACTGTGTCGACAGGTCAAGGGAAAAACAGAAAAACATGGAGGAATGCTCCAACCTGCCACAGCCGGCTAATTTGGACAAGTGTTTAAGTGATAAATATATGTGTACTGGCCTGAAAGAGAAACTAAATGAACCACTGAACCACTTTAAACTGACAAAGCACTTTGTCCCTACATACCCCCCACGCACACACACACACACACACACACACACAAACATGCACACATCATCATTCTTATAACAAAGATGTTAATTTATCCTACTTTCATGCAGCACAATCTCAGATACTGACCTGTGCTGATACACATTCAGGCTTCACAGTTAAACATACAAGTAAAGCAAATCCTGTGTGAAGCAGATTACAGCCTCATCAAAGGGCGGTTCTCAGGGAAGACACTTTCTCCTGCTGTTAACCCTCATTATGTTTCCAACACCTTGCTCCCAAAGGGCTCCCCAGCAGATCAAATTCAGCTTTCATGTTTCACTAGTCTGGACAGACACCAAACTCCAGCCTTGACCTGGGTTCTCAATCACTTGAAGTTTGTGCCTTGCGTCTAGATTATTATTATAGACCAAAGGTTTCATGACTACTCTTTCATACAGTGTTCAGTGTTCAATCAAGAGGATCAATAGGATGTTTGACCGAGGTTTACTGCCCAAAACAGCCTAATCTTCTCAAAAAGTTTTGAAAATTAAATTTGGAACATTGCTAGGGACTTGTATTGATTCAGATAAAAAGAGCAATTACTGTGTCAGTATTGGTGTAGGGTTTATAAGTTGGTGGATCCTCAAAAAATTGCAGTGTTTCTATCGCGGCTAATACTTTTTTGCCAGTCAGGCTGCTACAGGGTAATAATGTTATGTTATAATATTTAAAGGCACTTTCACAGTACACAATTATTGCAATACTTTGCCATGTTGAAAAAATGCCCTATTAGTAGCAGATTTTACTCAAAAACTCTACCATAAATCGGTGGTTAATTCTGCTTTGCTAAAAAACATTGATAATAACGATACCTTGAGCTTAAACGCTAGTGTTGGGGCCCTTTCCTGATTTCAGTCACAGCTGTGCATGTGATGGAACAGGGGAGCTTTTTTAACTAGAATGCTTCACAGCCAGTTCTGGGGTAACTGACATGGACAAGCAAATTGTAACACACAGTGAAATACTGAGCATTTATTACAGACAGACTGAGCCTAAAACAAAAGACTGAATGTCCAATATTAATTCAAAGAAAAAGTGATCTGTACACACAAGCAGGTCCACACAATTATAATTACCATAATGCAATGGGTTCCAAAACCTTAACCCCTCACATCTCAATGCCTTGTAGGATAGAATTATGAAGTGATTCTACTGGCGCTACTGTTTTGTTAATGGCATCCAAATTCCCTTTTGCTATTTTTTCTGAGTGTCAGCCCTTTAGGTGTGACCTTATCATAGCAATATATTTTATTTCTGCAGTGATTTTAAGCAAGACTTCTTTATGTACTAAAAACACAAATACAAGATGTTGAATTAATTGGAAACCAGTATACTTTTAAAATAGAAACTAGGATTTTCTTCTGAGTTGAACTACTGACTGTAAAATGCCATCTGCTTAGCTTTCTCAGGAAGGAAGTGGCTCTATTTAAGCTGAATCCCATATGAGTGTCTGTCTATATACTTTTGGACATGTATAATGTGGATGGGGTCTATCAGTGAAAGCATTTAAATCACAATCTTATAATAAATAAAGTTCACTTTGCCCAATAGACACTAACTAATGTAAGTAACTAATATCTAAACATACTGAACAGTTACACTGTATGACATAAGATAATATCTACATAATATCCAACCAACATCTCTTTTTTATGTTTGCTCAATAATAAATAGCTTTATCAAAGTGCTTCTTAACATTAACAACACTGTGTATCCTTATGAGAGAATATATGGAAAAGAGAGAGAGAGAGAGCACAGCAGAAGAGAGAGAGAGAGAGAGAGAGAGAGAGAGAGAGAGAGAGAGAGAGAGAGAGAGAGAGAGATTTTCGATTTCTAATATGCCTGCAAAACCCTTAAAACCAAAAATCACAAACAGCCATCTGCAGGGCGTGAAAGAACATGTTTCAGTTTTCTTTCTGTTCAGTGTCTTTCTTCTCATCAATTTAATAATGTATGTGTATTTTCAAAGGGGAGGTATGCAACAGCATCAATAAGTAAAGCAGTCTGGTGCTTTTGATGCATGTTCACAGCCACCGTTCCTGTGTCCTTGCGCTCCTGGAACAAACAAGAGCTTGCTTAGGACAAGAACTCCGCTGCGGTTTCCTTCATTTCCTTCACTTTCTTTCCCTCTGTCTCTCCCACGCTTTTGTTCTCTGACATGCTCTGTGGTGAAATCCAGGCCAGCGCAGCTGTCTGTGTGGCTATGTTGAGTGCAGGTGAAAGAGTTAGTGCAGCTGAAGCGGTAACCGTGGCGCACACCCTCCCCACCCCACAGTCACCCACCCTGAGGGCTGATGGGTCAGGTGGAAGGAGGGCATGGCTGGGCTCCAGTCACCTGACAGTGGGTGCCAGAGCTGGAGCTCATGTGATGCATGATAACACACTTAGGCCCGTCTTGCCCTGAGGGCCTTTCCCCGTCTACCTGTCAGCAGAGATTTGGGCCTGTCGTCCAGCATCTCAGGCCCAGTTTCATATTCGATTACTACCGTTTCCGGAGTAAAACATCCCCAGTGTATAAAATACACAAGGCCACACATGCAACAAAATATCCTTTGTCACATGGTCCTGGAGTGCAACAGTCCTGCAGATTTGTGCTCCTCCTGCACAAGCACACCTGATATAACTCACCAATTAATTGGCAGATATAGTAGCTCTGTTACAGCAGGCACAGGAAGGTGGTGATCCAGGACCAGTATTTTTCTTATTCTATGTGTTCATGTATTGTTCCCTTAAAAACATACTACCACATGTGGGGTCATGTGAGCCTGTCCTCACCAGTCTGCCACATGGATGCTACATAGAGGAGCACTCAAACATCAAACCAATTCAGCTTGTACCAAAAAAATGTGCTCTTGTGCTGAACTTGCAAGGATTGCATATTGGCAGTTGTTTAAAATGTTCTTTTAAACCCTTTTTAAGCCAGTCACTTAGTCATGATCTTAGCTGCTTCTTTTGGAATAGAGTTGCACCTCTTATACCCTAAGGGCATCAGAGAGCATTTTGGATTTCACTATTTTGATTAATCAAGTTATTTATCTAATGTGATGCACCTGATTTTAATTTTAGGCATTTACTTAGTAATAAATATGGGGGTATCCTAATTATTTCATCACAAATTGCAGTTCTAAAAATTACATTTTACAATTTATGAAAAAAAAAAAAAACCAACATTACTGATTTATCTGTATCAGTATATAGGTATATCAATATATAACTATATCAATATCATACTCAAATGAAGATCAAATGTAAATATATTTAAATATATTTAAAAAAGACATGGAGTGTCCTAACTAGACCACCCCTTGTCTAAAAAAATGTATTTCCCTCTAACCAAGAGTTAAGAGTAAAAAGGAAAACAACAGCCATTTTGAGCACAAGTTCACTTTGGGATAACATACAAGCTCATTTCTAGCATCTTCATTTAAAAATATTGTATAAAATGCATAACAGACTGAAAGATATTGTTACAAATGTAGTATCATTCAGAAGTTTATAATCTTTGTTTTCCATAGACTTTTTCTATGTGAGTGGGCTTTGAGGGGAAAATATTTCATATGAAATACTCATACCATCAGAGTAGCTCTGGTCATTTCAGACTACTCCCACACTAGGCTCTGAGAAGTAGGGGAGGGGCATTCCCCTTGTTGTCAGAAACACAAGCCTAGATGTGCATTATGCACATATAAACCAGCTCTTGGAAAACTGGAGGAGGGAAAATTTGCTTGTGAAGCACAGACCTGAGGGAATAGCTGACAGAAGGGAAAAATGTAATGTAAATTCTAGAGGCAAAGAGAACAGATAGAACAAAAGGATGCAACCAAATGTCAGAGTGAAATATGACATCAATTAACAGAGAGCAGCGCATAATGGGACTTGAAATGGTGAGGTGCGGAAACAGGAGCGGGTCAGAAAAGCCCGATTATGATAAATACTTTGGTCTTTAAACTGCTGAATGTGTAGAAAGTGGGATGACTGAGGCAGACGTAGTTGTGGGAACCCACACTGTTCAGTTAACTAGTGTGCTTTGGCATGTAGATCCTGTTCTCTGATGTGTGTGTTTGTGTGTTTTGCAATGCAAGCAGTTTTACTCCGCTCATCAGCAGGGAGACTACTACTCTTGCTCTCATACACTCAGCAGGCAGCTAAAGACCCCACTTTACAAGCAAGCAGGTGACCCTGCCGACCCCTTTTGCTGGTGAGGAAACAAGCCTGTCGCTGAAAAACGAATGCCCATTCCATCCCTCCTTTTTCATTATTCCCCATGTTTTGAGCTCAGTCAAGTGTAGCTCACAGCGAATAAAACAACAGGCAGGAAGAAGCGAGAGTGGTGGGTGTAATTTAATGAAGCTGAGAGATAATGTTTACTCCATTCAATCGGAATGTTCTTTCATTGCACTTTATAATTAAACATGAAATAAGCTAGCTCAAAATAGGATCCTCTTTCACTTCAGGGTTATTTTGCTATGCATTAAAAATTAGGGCTCAACTTTATTATCTTTTAGATTGAAGCCTGGCAAAGAAAGAGAGAGAAAGATGGAAGGAAGGGGAAGAGAAATGAGAAGAGATTATGGCTGTGAGGAACAAGAGTGTAAAGCAGAAGAAAGATTCATTCAGGTTTCTTCTGTTGTATCAACTCTCAAATATAGAGCTTACAGGGCTCAATCAAATCAAATCAAATCAAATTTCCAGTCAAATTGGCTGAAGAAGCGCAGAACTACAGTACATATTGAACATAAAATAACAAAGAAGCATCAGCAACTACAAATAACTTCAGGTGTTCCTATGTTCATTTTGTCCATTCTTTACCTGTTTTACATTGATCAACTTTAACATTAATGTCACTGACCGGTTAAGTGAAAACCACTGATCTTCATCTACAGAGGCATCTGTCGAGGGGTACGATATATTAAACAGCAAGCGAACAGTCAGTCCTTGAAGTTCTATAAGTGTAGGAAAAATAGGTAAACAAGACTTTGAGACAGATTATTGATGTCTAAATGAGGTCTTGTGGGTTTTTTCTTGTATACACTGGTCAGTACCTACCACAATTGGTCTAAAAAACAATTACATCCTAAGATTCATTGTTGCAATCCATACAAGTCCCATCTCACAATCTACAGGACTTGCTGGATCTGCTGCTAATGTATTAGTGCCATACACTACCGTTCAAAAGTTTGGGGTCACCCAAACAATTTTGTGTTTTCCATGAAAAGTCACACTTATTCACCACCATACATTGTGAAATGAATAGAAAATAGAGTCAAGACATTGACAAGGTTAGAAATAATGATTTGTATTTGAAATAACATTGTTTTTACATCAAACTTTGCTTTTGTCAAAGAATCCTCCATTTGCAGCAATTACAGCATTGCACACCTTTGGCATTCTAGCTGTTAATTTGTTGAGGTAAGCTGGAGAAATTGCACCCCACGCTTCTAGAAGCAGCTCCCACAAGTTGGATTGGTTGGATGGGCACTTCTGGCGTACCATACGGTCAAGCTGCTCCCACAACAGCTCAATGGGGTTCAGATCTGAATATCCTTCATTTCTAAGAACAAGAATAGACTGTCGAGTTTCAGATGAAAGTTCTCTTTTTCTGGCCATTTTGAGCGTTTAATTGACCCCACAAATGTGATGCTCCAGAAACTCAATCTGCTCAAAGAAAGGTCAGTTTTGTAGCTTCTGTTATGAGCTAGACTGTTTTCAGGTGTGTGAACATGATTGCACAAGGGTTTTCTAATCATCAATTAGCCTTCTGAGCCAATGAGCAAACACATTGTACCATTAGAACACTGGAGTGATAGTTGCTGGAAATGGGCCTCTATACACCTATGTAGATATTGCACCAAAAACCAGACATTTGCAGCTACAATAGTCATTTACCACATTAGCAACGTATAGAGTGTATTTGTTTAAAGTTAGGACTAGTTTAAAGTTATCTTCATTGAAAAGTACAGTGCTTTTCCTTCAAAAATAAGGACATTTCAATGTGACCCCAAACTTTTGAACGGTAGTGTATACCACAGGACAACTTCAGAGGTCTTGTAGAATCCATGCCTTGGAATGGTTAGATTGTGTTGTAGTGGAACAAGCAGGTGGAAATTATATGGCTGGAAGGTGCTAATCTTGTGACTGATCAGTGTACAGCTCAATTCAAATTGAGATTTGATTTCAGTTAAAAGTAAAAATCAATTTTTTACTTCTTACTCACCACCACTTCTCACCACTGTCACTGACATTGTGATGTGGATGGTCCATTTTTCCAAGAACACCAGCAGCTTAATCAGGTCTTTGTTGTATGTTTGTCAGTAAGTGGTTCTTGATCAGTTCCACATCCTTTCAGAACTAGAGTGTTAAGTTGTCTTCTCACAGTGAAAGGACAGACAGAAACGCCCATCGATTTTCTCTTTTCTTACGCATCTTATGTCTAAGGAGAGATCTTACATCTTACATTTTCAGAAAAAACATTTATGTCCCCAAACAATATGATGTCTAACAATTAGAGTGTTAAAAATGGAATTAACAAAAGACTAGAGGTGGCATATCTGTTCTGATAGGATCAGTACCAAAATAAAAAATAGTAAATCATTGTGCAACGTGTACACCGGCATCACAAATCTACCTAACGTCTTTCTCAACAAAGTTCATTCTTTGCTGGGAAAGCTGGATGAGTTAAAAGATCTGAACTCTCACAGAGAGAAGGTTCATGGACTGCAATCGCATTTTTTTCACCGGAACATGGTTGACCAGCATTGTGGCAAACGGCATGGTGGAACTGGCACTATTCAGAGTAAACAGGTCAGCGATGGCTACAGGGAAAAGCTGTGGTTGAGAAAACTGTATTTATGTAAACTAAGCATGGTGCATTGACTCTGTCATCCTGGAATACCACCCTTATAATGTTCCTAATTATTAAGTGCAGACCATTCTTCCTGCCCTGTGAGTTTACCTGTATTGTTGCTGCTGTTGTTTATGTGCCTCTAGATGTTATTGCTAACATGTCTATGGAAGTCCTTTGTGCTGCTATTAGCAAACTGAAAACTGTGCATCCGGACGGAGCGTTTATTGTAGCGGGGGGCTTTAATCACAGCAATCTGAGATTGGGACCCACATAAACCCCAACAGACTTTAAACCACCTATCACTGCGCTATCTACCAACTGTGTTTCTCTCCCTTTATTTTTCGTTTTGACCAGGGAAACAAGGTGGTCTTTTCCAATACAGATCCTCTGCACCAAGATCACCCACTTACATTCTCCACAATGGATGTTTGGCGCAAGCTGAGCAGGGTGAATGAATGGAAAGCAGGTGGATGGACCCTGATGGAGTTCCTGGCAGGGTACTGATAACATGTGCTAGCAGCTCTCAGGTATTTTCGCACATTTTTTTTTATATGAAATGCATTGCATTTATTTATTTATTTATTTATTTATTTATTTATTTATTTATTTTGCCAATTTTCACCCCTACTAATTTAGATATGCCAATTACCCATCCCCCTAAGTAGCCTCCCACATTACATGCCCTGCTCTCAACACTAGGGGGGAGAGATCGTCCACATGTCTCCTCCAAGTCATATGAAGATAGCCTCCCGCCTCTTTTCATACTGCCGCCATTTGTATTGATGCCGGGCAGCCATCGCTATTGGAGGATCGGATCCCCGGTTCTGACACAATGGACGGCGGACGCCTGTGTTGACCAGCAGTGCACTTGTGAGATGTGGGAGGAGTGCCATCTACCCACCCCCTGAGGGAGAGCAAGCCAATTTCTCTCCCTCTGGACCCTGGCTGCCGATGGTGAGCAGCATGAACCTGGATTCGAACCAGCGACCCTAGGATCATAGTGGGCCCCGCTACGCCACTCAGGGCCCTTCACACATATTTTTAACCTTTTGCTGGCCCAAGCAACTGTCCCAACCATCTTCAAGACTGCCACCATTGTGCCAGTGCCAAAGAATTCAACTGCTTTGCAAGCATTCTGCAAGCTGGTGGTGAAAACTGCAGAATGCATCACAGGCACCCACCTTACCCACCTTTCAGGACATTTATCACAAATGCTGCAGGGTGAGAAACATCATCAAGGACACTTCTCAACCAAACCAAAGACTTTTCACCCTCCTCCCATCTGGCAAACGTCACAGGTGTCTCTGCTTCTGCACCAGCAGACTCTTCTGCACCAGCAGAAAAGTTTTTTTTTCCCGTGACCCTGCTAAACTCTGGTGCACATCTGCATCTTTGCACCATCTGTATAGTTACTGTATTTATTGTGAGCTTGGTTCCTCCCTAGGTTTCTTCTTCCAGCTCTGAGGGAGTTTTTCTTGTCACTGTCGCCTTTTGGCTTGCTTACCAGGCCTTTATCCTTTGTTCATGTGTTGTTAACCTTTTTACTGTAATTTATCTGTAAAGCTGCTCTGTGACAACATCAGTTGTGAAAACCGCTATACAAAAAAATTCTGATTTGATTTGACTGATCTGATTTGATTCAATATAATACAGTTCATTCACATTTGCACTATTATTGTACGTACTCATAATAATGTACTTCAGTTATACCTGCCTTAATTATTGCACCACCTGCTTGGATACTACTGCACTTTATGTAAATAATACTATTTATTGCACTTCTGGTTAATTGCTAACTGCAGTTCATTTGCTCTCTACCAGTATTCTACACAATGACAATGAAGTTGAATCTAATCTAATCTAATCTAAAAAAAAAAAAAAAAAAAGAAGACAAAAAAGTTCCTCAAAATTCTCGACGTATATGGAATATACAACAATGGCTCTCCAGAGAGTTCCATAAACTCTCAACAGCCTAACACTTATAGTTCAGAAATGACAGACAACAGTGTACAATGGCTGAGTTATTATAAAGTTATAGGACTGTAAATTTAAAGTTGACAGTTGTGTGAGGGATAAGGGGTTAAATGCAAGACCTATAAATGACTGATATTGTCTAACATATTTTACAGCTCTGTCCATTTTGGGTGTACAGCTTTAGGCCAGCATGTGTTACCCCTGTCAGAGTAGTGTGTGAGAGAGACAAGTGCTGTCAGTGTTTCAGTTGACAATTTTCTTGCTCTGGCTTGCTCTAGGGCTCACGCTCTGTGTCGTGATTTGAACTTTCTTGGGACATTTGGAAGTGCAGAGATTAGTTTTGATTCAGCAGCTCTTTGGACACTACACAAGTGCAGGCTGCCTGTGAAATGGAGATGCATCCACTCGTGCCCTGCTCTCTGTTGGTGCTTGGGCATGAAAGAGCATTCTGTCAAAACAAGAGGCGAGTGCTCACAAAGCTCTGGAAAAACAGGCTTTGTGCTCAGGAGCACAAGTGGCACACACATATACACATCCTAAAATATGTATGATGGGACTGTGTACTGTGACTGCCATGGACTGAAACTCAAAGAGAGGAAATAAATGGAAAGAATGAGTATGCAGTATGGTGTCAATTCACTCCTGGTCCACTCAGCATTTTCACTTCCATTCAACACAACTCCCAAGCCAAAGAATTGATCTTCAATTGAAACAATAATGGTTTGTGAATGTTTTATCTTGGAAACGGTTCTTCTTTCTAATGAAAGGCTCTCCAAAGAAACCTTTTGGTACATTTAACAATCAGGGTGAGTGTAGAGTTATGATAATCAGCATTTAAATTTAAATTAAATGTATTAATATAAAATTGTATTACGATCGGGCCATTGAAACAGTAGACTTATGATAATCAGGGTCATTAAGACTAGAATTATGATAATCAGGGTCATTAAGACTGTAGAGTTACAATAATCAAGTGCAGGAGCATTGCATGACTAAACAATGTGGGACAGGAGTTGGGGTGTCATGCCTAGTGTCCTATAGGATGTTTGGCACTGGACACCTACTGGTCTGTCAGGCCCTGGCTCAGATACAGGAAAACCCTGGCTGAGGCAGCTGGAGGTCCAGGTAAGTCACTAGGTCCAGAAACCAAAGCACAGTGTCACCTTTATTGCAAAGATAGAGAGAACAGATGGACATCAGAGAATAAATCAGTCTGCCATGTCTCTGATACAAATGGAAAAACGTCGGCCCCAAGACATAACCATTCAACTTAGACAGTTTGAATTTCATGATGCTACTGAGGAGAACTCATCCTGCATAAAGATTCTTATAAAACTGAACCCTATTTTTGGAGTGAAATGAGAATCCTCACCCCTCTTCCTCTTCCCCACTCTCTCTCTCTTTCGAAAAATTAACGTACTTAGCATTTTCATGAGGCTGAGATTTCAGGAGGGGGTGTGACAAATATGCACACACTGAGGAATGTGCTGTTGCACGGGAAGTCAAAAGCTGAGATACAGACAGACAGAAAGATGACTGAAGGGTCTCTCTCTCTCTCTCTCTCTCTCTCTCTCTCTCTCTCTCTCTCTATCTCCCACTCTCTCTCTCTCCATTTGAGCCACATCAAACTTGTACCACACGACAGAGCTTACTGAGGGAATCATGGAACAGCCATTCATAAACAACCACACACAAACACACACACACACACACACACACACACACACACACACACACACACACACACACACACACACACACACACACACACAAACATACAGAAAGAGGTAAGAGATGATTTGAATGCACAGATGGAGCATCAGAGACAGGCGCAAACAAACTGCAGCCTATGCACTGGGATCAAGGGAGGGAGCGGAGTCTTGGGTGAGTAAACAAACAGACAAATAAAAACATGAGTGCAGTGAACACCATGCAATGTCTGCATCCTAATAACTCATGCTGTGTAGCGCTGCGAAGACAGAGGCCTTACACTTCACAATATATCTCTCCATACCTGTCCGAATGTACAAAACATGCAAAAACACACACACACACACACACACACACACACACACACACTCACACACACACACACACACACACACACACACACACACACACACACAAGCAGGAGAACCCTCATTAAAGGGTGATGCTGGTTCTTCAAGTGGGTTACTAGTTGAATCATATTTAATTCAGTATTCTGTTCCTGCACTTCACACTCATCAAGGTGTGTGTGAAGGTCATAGTATGTTGGTTCTTGCTCTGTAAAAGCTTTGTTCTACACTGCTTTAAAAACTACACCACCAGACTAACAGCCTCAGCCCACCTACTCATAGCAACACTCCTAAATCTCAGCTCTCAGCAATATACCTTAGGTATAAATGTGACACTTTTAGGTCTGTATGAACACAAACATAACACTTTATCATATATCATTTTATAAATATATATTTTTGAATCTTTGCACATCCTTCTTTGCACTGAGGATCATCTAGTTGCAGACTTCTCTATTAGATTCCTCTGTAAATTTATGATATTCAGGGCCATTAAGACCATAGAGTTCTCTACAGTTCTCTAAAGCAGAGATCCCCCAGATGTTCTGGATAGCTCCAACTAAACTTGCAACACACATTTCAGGGTACATTAAGAGCAGTTTGAGAACCTCTGTCGTAAAAGAGCTTTCCAACTGATGGTTCTAATATGGCCCACATTCCCAAGGTCTTGGTATGAGCCATCAAGGTAGAACTGAACAAAAAGGCAGATCACTATAAGAAGGAGGAGATTCTTATACTGAAAAATAGTCAATATTTTTGTCAATATAACCATATGTCAAAACATTATGCACAACAGCATATGCCAAGGAGTGGCAAATGCTATGCCATGGCTTACAGAACTTAAAGAGGAGCGGCAGCTAATGACTGAGTTGCAATACCACAGGACAACTTCTAAGGTTTGTGTGTGAGGGGGGACCTACACAATATTAGGCTTGAATGTTTTGGCAGATTTTAATTATTGTATTTTTAATTCTAATTAAATCCCACCCTGGTCATTCATTGAGCGGAAATATTTGTGGTTATGTGCTGGAACAGCCACTTCGCACTTTGCTGAACCCAAAAGGATGACTAAATATAGACTGAGAGAGAAGGAGGGAGGTACACCTCTGAGGGATGACGGCATCATGCTAAGCAGGACGTGCAGCAAAAGTGTGTTTATTTCATCCTGTCTGGCATTTACAGTCTCTCTCTCTGTGTCCCTTGCATGGTCAGTGTAATACTCTCTCACTCCCTTGGTCAGCATGGTGACCTCCTTTTTCTGTTGACCTGAAGTGGATACAAGCCATCATGAATGACATACAATGACTGAGCAGCTAAGTTTTCTTTAATCTGTGTTCTCTCAAACCTGGAGGTATCTTAATGCATTCTCTCTCTCTCTCTCTCTCTCTCTCTCTCTCTCTCTCTCTCTCTCTCTCTCAGTCTGTCTTTCTCTCTGTCTGTCTGTCTGTCTCTTTCTCTTTCCCTGTTAGGCCATTTCCCCCAGTAGAAACACACCAGGCAGAGAAACATCAAAGAGGCCCCTTGCGCTCGCTAGGAGCAAAACTTCAAAGGTTGGACTTGTTACTCACCACAAATATGTGTGTTCAGCTAAAGCTCACCAAAGATAACAGCTCCAAATACACAGCGGCAATTTCATGCTCCATTCAGGCACCATTTCAACCTGAGAATTGACTTCCGTGCTGTAATTAAAAGTGAGTCCTCGGGAAAAGGCCAGAAAATGCTTTAAAACACACGTGCACTTTCACTTCAGGTTGTAAAAAATGCACCAGGAGAGCCGGATAGGTGCAGAAATTGCCTGTCTCATGTGTCTTGTGAGCCCTGGGGCCTGAGCACTAAAAGCCATTAACATTTTGAGCAAAAAAAAAAACCAACAACAAACCTTTATCTTTCAAATAAACAAAAGCGACAAGAGCTTTTATTCCTACCTGTCTGGTTTCTGATGATTATGTATGAGCTTCCTCTATAATTAATGTCCTTGCAATGATATGAAAAAAGCAGAGCATTTTCGGATTAAGGCTGAGGTTGTTTTTTTTAAGAGGAAATTTAAAATAAATATGCCTGGTTGCAGAAGACAAGCCACTTTTTTCTTTTTAAACAGACTGGAAAAAAGTGGAAAATGTGCAAACCACAACACAATTTTCACATTCCCATCAGTGCACACATCACACAACCTTCCCAAACACAGAGTGCATCCTCTAGTCCTCTGGGCCTATATGAGTGCTTATGCTAGTGGGGGGGATGAGGGCAGAGGGGCTATCATGGGGGGTTGGATATGCGCACATGGGTACACAGATGTGCACCATGTCACACACAAATGACACATTTCACTACAGCAAGGCTTGTGTGCTGAGTGAGCTGGGTGTGTGTATGTGTGTGCATGTGTGTGATCTAAGCAGAGCGTGATGGCACCTCGCTGTAAATCTGGGGATTTAGTCGGCTCGTTGCTAAAAAACACAGCTTACTTTTAGCACTGCTCACCTGTGCACACAAGGCAAAGAAACCAGGGTTTAATCTCTTTACGCCCTAAAGGACTCCATATGTGGGCACACACTTTCACAATCAACAGCCAAATTACTTAGATAATGCACAGCGGTTTCAGTTACCAAAGCTGTGTGAGATGAAGACAATTGTAGTCTTGTAATTTTACAGCTACATGTGATCAGCAAAAAATGTTAAAGTCACTTTCCACTGGAATATGTCTTAGGGCGTGCCCTTAATTAATGTGACCACCCCATTAATTTATATACATGGTATTTTATAGTATTTATAACATAACCCCAGTCCACTTAACTGGAGTTTAATTACTCTGAACAGCCATAAAATTAAAACTCCTTCCTAATATTACATATATCCTTGTATGCCTTTTTTTTTTACTAGTGCTTCAGTAGCTCTTCTGTTTTACTGGATGGCTTATGAGAATCATGGCTGTGAGAATAACTACAACTTCAGTTGAACAGTTTGGTATGTAAAATACCAAAAACAATAGTATCCATCTTTATCTTTCTCTCTATCCTCTCTGCTCTAGGTTCCTCCTCAATCCATCCCGGGGCTGAAATGCCACACTCTGGGGACACAAGTGAGAAATACTCCAGCCTCTGCTTTTCACAGGGACATCAGCTCTGCCTCTTTCCACTCTTCCTTACGTACCATCATTCACAATGTACACATATGAAGTAAAATGGAAGCTATACATTGCAGATGATTTTGTCACTAAAAATGAAAGGTTAGAATTAAACACATGCAAACAGAACAAAAGACCTTCTTCCTTTGTCTCAGAATGAAGTGGAAGAATCTCTCATAATGGTGGAGTGTGATGGCCCAAACACAGGAAAATATATAGAAATAAACACCCAGAACAATTTAACATAGCATAGATCATTCTCACAGCTAACAGAACGTAACCGTGAATACGGTTTTCCATGAAGATCTGTACAAATGGACAACCATGAAAGCATCCAAAGTAATACACAATGGACCTGTGCTTGTGATGAGCCTCCAATTTTTGTATGCAGTCAGAGGGATTTAAATTCCTCCTGTACTCATTTAGACTGTTGTTGTGATAATTTAAACCTGAGAGTGGCCTGACCATCTTCATTTCATTAATTCATCAACCACTGAAACACTGTGCAGTTCAAAAACATCAACAAAGTGTCAAAAGAGTGGGAGTAATCATGAGAGAGAAAATAGAATGAAAGGAACAGAAGGGCAGAATTAGAGTTAATACAGTTACAATAAGAGAAATAGAGTGAGAGTTAATGGGATGAGAGAGACAGACTGAGAGTTAATATGATGTGAAAAAGTTGAGATTCAGAGCATAATTAAGAATGCCAGGTTCAGTACATTAGAGACAGTACAATGGGACAGACATGCAAAGACAAAGAGTAAGAGTAATTATACTCATTTGACCCACTGTGTTGTGCACACATGCATTTTACCCATACAGAGTGATAAACACAGAGAGAGAGAGAGAGAGAGAGAGAGACAGAGTTAATGTCACAAGTTAGAGTGAGAGAATTAATATTATGACAGAGTGAAAGAGTTAATATGAGAGAGACATATTGCAAGACTTAATATGTTGAGAGAGACAGAGTGAGTTAAAATGATGAGAGTGAGAGTTAATATAATGAGAGACAGTGAGAGTGAATATGATGAGTGAGAGTTAATGTAAAGAGAGAGAAACAGCGAGAGTTAATATGAGAGTGAGAGTTAATATCATAAGAGAGAGACAGTGAAGCATAATATGAGAGAGACAGAGTGAACAAGTTAATATGAGAGAGAGACAGAGTGAGAGTTAACATCATAAGAGACAGACAGAGTAAGGGAGTTAATATAACGAGAGAGAGAGAGAGTGAGTTAATATGATGAGAGAGTGAGAGTAAATATCATGGGAGAGACAGAGTGAGAGTTTATATGAGAGAATTTCTCTTTTGCTGAAACTGTCCCTCAAAGCTGATATACTGAGGAGAGGGAGTGGAGAGGAGATGAGAACTGAAGGGGGATCTAAGAGGCCATGGATCACACACCATGTGTTTCTGATTTGCCCTGCTGGAGCTCTGAGGTGAACCAAAGCACCTCTGACCCCCTCCAGGCGGCAGGCCACAGATCAACTGCAGGTGGTGCTGGGCTAGTGGGCATCCGGACAGCAGACGTGTCCCATAAGGCTTTTTCAGTACCTCATGGGGCCTCACACTGCCTGGACAACATTTGAACCAAGACTGCCTGCCTGCTGCAAGCAGAGGAATGTGGCCACCACCGCCCACTATAGGATTGTTATTGTGTATTGTGGCAAGAATAATACATATTGCGATACATGGGCTATAATTCAATATATTACAATATGCTGCAATCCTGAAACCAAAACTTTTTTTTTAATCTAAATTTAGGAAAACTGCCACAGTATGAAAAAAAACATATATTCATAAAGTTTAAGAAACTTTAAGAAAGTTACAATTTTCTTCACTCAACAGTGGCATCTGAAGTACAATACTTATCTAGCAGATGGGGTTTAAATATAATACACAATGAACCATTGTTGATGATTTACATTTACATGTAAATGATTCATTAAACATCTATCTGGAAAAGATATATTACTATACACATCAACATTGTAATACTTTGATATATCAATATTTTCATACATCCAGATACTCTTTTTTAATATGCTTGCAGTCAGCAGGTAAAACAAGAAATACCAGCACTGCTGTAAGGAGATTAGAAAATGAAAGAAAGGGGGGAAAAGTAGGCAGCTATTGAAAAATTCAGAGAGAGAAAAAGAGAAAAAAAAAAGAGAGAGAGAGAGAGAGAGAGAACAATTAAGATAGACTGGTGAAAAGGAGAATCCCTGATCCCTGTAATGAATGCTGTCTTATTTGAGTGCTGCATTATTTATGACAGGGACTAGTCTAATGCAAAGGCGCTATCAAATGGTGACAACTGTGCCATTCAATTATTACAGTGTACAGTAGAAGATGAAAGGCTTTTGATAGCAGACATTAATTCCCAAGACCACCAGATCCCCATAACCATTGCTTCCATCTCTGCTCTGCTTGGACTGAGAAAGTGCAATCAGTTCATGTGCAAGGCACTGAGAGGAGAACTCATCCACCACACACACTCTCACACTAACGAGTGGCAGTGATTGAGCGAAAGAGTCTCTCTGACACCATTTGAAAGCACATTAACTGACAGCTTACAGTATGTTGGTACACAAAAGGTTTTAATATGATTACAGACATTTAAAGCCTTGAACAGCACACACTGGGAACACAGGTCTTTCTTTGGCAGTTTCTCTTTTCTCCTTGCAACTCCATGCATAAATAAGTAGCAGCAGAGCCCATTATCACAGAAATCCAACTTTCCTTCACTTTTCAATCTAAGCTATACAGTGCATCCAGAAAGTATTCACAGTACTTCATGTTTTGCACCTTTAATGTTATAGCCTTATTCCAAAATTGATTAAATAAAATTTTCCCCTCAAAAAATCTACACAAAATACCCCACAATGACAATGTGAAAAATGTTTGTTTGAAATCTTTTGCAATACATCTTTTTGATTTATTATATAACACTCAAAACTGAGCTCAGGTGCATCTTGTTTCCACTGATCATACTTCAGATGTTACAGCTTGACTCAGTTGATTGGACATCATTTTGAAACATGCCTGTTATAAGGTCCCATAGTAGACAGTGCATGTCAGAGCACAAACCAAGCCATGATGTCTCGGCAATTATCTATAGAGTGCCAAGACAGAATTGTATCAAGACACAGATCTGGGGAAGGGTACAGAAAAATGTCTGCTAAAACAAGCAGCAAAATCGCCCATTTTGAATGACAGAATTTACTGTTGCACTCTACAGCAGTTAAGCCCCACTACCTTGTGCTGAAGTTGCAAGGAATAATTTTGGATAAGACACAGGAATAGAGGAATTCAGCCAACCAAAACAGAGGTAATTTCCATATAGCTACATATATACTGAAGGCTGACAAGTTCTGTCAAATTCTATGTGATGAAAAGGAGGTCTTGAAAAAGAACACCCACTCTCAGTATGAGTGGGTCTCCCACCTTCTTAGCACATTTGAAAAGGGGTTAGAGGGTCAATAACAAGCATGCAGAGATATTGTCCACTGTTATGCAATAAGGAAATTCTTTTTACAATTTCTCAATCACCTATTGGCTCAAACAGGATCATATCTTCAATCTGCTGAGGGAGTATTTGCCATGCTTTCAACTGGCTTTCAACAAAAATTGTAATTTATAACCATATAATGGATTTTGTTGGACAATTGACCAAAGGAGTATGTACAAGTACTATCTAGATAGATAGATAGATTCAACTTTATTGTCATTGTTCAGTACAAGTACATAGCAACGAAATGCAGTTAGCATCTACCAGAAGTGCAAAATAGTAGCAAAGTGCAAACAAGAACTGTGCAAGTGTGCAGTGTGCAATAAGTAGGCATAGTGCAGGAGATCACAGTGTAGAAATGAAATGTTGTAGTGTGAAAATGTTTGTAGATAAAGAGTAAAGTACCACAAAATAGTCTATTAAATAGTTAACAAAATATGTGGTCTAATGCATCTTTAAAATGAAATTCTTAAGATCTACCAGGAGACTTAACCTAGATCTAGTCCACCTATCTTCCTCACTGCCACTAGTTTGGTTCCACCCCATGACTAGTTTAAGGCTTTGATTTCATGCAAATTTTTATGACCGATGACCAAAAGTCAAAACAGCTTATTGCTTTTCAATACCTTCATTTCAAACCCTAAAAAAACTATATATGCCCTTGATGTTTAACTCAATATCCTGTATGTTCATAAATCAAGCTCAGAAGTCTACAAGCTGGACTGACTTTAATACCCCCAGTGGAGAGCTCACACTTTATAAGCTCATGCACATAAACTCATGAAATGAGGCACTCGCTCACATTAACAAAAGAATTCACACGTGTCCATATTGACAGTGGATGCACTGAATGAGTGTTCTGAAGTAGTACTGCTGAGGCGAGGAACTTTATTAACGTGAAATGTGTTGTTTTATGTCATAAATAGTTCATGAAACGAAACCCGTTAATAATTCATGGCTAGCTCTGTCAGGGCGCTGGACTGTAAAATGATGTAATAACTGTATCAAACAGAGAAATTAAGAGCTTAAAATAACCACCTAGACAGAGCAATATGATGAAGAGTAGAGCATATGAAAGCAGCTTGGTTTCATCTTTCTTACAAGATCCCTGCCAGTGAATGTGTGAAAGCCCTGTGGGGGAAACAGCCTGATTTTTCTTTTCTTTTTTTTTCTGGTGGAGCATTTGTTTCAGAGCTGCCCATAGAATGCAATGCCTGGCCTTCAAACCAAGCCTGTCATGGATCTAGTTTTGCTCAGAGCAACACAATTGCTTCTTTCATGTCTCTGATCACATCTCAGCTAATCAATCCAGCTGAGGACTGTTGTGTGGGAGACTGACTGGGACAAGATTTTTTTTTTTAATTGTCGTTGGCACATTGTTTCAGAGAGATGATT
Organism: Acestrorhynchus altus; assembly: GCA_034509495.1. Lineage (NCBI taxonomy): Eukaryota > Metazoa > Chordata > Actinopteri > Characiformes > Acestrorhynchidae > Acestrorhynchus > Acestrorhynchus altus. The sequence continues at coordinate 10,628,042 of CM067507.1, read as the reverse complement.
GGAGAAACAGACTCAGACATGAAGCTATAATCTGACATTTTACGGTGTGCTCTTCAGAGGACGCAGTAAGCACCACTCAGGAGGAAAAAGGTGATCTTGTGTGTCAAAACCATGAATCATGGTTTATTAGCAGACAGAGGGTTGAGTGGGTGCCCTGCGTCTCTTTGGCCAGACACAGAGATATGAAAGGACAATGTAGACATGGAACAAGGGGTCTTTTCTCCACAGCCTATACAAGAATGGTACTTACTTTAATGTCTTATAAAGAAAGTTTTCTGTCCTTCAGACTCAGACAGTTTTCTGAGAACATCACTGTAAATTGTTTGTACTCAGTGGAAGATGAGGAGCCATCAGAAGAACCTGTGCACTGAAGTGTAGACTGGGCAATACAGTGAAAATGTACACATTTGGATGAAATCTGTACAGCCTGAATGAGCCTGGGGAAGAGAGTGGGTATCTGTGCTAGGCTAAAACACTAAGCTGATTAAACACTAGCTGATTAGGCAATGTCTTCTCCATCAAAAACAAAGAAACCATAGCTAACCACATATCAGAAGGAGAACTGTGAGGCCAAATCCAGGGAAATGAATGGATAATTATACTATGCTACAAGTCAACCGAGCAGACCATCTTTTCATCTAGCTACCCACACTACAGAGGATATGAAAGTGACATGGGGAGGATGCAGAAAAGACCCAGTATTAGGACACTATGAATGGCAGTTCAGCACTGTCATTGCAATGTGTGCATGTGAATAGTCACATGATGTGCATTGTCACCCAAAGAAAATTAAACCAAACCAAACATGGCCTGCTTGCTTAATCTTAAAGGAAAATTTGCACAGTTCCCATTTTTCATGCTATATCAGATGCAGGTTACATGTGCCCAGTATCATTTATTTTCCGCCAATCTTTGATACACTATTGTGATGCATTATTGTCATGACATATCAGTCTCAATATATATCATAGAATAACAAAATATAGCAATGTTACAGAAATGTTTGCACTATTGTGCAGCCATAGCACCCAGTACTCAACAGAAGGTCAGATGACATTTCTATGGTCCTGCTGTTAGTACTGGGTGCTATGGCTGCACAATAGTGCACAATACACTATTGTGATGCATTATTGTCATGACATATCAGTCTCAATATATATCATAGAATAACAAAATATAGCAATGTTACAGAAATGTTTGCACTATTGTGCAGCCATAGCACCCAGTACTCAACAGAAGGTCAGATGACATTTCTATGGTCCTGCTGTTTAGTTCTAGACATAAAGTACTATCTATCTACTCAGAGTCATCTGAGAGTCATCAGAAGAGGAGACTACATCTTTTTTAACAGAGCGAGTGCATGTGGGTTAACACATTCCATTAAGTTTTTCACTGACAGCAGTGTCAGATAAATTACTCTGACCTGTCTCCTCCATGCTGAGGTACACATTCTCAATGAGAGAGAAGACTGGAAGAGACAAGTGTGGGAAGGAGAGGCATGCAGAATTAGTGCTCAGTCACCTTTCAAAGCATTAATGAACACTGCACCCACTCTCTCACGTGTTCTTTAATGGATACAGCAAAACGTCAGTTGCAGTTTTCATTTTGAATCTCTTGTCTGTCCTGTTTAATCCAGGATCCTAGTGACTTGATGGTAACAGTGTAGTACATTTTCACTGTTTTACAGTAATTGAGGTTTGAGATGAGCTCTTGCTTCCTCTCAGCACTGAATTGGACACGCTTTTGATGTACGTTCCACTGTGCGTTTAATTAGCCAAGGAGAGTGCCTGTTTTTCCACAGCTGTGAAATCCTTCTCTCATGAGAAAATGATGGCCAGATTACAATCACTGTACTTGATTCTGAACACCATCGCCAATATATCAGCACCCATTTCACAGTCAGAGAGCTTGAGTTCTGTGTTTTATTGCATTGGTGTTCAATTACATCCATTTTGCTAAGACGTCTCCTTGAATTTGTGACCAGAGTAAACAAATGCCTTTATATAACTTTTATAGAAAGTGTGTGAAATTCAATAAAATAGCATGTGACTACAGAGACATATTCTTCACTCTCCTCATACTAACACACAACCAACAAAGGCTTCTTTGATATAATACCTGGAAATCATTTTATGAGGCACGCCAGTCTCCCTGCTGCCTGTGTCTGAGACAGGCTCCAACTGAACGTAATTCACACTAACCATGTTTGTTTGTTGATTTTCTGCCATCTATAAACCAAAAGAGCTCTTTGCATATTTGCTTAATTGATTTCGGCCTTTAAATCTTTAAACAAGCTCTTTTTTCCTGGCAGTTTATTCTCCTTGAAGTTGGTATCTCGTGTTGCGGAGCTGCAAAGCAGTATGCAAATGATCGTTTCGAGGACTGTACTAGGTCCCATATGAAATCAATAATAACAGGAGGGATTCTCACTGCCATGCTTATATAATATTGATTTCCCATCACAGTTCTGTGGGCCAGGAACTTTCCAGCACATGTTTGTGTTTTTTTTTTCATCCTGCCTTGTCTAACCTGCTCTCCATCACTCTTTCATCAGTTCACACATTTCACACCCAAAGACCTACACTGACCCCAGTACATAGGTGTGTGTGTGTGTGTGTGTGTGTGTGTGTGTGTGTGTGTGTGTGTGTGTGTGTGTGTGTGTGTGTGTGTGTGTGTGTGCATGTGTGTGTCTGTCTGTCATTGTTCTGCACACCATAAGGCAGGTTGTGGGTTTAGGACACAGAATCACAGGTGTTCATTCTAAACAAGCTGAAAGTGGGTCACATCAGATACAGTCATAAACAGAGAAAATGCGAGGAGAGAAAACAGAGAGGGTGAGTGCTGGAAAGAGGAGAGAACAAGCTGAGAAAGCAGGGGAAGCAGAGAGAGAGAAGGGGAGGAGAGAGGGGTAAGTGAGAGAGGAAAGAGACCAAGGAAGAAAGAGAAAGGGACGAGAGGTCAAAATAGAGAAGAAAAATAAATGTTTTGATTGAAAAGGAGAGTGAAAAAGAGAGAAGATGAGAAAGAGAGAGAGAGAGAGAGAGAGAGAGAGAGAGAGAGAGAGAGAGAGAGAGAGAGAGAGAGAGAGGGAGATCCTGGATTTCAACAGGTTCTAGTGACATCAGTGTCAGCTGCTTGTACCACACAATTTTTACAAGTCAACTGCCAGTTTGGCCTGACCAAGAATAAATTTGAACAACTGACACCTGAACCTTTGACTTCAGGGTTAAATGGAGATTAAAGAATTCACATAAAAAAACACCATATAAAATTCTCCAATGCAGGCCTGCCACTTTCTCTTCATTCTGTGTGAACCTCAGCACAGAGACCCAGAGCATCATGTCACAGTGTGTCAGCTCAACTCTTCACACAGGCCCCGTACAGACCTCTGTACTGTTCAGGACTGAAGATAATGCTGGGGAAGCGGTTATCATCCTCAGGGCTGAGCACTCCTGCACTATAGTTCTGAAGCCTTACAAGGGCTTCAGAGGAGAGCACTGATTTTCAGAACTGAAGGAGCTGGGTCATGATATGCAAGGACCTCACTCCCAAGTGCACTGCCAGGTTCTCCACCTGATCCAGACAAGGACCTGCAACATACACCAGCCAGTGGAAAAACATGTGTGGAGTCCTGAGCAGTACTGGAGATGTCCTTTTAGTTATATCCAGTCTAAACCCATAGACGACAGGTTCCTCCAGAAGCAAAAATCGAGAGGTTCTTCAATGCAGAAATGTAAAAATTCTAAAATGTCCTTAATTAATCACAGGCAAGCTAGTGTCATATTAATTGAAACAAAGTTCTGTCCAATCGCATTCCTTCAACTGTCTATGGATTCCTGCCTGCCACAACTCTGCAAACCAACTTCTGAGAGCCATGAAGGAGTCCCTGTGCAAACTGGAGATGAAAGGCAGTAGTCCTGTTAGCTAAATAACTTCTTCTTTGGGAAGGTAGAGAACAGTCTGAGGTATTCAGTGCAGTCTGTCCCAGACGTTGTTCACCAGAATTGCCTGAATGTCTGCAAGGAGATTTGGTGGAGGAACTATACAAGCCAGTTTATACCATAAAAAGAAGCAGCAAGGTTGTTGGCAATGAAGACCAAAAGGAAAGCTGAGGGACAAGACAGTTCCATCTGCTGAGATGTCCCTTCACTTTCCCAACAGTGCCCTCCCAGTAACCCCCTGATGACACTCTAGGCAGTGTAGATCTCCCACCAGTCCATTTCCCCACTAAAACATCAATCTTTCACTTTTGATGTTAAATGCAGAAATCTTGAATAATTTATAACATACACTAAAATGTCCACATCCCTCTGTGAGCTGATTAGCACCATTGTATTATTGTATATTTGTTTATATTATTCTGTTTATTCTTTTATATAAATGGGCACCCAATCAACCAGTGTTGGAGGAGACATACACAGAGTAAGTCATCTTAAGCACAAGGTCCAACTCCTCACCATCCTTCAACACCATGTGCATATCTCTCCTAAACAACACCACCCTCCTAAATGACATAATGGGAGACTTACAGCCACGGGGGATTTTTCTAATGAGGGAGACCAGTTTACCATAACGGGCCAGTTCACAAGCGAGGAGCTTGTCTTTAATGAATGGGGAAACACTGGACAGAATGACCTTTATTCAGGGGGTGCAGACTTAGACACAGACAGCGCTCCTCTACGCAAGCCAAGCACTCAATCTCAGACTGTCAAACACTGCGCTGCTTGGAAACACACACACACACAAACTTCTTACACACACAAACAAGTTTCAGAGTCGCTCTGAAACGGAAAATGCCAAGCCTGCACTCCCGCTCTACTCACTCCACCACTCACACCTGGGCATGTGCACGTGAGAGAGAGAGAGAGAGAGAGAGAGAGAGAGAGAGAGAGAGAGAGAATGCATTAAGATAAGATCAAATGCTAGCTGGAAACCAAACCCAGCTAATTACTGAGAGTCAGTGCTTTGGCAAACTGTTGATTGGCCAGCACAAACAAAAGGTAAGCAGGGAGGAAACATTTCATAGAGGTCTGTTCATCACAGATCAAAATTGAGCAGGCAGAGCAAACCGACAACTGTGACAAAAGTCTGGTGCTGGCTATAAAAGCAAGCAAGGATTATCCCCCTCTAACTGCCATCCATGTTTCAGCCATAGACTCAGAGTAGAGAGTGCTACATACATTTCCAGAGGGTACTGCACATTTTCCAGCAGCCAAAGTTTCCATAAAGGGGTAAGCAATCACTTGTTATTGATCTCCTAATGAAACAGTACTCAGCTTTGCTGGAAGCCCACGCTGTTTGCCATGATTTTTGTTGCATTCTTTCAGATCTCATTGATATAACTTCAATCAGCTAGCAACGTGAGTGCCAGCCCAAATAAACAAGTTATTCGTGAAATCCCAGATCAGTGAATTCTTCACTATGCAAGTAAGGGATTTCAGAAAGAGAGGAGAAGGAGACAAAGTGACAACCCTCCTCTCCAGGAATTAAAATAAATCCCAGTCTGTGTGACTAATTTAACAATTAAGATAAAAAACACAAGAGGGTGTGCTGGAAGCCCTGAGTGACTTAGGCTTGGCAGAGTTTAACCCGGACCAAGCAATGGAGAGGGGTTTGTGGGTGCTGATGACCTTGTCCTATTTCATCATTAAAAAATGCTCTAGGCCTCGCTGTATATCCTGTCGATAACCTATTATAACACAAAGGAGGGGGTAGATACTGCCCTGCCATGAAGTTCAATTAACAGAAAGGAGGGGAATGTGGACAATAGGATCACTACAGGGACTATAACTGAGCATGGAAGGGAGGGGAGGAAGAAGAGAGAGAGGGGAGAGAGAGAGAGAGAGAGAGAGAGAGTGCAAGCGAGCATGAGCATTGATGGACTACCATCATTAAGTGTGTTTGCTCTCAGGGGAGAGTTTGATGGCACAGAACAGAGCTTCCCGTTCAGCACTCTGTACAATACATCTCCTTTGCAGCAATTAAACAAGTGCTTATATGCAAGTTCAGACCACACTTGCTCATCTCATATCTACAAAACTGTAACTTTAAGTGAATGCAAATAAGCTTTTTTATAAGGTTTAATGTGTGCTGATGTAATGAGATTCACTTGGATTTTGAGAATAACTCTCCTGAATTTTTGTGTTGGAAAATTTACCAACATAACTGCAAGAACACTGGTATTATTTGGTATGCCAAATGTACTCCAGTACAGTACATTAGGTTATGTTCTCCTCTTTCCAAAAGCAGTAAATATGCTGTATTACTGATTGCAGTGTGAGATGATGAAAGCACCAATATCAACTATAGTGATCATCTACAGTAAAACCTTATGTCCAAATGTGTGTGGACACCACTCCTGCTTTCAACTAATTTACACTCCTGAATGCTTTCAACTAATTTAAGATGCACTGAAAACACGATTGTGATTGTAGAGCCTTTGTAGAATGGCTAGTTCAGATTAATTGAAACAGTCTGATCAGAACTTGTCTGAAGATGTCTTATCAGGTGCATAGGGGAACCATCCACCAGATTCTTCTGCTCAGCTGTTTTAATGAATGGCATGTGTGGCATGTGTGTAAATAAGATAATGTAAACAGAGACACTGTAAATTGTACATTAATAAACCGCACTGCTGTTCACAGTATCTTCCATTAATATAACAATAATCAGACTTAAAAGAACAGCAGTCACTCTATTATCAGTAAACAAGAGCATGCATTTAGTTAAACAGCATGGTGTAACTATCTAGCATCCTTCAACATTAGATAAGCATCACTCAAGACAGTGTTGGATAGTACTCATCATTGATTGTACACACAACAGACTGACAACTGAGCAGCTGAAAATCACACAACCTGACCACTTAAACTGGAATATTAAGTTTGTCCGTTTTTGCTGTGGAGACACTAGCAATTGCAGCAGCAGAACTTGTTAGTTGTCCTCAAGCCTCCTCATTGGTAGAGACTTAATAAGCAATTTGATAGGAGGAACAATTGAGGGGGAGGTATCTCACTGGCCGTTTGCACATGCACCCATTGCTAACACCTTCTGCACCTTAAGTTTTTTTATTTCAGCAATTCCATTCAAAAAGTGAAACTTGTATATTGTATTCATTCATTACACATAGACTGATATAGTTCAAATGTTTATTTCTTTTCATTTTGATGATTATAACTGACAACTAATGAAAATCCCAAATTCAGTATCCCATAAAATTAGAATATTGTGAAAAGGTTCAATATTGACGACACCTGGTGCCACACTCTAATCAGCTAATTAACTCGAAACACCTGCAACTGGTCTCTCAGTCTAGTTTTGTGGGCTACACAATCATGGGAAAGACTGCTGACTTGACAGTTGTCCAAAAGATGACCACTGACACATTGCACAAGGAGGGCAAGACACAAAATGTCATTGTTTAAGAGGCTGGCTGTTCACAGAGCTCTGTGTCCAAGCACATTAATAGAGGTGCAGGGAAGGAAAAGATGTGGTAGAAGAAAGTGTACAAGCAATAGGGACAACCGCACCCTGGAGAGGAGAAATGTCGGGGAGATTCACAAAACGTGGACTGCAGCTGAAGTAGTGCTTGAAGAACCACCACACACAGATGTATGGAAGACATGGGTTTCAGCTGTCATATTCCTTGTGTCAAGCCTTGAACAAGAGACAGTGTCAGACGCATCTTACCTGGGCTAAAGACAAGAAAGACTGGACTGCTGCTGAAGTTATGTTCACTGATGAAAATATATTTTGCATTTCCTGTGGGAATCAAGGTCCCAGAGTCTGGAGGAAGAGAGGAGAGGCACAGAATCTACATTGCTTGAGGTCTAATGTAACATTTCCACAATCATTGATAGTTTGGGGTGCCATGTGATCTGCTGGTGTTGGTCTATTGTGTTTTCTGAGGTCCAAGGTCAACACAGCCGTCTACCAGGAAGTTTTAGAGCACTTCATGCTTCCTGCCGCTGACCGACTTTATGGAAATGCAGATTTCATTTTCCAACAGGACTTGGCACCTGCACACAGTGCCAAAGCTACTAGTACCTGGTTTAAGGACCATGGTATCCCATGGTATATGAAGAAGAAAATGCGATACGCCAGACCCCACAATTCAGAAGAGCTGAAGACCACTATCAGAGCAACCTGGGCTCTCATAACACCTGAGCAGTGCCACAGACTGATGAACTCCATGCCACTCCACATTGTTGCAGTAATCCAGGCCAAAGGAGGCCCAACTAAATATTGAGTGCTGTACATGCTCATACTTTCCATGTTCATGCTGTTCAGTTGGCCAACATTTTTAAAAATCCTTTTTTTGCATTGGTCTCAAGTAATATTCTAATTTTCTGGGATACTGAATTTGGGATTTTCATTAGTTGTCAGTTATAATCATCAAAATTAAAAGAAATAAACATTTGAAATATATCAGTCTGTGTTATGCAAGAATATAATATGCAAGTTACACTTTTTGAAAGGAATTACTGAAATAAATCAACAGTGCCACAGCTGGCCATTTGCAACAGAGATGTCATTTGCAATAAAGAAATGTCCAAATCACAATGTAGAGACTTTTTTCCACTTGATTGTACATTTGTATCATAGGAGGATATTTGAATCAAGCCAGTAGAGCTCACTCTGCTTTTCCATGGAAAAAATGAGCAATCAGCTCCTTCAACAGCAGCACGTCTCATTTATCTGCATGACTGACAGCCCTCACCTCACTACTGATCAAAGTGCATGAACATAGCATCACCCCTCCCACACACACACACACACACACACACACACACACACACATACACACACACACACACACAAACACACACACACACACACACACACACACACACACACACACACACAAACACACACACACACACACACACACACACACACACACACACACACACAAAGTATTCTGCCTGCCCTCACCACCAGAGCACAACCCTCCCTGTAACTATGCCTGGCCTGCTGTCCCATAGTAACATTGATTCAAATAGACCTAAACAGCTCTCCAGGGCTTCATTTACAACTAAAAAAGACCATTCTATAAAGGTTTTGCTTCTTCCCAACAATGTATCCTGAAGCATTTTCTCTCCTCTCAACACCCTCACCCTCTCACTAAGCATGCATGCACAATTAAATTTCCTTTTTTTCAAACACACACACACACACACACACAAACACACACACACACACACACACACACACACACACACACACACACACACACACACACAGAGTGTTCGGAATCACTCAGTGCAGGCTGATATCTCTTGTGTACATTTCTATAATGGCTGTCTATACAGCGCGTGAGTGCAGCATCACAGGCTGGTCCTCAGGCAAAACACAGCAGATGGGAAAACAACTAATTATATGATCTAAATAAACGGGTGAGACACTGGTGGTCTGCAAAAAGCCTCAAAGCATTTCCATTCATCCTTTCATCTAAGTGTGACATTCAAGGGTGCTCAAGCAGACAAGATCCAGCAAATGTGCTTTTTCCACCATTGTGGTTAGATGACAGGACATGGTCCATTCAACTGATGACCTTTTTTATCTACTTATATGTTTTTATTAATCTTCCAGGACTGTGGGGTGAGCCATGTGCAGGGCTTCTGGTGGCCTTAATGGCCAGTGTTCGGAAGCAATCCACCAGGAATGATTGCATGGTTGAGCATCTTCTCAGATGTCCAATGACTAACACATCTAATCAGCTCCCCATGGCTGTCTGACACACCCTGAAGGGGCACTAATTGGTGTTCTGCCTCATGAACATCAAGGTTCTGAGTGTTTTTGCATATTGTCCAGTCCAAATCCCATTTAAACACTCTTACAAAGTTTCTTCAAATGGTTTGAGCAATACAATAGAATACCCACTTTTAGATCCAGAACTATGGTTGTATAGAGATGAGAGAGTGAAAAATACTTCTCTAGAGAACCTTCAACTGATCTAAAGGTTCTTTAAAATGTAAAGGATCTTCAAACTCACAACAGTTATGTCTTTGTGGATTCATGGAATATCATTTGAAAACACCTTTATTTTACTTACCCGTGGTTCTTAAAGTAGTTCACCTTTAAACCATTAGGTGACTACCTACCTATACAATCAGTACAAAGACATTATAATTATGCAAATAAGAAGACTTAAACTAAACTTAGTTCTGGCAGAAGTTCAAAATGTGCAAACAGCTTTGGTTTCTTACCTGATTACCATCCACATTTTGATCTTAAATATAAATTGTCAATTGTTTTATACAACAACATTTGTTTATGGACCAATTTAGATAGAAGTTACTATACTTTGTCCTTAACTTTAACTCATGAAATTCCTAAGTGACATTTACTCAGCTTACTGGGTCCATCACTGGACAGTTTTTGAATGTGTGTACATAATCTCATTTACAAAGGTGTGGTTAGTGGTTAAGACAAAACCAGCTCATTCTAATTGTCACTTCCAACAGGTAAGAATTCAATTCCTTTAATAAAATGTCTTATATTACATTTAACCAGTTCTGGACCTTTCCTAGAACTAAATAATGAAATCCAAGTGATGAAACTGCTGTAATGTATATGTTTTAATCTTAATATATTTACCCAGTTAGTCATGTGAGCTCTTTACTACAATAAAAAAACATTAATGAGCTGCTCAATTAATTTATCTGATTCAATTATTGGTATCGGTTAAGAATCCTCTTTGTGCTAAGCAGCTTTCAGGAAAGCAGGTTTGGGTCAAGATGGAAACAACATTTTGCTGGGCAACAGTCAGTTTTGGATTCAGAACTTACCATGGATTCAGTCACATTTGAAAGGAATTGTTCTTGCGTTACATATTTCGGGTCAGATCTAAATTTTAAGCCTGATTAATGCTCGTCTTGACTGTTGTGCTTCAGAGGTCTGTGTAGCCCAGAGCAGGAGAAGGTTAGGGGGCGTGAACAGCCAGCACTTTGCTCAATCCATTTCTACCCTTTCTGTCTGTGGTTGTAGTATGTGCTACACCGTAAGCATTGGAGAGCTTAATAGAAGCTGACAGGCGTCTCTGAGACCTGGGTGAGTCCTGGCTCAGGCTGACTGCTCTGGCCACAGGAAGAGAGGTGCTCTTCTGATTGACTGAGCGTGTGTGCAGAGGCAAAAGGCCACAAGGCTCTAATTACAACTACAGTTACACTCACTACGTCTGTATGACTCCAGGGACAGGGGGTGGAAGACTGAAAGATCATCTTGGGTTTGATCAACAGAAAGGCCACTACATTTATGGCATTTAGGTGATGCTCTTATCCAGAGCAACTTAAAAAGCTGGTAGTGTCATCTGTGGCACCAAACCAAAAACCCACCAGCCACTTCACTTGAACAACAACCTATACAAGATTTGTGGCCATCAGTGTTACCACTTTAACGCTCCACCACTAAAGCCTTCTTCAAACTCTGGGGCTCTTGCCACTCTGTGTGGTACAGGCTTATTGACCTAAATGAGGTGACAGAAGCTGAAACTGTAATGATAACTGGATGCAGGACAGATCGAAAATGCATGAACATGTGCTGTCATTACTTGTTTTACAGATTTTATCAGTGTGCAGAAAATGATGGATTATTTCCATCATTATTTCCAATAGAAATTTGCCCAGCACAGAGAGCAGATATCTGTTTATACAGTGTTCAGCTGAGGGGTACACTGTGTTTGTCTCACAGCGTCACTGTTTTCACATCTTTTTCCTCACTGCTCTAGCCTCCCGGTGCATCACCCCAGGCAAGCTCTTCATGTAGAGCACCTTAGGTGTTCCCAAAAAGGCAGAGTCATTCCTTGTCTACATTGTGCTACCTGGAGGGGGTGCATGGGGAAGGCTCTGCACATGCAGCACACAGGCCATTATGAGTGTTTACTGAGTCAACAGAGAAACCACAGGGATGGTCTTTATGGGGATTAGAAGGCTGCACCTCAGTCCTGAAGAGGAACACTGCATGCAAATGCGACTGCAGCTAATGGAGCAGGCGGAAACTGTTAACCCCCATGCTCTATGAGTAGCTTGTTAATTAAATGGTATGTGACATTGGAGTGAGTCAAAGCATACTGGTGTTGGCCATCCAGTACTGCAGGCATGCATACACAGAACATACAGAGGGCCAGCTGTCGTTTTCACTGAACATTCATAGATAATCAAAAGAAATGGACCATATTTACTTTGAATAAAAATTCAAGTTGAGGGTTAGAGATAGAATGGAGTGGAGGGGCGCAGACTGGTTTTATCAATCAGATAAGTCGGATTTTATAAAACTAGTAGTGTAAACACAATCAGATTACTGGTAAAACCACATTTTCTGCAGTTACTGGATTACTGAATGCATGTAAGATCCTCAGACCCCGTCCTAAAGAGCTATAATTTTACAGCAACACTGTATACACAGTATTGAAGAAATTAAGAAATGTCTCACCTTTAAAGCTGCATTTTGTGAAAACTGACCAGGACCAGGTATACAGTGAGGCAGACTTAGCATACTTGTGATAATATAACATGTCGGCTGTTGTCACCTGCAGGCTGTAGCTCTTCTTGGGATGAAGAAAAGAATGTGAGCAATGCTTTAGCCTTTTTGTTACAATCAATAGAATTGAATAGAACTTAATTAGTATGTCAAGCACATGTATGTACTTTGTTAAAACTAAACAAATGTGTCTAAATTTGCACTTTTGTGTCTGTGGTACACTCATTTGTTTAACTAGGTTTGATTAGCTTTTAATAGTGGTCTGGTTTTAAGCTCTGTTGTTCAGTTGGTTGTTCTCATTGTTTTAAAAAGTGGATTAAAAAGGTGAATGGTTGGATTGTATTTCTTGCTCTGGGGCTCCCCCTACAGTCCAACCATTAATGGGCTTGCTTTGCAGATGCGTTTTTGGACAAGCAGAAAGAACTACCACTACTGGTGAATCTGAAAGACGTTGGACAGCACAGTAATATTACATGATTTTACTAATATGATTTGCAGGGGTACATGGGTTTTGTACTACCCGCTTTATGACTACATTACTGTGGCACTTTCTTCTATGGCCATTGTATGGACCTACTGATTGGTGCTTTCTGCAGAGCTGCCCAGAGTTACAAAGCATGCAATTGAAGCAAACTGTAAAATGTAGGCTCTTGTATTTTGACCCTTTCTGTGAGGAGATTTTAACATTAAACGTTTTCTGGAGTCCTGCCACTGCAGAATACAAGAATATCCCAATGCCAAAACTAAAAGAGTGTATTTGGGCTATTAGTTTGAATTCCTGGATGGATGGTTTTCTGTCTGTTGCTGCAAATGGCCAAAGTAATGTGAACACAAATATCCTGTGATAGGTCAGGTGGTATGAACAGTGTCTTATTCAAAGTTTAAATTAATCCTATGTCATTCTCTACAACCACCATTCCGTAAAAAATGAAAAAATAAAAATGAACCACAAGCTTCTAGAAACTAATTTTCAGAAAGTCATTTTCTTTCCATCCAGATGTGAAGGTTTATTACAGACATCCCCTTGATAAACTAATCTAATCTTAAAAGAACTATGTATGTGTTATCATGGGCAATTCCTGCATTGTTTTGTATGTGTTTACTAAGTCATTGCTTAATTGTTATGCTGTATACAGCTTTTCAAAGCGTAACAAGTGGGACTGCTAGTAGGAAAAAGCCCAAAGCCCATGCACACAGATGGGACAACTCTATTTAAACTCCTCAACTAAACTAGAGAACAAACACCACTTTGCACACACACACACACACACACACACACACACACACACACACACACACACACACACACACACACACACACACAAAGAATATTGTTAGCATGAGGCCAGACTATGATTTCCCCCATAATTATCTCCCAGAAGACTCAATGTTAACCACATGCGTTTGGGGAGATAGTCCTGCTGACAGCATCTCTGCGCTAATCGAGGTACAGAGCAAACCTGCTGCCAATGAAACATTGTCCCTACTATGCTGCTTCCTCACTGAAATGGCAAAATAGCTCTGCTGGTGCTGTGTGTGTTTAAAATGACAGCTCTGTTCAAATGACCACAATGAACCAGCAGCACCAAAGAAGGAAATTAAGCTTTGCTGAATGTAAGGTGAAAAGTAAATGGCAGCTTTAGAGGAGTAAAGCACTGATATGTTGAATAGCAGAATGTTACCATTCCTCAGACACTGATGTTTATCGCAACATCAAATTATACAAGGAAAACAAAACTGTCATGCAGGAGGTTCAGCATGTCAGAGTAATTCATTTCTTATATCCAAAGAAATGCCAAAGCAGACAAACTATGTTGCCGAAAGCTACTGATGGTGATTGAATGTATTAATTATACATGATTAACAGTCCGGGAGTTACTCCACTCTCATCTACTTATCTAGGCTAGTGCCTTTCTAGTCTGTACACTAAGTCCTTATTTACATCTGGTCAATTCATGTGATTAGTATCTGGATTGTACCCTGATAAGATTTTAACCACATGATTTGAAACCTGCTACTGAGATGTGTCTCTGGATAGTCAGACTGAAATCTGATTGCTTGTGGTTTGCAGTTTTTTCACTTTCAATATGTTGTGTCAGAATTGATGAATGCATCAATAGAAATACTTCAAAATGACTTAGAATAAAATCTTTTCACATCAACTTCCATTGAAAGCTAATACAGTCTTACAGACAATTATTCAGCATGAAAGCGACAATATACATTCATGAGAAAATAGCTGCACCCAGAAAGAAGTGTCAGATTGCAATGGTATTTGGAAGGAAGATAAAGGCTACCACGAACAATAAATAAGCAACAAGCCAAGTGTCTGGGTTACTAGTTATTAATGGTGTTCTGTGATAATTAATATCATGAAGCTTGAATTTGCTCACAGAGTTCCTGCTGATTTTGCAGTAGGGATGGTGTGTGGATAGTATGTCCAATAGCATCCCACACATTTTCAATGAGGGTTAGATCTGGTGATGTGGCTGTGGCTGTTTGTCGGTTGTCTCTACCAAGACAAAAGTGGGACATACTGTCATTCTGTGTGACTCCATGACAATGTGACATGTCAACATTGCAATCTTCAGCAACATTGACATGGTGAAGTCACTGTAATGGTCTGTGTGCATGTTTTCCTGCATCGTGCAGCCATCTGCAAATGGTACTGTCACTAACAGAATGACTAAGAGAGGGCATCACTGCTCACTGAATGTCATCAAATAGGTCTGTTGGTCACGCTACACATTGGTCAATCCATCAGTTCTCCCTCTCTGTGGTTCGTGAAGGTCTGCCAGATCATTCATGACTCTGGTATGTGCCTTCTTCTATCCACTGCCATCAATATTATGCTACAGTATGCTACGTGTAGGTCTGCCCTTGCTTGCATCACATGTGCACCCAAGCATGAAACTTGAATCTTTCACATGTCTCACAATGTCAGATTGACCCACCAAATTTCATTCCTGTCAGTTGATTCCTTCTGGGTGCAACTATTTTTTTTGACAATGAGTGTATAACAATGTTGCTTCTACCCACTTGTCCCCAGTTCCTTTCAAGCTCTAGCAGAACCTCAAACATAAGATAATTCCTATGTTGTAAAATTTTTTACCAAATTCAAAAACTTCTACTTCCAAAAAATGCAAAAGCAGGTATTTTATGTGACCAACAGCTGCTAGACAGCTTAGTAAATGTGAAAACTGATGAGTTTGCGAGTGCTGATTATGCATGATTAACAGCCCTGGAGTTACCCTGCAGTCATCTAGTAAACATGTCTCGAGCCATACTTCAGCATCTTAATCCACAAAAAAATCACTGGCTGTCTTAAATTAGAAGCTAAGGTAATCACAGCCACAGAACGTGGGAAAGGGTCTACACATATAAAAACAAACATGCCAACATGCCAGTAAACAGTGGATCCTGTCCTGGACAAGGTATTGGAAATACACAAAACACCCGTCTCTGGTGACTTCCAGGTGGGTAACTACTGCTAATCACTCCAAACAAACAGTGGATGTAGGTTCTTATTTAAGCCCATGATTACAAAAATGAAGTCCAGCATGACCCAAAACACTTAATCTAAACTCATACTCCTAATTAGTGGCCTTCATCAAAATATTTACACTGACTAGGCTCGTTTTCAGTTCACCCAACCAGATTTCAGTTTACGCAACATGTCACAATTTATTCCAATTAACTGAGTGGCTAGAGCCACAACCACTCTGATTCTCAGTTCAATATTTCAATATTGTGCCCATATGTTCCCTGAATGAATAACAAGCAGAAATCCTTTGAAGAAATGTGCTTACAGTAGACACCATAATCTGTACAATTTGATTTTCTCTGATTGATATATCTTGCTGACGTCTGCTGTTCTAATCTGTTCTTTGTCAATACATATGTTAACAAAATGTTTTTATGTGTGTAAAATGTACATTTGTGGCCCTGAATTATTCAAAGTAGTCTCAAATGAGTTTCACAGAAACAGGAACTAGACCTAAAAAGGTCTATGATCACCTTAAAAGCTACCAAAGTTGACCAAAGCATTAGAGTAGAGCAGTGTAACTTTACAGTGTAGGTTTTCAGAGCCAATTCATATTTGCACCCTTTTTTACAACCTCTTTATAACTTTCACTGAATGATCCTTCTGATCTCAAACTGACCCCGAATACACACACACATGTGTGTGTGTATTGTTTAATATTTTTTATTGGTTTCTTGGTTGTTTACTGGCTGTTTGTTTCACTGATGTTTTCATTCGATTCTCTTTTCACAAACAAACCACTGGAACATCTGGATCTCCAGTAAAGGTTATGGCAGGAGGGTTAAGGTCAGTCTCACCTCTGGCGTTGTGCACTTTCAGAGTGATGTGTGTGGGCGCCGAGAGCGCGCGCGTCAGGTACAAGCGCCCGGAGTCGCGGTGCACGCGCACCGCCCCGCCGCCGCCCGCCTGCACCTCAAAGCGCCGCTCGGAGAAGCGCTCGTCCGGCACCGTGAACACCACGTCCCCGGGCTTCGCGCCCTCCGCCAACGCCACGGTGTAATGGGGCTGTCCGGACACCTCCCTTTTCAGCCGCCTTCCTCCGGGCGGCACGTCTAAGCGCACAGTCTCCATGTCCCCGCCGCCCGAGCAGCACGGCGGCGTCAGCAGCGCGCGGTGCGAACTTTCGGCGCTTCGCAGAAGGAGCCCTCGCCCGTCCCGGGAGGAGGAGAGAGCGAAATCCTGCGCGCGCTCACCTCGCCAAGAGCCCCGGCACGCGCCACTGCATGCGCCTCCTCCGGGCAGCACGAGCCCGGATACCGCGGTCTCTGATGGGGCCCCGTCCGCCGCACGTCCGTAACGGACCGCAGGGCCCGCGTGCGCCGCGGGAAACGGGGGCAGAGAGAGGAGTAACAGCGCCCACGCGCTCCGTACAAGTGCGTCCCCGCGAGCCTTCATAACGGTCCAGACTAAACCTTCACTTTGTGAACAGGATGAACACTCTCTTCTGCATGAATGTCAGCTTGTAAACACTGCAGAAATACAGCCGAGAAAAGTTCAAGTCTAAACTCCTCGCGTCGTTTGAGGCGCTCTGAGCATCATCCCGTTTCAGCCTCCGCTGCTCCGCACGACTCGCTGCGCTGCTCCCGCCCGTATTCACACTGACCACGCCCCGGACACGCCCCTGATACGCCCACCGCACTGTGATTGCCTTGTAGTTTCTGTTCACAGGTAGCCCCGCCTTTTCGGAATAAGAACGCCTGTAAGTGCAAACTACCTGCCAATAGTGGTGCAGGAGGCGGGGTTAATTAAAATAACGGTCTAGAACAGCCAGTCCTCGCGTTCGGGGCGTGGTTTGTCTAAATACAGGTAGGGGAACGAATATTCCACAGGGTCTCCAATCCTGTCCACAAAACGATGGAGGTGAAATCAACCAAATGGGAGGAGCTACTTAAGCGATTAGATTCGCCCATACGCAGGGAGCGCGCTGCTGTTCAAAGTCGAGATGAAAGAGCCTCCTGCTGTAACTCTAAAACCAGAGGAACTGAGAGGAGAGCTTTCTTTAACGACTCTTTAAAGAGGCAGTAACAGATGTGGCTTTCCGTTTTGGAAATAATTTCTTTACCCCTCATTTAAGGCAAACCCCTCCCATTAGTACTTAAAGGTGATGTACGAATAAGCATTAAGTATTCATATAGCAGCAAACAACACACTTCTGTCTAAAGATGTCATGGACTAAAGGCATTCTGAGCAAACAATGGAGCCACACACCCTCTGTGTGTGTGTTGTATTCTGCCCTTTGTGATCTGAGCTGTTATTCCCACCCAGTGGAAATGCTCTCCCCAAGAAACAAGACAGTGATGCCCACAAAGTGTTAAGCAATGTAGCACAGTGCATTCCAAAGAAAACAACCATCAAAAAAATTCATCTACCAAACTCCAATCTGTAAATCAGTACAGTGCATCAAGTCTTCTAACAATATACACAATAAACATTGTTGATAGAATACAAAAAAAGTTTGGTTCAGGATATCCACAACGCTAGCAGCCAGACTCAGGGGGTTGGACCTGCTTAGTAGTGATGTTAATGACCCGTTTGGACCAACAATTCTAAGGGGTCATTGCTTAACTAACTGCTCCATTGTGCTTGTCTATGTTTATCAACCACCTTCTCTGGGCTGCAGTGCTGTACACAAACCGGAAGCGTAGAGGACAGTGCACCTTTGTTTGCTATTCAGATGCATTTCATAGCTGAAAATGTATTTGACTAAAGTGTCAATCATGTCCAGGGCTGGACTGGGTGGCGATGGGGGTGGTTAGTTGTACATGGTACAGTTTAGTGGGTTAGTTTTACATGTGGAAATTTATCACAGGACACTGTAATGTTTATGACCAACCCACACAGGAAGGAATCTCTAGAAATGAAATGGGAGTGGCTACATGAGTTAGGCATCAAAGTCACACTTTTGCCATGAAAAATGGACACTTGGTTGTGTGTTAAATTCTATACTTACCTATCTATAATTCCACATAAAATGCAAACAGATAATGGATTATCATCTTAATCCACACCCAAATGATACCTTCTCTTTGGTGGTCCAGTGGGGTCCTCACCATTGAAGAACAAACCTCCCATTCTTAGCAAAGATTCTAGAGAGAGTAGTGTCCAACCAACTGTGCACCTACCTCAACCGTCACAACTTTAACAAGGCTCTCCAATCTGGATTTAGACCTAACCACAGCACCGAAACAGCTCTGGTTAAAGTTACAAATGACCTCCTACTCTCCCGTGATAGAAACCATAAAGCTATTTTAGTATTATTGGATCTTAGTACCGCCTTCGATACCATTGATCATTCCATTTTGCTTCATAGACTTGAGAATAACTTAGGAATTAAAGTGGTTTCAATCATACCCGATGGACCGCCTCCAGTGTGCATAAGCATAAACAATACTCACTCCTGTCACACTACAATAAAATATGGCATCCCACAGGGGTCTTTCCTAGGTCCTCTACTGTTCTCCCTTTACTTATTACTGTTGGGTGATGTCATCCGAAAGCATGACATTGACTTTCACTGCTATGCGGATGACACCCAACTCTACATATCAACAAAACCTAATGAGGATCATTGCCTCAGCCAAATAACAAACTGTGTTAAAGAGTTTAAAAATTGGATGATGCAAAATTTCCTTCTTCTAAACTCCGAAAAAAAACTGAGATCTTATTATTAGGATCTAATAAACCCTATGACCTGATCAAACTAGATGGTTTTTCAATCACACCGAGCTCAACTGTAAGAAACCTTGGGGTTATATTTGACTCCGACCTTGTGTTTGACAGCCACATGAGTAATGTCGTAAAGACTGGATTCTTCCATCTATGCAATATTACTAAATTGCGTAACTCACTCTCATGCAAGCACGCAGAGATACTGATGCACGCATTCATCACATTTAGACTAGATTATTGTAATGCCCTTCTATCTCAGGGAAATCACTACAGAGGCTACAATCCGTACAAAACGCTGCTGCGAGGGTTCTCACTGGAACTCGGAAATTTGACCACATTAGTCCTGTTCTTTCATCCCTCCATTGGCTTCCCATTAAATTCAGAATCGACTACAAAATATTGCTACTAACTTACAAGTCACTAAATGGCTTAGCTCCCCAGTACCTAAAAGACCTCTTAATACCCTACAACCCGTCACGCAGACTGCGTTCTCAGGAAGCAGGCCTATTGACCATACCTAGAATAAAAAAGAACACTGTTGGGGGACGAGCCTTCTCTTTTAAAGCCCCCCAGCTCTGGAACAGCCTTCCTCCTACTGTTTGGGACTCAGACACACTCTCCATTTTCAAATCACGCCTAAAAATGTTTCTCTTTACGCAGGCTTTTCATTAACACTTCTAAGGGGGCACTAATCTTTCTCCCTCTCTCCCCCCATGTCCTGAGCTGCCCCGGATGCCTGCGGATACCGGTCCACTCATCCACTTCCTACTACCAACTTCCAGACCTGACTATGCCACCTGCATGGATCTCATTATTCACTATTCATTCATTCATTCATACCTGTATCATTACTATTAGCCAAACTATATTTATCCTCCCTCCCTCCATTTTTATTTTTTTTTTCCACTTCATTTTCCACTTTCCATCACAATGTACTGTGCCATTGTTATGTGCTTTCCGATGTCGACCAGAGGAGGATGGGTTCCTCTCTTGAGCTTTGGTTCCTCTCAAGGTTTCTTCCTCCTAAACTGAGGGAGTTTTTCCTTGCCACTGTTTGCCTACTGGCTGCTCATTTGAGGCTCGGACCCGGATCCTTGTAAAGCTGCTTTGTGACAACTTGCTGTTGTAAAAAGCGCTATATCAATAAAATTTGATTGAAATTTGATTGATTGAGAACAATGGGGTGAAAGAAGACTAGAGAAACTAATGGACTACATTCTGTAATTATAGTTCTACAAAATGTTCCTATATGGTAAGTGGAACTGATAATCTGGACAAAAATATAAAAAGTAGAATCTGGTTTTACTGAAGTGGCCCATTGAGTTATGGTAAAATAAGCAAAATTTATTCCTAAAAGAACAAAGAAGGATGCATATTATACAACAGCAAGTTTAAATCCTTAACATATCCAGCATCAATCACAATTTGTATCTTTTGGGGATTATTGTGGTCCTAAAAACAGATAAACATCAAGATCAGGGTTATAATCAATCACAACTCAGTACAGATGTAAAAAATAAATAAAAAAGGTAATTACTAAAAACTAAAATTTAAGTTAAGACTAAATTTGAAGTTTAACAATAAATCTTTACATTACAAAATACTTGGACTATGCAAATTTATCAGAATTCTACTTGGGAGTATCTCTTTCTTGTCTCTCTTTTATTTTATTTTATCTTCTGAAAACTGGATTTAGCTTTCTTAGGCATCATCTTCCAGAGCAAAAATACAAAGCACACAGCTGCTTCAGGAAAACGAACACTAAATGATGCCTAGTTAAAAAGTCTGGTGAACCATTTCATGAGGGTGAGTGTGCCTGACCGCAGACACATTTATGCAGGCTTCAATCCATCAATCAACTGATTTATTTCCCCAAAACATTAATTTACATTACTTAGATACATTTTTGTGATTTTAAATATTAATATGTAAAGAAAAGTAAAATTCCAAACTCCTCAAGGCCCCTCCCCCCACTTTTGGCCCTGGTAACTCAGTCCCACTTTTCACCCCATTGATCAATATAATAGACCCTCTGGGGCAGCCATAAATGAGCCTAATGCCACAATGCCCATGTTTCGCATCAGCTAAAGGGGTATAAAGCACAAAGTATATATAGAGCAGTGGAACTGTGTGATCTGGATCGATGGAGCTCCATCTTTGGAATGAATTAGAGCGGTGTTCATGATCCAGAACTAATCACTCAACATCAGCATCTGACCTCACTGATGCTCTTGTGACTGAATGTGATTAAATCCTCACAGCATGTTTTAACATCTAACTGAAGACTTCTTACAAGAGTAAAGGATGTTATTGTATCAAAAGAGAACAATCTCTCTAATAATATCTATGATTTCAGAAGAAATGCTGGACAAACAGGTGTCTACAAGTATTTAGACATATGTATTTGAATAATAGCTACTCTCCATTTTGCCATTTCAATACAAATTCAATTCATACAATTAAATCTGTAAAGACAAGTCAGATGAATTGTAAACACTATCTGAGATTGGCTCTCTAAAGGAAGAACCTTCCTATTTTCTCGATAAAGAGTTGAAAATACATCTTCACAATATTAACAAGTTTTCATGGAATTAGAACCTTGTCATTTCAAGGGGATTGTGGATTGCCATTAACCACTATTAATGAATTGTTGTTTAAGTTTAGTTTAGTTTAGTTCACACAATTACTTCAGATTTGTTCATACATATTAGGTGCTGTGGTGCCACTAGTGCTGGGAGGGCAAAGGTGTGCTGCCTCCATTCTGCAAATGTAATGCCATACAACAGCCCAACATGCTTGCAGAAGAATGTTGACTGTTACAATAATTGCCTACAATAGTTGCCTACACTAACTAGCTTTATGTTAGGTGACAAGGAAGAGGTGGGACGATCTTACTTTCTTACTCAGAGAAAGGGAATTTTTTTAGGTTGCTTTAATAATTACAACAAATAATGAGTTTAAAGGGTACAGGACCTTTCTTGTAAGGTCACCTTTCTTAGGTTTCAAAAGCTTTGAATAAGAAATATTAAAACAATACCGTTCTGTTTCATTCTTGTAGAAACCCTTTTTCTGCTACCTCACTCTCCCATATTCTCTCTCTCTCTCACTCTCTCTCTCTCTCTCTCTCTCTCTCTCTCTCTCTCTCACAGACACACACACACACACACACACACACACACACACACACACACACACACTCACACACACACACACACACACACACACACTTACCATGGAGGGGGCATAACATAGAATGTGTGTATAAAGTATAAAAGTAATAAAGTAATGAAGGTTGAATTTATATGTTTAAATATAATTTACATATACATTTTTACACCTTGTGTTTATCACCTCATATATTGTATTGTATACTGCTTTTCTGCTGAAATATATTGGGATTTGATTTTTTGTCCATACCACCCAGCCCTATTTTGAAGTACATAAATCATATGCCATATCCCACATATGTGAGGAGATTTGTCCTAAGGCAAATCTCATAGCAATGCATGTCATCTGAAAAACATGCATCCAGTCATAATTAATGCCACATTTTCTTTTTCCAAAACATCATGTCAGTTGTGAAAAATAGAATCATCACCTGAATATGAGTGAGCAAAACACATCTCTTGTTATGCACAATTGAGTTAAGAAAATAAATTGTGCATTTCTCTATTTCTCCAAAGTCAAATAAACTTGTTAAAGCATGAAACCCCTGCCATAAGAACGATAGCTTCATAGTAGGGAGCCTTCTCCTTGCCTCTTTGAGAAGCATAGCACAAATTACAGCAATTTACCCCAAGAGGCAGTGTGTCTGTGACAGGGGAATGGGTTTCAAGTTGACGGTGTCGAATGTCATGTCACAGCCACTCATGCCAGTCTTTCATCATATTTTGGCATGCCTTTCTGCAGAGAAAAATGTGACAGGAATGGAGAGGCAATCTCGCAAACCTTGAGTTTCTTCGTCTAAGGTCACCAGAACTGACTGGTTTCTTTTTTCCCCCCTCCCCTTTCCCTCTTTCCTTTCTATTCCTGTTCCTCCTCCTTTTCATCTGTAGTTTGTCACCATTCTTTTTTTTACCATTCTTATATCTGTAATCTTCCTCCCTTTTTAATATAAGGACTGACAGCTAAATGAATGCCAGGTGGATTTCCCTGTCTTCACCCCACGCACTGAAATCAGATTCCTCTGTCTTCAGCATCAGCTCTCAATCCGGATGCAATATGCTCAGCGACAGGTTGATATGAAGGTGGGAGAAGCTCAGACCCTGTCCCTCAAACCCCAAAACAAGGTTCTCCATTGTGGCTCTACAGCATTAGTAAATACTGTAGTTCAAAATGTATAGTGAACAAGGTTCCAAAAAATAATAATTACATGTGTTTAAGAAATGAACCTCATTCACCCCTATCATCCAAGAAAGATTTTTTCACAGCTCTGCTATTATAATGATCCAATTATCTATGTAAATTGAACAAATACCAAACAAGAAAACACTGGTGAACACCAGAATATTGTCAAAACTGCATAAATGGTTTTGAATGAGGGCTCTGATGATTAAGGTGTTGGCTTGAGGATTGAGAGTTTCAATGTGATTTCTGTAAAGCTGCTCTGTGACAACAGTACCTGAAGCCCAAAAGAGCACAACTGGCTATGCTTTCTCTGGGTGGGTACTCTCCCCATCACTCCCACCATGATGATGTATAAGTTCAGCTGGGGACTTGGCACCTTCCTCCTAGTGCATTGCCTGCCAAGTGATGCTGCAATGGTGTCAGTTTGAAAACTGGTGGGGGTTCTTGTCCACACCCTCCTAGTGTCAGGGGCATTACAAGTGATGGGAGGAGACAAAGTGAGTGAGATTAATTGGCACTTCTAAATTGGGACTAAAATGGGTAAAAGTACATATTTTTGTGTATTTTATTTGTTCTTGTATATGTTGTATATGTTGTATATCTTGTACGTATATGATGTATATTTGTTCATGTATATGTTTGTGAATAATGTTCCTAATTGGCTACTTATTTAGGATTCTTGTAAGTGTGATATATAGATAGATGCAACTTTATTGTTATTGTTCAGTACAAGTACATCGCAACGAAATGCAGTTAGCATCTACCAGAAGTGCAAAATAGTAGCAAAGTGCAAACAAGAACTGTGCAAGTGTGCAGTGTGCAATAAGTAGGCTTCAGCCTACTGTAGAGTTCAGCAGGGTGATTGTGGAGGGGAAGAAGCTGGACCTGAGCCAACTTGTTCTGGCCCGGATGCTCCTGTATCTCCTCCCGGATGGAAGAAGGTTGAACAATTTGTGGTTGGGGTGGGAGGGGTCTTTGATGATGTTGTGTGCTCTGCGCACACAGCGCTGGTGGTAAATGTCTTCGATGGCAGGGAGTTGCATGCCTGTGATGCGCTGAGCGGTTTTTACCACCCTTTGCAGGGTTTTCCTCTCTGCCACCGTGGAGCTGCTGTACCATATGGTCACGCAGTTGGACAGTATGCTCTTGATGGTGCAGCAGTAAAAGTTTGTGAGGATCTGGGGAGACAGCTGGTCCTTTTTTAGTCTCCTCAGGAAGTAGAGACGCTGCTGCGCCTTCTTCACTAGATGGGAGGTGTTGAGGGTCCATGAAAGATTGGCAGATATGTGGATTCCCAGGAACTTGAAGCTGGAGACACGTTCTACCTCTTCTCCGTTGATGTAAACAGGAGTGTGTATGCAGCCCTTGGTTTTCCAGTAGTCCACTATGAGTTCTTTCGTCTTGTCAGTGTTCATGATGAGATTGTTGGTGGTGCACCAGGCAGTCAGGTGCTGGATTTCCTCCCTGTAGGCCGATTCATCGTTGTTCCTGATGTGGCCGACCACAGTGGTGTCACCTGCAAACTTGATGATGGTGTTGGATGTGTGCAGAGGAACACAGTCTTGGATGAACAGGGAGAAGAGCAGAGGGCTCAGCACACAGCCCTGTGGCACACCAGTGTTCAGGATAATGGTGGCAGATGTGTGCCTGCCCAATCTCACGGACTGGGGTCTGTTAGACAGGAAGTCCAGAACCCAGTCACACATGGGGGTGCAGATTCCCAGGTTGCTGAGCTTGGTAACCAGTCTAGTCGGGATGACAGTGTTGAATATATGTGTGACAAGCCAAAACAACTAAACGTCACAACACTCTGGACACACCACACTGCACATTGTCCAGAAAGATCTTCTGAAAAATTAGCAATTTACTGGCATCCAGTGACTTACAGTATTGTTCAGTTTCTCTCAGAGCTGCTGGGAATTTTACTAATCCTGCCCATTATTAAAACCAGAAGATCACAGACAGTTACAGTATATGACACATGGCAAGTTACAAAGAGAGAGAGAGTGAGTCTAAAATCTTACAAATGTTAACGATCAGAGTCCTTTTTTATCTCCTAGCTACAGAGAAGGTAGTTTGCTGATAGAAAGCAATAAATTCACTAAATGATGTTGAAAGTTTCTTTACATTAAATCTGGACATGGGGAGTATAAATTGACGTAGATCTTGAGTAGATCTCTCACTGTATTCTGCTATGTGGTGAGAAACTGAGCTGCACAGCATGTTCAACATATGATGATCTTAAAACACAGAGTAAAAATCAGAGTAAGCATACTTTACAGCAGTCTATTAAACTGCTGTTGTGGCATTTTAAGACTTCAGCTTAAGAAAGAGTAATTTATTTATTATTCCTAGAAAGATCCAGTATGTCCATTTTTGGGTTATCTCTGCAAAGTGTTTTCAACTATAAACCTCATCAAATCCAAACTTCACATCATTCTGCACTGGGTGATGCTATAGCAAAAAGGGATCCTGTGTGATTTTGGTTGAAATCAGACATAACAGCCTTTTTTCTCACTTCATCTTACTCAATTTTACAATGCAATGGAGATAAATATATACAATCAATTTTGTGTTTCTATTTATAGATTAAGAAGTTGCTAGATCTGTCACTTTTTCAGTGATAACAACTACAACTTAATTCATATCAACCTATAGTTTTATTTATTTTTATTTAGTAAGAAACACCTACATTTAATAAAGCTTAAATGGTCTGCATAAGGAAATGTCCCACATTAGATTCACCCTATCTGTGGAGTTTATTAAAATAGTTGAGAAATAAATATATCGACTATAATCTGCTACAAAATCTAAATCTATAACTACTTATTATTTCACTCTACTAACCATCTCTCCAGTATGTATATGTATATAGCACATTCTGAAATTTGAAAGGCAACTGCACAGCTAAATAATGAAGCAATAGTGTACTTCTAAAACTAGTTTAGCTCCTCCTGACCAAATCTGTTGTCATTGTCACAGAAATCATTGCCATGAATTTTAGAGCAGTTTTATGTGAGAACTACATGCTTCAGTCACACATCTTCCACAAAATAACACCATGTTTTTAAATAGCTTTTTACTAAACTACCAATACCATATTTAGCTAACCTATTGTTGGTTAAAACAGACTAATGTATTCCTTTTTAAGATATGTAAAATACAAAATTAGTTAAAAGGAGGAAAAGGTAAATATTGGTATAAGAAACTCTATATAAATTTTTAGAGAAACATTTTCATGAGATATGTATTGACTGGACCATGCATTCATGCAGCTGAACAATCAAGACAATTGCTTTCTGAAACAGGCCACAGGTCTTGTGTATGTACAGTGGCATGCAAAGGTTTGGGTACCCCTGTTCAAATGTTATTGCGAATGGTTAAGCAAGTTGAAGATGAAAGGATCTCCAAAAGGCATAATGATTAAACGTACTTTACAACATTTTAACCAATTGCAGAATATTATTTTGGTTTTGTACAATTTTAGAGAGTACCTTGTATGGGAGCCCTATAATATATAAGCACTGAGGTCTCTGGCCTCAATTAGACAGATTTATAGCTTATGTACACGCATCGTTAAGAAAGGCCAGGAGATCCAAATTTCTAAGGATGGGTTTTTCTAAGCAGCTGCCTAGAACTCCAAAAATGAAAATGGCCCACAAGCAGGAGGAGGCTATAAGAAGATAGCAAAGGGTTGTCAGGTTGACATTTCCTCAGTTGGAAATATATATCAAGAAATGGCAGTGAAGTTCAAGATAAGGTTGGCAAGACCAAGACAATATTCAGAGACAGCTGCTTGTAGGATTGTTAGAAAGGCAAATCAGAAACCCTACTTGATGGCAAAAGACCTTGAGTTGTGGTACATTGTTCTATTGTTCAGTGACACCTGTACAAATATGGCCTTCATGGAAGAGTCATTTGGTCCTGTGCAACAATGTGGTGAAAATATAAATCTCTGGTCACAGTGACGAAGGTATGTTTGGAGGAAAAAGGGCACATAATTACATGGAAAGAACACCTCTTTAACCAATAAACATTGGAGTGGATCTAACAGGCTTGGTTGTTGCAGCCAGTGGCATGGGGAACATTTCACAGGTTGAGGGAAGAATGGATTCAATTAAATTCCACTATTCTGGAAGTAAACATAACACCATCTGTAAAAAATAACTGAAGTTGAAAAGAGGATTGCTTCTACAAATGGATAATGATCTTAAACACACCTCCATGATCATCATCCACAATGAACAACCTCAAAAGGTGCAGCTGAAGGTTTTACCACGGCCTTCACATTCCCTTGATCTGAACATCATTGGAAATCTGTAGATAGACCACAAAAGAGCAGGGCATGAAAGATGTCCCAGAAATCTTACAGAACTAGAAGACTTTTACAAGGAAGAATAAGTGAAAATCCCTCAAACAAAATCTGAAAGACTCTTGCAGGGTGCCCAAAGTTTTGCTTCAGGGCCTTTTCCTTTTATGTTAAAGGCTCGTCACACTTACATTCTGCTTTCAACCTTCCTCCCATGAGCCATGAGGAGAGCTACACTCAATCTGTGTTAAATAAAAAAAATAAAACAAACCTCTGTTGAAATTATATTTAATCTAAACCCAGATAAAGTGCACCACATATCACTGAACTGAAAATGTAGGCATACAGGTTAAAAATATATTCTTGACATGACATGATATCTTACATGCACTAAATTGTGAAATTGTTAATCTACAGCTTCATGTGACAGTGCAGTGGAGTGGACAAAGGGGCAACCTCGAGGGGAGGCCACTTATTATTATATACGCAGTATAGAGATTAGGGGTTTTGCTCATGGTCACATAAAATATTCCACTTCAAGCCTGTGTCAGTCATAAAAATGTTTCCATGCCTATAGGTCTTGGAACACACAAGTGTATGTGTGTGCCATTTGCAATTATAAAAGATTATTCTTTATTATTATTATTATTTTGATTTTTATATCAAAAGAAAGAAGATATCTATCTATCTATCTATCTATCTATCTATCTATCTATCTATCTATCTATCTATCTATCTATCTATCTATCTATCTATCTATCTATTAGGCTACCAAACATCAGCAATCTATTCACAGAAACAATGTGTGTATAAGGAGCTTGGTTTATTTAACAACTTTTTTTAAGCTTCAAAATTATTTTACATTCTGTGACTGAATATGAGAATGTGTGCAACTGACCGAATGTCTGTGAAAAACATCACCTCTTTAAAAGTTCTTATAATCTTGAACATATAGCCTTGGCCTTTCAATTACACATAAAAAGCCCATTCCTATCTAGTATGAGAAGAAAGTATGCTCAAAGACTATTAGATCAGCTTTACTAATTTCATTTTAGTCTTTTATTGATTTATGAATTCTTGTATGCTTGACTGAAAAAAAAGCACACATTAAAATAAAAAAGGTAGCATGGGTGACATCTGACTGCACAGAAACCTGGGGCTCAGTCCACAAGAGGCTTTGTGCACCCAGTGGAGAAAAGGGTCCCCAGTCACATTTGTTCCATCAACTGGGGGTGGGTGGGGGTGGGGGGAATAATTTCCATTTATACAACCAAAGAGGGGGAAAATTTAGTATCACAGTCAGACTATTCAAAGTGGGGTTGGGAGGGTTTGATGTTATAAGGTTTTGGGGTCATTAGAAAATATTTGGGGCAGGCCCCAAGTGGCGTAGCGGGCTAAGGCGCTACCACTATGATCCTGGTTCGAATCCAGGTTCATGCTGCTAACCATCGGCTGCCTGGCAACGATACAAATGGCGGCTGCCCATCAAAGATACAACTGGCGGCAGTTCGAAAAAAGAGGCAGTAGGCTATCATCACATGACTCAGAGGAAACCTGCGGACGATCTCTCCCCCCCTAGTCGAGAGCAGGGCATGTAATGTGGGAGGCTACATAGGGATAAATGAGTAGGGGAGAAATATTGGAAAAATGGCCAAAAAAAAAAAAGACTAGGCAAGGCCTGGTTACACAGCTTCTAGTTTTAGGGGTTTGATCATTTGTCTGATCTCTGTCTGTAAGAAGTAGGGTGGGTTTTTCCACTGGTATTGCAATTTTCTTGCCTCTCCCAAAGACACACAGTAGGTGAATTGGCTATGCTAACCTGCCTCTGGGTATGAGTATGTAAGTGAATGGTTGTGTGTCGTACCCTAAAATGGATTGACACCTTGTCCAGGAGGTTCTCTTGCCTTGAATTCAATGATTCTATGTTGGCCCCAGAATCACCAAAACCCTGACCAGAAAGAAGCAGACAAGAGGGATGAGGATGTCTGATCAGAAATGCTAGTCAGGTTCCTGTTTCACTCCTTGAATGCAGTTTTTTAAATATACAAATACATTTTAAAGCAATAGTATATGACATCTGTACCTTAAAATAACAGTTTCAAAACCATCTTGATGCTCCACCAACCCATAACATGGAGAGAAGCACCACTGTTGTTGTGGTTCAGTACCCCAGAAATTGCAGTTTGTAACTCTGCTGATGTGGGCAGAAAAACAAAAGAACTGTGTAATATTACTCTACCATTGTAAAAGGTATCTTTTACAGGTGGCTCAAAGCATGAATTACACTTCCTGCCCATGGGGGAAGCCCAGTAGCAAAAATACCAATTCACACAATGCTGTTTTAAAACGTAGTAAACAAATGGAAACACAGAAAACATTTACATTATAACCAAGCTGCTTACCAGAAGCATTGTTCAAGGTATGAATGTTGTCTCTACATCCTTCAGTTTTTAGTGTGCATATTAAAATATTTTCACAGCTCTTACTCTATGTGTAAATTACAGTGAAGTAACATTATTTTTATTTCACCACCCTTTCAGTTCTATGGACAGGTGGCAGCTGTACAAGGGGGATTGTGTGAGTCACAGCAGAGAAACAAATGAACAAATTAACTAACAATTTAAGCATCAACAAATGGGCTACACTCATTGCAAACCTACCAAGTGCACCAATATATCTTACTGGTCATATGTTCTTGGTGTCAGTGTGAATTGATCATTTAGTAAAGTATCCTTACACTTGTTCTCTATACATGTTCATGTGAAAAAATGAACATCACCATGTATGCAGTTTGTGTGTTGCCCCCCCAGTGCCCCCAGTGTACCTTTTGCCATAGCAGGAACAGAGAAGACTCATCAATCTCCTACAGTGGACCATCACTCTGCCTGGTGCCCCCTGACTACAAGTGGCTGTCTGGCCCTGCTGCATATGTCCTTACCTCTCAGCTCCTTCTCCCAGATTTACACAGCAGCCCTGTGTCTGTGACAGCCACTCTGTTTCCACCACTGCAGCGCAACGTGCTCTGTCAGTCACGTTTGCCCAGGGTATAAAATGCTGAGGTGGGACCAGGTAGACAGACCCACCTAAGAGTTGTCAAATCACTTTTTGTCAAATGAAATTTGTCACATGATACTGCTTTTAGTCTATTTAAAATACTATACTGATTTTTTTTACAGATGCAGTTAACAACTTTAAAACAACATTAACCAAACAGAGACACACACACTCACACACATACACACACACACACACACACACACACACACACACACACACACACACACACACACACACACACATTGGAAGGAAACAGAAATCTAAAAAATACAAAGGCAAAGAAGTACTGACAACTTTATTTAGTAGGTATTTGACCATTTAGTACATTGGTTTACAAAATAGTAGAGAAACAAAACAGTACACCCCCAGTCAAACCTGTTAAATGTGACATGCAACTTATTTGTTCTGTGTCCACATTTGCTATCCAAGAGAGCTTTGTCTCTCCTAGACATAGATTTGACAATTTATTTGCCTATCCTATTGTGTGGTCAGTATTACTCCTGTTGGATGACTTGCCTTTGGAGCTTGAATGTTCTGTGGTCTGCTGGCTTCAACTGCCCAAAGATACTCAATGGGATTTAAATCACGCCACATACTTGGCCACACCAAGACTCTCACACTTTGGTGTGGTAAGAAGTCAGTTGTGGCCATGGCTGTGTGTTTTGGGGTATTTGTCATGCTGAAAAACTGCTCGTTGACCCAAGGCCATGGTTTTCTTGTTGACGCGTAATGAGGAACTTGTTTGTATCCAAGGCCTGTCCTATGCCGAAAAAAGTATTCTTTTTTTTCCCAAGATCTAAAGTTCTTTTCCATGTCAGGGCACTTTACAGACCTCAAAGGGCAGAATGGTTTTATATGGATTGTGCCTGCCCTATTTATAATTAATTCATGTTCTTTACCTTGGGCTTTACCTGCAAACATTGATTATACAATCGGAACTCAGTTCTATCTTTTAGAATGAAATGTTTAAAGTTTTAATTAGATTGCACATAAGGGTACTCATTTTTGAACTGTCAAGTACACAAGTGTCACATAATTGCACCATGACTTGCAACATATGGCTTGAAAGTAGATGTTGCTATTTGATAGATTTGGTATTTTTTAATATTAGGAATATAAGAAATCACTTTAGTCTACTTTAGAAATTAGAAAGTTAATGAATCAAGTGTTTTTCAAACCAGTTCTCACAGCAATATATACACTGTTCTATTCTTAGAGTCTTACTGGACAGTGTTGCTGTCAATGGTTTGATAGTCGGATGAGGCAGTTTTTTGAGTTTTGTTTTGGTTATGCAGGTTTACTTTTGAAGAAGGAGACAACAGTGTTTGAGGTTCATTAAATACAGGTCTGCAAAAAACATAGAGAAAAGCTTCTCTGTAGCTATGTTGAGCAGTTTTCATTTCTGCCAATACAATAAATATGAATTTTACTTAAACACATGCCTGTAAATAGTCAAATCAGATAAAGTAGAATATGGAATGGTTGCCTATATCTGAAGCTGTAGAGCTCAAATAAATCTGGCATATGTTTCATGAATAGGGGACAAGTCACTCTCCACTGATGTGAGGATAAATTCCCTGGCTGGCCAGCAGAGTCCGCTACATAGAGCTGCACTTTGTCTGCCACCTGTGCCCAGCATGCACCTCATTTCTCTGGCCACCAGCCACGTAAAATCACTCAATCAGCCCTGTGGCAGCTCTGTTATCAGCGCCCTGCCTCACATCTTACAGGTAATCAGTGTTGTTTTTCCTCTTCCTCATCCCACACGCACACTGGTCCCACATCTGAGCATGCACCTCATTGCCTCCTTCTACTCCCCAACCCCCACCAACCCCACAACACCACACTGTTCCTATGCTGTGCCTCCTCTACTTAGAGTGGCAGCAATCTTCCCCAGTCCCCCTTGATTGCAATCAATGAAAGAACCTAATTCTGTCCGCTCCATTTAGAAGCCCCCCCTTGAAAGCGGTTAATGTCTAACCATTCGTGACAGAATGTATCATTTGAGACAAATGATCAGTTGGTGTACCTGCACTGAATCCCTGGCAATTCCACAGCTAGCTCACATATTGTATCAACAGAGAAAAGGAATTCAGTCTGAAAGCATTCAACAAAAACGATGAAAAAATGTCAATTATAATTATGATTTTTGTGAAATTTGTCTGTGTATAATCTTCCACTAAACAATATTATTTTATATTTGAAAAATTGTATTTCCAAGATTACAATTAGGAGTGTGTGTGAGACCAGAACATTCACAACTGAGTTACATTCTACATTTACATTTATGGTGTTTAGCTGATGCTCTCATCCAGAGCAATTTGCGATGATACTCATTTTTACAGAGGTGGGCTAGAGCAGTTGCTCAGAGTGAGAATTGAACCTCAATCTCCCACATGATGTGGCTCCTCACTGGTGATGTTATCTGTTGTGCCTGACTGTACATGCTCTAAAATAACAGTGTTTTAGATGGTTCAAATGGTTCTTTCATATTCCAAGAAGTTTATAAAGTGAGTGTGAGTGTGAAGAACCTTCTAAAGATCTGAAGAACCTTCCTTTGTTGTAAAGAGTCTTTAACTATATAAAGGTTTTTCATGGCCATGGTTTTTAGAACCACCAAAAGACATTCTTGTATAACATCACAGAAAGAACCATTTGAAGGGGTATGAGTAGTTCTACTAATACCAGAGCTGGCTAGCAAATAAAAAAATGAAAGGCAATGAAAGGTAATTCCTCAAGGCATATGTAAGATATAACCTACATAAAATAGCAAAAGTGCCACCTCAGCCAGTGCTACAGTTCCTAAAGCAATCCCCTCGATATGTTCCATTTCTTTTTATGTCAGTCGCCAGTGCTACAGCAGAGGAAACATCTTGACAAATGCAGTAACAATGGCAACAAAGAAAAACTGCATAAAAGGTAGAAAAGTAAAGAGTTCTTTTCGTCTTAGAGGAATGATCTAATTATAGAATCTCATGACTCTGTTGGTTTTACCAAGCATAGCCGAAGGCACTCAATGGCGCATGCCTCATTGTTTGCTGAATGCGGAAAGTCTTAACCTGTTTTCCCGCTTTTGCAAATAACCTGTCTCTATGTTCCTTTCCCTGCCTGGATACATCCGCTGCTCCTGCATTGTCACTGTGATACTCAAACACACTGTAATAATTCTCACTCACACTGACCAGGCATGATTTTGTTGCCTGAAAATAAATTGTTGCAACAACAAATATGAAACACAGAAACTGTGACAAAAATTGTATGGGCTATTTGATTCAGCATTCATAAAAGTATTACAGCTGTAGGTACAAATTGGTTGGTTGCAGGCTGCATTTTACACTACTTTAAAAATGTACTGCAGCTGTAAAAGATTCCGACAGCATACAGCAGGAAATGAAAAAAATGAAAACCAAGGTTTTCAAAACACTCTATTCTGTCTGGTCATGCATGTAGTTTGTCTGTGCTGTTTAGGGAGTGTGAACTGCAGAGGTGTTTCAACACTGGACTGAACACTCACACACTCACAAGTAAAATGTTGGCATGGATAAAATTACATTATGTGTCAACTAAAAGATCTAATATTCATCCATGTTTGAGCCATAAACTGACAGCCCTAATAACCTACCATTAGCTCTCTGGTCAGTTTTTGCTTCCTCCATGTATGGTAGTAATTAAGCTGTATTTGCATATTGCACTGTGAGCATTTAGATTGCTCCAGCCTTTAAGCCATGTCTATATGTTCTCTTGAAATGTAGCCTCTGGAAGGGCACACTGAAATGATTTTAAATGACTTCAAAGTTTTCCAAAAATATAGAATAAGGACAGTTCCTTCCTCCAAAAATATTGGTAGAAGTCCCTAATGTCCATTTGCAATCTGCACCCTTAGTGGATAATTATTGCCCATGCCACCTACATACAGCATGACATATACAGACATATGAGATGCACAAGTTTGGTTTTAATGGGAGAAAACCATTGCTGTCAAAAATTCCCATAAACATCAGAGCAAGAATAAAGTTTCAGAGGGTGGCCATAGTGATACCACTCATTTGAACAATTAAGGACTCCTCCAACGTCCTTGTTTACCATGTTATAATCATCTGCAGCTGATGTGTTGCACCTGATTCTAATTTTAGACATTTTAAGTAGGAATACATGTGAGGATGTCATAACATTTTCCTCACAAGAACACTGCATTTTGTTTTACTAATTATATTTCTTCAGTGTTCCTTATTATATTACCTCCATCTCTCGATAAAATGATCAAAAATCAATATGCATAAGTATGATACAAAAGACAAAGGGTGTCCTAATTTTCTCACATAATTATACAGCGCCTTGTGAAACTTATCAGATTAAATTGGATTTCAAACGACACATACAAAAATAGAGCCAGCCCCTATTGTTATTGCAAATCAATAGGCTTTAAAAGTAATTTAAAATTTAAAATTTTCAAACTCAGAATCATTATTTATCAGTATCTCAAAAATAAATATTAAAAACAAAAAAAAACTCTGCTTATACTACCCTGTCAGAATAGTACCTGATAGAACCAGCTTTTGCTGCAGTAACAGCTTTACATCTGTTGAGGTAAGTTTGCATCACCTTTGCTCACTGTTTGGAAGTGATTCTTGCCTATTTGTCCTGACAGATTTGCTCCAGGTTGTTCAGGGTTGGGTTTTCTAAGGATAATTTTAAAATGGTTGAGTGAATATCACTCTGAACACTTTATAAGTTAAGATGATCATAACAATAATATGCATTTGGGAAACTGGGCCTAGGTTGATTGAATGATGCTTATGGATCTTTTTATTTTCAAATAGATCCATATATTATCAATTGAATCTAGACTTTGATTGGCATTGTAGGACCTTGGCCTTTTTGTTGGTCAGCCAGTTCTGTATTATGTGTGCTTGGCCTCATTATCCTGTTGAAAGGTGAAGTTTGAGGTTAATTGGTTAAGGGGACTGATCTAAATGTATAGGCCTATTGTAAACCAGATGTATTCTCGTTATGAAAAAATCTATCAGCTGTAAACTTGGAGCTTCCATTGCATTAAATATATGAATGCAAATCTTATTTTTCTGCCAGTACATTTTGTCACTGAATATTTTTTTACATAAACTACTATAACATATTATAAGACATTCTATAACCATATTTTGAGGCACAGTCTTTTAAAATAAAAATATCAGTGTCTTTTGTAATTCAGATGAATTAGATTAACTTTTTTGCTGGAATACTTTTGCAAGCACTGCAAGCCATGCAACTACTTTTTCTGAAAGTGCTATTATAAACATTATATATCCTAATGTTTGTCAACAGCTTTTCTAATGAATTCCCTCAGCTAATTTAAGTTGCACCCATGCTGACAGATGTGCATGCACATAGCTTGTCTCATCCCTGTAGAGATGTATTACCAATAGAACAGGACCCTCTGGAGCAGAATGGTAGAACGCTTAATGCCATGCCTAGGCTAGAAGGGTATGAAGCCCCTCAGCCTGGAGCAGTTGAACCCTGTTCCCTGGAATGATGCTACTCAATCTAGTATCTTTGGGATGAGTTGTTAACAGCAAGAGCCAAGTTATCTGCCTGCAGTTGATTCTGGTTTGTATGGAGCCTGTCACACCCTGCTACTGATACTTACAGCCAGCATACCCCTCTGTAGGGAAGTCCTCATCCCTGTGAGGACTGAGGCATATTAATGGCTTCTCTGCATGGCAAAACAGACCTCAGGAAACTCCAATGAGTAGGAAAGTGATGACAACACCTTGGAGCAAGAGAGGTCTGAAAGATCTTCACTGCACTTCACTTGTGCACCTGTACCACAGAAAGCTCATATCGTAGTACCAGGATCTTGATAACACACAGCCCTATAGCACAGATATTTCCCATGTCTTATTAGGAATAAGATTATGTTCAAAGCTGGAATAATTAAAATGATATCTGGATTGATTAAGGACACAAAGTTTATCTATTTATTTTCAGACTTGACAAACATTGCCATCTATTACTCCTGGTCTTCAAGAACTATGATTTATTATGGTGCATCATAGGTGTATTCTCAGGCTGTGTCCTCTCACTGTCTCCGGTTTATTATAATTAATAATTGCCGTAAGGTCCATTCTGACTCCTGGCGATGATATGGATAGTGTTCCTCCAGAATGTCTTCTGTTTGGGTCTTCAGGTCTGAATGATTGGTTTATTATTCCTTTAATTGTATTTATCCATCTTGTAGCTGGTTGTCTTCTTCCTCTTTCACTTTCCATTCTTCCAAGCATGATGATCTTTTCCAGTGAATCATTTCTTCTTACAATGTGCACAAAGTAAGAGATCTTCATCCTGACCATCTGGGTTTCCCATGAGAAGTTAGGCTTGATTTGGTCCAGGATCCATTTGTTTGTCTTATTTGCAGTTCAGGGAACTTTCAGAAGTTAAAGCCATCTATATTTCTCTTGACTCACCATTCTCTGGATAATTCTGATCTTTGTTTTTACAAACAGATCTTTACACTGAAGATCTTTTCCATCTCCTTCATCCTTGTCCTGACAAGTGACAATCTTTTGTTGTTAATAATTGAACTGAGTAGTGAAAAGCTGTCCACCATCTCCACATCTTCACCTTCCATAGTTTCCTGTTGTCATGAATTTAGTTTTCTTCATATTGATCTGAAGTCCTATCTTTTCACTCTGTTCTTTAACCTTTTTCATAAGGTCCTTCAGGTCTTCCAGACTGCCTTCTATGAGTGTTGTCATCTGCATATCAATATTGTTATGACCATATGGTCAAAATGGTTTGGGGTTGGTTTTTGGTATTATTTTCTTTGCAGGGCTCATGCTGGAGGTCACCACTAGCGGGAGAGCTGCCTTGAAAAGGACCCATCCTGAAGGAAGGAAGACGGGGGAGAGAGGGGCTTGCCTCTGATGTGGCCTTCCAGTTTCCTACCTAGTTCCCTACCTGGTTCCCTTAACAAAGAGCTGGAGAAGACATGGGGGGTTCTTATTGTATGCTGACCTTGTAAGATGTGTGCAACATATTTTAGATTCTTTGTTGGTTCTCAGTTCTGGTTTGTTTATTATTCTTTTGGTTTTTCTGTTTTTGTATGTACACAAATCTTAGAAATAAATAACAAGATATTATTGTCAGCTCCGGTCGGGTGTGTAATTGGGGAACCAGGAGGACAAGGATATAAATTTTTCTTTTTGTGTTATGATCAGACCTAGACAGGGTCGTAACATAAATTGGGAGCTCATACGTTGGCTATTGCAGTTTTTTGGCTATTGTTTTTTTTTTTTGTGTGTGTGGGAGTGTGCGGCGATGGTGAGTCTGTGTGACCATGGTGTTTCAGTTGGACAAATGTGTGTTGGCTCTTTCTTGGAGTGATTTTGATCAGTGTTGTAAGGATGACTTTCTTCATCTGGCTGGCTTTTATAATGTTAATGTGTTGTGTTCAGCCAGTAAGAGTGTGATAAGGGAAGCGGTGTACCAGAAGCTGGTTGATGCTGGATTTTGCCTGTTATACTCCGGTGTTATACTCTGTTACACCAGGGGTTGCACTGGGGGAGGAGGATGTATTGGTTGATGTGGGAAGCACTTCTCCAGTGCTTAGATCCTGGTAGTATTGCTTGTTTGGGGGTACGGCCTCTCACTGCTGCTCTTACACCTGTCCGTGACGCAGATCCCGTTCCTTGAGAGGCTTCAGCTGAACATACGTTTGGAGGAATTGAAGTTGGCTGTAAGACAGCAAGAGCATGAGACAGAGATGCTCCACTCAGGAATGGCAGTATCTTCTGGGTATGTGGCTCCTGCTTTTGGAGTTGCCTCATCCTCTGCCTCCAGGGCAGAAGGTGCTTCTGGTCCCACCCCTGCTTTCACACCTGGGTTTGACGTGAGTAAATGCATTAGCCTTGTTCCTCCTTTTAGAGAAACTGAAGTTGATTTGTATTTTTCCGCCTTAGAACACATAGTGATGGCTCTTCAGTGGCCGAGAGAGGTCTGGCGCTGCTTTTACTGTGTAAACTGCTGGGTAAAGCCCAGGAGGTTTCTGCGGCGCTCTCAATGGAAAACAGCCTAGATTATGCTACTGTTAAAGCTGCTGTGCTGCGCGCTTATGAACTGGGGCCTGAAGTGTACCAAAAAAAATTCAGAAACCATGTTAAAACTACCAGTTAGGCCTTTGTGGAGTTTGCATGTGAGAAGTCTGTTCTTTTTGACAAGTGGTGTGTTTCTAGCAAAGTAGAGAGCTTTGCACAGTTAAAGGAACTGATTCTTTTAGAAGAGTTTAAAAGTGGTTTCCCCGAACGTCTTGTGATGTATTTCAAGGTTCAAGGTTCAAGGTTTGTTTTATTTGTCATGCACACAGTTATACAAGTACAACATGCAGTGAAATGATTATTACAACTGTAAAGCAGTCACGATGGCAGCAGACTCAGCAGTGCAATATTTGAATGAGCAGAAACTGTTGTCTCTGTCACAAGCAGCAGTACTGGCTGATGAATTTGTGATGACACACAGA
The DNA here is from genome assembly GCA_034509495.1 of Acestrorhynchus altus. NCBI lineage: Eukaryota > Metazoa > Chordata > Actinopteri > Characiformes > Acestrorhynchidae > Acestrorhynchus > Acestrorhynchus altus. The sequence goes on along the minus strand of CM067507.1, from coordinate 10,588,124 downwards.
AATGTTTTTTCTTCACCCCCTCACCAAGAATCCAGTTTACTGAGGTGATTTAGGCCTGGAAATCAAGAGCCTAGCTAAGGTTCAAATTCAGCTTGTTCAATGTTTAGCGGTCCTCTTGCTTGTTTTTACTGCAGAGAGACTGATCATTTGATTGCCACATGTCCCGCGTTAGAGGCAAGCCCCTCTCTCTCCCAGAAAGATGTTTTAGTTGATCATCTAAGTTATCTAACATTGATGAGTTTGACAACTGCGGGCTGAAAACATGACCATTACGAAAGGTGAGGTTATTGTACTCTGACCTTTCCACCATTGTGGTGAGACCCACCAATTTAACTGGAGACACTGTTTCTCCCTTTGAACGTAAGGTTTTAACATGTTGATATGACAGACACGGCTTTTCTTTTGTCGGTCAGGGGTAAGAACAACATAATCCGTGTCACTCAACTTTTTCTCTACTAAATAGGGCCCCTAAATTTGGCACTCAATGCATCACCAGGAACAGGGAGTAATACCAGGACTTTGTCGCCACAGTTCAATTCACGACGCACTGCTTTCTCGCCAAAACGAGTCTTCATCTGGGTCTGAGCATAAGCTACATTAGCTTTTGCAATTTCACATGCCTGAAACAAACATTCATGAAGGGAACTGACATAATTTAACATGCTGATTTTGTCAGGGGTCTCTGATCCCAACTTTTCCCGAAGTAACTTTTTAACGGACCATGTACTGTATGACCAAAAATGAGCTGTGAAGGACTAAATCCAAGAGATTCCTGCACTGTTTCTCTAACGGCAAACAACAAGAAAGGAATTCCTTCATCCCATTCCTTTTCTGAATCCAGACAATATGTACAAAGCATAGATTTAAAAGTTTGATGGAATCTTTCAAGCACACCTTGGATGATAAGCACTAGACAGATGATGTTTTACTTCCAGTAATTTCATGAACTGGGCAAATTAACAGGATGTAAAATTTGATCCTTGATCTGTGTGAATGTGTTTTGGTAATCCAAAGGTAGAAAAAAACTTGATCAATGCTTTCACTATACCCTTTGCTTTTAAACTGAGCAACGGAATTGCTTCTGGATTAGCCATACACATCAAATGGGGCTCCTAGAACTGGGATGGGATGAAGTGGGGCAGAGGGAATTACCCGGTAAGGCTTACCTATTATCTGACATATACAACAAGAATGACAGTGCCTTACTACATCCGCTTTAAAACCTGGCCAAGAGAAGTAACGCATAACACGATAGTATGTTTTCCGTACTCCAAAATGTCCAGAAAGCACATGATCATGAGCCAGATTCTGAATATGTTTTTGGTAGCTAACCGGAACAACCAGCTGACCCCCAAACCGGTTTCTTTAAATGCGCGTGAGACTATTTTCGCATCAAAACCCCATCCTGAAAAAAATAAGCTACCTCATGCTCTGACAAATCTTGCTTGTTTACTTCGGTAGCTCTACATGTAGCAAGAGAGACATCCTTACTCTGTTCCTCTTTAAGAACAACCTTCCCAAATTTTAGTTCATGCATAATCTCAATGTCTTCTTCCTTTAGACATCTCTCAGGTAAAAGCTCAAATGGTAAAACTTTCACAAATGGTTGGTACCTCAGAACCAGATTGCAACAAACCCACTCAAGATTCAGAAAGATCTATCTGATCCGCAAATTTGTGTGACTGCACTCGGGCCATGGCACATGCAGGAAATACTTTGTCTTCACCACCAAATGAACGAACAGGCACATCAACAACCTCAGGGAGAGGATTAAATTTTCCACCAGCCAAATCATTCCCTGGAATAAACTGAACACCTCTCATCAAGAACTGAGGGCGGACTCCAACTCTTACAATGCCTGACACCAAGGAAGATTTAAATGGACCATTTGCAAAGAACTCTACATACACCTAATCCAATCCCTTGAATTAGCACATCAGACCCACAAGCAGATACCTCAGAAAAAGGTCCTTTTCCTCACCCATAAATGAGACCAAACCCTCTAAAAAAGGTTCATACACTGAATCAGAGACACATTCATCAGGCAACAATACAGTTTCTTTTGAAGCACTGATAAAACCAACAGTTTTGGGTGCTTTTACACAGGGATTTGAAGGAGAGTGGAGAGTCTTTGCTTTTAACCCGGGGCTTCTAAAATCACTGATGTTTCTTCCACCAATCCTGAATCCTCAGTCATCTTCTTCCAGTCCTGCTTCTCTCATTATATGTTCCACATACAGGATGAACAGGTTTAGTAATAGTATGCAGCCTTGTCTAATTTCTTTTAGCTTGTTGATCAGTGTAGAGATTCCACATGGTACTACACAAAATGGTATTATCCAATCACAGGCTTTCCTGTTGTTATTTGCATCCCTCAGGTAAGTCAATCTATTTTTTAGACTTTTAATTTACAGTGTCTTTTGGTGTCTGGAAATAATGAAATTTATTTTCTTAGTATGGAGTTATCAATAATCAATAATAAAGATAAATGAACTTCTATTGAAATCCTTTGTATTAACACTGTACTTTAACAGTTTGAAAGTCTTAGTTTAAGCAATAATGTAGAATTTCATCATATTGTCCAAGACAAACACATTGGTTGATTAACTTCACTTAAGCAGAAGTTAAACATTTCTCAATTATTACTCTCAAATTAAATTTATTACAATAATTGTGCTTTATTTGTTTATTTATTTTAAATAGTGATTCAATAAAGATTTGATCACTTTCAGTAACTGTGCCAAAGCCACTGAGAAAACTGTAAAAGTGTGCACGGAGCTTGACTGCCTAATAAGGTGAAATTTAATTCTCCATTTCAAAAAGCCTCTGTCATTTTAGTGTTTTCAGTTCTTTTTTGTCTTGGTTTTATATTTCTATTTTTGTTCAACTATGGTAATCCTTTTGGCCTGTGATTTCACTCCAACTGTTCCTGTTACGTCCCCTAGGGGTAGGACGCAACAAAAAGTGTTGTGTGAACGCCCACTCAGCCTCAGACCAAGCATCTTGCACCAAGGCAACACAGGCGAGGCAGCAGTAACATTAGGCGAAACCACAGAGGCTGACACAGGTGGAGGCCTAGCTACTCCAGCTCCACGTGTGTCACCACTCTCCAAACTATACTGTCTAACTCGCAAGAGCAGAGTTTCATTTTCTTGGTGTTTAACTTGTAGATCCAGCTCTTTCAATCTAATAGCTAACTTAAGATCCGCACTACCCAAGCCAATAAGAGGATGTAAAACAGGAGCTTGACCAGAGAATTTAGACGAATCAAGATCGGCCGTTTCGAAAACCGGCTCCGAACTAACATCTTCAGAAGGCAAAATACCAGCAGAGACTAAACCCTCCCGTACCAACTCCATTATTGCTTGTTTTGTAGCAGACCTGGGCACAGAAATATCATAAAATTCCGCAATTAACAATAAGTCACCCCTACGGCAACTACCCAGAGCTTCCAAAGAAGGATTCTGCCGAAACGCCTCAATACTAAACTCCATTTTACCACATCAAACAGACTCCAACAAACAGACCCAAACTCCTCCCACCACAATAAAAAAACTGCCAATCAGAAACAAAGTTCACCTACCAGCAAGGGACCAAAAGCACAAAAGAGAAAGCGACGGACGAGCCCCCATTGGTAAGGCCAGGGTTTCTTTTTCGATTGTGCTATTATTCAAAGAAGTTTTTAAAACATCAGCTTAATTATAGCACGATCGAAAAAGAAACCCTGGCCTTATTACTGGCATTACAACATTTTGAGGTATATGTTGGGTCTAGTCCACTACCCCTTGTTGTGTACACCGATCATAATCCATTGGTTTTTCTTTCTCGGATGAGAAATTCAAATCAACGCCTTATGAGATGGGCGTTAATTATTCAGGAATTTAACCTTGAAATTTGCTATAAAAGGGGATCTGAAAATATTCTTGCAGATGCTCTTTCTCGGGCTTAGTGAGCTTGATTATGTGGTGTGTTGATTTTGGTGGTGGGGATGTTACGTCCCTGAGTTTGGGGACTTTTCTTTTGGTTTGTGTTTAATTATTTTTCCAGGTTTGCTGCTTTGACTGGTGGTTGGCTGCTCTGGAGAAACACTGATTGTTGCTCCACCCATGATGACTTCCCATTGGCTGGTTGTTTTCGGCGGGAGACTTAAAAAGGACTCTTTGTTTGGGAGTGGAGGGCTGCATCTTTTTTCTCTGAGCCGAAGAGTGTTGCTCCCGTGAAGGCCCACCAGCCCAGACCAAGCTTGCTTGTTTCTTTGATTCTGTAGGTTTTTGTAGGGGTGACCTGCCTTTTTGTTACAACCTTTTGCCTTTGTTTATGTACAGAGTAGTTAGGGTAATTGTTTGTATTTTTGTTTCTTTACTTTTAGTATAAGATAGTTGCTTTCTTTTGTTATAGTTGATTTGTTTGTTGTTTTGGCCTGGGGTCACCCTGAAGTCTTAGATTCTTGTTTTTGTTCCTTATTTTGATTGTTTATTCTGTTAAGCTCTAATTCTGACAAAATAAAGTCTTAATTAATTATTTTGGGTGTGGTCGCTTGGTCTGAGGCTGAGTGGGCGTTCACACAACACTTTTTGTTGCGTCCTACCCCTAGGGGACGTAACAGTTCCAATAATGACAAAGTCCTAAAAAAACAATTACACACTTAAATCCAGCTGCTTCATCTCTCATGCACTGCAGAGGAAATTAGGCTTTTATAATAATGGCTTGCACCTGCATGTCAATCTAATATCAGTGAATTTTTCTTTTTAATAAATAGAGGTTAGAAGAGTACTGTGTGGTTTCCAGGTCATTCACCAGTTATGCTTTTGCTTTCTTCTTCTATAGCAGACTTTTTTTAATTTTTTTTTTATGTAGCCTTTATTTAACCAGGTTGATCCCATTGAGACATGATCTCTTTTTCAATGGAAGCCTGGCCAAGACAGCAGCCTAAAACACTGGTTCCAACATTTAACAAACAATTCAAAATTACATCATATAACAGCAGTCAGACAACAATAAATTAGACAAATGTCATACAGAGCAAGAGCAGGAATGATAAGAGGCTGATTCCAGGTTCCTTACTAGATTTTTGAATGTTCCAAGACAAATAAGTTCCTCCAGATTCAGAGTGCTCTGCAATGCATTCCAAACAGTGGGTGCAAATTTAGTGTGAGCTTTGGGAACATTAAGCAGATAACAATCATTGGAACATAAGGAATAAGTGCTCTGGGATCTTGAGATATAACCACATAAATATTGGGGAAGTTGGCCTAGGATGGCTTTGTATATGAAAATATGCCAATGTGAAAGGTGACGTGCAGCCAATAAGGGCCACTTAACTCTGCCATATAAAGTACAGTGGTGAGTGAGGGCTTTGCAACCTGTGACGAACCTCAAGGCGCCGTGGTACACAGAGTCCAGACATTGCAGACATGTTGCAGGGGCATGTATCCAATATAATCCAACATAGGAAGAAAAGTGGCAGCAACCAGCTTTTTCTTGGTAGCAAATGTGAAACATGTGAAACATAAAGACTTGCACTATACTAAAGGGAAAAGGAGGAGGAAATATCAGATTGGAAGACAGATTAAGTGGCATAAAAGTTGCCACACTATTTGTCAGTCAAAGCCTAGATGAGCAAGAAGGAAATATCCAATCAACCTCTGGCCTGTGGCCATCTAGCAGGATAAAACTTAATTCACACTGAAAAATAAACAGTAGCCATTCATTCTTTTCTGCACCTTTCCAAGTAGCAAAGTCATTTCAGCATTTCAGTAATTAGTGCAATTAGATAATTGAAACTGATCAGTGACAAGCTCCGTTAAGTGCAGAGCAAAATGAATGAACTCTGATTGAACATGTAAGAAAAGCTAAAGCATTAGAGTGGAAATGATGAGCCAAAGAGGAGGACAGAGACATTAGACTATAATGCAGACATTCCTTTCACCTGGACTAATTATTTCCAAGGGCTGTCATTATTCTGACATTAGGCAAAGACAGTCCTGCAGAGGAGGCTGACGAATCAGGTGATGTTGGTATCTGTCAGGGCATACCTGCAGCACACAGGCAACCGAATGAACAAAAAAAGCTCAAGGTGAACATGTGGCCTTCACTCAGCCTGATTACTTTCAAACTGCTATGTGACAGCTTGGACAGAGCACTGATGTGGGGGTGAGAGGGAGTGCTGTCTATCAGCATGGCCTCTAATCTGAAACATCTGCTGACACTCAAAACTGTGGGGCTGTGGATTTGGAGTGGCCCCAAAGCTCAGTGTAGTCTGTGCAGGGGTGTCCATGACAAGACTTCTGCTTGTTAGCTTGCACTTGACTGTTGCCATGGAAAGACACTCAGCTCTGTGGCCTGCAACCCAAACCCCATGACTATTTTGTTGCAGGAGAAGAGAAAAAAGAAGACACAAAGAGAAGAGAAATGAAGAGACTAGTTGAGAAGATCAAGAGATGAGAACAGATGAGGTGAGCAAGTGAAAAGATGAAACTAGAAGAGCAAGAGATGAAAACAGACAAATCAACAGGGGATGATAAAAGATGAGAGAAGCAATAGAAAAGACAAAGGGGAGAGAAAGAGATGAGCAACAGAGGAAACTAGATAAGTAGAAAAGAGTGAATAAGCTTAGGAAAAAGAATATAAGAAGAAAAGTAAAAAAGATGAATGAAATTAATTAGATGAGACAAGCAAGAGAAGATAAGAGACTGGACAAGACACAGAGAGGTAAAGTGAGAAGAAATAAAGATAAAATATGAGGAAGAGAAATGAGACCAGATTAGATGAGACAAGATAAAAACAAGGGAAGAGACAAAACATGATAAGAAGAGAAAGCAAGGAGGAGAGATGATAAGCAAAAACAAACAAATAGGGGACAAGTTGAAAGAAAAGGAAATAGATGATGAGAGGAGAAGAAGAGTGAAAGACTAGATAAGAAGAGAAGAGACTAGATGAGAAGAGCAAGAGAAAAAATTAAAGAGAAAAGATGAGCAGCATAAGAGAAAAAGAGATGGAAGAGAAGGTAAAACAGAAAATGAGAGAAATTCAGGACCTGAAAATAATGCCTTTAGGCCTACATATACCTGCCCAACAGCTACGGCGTGTCTGTCACTCACTCACCAGCAACTCTCAGCATGCATTCTCAAACTGTGATAGATGAAAGACCAAATTCAGGACAAATTCATGCTGTAGTGAAAAAAAATACAGTCTCATCCACAAAAGTTTCAGAGTGAGTTCAGTCACACTAGCATCAAAGAGCACTCAGTCCCATTCAAACACCACATGCCACTGTGTCCTAGAGCAAGTACTTGTGTGAGAGTTCACAAGGGATGCTCTTCAAATGTATCATCAAAAGGCACTGAAAACATAGTGCTCATACTGGATACCACACTGGGAGAAAGAACAGTATGAACACCCACAGCATCAGACATCACAGACTAGACAGCAGTACTAGGAGATTTTGTCATAAGGGAAGGTTTGTTGTAAGGAAGATATGCAAATGCTGAGAGTATGTTTTTGTGAGAGCGTCTTTTTGGATAGTATTGCTGCTATTTCTCAATACTGATTTGTAGAAGAGGCTACTGATTCTCTGATAGATCCATTCTACATCTTGACCTCGATCTTGATTGGCATTGTGTGAAATAGCCTGCCATAACTGGTAGCTCCCATTAGCTCCAGTGTAAGATGAACACTTTTGAGCTACTGCTGAATATCACTTGACATGTATGTTACATCACTTAAGACTTGCTAATTGCTGACATCCAAAGATTTTGTATTAAATTTATTCTTGAGAAATGTTCTCAGAAAAACTTAAAATCCCACTTAAAATGTACATATCCCTGCAAAATCTAATATATTAATCAATAATATAAATGTTCTAGTTTTCACAGGAATTTTTCTGACCACTTCACTTCATGTGTTACATTCATCACCTCTGAGAGAATCCAGTACCTTCTGATTGTTATCTAAGCAATGTTTGTCCTGCTGTAACTGCTGATCCAATATGTCATGTGTGAGCGGACAGAACAGAAGACTGAGGGTGTGGAGGCAAATGCAGGGGTTTATGATTTAATGACAAAAGGAAAAACAAACCTGGGAAACTAAAACAAAAACTGGGGAATACAAACTAACACTAAATACACTAAAACAAAACCTAGACAAAGGAACCAAATTTACAAACATAAAGAATCTACAGAAACAAAGACTACACTCAAACCAAAAGCAAGCTACACTTACTTACAGAGTTGGGGAACAAAGTACAAACAAACAAAAGCTAACTATGCTAACAAACTAGGTAGGTAACAAAAGGACTGACAAAGACAGACTGAGACAAAGGGTCTTATATACAAGATGACATTGATCACACCTGGGACATGATAACGAGGGGACAGGAATGAAGAAACATTAGACATGACTGGAGAAGGGACAGGAGGCATAGATGACTGGACATAAGGGTAACTAGACAGGAACTAAAATGAGAACAGATATGGGTACAAAACGGAACTAAACTGAGACATGCACATGGACATGGGTACAGACATGGATACTGGAACAGATTGAGACAGTGGTATGGGCATAGATCTGGCAAATGTCCCAGTTGTCCTTGGAGCAAGACTGGGCATGGTTCTAGAGGTGGACTCTGCCTCCTGGACTGTATCTGGATCTGCAGCTGTGGACTCCATCCTCCAGACAGGTTTGTGAGGGCTTGAATCCGCCCTACAGACAGGTTTACAAGGGCTTGACTCCACTCTCCAGACAGGTTCACAAGGGCTTGACTCCACCCTCCAGACAGGTTCACAAGGGCTTGACTCCACCCTCCAGACAGGAACGTGAGCAGCTGGATCGACCTTCTGGATAGCACCAAAACGGGTATACAATGGCATCGTGTGCCGTCCTCACCTTTCGAGAGGCAGCACCCAGTCTCTTAGCAACCCTCATTGCTAAAACCGTCGCTCCAGGAGCTGCCTCGACGGGAGCAGCCGCAGTGCGCGACCCAAATGCCCTCAGTGGCGCAGGCTCAGTGGTGCTCCCCACTGCAGCCTGTGAGGCTTGGGAAGCTGGCTCTGCTGAAGCTGCTGGGGTTTGGGGGCTGGATTGAACAGTCCTTCGCACATAGCTCAAGAACTGCCAGACATCTGCCATGTCCTTCAGCCCAGACCCCCCAGTAGCCCTGTCCCAGCACGCTTCCTCGCGGAGCCAACTCTTAGCCCCCCCAAATTGTCCCCACCGCTAGAGGGGTAGTCCTCAGGTGAGGGGGCGACCCGAACACATCGCTTATGGCGTATCCTATGACCGCTGGGTTCGGCCACTTGAGACAAAGGGTCTTAAGTACAAGATGACATTGATCACACCTGGGACACGATAATGAGGGGGCAGGGTTACAAATCAGACACAGACGGGAATGGGTGGAGCAAGGGAGGAGACAGGACCAAAACAAACATCCCATGTGCTTAAGAGCACATGGGGAGAGCCAACTAAACCACAACAGGAAGACAGTGGTGAACAGGACTGACAATGGGCTGACATGACACAACAGTATTGGAACAGTGAGTCCAATCCCTTTATTTTTGCTGTAGACTGAAAACATTTGGGTTTGATATTAAAAGGTGAATGTGAGAAAAATGATCACAATTTCAGCTTTTATTCCAGATATTTACATCTGGACACAGTTCAGATTACACCTTTTGTTTAAAGCCACCCATTTTTCTTCTGAGCAAAAGTATTGCAACCTATGACTGATAGTTGTGTTTTATTGCTCAGATATGTCCTGTTTTATTGATTGTTCAAACAATAAAGGGCCTAGTTGATGACAGAAACTTTGTAAGGGCTGCAAAGAAACACCCTAACTAACTGTTAGTAACATCAGCAATAACGTCCAGGGGAGGACAAGAGTTAAAGTTTCAGAATCTACTGCACACAGAAAACTTCATGAACAAAAGTACAGAGGCTTCTCCAGAAGATGCAAATCACTAACTAGCAAGAAGAACAGACCAGGCTGGAATTTGCCAAGAAGTACAGGGATAAACCTCAGAAATTCTGGGACAAAGTATTATGGACTAATGAGACAACAATTAACCTTTACCGATGTGACATAAATGCTAATGAGAAATAAAGGACCTGCTCATTATCCCAAACATACAAGCTTATCTGTGAAACACAGTGGAGGTAATGTCATGGCTTGGGCTTGCATGGCTTTTTCTTGGTCCGGCTGATTAATCGTCATTGATGATGTGATGCATAATGGAAGCAGCTGAATGAACACAGACATCAACAGAAACATTTTGTCTGTCAATTTAAAGAAAGATGCAACCAAATTGATTATGTAGCACGATAAAGACCCAAAACATGCAGTCAAATAGTAGTTAATCAGGGGCAATAAGTGAAAGGTTTTAGACTAGCCTAGTCAGTCTCCAGACTTAAACTCTGCATTTTACCTGCTAAAGAGGAGACTGAAGGGAGTAACCCTCTGAAACAAACATCCACTGATTGAGGCTGCAGTGAAAGCCTTGCAGTGAAATAAAACTAAAAAAAGTTTAGAGATATAAGTGCATCACAGGCTTGATGCAGTTAGTGCAGGCAAAGGATTTTCAACTAAATATGTGGTCTTATTCACTTCAATCTATGTGAATTTTAAGTCCAATACTTCTGCTCACATTCTAGACGCACTTTCTCAGCTTCACTTAAATGTCAAAAATATATTGTCAAAAATCTCAAAAACAAGTTTGCTCAAAATCAGCTACTTATTCGACTACTTAGCTTTTGTTAACTTCTCATACATCCTCGCGGCTTCTCATATGGTCTATTGTCAGTGTATATGGTCTTAGAAGCTGATCCTCTGTTCTTCAATGGGACTGCATGGAACAGTTTTTTTATTGCCTCGAACCCTGATGGTCATTGGATAAATGCCATAATTTTTGTCCCGCTTCCACATGCTCAGCATCTCTGGGGGTAAATGGAGCTGACACCTGAGCTGGCCTTGGATGGCCTGGACATTGAGCTTCCACTTGATGATTGGAGGATCAGGAGGCTGGATCCCATTTTGATTGACAGATATTTTGAAATAAATCACTGCAAGTTTAGTCCCATTATTGATTTTGCAAGTGAAAGATTAAAGACAACCTGCAACCCATTTCTTGGTATTTGCTTGGTGACATTTACACTATAAATAAAACATACTCATAGTAGTTCCTTGTTTCAGTTTAACATCATTTCAACATTTCTCTAGTTTCATAATGTTGGCTCAGTCAGAGTGAACTAGCCAGCTATAAAGGTGCACACGATGGCAGACAATGCTAAAATTGTCAACCTGATTTTGGCAAAGCCATTTGATAATGTTCCTTATGAGGAGAAACTTTACATTAAACAGCAGGGCAGATCAACACATAAGACTGATTTGGTGCAAAATACAGAAGGGTAACAGGTCTTTTCAGCTCTACTGGTACAAAGTTCAAAGCTGAAAATGTACTTTTGGCCTCATGATGAAACCATTTCAGGGATCATGTCTGGTCTGGTCAAAAATGGGTTTTGGGGATCTATCTAACTTTGACTTTGGCTTATAAAAGGTATAAAAAGAGCAATGAATATGCAAGTGCATGCACAAGGATAAGTTGCCTGGGCAGGGTCAGGGTTGAACACACAATTAATGAAGGTGCTCAAATTCAAATGGCAAAACATAATGAAACAGTCAAACAAAACATGGCCTTCCTAAATCATATTGACGTGAATTCCTTGGCCTGCTAGGTGAGCAGGAGCTATCATTTAGGGGGCATGATGAGAGTAGTAAATCACACAACAAGGGGAATTACAAGGAGTTTACAGAAACATTATCTAAATATGACTCCGTCCTGGCCACACAATTCCAGTCATCAGCTGTTTTCTGGTATTTCTCATTCTATCCAAAATGACTTGATCTCTGCTTTTGCAGCAACTGTTTCTGATGAGATCAAAGATGAAACTCAGGCTGCTCCCTTTTTTGGATGGCAGGTGGATGAAACAAATGTTATTGCTTGCTGTGCCCAACTTTCGATAATTGTTCACTACATTGATAGTGCAGTTAAAATTCAGAAGTGCATTATATTTTTTTTGTGATGTTTCTGAGGGGCGAGATGCTCAGTCTGTGTTTGAAGTATTAAATGAAAACATGCAGGGCTACAATTTTTGGTATAAACTTGTGGCACAGATATACAATGGGGCTGCTGTCTAGACTTCAGCCCTCAATGGTTTGCAGAACAATGTGAAGGCAATTTCCCCCAGTGCAATGTTTGTGCATTTCTATGCTTGTAGATGTAATCTGGTGCTGTCACATGGGCCTAAATGCTCATCTGAGTGTAGAATATTTTTTGCATCACTCTCTGGGCTGTACAAGGTGGCCCAGAAATGCTACTACTCAATGGAATTTCACATCACTGATAGTGAGCACTGTGGCAAACAACTATGATGGCCTCCTGCAGACATTTATAATATCATTGCAGATAACACAGTGGATGATGACACACTGTGACAAAGGTTTTGTAATGAAACTGGACGATTTTCAGTTTGTGTTCATGTTATACACATATGAACAAATCTTCTTAGAGACTGATGTGGACTTTGAATTTTTCAGCAGAGTGCCATGGATCTTCTGTACTGCAAGTAAAGAACAGAGTCTTTTCTTGCTTTTGTCAAAGAAAAGAGTTCAGAGGAGGCTTTCCAAGCTGTTTATTATTATTAAATTAAAATGACAAATTTTATGATGTAAGCCAAAAAATAGCTTCCACTCTTTGAAAGCCGCCACTGGTGGGTTCAGACAAAAGGTGCTATCTTCTGAACTGTGCATCAGATGTAAATACCTGGAAATAAAAGCTGAAATGTTGATCTTTTGTATCTTTTAATGTCAAAACAAAATGTTTTCAGTCTACAACAAAAATAAAGGGATTGACCTCATTGTTTCAATATGGCCATTAAGGCCATTAAAACACCCAAGCAGTCAGCTGTGGAGCAGTGGAACTGTTGGGATGAGGTGGGAGTGTGATCATTCAATATTCTGTTACAATTCATTAATTAATTTATCAATGTATTATATTTATTATGCTTATGGTTATATGTTCTGTCCTCGGTATATAGGCTGTATATATCTTGACACACAGCTAAATGCTCTACTTACATCGTGACTCTGAAGACAGTCAGCGCTTATCCACAGGTTTATTGACATTGCAAGCAAAGGTGAAAATAAAACAATGTATAATCAACATTGCTTTCTTTTAACATAGCATTCCAACAAATGTGTGATATAGCTGTTACAATTGTACCTCAATAGATTTCTTACACTTTCCCGAAATTTGTTTCTCAAATACACTATACTTAGCTACAGAAGAACAAACTAGAAAAACAGAACTATGCTTCTAAACATTTAACTTATATGTGACAACTGATTTGGGGTGTGTGTGTAAGAGAGAGAGAAAGAGAGAGAGAGAGAGAGAGAGAGAGAGTGCACTTTATATACAGCTATTGGACTCCTAACCTGTCTTTCATCTGTTTCTCAACAAATGTGATTGTTTATTTCCATATCACTCCACATTTGTAGTTTTATAACTGTTTGTTGGATATAATTGCTACATTGCAATCTCTACATTGTTTCAGTATTTTGTCATAAATTAACAAAACAATATGCTCAAAAACAGAATAACACACAGACTAAAGAATCACATGGCAATTTCTTTAATCTGAATTTTAAAAAATCTTTTACCCTCAACTACAAAGTTCATGTTGTGGATAAAATGATCATTTCCATTCCATTAAACCACAAGGTTTCCCTCATCAATTGCTGGCTACTTTGGAAACATGTCACTAAAATACAAACAAGCAAAAGTGCACGCAACTCTAATGGAACAATTTCAAATGATATGCAATATTATTAAAACATTTTCCACAACCAGTCTTCAAGATTTGAGATCTTTTTTTTATATTACATTTTTTTATATTATATCCAGCTAGATGCTAGATGATCCCCAATGAGTAGTCCCAAAATTTTTCTATATGTTGTATTAAAATTTCCTTTTGAATGGACCAGTAATTGACTTCCATCGAAACTTTATGTTTTTACCTCTTTCTGTAAAATTGCCATTTTGGAGGTTTTTGTGTGACAGCAATTACTTTTCTTCAGCATTTCATTATCTGTTTTTCAGTCTAATGGACAATGTTACATTTTCAAAGTACATTTTCATGCATCAGTAAATTAATGACAAGGATAAAAAAAATCCTTGCTGTAGTAAAATCGAAGCATATCAGGTGTAATTACATAATGACCGCTCAACAGAGATGCTTATAGCAGATTCATAAGGGCTGACACCCTTGCCAAGTGGAAAGAAAGAAAGACACTTCAGAATATCCCCCTTATTTAAGGAGCAACTCAACTCTTTTCATGTTTAATCACTCATCCCTTTGATACAAATGTTTCATGTTCCCTTTAATATGACAGCTTATCATTTTTTAACAAAGGAAGACAATCTACCACAGCACTCAAGCGCTGCATGCCATGGGGCTTCAGACTGACAGCGCTGGCAAATTCAACACATCTGGTGCACGACTGAGATCCTCTCCCCCACAGTCTCCATCACTGGGAGGGCCATATGGAGAGGCTAGAGTCATTGTACAAAAAAAAAAACATACCTTACTTGCTATATGGGCATGATAATGGTAGCTGGCCTGAAAGATATGGGACAGGTTTGTGAGTGAGGTGCAATTTGTCTTAAAGAGAAATTCTTAAGAGGGCTTTATTTGATTGGGCACAATGCCAAGGCAAACGTGTGTATGTGTGTGTAAGAGAGAATAAGTGAGTGCTCTGTATGGGAGCTGTCAAGCTGACATGTCAGTGTGATGGTCTCCTCAGCACACAAAGGAGCCGCCACTCTGACAGACCCAGAAGAGTGATTCAGATGGACCATTATGTTTAAATTAGACACCCCTGGACTTGATACAGGAGAGCTGTAGGAGGGGAGCAATAACTCACGCAGGTTCTGTAAATGTTAAGTGAAAATGACTATTAGAGACAAAGACACGGCTTATACTTTGCAACCCCCTTCAAACACACACATGCACACCCACGCAGGCACACTGCAGGAGCCAAGCTGACATGAAAAACAGCTATTAACCTTTCAAGTTGGAGCAGAAAGCAAGAGCTCTCTTTGTTTTGAAGGGTTGACAGGTAATGACTCATGCAATAACCACTGAGGGACCTCGCAGAGAAGCATACTGTTCATGTAGTGATTCTAACATCTAGTCTAACATCATACACAAAGCTCCCTTAACTCCATGAAATCTCTCTCACACATTGACCAAAACCAACTCCTCATTGGCACTCTTGTAATCTCTCTTCATGCTTACTTCTTATTCTTGTGCATTTATTGTGCTCTGGTGACCTTTCTTCTTCAGTTCCAGCTCTCTGCTGTCTACAGTATGTGTCTGACTCGTTTACTGCTCTCCAAGTCTCTGGACATCCTGACCTATGTGCCAGTGCACATCTGCAAAATGAGCAGGATAGAGTGAGAGAGAGAGAGAGAGAGAGAAAGAGAGAGAGAGAGAAAGAGAGAGAAAGAGAGAGGAGCCATGGGTGACCTCTTCCAACTACCTCACTGCTGTTCAACTTTGGTCAATTGATCCTCTGTGTGTAATTAAATTCCAGCATCACAGAACCATGCTTAATATTGTAGTCAGTGAAACATTTTTCTACCTAAAGCAGATGTAGTCAGTCAGTAAAACATATTTAACGTGCAGTGGTTGCTTCTGTTGGTTAGTATTGGAGCTATAGTCACCCAAAATCTTAATAAGAATTGCAAATTGTAATGTGTACTCTGAGCTGATGAAGACAAAGCTAGGTGGACATACAGTGTTTTTAGAGGATTCAATCAAAAAGAAACAAACAGTGGATACAAAAACAGAGTGCATGTGCTTACATTCATTCAAACAAACAAATTGACATGATCACTACATAAAAAAGCCTGACAAACATAAAGCCTTACATTAAATATAAAGGGCAACATAAACAACTGGGACTAGATAACAAACGGACAGGATTACAAATGAGACACAGATTGGACTGGACAGAACAAGAACAGAGAAGACCCAAACAAAACACATGTGCTAAGAAAAACATGGGGAAATAACAACAAAACAAGGATGAGACAGGTTTCTTTACAAAACCTCTCAAGTTCCATCAGATTGGATGGGGAGTGTCAGTGCACTCCTTTGTTATCTTGGCTGTGTGCTTAGGGTCATTGTCCAGTTGCAAGATGAACCTTCATCCAAGTCTGAGGTCCAGAGTGTTCTAGAGCAGGTTATCATCCAAGGATGTCCAAGGATGTCTCTGTACATCACTGTAGTCCTCATTCCCTTGACCCTGACTAGTCTCCCAGTTCCTGCTGCATAAAAACATCCCCACAGCATGATGCTCCCACCACCATGCTTCACTATAGGAATGTTATTGGTGATGAGCACCTGGGTTTCGAGGACACATTATAATGCACTCACTTAAACCACTTTCAGAGACAGACCATTTTCATGCTTGTGTAACAGAGTTAAAAAATACATTTTAATTACATAATGAAACAGAATTCTTCTCCATAATATACCCTATATTGGCATAGTGACGCTATGTGTATTTGCTAGCTAAACTTTCCCCTCTATCATACATTCAATATGAGGGGGGCTGTTTAAACCTTGTGCATTTAGTTAGCAAAACTATGCAACATATAGTGCATTAGGCTAACATTAGAACTCTGCATCTGTGCTGTCTGAGTGATCAAGTTATTCAGCTCTTGGTATTATCACATACACTCTTTAAACACTGAATGCATCAGGTTGGTGAGCTGAACAGATGAATACGAAGACTATGGAAGCAGAGGTAAATGCACAAAGAACAAAATTAAATGGAACAAACTGATAAAACATTGAACAAAGGATTGAAAGAATAAGAAACAGGATCTTGCCTGAAATGACTAACAAGCAGATAAATAAAACTAAGAAACCTGTAGGGAGAACAGACTGAGAGAAACTAACCATGACAGACAAAAGGACTGAAAGACAGGCTGAGGGTTTGAAATAGAACAACATTGACCACACCTGGAACATGATAAAGGGGCAGGGTTATAAATGAGACACAGCTGGGAATGGGTGGAGCAAAGGCGGAGACAGAACCAAAACAAACATCAGACATCAACAGAGAAGCATCACCTAGAACAAGACAAGAAGACAGAGGTGAACAGGACGGACAAATGACAAGACATGACAGAATGAAAGAAGTGAAGGAGAGAAGAAAATACATCTCTCGTTCATAACCATCTGTTACACTTGTAAACAGAGATGATGTTTTGTGGGTGGAACTTAACTGGCAACAGAAAAAAAATCATGCTTAGTGGTGTCAAGTGTAGTAAAATGAGAATACGGATCAACCGGACACCTCCAATTATTTTTAATAGCTTGTCAGCAAAGGGCAGGTTGTCCTACACAAATAAGTGAACTCTTGGGAATGGTGGAATGTTCCTCACCTGTAGTATTTGTGGTCATATCCAGGAATTTAATACTATGGCATTCATATTACTGCTTAACTCTTTGTTGTTTAGATTATAACAATTTAAGTCACTAGAATTGCTGCTGCTACTTCTACCTGGGTGTATGTTAATATTTCTAGTTATAGGTATAAATATATTTCATGCTGTAAGGCTAATATATGGTTAACAGAGTTAACTGATTTGAAACAAGAAATGCAAATTTCATCAGTCCGGTCTACCTGTTTAATAGCTCTTAAACCCAATTGCCTGTTTTTATTTTTATTTTTTTGCCTTAAAGGGCATCTTTGATGATGGTATTCTGTAAAATAAGTCTTTTGTTTTTCCCTATCTGATTCTAATAAGACATTTTCTGTTATTACTTTGGGGTTCCCTCCCACTTCACTCCACTTGTTTTTGCCGTTTCTCTGCCACCACAATGTGCACGAGTGAGACCACAGCCACTGACCACAAAGGAGCATGGACTTTCTAGCCATTGTAATGTCAAAACAAAAGCAGCAGGAGAGTGACCACTGATGTGCATGAACATGTGTCATGCCCAATGATGTGAGAATTATGATTCATTTAAAATGCCAGGTGTGAATGGTAATGCATTTTGGCAATCATTTGTGATCATATCACCCACAATGAATTTTAATGTGAATGGAACCTAGAACTGCTGATCTCCTTAGATTTTCAGCACAAGGTCTCCATAATTTACTCTGAATTGTGTAATAGAGAAAATATATGCAATAAGAGGCAGTTCTGCAGATAGATAATCACTTTGTAACATTGTGGTGAGCAGAAAAGCATATAAATCACATTAGACAGAGATGGGGGTGCTACAATTGCAGAAGGTCATGGTGGGTTTCATGTTATTCACTTAAAGCTGATACTCCAAATGGTCATTTGCTTACCAAAACTTTTGACTGAGAATCAACAGATCACCTTTGTGATGTGGTAGAACAGGTGGTTCATAGCAGAAGTGTCAAGTACGAGCGGATAGAACAGATTACGATGGTGCGGAGGCAAAGGCAGGGGTTAGGATTTAATGAACAAAGTAAGAACAACACAGATGAAACCTACTGATGACTACTAAACAAATGACTGACTAAACACCACGAAACAAACAGGGATGGGAGGAAACAAACAAACTGAATATCTCTACACAAAGAAACAAAACAGAAGCAAAACTGCAACAAACCATGACAGAAACAAAAGGACTGACAAAGACAGACTGAGACAGAAGGTCTTAAATAGCACAGAACATTGGACACACCTGGAACCACTGATTACAAAGGGGCAGGTTTACAAATGAGACACAGATGGAAATGAGCGTAGCAACATTTTGTGGAATCCATATTGAGAAGAATAGAGAGTAAAAGGATGCCCCTCGCAGTAGTGGTTCTAAAAGACTTCCCAGTTGGTGTAAAGGGCCACACAATTCTTTTAACCCACTCAGATCACATGGATGTCTAAGGTGATTCAGGAAACAGTATAGCTTAGTGTGAACTATTAAATTAAATAGAATAGATTACATTGTTCCCCCTCTAGCCATAACTGGATATGCATGGAAGCTCACGTCCAACTACTCCAAAGTGTCCCATTCTACTGACAATGTTTTTCTGCAGAGATTATAATCAAAGCTGTGTGTGCATTTGGAAATTCACTCATTAGTCCTGTATGATTGTTTGGGTAGATATATGCAGCTTTTGGGATTAGGAAATTAATAAACCTACATTCAGTGCTAAGTGTTCTGTCAAGTCAATGACACAGTAGAACTAGCCTCCACTACAGCTTGTTTAATGCTGAGAGATAACAGCAGGTTAGAAGCCCTGGGCTAGCTTATTTAAGCTCCATTAAGCTCGCTGGTAAACCACATCCTAATACCTGTTGTCATGTTGGAGTAAAAAGGTTTATTTATGCCACCTACCCCTAAAAGAACTCACACAGCAGCCATCTGCATCTGCATAAGACGTTTCTACATTCTACATTCATAAATATCAGACCTCATACTCTATTATTTTCATAGAGTGTTACTTTTGTACAGTTATACATAATAATATACATTGGCATGAATTCTATGGCAATAATGAGGTTTTAATCATTTAAATCACTCATTCTCTGGTGCAATATCAATGTTTTAACATATCTTCATATTTGTTTAGGGAAAACATAGTGCTATAATATAAACAAAATAAGTTTTATTTTCTGAAATAAACTGAAATTTATTTATTTAATGATGAATGAATTTAATGATATTTATTTTCTGAAATAAAGTTTCACACTGACCAGAGAGACTGTTTTAAGCTTATATAGGGGTAGTGTGATCACCCATTACATCCTTATAATGTCTCTAGACCACAGTTTCATTTTGTGTTTGGGTTTCTTATGAATATTAATTATGTAAATGTAGAATTTAAGCTTTAATAAAAGAAAAAGAATCCAACTTAGCTGTTTATTTTCCAGCTTACAACTTTGTGTCACCTTAAATGGTGTAACATGACTGTAATGGTGCAGCAGTTTCAAATCATTTGTGTTTGGAAATAACTACTTCACATATATATATATATATATATATATATATATATATATATATATATATATATTACCAACAGAGAACCTACCAGTTGTATTTAGTCCTGATCACTTACAGGGCATTCATTAAGAGGCATTGGAAAGTTAAAAGACATTTTAGAACTTTCAGCACTACTGAATTAATATAACTTATTTATTAAACAAAATGTTATTTTTTATTAAAGATACATTTTGCACACTGATTCTGCCCCAGAAAAAGAACCATTCAAAATTACTTAAAGCCCAATGTTTCCATGACATTATTGTCCATAATGTGCATATACAAACTTTTTACCACAACTGTATCTTTTCTATTCCTTCTTTGTAAATTTCAAAAATAACTTTGAATGTGTTATTGTCCTTTTCAGGTATGAGTCCCAGTCACCTCACTATTCTGAAAAGCTTTAAAGCTGAAAGCCATCATGTGTTTACCTATTCAGAGGAAAAGAATGAAACAGAGTAATAGAATCAAAGCACTGACACACAAGCTATAAAATATGGCTAAATAACACAAGTCATCTTATCGAATCACTGAATTCAGTAGCCTTGCCAATCTTTTCAGCTTTTCAGTGATACAATGCGCTTTCATTCTTTTGCCACTATTTCAGAGCACTGTTTCTAAGCAACTGGGCACAAAAAGCACCCCCTCATGACTGGAGAGATGCCACAGGCAGCAGGAGGTGATTATCAGTGGTTCTTATCTCATATCGAACCGATACGCAATTTCTGGGCAATTTCTGCAAAACTACCCTGTGTTAGGACAAATGGGGAACATTTAACATACCATGAAGTCAAGAGAAAGTGCTTGTGAAAGAGATGGCAAACAGCAAAATTTGCTTTTTTATTTTTGATCTGGGACCTGGTGTACAGTCTTCTCTGGAGAGATGATGTAGAGATGGGGGTGAGGTGGACAAACAAAGAGGCCACACTGAAAACGTCACTTTTTATCTGCTCATCAGTATTTCATCTCAGAGCCATGGTAGGGTTTCAGGGTGGGATATACAACATTTGCAACATTTTAACACAATTAACAATGGTGACCGTGACATGGTCAATAGGCTAATTACTAGGCAGCAAAACACTTATTTATTACAGACCAATGATTTGAAGGGACCTTGGATATCAACCTTAATTTTGAATAGTTGAATAATGAGTGTTTAGTATAAGTGATATAGCAGAAATATATATATATATTTCTATATGTATATATACATATATATATATATATGATACATGTGGTAGTGCATGGGAGATTACAAGACACTGTGTAACAAACACATGTTGAGAGCATAAAAGAAGGCTGAAAGAAGTTTTGCAGAGTCCACCAATAATGTATCCTCTTTTGTCTCTCTCAGGCTTTGGTTAGTTTCTTAAGCTGGAGAAGAGAGCCCTCAATCCAGCACAAATCTAACCTTCTTCTATGAGATCCTTTAGTCTGATGTGTACACTTGGGCCCAAATGCTCTTGCTTTACTTCTGATGTGGATCATAATGTAACAGTGCTGTAACCTTCTCATCAGTTTGGCTCCTCCTCCCCCTCCTGACCTACCCCCCACCCCCACCCCCCAGCATATTCCAAAGACCAAATTTTGACTCTTAAAGCCATCTGCTTCATTTAATTGTAATAATGAATTCCTCCCACACATCTGCAGTGTTCCTATAACACAAATTTGTCCATGCGCAGCGCAGTAAGTGTGTCTCTATTTACTTGTGTGTTCAACATGTCCGGACCCCCAAAGACCTTCATTATGATAAGTGGACAAAAGCATTGAACTGGTGGAAATGGGAAATTACAGAGATACTGCAAAACAGTACACACAACCCACATCATCATTCTTACTGAAATTTAATTCTCACAGAAGAGTTATGCAGAATGAATTGGCAATTTAATCTGGCACATTTCCATAAAACATGTACTCAGTACAGTGAAAGAAGAAGGAAAAAGGGAAAAAGAACACCAAGTGATAATGGGTATGCTGGGTAATAACCATTAGCTTACTTTTAATGGGCTTGTGTTGTAGAAAAAAAACACTACAGCATAAATGAACATGTGTTTGTTGGTGCTTGGGACTGTGTGTACTCAATGAATGGAACATTTTCATGTTTTTCTTTCTCTTTGTCTCTCTTCATATGCTCTCACTCCCTGGCTGTTACTAATGCTGCAGCCTGAGATGCAGCTCTTAATGGATCATCATCATGCTGCCGAGGCTGGTATAGGAGCACTTAAACCTGCTTGCTGAGAGAGCTGCTGGATCTGGAGCCTCCAACTCATCTGAGAGGCACACAGCACCCATTATCAGCCCAAGGTTATGAGAGAAACATTACTACAGTCTGCAGTAATAAAAGAAAGGCCAAAATTTGTCTTTCATGTGAAGCACTTGGAGGAGAGAAGCGGGAATACAGGATCAAGCAGACAAAGACCATTTCTAGGCCCTCCTGGTTAGTTGCCTGACACCTTTTCCATCAGCATTCCAATCTTCAAACTAGAGAAGTTAATATTATATAAAAAGAAAAAAAACTGAACTAATGTAAAATGTTGGTAATGGTCCCACACTGACCTATATGTGAAAGCCAAAACTGAAAGAAAAATGTGTTTACAGTGGTATGCACAAGTTTGGGCATCCTGGTTAAAATGGTCACTGTGAACAGTTAAGTAAGTTGAAGATGAAATTAACCCCAAAAGGCATTAAGTCAAAGGTAACACATTGCCTTTGTATTTTAGTAAAAACATTTTTTTTTTTCATTTTTAACATTTTCAAAATAAATAAGCGAAAAGGAAAACTTTGGGCACTAAGCTGTAATACTTGCCAAAGTACTAGCACCCCCTTTGGCAAGTATTACAGCTTTTAAATACTTTTTTGTAGCCAAGAATCAGTTCTTGTTTGAGGGATTCCATCCACCCTTCCTTGCAAATGTCTTCCAGTTCTGTGATTTTTCTGGGCCATCATGCACACACTTCCAGAATTTGTTCCCTGTGCTATTGGAACCCAAAATGTCATTGATCTAAAAAAAATCAATTTTCACCTGTCCAGAGGACTTGCATCAGGCCTGTTTAGATGTACTTTTTCAAACTATTGATGCTGAATTTTGTGGTGAGGATGCAGGAGAGGTTTTCTTCTGATGACTCTTCCATGAAGGCCACATTTGAGCAATGTACCACAACTCTAGAGTATGTTAAATTGTTATAAAACTCTGAAATTTGCATCACCTGGCTTTTCCAAACAAATATTGTGAACATGTCATAACTCTGACAGGCTAATAAAGGTCTGAGGCCAAATATCTTAGGGGTCTCAAAAGTAATCATTTACTTTTTTACTCAAAAATTGTACAAAACCAAAACATTACCCTGGTTATGCTTAAAAGCAATTGAATAGGACTCTCTAGAGTAGATCTCATTGAACCTATTGGTTTTCTCTGGAATTATGGTGTTCAGTTAAACATTTTTGTGATGAGTTGGGGAATTCCAACATCCTGTCCTCACTAATGCTCTTGTGACTGAAAATAATCCTCACAGAAATGCTCCAAACTTTTGTAGAAAATCTTCACTGGACAGTAGAAACAGTTACTATAACAAAAGCAGGATAAATTATTTTGAATACCCTTGATATCAAAAGAAACAATGAATTAGCAGGTGTCCCAAAACATTTTTTTTAAATATAATGTATATT
Source organism: Acestrorhynchus altus (assembly GCA_034509495.1). Taxonomy (NCBI): domain Eukaryota; kingdom Metazoa; phylum Chordata; class Actinopteri; order Characiformes; family Acestrorhynchidae; genus Acestrorhynchus; species Acestrorhynchus altus. The sequence goes on along the minus strand of CM067507.1, from coordinate 10,564,376 downwards.
AGATTAGAACTGAACAATTGATTCTCATTGTTGACATGTTTGATTTAGTAGAGATGGTCAGGCATGAAGATTTGAGCAAGGATCAATTCTTTATGGCCAAGAAATTGTGTCAGAACAGCTCCAAAACAGCAAGGGTGACAGGGTGCTGCCTATCAGCAGGAGTGAGTATATACTGACTGAGAGTCAAGTCAAAGCGGAGTGACAGTGTGTAAGTGGTGGGGTGACTGCACCAATGTCTCAGTTCACCACAATTGCTTAAGTCCTTGAACCCCTGGTCTTTCAACCTTTATCTCATAATAATAAATGTGGTCTCTTCAGGAGAGAGACTGTGTAGCTAATTAGTAGAACAATTCTATAATCAATACAGTATTTAACAACCCATGCTGATAATGTGAATGATAACACTGATGACAATTTAGCTGAGCTGTTGCTCAGTAAAGTTAAATAATCATGTTGTGTAGGTTTCTAAAAATGAAGAAAGTTGAGCTTTAGATTCTTATTTTTGTTAGTGTCTCATCTGAACTTATGAACTGAACTGCAAATAAATAAAGACAAATCACATGAAAAACCGTACTAGATAATCTTCCAGACAAACTACAAGGTGTCAGAAAATTTTGTTCTACTTTTGTTCTGTATGTTGTAGCTCATGAAAAAGAGAAATTCAGTATTTCAAATGAAAATATATGATAATGACATTTTATTTAGAGTTGAATCATTTACTATTCAAACTGTACAAATGCTGTGGCTAGTTCAGAACAGACAACCACGGTCACGGGGCAGAATACTGAGCTGAAAGCTGTGCTGAAGATGGGAAAGGTGACTGCAGCAATGTACAGAGACATCCTTGGATCATAACCTGTTCCAGAGCACTCTGGACATCAGATTGGGACCCAACAGGAAAGGACAGGACAGTGACCCCTAAGCACACAGAGGAGCAACATAGAAGTGGCTTCAGGAAAACTCCATGAATATCTTTGTGCCCAGACCTGAACCTGATTGAACACCTCTGGATATATCTAAAAATGGCTGGGCACTGATGCTCCCCATTCAATCTGGTGGAGCTTAAGAGGTTTTGTAAAGAAGAATGGGAATGGGAACCTTCCCAAAAACAGGTGTTCCATGCTAGTAACATCAAACTCAAAAAGACTTGCAGTTGTAATTGCTGCCAAAGGTTCTGCAAAAAAGGATTGAGTAAAGGCTGTGAATTCTTATTGTAGTGGCACTCCTTCTGAAAATACCTCTGTACTACGCTTTGCAGCTGATCTAACAACCAGTATTTGAAGAAACACGAGAGACCAAATCTTCTTTAAAAGGTTTACTTATAAACAAAAAAATATATATTTACAATAGACTCTGTATAGCTAGGTCAAAAAACTGTGTTGTTTCCATCGTCTCTAGCTGCATTCTGCCATTAATTCAAGCAACGTAAATTACGTATCCCAATTGGAAGCCAAAATTACAAAACATTTATAAAATACAATCATTATAAATTCTAATTTTAACCCTTTTAACTAAATTATTAATACACACAAATTAACCCATAAATGGCTCTTACATACCCGGCCCCTAATTGTTTAGGCAGGAGGACTAAGCAATTACAATTTTAAGAGCCAAACTATTCAAACTTCAAATGTCCATAAGGATGATTTTTTTCTTGCTTTGCTAGTCTTCGTGCGTCACCTCTTTTAACAGGCACAGTTTACTCACAGGTCTTTCCAGAGTGCTGGTTTTAGTCTTCAATTTCACTCTACGCACCATTCCATTGAAGTCTGGCAATGTTTAAATTATTTTTCCCATGACCCAGAAGTTACGAGGGGAAGAACTGTCCACTAATAGGACAACATCTCCCACCCTGAAGTTTCTCATGGGTTTCAACCACTTTTGACGCTCTTGAAGAATTGGAAGATACTTGCGTGTCCATCTAGACCAGAATAAATCTGCAAGGTATTGGACTTGCTTCCATCTCCTTCTGGTGTATGTGTCATCCTTACAGAAAATAACTGGAGGCAAGATTGGCTGAGACTTCAGAAGCAATAAGTGATTTGGAGTTAAAAGTTCAACGTCATTTACATAATCGGAAACAGTTGTGAGTGGCCTGCCATTGATGATGCTTTCAACTTCACACATTATTGTCTGGAGACAGTCATCATTCACTACTTGCTCCTTCATTAGGTTGTTAAGGATTCTTCTTGTCATGTGGATTTGTCTTTCCCAAATCCCACCCTGATGAGAGGCGGCTGGGCTGTTAAATATCCATCTTATTCCTTTTGGATGCAAGACTCTCAGTCTATCTTGTCATTATCCAACTGTTGGATGGCATCCTTTAGCTCTCTTTCAGCTGCCACAAAATTTGTACCATTGTCTGACCTCATGGTAGTGACTTGACCTCTTCTACATATAAACCGACGAGTTGCATTAATGCAGGAATCTGTATTGAGGCTGTCAGCAACTTCGATGTGCACAGCTCTGAGAGAAAGACAAGTGAAAATCACTCCGTATCTTTTAACAATACTCCGTCCCCATTTAACCTCAAATGGGCCGAAGTAATCAACACCAGTGTTTGTGAAGGGAGGTTGATCTTGAAGAAGGCAATCTTCAGGTAGGTTTGCCATTTTTTGCTCACCAACCTTTCCTGTCATCCTACAGCACACTGTACATTTATTGATGATCTTCCTGATTGCTGAATTGGCTTGTGGAATCCAATATCTGCATCTCAATTGTGACAACACATAACAACGAACACTGTGGCCTGTTCTCTGATGTAGATCTCGCAAGATCAAAGTGGCAAGCTTGCTGTGTTTAGAAAGAATTGCTGGATGTTTAGCATTTTTGAGCATAGCGGATTTGTTTAGTCATCCACCAACCCTCAAAGTGCCATCTTGAACAATCAGATCTAGCTTAAACAGCACACTGTTATGACTGAGTTGTGTGCCTTTCTGCTGGGCTTTGATTTCTTCTCCTAAATGCTGCCTTTGACTGTAATGTATGATTGCTGATTCAGCAGCGTCTAGATCCTGTAGTAGTTTTAAAGTTCTTCATATGTTGTTCTAAATTTAGTCTTTGTTTTCTTGGATACTTTTCATATTGTCTGGTTGTTTTTAATGCCTCTTTGCGTTCTTTCTTCCATTTACACAGAACCTTCTTTATCTTTACAATCTAAGCCACTGCTTAAGCTTATTCCGGCCTAAGTAATGACTGATCAGCTGATTCATTGGTTCCATATTTTCTTCCGCTTTGATTGTATTGACAACAACTGTGCTCTTGATCTCTGGGTCATTGTCCATGTCTTTCTTACTTAGAGCAGGCTGTTCTGGCCAATCCTTTACATTCAGCAGAAAATCTGGTCCACTTATCCATGTTCCTTCTTGCACCAAGCATCCATGCATCCAAACTTGGTGGGTTTTAAACATCTACTCACTTGGAAGTTGGTAAGATGAGTAACATCATTCATCAAACACTTCCAATCTTCTACATGCTTTTCACCAATGTTCTCATCCCAGCTAAGATGTTCTTTACAGAGATCCTTCAACAAAAGTTTAGCAGGCAAGATGACCGGGGCCAGAAATCCAAGAGGGTCATAAAGGGAATTGATGATTGATAAAATGCCAGTCAGTTTCTGTGTCCCACTGTACACCAAGTGTTCTCTTTATTGGCAGAGTGTCATGTTGTAAATTCAGGTCTTTCACCTCACTGGCCCTGTGCTCTTCTAGAATCAACAATAACACCTTACTACTATTACTCATCCATTTTGTTAAGCTGAATCCTCCACTGTTGCACAAAGCTTGAAGCTCATTGACTAAGGTCGCTGCTTCATCATCTGTAGCTATGCTTTTCAAGCAGTCGTCGACATAAAAATTGTGCAAGATAGTCTGAACAGCTTCTGGTTATTCAATGCATCTATTATCTTCTGCAGTTCTTCTCAATGCATATGACGCCACACTTGGTGAAGAAGTGGCTCCAAAGAGGTGCACTGTCATTCGGTACTCTTCTACAGGCCCGTCCAACCTGCCATTGGGCCACCAAAGAAAACGAAGCAAATCTGCATCCTGCCCTGGTACATTAACTAGGTAGAACATTGACTCAATGTCTGCTGTTACTGCTACTGATTCCTGCCAAAATCTCAGAAGGACACCAACTAATGTATTTGTTAGGTCAGGTCCCTGAAGTAGCTCATTATTCAGACTCCTACCCTTGAATGATGATGTGCAATCATATACCACTCGTAGCTTTCTTTTCTTTCTTCTTTTAAGCACCATGGTGTGGTATATAGAAAACCTGGTTGTCATCTCTGCTCAGTTGTTCTGTTCGCACCAGGACAGCATAGCCCTTACCAATAATGGTTTCCATAAAACCCTTGTAATCCTCATAGAATTCAGGATTACTTTTAAACTTCCTGAGTAAACATGCTGCCCGCTGCTCCGCCACACAACGTTTTTTTGACATTTGGAGCTTGTCAATCCTGAGTGGCAATCCAATGGTATAATATTCATTTTCAAAAACTGTTGTCTTCTCCATAGACTGTATAAATTGTTTGTCTTCCTGAGACATCTCTTCCTTGTCATCATAATTGCATTCTGGAAACTCAATATTGTATTGCTGTACCATTAACTTCTCCATGTCCATTACAGAGATTCAGTTGATTGAGAAGTATTGCGGTTCAGTCTCTGTGTCATTTACATCCCTCCTTATAGGTCCATTCACATGCCCATCCAATGGCTGTCTTCACTGCATAAGGACCTCCAGCTTGACCATTTATGATACGCCAGGGCTCCATAGCGCTTGAACAGTTTGCTCCAATAAGTAGTCCCACCTCAGCGTCAATCTCCAGCAAACTCACTTCATGAAGGTAAGGCCACTTCTGGATATCTGACTGCTTAGGTATGTTCCCAACATGAACAGGTATGTTACTATGAGTGAACACCTTGGGTAATTTGATGTACATGGTGTCTGCCAATCCACACACTTCTAAGTCTGATATCATGAAACTGTTCATGAGATTTTGTCCTCCTGCTTTATCTTGGCCCATGGTGCTAAGAAGTATTCTTGTAGGTTTCCCTTTCACATTCAGTTTTCTTTGCAAGTTTCTTGTGCAGAATGTAGCTGTGCTTCCCGGGTCCAAGAAAGCATATGTTTCTATATGCATGTCACTATGTTTTGACTTGATTTTAATCGGTACTATTGACAGCACACATTCAGCTTCTCTGGCCCCTATAAGGCTACATGATTCCTGTGTGACAGGAACTTCAGTGCAGGATACTTCATTACCTTGAACACCATCATTTTTTTTCTGATGAAACAGAACTTTCATGCTTCACTTTGTGCAGAATGTCAGGGTGCTTTAATGTACATTCTCTGCACTCTAATGTCCTTTTTACAAAATATGCTAAGATGTCCAGGAACCAAGCATCCAAAACATAAGCCTTTTAATTTCAGTAATTCTACTCTTTTTTTATGTGGTTGAACCTTAATCTTACTGCACGAGGCACGGGTGTGTGACTTATGGCAGTACAGACATGGTTTATCAAAGGCATTTACTGTTTTACTTGAATTAACAGGCTTTACTTGTGCTTCTTGAGGTGCTTTATCTTCAGGAGCAGCATTAATTGCGAAACTACTTCCACTAACTTCCTTCCAAGACACCTGCTTTTCCTTTTGGTCCCTTTTGCTTGCAGTGGTTGGACGGCTGTCTGTAATGTTACCGAAAAGAGGATCCATAGCTATCTTAGCTTTACGGTCTATGAAGTTTACCAAATCAGTAAACCTTGCTCTTTTACCTCTTCTCTCTTTAAGCTCGAAAGCTTCAGCACGCCAACATTCTTTCATTTTATAAGGCAGTTTGGATATCGCTGTCCGTAAATTGGTAGGATTATCCATTTCTTCTAAAAATTCAATGTCCTCCATAGAGTTACGACATCCAATCAAGAACATTGCATAAGCATTCAATGCCTTTCCATCCTCTGACTTCACTTGTGGCCATTGGAGTGCTTTATCAATGAATGCTCTGGCAATCCGCAACAACCACCATAATCCTTATGAAGTAGCCGCTTTGCCTCGCGATACCCTTTGCTTGGTGCCATATGAGTGCAGCTGTGTACAAGTTCTTGAGGCTCTCCGACTGTGTACTGTTCCAAAAAGTACAATTTATCTGAATCGTTATCTGTCTTTTGTTCAATTGCATGTTCGAACGCCCTTATGAAGGATTTGTAATGTAGTGTGTCACCCTTGAACACAGGAATGTCCTTTGTTGGTAGCTGAGAAAGCTGCTGTTGCTTTACAAATAGCTCTGTAATTACATTCTGCTTTTGCATGAGTGACAAAATGTCATAATTTTTGTTAGACTGAGCTCTAGAACTTAGATTAGTGACTGTGTTCGTTGCAGTACTTGCGAGTACAATCCATGTAATGGTACATGAACATTCACATTCTCTTGCTGTGACTGCATCATACTAACTCTGTCTTTTCACATTCACATTTAGTGCCTTCTGCACTGAAACACAACTGTTCCACCCATCTTCTGACCTTTCATATTCTTTAAGCACCTTAGGTTTTGCTTGGCTTTCAGCTAATGCAGTCTCCAGCTCTAACTCTTCTTTCTCGGCTTTAATTCGGGCAGCTTCAAAGTCCAGCTCTTGCCTTTTCTTTAGCAATACTGCACATTCCAGCAGAGCTTTATGTTCTGCTTCTTGTTTAGCACGTGTGGACGATACGTATGAAGAGCTTGATGCGCCACTTACGCGAGATCCACAAGGTCTATCCTTAGAAGCGCAGCAGGCCCCTATCTGTGATAGGTGAACAGCCTCTTGGTCTTCATCTACCACATTATGATCTTCTGGCTGCACAGCTTCCTTCACCTCAGATTCATGATCACCTGCAACATATCTTCTAGTCATTTTCTTAAAGTCTTGGATTAATGCCATTTTTGGTCCAAACCAAGTATCCTGGTCATGATTTTTTTCATTTTCAGACAACAGCTTATAAACTAAATTCCTTTAGTGACTGTGTAAAATCACTTTCCAGCATATCGTTCACATTCTGTTCACCCATCATTGCCTCTATCAGCTTCATTTGGCTTTTTTCAAAGGTAAACTGGGCTTTTCATACCTTTTCTTGGAGAATACTGCAGTGTTATCTGCTTCACCATGAGCTTCAGTGAGTGAGGTGATCAATAATCCAGCAGATCCAGGTGGCTGAACGAGTTTTTTGACTAATGTAGTGGAATTCCTGAAAATATCTCTGTACTACGCTTTGCAGCTGATCTAAAAACCAGTATTTGAAGAAACGCGAGAGACCAAATCTTTTTTAAAAGGTTTACTTATAAACGCAAAAATATCTATTTACAATAGACTCTGTATAGCTCGGTCAAAAAACTGTGTTACTTCCAACATCTCTAGCTGCAATCTGCCGTTAATTTCTGCCGGAAATTACATATAATCATTATAAATTCTAATTTTAACCCTTTTAACTAAATTCTTAATACACACAAATTAACCCTTAAATGGCTCTTACACATATGTACATGTTGTATTTTTGTGTTGGGTTTTTTTATATATATAAATTTGCAAACCAACTTTTCTCACTTTGTCATCAGGAGGTACTCTGTATAATTGTGAGGGGAAAACTGAATTTTGAAATAAGGCTGTAACATTACAAAATGTGCAAAAAGTGAAGCACTGTGAATACTTTCCTGCATGAACAATATATATATATATATATATATATATATATATATATATATATATATATATATATATATATATATATATATATATATATATATTGTTGCACATTTTTTGCACATTTTGTGCATTTATATATATATATATATATATATATATATATATATATATATAGAGAGAGAGAGAGAGAGAGAGAGAGAGAGAGAGAGAGAGAGTGAGAGAGAGACATAAACAAGGATGTATGTATAATCAGAAAGTGGGTCAGCCTGGAGACTGAAATGGGCTGCTATTGTCAGAGGGGCGCCTGGCCTCATCGCTAACCTTTAAAACCAGAACAATTCTCTCTCTCTCTGTCTCTCTCTCTCTCTCTCTCTCTCTCTTTCTCTCTCCCTCTCTCTCTCTCTCTCTCTCTCTCCTCAACACAAATCTTCACTGACAGCTTCACATATGAGCTTGGCCTTCTCTCCTCTATTTCCCCTCTCTCTGATCTAAGAGCACAGCAAGAGAAGGGAAGAGAAACGCCATCTGCAGCAGAGCGCTAACTTTACTCTCACTTAAGGATCTGCTTAAAGTGAGATGGGCTACAAAATCTCAGCACTGCCTCAATCCCTCCTCTCCAACACACACACACACACACACACACACACACACACACACACACACACACACACACACACCCTAATCCTATTATTACTGCATGCAGCATTTGCGCTTGCCCAGTCATCATCTCCAACTAGTGGGATCCTGGCCTGCCACAAGTTGCTGGGCTGGATATGGGGCTGCTTATACGGATAGTGGATTTCAATGCATGTGCCCATCATACTCCCTCCCCCCTTTTTTAGCTTTAAAGCAACTCCTCTCTCCGGGGATAATCTGGAGGAGAGATGTTAAACCTACTCCTTTTACAGAGTCTCAGACACACAGATTTCTAAAGCATCTATCAAACACACACTCACACTCACTCACTCACTCACTCACTCACTCACACACACAGACACACACACACACACACACACACACAGAACCTCACCACTGGCTCTGAGTGGGGCATTTAGAAGGTAGTTATAACAGCTTATTGTTACAGTTCTGTAATGGTTTCCCACCTCTCTCTGAGTGTTATTCTATGCTTGTGTTTGTTTTGATCTTTGGACTTCATAAAACAAAAATGAATTTACTTTCAAAAGTTGACTTTGGACCACTGAGTAACAGTCCAGCTCTTTTTCTTCTTAGCCCAGGTAAGGTGTTGTCAGAACATTATGTTCTACTTTTTGTTATGTACAGTGGGGAAAATAAGTATTTGGTCAATAACAAAAGTTCATCTCAATACTTTGTTGTATATCCTCTGTTGGCAATGACAGAGGTCAAACGTTTTCTGTAAGTCTTCACAAGGTTGGCACACACTGTTGCTGGTATGTTGGCCCATTCCTCCATGCAGATCTCCTCTAGAGCAGTGATGTTTTGGGGCTGTTGGCGGGCAACACGGACTTTTAACTCCCTCCAAAGGTTTTCGATGGGGTTGAGATCGGGAGACTGGCTAGGCCACTCCAGGACTTTGAAATGTTTCTTACGAAGCCACTCCTTTGTTGCCCTGGCAGTGTGCTTGGGATCATTGTCATGCTGAAAGACCCAGCCACGTTTCATCTTCATTGCCCTTGCTGATGGAAGGAGGTTTGCACACAAAATCTCACAATACATGGCCCCATTCATTCTTTCATGTACACGGACCAGTCGTCCTGGTCCCTTTGCAGAGAAACAGCCCCAAAGCATGATGTTGCCACCCCCATGCTTCACAGTTGGTATGGTGTTCTTTGGATGCAACTCCGCATTCACTGTCCTCCAAACACGACGAGTTGTGTTTTTACCAAATAGTTCTACTTTGGTTTCATCTGACCATATGACATTCTCCCAATACTCTTCTGGAACATCCAAATGCTCTCTAGCAAACTTCAGACGTGCCTGGATATGGACTGGCTTAAGCAGGGGGACACGTCTGGCACTGCAAGATCTGAGTCCCTGGCGTCGTAGTGTGTTGCTGATGGTAGCCTTTGTAACGTTGGTCCCAGCTTTCTGCAGGTCATTCACTAGATCCCCCCTTGTGGTTCTGGGATTTTTCCTCACCGTTCTTGTGATCATTTTGACCCCACGGGCTGAGATCTTGCGTGGAGCCCCAGATCGAGGGAGATTAGTAGTGGTCTTGTAGGTCTTCCATTTTCTAATTATTGCTCCCACAGTAGATTTCTTCACACCAAGCTGCTTGCCTATTGCAGATTCAGTCTTCCCAGCCTAGTGCAGGTCTACAATTCGGTTTCTGGTGTCCTCCAACAGCTCTTTCGTCTTCACCATAGTGGAGTTTGGAGTGTGACTGTTTGAGGTTGTGGGCAGGTGTCTTTAATACTGTTAACGACTTCAAACAGGTGCCATTAATACAGGTAATGAGTGGGGGAAAGAGGAGCCTCTTAAAAAAGAAGTTACAGGTCTGTGACAGCCAGAAATCTTGCTTGTTTGTAGGTGACCAAATACTTATTTTCCACCATTATTTGCAAATAAATTCTTTAAAAGTCAGACAAAATTATTTTCTCAATTTTTTTTCACATTTTGTCTCTCATAGTTGAGGTCTACCTATGATGTCAATTACAGGCCACTCTCATCTTTTTAAGTGGGAGAACTTGCACAATTGGTGACTGACTAAATACTTATTTTCCCCACTATATCTTGTAGCTCATGAAAAAGAGAACTTCAGTTGAATTCAAATGAAAAGAATATGATTAGGACATTTTATTTAGAGTTTAATCATTTACTATTCAAACAGCACACTGTAGCTAGTTTATATTGCTGTGTTGTGAGGTTTGTAGGGCTGGACAGAACTGAAGCATGCATACAGGGGCAATAAAGAGGAGCAATTAAAGGAGCAATCCAGTAAAGCATTATCCAAGAAGACCAGGTAGACACAAACAAAACAAACATACCAAAAATGGAAGCGAATGTACAGGCAGGATCAAAACCAGGAAGCAAAACAGACAGGGCTAGGCAGGAATAGACAACAAAAGCAGAAAAATAGGCCATACATGGCAAAACCAATGAGCATATACAGGAAAGAATGCTTCATGATGTAAGGGCAAAACCTGGCAATGAATTAAAGACAAGGTGGCCTAAATATACACAAGACTACAGGTGAAACACACCAATACCCTGGTGCTTGTGAATGAGTAGTTATCAGTCAGGTGACAGAGCTGAGGTGCATGGAAAGTAGAATCCAGAATGCCAGAGACAGCAATATGTATTGATCTGCATTGGTTCAGTGAGGTGATTTGGACCAGGAATGGAGATGCTCCGTGGGTTGGATAGCTGATTAGCATTGGATGAAACTGTTCTTCTGCATTTTTTGGGACATTTATGAAGTAACTGAATCAAATGGATAGATGGGGATACAAGACTGTCCAAAGAGAGTTCACAGTCTCTGCATGCTATTTCCATTAAGACCTCCACATTAAGACCATGGTGACAAGTGCTAATAAGAGCTGGCTCATTCCACCACTACCAGCATCTACAGTCCAGTGCATAATTGGCTAACGAGTGATTGCCAACAATAGTTCATCCTGAGACTTGGCAGCAGAAGCATATATAGATATATCAATTTTCTCTAATATCTGGATTGCACAACAGTTACCAAAGTGTGGTGAGTGACTCTGGCAGATCTGACTATAATAGCCTAACTAAGGAGAGAACCAGAAGGTAACATAAGCATGGGAGCATCCTGAAACATTGGTATCCAACCACTCCACCTTCACAAACTGGAGTGATCGTGTGAAGGAGTCAGGTGGCAGCACCAACATCCCAGTTTTTGTTAGGTTCCAGGCTGCAGCATTTTGTACTAATTGAAGTCTATTTAGGTTCCTGTGTGAACAACCTGACAAGAGTGCATTGCAATAAACTAACCTTGAGGTGATAAAAGCATGTACTAGTTTTTCAGCATTGTGCAAGCATAGGGTATTTCTTAATGTGGAAATGATATGAAGTAATATTGTAATATCGCCATTTCCCCAGTAATATTGTAATTATTGTAATAGTGTTGGTCAAATGATAAATCTCAATCAATTATGATGCTAAGATTTTACAACATCTAACACTTTACATCTTTTATACAGTCAATTTTATACTCCATTTTCTTTAATCTGGGTTTATCACCAGGTTTGGCTGATATATACAGTTGAGTATCATCTGTGTAACAGTGGAAGTTAATGCCATGTCTGTTTATTACTGTGCCAAGGGGTAGCATGTAAAGAGTGAACAGTAGTGGTCCTAAAATAGAGCCTTGTGGGATTCCATATCTCATTTGAGTGAGATTGGAAGATACAACATTTACCTTTACAAATTGAAACCAACCGCTTAAGTAAGATCTGAACCTCAAAAGGGCTGTTCCCGTGATTCCAACCATGCTTTCTGATCTATCAAGGAAAATAGTGTAATCTATTGTTTCAAATTCTGCACTTAAATCTAACAGCACATGCAGGGACACATAGCCTTGATCATAGCCAAGAAGAACATTTGTAATCCTAACTGTCTCAGTGCTATGATGAGGCCAAATCCAGATTGGAATTTTTCATATATGTGATTCTTGTGCAGGTATCTGCACATTTGTTAGGCCACAGCTTTTTCTAAAAACCTAGATATAAATGGTAGATTAGAAATAGGTCTGTAATTATCCAGTTCACTCTGATCCAGATTTGATTTATTGATCAGTGGTAATAACTGCTACTTTAAAAGCTTTAGGTGTGTGACCTAAACTAAGAGATGATTTTACTATTGCTATGAGAGGTTTGATTATAGCTGGCAGCACTTCTTTAAGTTTGAAGGTATTGCATCTGGAGAGCAGGTGGCAGAATATGTGGAGTAAATAGTTTTCTCTAATTCTAACTGCAGAAGTGGGTGAAAGGTTTGATTTTGAATTTTCTGACAAATATTTGATATGTTATGATTGATTGATTGATTGATTCATTCATTGATTGATTGATTGATTCATTCATTCATTCATTAATTCATTCATTCATTCATATTTACTTCATTGGTTGATTGAAAAAGTCCATAAAGATATTACTAGTGAACTAGTGGTGTGGTACCCACCTCAAATTTTGTAAGTTTCAAGAGTACTATGGGATTATTTTTATTTTTTATTTTTGATCAACAAGGATAAATAATCTATGCAAACTCTAGTGAGAGCCATTCTATACTCAATAAGACTATCCTTCCAAGCTGATTGGAATACTTCTAGCTTGATCGATTGCCATTTCTGCTCTAATCTTTGTGCTGACTGTTTAAGGCAGGGGTGACCAATTTTATCCACAAAGGGCCAGTGTGGCTGCATGTTTTCATTCCAGCCAAATGGATCAGTTGTTTGAAAACTGGCCCGTTGATTAAATAAGTGAGATCAGGTGTCACAAGTGGTTGTTTAGAATGAAAACCTGCAGCCACACCGGCCCTTTGCAGACAAGATTGGACACCCCTGGTTAAGGTATGAGTCTGATCATTATACCATGCGGCAATTTCTTCTCTCTCAATTTTTTATACTTAAGTGGTGCTACACTGTCTAAAGTTGACAGTGTAAGGTTATTCTGTAAACAGTCAGTTAATCTGTCTAACTCTGATCTCTGGATCTAATGGACAGTAACCTGGGGTTGATAAATCTGGGGGGTTTTCAATCATTTGATTTTATTTAACACTTCATGCAATAGCAAGGGGATGTAGATACATTTAGGCTGAGCTGTATCTCTAAAGAAATTAGATAATGATCTGATATTGCTGAGATTTGGGGAAGAATATTGAAATATTGAAGTTTTGTATGCCAACACCCAGGGTCAAATCCAGACTGTAATTACAGTAACGTGTAAGCCCGGTTACATTCTGGATAATACCTACAGAGTCTAGGATTGAGGTAAACGCCTTTTTAATGGATTGTCTACCTTCTCAAAGTGAATGTTAAAATCTCCTACAATTATTGCTTTATTACTGCACACTGCTAAGTCTGGAGCAAAGTGACCAAATTCTTATAAAAATTCTGATTAGGGCCCTGTTGGTCTATAAACACTGATTAATGACAATGGGTTCTTGTTTTAACACCGGATTAGTTATGTTAATAGCCAGAATAGCAAAGGAAGTGAAGGTGTTATAGTGTATCTAATTGATATCTAAAATATTTTTTGTAAATTATACAGACTCCGCCTATTCTACCTGATAGTCTTGGGCTGTGGACATAATTATAACCTTCTTGACTTCATTTAGTACTTTGAATTGTGATCTTTAGGTTTGAGGTGTTACTTTTATAGTTTGAAATCAATGTATGGATACTGATTAAGTTTAAATCAGGCTGTTTCATATTTTCTATTTTTTATTTTTAAGCTTTAATTCTGTGCACAGACACAGTCCCGATACTGTTAAACCTAGGTGACACCTCAAAGCAGTTCACAGACAGTTGGTTTGGCCTTTCTGTCTGCGGCCTGTTCCTGGCTCTGTTTTGTCAGCAGCTGTTAACGCTATTCTGCCAGGCAGCACTCTCCCACGTGGGATAGACACTATCCCTACCTATAAGACCAGGCTTGCCCTCAAATTTCTGTAAACCCCACATTGTTTTCCAAACACCACTTGGACATTCAGCTGTTCAACACTGTAAGTCTGCTGTTGGCTTCAGCGTCACACTGCATTGGGATGGGGCCAGAGCAAATTACAGCATTGGACATTGTCTGGGACAGTTTAATCACCTCTTTAATATTATCCTTAGTCACTTCACTCTGCCACTGACTGAAATTGTTGGCTCCTACTTGGATGACTATCCTTGAATATTTTATACCGTTTATATATCGTTTGCTAACTATGACTGCTGGTGCCTCGACAAGGACTAGCTTGTTTCATGTATCGGACAATAGAACCTCCTACAGAGTTCTTTAAAGAGGTTCCTCAACAGGTACAGGGGCAAACCTGTTTGACATGTGAATAGGTGGGGTGTTGTGTTTGTGTGGGTTAGTTTTGGTCTTACTCTTAGCTTTCTGACTATGCTCCTGAGACGTCACCCATTCACCTTGGTGTGAGGACTCTGTTGAGGGTGTGCTGGCTCTCCCTGAGGAACCTGGGGAGACTGCTAATAATCTAGCTCTTTATCCTTTAATAGACCCTGGATGCACACCTCTAACTTGTCCACCTTTTCAAACAGGGAGCTAATTATCTGACATTACCACAAACACTATCATTATTACAGGTGGTGTAAAGGAGGTTTAAACTAAAAGGTTCTATCTGCACTCTGAGCAATTTTGAGATATTGAACCTTAAAATCTTTGTAGTGAGATTGACATATATGGAGAAACATTTTGTTTTCTAGAATTCAAAAGCCCAAATCACATAATGCCAACAGGTTTTCATAGAATAAGAATATGTAAATAACTTAATTGTGTTAAAAATGTCAGATAGAACCATATTGTTCCAAGAGGGAAAATTATCAAGGAGGCTGGTGGTGGTTCCATACTGGTGTGGGTTGCATTCTCATGGCATGGGTTCGGTCTACCGAAGCACGTCATTGTCTAGTGCCCACCATACTTTCCTACTTGGTGCATCTTTTTGTCTGTGATGATTTTGAATTGTCATTTTTGCAACATCATTCAGCATCAGCTTGGAGAATAGCTGGCACTGTTACTAGCTAACAGACCTGGCTGTAGCATGGTAGCATGGTAGCATAGGTAATGTGGGAGTTGGGGGGGGATCCTGACCATGGAATGCTAAATCACCAAGAATTTAATTCTAATTGATAGGATAGGATAGGACATGATAGAACTGTATTGATCCTATCCTATCCTGTCCTATCAATTATAATTTATTATAATTCTTATAATAATTAATTAATTAAATAATTAATTAAGTAATTAATTAATGATTGTCATCAGTAAGAACATACACTGGTTAATCATAACATTAGTACCACTTGCTTAATATTAACCCCATGATCCCCATGTGCTGCCCCAAAATATCTGATCATTCAAGGCACAATCTCCACAATACCTCTGTAGCCAATATCTTTATGTTTTTCTATTTTACTGCTTTTAACACCTTTTTCAAAAACTCACTGTTCACTTGCTGCCTAATATGTCCCACTGTTTTACAGATGCCATTATGCAGATAATCAATGTTATTCCCTTTACCTGTCAGTGGAAGTAATGCTATAGCTGATCAATGTATATATTTCTCAGATCTGCACATTGGAATCATTGTCTCCAGATTAATCCATCTCAATTTCACTTCCCAAGCAGAGCATGTCTCATTTCACCCTCAATGGCTGATCTCTGAGTAGGACAAGGAAAGCAGGTGGAGTTAGAAGGCCATTAGTACACTAGACCATTTCTCAATCAGGCCCATGGCTCATTACTTTGTGAACATGCTATGCAATCTGGATGTGCTGAACCATGCACTGAGCATTAGCATATGCCCGAATGCTACAGACCGGTAAATTTAAACCAGAATTAGTCATTTATGCTGATGTTGCAATGACCTTTGCCACAGTGTGTGTTTGTGTGTGTGTGTGTGTGTGTGTGTGTGTGTGTGGGTGGGTGTGTGGGTGTGTGTGGGTGTGGGTGTGTGTGGGTGTGGGTGGGTGTGTGTGGGTGTGGGTGGGTGTGGGTGGGTGTGTGTGGGTGGGTGTGTGGATGGGTGGGTGGGTGTTTGTGTGTATGCATGCATGTGTGTGTAAGTGAAAGAAAGCAAGAGCAAGCTGCCCTTCTGTTCAGGTATGCACCACTGCTTCAGTGTGTGTCAGCAGGGAGAGTGTGTAAGGGAAGGTGTCCAACTAAGGTATTTTAAAAATATTTGAGTGAGTGTGGTCTGGCTATCCAGCAACTCTTTTGTCTATTTTGACACCTCCATGATAAAATATAGCGCATCTGCAGTACCTGAGAAAGGTGCATCTTTGTGATGGTCAGGTCTGTAAGATAGATTCAGACTCAGTTAAGAGACCCTATATTGATGACACTACTTTTCAAAGCAGATCATTTTTCAAGTGTATATTTTTTGTGTTTATGAACCCAAACCATGGTTTCATAATAAAAAGCTTTCATGATAAAATTATCATTTCCAACCTGATACATTAGAGTTAAATAAATTTTATTTATTTATTAAATTCTTTTTACAATAGCTTTAAGACAAAATGCATAAACAAGCTAAATGCCTTGTACTGGGCGTCAGCCAGGCTTCAGCATTGAGGTGTAGGGCTAAATGCTGTAGGCTCTGTAAAAGGATATGTAAATGTGCTGATATGTTAACCATTACAAAAATGGTTAATTGTTGTGAAAATGTACTGAATATAGACTGAATGGGCAGGTCAGTGAATGTTACATTTTCAATTCCCATTTCAAACATTATTTACATACTATTTCAAGCTCTTTTATTAAAAAAGGTAGAAGATTTCAGTTTTCCATGATGTAGGTCCTTTCAGGGCCATAGTGAGCGAGTAATTGTGTACCATGATGATGAGGTCAGTCGGAGTTGAACATGTAAGTGAAAGAGAGTGACCTTGGAGTGTATACACACACATACACATGCACACACTGGCACAGTGAGACAGTCTTTAATGAGAGGAGTGGGTACCAAGCCAGAGGAGGAGACACATCCCAATTCTCTAATGGTTTCTGCTGCTGTGGAGAGAGAGAGAGAGAGAGAGAGAGAGAGAGAGAGAGAGAGAGAGAGAATAAAATAAACAAGAAAAATTGGAAGAAAGAGGCAGAGGACGAGAGACAGAGAGAAAGAAAGGGAAAGAGAGGGAGAAAGGAGAAAGAATGTTTCTCAGCAATGCTATAAAAAACATTTTTTATATAAGACTTTCCCAAAAGAACCGAAGGTGCATAATGAGAGAAGTTGCAACAGACTGAGATTGCAGCGGCTGCCAACTAGAGCTTGGAGTTGAAAGCGTGACCTTGCCGGCTAGATGACAAAGGAAACTGACAGCACACAGACAACTCTGGCTCCTTTCATTATTCATATGCCCTCCCTGATTTTTGGGTGTTCGCCCCACATTTTAAATGCCACCGATCTCATTTGGATGTTGGCAGGTGGAGAAGTGAGGGTTCTCTCTGCTGCATTTTTAATATTGTTTGTGGTTTACGTTTAGTTAGGTCACTTGTCCTTCATTCTTTCCCTCCCTGTCTCCTGCCTTCTGTGAATGGGGGGACTGAAAGAAGGAACCTGTGGCAACAGACAGTATGCTCTTCATTTGTTACTTACCCTGTTAAATTGCAAAACCTTGAATCTGGACTATAATTTCTCAGTCCCATCACTGTAGTTGAATAATTGCAAATGCATAATTGTAGTTTTAGGTTAATAACAAAATTTGTGCAAGACATGCAGACTGTCAGAATGAAATGCATGTTAATGTTAGATTTGGATAAATCTGGCATATTTACATTAAGACATAGAATGATATCATGGGATAGCAGTACATAAACTGATTATGAAGTGGCGTGGGGGCTGGCTTGAGAAGGCCCACACCTATATAAGTTGTGTGAGTGAGGTTAAACACCAGTCAGTGTGCTCATGGCAAAGAGACATGAATTTTTAATGTTCAGGCAAGGCATGATAGTGGGTGCCAGACATTCAGTTTCTGTTGTTGCAGCATATAAAATTGTTGCAGTATACCCAAGTATTAGAACAGAGGTGTGGGGGTTCAGTGTCCCCTAACTGTGTATAAGTAGTTTGAGGAGGATGGGTCCTCGCCCTTGTGAGCCTGGTTCCTCCCAAGGTTTCTTCCTCCAGCTCTGAGGGAGTTTCTCCTTGCCACTGTCACCCTTTGGCTTGCTCACTAGGGAATCTATCTCTTACCTCTATCCTTTGTTCCTGTGTTGTTAACCTTTTTATTTCTTGATTTCTGTAAAGCTGCTCTGTGACAACTTCAGTTGTGAGCACTATACAAATAAATGTTGATTTGATTTGATTTGATTTGATTTGATTTGATCTAATTTGATTTGATTTGAGTTGATTCTGAAGTTGTGTGGCCATTTTAAATTCCTCAATCTACAGTGTCATGTGTGTCTCAGGACAACTTGAATTATCTATTATCCTGCTGGAATATTTGATAAATTCCATGAAGGGCTGCACATGCAAACAATGAAATGTAGTGGGCACCAGTTAATGACGTGTTAAGGCAGACCATTAAACACCCCACACCAATATGGAACACAGTCTGTACAGCGCCTTGTTGACTAATGAGGTCCATGGCTTTAAGGTATCTGCCCAGACACAAACCTTACCATCAACACTCATGACTCATTAGGCCATGCCACATATTACTAGCTCTATAGGGTTTACAGGGTCCATTGAGTGTTGTGTTGGTAACAGAGGCACTATTCTGCTCCCACTTCCCATGAAAGCTAAATAGCACTGATTTTTGTCTGTTTGCACAGACAATTCTAGACAGATGGCTACAATCATACAACCCTAATTCAAATGAAGTTGGGACATTGTGTGAAACATACATAAAAAAAAAAACATGATGATTTGCCAGGAATTTTGGGATTTTGTATTTGCACCCCATAAAATCATCAATAGAATGTGGAGAAGTCTTTGCAAGTAAGTGGCAAAGCTGAAAACCAACATTGAATGCCCGTGACCTTCCATCCCTGAGATGGCACTGCATTTAAAATGGACATCATTCTGTAATGGATATTACCACATGGGCACAGGAACACTTCAGAAAACCACTGACAGATCCATCTACAAGTGCAAATTAAAACTCCACTATGCAAAGTGAAAGCCATATATCAACAACACCCAGAAATGGTGCTAGCTTCTCTAGGCCTGAGCTCATCTGAGATGGACTGATGCAAAGTGGAAAAGTGTCCTGTGGTTTGATGAGACCACATTTCAAATTGTTTTTGGAAATCATGGACGTCATGTTCTTGGGGCCACAGAGGAAAAGAACTGTCCAGATTGTTATCAGCGCAAAGCTCAAAAGGCAGCATCTCTGATGGTATGGGGGTGTATTAGTGCCTATGGCATGAGTAACTTGCACATTTCTGAAGGCACCATTAATGCTGAAAGGTAGATACATGTTTTGGAGCAACATATGCTGCCATCAAAGCAACAATTTTTTCAGGGATGTACCTGCTTATTTCAGCAACTTGCACATGTTACAACAGTAGTAAAAGAGTGTGGGTACTAGACCAGCCTGCCTGCAGTCCAGACCTGTTTCCCATGTGTGGGAATGTGTGGCGCATTATGAAGCACAAAATATGACTCTGGGCTGTCAAGCAACTGAAGTTGTACATCAAGCAAGAATGGAAAAGTATTCCACCTACAAAGCTTCAACAAATAGTGTCCTCCATTCCCAAATGTTTATTGAGTGTTCTTAAAAGAAAAGGTGATGTATCACAGTGGAAAACATGCCCCTGTCACAACCTTTTTGGAATGTGTTGCAGGCATCAAATTCAAATTGAGTTAATATTTACAATAAAAAAACAATAAAGTTTATTTGTTTGAACATTAAATATCTTGTCTTTGTAGTGTATTCAGTTCAATTGAATATAGGTTGCAAAGGATTTGCAAATCATCATATTCTGTTTTATGTTTTACACAACATCCCAACTTCATTGGAATTGGATGCACTGCACTGTTCACTGTGGGTGGTAATGCCTTCTATGTCATATTCGTGGGAGATGTGTCATGTCAGTGTGAATCTAGGAATGTTAAATGTCTGCAGAACTTTGGAAATGTAATGTTCCACCTATCTTGCATCTATTATGATGCCTCGTACAAACTCTGATCATTCAAATCACCTTGCCATAAGTAATACATTTGTAAAAACTGATTTCCACACTAACATCAAAGCTCCCTAATTACCTTTGGTTAGTATACAATTACTTTGTTGTTTCAACTTTCCAAAAGGTTCTTCTCAGTCACATATCTCCTTTACAATGACATCTCTTTAAATAACCCTCTAGTAAAATGGTCTTAAAGAAATCAAAAGAACTTTTTGTATGTCTAAAGCTTAAAACCATTTTTGACCATTTTTAAATATATGTTTCCCATTCACTCATAACTCCTTTTGACAGGGCTGGGTTTCAACCCGTCTTTATCACTTAGAATTAAACTTTTTAAACATCGGCATAATTTAAAGCGTCAGACATCTAGATTTCTATTTTACATTGAAACTAATAGTATTCCTGAGTGTAATAATGTAATACAAAATGTCTTGAGCTAGTGCAGCCATCCCTGCAATATTGAATATATTATTTCTAAAAATGGGTTGAACCTCTCTCACAGTGGTTGATGTGGTGCAACAGAAAACACCACCAGTGAGCCTCAGTGAGATTCTACACCAATAAGAGTCCTCTTAACTCTGGCCCACCTCTGTAATATGAGTAACCTTGTAAGTTGCTCTGGACAAGTGCATCAGATATTTGTAATAAATAGGTTAATTTTTTGGCTATGACACATCTTCACATATTTACATCACATGCCCTGCCTCTGAAATAGGACCAGGCAATCTTCTGCTGTACTGCTAATGACATTAAAAAATACATAGGTGGCCACGAGTGGTGTAACGGTCTAAGGCGCTACCACTATGATCCTGGGGTTGCTGGTTTGAGTCCAGGTTCACCATTGGCAGCCAGGGTGCAGAGGGAGAGAAATTGGATTGTTCACCCTTGGGGGTGGGTAGATGGTGCTCCTCCCACACTTCATAAGTGCGCTGCTGGTCGACGCAGGCGTCTGCTATCCATTGTGTCAGATCCAGGGATCTGGTGTTCTCCTCCAAGTGCGATGGCTGCCCGGCAAATATACAAATGGCGGCAGCTTGAAAAGAGGTGGTAGGCTATCATCACATGACTTGGAGGAAACATGTGGACGATTTCTCCCCCCTGGTGCATAAACAAAGTCTAGGGTTTTGCTGTGTTGGTCTTCTTTACATAACATTTACAATGAATATAAAATGTTTTTGTCTTCAGTTGTTTCTGTAGTTTAGTTACTGTAAAACTTTGACTAAGCTGTGTTTAATGTCTGCTTTAAAGGAGAACTGGCAGTTGGAGTCATTGTAAAAAGATTTTATGCCTTTATGCCCATCATAGTGAAGCATTTCTTTTGTTCTATTCATCATGACATTTTGATACAATATAAAGAATGTCCTTTAAGTGGTTAAAACAGCATTCCCTCATTGATCAAACTTTATCATTATTTTCTTATAGTGAAGGGTTCAAAAAAGAGTCTATTCTGCTTTTGTTGGAGTAACTGTCTCTACTGTCCAGGGAAGGTGTTCTTCAAGATTTTGGAGCATTGATGAAAGGTCTTAATTGCATTCGGCAACACAACCTTTAGTGTGGTGTGGATGTTGGATGATGGCCACTCCACTTCATCCCCAACTCCCCAGGTCATCTCAACTCTTTTTCATTTTAATGTGTTTCAACACTAACATAAGTTGTCAAAGAAGCTCAATCCTCATTCCTCCAAATACTTTCATTCCCTACTCTTGCTCTACAACTGCAAGGCTGATGGTGCTAGTGCTATCTAATTTACTGAAGCTGTTATTCATTTGTTAGCAACATAATCTGCAAGCATAAATCACACCAATCTGAAGCCACATGAAGCAGGTCAATTTGTAGATACAGTATGCCAAATAATGTTGGAAGGTCTGATGTGATTGAAAGATATGTTCATAAAGATCAAAATATAGAGGCAATCAGCAGATTCCTACATCATTAAGCCCTCCCACTGAACAGTTACTTGGCCTTAGTTACAGTTAGCTAACTGTGCCTAACGCTGTTCATGTAGAAAAGTCACTGGAATGGTTATTTTTGTGCTCAGGACCACTGCAGTGGACAAGAGGCCATAGCGTATCTCTAATGGACCTCAGTATTGAAGTCCAGGAGGCCAGCATGTCCTTAGAAACTCTTTGAATGAAACTGCAGTAATGATCCCAGCATAATCTGTGGGCTTTTTACATACCACATCCACTGCCAGACTGAATCCATGTTGTTGTGCATTCACTGTGTGGAGCTAATCAAAGACAATGTGTTGTTTTGAAAAGGGGAGAACGCGGGAAGACAGGGAGAACACAAAGGAAAATGAGAGACATAGGAGAGAGGAAGTAAGGGAATGCAAGAAATTTTTTAATAATTCATCTGCAATCCTTACATCTCAGGCTCATGCCAGAGTTATCCTGAAATGCCCAATTAGTATAAAATATTCAGGTGTGCATATTTCCCAAAGCAGCACAGCGCAGGTGGGAACAGGAGTATGTGTGTGTGTGTGTGTGTGTGTGTGTGTGTGTGTGTATGTGTGTGTGTGTGTGTGTGTGTGTGTGTGTGTGTGTGTGTGTGTGTGTGTGTGTGTGTGTATGAATGTGCATAAGACCAGGGCATCTTAAGGTGGCAGTCTCCATCAGGAGCAGTTATATTGGTGCAAGATCATAGATCCTGGTGATGGCAGAGCTGGTGGGGTGAAGTGGGAGGGGCTCACATTGTGTTAACAAGACTTCAACAGGCCCGTGACAGACGGCAAGGGACACATTGAAACAGAGCCCTCACACTCTATCCAGAAAATGCTATGTTCAGGACTTTATGCAGCTGCTTTTCTTCTCTCATGGCGCTCACTGAAGCAGATTTTTTGTGACAGTCCTTAGTTGCCCGGCCTAGATTTCCTGCAGAACTCAAGACAACAGGCCTTACTTAATTATTTAATATAAATAACATTATTATTATTATTATTATTATTATTAATAATAATAATAACAACAACAATAATAATAATAATAATAATAATGATGAAAGTAATAGTAATATTTGTTGGACCATTAATAATAGAGAAAGCATTCATTGTTTGCACTATATATATATATATATATATATATATATATATAGTGCAAACACTGGTGCAATTTATATGGAACAATGGTGCAAATCTAAAACATAAAGCTTGCATACCCAGGCCAACTTTAAGAGTTTCAAACAGGCTGATGCAAAGTTTTGGCTCCTTTTAATCAACCTTTTGTTGACCAACCTTTTAAACTTCTAGTGCACAGTCATTTTGGCTTTCATTGCATAAGACAAAAAAATCTACATTATCAGTTTGGCTTCTCTAGTTGTATTTGTAGCTGTAGTTTGCATGAAACGTTTAATTTTGTAAATTCAGTGTCCTTCTGTCCATTCAGTTTTCTTCAAAATGTCAAGGTAATATAAGACTAAGAAAAGTTTCTCATTGTATTAATCAAATGAGGCAAATTCAAACACCCATATGACTGCTAAGAACCTGCAGGAAAGATAAGATGGAAGTAGGTTAGCAAAGGTTTGGACACGAATGTGCTGCACAAATTTTATAATTTAATTCTAATATAATTTAATATAAAATATTTAAATGTAGTGGATCAAGTGTATTTCCAAATCCTCAAATTAGCTTTACCAAAGGATCTGTACATCTCCCCCCCAACACCAACCCCCTCTCTGTCAACCGCTGCTGGAATGCAACAAACAAAAAAATTAGCTAATCTTTGCCAAAACACCAAGGTTTCACTTTGATCACATCGAGATAAAATGACACACTTTGCCAAAAAAGAGAGATCTTTTAGCACATCAAATCCCTATTTATAATTGTTCCCTGAGCTCTGTTTAGTTTCTTGCTGGCAGACAGACTGAGATAAGAAAATTAGCACAATTCCTTGCTTAAAGCTTCACAGATGATTTTTACATGAAACAACAGTGCTCCCCCCAGTGGCAGACCACGCACAATTCAATTAATGTCTTTACATTCCATTCAAACTAATATGTTTAAATAATGTGTGTGTTCTTGTTCTACAGGTGAAAGTACAATGGGCTGTTTTTCACTTGCTCTCCAAGTAAGACTTTATCACATTTTTCCGCTCCTTTGACGACCTGGCACTGATATATATTATTCAATGTTTTCAGATGGTTTGTTTTTTCACCACATGGCAAGATTGATGCTCACATTGTGTGACTGTAAATGTACTCCTTGAACTTTTTTAAAGTTCAACATCTTCTTCATTTAAAGTAATGGTATTCTGAAATGTACATATAAAGTAATATTCAAAAATTGGGTATTTGCAAGGAGAATGAAATTTGTGTATCAAGCAGGACAATATAAGAAACGACGCCCTCTCTGGTAATCAAATTACCACTGGAAGACTCTGGAAAAGCCTGGGTGTATCAGGAATGCGCCAGTCAGAACGTGCAAAACAATAAAGCTGGGCCCTCTGGTGACATCATCTCAATTCTAAACCCCAGAGAACCAAGTCAATTGAAGAGAAGTTGTCGGAGCTGTTTGGTTGAATCTAGTTATCAGAAGTAGCTTTCAGAGACGTCTTTGTTCTCCAATTAGCTGTGTTATATCTCCAGTTCGAGAATTCAGTCTGGTTCGCTATTTTTGAAAAGCCTTTTACCTTGTTTTGTATACTTTTTGTTGTTTTGCTAGAGTCCTCCCACATATATTCGCTGATGGCAACCTGTAGTATTTAGCCTCTGTAACCGCAAGCTATATGCTATGGTTTTCTCCAGCTAGACACGTAAGCTCATTTCACCGGTATCGGTAGGATTACTAATTAGACTAGGAGAATCAGATCCAGTCTCACCTGTTATCTCTGCAGACGAACCTCCAGCATGAGTTAACGGAACCAAACTGGCTAACCTCCTGGAGGCCGTGGGGGAACTCTACCTTTTTAAGGATCACTGAAAAATGATGCTACGTCTTTTCTCCTTCCTTTGATGTGTTGGGGTTCAAATGAACTTGTTCATCTTGTTTATCTGGGTTACACCGAATTAATTGCATTAATCTCAATATTTTAGAAGTATACTCCCTTTTTGTATTTCTTTGGCTATATATTCTGTATTTTTGCTACTTAATGGTTAAAATTGCTCTCTCTCTCTCTCTCTCTCTCTCTATATATATATATATATACACACACACAGTGTCTCATCTCTGGTGCCTTTCAAATTCTTATACTCATTTAATAATTGACTATTTTATAACCTATATTCAGCCCCCTGTCCTTTTCCCATATTTAATTTACCTGAAGTCACTGAAACCTGTGGAATTCACGCTTTGAGTTGTTTGAGTCTCTATTGGTCAGCTTACACTCACCTGGCATCCATTCATTATAATTATGTTAATTATGGTGAGTGACTAAGCTGATTAAACCTTTGCTCTTTTAGTTGGGTTCAAATCATGTGGCTTAATGCATATGGTATCACTGCATAAACAAGCAATGCCTGAGGAATGTCACCAACTACATTTAGGAACCCCAGCCAAACCAAAATTTGAAGCATAATATATTCTCCGATTCAAGCCCAACACTATTAAACACGGTAACTTTCTCAAGCAGCTGTTCAAAATCTGAATAGGAAAATAACCCAAGGATTTGTGGAATACTTCAAAAGAGGGCATTGTATACCTTACAACAAAGTACATTTTAATGCAAGTCATTTCTGCAACTATGTTTTTTTAGCAGTTACTGTTATGTACCAAAAGTCCAAATGTAAATTTTATGAAAGATGTACTTTGAGTAAGCAAAACAGTACTTACAGTGTACTTCTCTGTTTTAGTGTGTAGGTTTAGGATTGTGTTGCCACCTGTGAACTGGTAATATTTACAAGTGGAAAGAAAATGAATTCCACAATGATGCCTTAAATATTACCATCTAAAAGGATGAAGCTTGAAAAAGCATTTCAAATCCATATTATGTAATTTGGGAAATAAGTATTATTTGTAATAGACCTTTAAACAAGCAATGAATGCAATACAGCAACTATAGCCATCTTGTTTGTAAGAGACTTAAATCTTAACAGTGCACTAAAACTCTGTTTTCGAACTAGGCAGTCCATAAAGAATTAATAGCTTAAGTCTTCTCTACTGGAAGACTATAATGCTATGGTACTCCTTTACTTGCCAATCACCATATTCTACCCATTTTTAAAAGAACACGACTCATATGTGCTCTCTGACACATTCAGGTGCTGACACCTGACACAAATTCACCCTCCTTGTTGCCCAGAGCTGCAATGATCTACATACCTCAAGACCCAGGCTGAACATTTGACCTATGCCAGAGACTTTAACTGCATTTATTGTAATATTACATACTGTAAAATATTGTTCAATTTTAAACCTTTAACAGTCTTTGTAGTAGAACTTATGTTTTGTCTTATTTCATAGTTTGTCAGTTGGTAGGCACTGTAGATGCACATACTTGTACATTTTTCATAGTATGAAGATGCCAAATTCTACTGAGGAAAAGCATCCCCAACACCCCATACTTCACTTATGAGAGGGCACCAAACATACTATAGAGATTCAGATTTTGAGTCTTCTGCCCACAATCCTGTTGTGTCAGAAGGCCATGTATCATTGCACCCAAAATGATTCCAAATAAGCCACAAAGTAGGAGAGCAGGGAATTGGTGAGGGGGGACAGTTGTAAACAGTAAAAGGCAACCAGGCCTAATGTGCATACACCTTATGAATCAGAAAAAGATACAACTACAAAGAGCAACATATATAGATATATTGATAAAAATAACAAAACCTTTGTTGGTATGATTGAACCAGATGCCTGAACCACCTCAGCTGGATACTCTTGACATGGAGGAGCAGTGTCTGTATTCCAAGCCCCTCCTTGATGACTGAACTCTTCCCAGACACCCTGTGGAGAAAACTGTTTTCAGATGTTTGTATTCAGTATCCAATACAAAACTACATTGGAATGTAGTTTCAGTAGCTGAGGATCAGAGCACCTAGGCCACCGCCTTCAGCCATGACCTGATCTACCAGACCCCCCATTACTACCTTTCCCACAAATGGTGGACCCATGTTACTCCTTCAGGGTGAGCCTGGTTTGGCCCCTTGTGTAAAGACCCAGCTACCAGACACATTTACATTTACATTTGCGGCATTTAGCAGACGCCCTTATCCAGAGCAACTTACAAAAGTGCTTTGCTGTTCACTTAGAATATCCTTAGCGAGTAGACACTTGGCAAGGGGTCCCTCCCACAGGCCTGGCTACAGAGTAAGGCCCCAGTGACCCTATTTCAGGTGAGGGAAGCTTGAGTCATCCAGATATGATTGAATCACACTTTGTATGGCCAGTCACCTAGGAGGTATCCCCCAAAAAATAAATAACCCTCCCCATGCAGTATTGATTACTCAATCATTTTCTGGTCAGGATGGACTGTTGTTACCTTCCCCTAGGTTTGCAGAGATGCATAGTACAATGTAAATTGTGGTTCAAATATTATCAGGATACAATCTAAACTATAGTCACAAATGACTAGTTGTAACTGAAAAGATTTTGAAAGAGTTACAGTAACAGGTTTACAAAGAAATAGAGAAAGATCCAGAAAGAGCCAGATTTAGAAAGCAAGACAACAAAATCCATAGGCAGACATAGGCAGATCAAGAAAGAGATCAAGAGAAAGAGGCAGAGAAAGAGAGAGAATGTTTCAGAGAGAGAGAGAGAGAGAGCGAGAGAGAGAGAGAGAGAGAGAGAGAGAGAGAGAGAGAGAGAGAGAGAGAGAAGCAAAGAGAGATGGGGAGATCAGCATTCTGCTCAACTCACTTGATTCACAGCGCTGGCCACGTCTGCTGGCAGTGACAAATTTTCTGCAGCTCAAGCAGAGCCAGTTCATTTTCTTCTGCTTGTTTTCCCCTCCCTGCCGCCCCATTGTTTTTGAACCTCAACAGGAGGGCGTTGTATGGAATACACATTTTCACACTCCACTGGGCCCCAGCAAACAGAGGTGAGGGATCCTCCAGTGATAGCCCTGGACCTGGACACTTGGGGCTCTAGCACAGTGACAAGAAAGAACCATTTGTCTTCCTACAGGCTGACACTGAACAGAAATCCAGGTCAATATACTTTACTAACTGCAACTAAATGATATTTATGGGCTTTCTTGAATCATTTATTTTCTATGACAGAAAAAAATTGTGTATTATTCAAAATTATTTAATTCTCTCTTCCAATCAGAAAAGCTGTAAGAGATGTTCACACAGGTGGACAAAAGTACGAGTCTTCTGAAGTCTGTAATGACTATATTGTGATTGCACACCAAGCAATGGTAAACATTTGTAATCACAATAACTAATCAGAAGCAAAGGGTCACCAACAAACAGGCCTCAGTCAGTTGTAGCCCACTGCCTTTTTGCCAAATGAGACTACAGACACAGAGACTAAGACAAGATTTGACAATCGAAATAGTGGATCTGGTCAGTGCTTGTTGTAGCTCAGGGAAGTGTTACTTCATGTTTATTCTTTTGGGAATAATCTATTTGCACTATGTGTGTACTATGTGTGAATGCACTTTATTTGAATAATTACAAATTTGGTGACTAGAGAAGCAGTTGCCTGCTGTGCAGTCTGAGTGATTTTTTTTACTGTGACATAGCAGCAAGCTGCTGGTTAAGGAAGGAATATAATGGTGGAAGGAAATGCTCACATAAAAAACAGTAATCACAATGTCTACAGCTTGGTTTATTAATTTAATTTCTGAGCTGTTGTCTAAAAGCAATAGAACACTCAAGGTCATGTGTTATCATAAATAACAGGACTGCAGCACTGAGATAAATACTTTATCACAGCCATCCTGTTATCTCACAATAACACAACCTTGAGTGTTCTATTGCTTTAATAAGTAACTATAAAAGGTTGTCATAATTGCCATGAGAGCAGGTCATTTCAGCAGATGTAGGACTTATATAGTTTGTATATAAGTATTATATAATTATATAAAGCCAATATGTTTATATAAATTACAAAAAAATGAATAAATAATTGGAATTTGTCACTTCACATTTAATGGGGCAGCTGTGGCCTGGTTAAGTAACCAGCCTTAGTGACTAGAAGGTTTCTGGTTCGAATCCCTGAACTGGGGGCATGACTGAAGTGCCCTTGAGGTCCCTGGGCAATGGGCTGCCCATTGCACTGCCCACCACTCTGCTCACTGCCCCTAGTGTGTGAATTCACTAGTGTGTATCACTGTGAGTGGATGGGTTAAATGCAGAGCACTATGTACAAGAACAGTGGGTCTATGAGCACCTGTACCTTTAATGAACATAAAATGTATGACATGTTCCATTTGAATTAAATTAAGAACAACAAAAGCAGCAACAAAATATAAGATGTGTACATTGACTGTATGAAATCATACTGTATCTTACAACCAAATATTTGCAGATATGCCACTCTTTAGAACTGTGTAAGTTAGTTTGCAGTGTGCGATATGGAGAAAAAAATGTACATCTTGGGGCCAAGTTGACATTGCAGTCATTCTCTGACATCTTTCTTTGTCCTTCCACACCACATCATTGGACATAATGGCTCCATAAACACTGTGAGTAATCTGTCCCTGACACTGTCTCATCACTTCCATCAAGCTCCACACAAAGCCAGCAAAGTTCACAATTATTCACTTCCAAAATCTTGGTCGTAGTTGTTTCAGAACTTGATCTGCAAAGTTTGAGTGGTTGAGGATCATCTACTGATGATTAAAATGCTGTATGTCTTAGGATGTAAGTGTGATCCATTTTTACTTATATGACATTTCAAAAGCAGAGTCACATTTCAAGGTAGAAGTCAAATAATAAGCAGACAGAGAACTAGGCATGTCCATGAACACTGCTCTTCACTAACCAGAATCACCTTGGGCCCAATATTGTGTATGTCTATATTGCAAGAGTGTGTGTGTGTCGTTGTTTGCATTTATACAGTTGTGCCACTAACTCTCTCTCTCTCTGTGTGTGTGTGTGTGTGTGTGTGT
The DNA here is from genome assembly GCA_034509495.1 of Acestrorhynchus altus. NCBI lineage: Eukaryota > Metazoa > Chordata > Actinopteri > Characiformes > Acestrorhynchidae > Acestrorhynchus > Acestrorhynchus altus. Next base: position 10,533,926 of record CM067507.1, on the reverse strand, counting down.
GTGTGTGTGTGTGTGTGTGTGTGTGTGTAGTCGTCAGTAGAGGATTAGTCTGCTGCTTTAGGGGGTAGCAGCAGTACTAATATTCCATGAGGGCAGCAGCAGCAACAGCAAGAAGCATGCAACAGCACAAAGCTCCACTCCGCACTGGAAATCCTGCCTCCGAAAATCCCATCAATCTGTCGTGGAGAATTAGCACCATCCCTCCAAAAAACTTTAATCTTACGTGGCTACCAGTAAGATGCCTGGATGTGAGAGTGTGTGTGCGACCAGGTGCGCGCGAATGGTGTGTGTCCTTGCACTCTCTTTCAGCCTTAGGCGAGGCAGATAGTGTGACCAGTGTGCAACATGAATCTGTGATTACTGGGACAGAGATAGAGAAGGACGTCGAGAAAGAGACCTGGGGGAGAGACGGGGGGATACTTCAAACAGATCAAAGTAGACTTCTGTCTCCCCCTTTTGGCCGGTTATGGTACGGCAGATAGTGTCTCTCCAGGGCATTTCCATGAACAGTAATGCCTTGCAGAAATCCTCTCAGATTGACTGGAATTATGAGGGTTTTCACTAGGAAATAAGTAATGGGAAATTTAGATCAGGTATCCAGAGAATTTAAAGCCAGTGTAGCTCACAACTGTATAGGGTTTTTAACAGCCTTCCTGCACAGTGCACACTACACAGCTGTACAGCAGAATGTAACCACTGCTTTTAACCCAACAGAGGCTGTGAACACAGTGAACACTCACAGACACTAGGGCAGTGATTACACACACACATGGAGTGGTAGACAGCAACCTCAGTTGCTTTGCTCAAAGGCACCTCAGTCATGGATGCTGTTGCTGGAGACCTTCAAGACCCAGATTTACGAGTACTAACATATAAGGCTGTGCATTAATGCTCACTGGTTTATGGGTTCATGCAACATACCAACTTTAATGCAAAATTCAGACACATTGCAAGCAGCAATAATAATTAATGTTTTGCTAGAGACAATAGGCTAGAATACACTCACTAGTCCCCTCAAGTAGCTAGTTTTAGCATCAACCAGATGTGAAAAAAGAAAACCCTCCATTACTCCATTAATAAAGTATATCTAATCTACTCTTAGCAAACTGGTGACTACAAGTCTGGGAGTGGTGATTAACTAGTGGCTCTGAGGAACAACAAAGGTTAAGTGGTTAAACCTCTAAAATAGTAAAATGTAATTCATCATCCCAGATCTTGTCAAACCTGATGACAGTGAAGCAAATTGTACAGTTGTCCATAGCTGGTCCTAGTGTGTAAAGCTCTTTGCAGAGTCACTGCATAAAGAGCTGTTCATCTCAGCAGTGTGCATGTGTCCCTCAGCCTGACCTTGGTCTGCTGTAATCAGGACCCAATAGCAGTCTGAGGCATGTTACTCTGAGTCCACACTGGGCTTCTCTGGATGGATTGTGCCCCGCTGTTTTATGGTGGAATAACTCACCAGGCATGCTGTACTTACAATCTGTCAGAGGACCCTGAGGACAGCAGCTGAGCGATACTTTTTCTTTTTGTGGGCTCAGGCGTGATGGACAGAAGTTTTTTGTTTTTTTTATTTTTTGCTGGCTTATTGTGACATTGTGTGTCTGCTGGAGTGAGTGTTTTTTTATCTGATTCCTTTGCAGCACCACTCATAGTGGACAAATGTACCTGTTGTCATTACTGTGGTCCTTGTAATTATGGATTTCAAGTCTTGATTGACAGTGGCAGCAAACCATCCATTTATTCACCTTTGCAAAGTTTTTTTCTTTTGGTTGATAGCAATGGGAAGGAGCAGTATATTTGTGTCTCAGCAAATCATTAGCAAGACTGAGCGAGCACTGTGAAATGGGGAGAATGTGGAGAATGACAGGGAGAGATAGAGAGAGAAAAAGCGCAGTCTGTATATACAAGCCAGAGCATATGTCCCAGTTACTGACCCAAGGACAAGTCACTTAGTCATCATAGTCTTTATTGGGCTTTGTACAACAAACCATCAAAGAATTATTTGCTATCTGGCAGTATCTGTCACAACAACTGAAAATAACTGAGCTAACCCTGTTCTCACGCTGGCCAGGATTTATCATATAATCCTGTGATATTTTTGTACTCTCCCATTCTCATGGAGCTCCACAATCCACTGCAGGCTGCTTTGGCACTGGCACAGCAACAGTATTGAAGGCAATCAGGTTTCTGCTACAAGGGCACACTGTGCACCAGTGTCCTGACAGCTGACATTCCCCCAAATATATTTGGACAGTACATGTACATCAGTATGCACAGCCTTTGCTATGACACAAAATTGAGCTCAGCTGCATCTTGTTTCCATTGATTATCTGTCAGATGTTTCTTCAGTTTTATTGGAGAACACCTGTGGTAAATGTGGTTGATTGGACATGATTTGGAAAGACACAACTGTTTATATGATCCCATAGTAGACAGTGCATGTCAGAGCATGAACCAAGCTTAAGGAACTGTCTTCAGACATCTGAGACAGGATTGTATCAAAACAAAGATCTGGGGAAGGGTACAGGAAAAAATTCTGCTGCATTGAAGGTCCCAGTGAGCACAGTGGCCTCCATCATCCATAAATGCAACAATTTGTGAACCACCAGGACTCTTCCTAGAGCTGGCCACCTCACCAAACTAAGTGATCATGGTAGAAGGGCCTTAGTCCGGGAGGTGACCAAAAACCCAATGGTCACAGAGGTGACAGAGCTCGAACATTGCACTGTGTTGAGAGAAGAACCTTCCAGAAGGACCACTAATCAGGCCTTTATGGTAGAGTGGCCAAATGAAAGCCACTCCCCAGTAAAAGGCACATGACAGCCTGTCTGGACTCTCAGACCATGAGAAAAAAATTATATGGTCTTGAACTTGTTGGTGTCAATGCAAAGCATCATGTCTGGAGGAAATACCTATACCATTCATACATGGTGGTGGCAACATCATGCTGTGGGGAAGTTTTTCTGCAGCAGGAACTGGGAGACTAGTCAGAGTCAAGGGAAAGATGATTGCAGCAATGTACAGAAACATCCTTGATGATAACCTGCTCCATACTAGACTGGGAGGAAGCTTTATCATCCAACAGGACGATGACCCTAAGCACACAACAAAGATAACAAAGGACAGTGGCACAGCCAGAGCCCAGACTTGAACTTGATTGAACATCTCTGGAAATATCTAAAAATGCCTGTGCACTGACACTTTCATCCAACCTGCTGGAGTTGAGAGGTTAATGCAAAGGAAAATGGGAGACACTTCCCAAAAACAGGTGTGCCGAGCTTGTAGCATCAAACTCAAAAAGACTCGAGGCTGTAATTGCTTTCACAGGTGTGTACACATATATTTTTGTGTTTAGATAAAAAAAAAAAAAAAACATTTTCCTGCGGTACTGTGTGTAGAATTTTGAGGTGCAAAAGTAATTGATTCCATTTTGTAAAAAGCCTATAAATTAAAAAGTGGAAAAACTGAAGCGCTGTGAATATCCAGACTCATTGCACAACTTCACTTTAAGCCTTAGAATTAATCAGACTGATTCTGAGGTAAATAACTTTGTTATGCAAATTACATTTCAGCAAGCAGTAACATGCAAAAGTTTGGACTGCACATTGTGTAATGTTTTGGCTTCTAATATGGTCACCTGTGAGATGTTTTCTCTGTGCTGAAGCAGGAAGTGAAGTGTTTGCAGATTTTGCTGATTAAAGATCTGCTTTTCCAGTTTTTGGTGTTCTGTATGTCAGGGTGGATAGCATGAGCTGTTGTGACATGAGTTTAACAGTTGTAGATCAGCCACACTTGTCATCACTTTCCTTCATTATGAATATTTGTCAATAGTAGTCAAAGCTGAGTCAGGTATAGTATATCACTTGCCTGTAAGATCATTAATAATTTTATATTAGACCCACATGCTGTATTCTGGGAATAGGGTTATGGATTATGAATGAGCAATAACCCTAATGCTTTCTGTGCATTTAAAAGTAAAATTAGGGCTAAAATGTTACATTGTAATGTGGACAATAAAAGCAACCAAAACACAAATAAATGGGTCAGCTGAACATATTGATATGCCACATATTTTCTAGTGTGGGTAAAAATCCAGCTAAAGAGGTACCAATTTCTACTACACTAGTACATGCCTGGCATTAGACCTAGTGCCAATATGTTAATGTTTATCTGCTCCAGAAAGTTTTACTCCTGGCTACTAGCAGTACTCCTCTACAGAGACTAGACAAGCTACTTGTTTGTGCATTTGCAGATCTGTATCAGCAGTGGGTACAACTTAAAAAGCTAAATGAATTCATTAGAAGGAGTATCCACAATCACTTGAACATATTGCATATATATTGCCTCTTTTATTAATGGTTATAATAAACTGTAGATCAATTTGCATTGGTATCCATGTTGGTGACAAAACTTCAATATTTGTTCACCCCTGAAAGCAACTCCCTGTTTCATGAATGAATGATTAATGATGCCTTTATTTCTCACACAACATGCGGTGAAATGTCATTGCGACAGCCGCAGCATCTTAAGTCAAGTAAAATAATAAATAACTAGCTAAACTCACTAGCTAATGTGTGAGCATTCCGTGTATGGGTGACTATGAGTTATTTGAGAATGTGAGAGCGTGAAAAATATAAGCTCAGTATTAATATAACAGTCCATGCAGGTTAAACAATCATAAGCTGGTAATGCAGTCTCTAATGTGGTGTGAGTGAGCCAATGCAAGGATCCCAAAGAGGACAGCATCACAGAGGACAGCAGGTTCGTTAGAGGCAGAGGCGGGTGACATCAGGGTAGCTCAATACATGGGCAAGAGATAGAAAGAAAACAGAGGGACCACTGTGCCAATGACACTGCAGTCCAGTGGGGTCCTGACCATGAAAGAACAGGATGCAAGGATGCTATCAAAGTATGTAGAGAAACAGTCTCTAATTCTAGAACCACAAAGTGATCTTGTATGGTAAGTAGAGCTGAAAAAAATGGACAAAGAATGTGGAAACAACGATCTGACCAGTGTATATACGAATCCATGCTTATGACATTTCTGCTATTGGGGAAGCTGCTGTGTAGATTTGTTACGATCATTGCCAATGGAAGCGGAAATAAGGTCGTTTATATTTATGTGAGGGAGTCCACAAGCAGGCACACGATCACAAATACAAGGCCCTCAAAACACACACTCACAACTCGCACCCATAATGCTTTGGCCTTTGGGAGAGAAACACAGCAAGCAGTATAACTAAGTGGCACAGCATTATGAAACAGACCATGGCCTGCTTTCCTGTTCATAGCCACAGGGGACATTGCTCAATAGAGAACAGCAAACAACAACTATCAGCTATAAATGTGTCCTGTGCTCAAACACATTCCAACTTCAATACAGACAGCTGAACATTAAACAGTCCAAAATAACAAAGAGCCAAATGCAAAAGTATACACACCATGACCTCTGGCCCAGTAAGGGAAGCATATGTAGAAATTCATATCCAAAAATATTGACACCAATTTAAAAACACAAATATTATTTTATGGTGCACCCATTGCTGGAACTGCAAACAGAATAGGAAGCTCTGGAGCAGATGCAAATGGTTCAAAGTGTTAGCTGGAGGGGTATAATGCCCCCAGCCAGAAACAGACTTCACAGTGCTACAGTGGGGTAATTAACAATATTACAGTAGCAAAGGGATAGCAAGGGATGGTATGGAACACAGTACAGGAAAATAGATAATAAATATGCATTGTAGTTTATACAATATAAACTTTCTATTACTTTCCATCTTAAGTCCAGATAAATCTAAACCAGGCTACAACTAAAGCTTGAATATTCTATAGAATGGATAACCATCCCCTTGTTTTAAACTTATGTAGGAGTAGTGTCATCACCATCACAACCATATACTGTGTCTAGACCACAGTTTAATTCAAATACTTCGAAACTTTGAATTATCAATTAGCACTTTGAAGTACCTGCTTCACTTTTTAAGGTGGAAAGGAATAGTAAGGAACTTGAATGTATTTGTGTATTGGGGAGGGTTATTATTTTCACTTTTCATTTTTCTGCCTAAAAGTGGGAGGTGGGGAGGCTATTTATTTGTAGGGCCTTGTGCAATGTGCATAGTGAGTGTATACAGGGGTCCAGCTCTGCCCCCAACATTTGGCGGTGGAGCAGTGGAAATGTGTTCTCTATGATGGAGCTCCACCTAAAACTTTTTGGATGAGCTGGAGTGGTGTTTGAATTCAGCCACAAGAGCATTGGTGAGGTCAGGTATTGACCTAAAACAGATGAAAACCAAAGATTAACAAAATAATTTGTATTACTTGTGTTATTTGGATGTTCCTTGCAACTACATGCTGCCACATTTAAGCCTACCAGACAACAACCTACTTATGTTATTGTTGTCATTGAAACAACCTGCTAAAAACTTAATTAAACATGCCTTTAACGAAGCCTACCTCAAACTACTACAAAGTAGTCTGCAAAGCATAAAATACTCTGAAATGTTTGTGAAAATCCCCTTAATACAGCATGTGAATGACCCAACTTTTGTTCAACTGTTTTGTTCATTAGAACAACAGCAGGATTATCAACGTTTTTAAATAGAATAATTGTTCCAGAATAAGTGGGTGAGACAGACTGTATAATAATACATTTGTCCCTGATCCAGAGCCAATAGTGCATCTGCTATATACAATGCATACTATTTTGTGTGTGTGTGTGTGTGTGTGTGTGTGTGTGTGTGTGTGTGTGTGTGTGTGTGTGTGTGTGTGTGTGTGTGTATATATCTTTTATATTTAATGCATATTTCTGGCTGTATTCTAAGTAAGTATTGCCCTCTAGAGGCCCATTTTGAAAGCACATTTTGAAAACTTGATTTCACTCTTTGGTCATGCAGTGTACAATCTCTTTCAGTAGTAAGAAGACATATGACTATTCTTTGGTAAAGCGCTAATTTTGCTCATACTCCTGGAAGAAGCAGCCACACAAAGGTGCACCACTACACTTCTGACACTAGGCTCTGCTGAAGGGTGTCCCAACATGAGCTCTACAGAGTTCATATGGGTGCAGAAGAAGCCCAGAGGCTGGACTCTGATAGAAGGGAGTGGTTCATGAGTGTGTTTCCTCATGGAGTCACGCTTCATGAACCATAGAAGCATGAGAGTCGTTTTACACATGGGCAGTGGGGTGCTGGGCCATAATAAAATGAGCTCTGAAGGCACGAGGCCTTGTATAGATAGAGCTGGAGTGACGTGGTGATTGGAAATGCCTTCAGAGGCGTCCACATGTACCTACTCATGGCCTTTGCTAACTTCCTTGAAGTTATGCAATACATGTACTGTACATGACAGTTTCCTACTAGTGGTGTACGTGCGTGTGTGTGTGTGTGTGTGTGTGTGTGTGTGTGTGTGTGTGTGTGTGTGTGTGTGTGTGTAAGAAGGAAGCTGTTACAAATTAAATTTACTTCATATTTACACACACACACACACACACACACACACACACACACACACACACACACACACGTTCCACTGAGTTATGTTTTCTGTAGCTAAAGTGGTGAAATTTGTCCTCAGTATTTTTAAGTGCTGTCTCTCTCTCTCTCTCTCTCTCTCTCTCTCTCTCTCTCTCTCACACACACACACACACACACACACACACACACACACACACACACACACACACACACATTCTATGAAAAGCAGCTGTGCGGCATATGTCAGCAGACAGTGTACGTGTGGGTGTGCGTGTACATGCATGTGGGGGGAGGGAATGGTGCTGTTACTGATATGAATCAGGTCCTCCAAAGTTGTAGGAGTGTCATACACACCATATATTTCTCTGCTCTTAGGAGGAGTGCTAAAGCAATTTGAGAGACTGTGCTTTGTTATGGTGCTTAAGGTATATTTTGGAAGATTTGCATTTTATTCAAGTATTTTTTAACTTAAATACATTTACTTTTACTAAATAAGATGTTTAAGAGGAAAGACATACTTTTTGCTCCTGGTATTTTCAAAGAGAGTTCTCTCTAAAAACTGCAGATCACATTAGAACAGAATTATTTAAAAATAAATTCAGCAAAAAATAAAAAAATGAATTTTGAGAAAAGTTGTTGAGCACTTCTGAGGTAGTTTGAAGAAGTAGTTTGAAGGTTCCAGGTTTCATGCCCTGTAACTTGTCATTTAAGGGTGAGACATTAAAGTGATCATACAGACCTTTAGGGTCAAAATATCTAACCACATTCATGTCTGAGTAAACCAGCCATTAGGGATGTACTTCATGCACTTCTGGTGCCGGTCCCAAGCCTGGATAAATGGTGAGGGTTGCATCAGGAAAGGCATGCGGCATAAAACTTGTTCCAAAACTATAATGCGGTTCACAAACATGACTGCCATACCAGATCGTTCGAGGCCCAGGGTAACAACGACCGCCTCCGGTGCTGTTGACCAGCAGGGTGCAGGTGGACATTGGACTACTGTAGGTTGGAGACTACTGAGGAGGAGAGGATAAAAGGATGGTAGGTGTAACAGTAGAGGAGGCAGGGGACAGGGCAAGATGGAGGTAGATGATCCACTGTGGCGACCCCTAACAACAATCAATATAACAGCATTTGGTTTGTACAGTGATGTACTGTTACTGTGTTCTTGGTGAGCAAACTCTAAAGTAAAACAACCTTTATTACATTACCCTGATAAAGCTCAGTAAAGTTCAGTACCAACCACAGTGAATATTTTCCAAAACAAAATGTTGCTGTGAAATGGATTCTTTAAGTGATGCTATAGAAGAAGCATTTTGGATTCCCCAAAGAAACCAGTTTGTGAAAGAGATATAGTGTCTTTCAAGGCCGTACAATTAACATGGAAAGTGAAATGTCTCCAGCAATTATTGAATTGTCCCTAAAAAAATTAAAGGATGCGTTGGGCTACTTTTACTAATTTACCCTGACCACCATGATGCTTTCACAAATGTTCAATAGTTCAAAATAGCTCTTCATGTAACCTGAAATTCTAATGACAAGAAAATAAGAAATGACCAGGAAATGGAAAGAAAAAAATTTTAACCAACAAAGAGCATTGGGTGGATAGAAGTGAATACAGGAGAGAAATGAGTCAAATTTAGTTTTAATATTAACTGTGTTACTATTAAATTTTTTTGACTGGAAAAGATTATAAAATTCTAATATTAGAAAGATAATGATAACCCTAATAATACTGTAAACAAAATGCTCAATAAGAAGTATGAATTAGATTATTAAAATATACACAAAATAAGACTGGCAGGAGATTTAACACACTACACTAGAAGGGGTTCAGTTTATGTGCAAGACTTACAAGACTGAGGTTAAGAAGGTGGACATAACAAGCTATTTTTCAAAGAAATGTGCACTAGTTGAGAAGTGATTTCACGTTACCCACAACAAAAGAAGGTAAAATGGCTTAGAGTGTTTCCTTAGCATGCAATGCAGAGCTCCAGACATCCTCTTCCAAATCTTGTGGGGGATGTTATGCCTCACCTGTGGCAGCACAGCTGATCTTTGTTGTAAATAATAGGTGTGTGGCTCCATATGTGATCTCTAGTCACTGCCATAAAAAAGTGCGGAAATCAGCACAAATGCACAAAAACATTGGAGTTGCTGTAACTGGCTACCACCTTCTTGGCTCCATCTTGGAACTTTACAAAAAAAGGTTCAGCACCAATGAATATTATACTTGATAATCTGAAGTTTTCCTACTTAGAAAGAATGAAGAATCTAAAAACAAAATCCAGAAAATCATATTGTATAATTTTTAAATAATAAATTTGATCACCTACCAACCAGCAAGAATTCTGGCCCTCACAGACCTATTAGTTTTTCTTTAAGAAGGCGTCCTACTCTATACTGATTAGTTGTATTGCTTGCACCTGTTTGAACTTGTTACTTGTATAAAAGATACCTGTCCACACACTCAATCAATCATACTCCAGCCACTCCACCATGGCCAAAAACAAAGAGCTGTCTAAGGACACCAAGGAGAGCTACAGAAGGCTGGGATGGGCTACAGGACAATAGGCAAGCAGCTTGGTGAGAAGGCAACAACTGTTGGGTCAAAAATTAGAAAATGGAAGAAACACAAGATGACTGTCCATCTACTTGGTCTGGGCCTCTATGCAAGATCTCACCTAATGGGGTATGGATGATTCTGAGAAAGGTCAGGAATCAGCCCAGTACTACACAGGAGGACCTTGTCAATGACCTGATGAGAGCTGGGACTGCATTCTCAAAGATTTCCATTAGTAACACACTATGCCGTCATGGATTAATATCCTGCACATGGATTAAAATTCCCTGCTCATGCCAGCACATACTCATTTGTAGTTAGCTAATGACCATCTGAATGATCCAGAGAAGGCATGGGAGAAGGCCAAAATAGAATAGAACAAGTTTAGAGGAAGAAGAAGGATGTGTACAACCCCAAAAACACTGTCCCAACAATGAAGCATGGGGGTGGAAACAGTATAATTTGGGGGTGCTTTTCTGCATAGGGGAAGTGACAACTGCACCATATTTAAGAGAGGATGGATGGGGCCGTGTATGGCAAGACTTTGGCCAACAACCTCCTTCCCTCAGAAATAGTATTGAAGATGGGTCGTGGCTGGGTCAGCATGACAATGACCAAACAGCCAGGGCAACTAAGGAGTGTCTGTAATATCTACAATATGAGCTCTTGCGAAGGAGCACTGTAAGAAGTATCTCAAAGTCCTTTAGTGACCTAGTCAGTCTCCAGACCTGAACCCAATAGAAAATCTTTGGAAGCAGCTGAAACTCAGTGTCGCCCAGCAACAGCCCTGAAACCTGAAAGATCTGGAGAATATCTGTATGGGGGAGTGGGCCAAAATCCCTGCTGTGTGTGCAAGCCTTGTTAAGAACTACAGGAAATGTCTGACCTCTGTAATTGCAAACAAATGCTTCTGTACCAAATGTTATGTTTGTTTGTTTTTTGCAATAAAATGCAAATTAATTATTTAAAAATCATACAAAGTATCCCACACTTGAAGTGTACCTACAGTAAAAAATACAAATCTCTTTATTTTTTGTAGGTGCATCAAATACTTACAAACAAAAACTTCATCATCAAATAGTAAAACTGTTCAACATTCACTGTCAAAAAATTCTTATGGTTTAAAAAAAATTCTTATTTCTTATTCTATTCTGAAGGAAGATAAAAACCAGGAACAATTAATCATTTATTGAGCTACATACAGGTGCTGGTAATAAAATAAGTATATGTAAAAGTTAATTTATTTCAGTAATTCCATTCAAAATTAAACTTGTATATTATATTCACTCATTACATACAGACTGATATATTTCAAAAATGTATTTCTTTTAATTTTGATGATTATAACTGACAACTGACTGAAAGCCCATTTAAAGGTCTTTGCAGGGGTTTTGAGTTAATAATCTGATTAGAGTGTGGCACCAGGTTTCTTCTATATTGAGCCTTTTCACAATATTCTAATTTTGTGGGATACTGAATTTGGGATTTTCTCATTTATAATCATCAAAAGAAATAAACATTTGAAATATATCAGTCTGTGTGTAATGAATGAACACAATGTACAAGTTTCACCTTTTGAATGGAATTACTGAAATAAATCAACTTCATGATATTCTAATTTTATTACAAGCACCTGTATACAGAAGAAGTGTCTCTCAGTATGGAGTCAAGTATATGCAACATGCCAGACATCTCGGCGTGAACTTGTAAAGGTTCCTAATGGTGTCCAGCAATAATCTATCCCATGAGTTTTGATAGTGTGTCCAATAGCATACAGCATACTTTAGGGCAGCAGTATGCAGATTAGCATTGTCCTGTTGGAATAGCCCACTGGAGTGTGTGTTCAGATAAGGTTGGGCCACTGGTTGCAGAATCTCTTTAACATTGAACTTAAGGTTAACATTGTGCTGTCAAAGTGCCTGTGATGAAGACCTATGATAATCTGACACATTACAAAATAGACAAATATGGCCATGCTGGCCTACTATCATCAGAACCACTATGGAAACACTAGCCATTCATTTGGTACTGCATGCATTATCATACAAATGTACATGTATACTGTGGGACTCTAAACCTCAGTATGCTTGATTGCTGTACCCACTGTCCAAACATTCCTCACTCTTGCCTTATATGGTCATCAGACGCTGAAAAAGGTGCCAGCTGTTTGCATGGCCTGATCCTTGAACACAACAAGTGCTTCCTAAATTAGTCTGCATCCTCATATGTCAACAGTGAGTGGACTCACATTTGGTAGGCCACTGTTGATCTGAACCCATCTTGTATAGTGTTCAGGATGGGCTGGGTGCCAGATATGTGCACAGCAGAGCATGGACGGTTGGGAGACATGGACCTCATGGTAAAAGCAGGCTAGGTCTGGACTGCTGACTGCAGCATTTCCTAAAGCAGCTGTACTTTCAGCAGCCAGTGCCTGGGCTGGAGCCACTCCAGTGAAAGAAAGAAGGGAGGTGTATCTAGGGTAAACACTGGCAATGTGCTCATGCGCAGGCTGAGGGCAGTCGGTACACTGCTGGACATGTGCTTCTGCTGTCCATAACACAAACACAGCGTGCAGAGGGTGGGGCCTTGTTTCTAAGAAATCATAACTGACTGGAGCAAATGTCATTTCAACCTAGAAAACCTTTCATCATTTCCCTTCCTTCTCTCTCTCTCTAATGTATTCAAGTTCTAAATTGCTGTTTTGTTTACTCAGGAGAGTTCAGGGCGAGAATGTTTTTTCAAGCACACACTTAGAACTAATAGCAAGATTATCCCTGCTAAATATATCTACACTTCATAGCGTCATATCTATTTTGAACATGCAATCTGCAGATAAACAAAAAACACTTTCTTGACTAAAGGGAATATATAAACAAGTAGAGCACTTCACTGTACTCTTTATGTAAAGGGAATGAATGAATGAATGAATGAATGAATGAATGAATGAATGAATGAATGGTGTCTCAGCAGCATTAGAACAAAGGCAAAGCAGCCTAACACCTCCTGTAATCTCATTCTCTGATCAGGATCATGCTCTCTCTCCTTAGTCAGCTTTACAATGAGAAAGAATGTTTCTTGTGAGGACAGCCCAGTCCTGATCCAACCCACCACCAGGCCCATGGAGATTCTGAGACACTGCTGTTTTTGAGCAAGGGAGTGGCACCTGTCTGGGAGAGATGACACTGTGCAGCTAGAGTGGCACTCTGCTGTTAGAAGGGAGAATTCAACAAACTACTGTGTGTCTGTTGCCTGTATCAGTATGAGTGTGCTATAACACACATACAAACACACACACACACACACACACACACACACACACACACTCACACTCACACACACCATTCTTTCAAAGTAGTCCAACAATGATGGCCTACAGATCTTGCACTCATCAGAAGAATCCTGTAGTAGCTAGTTAGCCAGTAATATCACTGTTTAGTGTAGTTTACTATTCAGAACAATGGAGGAAGGAATTGAGTTTCATTTCACACTCACTTAACTTACAGTTTTTGCTTTGCTGACTCATCAGTGCCCTTATAACCACAGAGTAGATAAGGCTCTCTCTTGGCTTAGGTCCCACAGTTGAGATACATCCAGCAAACTGTTGAACTGACATTTCTGTCAATCTTAAAAGCTTAATAATTAAGCAGCAAAGCTACAGTGAACGCTCCATTCATCAAGCAATGGTTCTTTGCACTCACACATTACAAAATTACAAATATAGTCCTTTATGGAACTAAAAGTGGTTCTCGTACAGCAACTTTATTTTTATAGTATAGTGGAAGCTTGCACTGTAAGAATCCCACAATGCACTGCAATACACATGCATCACACATCAGTGAGTTCACATGGATAATGAGGCATACTAAATTGTTGACTACCTAGTCGAATTCTGTTTCCTATAGTATTGTTCTAAATAGTGATCTGGACTTTTGACAGTTTTTGACACAGTTTTGACCTTGTTTGATTTCTTTAACTATTGCTCAATCAGATTTTGGATATATCAGTATGTGCAACTGCACAGCAGCTGGGCAAAATGGACTCATATTGTCCCAGTTAACTGCACTTACATTTTTTTATTTGAGTGTGTCCATATTTTCTTCTATTCAAGAATGTTCTAGTAGAGTTCAAGTGGAATTCTCTCCACCACAGTTCCTGGACAGACTTATGTATTGTATGATTTGTTACATTTTCAAATAACAAACACCTGGTATTCAGACAGAGCATAGTAAATAGAAGCTTCCTTGTTTCATATAGTTACAGTTGTTTCAAAAGTGGTTAATCTATGGCATTGCTCACATGTCTGTTTGTAGCACTTTTATAATTAAGTGTAATAAAGAGATTGACCATTCAGAAAGTGGATTATTTCAGAGGCATAGGTTTGGTTTGCACCTTCTCTAAGACAATGAGAAATTCAGAACATGTTGCTTGAGTGTAAGATTTTCCATGGGAAGGCAAAACTCTGGTCTTAAATAAACCAAAGCTCTCTTGATTCCAAGATAACATGCATGTATGGTTGACAACATAGAGCACTGTTCACATTCCTGAGATTTTCACTTCTGTTTGGTTATCATTAACATCTGCATTCACTAGAACAGAAACTGAAGTAGGCCACAGAGTAGAAGTAGACTTGTACAATACAGTTCCACAGCAAATGGAACATACAGTTCCACAGCAAATGTGATTTATGACAGCATTACATAATGTGTACAAAAGATTAAACAAGCCTGTGCAGACCAGATCACTGAAGTGTGTCTGTTCAATATATCACAGCTAATAACTGTAACATCTGCCCAAATCCTAGGGAAGCTGTATCATAGAAAGACAAGGGAAAATGACACTATTATATGAAAGCAATGCCAGTGGCAGATGACAACATAGAGAGGTTCAGACCTTTTGTATTGTGAAACAATCTGAGATCTGATCTTGGTACGACAGAATGTAACCACAGACAATTCTAGAGTATCTTTACACCCTCAGTGGGTGGACAGGGCTAAATGAGGGAGGATGGTAACAGTACAGAGAGCAGTTGTTTACCAAGAAGGATAGTACCGAGAAGCAGAACCCCCCACTGGCACAGTGATGACTAAGACACAGAGCAACAGCACACAAGCAGTTGCTTGGTGGCCCCTTCTACACTGCCCTTGATGTCTGAACCTGTGCTCTTCATGGCTCTCCCTTTGGCTATGTTTCTTGGTGCAAAGAAAAAAAAATAGACCCACTGTCCTGTTAACTCTGTTGCACTTCTTGTATTACATCGTGCAGGACAGGAACAACTTGAGCCTACCTTTACTAGATAATGAAATACATTATAGCTGAATAGCTCCGATATGTATAATGTCCAGTAGGCTTTACTTCCTCTACTATCCTCTCTCTTACACCTATGACTGTAGCTTATGTAATCCTGATGCTAGCCTACTCGAAGTGAGTAAGTTGATACAGGTACAACTTTCTGTGTGCCAAGTGGCAACACAGTTTTGGTCATATTAGTCTTTTGATTGACCACATGTTTAATTACATCCTTCAGAATGTGTATGTGAGGACAGAATTAAATGCAACCAAAATGAGTATTAAAATAGGCAAAAGTGTAAATGACTTAATTTGTTATATTTTGTGAGAAGATAGACTACCCAAGAACCTTCAGATTTGTCTCCAGACTATGAAAAACTAACAATAAAACAAGAAACTACAACTAAACGTCAGATGAAACATAAAGCAGAAAGTGATTTCGGATAGTGTGTAAGTTCTGCTATAGTCTTTTTCTTTTCAACGGAAGGGGAAGTGGTAAAAGTGGTAGCAAATGCAATAGGGACAGCACTAAATGCCTTACAAGAAACATAAACCATGCTTCAGTTTAAATCTGAAACACCGTAAATATTCACCAAATAACTAATACTCTGAGGAGCCTTATGGACCAAAGCAGAAAGCTGATCAGATATGAGGCTGTTTTCTTGCTACCAGAGACCAGATTTCTGTTGAAATGAAATCAGGCCTCATGTTGAAATAGCCACTATTCAAAGATGTGTGTAGTTTCATTCAGGCTTTGGGTTCCACATGTGAAATGATCTTCAGCCTCTAGTCTATCTTATGAGAAGTGGTTCTGAGTGCTGCTGATCTAGACCAGACCCAGCAGCCCTCATTGTGTGCTGTTCTGTTCACATAGGTTGCAGTTACTCTTATGTAATGCTGTTTGGTTTGAAGACGTGGGGGTCTCCCGTGGTGTCATCCCGGGGGGTTCTGAAATCTTACTAACCGTCTACAGTGAGTCCAGAAGCACTTTGGAACAGATTCAGCACAATAACGTGAGTTAAACACGACTACTGGTGCACAATCATTCCGTACAACTACGAAACCTATCATCAGAGTGGTGTGAAATCTCGCGCACGCGCTCGTGCCGCCCCCCATCAGCAGAGAAATGGTACGTCCTGCATGTGACGTCACCCATTGTTTACAAACCGACGAGCGGAGCTGCTTTCTGTCGGGCAGCGTGCTGAACGCGGACGCCGGCGAGACGCTCCCATTCATCTGCTTCGATAAAACCGCCTCTGGACGGCTGAGAAACACGCTGGGATGCCGTGTCGAAAGGAAAACTACATCCTGCTGGAGCAGTCCGTCACCGTGGACTCTAAGGAAGTGGACGCTCTCGTCACAAAGATCGGCGACGCGCTGCAGCTTCACAACAATAGCGGCGCTCAGACGATGTCGTGTCTGCACGGGCTCGGCGGCGGCGGCGGAGGGGGGGGCAGGCAGAACAGCGGCACCGCCGGCAACCCGAGGCGGGGCGGCTGCTGCTTCCGCCTCCGGAACCGCAGTCTGCGGAACCGAGCGAGTCCGTACAGCATTCCGGGCTCCAGCGATCAGGAGTGGGACCATTTCAAAACGTGGAACCGAAAAGGACTCGACGTGTCGAGGGACGAGGACGACCCTCATCAGCTCCTCCAGGAATTGATTCTGTCTGGAAATCTGATCAAAGAAGCGGTTCGACGACTACAGTTCTCCTCTGAGCCCGAGCGCGACAAACAGCTCGACTGAGCAGCTCCTCACTCCGCGCTGGATTAAGACCATTACAGAGGAGGAGGAGGAGGAGGATTAAGACCATTGTGGAGGAGGTGGAAATGCCATTAGAACAGTAGTCATATGTTGTTGTTGTTGTTGTTGTTTTGGGAGGTTTAATGATCACGGACGGATGTGCTGTGCACTCGGGCAGAAGAGCGGACGGGTTGTGCGGACTGCAGCTCCACGCTCCCCGGACTGTAACAGCGCTGCTCCCGCCACACGCAGCCGGAACGGTGGAAACCTCGTGTGTGTAACATTTACTCGACCTCCAGAGTGTCTTTTCTACACCGCCGGGATCTTCTCAATAACAGACTGGTGCTTTGAGGTCTCTGACTTCACTTTGTACACTGTACGCTTCGTAACGAAGTATTTTAATCACCTGGTTGTTCAGGTTGTTTTGTGTCCATAATAAACACCGTACTTTCTTTTTCACCTGGCCTTTCCCGTCTGTGTGAGGGTTTAAATCTGAACTTCTCCGCTGATCTGTGTATTTCCTGAAACCTGGGTTTAGGCCTGGAAATGCATGACGTGTGTTTTTCTTTTTAAGTCCTTCTGAAGCATGTATGTGAAATATTGCAGTAAAGTCACAGAGTAGAAATACTTTCACAGAAATACATGTTAAAGTGCTTACAATACTAAAGCAGGGAGAGAGAGAAACTCTTCATCTGGCAATTCAATCACATTTCAGAATCCTTCCAGAGCTGGGTCACTAAGACGTAAACAAAGTCATTCTTACTCTGTGAGATACTTTGTTCTGGAGAAGCTCTCCAGGTCAGAGTGCCTGTGTTTGTTATGGGATTAAGGTTTCAGTGGCTGGAAAATATTTCAGATATGCTACTTGATTCCTGACTTATTGTTTATCATTGTGTTACAAAAAGTGAACATTGGATATAAAATGTGCAGTAATGTTATAAGGGAAATTACCTCCATTCAATTCACTATTTTATCTTGATCAACAAACCGATCATGAAAAAATAAAACTGTGACCATTTACATCACAAATACTGAATTACATGCAACGTCCAGAGTTTATAGAATGGAGGTGGGCTGGGAAACCTCACAGAGGTGTGTCATTTGTGTGATAAATTGCATCACAGAAAATTGCTTTTCTGAACTGGAATTTAAACACTAAACAAATACAGTGTACTTTGTCATATATATATATATATATATATATATATATATATATATAAAATGCTAGTGTACACGGAAATTAGAATACTTTGAGAAGGTGGATTTCTGATTAGTTGTAAACCACACTGAAATGTAAAACAAAAATGCTTAAATATGTCACATTACATGTAAGGAATATAATTAAGCATTAATGTTAGAGGGGGCGCTATATAACGCAATATTTTGGCACTGTTGTACTGTGGTCTATAAGCACATTTGTATTATAGAACAAGCCTTGAGTGTATTATTGCAGTTATACCAAAGTCCTGTTATCTCTGTTTATTGTTAGTTTTTAAGATAATGAGGAAAGGAAGAAAATGATTTATCAACATTGTGAGCAGTAATATGGTTCCCTTCCTTTACAAGCAACAGCCAAACCATTAGGTGATGTTACAGGTTCCTTTTAATATTAATCTCAAGTCTGCACACACTGCCATTTAATATCAAGCTGTTTAATATTAAGAACTTACTTTTATGTGATGATCAGTTTTGTTTTTATTTGCCTGTTCTATGTTCAAAAAGTCCATTCTGACTGAAATGGTGCAGCAGATCGTGTTCCCTCCTGATTGGATGATCTAAATCATGCATCAAACTGCACAATGTATCCTACATAGAATCTTACCTACCTAGCAAATTTCCGATGAGTTTTGAACCCACAGTGTCTATTTAGTTTACTGGTGTGCTGTTTGGGGCACCACGCAAATCTTCAGCATTTAGCTTTTGGTTGTTTTTAGTTTTCATTGGTGATAACATGAAACGTATTTCCAATATTTTTCTGAAGATTTTATGAACTCAATTATTTTGGAAGTCATTTACTTGTGAAATAATAACGTTGCTAGGTTATGTGTATATGACTTGAAGAGCTTCAGTCAGTGTTATTATTATGCAATATTGGTACGCCTAGAACCTCTTTCAGCCAATCACACTGTAGAGTCTGGACTAACTGTGATATAATATGACAATTTACCTTTTTGAATGAAATTATGAAAATAAATGTACATTTTCCACGATATCCAAATACTTCAGATGCTTTAATATATGTCAGCTGTATTTTATAGGTGTATTATTATTTAGGTGTATATAGCATTAGTAGTAGTAGTAGTATTCATTTTGTAATTTCAGAAAACATGAAATTGTGATATATATTGTGTATCGTGGAAATGTATTCAAGTACTGTGTTGATTTTGCCATGTTACTCCGGCCTACCACTTCTTTTCTGTATCTTTCAGAATTGGTGCTAGTCTTCTGTTTTTGGTGAACACTTGGCCTAAATTTAATGATAAACCTTAAAAAATTCAAAAGTGTGAACTCTTATGGATTACATGATTCAAAGGTGAATTTTTGTAGAACATCTCTCCCATGTTCTTTCCATATACTATTTCTTACACTGTGTTTAATTAGAACATGGTTAATTATCATCAAATTTTAATTATTAAATGCTACAGTGCAAACAATAATCATTATTGGTTTAGGATCCGTTTCAGGGTGCATTTCTAATAATTATATTTTACAAATGATTTTAATACATTTCTTCAGTTTTTATGTGTTTAGTTATATCTGTCACTTTAGTTAAAATGAAGATAAAATATCCATATGTTTAAAGGCTGCTAAAAGGCAAATGTGTTCATGGTATCCTAACTTTCACATGACTGTACTTGCACTTATCAGTTATTTTTCCAAGAGGTCAAAACACACCTTTCATTTTTACTCATTAATATTCATTAGGTGGCATGTTCACCTCCCAGTGCTGGGTCTTGGGTTTAAGGTCCCACTTGGAGTGGAGTTTCTTCTTATGATCTCCCCATGTTTATGTGGATTTCCTCTGGGGACTCTGAAGAATACATAGATGAATAGTGTGTGTGTGTGTGTGTGTGTGTGTGTGTGTGTGTGTGTGTGTGTGTACAGTACTGTGCACATTTTAGGCACCTAATCACATTATTTAACTCCTGGCTCTGATCAATAAGTGTAGAAACCCCAGACCTTGTTAGAACAGATGCAGGTAAAAAGAAAATAAAGAATAAAATGGAAGAAGAATTTCTCATTCTGAAGAAAGTAGTTGAGATCTTGTGAGCTAGTTTGAAGAATAAATCTTAGTTCTAGATTTCTCCTGGCCAGGATTTCCCCAGCCAGCGCTTGATGTGTTCAGTTCCATCACCAGTGCACCTGATTTAACTTTGCTATACACTGGATGAGAACTATAAATAATATTAGACCCCCCGAGGGCAGCTTAGGAGATGGTTTAATGAACATAGTGATGGAAAACCATGACTTTCTCTAGGAATGTTGTGTTCATTCTAATATTACTGTTTTACTGAGGTAATAAACACTCACTGCCAAGATAATTTATTTTATTTATTTATTTATTTATTTATTTATTATAGCGCTCTTCACAACTGAAGTTGTCACAGAACAGCTTCACAGAAATAAAATAAATAAATAAATAAATAAATAAAAAGGTTAAAACAGAAACAAACTATAAATGACAGATCCCCTAGTGAGCAAGCCACATGGCGACAGTGGCCAGGAAAAACTCCCTCAGCTGGAGGAAGAAACCTTGGGAGGAACCAGGCTCACAAGGGGAGGACCCATCCTCCTCTGGTCAAACTACTTATACATAGTTAGGGGACACTGGACCCCTACATCTCTGTTCTATTACTCGGGTACTGAAGTAATGTTAGTTCTCTGGTGGACATAATATTAACAGTAGATTTCTACAGTTGGTGATGGTGGGTGAGCAGCTAGTCCATGGCAGGGTGGGAAACTAGTCCAGGTCCAGTAGGTGGAAGGTGGAGAGCCAATGTAGACATGTATCAGGGGAGCTTGGAGTCCTTCTCAGATGGGGCAGAAGAGCTTGAGGTTAGGACCTAATCAGTTCTGGCTGGTGGGTCATCGTTAACTCAGAAAAGATACAGAGATGAATTAGTTTGAAATTTAAAAAGAGAATAGAGAATGTAAACATTACCAGAGTGTGGCGAGTGACTCCGGCAGATCTGACTATAACAGCGTAACTAAGGAGAGAACCAGAAGGTAACATAAACATGGGAGCATCCTGAAACATTGGCGTCTAACTGCTCCACCGTCACAAACCAGAGTTATCGCAAGAAGGAGTCAGACGGCAGCACCAACATCCCAGTTTACCCTAATTCTGAGACAGTGTCTGAGTCCCAAACATTATCTGGAAGGTTATTCCAGAGCTGGGGGGCTTTGTGAGAAAAGGCTCTTCCCCCTGCTGAAGCCTTCTGAATTCTGGGAACTAATAGGAAGCCAGCACCCTGTGATCTGAGTGATCGTGGTGGCTCATAAAGGTAAATTAGATCCTGTAAGTATTCAGGAGCGAGCCCGTGTAGGGCTTTATATGTAAGTATAAGAATTTTGTATTGAATTCGGAATTTAACTGGAAGCCAGTGCAGTGCTGATAGTATTGGACTGATGTGGTCAAATTTTCTAGTTTTAGTTAAGACCCTGGCTGCAGCATTTTGAACTAAGATAAGGAGATTTTCATTCTCATTTACACAGAGCCTAAAACATTTGCACAGTACCATATGTCTGTATGCTTAGATATGCATTGGCGCTTGATGCAGTCATTTAGGTGGGTGATCATTTCTAGTAGAGAGTGCCATTTGCCTCTCACTAGTATGTATTGGTTGATTAATGAGTGT
This sequence comes from Acestrorhynchus altus, assembly GCA_034509495.1. Lineage (NCBI taxonomy): Eukaryota > Metazoa > Chordata > Actinopteri > Characiformes > Acestrorhynchidae > Acestrorhynchus > Acestrorhynchus altus. The sequence continues at coordinate 10,512,006 of CM067507.1, read as the reverse complement.
AACACATTGTTGGGTATCTAAAAAGGCACTATATAAGTTTAACTTTAAGTTACACGTGTGTTACACAGTGGACACAGTGTTTAAAAACTCCAGCCACACTGCTGTATATGATCCACTTCTACCAACACAACACACACTATCTGCAGTGCAGAGAATGATCCACCACCCACATAATACCAGCTCTGTGGTGGTTCTGTGGGGTTCTGACCATTGAAGAATAGGTGAAAGGAGGATCATAAGGTATGCAGATGGACTACAGTAAGTAAGTAAAGAACTACAAAGTTCTCCTGTAGGATAAGAGGAGCTGATCAAATATACAGTGGATATAGAAACAAGGAGGTGGTCATAATGTTATGGTTGATTGGTGTATTTTGGTTCCATGTTTCATGATACATACTGAGTGATTTACTTAAAGGAACAATCAGTAGAAAATGAGGGTGAGCGTGTGAAATGGGCGGATCGATACAAATATCGATATTATCGGTACCAACATTAGTATAAGTATTGGATCGATACTTCAATGTCCGTTTCTCTCCTCGACAATCCAGTAATCTCCTTTCAGGTCTTGTAGGCACACGTTGGTTCATCCAGTTTCCCTGGCTCTGCCCATATAACACAGGCCCCGCCCATTCGCCCCCGCCCCCCGTCGTGCCGTCACGTGGCTGATCAAACCGTTGAAGCAGGCTGGGACAGAGGTCTCAACTTGAGAGCCACAGTGTGTCCAGGTAGCTCATATAGTTTTAAAGTAACAGTATTGCATGTGTAAGGGTAAAGGTAGTTCTGCACTGTTAGTGGAGTATACTATTTATTATACTGAATATAACTTGTGTTAACTGTGACACTTTCAACCCCAATCAAACTGGTAAAGAAACATGGCGTCACAGTTCACATGTTTACAGATGCTACAATTATCATTCATCTGGCCACAGGATGAAATATTACACATTTATATCTGGATCACATCCTTTTATTTATGAAATGTGAGACAGCAATAACAGCAGGCTACTAAGAGATTGGACTTTGCTTGTTTTATGAAAATAAAAACACAAACAAACCATACTTTATTATTATTATTATTATTATTAATAATAATAATAATAATAATAATAATAATAATAATAATAATAATAATATCAAGGCTAGAAATGGTCCCCTAGTGTTTACTGCAGCAATTACCACTATCACTGCTACAATGAGTCTACATAGATTTAACTGTCCAGCAGAGGGCAGTGTTAAATAACATATTCAACAGCACCAGCAGTTTTTGATAGGACATGGGCTGTAAAACGCTTTGAACGTCTGTAGTGTTAAAGAAAAACAGCACAAAACTGCAGAATTGCTAGAATGCGCATCATCTCACACCACTATGTTTACATATGCATTCCTTATTATGTTTTCCTCACATTATCTTGGCTATCAGTGTTTTTAAATGCTCAGTATGAAAGCAGGGTACAAAAAACACCTTCATTTGACAAACACAAGAAACACATTAATCTCTTAAACTGGATTATTTTGTTCTTCCTGATGTATGTTTTACATTTTGGATTTTTTGTTTCTGTGGTTGGAATGGCTATAATAAAGCAGAGCCTTTTCATCACACATTAGCTTTAAATGGCCTGATTAGCTTAAATGTATAATTTTGAGTTTAAAAATAAATATAAGTGCTGATGTGATGAATGCAGCTTAGACAATGTAGTGCAACTGAACATTTTACAAGTGCCCTTTCTTCATTCAAAAGAAAGTGCAGTACTTAGGGTTGGGATGGGTGGAGGGTTGTAGCAGGAAAGGTAATCACTTTCAATTCCATCAGAACAATACACTGACCAGCAATAACATTAATACCATTTGCCTAACATTAAATTAGAGCCCTCTGGTGCCATTACCACAGATCTGACCATTTGAAGGATGGACTCCACAAGACCTCTGAAGGAATTCTGTGGAACCTGGAACCAAGACATTAGCAGCAGATCCTTTAAGTCTTGTAAGTTGTGAGGCAGGGTCTCCATTAATCACATTAATGAGCCTTAGGCACCCAAGACCCTGACCCTGGTTCACTAGTTTGCATTTGTTGAAATCAGTTGTGTGGGTACTGATCACTGCATACCAGGAACACTCAATAAGACCTGCCTGCTGTTTTGGAGATGTCATCTAACCATCACAGTTTGGCTCAGATTTTTATGCTTGCCTATTTTTCCTGCTTTTAACACATCACCTTCAAGAACTGACTGTTAATATGTCCCACCTTTTGACAGATGCCACTGCTTTTACATCATTCATCCACATCTAGACTACATGTCCATCCAGATACTCCTTCTATTTAGTTCTGCTATTTTAAGGTGCACTTATTGCTGACACGTGTTTAACTATGCACACTCAGCTTGTATAATCTCCATAGAAAAGCATTGGCACATATACCTAAGGTCACTATACCTTATTTAAAACTTCATATAGAGGGGTATAAAGCCCTCATCAGCAGTGGAGCTCTATTCTCTTAAGTGATGGTGCTCCATCCAGTTCCTCTGAGATGAGCTAGAGTGGAGTTTGTGATCCAGAACTGAACATCCAACACTCATTGCCTGACCTCACTAATTCTTGTGATGCTGAATGAAATGAAATATTTACAGAAACATTTCCAATGTCCAGTGTTAAACCTTCTGAAAAAATGTGTACATGGAGTCATCTGGCCCATGTAGCATTGCTTAAAATAGAACATTTTGCAATGGTGTCACTTCTCTACAAACCAGCTCTAAAAGTCTACTGTATGTTTTGATTTGCTGTATCTTGGAGCTTCAGTATGAGTAGGAGTAGTAAACTTTTTATCACACCCCTCAGATGCCAAGATGCCAAAGGCTGTTCCTTTAAATGTCACAAACAAGAAAGTCGCAATAATTTTATACATGGGTCTTACGTAAGTGCAATGTCCTACATTCTGACCTAAATCACAAAATAATGATGATAAAAATAGGAGTTTAGAACGCAAGCTTGAGGAGTGGAACTGACGTTGTGCTTCTGCAGGAGAGATTGTCTCTCTGTCTGTTTTTTTGTTCTGAGAGTGAGTTTGTGTTCATGCAGGATGCCCTCTTGGTTCTGAAGTGTGAACTAATGGATACTAAAAAGAAAGAGGCTCTATTTTGGTATGTTCTCTTGGTATATAAAAATTTTATTTACTATACAAAAACAACCACTGAATCTACTCAAGTCTGAGTTTTATAAGTAATGTTGATAAAATTGTGACAAATGTGAAAAAATGGAAGTTACTGAATACTATTTAAGTTCCATGCATAAAGAATTTTAAAATGATGCACAAAGTGTCACTTATCTGAATCATTTGTAGTTTTGTGTAAATTATAAGTTGTTTGCGAGTGGAATATAGTTGCTCAGCCTCACCCAAATCGCACACACACACACACACACACACACACACACACACACACACACACACACACACACTGTCTAATTAGCACCCATTGTGTAAAGTCTCTTGCTCTGATCAGACAGCTGGTCATGGAGAGCACTAAAGGGCACACATGTGAGCCACAGAGACACACAGAGGCTATCTAGTGGGCTAATGTGGTGCTAAAAGACAAGCTAATTAGTCTCATAATCAGACTTAACCTGAGAACAATACAACCCAATAAGTGGACAACTGCTCAATTAATATTCCATTCTAGTGTATAGGTCTTCAGCTCCACTCATTAGAGACTTGTTAATTATCCAGACGGCTCACTATCTGTATTACTGCTTTACTGAGATATACTAATGAGGGCAGAGTGAGAATATCTACCAATATATCTGAGAATATCATTTTGGAGAGGTGTTCAAAAGACACCAGGCTGTGAATAATCAGCATCATCCTCAAAGTTAACTTAGATCAGTGAAGAAACCCTCAGAAACAAGTTCTCCCAGGGGAGAAACACACTGTGCAGTTGATTTCCACACATCTCTATTCAGTCTTTAGTCTCTGCATTTGTATTTCACTGGCAAGGATCTCCATTGCCATTCAGCTCCATTGGCATATAAATACAGGAAACATAAGAGACCCCATGACTCACAGGCACAATTTTGGCAGATATGTTAAAGCCAGGCGTATGGCCTCAGAAGTGTTACACAAGATTAGCAATTACTGTCACTTGTGGTTGGAGATGTGTAAATACATAAATAAAGTGGTAGACACTGAAAAATTCTGACACTGAAAAGAGGAAATTTGTCAGTGTACAGTTTTATGCAAAAGTTTTAGCACCCCAGGCAAAAACATTTTGTCTGATTAAGAAGAAATACAAATACCTATGTATACATAAAAAATAAATAAAAGTAACAGAACAAAACAAAACTCAGTGTGATCTGTGCAAATGTTTCTGTCCCTTAATGGGAACAGAAACCACACTGCAACAGGCCAACTATATAGGGGATTTTCATCTTACCAGCATATAAGCAGTGTCCTTATTTGTCTTTCAGTGTTCATTTTAACCTCAAGCTCAAAGCTAGAAGTGCTGCTGTGTACATCAGTTCCTCAAGCATGAGATTTGGTTCAGCACAATCATTTTGTAACTGTTTACTTCATTTGTGTTGTTGTGATAAGCTGTACAATGCAAAAATGAAATTATTGATGTGGCTGCATTTATAATAGTTGTTTATAAATAGCAGATTAATTACAGTAAAGTGTAGGATGTGAAGGATGTCATATTTAGAAAACGTGGTTTGTGTGGGTTCCTTCATTATTGATATTTCTTCCTTTTTTTTCTTTAAATCCTCACAGGGAAACAATGCAAGGAATGTAAAGGAGGACACATGTAAAGATATGAAGTCAGTCGCAACAGTAGTCTTACCAGGTTTCAGTCAGTTGTACGAATGAAGAACAGCAGTACCAGTGCTGTGTGCAAGCTCTTTACTGAAAGATCTCCAGCATGAACATGCATTTTGCAACCAGAGTATCTGAATACACTTGCCACTAAAATGCTTCCCTGGGGCAATCCAAGTTGCTTTTTTGTTTTGGCATTATTTAATGCATTTAATTATGTTTTGATAACTTTTGATAACCTGTTATGTTGTACATTTTTGTGTATTTGTAATGCACTTTAAATTGCCACCCTGTATGAAAGAATATAGGCCTATTCTTGCCTTTCCTATATAAAATCCCTCAACACTAAGTTTTCATTTTACTTCCTGTAAACAATGGTTTCTCACCAAGGTGGTCTGTGAATACTTCAGAGGAAAAATTTGCATGTGCACCAACTTATCACTAACATACTATTAAAATATTATACCGTTCTATTACACTGTTAGGTACTAGCATTATCTTAGAGGGGACATACATCTGAGCATGTGTAGATGTCTTAACAAAGCCTTGTAATAAACTGTAATAACCACCTCAAGAAGAGCAATTATACACTAATTATGAGACATAGGTTGAAGGCAGTGAGGGCTGGAGGGATGCCTACCAGTTTGGTTAAAAATGCTGCTTGTAGATCGGTACAGCTTTCTTCTAATCATTCAGGTCCAAGAATGTGCTGTCTACCTTCCTCAATTAACTGTGAAGGCCCCAAGCCATGCCCTGTAAAAAGTGTGTAATGTAGCAAATTTGACCAAGACCATGTATTTAAAACTGTCTCTGAAAGCATGTGCCACTGAATCCCAATCAGGGGCTTAACCCAGTGCTATTCAACAGAAGAAAATTTCCTTCAGGACAGCTGTGAAGCCCCCTGATGTTTGAAGTTTAAGATGAAAGCTTTTTCCATGCCATATGGGCAGGCAAGTAATAATTTAAAGATGCCTGACTGAGTTTTAGTTCAACAGGGGACAGTAAGCATGACTGAGGTTAAAAAAGGCTCCCCAATGGCTATGTACTTATAATAACAGCAAAAACATCACATGTTAACAAATAGCAAGTATATTAAATATAGGCAATACATTTCCCTCCACAAACTCTCATTGCCTTATTTCAAGTCTTTATTTACATTTAATGCTTCACTCTGAGTGACTTTTTAGCATTTGTTTTGTCCCACTATATTTGCTGAGAAGTATTTTTGCAAAATGCTGAGTATAATGTTTAACCCTCTAAAGAGTGAGGATGAGGATCAAAAGTAAATATTTAGCAACCATTCTTCAATCAATAGAATAGTATTAATTGATTTCTCAGCATTATAGTAGCAATACATACAGACTTTGTGCTCTATTGACCTAATTGTGTGGGAACACAAAAATATTCGGGCTATTGTGACGACTGGACACAGGTAGGTGGAGGCAGACTTACACGCTGGGTTGTATTTATTGACAAGGTACAACGGATAGGGTACAATAACCATTAAGACAAGTATACATGAAGACAAGGCACACCAGTAGTCACATAGACACAAAGACCGACAAGGACCAACAGGGACCAGGGACTAATATACACACAATCACATAAGACACAGCTGGGACATGATAATGATGGGGCAGGGTTACAAATGGAACACAGCTGGGAATGGGAGACATGACATGTGCTCTAAAGCACATGGGACTGAAAACAAAACAAAGACAGACCAGAGGGACCTGACAGTAGGCCCCCCTCCCGATGCGCAACTCAACAGACCCCAGGGCCAGCGCAGGAGAGGGACCAGAAACGCTACACAACCAGGACTAGACACGAACAGGACTAGGCACAGGAACAAAGACACTGACAGGGACTGGGATGACAAAACCAAACACCAGAACGGGGACAAGAACAGACACAGGCACAAGAACAGGAACAGATACGTGTACAAAAACAGATACAGGTTTATACATGGGCTTGGGCCCAGAACTGCAAATGTCCCAAAAGTCCTTGGAGCCAGTCTGGGCACAGTTCTGGCGGCGGGCGCCGCCTTCTGGACAGGAGACAGAGCTGGAGCAGCGGGTCCCAGCTCCCGGACTGGATCTGGATGTGGAGCTGGAGCAGCGGGTCCCAGCTCCCGGACTGGATCTGGATGTGGAGCTGGAGCAGCGGGTTCCGCCCTCGGAGCGTCAACGTCGACGGAAAGCCCCGTCCTCCGGACCGCGACCTTGCCGTGAAGCTCTGCCTTCCGGACTGTAGCCCCCGACGCTAAGGCAGCCTTCGCTGCAGAATATGCCGCGTCAGGAGCTGCTATAGCAGGAGGAACCGCAGCACGCGGCACAGGCGCATCTCGGGTAGGTGCCGCTGCTGAGGCCGTTGCAGCTGCCTAAGTCTGGGGTTCACTGGGCTGGACAGTCCTGCGCACATAGCTCAGGAACTGCCACATATCGGACTCATCCTTAAGCCCAGATCCCCCATAGCAGCCCGCCAGCAGGCGTCACCTGTCGCCTAACCCGGCTCGAGGCTTGCAGCGCCAACCCTTAGCACCCCCCAAAATTCTCCCCACCCTTTGCGGAGCAGTCCTCTGGTGAGGGAGCGACCCGATTGCGCTGCCTATGGCGCCTCCTCCGGCTGCTGGTCTCCACAGCGTCCTGCTGCTCCATCAAGCCACCAGAGAATGGATTCCGGTGGATAGCCAGACGGGATCCGGCAAACCTGGACAACCCAGCTACGTCCATGATAGGTCGGTCTTTCTGTAACGACTGGACACAGGTAGGTGGAGGCGGACGTACACGCTGGGTTGTATTTATTGACAAGGTACAGCGGATAGGGTACAATAACCATTAAGACGAGTATACATGAAGGCAAGGCACACCAGTAGTCACATAGACACAAAGACCGACAAGGACCAACAGGGACCAGGGACTAATATACACACAATCACATAAGACATGGCTGGGACATGATAACGATGGGGCAGGGTTACAAATGTAACACAGCTGGGAATGGGAGGAGACATGACATGTGCTCTAAAGCACATGGGACTGAAAACAAAACAAAGACAGACCAGAGGGACGTGACAATTATTTTATAATGAGTGAATTGTGGACACTCATTTCTATCTCTGTGTGTTTGTTGCATCACAGCTTGAATAATATCCATAGAAAAGAATTGCCAACATCAGTACATGATCTCACTAATGTTCTTGTGGCTGAATGTCAGATTCTCACAGCAATGTTTTAGCATCTAGTGTACAACCTTTTCTGAACAGTAGAGGCTGTTACCGCTGAAAAGTGGTACAAAGTCTCTATTAATAGGCTTTAATAGTCATACTTTTACATAGATTTGATCTGTATTCACATTTTATATATTACATTTTATATATATTATGTAAGTCTGTAAAATATGCATGCTTACAGTAAATTGTCACCCTCAAATAACTGTTATCACACTATCGGAGGTGTGAATGATATTTGACTGTAGTTTGATGATACATTAAATTTTGCAAGTGGATTGTAGGATTTTTTTATGTTTTATTCAGTTGTATCTAGCTTTCAAAATAACCTATCTACATTTTAAGCAAATGGGGCTCAATATATTACTGAAAATGGTTTAGGAGTACCAGTAGTCGATCCTTTTTGGTGCTATAAATAAAATTTGTAAACTTTTCTACTAACGGTTGTCTTTGAATGGTGCTTTAATTGTTTTTTAGCAATGCCAAAGAGCCACTTTTAATTCCATAAAGATTCATGTTTTATATAGAAAAAACATATGTGACTGTGGAAAAACCTTTACATCAAGGTTTTCTATGAAATAATGTAAATATGGTCCTTATGCCACCAGAAACAGTTCTTCTATGACATTGGTTAAAGAATAATTGAAACAGCCTTATTTTTAAGCATGTACCTGTATAGTTGCCTTGGTTCTACATAGAACAATGTCTTTAGTAAAAGACATCTGTATTTATTAACTATTTGGTTTAAATTTATTCTATTTGCTTTGTCTACATTTCTGGAGCGGAATCAAATACTGTAGGTATGTGATAATATTCTTTGGGTATTACTCTTTAAACAATTCTGAATTTAGCTCTAAATGCTTCCTTTACCTTGTGTGTCTCAGGCACAATTTCCTGGAATGTTTGATTTTAGACTCCTCTCCCTACAGCACAGTCTACTTTCCTCTCTCCTTTGAGGCAATCACCTGGCCTCCATTTTGACTTTGCTGCTGTCTCACTACAGAATCCTTTTAACACCACTGTACAGTAAATGAAGCTGAAACACTGCATGTAGCCTACATCCTTTTCAAAATGTGTGACACAGCCCTGCTAACAGTGCTTTCTTGGGCCAAACACTTTTTTATCATATCTGAAATTTCTAGACACCAAATACTGAATTATGGAATATTCACTCAGGCTTTACAAAAATATTTTTGCATCCTCATAAATTGACACTTGTGAGCAGTTTAAAAAATGAACACAGTGTTACATCAGCTTATTAATTCAGTTATCCTGAGAGTTCCCAGTATTCTTTTATTTTGCGTAGGCCAACTGTTGATGATCGTGAATAGTTATAGCTGTTATCTTCTCTGTGCAAAAATAAAAAAGGTTTGTTTGGCAGCATTCATTGTATCAACCAACACACAGTAAGTTATTGTGAGGTGTAGTTGCTTTGCCAATGTCTGGAATAAGGCCAAACTGTCACCCTGAGCTGAAAGGAAATTGGTTTGGATGGTCAGGAACAAACAAACAGCCACCAAGGCACAGGCCTGTCATGAACTGGACAATGAATCAAACAAGTTTCATATCACCATGGATGGAGAGGCTGCCTTCCAAGAAAGAAGGTCTCTCTCCAAAACACATTTGAGCTTGACTAAAGGTGGCAACTGACCACAGAGCATCTTGGATAGAATAATGATGGAAGACTGTCTCAAAATTGTTCAGTACAACCTTAAATAATCAGCTAGAAAATCAAAACATGAACACATTTAGGTGCGGTGACAAGACAAAGGGCCTTGCAATCATGTGAAAAGTTTGGTTGGTGATTAAATATATATACCATAAATATATATCAAAGGTAGTTGTAGCAAGCTAACATAATTTTTTTGTCATGACCTTAGACCAAGTTCTAACCTCAAATCTATGGAAAAAAAGTGAACTGTGTTTATACGTCAGGTCCATTCCAGATAAACCATCTCAAATTGTGCTAGAAGCTTACTGATAGTTAACAAAAGGGTCTGGTCTAAGGGACCATCCATCCATCCATTATCTACCACTTATCCAGGGCTGCTTCACACTCTGCTGCGAACTGCTCCAGTGAAATCTGTACATCATGACCCGATGAAGCCAACAGGACCACATCATCTGCAAACAGCACAGACGTGACCCTAAGGTCACCAAGACAGATCCCCTCACTTCCTTGGCTGCGCCTAGAAATTCATAAAAGTTATGAACAGAATCGGTGACAAAGGGCAGCCTTGGTGGAGTTCAACTCTCACTGGAAACAAGCTTGACCAAGCTCTAACACCGGTCATACAGGGACCTAACATCCCATATCAATGGCCCTGGTACCCATACTCCCGGAGTACCCCCCACAGCGCTCCCAAAGGGACATGGTTCAATGCCTTCTCCAGATCCACAAAGCACATGTAGACTGGTTGGGCAAACTCCCATGCACCCTCCAGGATTGCCCTGAGAGTGTAAACTGGTCCAGCGAAAACCACACTGCTACTCCTGGATCCAAGGTTCAGCTATCCAATGGACCCTCCTCACCAGAAAACCTGAATAGACCTTACCAGGGAGGCTTAAGAGTCTAATCCCCCCACTCTTTTTGAATAGGGGAACCACCACCCCGGTCTGCCAGTCCAGGGCAACTACCTTTGATGTCCATGCAATATTGCAGCCACATAAGCCAACACAACCCCACAACATCCAGAGCCTTAAGGAAATCCAGATAAATCTCATCCTCCCCCAGGGCTCTGCCACCAAGGAGCTTTTTAACCACTTCAGTAAACTCAGCCCCAGAGATTGGAGGATCCAACCCAGAATCCCCAAGCTTTTTCCCCCCAAGAGTTTTTAAGTGTATTGGTCCTGCACTTGGGAAGGAGCAGTCTCTCACTGAACAGGCTCCTCTGGTGGCTGATGACAGTGTGTAGAGGATGATTGGCATCCATAATGTCCAGCAGTTTTTTCAGAGTCCTCTTCTCTGCAAGAGTCCAGCTTTGTGCCAATCACAGAGCCAGCCCGCCTGATCAGTTTGTCCAGCCTGTGTGTGTCCTTCTTGGATATGCTGCCCCCCCAGCACACCACAGTGTAGAACAGGACACTGGTGACCATGGACTGATAAAACATCCCCAGGAGCTTCCTGCAGATGTTGAAGGACCGTAGTCTCCTCAGAAAGTACAGCCTGCTCTGTCCCTTTCTGTACAGGTGGTCGATGTTACATGAGCAATCCAACTTTCTGTCCAGCCACAGCCTGAGGTACTTGTAGTCCACAGCCTCCACCTCATCTCCCTCGATCAGAACTGGTTGTGACTTTGGTCTGGACCTCCCAAAGTCAATGACCAGCTCCTTGGTCTTTGAGATGTTGAGCTGCAGATGATTCCTATGGCACCAGGCTGCAAAGTCCCTCACCAGGCTCTGATACTCCTCCTCGCTATCATCCCTGATGCATCCCAACTATGGCTGTGTCATCAGCAAACTTCTGAATGTGACACAGTTCTGAGTTGTAGCAGAAGTCTGCCGTGTACAGGGTGAAGAGAAGAGGGGCCAGCACTGTGCCCTGGGGTGCTCCAGTGCTGCTGATCGCAGTGTCAGACGTGATGTCCTTCAGCCTGACATACTGTGGCCTGTCAGTGAGGTAGCTCGATATCCAGGTGACTAGGCATGGGTCCACTCGCATCCTTATCAGTTTGTCCTGAAGCATAAGGTGTTGGTGATGGTGTTGAAAGCACTTGAGAAGTCCAGAAACAGGATCCTCACTGTGCCGTTCCCCTTATCTAGGTGGAAGTGGGCTCGGTGTAGCAGGTAGATGATTGCGTCTTCCACGCCAACACCTGCCCGGTACGCAAAATGCAGATCATCCTGGGCATGTTGCACCTGGAGTCTAAGGAGACAGAGGAAGAGCCGCTCTAGTGTCTTCATCAGATGGGAAGTGAGTGCCACAGGTCGCTAGTCATTCAGCTCACTTTGCTGGTTCTTTTTCGGAACCGGAACAATGCACGATGTCTTCCAGAGGGTAGGCACTCTCCCCACCTGCAGGCTGAGGTTGAAGAGACGCTGGATTGGCTGACCCAGTTCTGTAGCGCAGACCTTCAGCAGTCGAGGACATACTTTGTCAGGCCCTGCTGCTTTCCTGGGGTGAAGCCACCTCAGTTGACCTCTGACTTGGACCGCAGTGAAGAGTGGAGTCTGTGTTGTGGTTGATGATGATGATGATGATGATGAGGAGGAGGAGGATGTTGTTGTAACTGCTGGAGGATGTGTTGAGGAAGAGATAGATGAGGCAAGAGAGAGGGTGGGAGGTGCATGGGTTTGTTGAACCGGTTGAAGAAGTTGTTCATCTCGTTCGCCTTCTCCACTGTTCCCCCCATACCTCTGGTCTTGGTGTTGTGCCCTGTGATGGTTCTCACACCTTCCCAGACCCTCCTCATGCTGTTCTCCTCTAGCCTCTGTTCCACCTTCCTCCTGTAGTTATCCTTTCAGGCATCGTTTCACCTCTTGCTGTGCTGCTCTTATCACCTTCCTGTCCCTGCTCTGGAAGACGGCCTTCTTCCTGTTGAGGGCAGCCTTGACTTTCTGTGTTACCCATGGCTTGTTGTTGGAGTAACACCGTACTGTCTTGGCGGGGGAGACCACATCTGCACAGAAGTTGAGATAATCTGTCAGGCAGTGTGTCATCCCCTCGATGTCCTCACAGTGTGGGCTAAGCAGCACATCCCAGTCAGTGGTGTCATAGCAGTCCCTAAGAGTTTCTTCCATTTCTGGAGACCACCTCCTGATTGTTCTGGTGGTTGCAGGCTGTCTTTGGACCATGGAGGTGTACTTTGGCTGAAGGTGGGGTGAGGGGTGTGATGCTGTATGCCTCTTTCACATTAGCATACAGCAGATCGATTGTCCTGTTGCTTCTTGTAGGACAGTCCACACACTGGTGAAAGGTAGCCAAAGTAGAGTCCAAAGTAGCATGATTAAAGTCTCCAGAGATGATCATAAACGCCTCAGGGTTCTGTGTCTGCAACCTTGCCATAACAGAACATATTTGCTCACATGCAGCGGCTGCGTCTGCTCTGGGGGCGATGTAAACACAGACGGCGATCACGTGACTGAATTCACAGGGGGACATAGTAGGGTCGGAGGCTAACGGCTAACAGCTCCAGATCCGGACTACATAAGACCTTCTTAACAGTGATATGGCCAGGGTTACACCAGCAACTGTTCACGTAGATGATCAGCCCCCCACCTTTGCTCTTCCCACAGGCTTTGGTGTCTCTGTCAGCTCTCACGGTAGTGAAGCCCCGCAGGTCCACGTTAGCATCCGGTATGAGCTGGGTTAGCCATGTCTCTGTAAAGATTAACAAGCTGCTCTCTCTGTAAATCCGCTGATTGTTGAGGGCAGACAGCTCGTCGATCTTGTTCGGCAGCGAGTTCACATTCCCCATGATGACCTAGGGAACGGACGGTTTGCAGCGCTTTGTCCGTTAGCTTAGCTTAGCTTAGATTGAGGAGGTCTTCAAAGTACTCTGCCCACCAACCCATGACATCCCCAGTTGAGTTCAACAGAACACCCCCCACTGTAAACAGTTTTGGTGGCATACCGTTACCTGAGGTATCAGATGGTGGACCAGAATTGCCTCAAAGCCATGCAGAAGTCTTTTGCCATGGTCTCTCCAAACTCTTCCCACACCCAAATCTTTGCCTCGGCAACCACCTGAGCTGCATGACGCTTGGAATGCCTGTACCCATCAGCTGCTTCTGGAGTCCCACAGGCCAAAAGACCTGATAAGACTCTTTCTTCAGCCTGACATCATTCCTCACCACCGGTGTCCACCAGTAGGTTCGAGGGTTGCCACCATGACGGGCACCGGCAACCTTGCAGCCACAGCTCCGGTAAGCCAGCTCAACAATGGAGGCATGGAACATGGCCCACTCGCACTTAATGTCCCCCACCTCCCCTGGCATGTGTTCAAAGGAGGTGGGAGTTGAAGCTCTGTCTCACAGGAGATTCTGCCAGGCGTTCCCAGCAGACCCTCACAATACACTTGGGCCTGCCAGGTGTTACCTGCATCCTCCCCCACCAATGTAGCCAACTCATCACCAGGTAACGGTCAGTTGACAGCTCAGCCCTTCTCTTCACACGATTGTCCAAAACATGCGGCTGCAGTCAGATGACACAACAACAAAGTCGATCAATGAACTATGGCCTAATGTGTCCTGGTGCCAAGAGCACATATGGACACCTTTATGCTTGAACATGGTGTTAGTTATGGACAATCCTTGAAGAGCACAAGTCCAATAACATAATATCACTCATAATATCACACATTGCCCACATGGGCGTTGAAGTCCCCCAGTAGAACAAAGGAGTCCCTTTCATTTTCTAGCACCCCCTCCAAGACTCCAAAATGGGTGGGTAATCTGAACTGTTGTTTGGTGCACAAGCACAAACCCCTCATACGTAAGCACAGGGAGGCTACCCTTTCATTCACTGGGGTGAACTCCAATGTACAGGCACCAAGATAGGGGGCCACAAGTATGCCCACTCCTGCTTGGCACCTTTCACCAGAGTGGAAAAGTGTCCAACCCTTCTCAAGGAGACTGATTCCAGAGCCAGAGCGGTGCATCAAGGTGAGCCCAACTATTTCAAGCTGGAACCTGGGTGAGAGAACACTGCATCCAAATATCTTGTGCATCATAAGGGGTCTTTCGTGTTGCACTATGTCTGATCCCTCATCTAGAACCTGTCTGCCTTGGGTGTCCCTACCAGGGGCATAAAGCCCCTGACAGCATAGCTCCTAGGATCATTGAGACACTCAAACCTCTCCACCACGTTAAGGTGGCAACCCATGGAGAGGGAATAAGGGACATTTAACAACATATCAGGTGTGTTGTATGTTGTGTATCTGTATGTATAATTTTGTTTTGATTTCTATTAAAGATGTTTGTTGTGAATTTATTCTGCTACAGAATAAGAATGAACTGAAAGCCCAAAAAACATTACATTCATTTCTATAATCAGTGTAAATCCCCTGTTTTTTATTTGCTATAAGCATGGTCACAAAAGAGGCTTGCAACTCAAAAGTTAAAGAAGGAAATATTCTCAGTTTGACAGTGTGTAGTGTAAAGTGTAGTATTGCATTTTGCTTTGAAATTAGTTAAAACAATTATAAAGATTACACATCCAGATCAAAGAGCGGTAAAGAAAATGCATAAACATATCAGAACTTTTAAAGAGGCATGTGTAATAGTAACACTTTATATACACTTTCACCCAGTTATATAGTAGGCTCATGTCATGCTTAATACCTGGCACAGGCTTCATGCCTCATGTTTTTCTTCTTAAAATGGCCATCTTTTTCTCTTGGCTATTTCCACTGCTTCCTGCCCCTTGCTATCCTGACCTATTTGTGAGATACCACATTGTTTCACAGGTCGTTTTAACACTCATTTTTCACTTTCACTCACGCCAGTCTCTGGAGAAATGGAAACAGCTTGAGCAATGCCCTTCACTTTGCAATACAAAGAAATCCCTCTATAAATGTAAAAGTAGGTCATGGATATAGAAATATGTATGCTGCTTTTTTAAACATACATGCTTCAGTCATGAAGCGTTTTCTTATACATCCATTTTTTCTCTTGATACAAAGGCTTAATAGGTACATATTCTGTATGCAAATATTTTGTTCTTCAGAACATTGAATTCAAAAGCTCATTTATGAACCATATGAAGTTGTCAGGTGAATGGTGAAAAAATTCTCAGGTGCCGTTTAACAAGCATATTTTCAACCCAGTTAGCCCCGAGGTAGGCGGATCTAGCAAGGTGGGTCCTTTGCTGTGAGGATTTAATTACATTCAGTGACACAAACCTTAGTGAGAACAGGATTTTGGATGATCACCTCACCATCTCATCCCCAACTCCCCTACCCATCATTACAGGGAACACAGTTTCACTGCTCCACAGCCCATCTCAAGAACACAGGGGATTTATTCCACTTTAGCTCACCCCTGGCATTAGGAATGGTGCCAACAGGTTCATGTTTATGTTCTCCACAGAGCTCTATTCTACTGACAGAATGTATCTGCAGTTGCACATCTGTGTCGGCAATGTTTGCAGTTTAAAATAGCTGAATTCATTAGAAGGGGTGTACAAACAGTTGCCAGCATGTCAGCTTCATGTACTGAACTCTCAGCAACACCTAGGACAGTTTGACATTCCCCTAGGGCCCCTTGAAAAAGTTAATAATGTGTGTGTGTGTGTGTGTGTGTGTGTGTGTGTGTGTGTGTGTGTGTGTGTGTGTGTGTGTGTGTTTGTGTGCGTGTGTGTGTGTGTGTGTGTGTGTATTATTGTTTATTTAAAAAAAATGAAATGAGCTCTGTGATTCACTTCTATCTGGACACAAGACTGTATTGGTTTAGAGATTATTGATTTGTTGCTGCTGAGTTACTGGACAGTGTTTCATTTAGAGTAAGGTAGACTGCCTTGTCGGCTCTCCTTCCTGACATTATTCACCGTACAGTCAACACAGCTGCTCGCCTCAGGATGTGTCTCAGTGATTTAAAGTTGTGTGCTGAGTTTTGCACTGAGGGGGATGGGGGTGGGGGTGGTAATCCAGGGTTTTACCACCATTAAACAACTCGTCTGCATGGCACTGTGCCTTGGCACTCAAAGAGCAGCACTGGGTTGTAATTGTTTACAATATGTATTCTCATCTCAGTGTTGGGGGACAAGGTTTGCCACTCATTATTTTGGCCATAGTGTCAAATTGTTATTCTTTGAAGTGACAGGAAAGATACAATGTGCTTGTCTGTTTCATTTCTTACAGGGAAAAACAAAGCCATAGATTAGAGCCTGTCGGATCAGGTTAGTACCACAAGTGATAAGTGGAAATATACTGAGAAAGAGAGGGAGAGAGGCCTTTTGAACTTAGGGAACAAAAGGGAGGCTTAACATGCTCTCTCTCTCTCTCTCTCTCTCTCTCTCTCTCTTTCCATCTTGCTTTGCTCACATGTATGAACTCAGACAGTGCCATCTAATTATGTGTCGGACATGCTTTTCTTTCGGTTTTTCTGGCACTTGGATGACAGGTTGGAAGCTTCAGGTCAACTGGGGAATGGATAAGGCCCTCATCCCTGTACATCAAACGCATTCAAATGCATTCTATTTATAACTCAACCAGGGCATGCTGCCTGCGCATCCTCCTCTGTTTGGGATGCATCTGAATTTGTGTTATTTGGATGTAAGCAGATCAGCAACACTACAGAGTCAACAAACTGGAAACAATACCAATAAAAGCCTGCCATATTGCAGGGAAATTATTCATATCATGCCTTGACAGCACTATGAAATAATAACTACACAGTAGATATCTAGGGCAGGCTTTGAAATGCAAGTAGGGTGCTTCATAACACTTGGTGGAATTCAGGCTTGGTAATTCACTGTTCCAAATATAATCTTCACAAAAAGACATTTTTCATTACTCAGATATTTCTCAGCAATTATATGCAATGTAACCTTCTTTGAGTGTCTTGTTATTAAACCAAACAGGGAAATTGTTCTTTGTTTTTGGATGTACCATTCTTCAGCACTAGCCTTCACTTTGCTGAAGCCATACATTCATCCCTGCTTCTTAGCAGCTGTGTCGGTCCAAGTTCACATCAAGGGAGCCTTAGTCTGCTTCCCTTAAATGTCCAGGGAATAAGTCAAGCCATCTGCAAGGAAGGGTTGCCAAACCACCATGTAAGGACATCTCAATCATGGTATAATTCAAAATGAAGAATTCTTGGGAGCATTGGGAATGGCCAAAATGGGCAAACGTCAAGACAGTATCTCTGGAATGTAGTGACCCTTTGGAAATTCAGCTCTATCATTTTTGATGCTGATATGCATATGAACAGGCCTTGTCTATATCTACAGGTTCATATGACTGACTAAATTTCAAGGTTTCTTTTACCTCTGAGGCACTGGTGACATTTTGAACAAGGAACACAATGAATAGTCCACAGAAGAAGACTAAAGGACAAGCAAAGATTTAATTATGAAACTGCTTCCCACAATCTTTTAATAGATATAAAAAACTCTTACTACATAAGTACATTTAAAATGAAGTGGCATAGATAGTACAGTACAACTCAAAGAAGACAGATAGCAAACCTATGCCACAAACAAGACTTCCATGCGACGGGCCACATTATAGGGATGAAATGGCACAAATGTGATTTTTCAGCCTAAATGTGACACAAATCAGATCAAATGTGTGAAAACTATTTGGGCACCCCTGGTCAGTCATCATTTGTTAATTGTCTGAATGTTCCCATGTGTTTTGTTCCCATCTGTTCTCCTCTCTGGTTTAATTCTGGTTTAAGTTGATTGGGTATTCCTGTTGTCTACCCTCCCATTGCCTGTCATTCAAGCCAGATTGACTGCAATAAGGCCTCTTTTTTGTGTCATTGACTCTGAAGCCAGAGTCAGTAAATCTTACCAGCATACTCTGCTCATGCTAATGCCTGTTTTTCAGTGAACACACAAAGACATATTATAAAATTAGGCTTTGTTCATTTTTCATTACTGTAAATCCATTGATCTTTATCACTTTTGGTTGTATTATCTATTGTGCTATCTGATATTGACACAAGGTTCTTTCTCTCACTCTCAGGAACTTTTTTTCTGGTTGCTGTCACCTTTGGCTTTCCCTCTAGATCTCTGTAAAGCTGCTTTGTAATGACACTGGTTGTTATAAGTGTTGTACAAATAAACCAGAGTTGATATGAAATTAAAATAATTAACATCCTCTACAGAAAGTACACTTCTTCACATTTTAATGCATAACTCAATGTTATTTTTATTTTTTCAAATATTTTTAATCAGCAGATAAACTGTGCCATTAAATGTTCAGAAATCCCATTATTAAGTTTCTTTACTGCAGAGAATTTCATTTACTGTATTTCACTTTCAAACAGGGGTGCCCAACCTTCTGCATACAACAGTATGTGGTTTCAGATGGAATATACATTATATCCAACCACTGAAATTACAACCAAACAGTAAAATATATATATTTTTTATATCACACTTCCTTGCAAGGGTGCATATCACTGTGGTCATTATCATGCTTTTAGGGCAGATGTGTGTTCACAGTAGTGACAGATATAGGTCACTTCTGGACATGAATGTTAATCATCAAGCCAAAAAAAATAGATCTGATCAAAATTCCTTTTTTCAAGATAAGTTTTTCAAGTAGCCAATTAGTCACAGTTTAAATTCAGTAAAATACCTATACACATGTATTCTTTGTGGCAGCTCGTCATCCAATTACACTCTTCTTCAATCACACTTCTCTGAACTGTGTCAAACTACCACCAGATGTCATCACCTGCACTGCTCCTTGTGCTGGCTCTTTCTCGGCCTTGAAGCCGCAGCATCTCCAGCACACTCCTGGCATAGGCATCCCGGAGGTTGATGCCTGCCGCAGTCACATCAGAGGCTGAGCTACGGGTAAGGCGCTTCAGGGCCTCACCATGCCGTAGCGCTGCCTCCTTCATCTTCAGTGTAAAGTAGCAGGCAGAGAATCGATCGTTGATGATGGCAATGGGAAGGGCAAGCATGAGGATGCCCGAGAGGATGCAGATGAAGGCCATGACCTTGCCTATGGCTGTGTCTGGATAAATGTCTCCATAGCCCACAGTGGTCATGGAGGTCGTGGCCCACCACCATGCGCAGGGCACATTGGTGAAGGTGGTCTCGGGTATGTCATGCTCAATGGCATACTCCATAGTAGCAAAAATGGAGATTCCCACAGAGAGGAAGAGCATCAACAGACCCACTTCCTCATAGCACTGAGCGATGGTCATGCCCAGAGATTTTAGACCTGATGAGACAAATATGCTAGTGGTCAAAAGCAGTGGTCACACTTAAAGTTATCATCATTACATTACAATACTGGATATTCGAAGAAACAATATAGTCCATATAGTGTATCTATCCACCATAAATATGTTTTAAAAATGCATTTTAGGCTAAAATCTTCTAACAAAACTATAAAACAATGTACCTGACACCAAGCAATGTGTTTTAGAATTTCATTGGACATCAGAATCAGAATCTGAAATGTTTTATTAATCCCAGAGGGAAATTGCAATTATTACAGTTGCACCCATTTATAATATAGAATAAACAGAATACTATAAAAGAACCACCACCACTGTGGAAAATCCAGGCAAATTCTACCTATATTGCACAAAGAAAAGCATGCAATTGCAAAAGGTTAGGAGTCATTACACACCGGAAAATCTTTCATATGTTATATAACACCAACAACCCATAGAGCAAGTAAAAGGAGATACTCTTACAAAGCAGCAGTGTTAACTGGGATTTTCAGGACTGACATTAGCAGTGCTTTCTTGCTCTGTAGTAGGAGTTTTTGCAGCGAGAGCCACTTGAATGCACATGTTGGACTAGTTGTAAAGTTTAAAACCCTTACTGGAGGACATACTGTATATAGATGTTCCTTTCAAAGTTTAAAAAAAGGTTTATATTTCAGCCTTGCAGAAATTGCCATCATTGATGTGTGAAGCTCTGGGTGAAGGTTTTTGAAGAAAAAAAAAAGATTTAACACCATCCAAGAGATATCAGTCTAAATATAGGACCCATTGAACAGCTGTTATCATTTCACACTGAGATGGTGTGACACTGGCGCGAATTTCTTCATTTATCTTTTTTTGTCAGCCTTACTGAATACATTGACATTCCCCACTGTGTTTATCACAGCAAGTTCCCTATTTATAAAACTTTTCTCTGCCTCGCAAAGTCAAACTGTTTCTGTCTTTATGAAAGGATGAATATATCCAAGTACATAAGTGCAGCCAGTCCATCTTTAGGTGCCTTAAGTGCTGAACAGGCATCTGTATCTGCTGCCATTTTCACAGTGGAATTCACCAGTTCCATCAAGCAACCACATCCGACAAGATCTGACTGCTAGTTCTAAAAACCTGCCTCAGAATTGAATATTCTGCGTTATATTTGATGCCCAAGTATTTTTCTTAAACAGACCAGATATTGGAAATATGCTTGAGTCTCTCATTTCTAAAGCACATTTTTCATTTTTTTCTTCAGAAGAGTTACAAAAAATCTAAAGAATCATTGTATCTGAAATTATCAATCAATCCAGGTTTATTTATATACTGTTTTTTGTTTGTTTGTTTGTTTGTTTGTTTGTTTGTTTTTGTTTTTTTACAACACAAGCGTAGTCACAAAACATTTTTACAATCATCCGGGTCCAAGTCTCTTTTAAGCAAGCCAAATGGTGACAGTTGCAAAGAAAATCTCCCTCAGATTGTGAGGAAGAAACCTTAAGAGGAACCAAGACTCAAAAGGGGAACCCATTCTCCATGAAGAAAAATAACTGGAATTTGGTGAAATGCAGTGGGTAGGTTTGACATCATAAGCATGTGAATGATTTTAGTTTCATGCCCAGCTATGCATGTTACGTAAGCAAGGTGTTACTGCTGTATCTGACTGAGATATAAGTCATCCCATTGTCTGTGCTTTCCATTCTGTCTCGTGCTGTTATGTTGGTACTGTGAACCGACAGGTCATCCATAGTGTAACCCAACAGCCACTGTGAGCAGCAGACATTTAGCAAGCAGTGATGCCCCCTATGTATCCTTCTTCTGAATTCAAATTATGAACACAACTTCTACACAAAATTCACTTTATAATTTGTTGGATTCTTGGTATCAATAAGAAACTTCACAGTATATCCAAACATATCCAGACATGTTATGTCTGCTATTACTGAATTCAGTTTGCTTAAGCTGCACTCATTGCTGTTGTGAAATGCAGCAGTCAGTTTCTCAAGCTTTCATACTTATTGTCAAATGTCATCTACAGGGGTATAAAACCCTTAGCATTTAGCTTAGCTGTCGAATAGTTTATCTGTGTGCTCTGGAATGATGGAGCATAATCCACTACATTTGGGAAGAATGTTGATCCAGAATTGATAACCCAACATCAGTACTTAGTTCTAAATACCACCTAAGCTCTTGGGGATGCAATTAATGAAATGCTCAAAGCCATGTTCTAAAATTTAATGTACAACCTCAAAAACATAGACTCTGTTGCTGCAGCAAAGGGGGGAAATCAAGAAGCTGTTCTTATCTCACTAATAAAACAATGTACTTACTATATCTGAACATATGCAGACACCTTTGAATTACTGAAGTTACTGTTGTAGAATGAAGCTATGACACTTAATATCATATAAAAAAAACTCAGCAATGAGCTGTAGAACAGTGGATCTGGGTTCTCTTGGGTGACTGAGTTTCATTCAGTAGCTTTGGGATGAGCTGGAGTGAAGCCAGTGGTCCAGAACTAATCATCCAATATCAGTACTTCACTGACGCACTTTGGAACAATGTAATCCTCACAGCAATGTTTTAAAATCTAATCAAAGGCGGGACAAAAATCTTGAAATGTTGGATGAGCAGATGGCTACAAATGTTTGAACATGCTGAGCACATGACTGCTTGTAAAATACATGATCATCAAAACCATAAAAACCATTACACCAACCTATCACATTTCATTTTAAGTTATCTCTAGTCCTGACAGTCCTGAACAAATCTGAAAAAAGCTTTCTCAAATGATATTCAAAGTTGCGGTGCACTGCCACACAAGGTGTACCCTTCATCTATTTATTTTGGATTGGGTTTTGTTTCTCTGATCAGATCAGCGAGTGAAGGGACAAACATCTTCAGAGGCAAGGTGAGACAGACTGCAGATGTGAGAGACACACATTATTAAAATGGCATGGAAATAACAGCACAGTGGATTATCTGTCTGTGTTCACTTGATAATAAAATAATACACTTTGCTTTCCATTCAGAAAACAACCCTTTAAGTGACTCCTCATTATTGTTCTCCATTCATGATTGAATAGTGGAGGGAATTCTATGAAAACCATAATATTAATCCACGGATTTGGATGAAGAACATCACCATGGCTTAATGCATCTGCAAAATAAAGGAAGATTTTCCTTCTCTATCAAAGAAAACCATTATTTATTATGTACCTGAACCGACCACACAGTCTTTGATCTTTCATTTTAAGATTTGTCATGAGCACACTCATGAACCTTTTTTTCCCCCTAGACGCAAGCATATGAAATGTGTCAACCCTACTCCAATGCCCTCTGCTGTCTGCTCTGAAACATCATTTCCTTCAATTATTTAGTTCTGTGCATCTGAGGGTTGAATCTTTTCTCTCTGACATGCACAAGATCAAAGCACACGACACTGTGTGCTGAAACTTTTTTTGGTGCCTATAAGGCTCAGTCTCTGTGATACAATGGCAAAATATGAATGAATGAATAAATTTGCTCTCTCACTCCAAAAATAGCCCCACAGAGTGAAAGAACTATAATATCTCTCCAGCACAGAGGTCTCTTGTCTCCTATGGTGATTACAAGTTTTAATTGCATTATTTCTAAGGAAACATTTTTTTCAGTGTAAGGTAATTATTAAAAAAATGGGGTTTTCATGGATTCCAAGCTAAGCATTTTCAATCATTCAATAAATCTACAGAGAGGGCATAGAGATGATGCTGCTTGGAAGAAGACATGATGTCTTGCCCATTTTATCAGACTTCACTACATTCAAACAAAAGGGGTTCTTTGAATCACAGCACTACTGGAAACATTTTTGACACTATTGTGTAACATTTTTAAAAGGGTTTCCACCCTTCTAAAGAATGCTTTAACCAGGTGAAGAACCGTGGAAGCCTTTGGTGCTTTATAGAACCATTTTGTAACCGGTTCACTATAAAATCATTTAGAAAACCTTTTTCACCAATCCAAAATACCCTTTAATTAAGCAATATTTAAGCCTTCAGTGCCTTCTCTGAATTATAATGAAGTTGGAACCCTTTTTGGTGTTATATAGAAACAGAGTGCTTTGCTGTTCACTCAGAAAACATCCTTAGTTAGAATCCAGACATACCTCAAGCTTAGATACTGCCAAATAAATGTTAGATTGGATACATCAATACCACAAGATTCAGTATAATTATGATCCTTTAATGTGTTAAGTGCTCATGAAGGAGATGGGTCTTCAGTCTGCGTTTGAAGACAGCAAATGACTCTGTTTGGACCCCCAGGGGAAGTTCATTCCACCATTTTGGTGCTAGAACAAAAAATAGTCAGCATGCTTGTCATCCATGCAACTTGATGGATGATGGGTCAAACCAAGCTGTACTTGATGCTCAAAGGCTCTTGGTACAGATTGAGTTTTTACCATTCACATCAAGTACGGAGGGGCTGGTCCATTTCTGGCTTTGCTGCTGTATTTGGTAGGTGTATTAGATAAAATAGCTGGTACTTTTTATGTTATGCAACATTTTATGATGCACGTTTTTGGTGAGTTGGAACAGTCAAAAACACCAATATTGCCACTTTCATAAAGTATTCCCAAAGGGAAAAAATATTTGTTTGTATAGAAATTAAGTACATCACAATTACCTCACTTCATTTTTATAGAATACTGTTGTCACAGATGCCCTTTGAGGACTGGACTAATGAAAACATCAGGATTTCTTGTGTTTACATAAACACAGGTTGTACTAGCAGCAGTATTTCTAGTCATTTTCTAGAGATTGTTCTAATATGAAAGAGTTATTACTAATCCATCCATGCACCCAGCCAGCCTAACTGTGACTTTCTGCCACCAGCTGAGCTCCACCTACAAAACATATTATCTGTGTTTTAACTGTGCTGCAATCATGGAACTGGAAAAATCAGCTTTGAACATGATACAACAATCTGCTTTAATTCTACTGATTCGTCAAATCGGACCAAATCAAATAAAAAATATCAAAATTTAAAATTTATTTGTATAGCACTCTTCACAACTAATGTCACAGAGCAGCTTTACAGACATAAAAAAAATAAAAAAGGACCACTGCTTTGTCTTCCCACAATAACCACAGGAATTTTCCCCCATTTGTGATAAATGTATAAATGCATTATTACACCTAAAAAAAAGAAAGTTCTGCTAAAGAGTTTATTTATGGTTAGATTTCTTCTAGATTCTGATTCTGATAAAATATTTTTACCTGTGGAATGTCGTCCAAGTTTCAGCATTCTGAGAGACCTCATCAACCGCAGGACCTGTACAACCCGCCCTACATTCTCCAATTCTGTGGATCCCCCATGCAGACTCTCCACTGCAAGTGTGACGTAGAAGGGCAAGATGGCCAACAGGTCAATGATGTTGACCACACTTCTGCTGAACTTACATTTGTCCTTTACACACATGAACCTCAGTACCAGCTCCCCTGTGAACCATACAATGCAGATGTACTCAAGGACATCCAGGATAGATGCTCCAAGTATGGTGAAGTCCAGAGAGATCAGGGCCATGTTCACGATGGACACCACCACAAAGAAGATGGACAAGGTCCCAAATGTCTTTGCTGCTTTTGAGGAGTCTGGCTTCTCCATTACGTCCCAGAGACGTTGCCGGAAGTCCTGACACAACACTCCAGCAAAGTCCTCATCCTCACTGTCCATCATTTCTGCATCCTTGCGAATATCCAGAGATTCCTTCATCTCCTTCCGGCGGTAGTACTTGTCCCTGCAACAGTTGTCTATGCGGAGCTCGTCTATGCCCCAATACTCAATTTCCTGCAGAAAGGAGACCACACAGAGCTCCTCTCTGACATGCAGATGGCCTGTCTTGTAGAAGTTCATAACATACTGGAAAGTCTGTGAGTTACGGTCAAAGAAGAATTCATTTTCCAGAAAGTCTGCATCATCACAGAGGTCTAAAGCTGAATCTCGGCTGGACAGGGCCAGCTTGCCCAGTCGTGTCTCTGGGTGGGAGGCAAGCAGTTCCTGGGAAAGAATATAGCGGCTCCCTCCTACATTAATGATGAAGAACTCAAGAGAATTGTCAGCAGGTGGAGGGGGTTCACTGAAGAACACACTGGAATCCAGGGACAAGACTGAGGCACTGTCCCCACAGAACTCCGCTGCACTTGATGCATCACTGATCATAGTGCTCTAGATAGGGTAGTGCCTTAACACACAGAGAAAAATCCATTAAAATGAGCACAATAAATAATCAAAAAAGCACAATTCATATTTAATGATAGCAGACTGACATGGTTTATAAAATATATTTAAAAAGTATTTTAAAAAGAGTTCATTTTTGTCTACTGTTTGCTACTGTTTAGAGAAAGTGCTGCTAGATTTTGGACCATTGCTGTGAGAATCTGATTGCATTCAGCAACTCATCCCAAAAGTATTGAATATCTCCACAGCTCAGTGCTGGGGGCTTTAAAGCTCTCTAGCCCATGCCTGGCATTAAGCAGGGTGCCAATAGGTTCATGTATGTGTCCTATTCTACAAGGCGTAGATGAGACTGCAAGAAGGAAGTGTGTGTGTGTGTGTGTGTGTGCGTGTGTGTGTGTGTGTGTGTGCTTATGTGCGTGCATGTGTGTGTGTGTGTGTGTGTGTGTGTGTGTGTGTGTGTGTGTGTGTGTGTGTGTGCGTGCGTGCATTTGCTCATCTGTGTTAGCAATGGGTGCAACTTAGCTGACTGCATTCATTAAGAAGGGATGTCCACAAACATTTGAACATAGTGTATGACCACTGGTTAAAAACTAACCGGCATTTTAGTGGCAGTAAACCCAGAGAATAATTAAGGAGAAAGGCTTTTTATCATCATTCAGGAAATCCTCATTGAGTATCCTTTTGTCTGAAGACATTACCTAATGCGATATAAACAGATTAACTGGCTTTACTCAACTCAAAGGAAAAATCAAAAAGAACTGTAGTTTGATATAAGTAACCTGTTTGAGTTTAATAAACCTAGTTAAAATACATGTTCCATTTTTTAAAGTGTAGAACAGAATGATTGATAGCGTGTGTTATTACTACAGGACTCCTTAGAGAGGTTCTCTTCAATGGATGAGTAAATTCCCTAAACGTTTCCTCTTCACCAACACTGACTTATCACACATCAGATGTGGCGGGAAAGAGACAAAGCCTCTGGCAGTGTCCTACTTCTTCAAGGCAGCTCAGAGAGATTTAAATATTTTAGCTGAACTGTCTAATTAATTGGTCTAATGGTACTATTCCTGTAATCATTAATTCTCTTTGGTAAGTTCCTCTCTATAATGTTGTCATGCTGGTAATTTTGCGGCCTGCATTTTTAATCAGATCTCATAAAGTAGCCTTAAAGAGGTCCAAGAACAAAAGCCATCCAGTGGAGACACAGAGAAGTTGTGAGGTTAAATCCAACATCTTTCAAAGGTTACACACCAACACAGTATATTACTGACATAAAATATCAAGGATGAGTTATCAGTTAACAGTTTCTTGTTTAGTTAACAGTGTTTTTTTTAAGTATTAAATAGCTTCTGTTCAAAGATTAGATCAAAGAGATCTCAGTATAATAAATCATATCTACACAAACGGGGGCGTTTCATAGCCTAACACAAAGAAAACAAAGAGTCTGAATCACTGCGGCTCCAAACCCAGGATGGATGAAGTGACACATTCAGTGAAGATGATCTGAGAAGTAACTGAACTTATCCAGTGATCCAGAGATCTTATCAGGTTAAAAGAGAGCAGAGGCTATAAAAGAGCAGTCCTGGTCAAGAAGACTTCAGTGCATGGTAAAGAAAGTGCACCAGTCCAGTCTGGAGATGCAGACGTACATCAGCTCACACCGACAGTCCAACGCAGACCCCAAAGAAGCCTGCAGTACCAACAGCTTCTGGATCAGCCTACTTCATCAGCAGTCGGTGCTCTGGTAACAGGGTGTGAAGATCAGAGGTCGTGCTCCAGGTGGGGGTTTCTGTCCAGTTCCGGCTCGTGTGATGAGGTGGAGTGAGTGCATGCTGGTGAAGAAGAGTAGCTCGCGCAGCAGCTGAACTCGCGCTGCTTCTGAACAACTGAAAATCGCTCGAGCGCCTTCTGAACGCTCTGCGCGGCGCCAGCCAATCACAGCGCTCCCACGCTGCTAGGCAACAAAGTCACACACACACACACACACACACACACACACACACACACACACACACACACACAACACACACACACACATACACACACACACACACATATATACACATATGCATATACCCACACACACACTCACACACACACACACACACACACACACACACACACACACACACCTCACATACACACACATACAGACACAGACACACATACACACACAGACACACACACAGACACACACACACACACACTCACACACACACACACACACACACACACACACATACACACATAGGCATATACAGACACACACACACACACATAAAACACACACACACACACACACACACACACATAAACACACACACACACCTCTACACATACACACACACACACACACACATATACACACATAAACACACACACACACACACACACACACACACACACACACACACACACACACACGGGTCAAACACACTGCTGGGTGGAAGTGGGTCCTTAACTTATTTACTGAATATGGTATCTGTGTTACTAACGCCTGCTTCATCAGGGTTGAAGACGCGGCTTCTTAGACATTGTCACACTGAAATTTCATGCTGTGAAAAGCTGGGCGCCTTCGAAACCAAATCCAAACCATCAAAATCAATTCTTAAAAACAAACCACAAAGTCTGAAAACTGAATTGCACATCTTTTGTGCAATGTATGCACATATAAAGCACTGATGTGCAGATAAGTGTATCTAAAGCGCTTGCCTAAGTAATCCTAAAGGAGAATCCACAGTTCCCATGCAGTGACTGGAGTATCTGTCCATATGACCACAATAAGCCACACAATCCATAGAGTTGGGTTTTATGGAAG
The DNA here is from genome assembly GCA_034509495.1 of Acestrorhynchus altus. Classification (NCBI taxonomy): domain Eukaryota; kingdom Metazoa; phylum Chordata; class Actinopteri; order Characiformes; family Acestrorhynchidae; genus Acestrorhynchus; species Acestrorhynchus altus. Next base: position 10,483,122 of record CM067507.1, on the reverse strand, counting down.
TGTAGCCAGACAAAAAGCCTTTACTTACAGACAAAAATAGAAGGCTTGTTTTGAGTTTGCCAAAGACATGTGAGAGACTGGAGCTCTGATCAAATGAGAGACAGAATTTAACTTTTTGGCAACAAAGAAAATGCTAGTGTCTGGGACCAACCAACACATTAGATTAGGGATTAGATTAGATTAGATTAAGATTAGATTAGATTAGATTAGATTAGATTAGATTAGATTAGATTAGATTCAACTTTATTGTCATTGTGCAAAGTACCAGTACAGAGCCAATGAAATGCAGTTAGCATCCAACCAGAAGTGCAATATGCAGTGATATTTATATAAAGTGCATGGATATAAATATGTATACATAAGTATGGCATATATAAATGTACAAGTATGTAGATTACATATACCGAGCAGATGTGCAGAATGTAGTATGCATGTGGTGGTAGCAGCAGTACAGATGAAATGAATACCAACTGTACTGTATAGAGTGGACAAACAGTATTACAGAATTATAAACGAATACCAACAGTAAACGAATACCAACAGTACTGAATAGAAATGAGCATACAGTATTACAGAATTATAAAATGACTACCAAACAGTACTGTACAGAATGAGCAAACAGTATTATGTTGGTGAATATGAATAAAGTGCAGTATAGTGGGTGATGGTGCAAAGATGCAGAAAGGCAGTGCAAAGTTAGAGGTGTGTGTGCAGAGTTTGCGGGTGTTGAACTAATAGTGCCGTGAATTAAAGTGTCCGTGCGGCATTCACCATGGTCAAAAAGCTTTTCCTAAACCTGCTGGTGCGGGAACGGAGGCTCCTGTAATGCCTGCCAGATGGGAGTAGGGTGAAAAGTTTGTGGTTCGGGTGAGAAACGTCCTTGATGATGTTCCTCGCCCTGCACATCTAATCACTCCAAGAACACAATCGACACCGTGAAACATGGTGGTGGCAGAATCATGCTGTGGGGATGGTTTTCAGCAGCAGGGACTGAGAAACTGATCCAAGTCAAGGGGAAGATGGATGTTGCTGAATAAAGGGATATTCTTGAGCAAAACCTATTTCTGTCCAACAGTGATTTGAGTTTAGGATGGAGGTTCTGAATCAGCAAACACTCAAGTGTTTTAAGGTGAAATGTGAATGTACTGGAATGGCTTAGTCTAATGGCCTTCATCCAATTGAGAATCTGTGGTCAGACTTGAGATTGCTGTTCACCAACAGAAACCATCTAAATTTGAAGGAGCTGGAGTAGTTTTGCCTTGAGGAATGGCCAAAAATCCCAGTGCCAATATATGGCAACCTCATAGAGACTTATTCAAAGTGACTTGCAGCTGTCATTGCCTCAAAAGGGGGGTCTACAAAGTATTGACTTCAGGGAGTTGAATAGTTATACATATTAAAGTTTTCTGTAATTTTATCCTGTTTGTTGTTTACTTTACAATAAAAGTGTTCAACGTTGTAGGCATGTTCTCTAAATGAAATGATGCAAACCCTCAAATAATCCATTTTAATTCCAGGTTGTGAGGTAGCAAAGCACAAATAAATACCAAGGGGAGTGAATACTTTTGCAAGGCACTGTAGTTTGTCATGACACAATCAAAGTATTACATTCACAAGGACAAGTAACATCACACCTCAGATGGTGACTGGAAGTTGTGTTTATTATTGTAAGTTTACATAAAGAATATGTTTCATTGTATAAAACCACAACTATATGTTAAATGTAAGTTACTAGAGACTGGATTTATGTGTCTAAATGCTACCAGACTTTCATACAATGTCAATGGAGATTTAGAGCAATTTAATGTAATATTTTAATGCAATTCCACTTTTGGTGCAGCCTTTCCTGGACATCTCTGGATGATTACTTTGAATGGGAATGTAGCTGCAGAGAGAGACAATTCCAGAAAATGCTGCAGTCATTCTAAATGGAAAGTTCTCAAACTGTGACTAAATTCTGAATCAGTACATTACATCAGACAAGATGAAAATGTATAATTATTGACAGTAGGGAATAAAGGAACAGGTCAAATCTTATTGTCACATTTTTGTTTGTTTGTTTGTATATTTTATAAGTTAATTTTTTTCATTCATAAGCCTGCAATGCATGCATTCCTTTAAAAACACTCTTTTCCCATCCTCGGTGCAGTTGCATTTGTTTACTGCATTTCAAACCATGCAATTCTGCTAATAATAACTTTTAATGGTATTTAGCATTGTTTGTGTTCAGTTTAGGACACAGCCTTTAGCATTTCTGTAAAGGAAACATAAGTGAAATATGTAATTTCTGCATAAAATTACAGGTTTTTGTGAGTCAGGTAATAATGAGATTTGTCTTTTTCCTCTAGCCAATAATCTCACAGATTAAGACAGTGTCAGGACGGCTCATGTCCTGACCAAGGACAGCTGCAGATTGTCAGTAAGAGCGCACATGCAGTCTGAGAAAACTGAAAGAAATCAAATTAAGTTGTATAAATGTACTGAGAAATCTGATTACTGAGCTAAAAAGAGTTCTCTTTATTGGATTTCTTAATTGGATTTCTAGGCTTTAATCAAGTCGAGGAAAATGGAATATGCTGTCTACATATTAATAATCAGATAACTGCAGAAGTATGATCAGATTTATTAAGTGGATTTAAATCCAATGACTTCTGGTGTTGACAACCTTCTATGCACTATACACTTTAATGGACAGTAAGTTTGACAAAAAAAATTATTGTCACTGCTTTTATAGAATTTGTATTTCTATTTCTATAGGCTGCATCAGCAAAAAAATGAAGCACTGAATAATTAATTTTATTTTTAAAGATTTTTCATTAAGATGTTCACTGGATAGTAAAATTTACTTAATTGTCATTTACTGCTGAAGATTGTTTAAAGCAGGATTTGTAGAAATTTAGCATTAAATTAACAGATTCAAAATTGTGTTAATGCTCCATTAACTAAAAGTACTATGTAACTTTGATGAAGCATGGACACCACACACGAGAACTGTGTAACTCTGCATAGTCTGAGTCATGTTCATGTAAAATCCTGTAATATGATTATTTTACTTTTAGATTTTGTCTTTGCCAGTTTAGTATCCTTCGGTTTGTCAAGACGTGTACCATTAGGGAAATCAAACATGTAAAAGTGAATTGCTCAGTTGCACATGATGCTGTTTGAAATATTATGATTAATAATTTTACAGGAATAAAAAACAGTCCAAATGAAAGCAGCTATGAAAGCTACCATGTGATACAACTGTACATTTGGTAAATGTCCAGATAACAATACCATAACAATAACAATACCATCCTATCAAACACTCACATATTCATCCTCACTCCCTTTCACTCATTTAATTATTCACTTGCTCACTCACTTATTAACCCCTTCCTTTAATTTACTGGCTTACTCACTCGTGTGCTCACTTAGTCATTTGCTTGCTTGGTCTTTCACTTTTTCAGTTGAGCGCTCACTCAACCACATACTTATTCACATTCACATTCACATCACTCTATAGTCACTCACTCTCTCACTCACTAACATGTTTTAGTCACTCCCTCATTCATAATGTCCACTCCCTTGCTGATACTGTCATTCCCTCATCAAAACGTTCACTCTTCACTCCACAGTGGGCCATTCATAATCACCCTTATTTTATTCAAATTGTATGTTCTTGCTGTGGCGTTTATTAATACAGATATATAAACATACTTTTTATTACAGGAACTGAAATAAACCCCAATAAAAAAACTGGTCATCACAAATAATACAACACTGCCCTCTGCTGTTCATCAAGAGTTTTATCACGCACTTTAAAAGACTCATTCTTCCACGTGGAGCAGTTGACACCCTTCACTCCCCACTGAGAGTCTATGTTTGAATTGTGGTTTTCTGGGTTGATTTTACGTCTCTTTATCTTTATCTTTATCTTTATCTACTTGAAAATCTACTCACTTTGCATGTTTTGTAACTAACCTGGACTGCAAATGGATGAAGAAACCCATTTGTTTCATTTCCTTCTTCTTTATTTACTATTTATTTTTTATTTACTTGTCCAATAAATGTCATTAATAATCCTGGAAGAAACTTGTCAATTTTTCAAGATAATAAAATAAAATATTATTTTGAGATTTAAAATGTTCCCTGAATTAATCATCTCTACATCTGTTTAATCAGCGTTTCCTCAACTTATATATCACAAACAAATTATTCTTTTGGTTTAGTAAACCGTTCTTTCCATTGAACACAACATTCCCACACTTTAATCCATCTTCATTAATAAACTGAACTAAAGCATCTCATTCGAAACTGAGTCGCTTCAATATAACACACCTTTCTATCAGTTGAACAATCCGTTGAATAAATCATTCCCTCACTTTTAATAAGCTGAACGAATCGTTCCCTCGTTTAATAAAAGGTTCCTAAATTATGGAAACTCATTCATGAAACTGATGAACTAAAAGGTGACTCAAAACTTCACGTAGCACAATTTAACATTGAGCACTTCCCCCATTTAATAAATGATGTTTCCATAACTTGTCAGTCAGTCTGCTGAATTTGCTCCATCAAATTCTGTTTATTGGATGTATATGAGATTATAAAATTCAGTTTATTAAATTCAGATAATTCCATTTGGTTTATTAAATTCAGTTGAGCAAAATCGGTTTATTAAATTCAGATTATTAAATTTGCTTGAATAAATTCAGTTTATTAAATTCAGATTATTAAGATCGGTTGATTAAATTTGATTTATTAAAATCGGGTTATTAAATTTGGTTTATTAAATTCGGTTTATTATATTAGGTGTATTAAATTCACTTTATTAAATTCAGATTATTAAATTCAGAAAATTCCATTTGGTTTATTATTGAATTCAGATGATTAAATTAGCATTATTAATTTCAGTTAATTTAATTCAGATTATTAAATTTACTTTATTAAATTCAGTTTAATAAATTCAGCTTATTAAATTTAGATTGTTAAATTTAGATATTAAATTTGATTTATTAAATGTGATTTATTGAATTCAGTTTACTAAATTCATTTTATTAATTTCAGTTAATTTAATTCAGATTATTAAATTTACTTTATTAAATTCAGTTTAATAAATACATCTTAATAAATTCAGTTTATTAAATTTAGATATTAAATTTGATTTATTAAATGTGATTTATTGAATTGTTTATTAAATTCATTTTATTAATTTCAGTTGATTAAATTCACTTTATTAAATGTAAATTCAGAAAATTAAATTCAGTTTACTAAATTTGGTTTATTAAATTCAGATTATTAAATTCACTTTATTAAATTCGGTTTAATAAATTCAGCTTATTAAATGTGGTTTATTAAATTCAGTTTATTAAATTCATTCTATTAATTTCATTCTATTAATTTCAGATAAATTTAATAATCTGAATTTATTAAATTCAATTGAAATGAATAGAATGAAATTATTTATTATTAAATTTGGTTTATTACATTCAGATTATTAAATTCACTTTATTAAATTCGGTTTATTTAATTCATTTTATTAAATATGGTTTATTAAATTCAGTTTATTAAGTTCTGTTCATTGAATTTGATTTATTAAATTCTGTGTATTATATCTGTTGTATTAAATTCTGTTTATTAAATTCAGATTAATAAATTCATATATTAAATTTGGTTTATTAAGTTTGGTTTATTAAATTCAGATTATTAAATTCATTTTATTACATTTTTTTTATTAAATTCAGTTTATTAAAGTTTATTAATATCTGTAAATACTGGGTTATGTTGGACTATTTAAAGGGAAAAGAAAAATTTGGAGTTTATTTGGACACCTTTTCTGTACCTGGCCTACAGCAGCTCTTTTCTCTCCTCTCTTCTCTTTTCTCTCTTCTTTCCTCTTTTCTCTCTTCTTTCCTCTTTTCTCTCCTCTCTTCTGTCCTCTTTTCCCTCTCCTCTGCTGTTTTCTGTTTTCTCTCTTCTTATCTTTTTTTCTCCTCTCTCCTCTTTTCTATCCTCTTCTCTTTTTTCTCTTCTCTCCTCTTTTCTGTTCTTTCCTCTTTTCTCTTCTGTCCCCTTTTCTCTCTTTTCTCTCCTCTCTTTCCTCTTTTCTTTCCTCTTTTCTCACTTCTCTCCTCTTTAATTTTCTCTCTTCACTCCTCTTTTCTCTATTCTGTCCTCTTTTCCCCTCCTCTCTTCTCTTTTCTCTCTTCTCTCCTCTTTTCTCTTTTACTCTTCTCTCCTCTCTTCTCTTTTCTCCCCTCTTCTCTTTTCTCTCTTCTCTTCTATTTTTCTGTCTTCTCTCCTTTTTTCTCTCCTCTTCTCCTTTCTCTCCTCTTTTTATTTTCTCTTCTGTTTTCTCTTTTCTTCTCTTCTCTTTTTTCTCATCTCTTTTCCCTCTTTTCTATTTTCTCTCCTGTTTTCTTTTCTCTTTTCTCTCCTGTTTTCTTTTTTCTCTTCTGTCCTCTTTTCTTTTCTTAAAACAAATCAACAATTATTTGTATAGCACTCCACAACTGAAGTTGTCACAGAGCAGCTTCACAGAAATCAAGAAATTTCTCTCTCCTCTTTTATCTCTTGTCTCCTCTTTTCTTTTCTCTCCTGTTCTCTTTTCTCTCTTCTTTTTTATCTTCTCACCTCTATTCTTTTCTCTCCTCTCTACTCTTTTCTTTTCTTTTCTATCCTCTCTCCTCTATTCTCTTTTCTCTCTTCTCTCTATTCTCTTTTCTCTCTTCTCCCCTCTCTTCTCTCCACTCTTCTCTTTTCTCTCTCCTCTATTCTCTCCTCTTTTATTTTCTATTTTCTCTCTTCTCTCCTCTATTCTGTTTTCTCTCCTCTATTATCTCCTCTTATTTTCTCTCCTCTATTCTCTCATTTTATATTCTATTTTCTCCCTTCTCTCTTCTATTCTCTCTTCTCTCCTCTTTTCTTTTCTCTCCTCTATTCTATTTTCTCTCCTCTATTATGTCCTCTTTTCTTCTCTCCTCTTTTCTTTTCTCTCCTCTATTCTCTCTTCTCTTTTTTTCTCTTCTATTTTCTCTCTTCTCTCCTCTTTTCTCCTATATTCTCTCATCTTTTCTCTCTTCTCTTTTCTCTCTTCTCTTCTCTGTTCTCTCCTCTATTCTCTCTTCACTCCTCTTTTATTATCTATTCTCTCCTCTTATATTTTCTATTTTCTCTCTTCTATCCTCTTTTCTTTTCTCTCTTCTATTCTATTTTTTCTCCTCTCTTCTCTTCTCTTCTCTTCTCTTCTGTTCTCTTCTCTTCTCTTCTCTTCTCTCCACTCTTATATTTTCTCTCCTCTATTCTCTCTTCTCTTCTCTTTTCTCTTTTTTTCTCTCTTCTCTTTTATCTCTATTCTCTCCTCTTATATTTTATATTTCTCTCTTCTATCCTCTTTTCTTTTCTCTCCTCTATTCTATTTTGTCTCCTCTCTTCTCTTCTCTTCTCTTCTCTTCTCTTCTCTTCTCTTCTCTTCTCTCTCCACTCTTCTATTTTCTCTCCTCTATTCTCTTCTCTTTTCTCATTTTTTCTCTTCTATTTTCTCTCTTCTCTCCTCTTTTCTCACTTTTCTCCTATATTCTCTCCTCTATTCTCTTTTCTCTCCTCTCTTCTCTGTTCTCTCCTCTTTTCTCTCCTCTATTCTCTCTTCTCTCCTCTTTTATCTCTATTCTCTCCTCTTATATTTTCTATTTTCTCTCTTCTATCCTCTTTTCTCTCCTCTATTCTCCTTTCTCTCCTTATTCTCTCCTCTTTACTATCCTCCTTTAATTTTCTATTTTCTCTCTTCTCTCCTCTATTCTTTTCTCTCATGTTTTATTTTCTGTGTTCTCTCTACTTTTTCTCTCTTCTCTTCTCTCCTCTTTATTTTTCTCTCCTCTATTCTCTTTTCTCTCTTCTCCACACTCTTCTCTTTTCTCTCTCCTCTTTTATTTTCAATTTTCTCCCTTTTCTTTTATTCTCTCCTCTTATTTTCTCTCTATTCTTTTCTCTACTCTCTCCTCTTTTCTATCTTCTCTCCACTCTTCTTTTCTCTCTTCTATTTTCTTTTCTCTTTTCTCTCTCCTCTCTGCTCTCCTCTTTTATTTTCTATTTTCTCCCTTCTCTCCTCTTTTCTTTTCTCTCTTCTCTCCTCTTTTCTTTTCTCTCCTCTTTTATTTTCTCGCCTCTATTCTTTTATCTCTGCTCTATTCTCTCTTGTCCCCTCTCTTCTCCCCTCTCTTCTATCCTCTCTTCTTTTATTTAATTTTCTTTTCTCTATTCTTTTATCTCTTTTCTTTTCTCTCTTCTCTCCTCTTTTCTTTCTTATCTGCTCTTTCCTCTCTTCTCTCTTCTTTTCTGTCTGCTCTCCTCTATTATCTCCTCTTTTCTCTCCTCTATTCTCTCTCCTCTCCTCTTTTCTCTCCTCGTTGGTGGGAGTCGGTGGTCCCCGTCACGTGACCACACGCCCACACTTTTCAAACGCCATGTTGCGGAGTTTAATGTTGTCTGGCAGCCCGTGGACAGTTTGGAGCTCGTGAGTGCAGTTTGCGTCATTAATCCCACGCAGTGGGCAGAACGGGGCGTTAGGAGCGTGACCGCGGGCAGCCGCGGTGAGTTTTGGTCCGTTTGTTTTGGTCGTGTTTGTTTTGGTTGTGTTTGTGGGCGGAGCTGCGTTAGCTCGGCGCTGCGGTTCGGCCGTTAAAAATCCCCGGACAGCAGCCCGGCTTTGTGTAGATTTAACTAAATGTGTAGATTTAACGCTCGATTCTGAAACACCAGACTCTGGGGGTCACCGGAGCTCCTTAAAGGCGGTTTTGGGCCAGTTGAAACAGCCTGCGCTTTAATTAGCTCGTCCGCGGCGCGCGCGCCAAATGAGTTTGAATCGTGGAGGCGGCTAAAGCTAACGGAGAGCTGACCGCAGCGCAGTCCGGCCGAGCACCCGTCTGTACACCACGATTACCTTCTGAACGCCCTCTGAGCGTGTGCTGAAACGCCTCGCAGAGGTGGTGAGGGTTCTAGGCTGTCGATAGTGAATGGGGAGATGAGAAATAACTGCCTGGTGAAGGTAGCTCAGCTAGTGAATTAGATCAGGACGAGAGTAGGATTAAAGTCCATCTTTTAAGCTTGAGGTTCGTGAACATTGCTGTGATACTTTAGTGAGGTAAGGCGTGGATGCTGAATGATGATCTAGTTCTGGGTCACTAACGCCACTCCAGCTCCTCACACAGGACAGAGAGCACACTGCCTCTGCCGCACAGCCACTGATCAGCACACTGCCCCTGTCGCACAGCCACTGATCAGCACACTGCCCCTGCCGCACAGCCACTGATCAGCACACTGCCACTGATCAGCACACTGCCCCTGCCGCACAGCCACTGATCAGCACACTGCCCCTGCCGCACAGCCACTGATCAGCACACTGCCCCTGCCGCACAGCCACTGATCAGCACACTGCCCCTGATGCACAGCCACTGATCAGCACACTGCCTCTGCGGCACAGCCACTGATCAGCACACTGCCCAGCACACTGCCCCTGCCGCACAGCCACTGATCAGCACACTGCCTCTGCGGCACAGCCACTGATCAGCACACTGCCTCTGCCGCACAGCCACTGATCAGCACACTGCCCCTGCCATTCAGCCACTGATTTGTGTTAAATGCAAAGATGCATATTGCGTGAATCATGATGGTGTGTCTTAGTTCTTGCTGCTTCATGGGCATCTACCTTCAAACTGTGGAATTTACTTGCTAGGCTGGGTGTCTTAGTTCAGGACTAAGCTTGTATGATTACTTAAGATAGTTCTTTATTAGTCCTGCAGTGGGGAATAACAACCTACTGCAAAAGGCTGATGAATGCTGAACTAAATGTTGTAGACACTTGTATGATTAACTAAATCATGGTGTAAATATACTAGTGCATCTCTGGGAATTGGGATATTGTGAAAACAGCAGATGTTATATACATATATTCATTGTACAGACAGGATTATTTTAATTTAGTACATCAGTTTTATTTCATGAAAACTAGAATGTTTCATACGGTATATGACATACTGTATGAATTGAACCTGTGGGCAGGAGTCATACTGGAGAAGCAGATCTGCATCTTCATAAATCCTTTCTGCAGATGGAAGGATGCAAGCTCTTAAATGTTCCCTAAAATGCTTTAAAGGTTTTATTTGTGAGAATTTGTGTTTGATGCCCTTTTGATTTGCCCTCCACTTAGAAGTACCTAAGTTGAGCTTGGTGGTCTTTGGTGGGAAGTTGAAATGGATTTACAAGAGGAGAACACGAAAGAACAAAATGATGGCTCAAACAAAGGAGATCAAGATGAGTCATGCAAACAGAAATCCAAGAGCAGAATGTGTAAGTTGTACTTAATAATTCTATGTAATTAAGTAGTTATATTGTTTTTCAGTTTAACAACTGAAAATATACTTGTTTATGTTGTTCCTTTTAATGGTACTTTACTTTTCTTCCCTGCATGCAGATGAAGGTGAAATCATTGAAGGAAAACGAGAGAAGAAAACAGTCCAAAGACTTGATATGCAGGAGTCTAAACCAAAGGAGAAGCTGAAAATTGAGAGTATAGGCAAAGGTGACAAACTGGGAGACATTGCCCGCGTTAATCATGCTATTGGAAGACTCAAAGCACCACAGCTGAAACCTCTTCACAAGATAATTTATGATCGCCCAGGAGCTGTAAGTATTTGTTCATGGTGGAATATGTCTATGAATTGAGTGACCCATGCATAATTACAGCACTTGTTGTTCTAAATGTTTTAACAGGTTGCATCACTTCGGAAACATCTTCGGCTATTTAATGGCTTTCCATTTGAGATTGACAGTGACCCTTATAACAAAAAGAGGGAAAAGATATTAAGGTAGTGATCAAGGTGTTTTGTTAAAAATGAATATTTTCATATTATGGTGGACGAGTAGTTGGAGGTGGGTTGTTTTATTAATGAATATCTTTGTGACAGGCTTCCCAAAGTACAGCTCAAGTCCATCTGTCAAATTCTTGATATTGAGAGGGGTGGAAATCAAGCTGTTCTGGTTGATAGAATCTTGCAGTTTCTTGTAAACCCCACAAACTCAGGGAAGGTGAGTTGCACCAATTAAATTCTCTTTCTCTCATAATATTACATTCTAAGGTACACATATACTAGGTGTAGTGTATATATTGAAAAAGCATGTTACCTCCTAAAATTGACGAAAAATTCATTTGCTCCATTCTGCACAGCCGGTAATCTTGAAAAAGAAGAGAAAGAAGAAAACTGCAAAAGATGCCAAACGTGAGAAGAAAACTACATCAAAGAACAAGAAGCAACAAATAGATGCTGGAAAGTCTAAAGCAATTGTTACTGATTCTAGTAGTGATGAGCAGGACCAGGATGAAGATGAAGGTAAAAGTAAAAAAGACACACAAAAATCATCAGTATCAGACACTCGAAAACTGATAGAAGAAAGTGACTCAGAGGAGGATGAGGAGAAGAACTCAGATTCTGAAGATGGCCTAGACGACAGTGAGGATGAAGAGGTGTGTAAAAACACAGTGATTTCAAAATCTTGAAATTGAGTCTGTGCAAGAATATATTTTATCTTTCAAGTAGCACTAGTGGAAAATTTTACCCGAGTAACTCCAACTTGTAGGTGATTTCAGCAATGCAAAACAAGAATATTAGCCCATATTTGACAACGTAGTTGGCTTGTTGTGCATGCAATAAGAAACCTAACTCAACTTACAAATTTCTGTATCCATCCAGTTTCATGTTTTAGTTAAAAATGCTGTGTACTGTACAGTATCATTAAACAAACCTGAGCACAGCTAAGTGACACTTGGATGATCAATGGTTTTAGAAATATTTGTGCAATATAATTATACTATAATGGCATAATAATGCTATTTTACCTTTTAAAAAACACAGTAACTTTGATAGTTAAGAAGGCTGTGACATTACAAATGAATGAACGAATATTTTGCCTAAATGAAATAAACTTTGTTTTAAAACAAAGACATAAGTAGGTAGGTACACGAACAGCACTGTTTCAGAAAATGTATAGATGGATGTTTGGATAGCCTTAATCACAATATAAGGTTAAAAAGAAGGTAACAGGTGATAAGAAATTGTTTCTGCATTTACACGTTTTTAACTTTCAAGCTGCTAATAACAATGAGTTCTGATTGTCTAATGCACACAAGGAAAACAGAATAATCAACAAAAAATATACACCCAATTAATCAAGTTCATGCGCTCCTCTTGCTCAATTAGAAACTTTCCCCACAACTTGTAGAACTGGAATGGAGCTCTGATGGAGGGATAGGGGTGTATTCAGTTACTGTCTGCTCAGAAAGAGAGCAGATGAGTGAACAGAACAGCGAACTGGCTCAAATATTCGAAAGTAAACACAATGAGTAATATAGCAGCCAAAATGATCAAGGTCATGTCCATTAATTGTATGTTAATCATCACCTTCAGGTTTGCGGTGTTTTGGCCAGTGAACCTGATTCCATCAGAATACAACTAAATGAGTTGCTGTATTTCATACATTGAAAATGTTTATGGGCTACCATAAAAACTAAACAAACTGAAAATCAACTTATAATGCTAAATGACCTAAAATGACCAACAGAACAGTATTTATTGCTGTTATTGTATTTAAAGCTATGTGCACAGTAAAGATTGCAGCATCAGCTTTTGCAGCATCAGCTTGAATCGTTAAGCTAACATTTAATGGTTGTTTATTTTTGTAAATGCTCATCAAGCATTTAATGTTCAAACAGAAATTTTGTTTTTGCAAATATTCATGCATTTTGAATTTGATGCCTGCAATATGTTCCAAAAAAAGTTGGGACAGGGGCATATTTACCACTGTTGAATCACCTTTCCTTTTAACAAAACTAATTTTTTTCCATTCTTGCTTGATGTACAACTTCAGTTGCTCAACAGTCCGTTGTCATATTTTGCACTTCATAATGTGCCACACATTTTCAATTGGAGACAGGTCTGGACTGCAGGGAGACTGGTCTAGTACCCGCACTCTTTTACAACAAAGCCACGCTGTTGTAACGTGCAGAATGTGGCTTGGCATTGTCTTGCTGAAATAAGCAGGGACGTCCCTCAGACTCAAGGCTCTAAAACCTGTATGCACTTTTCAGCATTAATGGTGCCTTCACAGATGTGCAAGTTACCCAGGCCACATGCACAAAACTCCCTATACCATCAGAGATGCTGGCTGTTGAACTTTGCGCTGGTAACTATATGAACAGTCCTTTTCCTCTGTGCACTGGAGGATGTGACGTCCATGATTTCCAAAAACAATTTGAAATGTGGACTCATCAAACCACAAGACACTTTTCCACTTTGTGACAGTCCATCTCAGATGAGCTCGGGCCCAGAGAAGCCGGTGGCGTTTCTGGGTGTTGTTGATATAGCTTTCGCTTTGAATGGTAGAGATTTAACTTGTACTTGTAGTTGGAGTGATGAACTATGTTCACTGACTGTTTTTCTGAAGTGCTCCTGAGCCCATGTGGTGAACATTGGCTCATCCTTGCTTGTGAAGGACTGAGAATTTCGGGGATGCTCCCTTTGTACCCAATAATGAAACCTGTTTCCCATTAACCTGTTTACCTGTGAAATGTTCCAAATAGATGTTCCCCAGTGTCACAGGCATTAAGTTCAAAATGAGTGAACATTTGTAAAAAACAAAGTTTATTTGTTTGAACATTAAATATTTTGTCTTTGTAGTGTATTCAATTGAATATAAGATGAAAAGGATTTGCAAATCATCATATTCTGTTTTTATTCATGTTTTTCATAATGTCCCAACTTCATTGGAATTGGGGTTGTATTGTATTTCATAGATGCAGTAATTATAAAGACAATACCTGAAAGCACACCTGATAGTTGGGTCTGATCACTGTTCACTACAAACTACTCCTAGAGTTTGAGACTGAACCAAGAACAACAGTCTGTGCTTCTGTCTATTCAAAGTTTCAAGTGCTAGTGCTCCTAGACAAAAAGCTTACCACAGATCTCTGGATACATTTAAGATTGGATAATGGGAACTTTAGCCATAAAACTGCATTGTTTTGATTACTAATTATTTTTTGTCTCACCTCTTGAACTCAAACATAAAATTAGACATTAAAGTAACAGTAATAAAAAGAAATACACATTGAAGAAGCCAGCAAAGAAGACTGAAGACAATTCTGACCTGTCAGAATTCTTTATCAGACAATGATAAAGATGATGATGTTGAGTCTGCAGAAGAGGTCCCTTAAAAAAAGGCTCACATATTGTCTCTTAAGGTTAACATAATTCTTGGATTTGACAAGCCTGTTTGTAAATTGATATTTTTGTCTTTTTTATTACCAGACTAAAAAGAAGCCAGGTGGTGAGACAAAAAAGCCTGCTCCTAAAACAAAGAAAGCAGACAGCAGTAGCAACAGGAAAAGAAACAATGACCGCAAGAGCAAAGGTAAGGAAAATATACATTTATTATACGTTCTGCTGTTTCATAAAAATACTGAAAAAAATCGAGTCAATACAGTCTTTATCCTTTCCTGTGTGAAATTTACCAATCACACAAAGTTCTTTTTAATCTATTGAAGTTCAAACAAAAAATGTTGCCAATTTAAATGTTAAAGTGAAATTCTAGAGGGACAGCAGATACTGTTCAGTATTCTCAACAATAGAATATCTTATGATTACACAACTTATTGTATAACTAGTGATGTATGCCTCAACTAGTTCTGACCTAAAACCGACCAAATTAAAACAGCAAATTTAGCTAATCTGCATTGTAGTAAACTGTGTTCATGGTAACCTGATAGCATGCTAAATAAAAAATGTACAATTTATGAATGTCAAATAGCATGTTTTCATGTTGTGCTTCCTCTTTATTCAGCAAAGATTGAAACCTCCGATGAAGATGATGAGCCACTAATCAAATTGATTAAAAGGCCACCAACTAATGAACAGTTGCAAGAAAAAATCAAGGACCTCCTGAAAACTGCCAATCTAGAGGAAGTAACAATGAAGCAGATATGCCAACAAGTAATTTCATTATTCTTGATATATATGGATGAATGGCAATACACTGTAAACTTCATGCAGTATTTTAACTTTCTGCTCAACTATTCTTCATTGTAGGTGTATGACCTGTATCCTGACTTTGATTTGACAGACAGAAAAGATTTAATCAAAGAGACGGTGAAGAGTGTGAGTATTTTTAACTGCAGTTTATAACAAGGCATTTCATTTTAATTTTGTAATATCTTCAAATAGATTTTTATTCATATATCAACAAAAATATATATTTATATGTTGAATCTTTATTACACATAACAAAGACAAAGTAAATTCTACTTTCTTATCCTACAGGAAGCAAAAATTATATCTTAAAATGTTAAATACACCAGATAAAACCCTGGAGTGAATGGTGGAATTTTTATTGTATATTAGTCTTTTTTTAATTTCTGAGATCATTTTTCATTGACCTTTCTCTTTGTCTGCAGTTAATATCATAAAGGATGGGAGGGAGCATGTTCCTGTTTTTTATTTTTTTGAAGAGCACATAGAAGAACTTAAAACCATAGAAGGGGGCACGGGTTTCTCTGTTTTCATGAAAAGCTGTCATAGATTTGTGGGATTTTTATTTTAATTTTGATACAGAATTCTCAAATGGATTTGCATCAATCTTTTTTTTTTATAGATTTAAATGTATAGTTTTGCATAGCACATGCACTAATGTTTGTGTATGTATATAATTGTTTGACATGTTCTCTTTCCCCCAAAAAATGTCAATTTTATTTTGTTTATTTTTTTTATTTAATTTAATTTGTTTTTATTTTTTTTATTTAAAAAATATACAATCAAATGAACATGATTTTTCATTTTCCTCAGATGCAGTCTTCTTTAGTTTAGAACTGGAGTTGCTAGTCTAAAGTTGCAGACTCTGGATTTACACTGTCACCAACCTTGGCTCAAAAACATCGTTTAAACCTACTCAAACCCACTGATTTAGAAAATGGTAGGACTGTTCCAGCAACTTTTCCAGAGTTGGCTTAGGATATTGGTGTGTGTTTAAGTAGATGAGTTTTATCACTAAGATAAGTTCAGTTTTAGTGAAATTAGCCTAGCATGTTCTTTTGTTAATTAAGGGAGCACATGTCAAACAAATCTTCAGTAATGTTCTGACTTTCATACTTGTCTGTTCATACTTCCATTTATTTTTTGTTTTGTTTTGTTTTTTTAAACAGTACCATTTGTTTCATTGTGTGTATGTTTGAAGGAGATACAAGCAAACACAAATGTTTCTGCTTCATTATTTTATTTTGAATTCATAGAGATTGAGTCTCTTGCTCAACACTTATAGATCAGATGTTTTGAAATGACTGCTTAACTCTCGGTAATGTGAATCATAGACACCATGTACATTTTGTGAATTTTTTTAAAGGTGAAATTGATCTGTTCTGTTTGGCCAAATTTTATGAACTCAAACAGTGTTTAATCTTTTGTCTGCAGAACATTTTGAGAGTAACAGTATTCTCTCTTTATGTTCCACAAAAGCAAGACTTTGTCTGACAGGACAGTATAGTGTAATTCACTGAGTTCGTAACTCAGTAAGGATGTGCACTGTATGAAAAATCTTGAATCATTAAAATGAAACATTTTTATTATTCTATAACTTTTTCTTACCCAATAAATGTTATATAGATATTATAAGGTTCCTTTATTGTCATTGTAAAATACCTTTAGATATTTGCTCAATTTCATTGTACATTGTGCAAACACAATAATAGCCAACAGAAATATAAAGAATAAGACTTAAAAAAACAACAACGATATATTCTAAACAGCCAAATATATGATAGACAAGTGATGTAGCAATTGGTTGTTTGCACATTTCCCGATATCTTATAGAATTAAGCTATCTGGGATTTTGCAACAACAAACGGCTCCCTCACTAATACACACTGTGCTTAAAAGTACTGGGATATTGCTTGTTCATAGTTTTCAGACGTTGTTAGATTCTGGAGAGTTGCTCTGAGGATTTAATGGCATTCATTAACAAGAATGAATGAGTTCATAATTTTGGATGATCACCCCACTTAATCTCCAATTCACCAACTTGTTCCATAAGTATTCATTATTCCAAAGCTCAAAGCTGGGGGCATTTATACCCCCTATCTCACAACTGGCATTAGACATGATGCCAATAATTTCACATTAATCTGTTCCAGAGTCCCTTTCTGTCAGCATCATCACACAAGAATCACAACTGGGGTTGAAAGCCACCATCAATTCCCAACTCAAACAATGCAGAATGTATATCTTCATGTAAACTGTAACAAGTTGAATATGACCAACCTACTGTAAATGTAGACTGTTGTAAAGTGTACCAATTTAGCTTCAGTTTTGTAAAGCAGTTAGATGTAGTTATGAGAAAAAGTTAGGACACTCCATAAACACCTTATATATTTAAACATGGACATTTGATCTTCATTTGTACCATATTAAATATAGAGGGGGTAAAATTAAGAGTTTTAATTAATGCAATTAAGTTTTTTTATTAGGAAAAAATAGTACACCCCATGCACTTAAAGCTGGTATTTCCTCCTTTGATAGAAATTGTCAATTAGATGTTCTACCAGCCAGAATTAGATCTTCTACCAGCCACCAACATAGCTGAAAGAATATTGAATTGAGTGAGAAAATCTTTATTCCAGTCTGTGATGTTTATGCATCAGTCTTTGTACATATAGTTTTGCGTTTTCCTCAAGCCCCCTCTGATACAATAAAGATTCTAGGCCCTGCTGCAGTAAAGCAGCGTGAACCATGACACTTGTTTCTGTGCCCAAATAATTAAAGTTTGGATTCATCTGTGCAAAGTACATTGTTCCAGCACTGGTCTTTAGGGTTTTTTTCTCTTCAGCAAGGGTTTCCTTTAAGCACACCACTCATGAAAATCAAACTTTTTTTCTGATGGTAGATGTTGCACCTTGATATACACCGTGGCAAGAGCTAAATGCATTTCTATTAATCACTAGCAGCCCCCAGTGTTAAGTTGAAAATCAAAAGTCCATCTGTTTAGTTCACTATTAAAGGAAGCGCTATTTCCCTTCTCTGCTGTAGGGGGCACTAATGAGTGTCACGGATCAGTGTAAACATTGTCAACACCACAGATCTGCAGGGAGGAGGGACAGAGGACGGGGGACAGGCAGCAGTATTCTGCATGTCGCAGTGTGTCGTTTAGTTTGGATCTGTCTGAGTGTTGAGTCCAGACTATGCTGTAATGGACAGAGTGTGTTTTCTGATCGGTCTGTCTGAGTGTTAGTCGAGTCCAGACTGTGCTGTAATGGACAGAGTGTGTTTTGTGAGCGGACGCGCTTTACTCCGTCAGATACAGCTCCGATCAGGCCTGTCCAGCATGCAGTGCCGCCGCTACAGCCTCGCTCTCTCCGCTGACCTGCTCCGGACGCAGGGCTTCATCAGCGGCCGCTGGGTGTCCGCCTCGTCCACCTTTCCTGTGCTGGACCCCGCCAGCGGGGCGGAGCTGGCCCGGGTCTCCGACTGCGGGGTTCGGGAGGCTCAGGACGCCGTGAGCGCCGCGTCCACAGCCTTTCATTCGTGGAAGAAACAAACAGCAAAGGTTAGAGTAACCTCTCACACTCACTCACACTTGTTAATAATAAAAATAATAATAATAATAATAATGTTATTATTGTTATTATTATTGTTATTTTATTATCATGTTAACAGTGATGGCTCTGCTTCAACATTTATTATTATTTTATTATTATTATTATTATTATTATTATTATTATTATTACCAGTTAATTAAAAGTTGCTATTGTCTGATATTGTGACAATGATATTGTGTGAAAGTATCATGATATTGATATTTTTTAGTATCGCCCATTTTTCCACACAAGACTGTAAGTCGAAGATTGAATGTGATCTTGTTGTATTAATATGTGTTCAAATGTGCAGAAATGTCTTCCATGTAAAGCATGTTACTTTAATTTCACTTAGAATTTCAACAAATAATTAATTTATATTTAAATTACATCTATATTAGTATAAAGGTGTGAAGTAGAACAATCTTGCATATTAAGTTTTACTTGTCATGATTTGTTTCTCTCCCTTCTCTTTGCTTTCCTTCTTTATTGAAGCAAAGGTTGTTGGAGTGTGTCTGAAATCTTCTTTCACATATTCTTTAGGAAAGGAGCGTTCTTCTCCGGAAGTGGTTTGATTTGGTCAGTCAACACAAGGAGGATCTAGCTAAGCTCATTACAGCAGAGTGTGTGAGTTCTTTTATTGACAATAGAATCTGTGCAGTTTGTGTGTCCTCCACTATTTTTGCACCAGTTCTAATTAAAAATGACCAGTCCACTCCAAATCTCTCACTGTTCTGCAAAATATTGCTCTTAAATTATGTAACTAGCATAATTTTTTGCAAGCACTGAGCACCATTATGGTGCTAGGTGAACACTACCATTCACAGTGTTCTTTGAACTGCCTTGTATATGACCAAAATATTTTAACAGGTACAGTGGGGAAAATAAGTGTTTGATACACTGCAGATTTAGCATTTTTTCCCACCTACAAAAAATGCTTGATTGTTGGTACAGTTTAGCTGTGAGAGTTTTATTGCATGAAATAAGTATTTGATACAATAGGAAAACAGAACTTAGAACTTAATATTTTGTACAGAAAACTTTTGTTTACAATTACAGAGGTTGGACATTTCCTGTAGTTCTTCACCAAGCTTACACACACTGCAGCAGGGATTTTGGCCCACTCCTCCATACAGATCTGCTCCAGATATTTCAGGTTTTGTGAGCTGTTGCTGGGCAACATTGAGTTTCAGCTCCCTCCATAAATTTTGGGTTTGGGTCTGGAGACTCTCAGAATACATGGCCCCATCCATTCTTCCATCAACATGGTGCAGTCATCCTGTCCCCTTTGCAGAAAAGCGGCCTCAAAGTATAATGTTTCCACCATCATGCTTCACGGTTGGGACGTTCTTGGGGTTTTACTCATTCTTCTTCTTCCTACAAACATGGAAGGTGGAGTTGATGCCAAAAAGTTCTGTTTTGGTCTAATCTGACTACATGACCTTCTCCATCCCTTCTCTGGATCATCCAGATGGTCATTGGCAAACTTCAAACAGGCCTAGACATGTGCTGGTATGAGCAGGGGGGCCTTGCATGCCCTGCAGGATTTTAATCCATGATGGCTTAGTGTGTTACTAATGGCAATCTTTGAGGCTGTGTTCCCAGCGCTCTCCAGGTTATTGACAAGGTCCTCCTGTGTTGTTCTGGGCTGATTCCTGACCTATTTCAGAATCATCCTTACCCCAAGAGGTGAGGTTTTGCATGGAGCCCCAGACAGAGGAAAATTGACAGAAATCTTGTGTTTCTTCCATTTTCTAATAATTGCGCCAAGAGTTGTTGACTTTTCACCAAGCTGCTTACCTGTCTTATAGCCCATCTCAGCCTTGTACAGCTCTTCCTGGTGTCCTTAGACAGATATTGGCCATGGTGCAGAGGTTGGAGTATGATTGACAGAGAGTGTGGGCAGGTGTTTTTATACAGGTAACAAGTTCAAACAGGTGCAATTAATACAGATAATGAGTGCAAAGTAGGAGGCCTTAAAGAACCAAGTCTGTGTGAGCCAGAGATCTTGCTGGTTGGTAGGTGATCAAATACTTATTTCATGCAATAAAATGCAAATTAATTGTTTAGAAATCATACAGTGAGATTTTTTTCTCCCACAGTTAAATTGTACCTACGATAAAATTTACATTTTGTTTTACTTCCCCATTCTTTGTAGGTGAGAAATTTTGCAAAATTGGCACTGTATCAAATACTTATTTCCCCACTGTATCTTATTCCTGGATGTATATTTTTGCACATGACTTTGTTGGTAAAATGTTGTCACGAGGATATACCAAAATTTACATAGCTAGTCAGGCCCCAATTCAGGCAATTGGTTGTGAACTGATGATCTTTTTCACTTGTTGTTAGTTTTTTATGTATGAAATACACAGCAAAATAAATCCAAATAACAAAGTAACAAGAATCATGCCATCTGTGTATTGTTGCTGTCATGTAAAGCCTAGTATCTCCATTTTGGCCATTTTACCACATTGTTACAGTGAAATGTGAGTTTAACTGTTGTACATTGTCAAAATTGAATGATGAGTGGACTAATTTTGGAAAAATTTGAATTTTTTTTGCTTCTCACATAAAGCTGATATTTTTGCATGACTGATAATATTTGTCTAAGTGTGGTACTTTTTTATTGTGCATACTGTGGTAGGGAAAGCCTATGAAGGAATCTTTAGCTGAGATTGCATACTCTGCATCATTCCTGGAGTGGTTTTCTGAGGAAGCCCGTCGTGTCTATGGGGATATTGTTGCTCCAGCAGCAAAGGACCGCAAGATACTGCTGCTCAAACAGCCAGTGGGTGTGGCCTCTGTTATCACTCCGGTGAGATTATCCTTGAGTTAATTGGTTTTGCAGTTGAAATACTGGCCTTTTTGCATTTGTTGTATACATGTCTAATAACCCCTTGTTGACTGATAGTGGAACTTTCCCAGTGCCATGATCACAAGGAAGGTGGGTGCAGCTCTGGCAGTTGGCTGCACTGTAGTGGTGAAGCCAGCTGAGGACACGCCACTCTCTGCTCTAGCTCTTGCTGAGGTCAGTTATTGCAGGATGTTCCATGCCTTTTCATTGGCAAGTTGTATGTGTAACCCAAACCTGTGCTGGTAATATGAGTATATAATGAATGGTGAACCTTTTCAGTTGGCAGTGCAGGCAGGGATTCCTCCTGGAGTTTTTAATGTGGTGCCATGCTCCAGGGAGAATGCCCCTGCTGTGGGTGAGGTCCTCTGCACTGACCCTCTGGTGGCCAAAATTTCATTCACTGGCTCTACTGCCACTGGCAAGGTATTTTTACACTCATACAATATTCATTCATATAATGTTTAAAGTGACATAATATCTGTATAAATTAGGAAAATATATTTTATAAACTTATATATTTGTAAATAATTGTGTATATATAACGTTTATGCAGGTGCTGCTGAAACATGCTGCAGGAACAGTGAAGAAGGTCTCTATGGAGCTGGGTGGACATGCCCCATTCATTGTGTTTGACAGTGCTGATGTAGACAAGGCTGTAGCTGGAGCAATGGGGTCCAAATTCAGAAACTCAGGCCAAGTAAGATTTTAATAAATTCAAATGCTGCTTAAATATGCAAATTATGAAGCTTATTAACCACTAAACGTCCATATGTGTCTCTTCACATTTGTAACTAGAGCTGTCATGATTACTGACAATGTACATTCTCAGTAATTATGTAATAACCAACAATCTGCAGGTCATAACACCATGTTCAACAGACCTTACCTTCTCTATGAAAGGGAGCTGTTAGCACTTGCATCACTTTTGGGTCCCACTGAAAAAGATTAAACTCAATACCAAGGCTAATATCCCAGTTTAGATGAGTTGTCCAGCACCATTAAAATATTTTTTTTTAAATATGGAAAATTAAAACAAAAAACCTACTTGGTCATTTACTTTTTTTTTACATTATTTTTGTTAAATTGCATATTAATCAGATTAATATTGACAGACCTGTCAATATTACTTATTGTTTTCATAATAGTGGCTAAATAAACCTTAAATTATTAGCTGAATTATTAGCTTGGTGTTTATCAAGGGTAACTGACATGTGCTCTTGGTCTCTTTTTGTATTATAGACCTGTGTTTGCTCCAACCGCTTCCTGGTGCAAAGTGGGATCCATGATGTGTTTCTAGAGAAGCTGGGGAGAGCCATGGATGCTGAGTTGCGAATGGGGCATGGTTTTGAACACACCACCACACAAGGGCCCCTCATTAATGTCCGTGCTGCTGAGAAGGTACCTAATCTCAAAATCCAGGCTGTGATTGACAGATGTATTTTTTTAAAAATGCAAGCAGACAATGAGTAGCATCCTGGGTGTTTCTAGTCAGATTGCAGAGTAAGTGGTTCAGTACTGTTATGATCTTGTACTTTTTTTAAATAGTACCTAATAATGTTTGGCTATTATGTGCATTAATATTAAAGATTTGCTTATAGATTTGATAATAGTGATGAAATTGTAAACATACACTCACCCAAGCAGATACCTGAATTGTAGATCACCAAAAATGGACAATTAAATTCTGGAAAAAATTGAATCTGGTCTGATGAATCTTAATTTCTGATGTCTCACAGATGATAGGGTGAGAATGTGGGGTCAACAGCTTGAATCCTTGGACCCAACCTGCATTGTGGTAATTGTCCAGTTTGGTGGAGGGGATGTAATGTGTTAGGAACATTTTTTGGCACACTCAGACCTGCTAATACCAATCATCACTTGAATGCCTGTTTGACTCTGTGCATCCCTTCAGGAACACAATTCTAATTCCAGCATGACGATAGTGGACCATGTCACAAAGAAAAAAGTTGCGTCATACTGGTTTCATGAACAGTGTTCTAGAGTTATGAGATCTGAATCCAGTTGGGATGTGGAAGAACAGGGATTTCATATTGTGAAACTGCACTCATGACACAACAGTGCAGTTATGGACCAGAATCTCAAAGGAGGCTCAAAGGAGGACATATGCAGTGTTAATAATAGGCTCCATAATTAAAAGCTTGGTGAGGACATGTTCTCTTGCTGCATAAGGTGATAGACTAATGGCATTCTTTCTTTCAGGTGGAGCATCAAATTGCAGATGCTGTATCTCAAGGAGCTGTGGTACTGAAGGGTGGCAAGAGGTTGGAGGGATCTTTCATGCAGCCTACATTGCTGTCTAACATCAGCACTAACATGCTATGTATGCAGGAGGAGACTTTTGGCCCATTGATACCAGTTGTCAAGTGAGTTACGGTCGCTCCTTACACTATCATATAATATACAGTCCTATGAAAAAGCTAGGCATCCAATGAAAACCTTTTGTATTTATAAAAATATTAAAAAACATAGACATTTGATCTTCATGGACAATTTTGAGAGAAAACTGAAGAAATATTGTGAAAGAGGTTCTTGGTGGTTTTAAAATATAGTGATTATGTTGTCCATCACACCCCCTGACACTGTTTTCCATATTTAGGTTTAACACAGAGGAAGAGGCACTTGCAATTGCTAATGCGTCCCAGGTTGGATTAGCAGGTTTGTGCAAATGTATATTTAAAAATGAATGTATTTTTTACTCAAAATATCAGCAAATATAATTGTGTATTGAAATGATACCAAACCTGAGGTAGGGTCATAAACCCATTAAAGCATCAATACTACTGACATTGAACTAGACCTAAAAGTGGCCAACCAAAAACCATGTTGAGGAAGAGTTATTGAAAAATGTCTTTAGTTGAGGTCTTACCATGTAACTTCTTTGTACATTTGCCATCAATGTTAAAGAAACTGAAATTTGGTAGTCACTATTCTTGTTTGACTCTTCTTAGTCTAATATTAATACTGAAGTGTGAATGTATGGCATATATTGGCTTGTTTGGAACAGGTTCATTGCACCAAGTGAGTGGAATAATGACGGAAACTCTTCATCTCCATCAGCTAAACAGTTGATACTTTTGAAACTATGCTTAAGTCATTTTGTCCTCTAAAACAGTAGTTCCCAACCTTTTTATCACTGTGGACCAGTGAACATTTGACAGTTTTGCTGCAGACCGGGGTTGGGTGCCGGTAATACTTACAAGCTCTACTCCTCTGGAACACGCACCCGGGGGGTATTGTGCAGCCCGTTGGTCTGTGGCCCAGGGCTTGTGGACCACTGCTCTAAAACACAAGGGTAAATAGGAATGTTGGTAATGTTCATGAGCATGATAAAGATGTGCTGAATTGACGTCAACAAGATGCCCACAACAAAAATCAGCAAGCTTGAAAAATCAGATGAAATATACCAGGTTGGGAACCTTTTAGTTTACCAGAAGGTGTGACGGAGGCTATAGAATTCATTGTTCTTATTTAAAATACTGACATTGAGATTAGAATTTTAGGTCTGTGGCTACAATGGGAGTGTAAAGTAGATCGATATTAACATAAATTATTAACATATATAATTTCTCTTTCAACAGGCTACTTCTACTCACAAGACCTTAGTCAGATCTGGCGTGTAGCGGAGCAGCTGGAGGTGGGGATGGTTGGAGTGAACGAGGGTCTTATCTCTGCCCCAGAAGCTGCATTTGGTGGTGTCAAGCAGTCAGGTCTGGGAAGAGAGGGGTCCAAATATGGTATTGATGAATATCTGGAAGTGAAATATGTCTGTATTGGTGGGCTTACTTTCTAACAACAGAACAGCCATGTGCTGTTCTGTGTAACTGTGGACAAAAGACGATGAAAGCACATGGATTGATAGAGCACTGCAAATTAGACTGTTCATTTGATTCAGATTGACCTCAAGTTTAAAGGGATTGATTTATTTTTTATTAAATAAAAAAAGTCAGGTTTTACTAATCTGCAAGGTATAATTATCATCATTCTAATCACGTCAAGTAACTTGTGTTCATCACACATTTTTACAGTCTGTGCAGTTTGATTGAGCTGACGATTTGAATTCTTTAAATGTGGATGGGTGTAGAAAATAAGCCTCTTCATATTTACTGTAATATGCCTAGATTTAGTCGTTAATGGTGGGTTTACAAGCATATGCTAAGATCAGGACTTGCCAATGTAACAACACTGACATTCCCTTCACACATGACACATCACTGACTGTACTCACTCTTGTTTACCTGGAGTATCAACACCAGTGCTGTCATTGAAAAAGCCTTGTTCTAAAGCTGTGATCTACTTTTGTTTGTTGTAATAACTCAGTTATTATATATATTTTAATGGCAGGCAAGAAATGCACAAAGAAGAGGTACTTCATAAACCCACTGTGGTCCCTATTAGAGGTTCTGTGGATGTCTTACAAAAAATTGTAGTTCTAATAATTATTTTTGTAAAATGTTTATTACTTTTTTGTCAAAAACAGACTTGAAGCCTGTTTTGCTGCTGAAAAAGGAAAATTGTTTTTTGTAATTAGTTTTCCCCAGATGGTTCTCTTTATGTGCCAATGTTCTGTGCCAAATGTCCCCTCTCTTTATGAACAATTTTAATGCATTAAATTCTTTGTTGTTAACTTGGTCCTAAATTTTGAGTATTTTGATTGTAAATAAAATAGCGTAAACAAAACAGCGTCACCAAACAAACACGCATCCTTTGAGAAAATGCTGTTGAATATCATAATTCTGTTATTCAGAAACCATATTTGCTAAATATTTGGGGTGTATATATATATATATATATATATATATATATATATATATATATATATATATATATATGCGCATTCCTTTTGTATATTAAGCAAAATGCCTTCTTTCATCTAAATTGTTCAAGATTCCTGGGCCATCTTTTGACGTCTGTTCACAGATTTTCAATGATGTTCAGATGAGGGGACTGTGAGGGCCATGGTAAAAACTTGAGCTTGCGTGATTTGACTTAGTCTATTGTGAATTTTGAGTTGTGTTGGATCATATTCAGCCACCCTCTTTTTAACTTTTTTTCGGTTTTCTTCCAGAATTTGCTGGAATTTCATTGAATTCATTCTACCTGGCTGTAACACAGCCCCCACCCCCAAGACTGAGCCATGTTTAATGGTTGGAAAAATGTTCTTTTGTGCCCTTTTTTCTCAAAACATACCTGAGCTCATTGTGGTTCTATTTTAGCCTTATCAGTTCAGAGGGCTTGTTTCCAAAATGCATCAGGCTTGCTTAGATGTTCTGACACTGGATGTTCAGGTGAGGAAGCAGGAGAGGTTTTCTTCTGATGACTCTTCGATGAAGGCCACATTTGTGCCATGTACCACAACTCCAAAGTCTGCTAAATCTTTCTCAAAATATTTTTGCAGTGAAGCAGGGGTTTTGATTTGCCTTTCTAGCAGTCTCTGAATTTTTCCACTGTTCCTTTTAATGGCCATTTCTGTCACATTTTGAATTGAGGAAATGTCAACCTGAAAATGTGTTGCTATCTTCTTATAGTCTTCTCTTGCTTTGTGGGCCTTAACCATTCTAGCAGCTGCTTAGAAGAACCCATGGCTGCTGTTTTTTGGTTAAAGGGGTCTTTGAAATTTTTATCACCTGGCCCTTTGAGGCTAATTCAAATCAAATCAAATCAAATCAAAATTTATTTTTATAGCGCTCTTCACAACAGAAGTTGTCACAGAGCAGCTTCACAGAAAATAAATAAATAAATAAATAAATAAATAAATAAGTAAATAAATAAGAAAGGTTAAAACAGAAACAGAAAGTATAAATGACAGATCCCCTAGTGAGCAAGCCACATGGCGACAGTGGCAAGGAAAAACTCCCTCAGCTGGAGGAAGAAACCTTGGGAGGAACCAGGCTCACAAGGGGAGGACCCATCCTCCTCTGGTCAAACTACTTATACATGGTTTGGGGACACTGGACCCCTACATCTCTGTTCTAATTAACAGGTTAACTAAGTCTAATTAGTCAACTTATCCACAAATATCCTATAGTTCCCAAAATGTGCATAGTACTCCTTTCCCCTGTTCACTCTAAAATTGTACAAAAAAATGTTGAAAAGTGCATTTAATTTTTACCTTTTGGAGATCATTTTCAGCTTGCATGACTGCTCACAGTAATGGTAATTTTGACCAGGGATGCCCAAATGTTTACATGACATTCACATACATTTCTAGTGCTGCTGATCTGGGATTTATTTTCAGCACAACAGTTTATTCAAAATGATGGAATAAAGAAAACATCAGCAGCATTCTGCAGCCTGAAATGCCTTGTTGATGAGAGGTCAACAGACAATTCTTCAAGACAGGGTCCAGTAACTCCAGATAACCATTGGCCAACTGTGGTGAGCAGTAAAGCAATTCAGAATACACAAGTCCAGAAGATCACATCAGGTTCCACTTCTGTCAGCCAAGAACAGCAACTTTACTGACAGATGTTCATGAACCCAACCTGCCTTGAGTCAACAATCCAGCCTGGTGGAGGTGGTGCAATGGTGTGTGTTTTCCAGGCAAACTTTTGACCTGTTAATACCAATCACAATGTAAAACTAGCCTTTTTGGGAGTTTTAGAGCATATAAAGAATTCCTCAAATTATTATAATATTTTATATTAAACAGAAAAGGAAATGTGTTCCATCGTGAGACATTCTGAATTTAAACCTATATATCCTACATTTCTGGAATGAGGGGAAATTCATGGACAATTAGGCTGAAACTGACATAAACTTTTGAAATGGTGATCAGTGATCAGAGAAGAAACCATACATGGGACTAATTGTTCAGGGAGAAGAACGGTTAATATCATAACCTTTTTATTTCACTTTTAATTCATAAACAGTTGTAAATGCAGTCCCATTTAAACATGTGGTGTCAACATTGGCACTGAAATTCAGTAAACATTTCTTTCACCTCATGTAAAGATCTGTACAATCAAGAAATCAAAACTGTCTTTAAAGCAAAGATTGAAGGAGCGTTCACTCACTAATCAAATGGCAGATTGTCATACTCCTTAGACTGGGGGGAATTATAAAGAGCAGATGTGGGATGCTTTTGAAAGCCACAACATGCATCCAAATACCTAAAAATAAACTGGATGGTTTATTTAGGTGTTTTTCCACTAGCTAAATATTAATGAGCAAGGGTAAAATCAAGAGTCCCAACAGCAGCCACTAACAGTACGATGTGCAAAATAAACAAACTATTTACATTCAGAATTGTGAGGACCCTAAAAACCTCAGATCAGTAAATACATTCAGCCAGTCTCTGTAAATGCTCTTGATTCCCTGCTCTGACCCTAACTATACAGTTTATACGCTATATGGACAAATGTATTGGGACACCTCATTCATTGTTTCTTCAAAAATAAATTGTACTAAAATAAAGAATTTATCCTTTCGTTGGAATAACAGTATCTATTGCCCATGGATGGCTTTCTACTACATTTTGGAGCATTGCTGAGGGGATTTGATTGCATTCAGTGACAAGTTAGTGAGGTCAGGATTTTGGATGATCAACAACCCACCTCATCCCCAACTCACCACAAAATTACTGGATAGAGCACAATCATTCCTGAGAGCACATCTCAATTCTAAGGAGCTTTATACTCCTCTAACCCGTTCCTGGTTCCATGTTTCCATGTTCGTGTTCATGTTAATCTGCTGCAGACAATCCTATTCTATTGGTAGTACTTCTCTACAGGGACTACACAGACTAGACAAGATGTCTCAGCATCAGATGCAACTTAAAGTAGCTGAATGCATTCATTAGAAGGGGTGTCCACAAACATTTGGACATACAGTGTAGTCATCTTCAGGAAAATTAGTCTCATCCTTCTACAGGGCGCAGGCTTAAGGCATCACCATTGGAAATGGCTCCATTCACTCGGTTCCTGGCCCTGTCCGTCCTTTCGTAACTGAATATAGTGTCCTGCTCACTGTCAAATTCTGATTCTGACATCATCAGGCTGGAGTTGTGCTTGGTGCTCCTATGTTTGATGTCTGGAAGACAAAAAAGATTCAATTTATTCTTTCTTTCTTACATGATTTGCAAATAACCAGATGCAACCTCATTGACTCACTGTATTTTGGCCGCAATTCCATTCTCTCCTGTTCATCCATGTTGTCCAGTATTGTGTATTTGGTTTTCTTCCTTACTTTTGTGCGTCTCCCTCTAAATGTGACAAAGCAACCTTTGTGAGATTCATAGGACACAGCCAAAACTCACTTGTAAAATAAGCAATATACTAGAATAGATATATTAGATATACAGAAATATATTAGAATAACTAATACTGCTGTTCTGCATTATAAGTCCATCTTTGAGTCATTATTACCTTTTACACCAGGCCCAGCTTGTAGACACAAGAAAAATGACCACCACTATGCAGCAGATTGTGACATAGAGCACACTCCAGTCTGGGGGAAGAGAGGCCATAACTTTATTATAGAAACTTAATGTCAATCAAACTATTTGAACAATATATAGTTATTTAAATACAAGCAACCAACATCTCCCAGACATGAAGTTAAACATTGTCTTTAGCACCTACTGTTGTAATCCTTTATTGTTACTGGTAACCTTTATATTTCCTTCTGGGTGCAACTATCTGTGCAAATATTTTTTTGACGATGGGTGTACTTTAGCCTATCTAGCTTCAATTAGCTAGAGATTAGAGGTTTAGGTAATATAATGTTTATGGGAAAAAAAGGACAAATACACAGATACACACAATATTAATCAATCATGCTGCTACAAAAATAAGAGAATATAACCTTTACCTGTTTTTCAACCCATATTTAGCTTTCCCATTTTGACCTACTCAATCTATCTAAGAACCTTATTGTATCATCAAACAATGCAAAGTTTAGAGTAAAAAGAACAATGTGCACCAACATTACTCTGTTGCCTCAAGGGCTGGATGCTTTTTGATCATTAAAAGTACAATAAATTCAAAGGTGTAGCAAAACAATTAATAGAAGAATGTAAAAATAGCTATGCATGACCTCAAGCTGACAAGATGGGTCAAGACAATGACCCTAGGCAAGTTACATTGTCCAAAAAATGGTTATGGTCCTGACCTTAACCTTATTATGTTGCTGTGATCTGGAAAAGGCTGCGCACACAAGGCATTCCAAAAACAGTGATGAACCAAAGCAGTGTTTCCCAACCCTGCTCCTGGAGGCACACTCGCCCTGCACGTTTTAGCTTTAACACACCCCCTGCAACTCCGAAGGGCTTGTTGATGAGCTAATTAGTTGGATCAGGTATGTGGGGCTGGTGTGCCTCCAGGAACAGGGTGGGGAAACACTGAACTAAAGTACATTTGCAGGGAGGAACAATCCAAAGTTCCTTCTTAATATTGCCTTATTTGCAGCTACAGGAAATGTTTGGTGTTTATTGCTGCTAAAGAGAGATAACATTATTACAAAAAATGTTCAGTTTATTAGCCTGCACTGTTGATGTTTAAACAATGTGCTCAATAAAAGACATGAACAGTACTGACATGACCTGTATGTGGGTTGAGTGTGTTTGTCTATAGTTGTGACAGACTGCATTTATAATAGTTATAAAAGCAGAATTCAGGTCAAATTAAAGGGTAAATTTGATTTCACTGTGTATCTTCACATCATAATTACTCTGAAGTCTGATTTTATTGAGACACAAGTCTCTGAACCTCAGATATTGGATTAACTGGTATAAGTATGATGCCTACCAAGCCACTTACCACAGTTGCTCTCATTGTCATCAAGGAAGTGGCGAAAGGGGTTTTCCATCCACAGTGGATCACACAAACAGCTTCTAGTGATGGGGTCACACTGACCACGTCCAGAACACAGCAGTAAACACACTGGTAAAAAGTGTTTTTGTGTGAGGCCCAAGTTTAGACTGAATCAAAAGATAACAATTCAAGTGAAGAAGTGATGAAATCCCTGTCACTCACTGACTGTGTCCACTCTGAGGACCTTGAAGAGTAAAAAATCTGTTTTCTCCTTCAATAGCTGAAACCTCAAAAGACGAGCCAGTTTTGGGCCAGGGATTGTCCCGTCAGGACCCTGAACTGAGAACCTGAATACCGTGCTGTTCAACCAGACACATGCATCCAGACACACACATTAGTGTGATGATAAACTATTGATTACTTAAATAATTAATAGAAATGCAGGGTTTGTTAACTCTACCTGATATCAGACTGACCATGCAGACCTTTCAGAGCGATGTCGGCATCTAGCACATGCAGCAGTGCAGCCAGCTGCCTTATCACCGTGTCTTTCTGTTGCTGACTCACCTGAGCTACAGCTACCTGCAGCTCCAACTCCACCTCCTCACGTTCACGCAGGTCTGTACACACACACACACAAACACAAACTGTATGACTGAATCAACATTTGTATGCACTAAAACATTTAAATCTAAACCAATCAAATTGGCTTGTCTCAAAAATTCAGTTACATATAGGCTACTTCAATGTATAATGACTGTTAACACAATGAAATTGCTACTTTAACAGTGCAAACATGCTAGTTAAATGCACCAAAGAATACATGTATTGGGTATTTGCATTGTTCATTAACATATTAATATTAAGAATGCCTAAGGTTGATTTTACAAGCTTTTTTACAAGCCTCAGAATTTTCAGAATCTTTTATGGCTGGCGCATGAAAAAAATAACAAGCTTAGCTTTAAAAGTCATTGTAATAGATCACAGCCACACTGCATAGCCTAGCCTAACCTAGTCTAGACTGATTTTAGACCTGCAACAAGAATTGTAAGAAATGTATGAATTTTTGAACACTTGAATACACTACAAAGTGAAGATGTTCAATGTTCAAACGGATTAACTTTATTGGTTTTTTTTGCAAATATTCGTATCCCATTTTGAATTTGAATTTGGCAATGTTAACCACTTTGTGAGCAAATAGTCCAACGGTAAGAAAGAATTTCTCCAACAATGCTTCATCAATTAGTATCCTCAGTTCCCAAACGCTTATTGATTGTTGTTAAAAGGAAAAGTGATGTAACACTTGTAAACATGCCCCTGTTACAGGCATCAAATTCAAAATGAGTGAATATTTGCAAAAAACAACAAAGGTTTATCTGTTTGAACATTACATATCTTGTCTTTGTAGTGTATTCAATTGAATATAGGATGAAAAGGATTTGCAAATCATTGTATTCTGTTTATGTTTTACATAATGACTCAACTTCATTGGAATTGGCGTTGTATATATATGTATATGTGTGTGTGTGTTTTTTTTACAGCCCTGGTTTGGGATGAAATACTAAAATAATTTTTTTAATATTCTGCAAAGAGCTTTTTTCAAAAGAATGTACAATATGAAAAAACCTACCAGGGCGCACTTCCACAGTTGCTGTTGCAGTGTTAGAGCGGCCCTGAGCATCAGTAACCCGCAGTCGGAACAAGTAAGTGCCCTCTACCAGGTTAGCCAGGTAGAGGGAGGCCTCATGATCTGAATCATACAGAATGTCCTGAGGGTAGACAGAAGGAAGGAGGAATGTAAGGGCAGGGATGGGAAAACTCAAGTTCTGGAGGGCCAGATTCCTACACAGTTTTGTGCTTATCCTGCACCTGATGCAGATCACCAATGAATTGCCAGGTTCAGTTGGTGTGTTCATGGAATTCAGCAAACTCTGCTGGACTGCAGCCCTCGATTTCCACCTGCATCAGAGACACAAGCATTAGAAACAGTAAGAGTACTCACCCCTGCAGCTGGACTCTGCTCATCTCTGATCCACAGGAAGGACACGTTAGAAGAGCCACAGTTAGATACTGAGCCCCTCAGCACTAGTGAGTTGTTGGGTAAAGTGACTGTATGGCTGCCACTGGCATGGGCTATGAGAGGCAGGCTCCTAGCTGTGGGACAACAAAAGCAAACAATACATAAGGTACAGGACAGACGAAAGAGTGGCATTAAGTGTAAAATTAACATTTAATTTACAAGAGCAAGACAAAGACATTCATGCTGCTGCTGAGCAAGTCATTTAGCAGTGTGAAGATGCATGCTCTCACCTTCAGTTACTGTGACGGTGAGCACAGCACTGTCTGCCGCCCCCTGCTGGTCCTGCACAGTCAGCTTAAATTTGTGATTCCCAGCTCTGAGGCCCGTCACCATGGCAACAGCCTTATTGGCATCCATTAGCTTTGAGCCAGGAGGACCACTTCACAATCAGACATGAGAACAACAGTTGTGCTAAACCATTTCATAACAATTGTATTCTGTAGCTGACTATACACTGCTGTGAAATCATTTCCAAACTACTGCTACAAGAAAATACAAAGCAGTGAACTCAGTCCTGGAACTGGATTCACTAAAGATGTTTTATTCTTTCTTGAATTCACACATTAACATGACTTTAAGAGTTCAGCTAATAAGACTCTGAAAGTTTAAGTAGCTGAATTACTATAATTAACATCTAATTTAACAGGAGTAAAAGATTGTTTTGTTACAATTCTCATATTTTCCCAGGAGAATGTGTCCCTGTTGTTCCCAATTTCACTTCCAATTCCCACTGTCTCAGGTTTAACTGAAATTAAATTAAATTGGAAAAATATGTCAAGCATTATTTATGCTGAATTATAAAATGCAGCAGAAAAGACCACACAACAAATAGCCTACATAAAAAAGTGATGCAGTGTCTTATTCTAAGAGAATATATGAGAAATGTTCATTAGGTTGGCATTATTGGCCAACTGATCTTAGGAAGAAATTTCTTCATTGCTTAGACAGTAATGACAAAGATTCTGACGCTAACATTATTTGGGCTTTAATGCAATTTTTAAATCAATTGTTTTAATCATGAGTAGGTGTGAACAATTCTGAAGTTAATAACCCCATCATGAGTCTGACATACACTTTTTCCAAGAACAAATTTGAGAAAATCTTAGGAATACAATGATGAATTAAGGTCCATTGTTCTGAACTTCTTAGTATTTTAAGTTTCTTTACAAACGTTTTCTTAATAAAACTCCAAAAGGAGTTCTTCATAAAACATTCCCTTTCAGTTCTCTAAAGAAAGGTGCCACAGAATGGAAAACTGTATTTACTTTGAGAGTAAATTCCAAAATCCAAGCAAATTGAAAACTAAACTGTTAACAATCTTGATTCATTAATATGTAAGATCCCAGAAAGAACTTGAACCAGTAGCAACATTGTAACATACACAATATGAGAATCTGGTGCTTTTGTTATTTTGCTAGTTTAACAACTAATCTTATAAAGGAGTAACAAACTGCACACTGTGCTGACAGAAGCACAGCAGAATTGGATTACAAAATTACAAACAAATAATTATATAAAATATCAATGTTTTTAATAAAACCTTAAAAACAAAGCCATGACAATGGCTCAGTGGAAAATAACCAATCAGGGCAGAGTTCACCAAATTATTCATGAACTCACCATAAGGATATACTGAATAGATGCATTCTGTGGAAGCATTGAGTGAGTGTGAGCTAGTACCTGAGAATTTCCCACTGGTAGTTGGTAATGGCCTGGTCATCTGTGCTATCAGTGCCATTTAGTCTGATGCTGCTGGCTGGGAGAAGCAGCTGTATGTCTGGTCCTGCTACAGCTACAGGAGCTCTGTTCTCTGAGAAACAATTTGGAATGTGTGTCATTTTTATGTCTACAACATCTGATTTGATGTAATGCAATTTGGTCCCTGTATACAGTGCATCTGGAAGGTATTCAGTGTTTCAAATGTTATTACATTACAGTGGACTAAATTCATTTTCCCTCAAAATTCTACACAGAATAACCCATAATGACAACAAAGGATGCTTTAAAATATAAGCACATTTGTTAAAAGTAAAAACCAAAATAATACACATGTATATAAGTATTCACAGCCTTCGCTGTGAAAATTGAGCTCAGGTTCATCCTGTTTCCATTGATTATCCATGTTTTGGCACCTTGATTGATTTGGAAAGGCATATACCTGTGGATATAAAATCTAGAACATAAACCAAGCCATGAAGTCATGAGCAATGAATTGTCTGTATACATCTGAGGCAGAATAGATCTAGGGAACAGTATAGAAAAAAATCTGCATTTAAATCGGCATTTAAAGTCCCAAAGAGCACAGTGGCACTCCATCATTTTCAGAGTGATCAGGGTAGAAGAGGTGACCAAGAACCAGAGGGCCACTCTGACAGAGCTCCAGCATTGCTGTGTGGAGAGAGGAGAATTTTCCAGAAGGGTAACCATTTCTGCAGTATTACAACAATCAGGCCTGTATGGTAGCGTGACCAGACAGAAGCCACTCCTCAGTAATAGGCCTACTTGGAATTTTCCAAATGGCACCTGAAGGACTCTCAGGCCATGAGAAACAAAAAGAACTCTTTGGCCTAAACACCTAGTTTAATGTCTGGAGGAAGCTAGCTGTCAGTTACAGTTCACTTTACCATCCTGACAGTGAAGAATGGTGGTGGCAGCATCATGCTGTGGGGATGTTTTACAGCAGCAGGAACTGGGAGACTAGTCAAGAGTAGAGGGAATGATGAATGCAGTACTGTACAATCACAGACATCCTTCATGATAACCTGCTCTAGATCACTCTGAACCTCAGAATCAAAGACCCTAAGCATACAGTCAAGGTAATAAAGGGGTTTGGGACAACTCTGTTCTTGAGTGGCCAGAGCCCAGACCTGAACCCAACTGAACAACTATGGAGAAATCTCAAAATGCCTGTGCACTGACACTCCCCATCGAACCTGATGGAGCTTGAGAGGTTCTGCAATGAATAATGGGTGATATATATATATATATATCTCAAAAAGTGTACAACCACAGTTTTTATTTATTTTGTTTTAAATGTTTTTTTTCATGATGGGCAGACCAACATAAATGTGCAAAGGAAATGTAAAGGAAATGGTACCTTAACAAAAATACAATTTAGTTTGGGACATTTTTTAAACAAATGGAACTTTTAATACCCATCAGTGTATACATACCGGGAAGCACAGTGAGTAACAATGTGTCTGAGTCCTGCTGACCACTGGAGTCAGTGACAGTGAGCTGGAAGGAGTACTGACCCACCTGGAGGTCTGACAGCTGCAGAGCTGGAGATCTTACACCCTAAGAAGACAGAAAATATATAAACACATACATACAACAAAGTTACTGTGCCCACCTCCTTGTTTCTAAACTTATTTTCCAGTTCATCAGCTCCATTCTTCATACAGGAGCTCTTTGTAGTTCTATAATTAAAGACTGTAGTCTATCTGTTCTTGGCATACTTAGTTAGCCCCATTTTACACTGTTCTTCAAGACCCCATAGGGTCTTTTTTTGGGGGTGGTATATCATCCAGCATTGCAGTGACACTGATTTGGTTGTGGTTTGTAAGTGTGTGTTGCACTGGTACGAATGGATCAGACACAGCAGTGCTGCTGGAGTTCTATCCAATACTCTTGAGATGAGTTGGGCAGGTTTGAATGAGGTGGGGTAGTGATCACCCAACATCCTGATATCAATAATGCTTGTCACTGAATGCAATTTAATCCTTAGAGCAATGTTCCAAATGGAATTACTCCAACAAAAGCAAGATAACCTTTTAATACCCTTTATTTTGTAAGAAATTAGAAAATCCAAGGGTGTCCTAACACTTTTGTCCATACAGTGTATATTTTGTTACCTCCATGGTCGCTGCTTTGGCCAAGCTGCTGGGATGCAGAGTCCACAGGTAGCTAATAATGTCATGGTCATCTGTGCTCTGATTGGCCCACAGAATGAGATGATTTAGTGGCAGTCTGATGACCTGGTCAGTGCCTGCTCTAGCCACTGGGGGATTGTCTTTTGCACTGCTGACTGTCACTGTAGCAGTGTTGGAGTCAGTTAGCCCTTCAGGATCAGTCACCGTCAGCCTGAATCAGGACAACAAATGAGGACAGAACACTAAGGGCCTGTGTGCTAATCAGGCCAGTCCAAATTAAACCAGCCTCAAAGGAAGAAGCCGTTGCCAGGGAGTAAATTAATTGTTTAAATGATTTTGTGGAAAAATAGCAGGAAACAGCATGAGAGGCCTGATGTAAAGTTATTGATTTTATCTGACTAGAATCAATATGTCTGCATTGTTCTTAAAATGACAAAAATCTGACCAAAATAATTTGTTACAGGTTAAAACAAGATTAGTTTTCTTTATATAAAACAAAATTCTATACACATGGCATTAAGTAAGAAATTATTAATATACTGAATCACACAATGTGCTGTTGTCAACTGTTCCCACTTTCATTCCTGACATATTAACGATCTGAATTGTTGTTCCATATAGAAACTGATTAATAAGGCTGAGTATGGGGCAACTCAAATTACCCTGATAAAGTTTCTACCTGGTAGAATAACAGTTAGTAAATGTATCTGTCATGTGGATGGATTTGGTGTTGAAGTAAACAGAAGCTCTTTGTTCCTACTTGAAGGTGTATTCTCCAGGAGAGACATTTTGCAGGCAGAGTACAGGGGTGTCCATGGAGGTTTCGTTTTTCCACAGAGGTCCACCAACTTGTTCCCACAGGTAACTCACAATACCTGTATCATCTGAGCTCTCTAAAAAATGAATCTGATCAGTATCAAAACTGCTTCTGTTGTATTTTTTCTTTTTTAAGGCTGCATTATTTACTGAACAATTTCTTGACTGAATATTTTGTTTTGAAAAGGTCAAATCAAATCAGGTCATAGGTAATTGCTGTGATCATCCATATGGTACCATTTAGTGCAGCAAAAGAGTATGGATTTAAATCAAATTATAATCATAATGAAATATTATTATTAGAGAACTTGACTTGAACTTTATTTTAAACTCATGACAGCCCTAATTCTATCTATAAAAAACAACAACAACAACAACAACAAAGAGGAACATACGACTGCCATTAATGAAAATGATGGACCCAGCTGAGAGAGAAACATCCTGGTGCTTTGGCAGAGCGACTGATTTGGGGGGGATTTTCTGCCTCACTTCTGTAAAATCAGGCAAGTTCAGCTGTATGGGACTGTCATGTGATAAAGGACTGCAAGAAAGACTGTGAAATATTAAATATGATGCAGAGTTTACCTGGGTACACTGTGAAGTTTCCAACACTTTCGCCATAGGCATCCATCCCTGTCACACTTACTCTGACAGTGTATATGCCTGCAGAAAGCTAGAAAAGACATAGAGGAGTTCTTTACGGTCAAAATGCCAACCACTTCCACCAAGTATAAATTAAGTTCTGCATGCAGACATCCAGTGACAACTCACATCAAATATTTTGACAGTCCTGCTGTACTTCCCCTCCATCTGTGCCTGCTGTTCATTTGGAGAGCTGACCAAAGTCCATTCATATGTGTAAGGGGTCTCTGGGACATAAAACCATGAATGTTGTGCCACCAAACATTTTATTGTGATTGAATAAGGAATTTAAAAGTGACTCCTGTTTGTACAAGAGAAAAGCATTACCTGTTTCAGTCTCTGGACTGACCGAGGCAGTGAGTTCTACAGTGTTCTCAGGTAGTGTAACTTCACCATTGCTTCTGACAGACACAACTAAGGTTTGTACTGAAAGATATACACATTGTATACATGAATGAATAGGCTATTTATCCTCACTGCGCAATTATATATATATATATATAATTTTTTTTTTCAATGTTTTTCAGTGGCATATTTAAGTACAATCAGGGATGTAGGGGTAAAACAATGTTACTGTTAATGTGAAAAACTACTCTTTAATTACTATCACTAAAATGGTTAATATTTGTTGGATCATGTGAGTTCCTTGATTTGTCCAAACACCCACACACTCTTTATTCATGGTTAGGCAGGACATTCACAGTAAAACATTTGCTAATTCGCAGCTTTCTGCAATATCAGCATTATGAAGGCTAGTATTACAAAACAGCTGATAAATAAATGATCTCCAGTGAAGTCTTATTTTAAATGTACAATGCAATTACCCAGCTGCCATATGACACAGCTTCAATGTTGAAATGTGACTGAATTATTTCAATTGTTGCTTCAACACTGAAATAACAACGAAATAATATTTAATGTTAAATGGTTGTGGAATTGAAATTATGAATCATTAAATTGATAACATTAGATTAGACATTGCTTTAGTGTTGATTCAACTATGTCCATGATACTCATTCAGTAGTGAATAAATGGAGAAATGCAGACTATGTAATATATTTTCCATAGTGGGCTACCTGGCTGTGAAAACTGGGGTGTGGTGTCCATATCAAGCCGAGAGGGACTGGAGCTGCTGGTTGGACTGATCTTGGATGCATCTGTTCTAAAAAGCTGCTGTATGGCTGTTGGCTCCATGCTTGTGAAGGAGATGTTAAATTGGTCTTCATCATCCTGAAACAGAGACAAACCAAAAACCATAAACCATAAAACCATAATTTTCAGGCCAAGCATGGCAGTTCACATTGTTACTTTAAAGTAACACTATGTATCATTTTTACCTTAAAATAACAGCTTCAAAATCGTTGATCTCCAATGACCTGTAATAGGGAGAACAGTGTCGCTATTGTTGCTACTCTGTGCCCAGAACGCTGCTAATTGCACTATGTAACTTTAGAAAAGTGAGCTGGACAACACTTGCAAGTCAAATTTGTACAAAACCACGTTCACGTTTCATATTCAGTGACAGTTTGGGATCTCCCAGCTTGTAAAGTGTGTCCTTCTTGAGAGGAGGCTTAAACCTTAAATTACACTTCCTCACTGTAGGTGGAGTACACAAACCGGAAATCAGTATTCACAAAGTTGTGTTAGTCTTAATTTTATTAGTTCACCTTTAGACAACCTACATTCACAGGTGGTGAAAGTACAGTAGGCTATACTAACTGGGTTAGACCTTCCTTGCTATGTTGCCTACATCTGAACAGAGCAACATCAATTAGGGTGAATGCATAGTTTTGATAAAAGCTATTTGGAAGGCACAAGTGATGCCAACCTCATGATTGGAGGGAGCACGCAAGCTTATTAAAGAGAACAACGACTAATTTACACACGTGCACAAAATTGGTGGTACCCCTTGGTTAATGAAAGACCATCTCCAAGCAGCTTGATCTTCCTGTGACTACAGTTGCACAGAAATTGAAGATCCATGGGACTGTTGCCAACCTCCCTGCACGTGGCCGCAGGAGGAAAACCGATGACAAATCAAAGAGACGGAGAATACGCCTGGTAACAAAAGAGCTCAGAAAAACTTCTAAAGAGATTAAAGATGAACATCAAGCTCAAGGAACATCAGTGTCAGATTGCAACATCCATCACTGTTTGAGCCAAAGTGGACTTGGGAGACGACCAAAGAGGACACCCTTGTTGAAAAGAAATCATAAAAAATCCAGACTGGAATTTGCCAAAGTACATGTTTACAAGCCACAAAGCTTCTGGGAGAATGTGTTATGGACAGATGAGAGAAAAATTGAACTTTTGGCAAGGCACATCAGCTCTATGTTAACAGATGGAAAAATCAAGCATATGAAGAAAAGAACACTGTCCCTACTGTGAAACAATGAGGAGGCTCTGTTATATTCTTGGACTGCTTTGCTGCATCTGGAACAGGGTGTCTTGAATCTGTACAGGGTACAATGAAATCTTAAGACTATCAAGAGATGAAATGTGCTGCCCAGTGTCAGAAAACTTGGTGTCAGTTGCAGGTCATGGGTCTTGCAACAGAAAACAGAGTTAAAATCACCCAAGAATGGCAAAGAGGAAAACATTGGACATTCTGAAGTGGCCTTCTATGAGCCCTGACCTTAATCCTATCTTCGGATTTGGAAGGAGCTGAAACATGCAGTCCAGAAAAGGCACCCTTCAAACCTGAGATAACTAAATCAGTTTGCTCATGAGCAGTGGGCCAAAATACCTGCTGAGAGGTGCAGAATTCTCATTGACAGCTTCAGTTTCCTCAAGCCTCCCAAAAACACACATGCTAGGTGAGTCTACATCTAGGACCATGTCTGCACCTCAGCCCGAGGCATCAAGGAGGCCAGCACAGAGACTAAACCAAACTGCAGCTGCATCTAGAACTGGGCATGGTCTGGCTTCATGGACTATTGGGATTTTTGCCAGATCTGGGCCCATACCATTGTCCACTTCTACTTCTATTTTCCACGTCTCAGCCAATGTCCAAGTCTGTACCCTTATTTCAACCTTTGTCCATGCCTCAGTTTAGTTCAGTGTTAGTACCCATATTTCTTCCCATTTTAGTTCCTGTGTTTGTTCCAGTCCCTGTTCCAATGTCTGGTTGTGTCATCCCCGTC
This sequence comes from Acestrorhynchus altus, assembly GCA_034509495.1. Lineage (NCBI taxonomy): Eukaryota > Metazoa > Chordata > Actinopteri > Characiformes > Acestrorhynchidae > Acestrorhynchus > Acestrorhynchus altus. The sequence goes on along the minus strand of CM067507.1, from coordinate 10,441,299 downwards.
CCTGTTTTTGTGTTTGTCCATCTGTGAATTTATCCCTGTCCCTGTAACCACTCCTGTCTCATCTTGTATCCAGTACCCAGTTCTGTCTGTGTCTCCTCCAGTCATGTCTCAAATTCGGTTTGATCCCAACCTTTATCCAGTCTTCAGTCCCATCTTTGTCTTCTGTGCAGCCCCATGGTCCCCAAATACGTCATGTCCAGTGTTCTGTTCATTCTCCGTTTTCATTTCCCGTGTCTCCTCTTCCCCAAGTCCAGTCTCCTTTTCCCCAAGTTCAGTTTCCTGTCTCATCATGTGTGTCTCCAGTCCCATCTTGCAGGTCAAGTTTCCCGGTCTCCATGTTCATCTAATATATCTCCTGTCATGTCACCAGTCCTGTCTCTTTGTTCCCAATCCAGTAGGTCACCTCTCAGTATCTTGTCCTGTCTGTCTGATCTGTTTGGTTTCAGGTCCCTCTCTTTCATCAGCTCTGGGGAGTTATACGCGCCCCAGAGTTGCATGTCGGGAGGGGTGTGGGGGTGGGCTACTGTCATGTCTGCCCTTTGTCAGTCCTGTTCATCTCTGTCTTCTTGTTGTGTTCTAGTCTCTGTTTGTTTTGGTTCTGTCTCCTCCCTTGATCCACCCATTCCTATCTGTGTCTGATTTGTAACCCTGCCCCCTTGTTATCATGTCCCAGGTGTGATCAATGTCATGCTGTATTTAAGACCCTTTCTCATTCTGTCTTTGTCAGTCCTTTTGTTAACTACCTTGTATGTGAGCATAGCTTGTTTTTGTTTGTACTTTGTTTCCCAACTCTGTATGTAAGTGTAGCTTGCTTTGGTTTGTTTTTTAGTTTGTAGTCTTTTTCAGTAGACTCTGTTTGTTTGTAAATCTGGTTCCATTGTCTAGGTTTAGTTTTAGTGTATTTTGTTAGTTTGAATTCCCCAGTTTTTGTTAGTATCCCAGCTTTGTTTTGTCTTTACTTCATTAAATCATAAACCCCTGCATTTGCCTCCGCACCCTTAGTCAGCTGTTCTGTCCACGCAAACCTGACAGGTACCAACAATTTTGTCCAATGTGTATATATTATAGTCCATAGCTTTCACAATATCTATCTCACAAGAGTGTGTTTTCAGAGTATGTTTAACTGGGTGTGTTCATCATGGTTTTAGGCAAAATTGACTGGTATATTCTTTAGGGCAGTGGTGAGTAGAGGTTGTTTATTTTAGCTACAGCAACATAACACTTACCTGTAAGGTGAGCAGAGGGGATTCTGAGGGCCTCCATGAAGGCAGTGGTGGACTGGGAGATGTTCTGCTTCCATCCGTCACTGCCGAAAAGGAAATGGGTGCAACCTCGCTGCCCTCTGTGGCTTCTGGCTGTGAGTGTTTACTTCCTTCTGTTTCTGACAGGTTAAAGCCATCTCGTTCTTGAAGTTCAGGCCAATCAGTCACTCGTGGACTTTCTTCTACCTTTAAGCTGGACTTCTCCTCACTGATGTCATCTCCTCTTCCCCCATCCTCCAAATTCCTGTAGCTGTCAGCATAATCCACTGCAGAGTTATCCAAATCTGGAATGCCCCCTAACAAAGCCAAGTCCTTCAGAGGGTCCTCTGGGCCTTTGTGTCTGGGCAGTGGACGCCAGTGACTCGGGTATGGCTCACCCCGTACCAAGGACTGTAGCACCAGTGTCTGAGGAGGCCCACGCTGCAGAAAGGCCAGCAGGGACTCTGTGCCAGGACGCTTTTTTGGTTGACAGTTCTCTTTGTGCTGGCAACTAAGAACATAGCAGCGTCTCTCAAAGAACCAGGCCAGGTCACAGCCTGGAAGATCACAGCAGGCTGCAGCACACTGGGTCAGAGACAACACCTCGGGGACACGTAAGATGCTGCTGCTCCTCAGTTCAGGAGACACCACTGTCTCAGTGTACGTTGCCCCCTGCCAGCACTGTGCTGCTACTACATCTAAAGCACAAAAAAGTGTGATCAGAGCAACTGGAAAGGCATCCATTACTGACAATGATAAGTGCTAATGCCTCACAACAGATAGCCACATCTATTTGAGAAGCCATTTTCCCATTCATTTTCTTATTAACCCTCCCTAAACATTCTCCACATCACGTGCCAACAGAAGATTCTGTTCTCTAATAACTCACCATTTGTATTTGGGGGTAAGAGGGAACTATAGTACTGGACAACACTCATGATTCAAGTTTGTACAAAACCATGTTCACATTTCACATTCCGTGAAAGTACAGAATCTCTCAGCTTTCCCAGAAATGTGTAAAGTGTGTGCTTCTTCAGAGGAGGCTTAAACCTCAAATAACACTTCCTCACTGTAGGTGGAGTACACAAACAAGAAGCCAGTATTCACATTCAATCTTCTGGTAGTCCCAATTCTATTAGTTCACCACTAGACAACCTACATTCACAGATGGTGATGAAAGTACAGTAGATTACCTAGTTGCTAGGTTGCCTAGACCTGAACAGAATAAGATCAATTGGGTGTGAATGCATGGTTAAGTTAAAAGCTACAACCCCAATTCCAATAAAGTTTGGACGTTGTGTAAAACATAAATAAAAACAGAATATGATGATTTGCTAAATCCTTTTCAATGTATATTCAATTGAATGTACTACAAAGACTAGATATTTCATGTTCAAATGGATAAACTGTTGTTTTCACTAATTTTGAATTTGATGCCAGCAACATGTTCCAAAAAGGTTGGGACAAAGGCAATGACAAAGGCAACGAAAAAAGGAAAGTTGAGGAATTCTCAAGAAACACCATTGGAACATCCCATAGGTGAACAGGTTAATTGGAAACAGGCGAGTGTCATTGTTGGGTGTAAAAGGAGCATCCCCAGGCTCAGTTGTTCAGCAAGGGTGGGCTGAGGTTCACTACTTTGTGAACAACTGTGTGAGTAAATAGTCAGTTTAAGAACAATGTCTCAATGAGCAATTGCAAGAAATTAGGGATGTCATCATCATCTATAGTGCATAATGTCATCAAAAGAGAAATATCTGCAAGTAAGCAGCAAGGCCGAAAACCAACACTGAATGCCTGTGACCACATTATGTATCACCAGGTTCTTGCCAATACACAGCGCTAATTCAAGTACAGTTCATTTTTGCTGTATTTGTGCAGTACACAACTGCATAACAATGCATTGAATATTGAGTATTGTTGCAGTCCTTATAAATTCTACTGACTTTATAAAGGCTTGTAAACCTGACTCATTCATGCAGATTTGTGTCTAGAGAAGCCACCCAGGTGCTTGTTTGGTTTCTTGTAATTGTGGATCTTTACCAAGAGCCCTTCTAGCATCAAGTACAGCTCGACTTGACCCACCATCCTTCAAGTTGCAAGGAAGAGAAGTATCCAGGCTCTTTTCTGTCCTGGCACCAAAATGGTGGAACAAACTTCCCCTGGGGGTCCCAGTGAGCTTCTTGCTCTCTTCAAATACAGACTGAAGACCAATCTCTTTCAATAGCATTTAACTCATTAAAGGTTTATAATTATATTAAATCTTGTTAGTCTCCAATCTGACATTTGTTTTTGACAGCATCTAAGCTAGAGGAATCTCCAGATTCTAGCCTCTTCTAACTAGCTAATGGTACCTGAGTAAACAGCAAAGCACTTTTGTAAATCGCTCTGGATAAGTACGTCTGCCAATTCATGCAAATGTAAATGTAATAAACATAAAACTCAGACCACACCTCTGGTCTGTCTGTTCTTTGTGAAATGTGGATTAAAATTTTACCTCTTGTAATGTGCAGGACCAAGGAGAGTGACAACAGGGGCATGAAGTTCATGATCATCACCTTTCAATGTACTACTTTCTAAAAAGATCAAAGAGAATATTGCAGTCTTGTTTAATACAGACACTATGAACACATTAACAAGCACTCAGACATGCTGAGAGCATAAGAGTAGAGTTTTTCATTTATTCATCCAAACAGGTCATGAATTTGTTCATATGGCTCATTCTGCAAAATCACAAATTTGATATGCAGTATCATTATTTTTAGATACTATGTTGTTATTTTGTGATGTTAAGTCATTGATATTCTTTCTCATTATTTTGAGTGACTTTTTATTTTAAGATGCTTTATGCTTTTGGAATGTGAGTTACTTTTTAAGTAAACGGAATGGGCTTTCATCAGTTCTGCTCCATCTTCACAATCTTACCGTTGCCCTGACAGTGCTGACCTCATGAGGAAGAGCTGATCAACTGAACCATCTGCACACATAAACAAGACAAATCAATACTAATGAGTTGCATAAAATTTTGCTACCATGCAAAAGACCTTGAATCTCTAAAATAACAAAAGGAAAAACTTAAACTTAAAAATATCTTAATTCTGTTTCTATTGATCCATTTAATGAAAAATAGAGATACTATGTTATTGTGCCTCGATATTATGATTCTATTGTTATAATTAAGTAATTATGTTAAATTAAATGTAACTATATCTCTGAGTATTACTGTGACTCTTATTAAGGAGGTGGAGTAGATCAAACATTCTTCACCTAGCTCCTTCAAAACAAGACACAGCATTAGTTCAGGGTGATGGATTATATGAGGTGGTTTATTATCAGTAACTCGGCTCCCGTTTTTAATATAGAAATGTAAACATGGTGAACTTCTTTCTCCTCTAGACTCTCTGGCAGAGGCTTTACAGATGGACAGGCCTTGAAGAGAGCTTAAAGCACATCAGCAGACATCTGCACTCCCAACTGCCCCGTGCACAGAGGACTCTGCTGGGTAATGAGCTGCACGGGCACTGAGGAGTGCCACAGAGCACAGGAAGGAGAAAGGAGGAGGAGACGGAGAAAGGAGGATGGAGAACGATAAAGGAGGATGGAGGAAAAGAAGAAGGTGGTGCAGGTGCAGCAGCTCACCGTCGTCGTCGTGTTCCTCGATGGGTCGATGGTGTACAGCAGGGTGTGGGGTCTGTCCTGACGAAGGCGGATGGAGGATGGAGGTGTGGGCGTGGAGTGTCTTCTGCAGAGAGAGAGAGAGAGAGAGAGAGAGAGAGAGAGAGAGAGAGAGATTGTGGCGGAAACACAGAGGCGGAGAAAAACGGCGTACGCACACAAAAACGACGCGACAACTCACGTGTCCTCGTGCATAAAACAGTGTAAAATAAAACAAAACAGGAGTCTTTATGTGGTAGTATAATAACAGTAATAATAATAATAGTAGTAGTAATAATAATAATAATAATAATAATAATAATAATAATAATACCAGTAATAATAATAATAATAATAATAATAACAATAATAATAATACCAGTAATAATAATAATGATAATAATAATAATAATAATAATACCAGTAATAATAATGGTATAATATGTATATTACTTATTATTATTATTATTATTATTATTATTATTATTATTATTATCATACACGACTAAAACATAATTTCATGCAGTTTAACCGGTTTGTTTTGACTCATATGAGTAATATTAATGTGACTTTGCAAAGCAAACAGCGATCTGCAGCTTCACTGCTGTGGTGTGTTTACATAGTGTTTACAGCCTCACGGCGGAAGTGCTGCTGACCTGCTGAGCTGAAGTCCTGAACTGCTCCAGGAAACCGAAACAGAGTGTGAGGTACAGCAGCACCGAACAGCCGGTCAGCTGAGCAGATCTTACCATCAGCGATCCGAAAGGACGACGTCTGCTTATGTTTACACTCCGTGGCGTTTATTGGTAATATTATTGAATCTGAGTCTCTGTGAGTAACAGGTGACTGACAGAACTCAGAGCCCAACTGTAGATACTGATGTGTTTACTTGTAGTGTTACACCTGTAGTGTTACGTCTTTAGCGTTTCGTTTGTAGTGTTACGTCTGTAGCGTTAAGTCTGTAGTATTATATCTGTAGTGTTACGTCTGTAGTGTTATAACTGTAGTGTTACGTCTGTAGTGTTATAACTGTAGTGTTACGTCTTTAGCGTTACGTCTGTAGTGTTATATCTGTAGTGTTACGTCTGTAGTGTTATAACTGTAGTGTTACGTCTGTAGTGTTATATCTGTAGTGTTACGTCTTTAGCGTTACGTCTGTAGTGTTATATCTGTAGTGTTACGTCTGTAGCGTTACATCTGTAGTGTTGCGTCTGTAGTGTTATATCTGTAGTGTTACGTCTGGCGTTACATCTGTTGTGTTGCGTCTGTAGTGTTATAACTGTAGTGTTACGTCTTTAGCGTTACGTCTGTAGTGTTGCATCTGGTCTGTCGCACAGTGCAGTGATTCTCTCTGTTCAACGTTTCCAAACTGCACTGTTTACAGAAACGAAAGTGAAAGCAATAAGGAGGCTTTTCCTGTAGTCCGGTCATGGAGAACACGCAGGATGGTGGACATCAGTAAGTGTGTAAACAGACTTTATTTTGGCTACATTTAAATACAGACCATTTTTCTTTTTACAGTTCATTTGTCTTTAAAGAAGTCTTTGATGATTATATATATAATTTATAAAATATTAAAAATTATATTAAACTGTTCTTCTCGAATGTTTCTTAAGTCATGGCTTTCGATAAAGTGTGACTTGTTCCTCATTTATTTGCAGTTGTGGTCATCCTGATAAAGAAGCTCTAGCAAAGGGCGACAGAAACAGCAGTATAAGCTCTGAAGGCAACAATGTTCAAGACAAATGTGCCAAGAAGAAAAAAGGAAAGAAAAATAAGAAATCTGTGAAAGAATTGTCATCTGAAAACTCACGAATTAACAAGAAAAGTCCTCAGGAGTGCTTCAGCAAAGAAGAAAAGTGTGCAAACAGTCAGCAAAACCAGAGTCAATTCACCTGTGACCAGTCGACTCAGACTGAGAATAAGCTCACCCACACAGAGGCAAAACAAACGCCTCCACTCCATTGCAGCCACAGTGACAATCTAACAGAATCCAAATCAACTCACACTCATCTCTCCTGTCCCACCTTTAAGCAGGTGTATGAAGGACAGATGTGCACAGACCAGTCAGGTAAAGACCAGGCCAGCTCTGCTGAACAGTGCAATGGCCCTCACCTCTTGACCGTGCTCACATGGAACATAGATGGGCTTGATGTTGAAGACCTAAATCATCGAGTTCCAAGCCTGTTGGCGTATTTGGGAAAGTACGTGGCATTTTCATTTAATTCTCAGCCTGTGTTTAATTGAAGCTTAAATAAAGCTTTAGGCTGACAGGCACATATAAAGCAAATCTAAATCTCAAAAAAGAAATGAAAACAACAAACAAGAGATAAAAAGAGATAAAAACACCAGACTTTGAACAGAGAAAGTTAAGATACAAAGAGCAGACCAGTCCTAAATGGGATGTCACTGACATTACACCCTGTTTTCAAACTAATAAGCTGAAATCATGTAAAAATCAAGTATGCTCTATGGGGGTCTATAAATAAATTTATATATATATATATATGAATGGACATTAAACCTTCATCTTACTGTTGCTGCCATGCAAAAGCCTGGCTTCCAAAATGTCTTATTTACAGAATAAGGATAAAACCTTCTTAACTATCATTGGAAGTCAATGTGAAAATAAAATTTGTACATTGTTTTTACATTTATTATATTTTGGATCAAACATACAGTGTGTGTGCATTATTTAAATCACTTTGGTGGCAGATATTTTAAATAATTTTCAATTGTGCTGATATTTTAACTGATATATTTTAACAGATATAATGATGTATTTACTATAGAGAAGACTCTTTGAGTGGACAACACTGTAAAACATTTTAATTGTAATTTTTTAACTGGATATAAGATAAAGACATGCTTTATTGTCATTCTACTTGTATGGTACAACAAAATTGCTCTCTTTCCATATCCTAGTTCAGAAAGCTGCGGTCACAGCTAGATCAAAGAGGTTAAAGGTCTCACCCAAAAGTGGCAGCTTAGTGAACTGTGGTATTGAAGGCACAAGAATTATGATCAAAAACCTAGCACTCGGTATGGCCAGCAAACCACCACTTCACAAATTATCCAAAATTACATCTACTCTGTACTTGAAAATACTGTGGTATATATGTGAAAATTTGTAAAGTGTAAATGCTGAATATTGGTATTGGAACACTTTTCCCAAATGAATAGCTATATTTTTAGATGAAAGATGCATGAAAAGTTGTATTTCCTATCGTAAAAATGTGTATGGTCCTTTTCATTAATTTGAACTTCTTTTAAAGGCACCATGCAGATGTAGTATTGCTGCAAGAGCTCATTCCTCCCTACCTGAAGATTTTACAGGAGATTATGACAGATTATGAGTTTGTACAAGGTGAAATTATTTCTTTTGGATTTGGATAGAGCACATGTAGTTCCCATGTGCTGTACAAGCCTTGATTTTGAAATGTTCCCTCTTAGCCAGTGACAGCGGCTACTTCACAGCAATACTGCTTAGAAGGTCCAGAGTAGAACTGCTTCAGAGCACCATCGTCAATTATCCCTCCACAGAAATGGCAAGGAATCTGCTCATGGCCACGGTGAGCTCTCTTTTTTATTCTTCTTTAAAAAGCATTTTTATTTCAACTGGAAAATCAATTTATTTTAATTTATGATGCATGCTGTTAATGAAACCAGTTGTTCCAACATATCTTAGCCTGGTGTTCCAATTAACCTGTTCAAACATGGTGTCTCCTCATTCAAATATTGTAACGTTCACAGACAGAGGTTGGAGTCGGATGTAGACGCTGGGTTGACTTTATTAGCAGGATACAAATAAACACTAAGACAAGAAACCACGAAGTCATATAACCACATATCACTACAACACTACAACAAAGACCGACAAGGACTAACAAAAGACAAGGGACTTATATACACAGTCACATTGGACAAGGCTGGGACATGATGACGATGGGGCAGGGTTACGAATGGAACACAGCTGGGAATGGGAGGAGACATGACATGTGCTCAAAAGCACATGGAACAGTAAACAAAACAAAGACAGACCACCGGGACAAGACAGATACATGACAAATGTAAATCCAGCCTAAGTAAAAACAATGCTGAAAAACAAGCCACTTCTAAAATCTCAGTATCAGTCATTAATATTTAGGCCCCTATAATTTACATAGAACTGCATTCTTACTCTAATCCAAGATAGAAGAAAGAATATTGTGAAAAGTTTATTTGTGTTTATGCTTTTATACAAAAGGTCAGATTTTATATACATTACATGTAAACTGACATATTTCATACCTGAAACTGTAAGACCAATTCATTGGGTTTTAAATGGCTGTGTAAAACCATATGTGCTATTTTCTATCAGACAGGAGTCACATTCCGTCTCTGTAATGTCAGAGAACTATTACAAACACAGAATAAATACTGTGGCACCTTTAATGGTCTTACAGCCTTACTGTGGAACTACATCTCTGTGGAACTACTGTACTCTCTGACTGTTTAACATGATTTAATAGACTCTAATAACTCTACACCTCATTTTTATTATGTATTACAGCAGCGCATTTTCTTGCTCCACTATCAGAGAACTATATCATCTTTACCAACTTACATTTTTAAATTCATATGAAAAGCATTGATGTTTCTACATTGTTTTTTAAATAAAAAATGTGTTCTTTAGTCTATTACCACTAAATTTAATAGTGTATATCATGATCAATGCAGGCAAGTCTATAAAACAGGAGGAGCAGAAATGCTCTCATTATTTTATTTTACTTTGTCTTCCAGCCTAAGTGCACTCTTATCTGCCCTAGTGTGTGTGTCTGTGTGTCTGTGTGTGTCTGCGTTTCTGCCTGTCTGTCTGTTTGCATATCCAGGCAAATTTCTCAGGTCATCAGCTATGTTTAATGACCTCTCACTTGGAGAGTTTAAAACCCAGCTCACAGGAGCGCTGCAACCAGCTGCGCAGAGTGTGGAAGCTCATGAAGGAGGCACCAGACAGCCAGACGGTCATATTTGGAGGAGACACCAACCTGAGAGACCGGGAGGTGTGTGAGTGGGAAGGCTTTTGTGTGTGCATGATGTTGTCTGGTTGTCTGGCTGCATTTAGAGCAGACTGTAAAATGTTTGAAAAGCACTCATGAACAAAACTGTTTTAGAACCGGTATGACATTTATTTGCTTTTTACTCAATCATAACATGTCAATCATGAAACCAGAAATGAGCGCAAGCACCTATTGATTATAAATGGAGATCTGTCAGTGTAAGCAGTTTAACTCCACCTTTGTCTATGAGAAACATCCCTTTTGATGTTTCCAAAATACTTGGAGAAACTACTGGAAAAATATCATTAAAAATATCTACATGGATGTGTCCATCTGGCTCAATTTCTTACTGTGACTAAGAGAACAGTAGGAGAACAGTAGGAGCTCCCCTGCTACGATTTTACATTGGCTTTCCACCTTCCGGCTACTGGACCTGGACTAGTTTCCCACCCTGACATGGACTAGTTACTCACCCCCATCACCAACTTTGTAGAAATCTACTGTTACTATTATTTCCAAAAGCAAACTAACATTACTTCAGTGCACCTGAGTATTAGAACAGAAGTGTGGGGGTCCAGTGTCTCCTAACTGTGTATAAGTATTTTGACCAGAGGAGGATGGGTCCTCCCCCTTTTGAGCCTGGTTCATCCCAAGGTTTCTTCTTCCAACTCTGGGGGAGTTTTTCCTTGCCACTGTCCCCCTTTGGCTAGCTCACTAGGGGATCTATGTCTTATCCTTTGATCATCTGTTGTTCACCTTTTTATTTCTTGATTTCTGTAAAGCTGCTCCGTGACAACTTCGGTTGTGAAGAGCGCTATACAAATACATTTTTGATTGATGGATTGAGAATTTGTATTAACTTCATGAAATTGCTAAATAATGCATTAATGCATGTCATACATCAATAATGCTTTAATGCATTAAAAAGGAACATTGTAAAGAATGTGGCACTCTGGTCATGTCTGTAAGCATCAGTTTTGGCCAGGAAGACATTAAGTATAATAGCCAAGTTTAATAAGCCACATGTTAAAGTGAAAAAGAATTGTTATAATAAAGTTTTTGTGTTTCTGTCTGAGAATATAATAAATATTAGGACAATCAGGGCTGTGGTATAAATTCACTTAAGGCTGTGGTGTACCATGTATATTAGCATGGGTGAGCCTATTTCCTTGTGCCTACAAGCGTAGCACAACCTAGAATATATTGTTTAATTTTGTGTTCAATGGAGTTGTTAAGAGTTTGCATAATTGAATAACAGTACTGCATTGTATGTGTGTATTAGGTGAAGAAAGTGGGGGGTCTCCCGGATGGTATTACAGATGTGTGGGAGATGCTGGGAGCACCGAAGGATTGCATGTACACCTGGGACACTGTCATTAACAACAACAATGATCTTCCCTTCCCTGCACGACTGCGCTTTGACCGTGTTTACATGCGAAAAGCCAGAGAGGGTGCTCAACTCTGCCCGGACAGAATGAGGCTTGTGGGGCTGAAGAAACTGAAATGTGGCCGTTTCACCAGCGATCACTGGGGCATTCTATGCACCTTCTCTTTTGAGTCATGAAAAACAGTGCATAGATTGATGAATAGATATATAATTAGATGGATAATATTAATAGTTTACAAGCATATAAACTGGAATCTCTTCTGATAATCTGGTGGATGTCTCTGATTTGCTCCTCTGAATTTTGTGTTAATCATTTTTGTCAGTAGATGGCACTGTTGAGACTATTGATGATTTTTCCTATTGGGCACTCATTTTACTTATTAAGCCAATGAAATAAAATAAACTTCATAATTTAGGAACACTTATTAGAGAACTAAATTAGATAACTCTTTATTACAGGAAATTATCATTGGACTCATCATTGTTAAATTATTGTTATTAAGTTATGTTATTGTGACTGTCCACTGGAGGACAGTCTAACAAAACGTTCAGGTTCTCATTCTATGATCTTCAAGTTTTGAATGCAGGTCCTAAAGAAAACAGTATTGCACACATCAAATTCATAGAGGCCCTGTTAATTAACTGATGTTAAATGAGGTAGAACTTTGTATTCTACATTGGTGGACTTTCATACCACCTGCCATTTATGAGTCACTATTTATTATTGAAGAGTCCACATAAACACAAAATACTTTTCTAAATCCTTACAACAAATTAGGATTGTTGCACAAATTCTTTTTCTTTGTGTATACAGTGTACCGTGCATGGTTGAGGTTTCCATGGTCAGAATTGAACAGAGCTGTCAATTTCATATTCCTGTTTGTTTTACACTGAAGTTTATTTGAGGGTTATCTTTGCAGGCGAGGAGAGGATTGGAAGCAGTCCTTGTGTTCTCATTTGGAAAAATGATCTGGAGATCATTTTCTTCACTGCTTAATCAGAGCAGAATATGCCAATAAAAACCTAAAAATTAGGAAGGATGGCCAGCTGCCAATAAAACTGATTATTTGTCATTGGAGATTTTTTGGGGAATAAGGGGAAGGAAAGAGAAATTCTGGTATACGTTCTGCACCAAACCTAAGCAGATGTACCATGTTCATCTCTCAGAGAAAGGCAATCTCATGTGACTGTCTTTCATTCTTTTTAATATTCAGTGTTAAGCACGTCACTGAACCGTTCACTCAGCATAATCACCAGTGTCAACAAACCCAAATCAATTTAAAACTCAAGGTCAAAATGCTGTGCATATTTTGGAATCAATAAATTAACTGATAAATAAGACAATGAGCAATTAATCACACATTTTAACACACACGAATCAACGTCTTTCTAATCAATTGTGAACATACATCATGAAATTAGAAAGCCAGTTTCTGTATGATATTTAATTGTTTGCCTAATGTGTTGAGTGAGATATTAATGTGTAATTTGACTTTAAAATGAGAATGATCTGTGTTAATGACCTTCATTCACGTGTAAATATGTTACAAGCACCGCATGACAGCACCAAATTAATTTTCCTGAAAAAAGGAGAGAAATGATGAGGCAGAGTGACAGGTTTTAACATTACTGAGTTATCTGCAGGTATCTTTATTAAACCATTATATTTTTATTTTTATAGAAAATAACATTTCCGTTTTCCTGAATACTGAATACAAAAGCATAAAATCTTAACTATTTTTCCTTTATCACATCTTCTGATTACCATTTTAGTACATTCAGCAAAAATGTATCAATGTACTGCTGAATGTAATAGTACTCAACTCAAATGAACTGTACTTTTAGCACTTAAATATTAAATTGATAGATTTACCAGTCATACACTTCAGATGAATCAAAAGTATATATAAAATGAGTGTGTGTGTGTGTGTGTGTGTGTGTGTGTGTGTGTGTGTGTGTGTGTGTGTGTGTGTGTGTGTGTTTTCTTTTGCCTGTTTTCCTGTTTGCTTCCCACTCTAGTCTGCCTCATTTATTTCTTCTCCTCTTTTACATAATCAATCTGGCTTCTTACACTGTAACTGCAGTTTCTCCTCGGTTCTATCAAACTCACTTTGTTCTGAAAGTGTTTATTTCAGCATTTTGAGTGTATTAGTGGCATGTGTCTAGTTGGGGGCACAGAACAGTATTTGGAGGGCTGGTCTCAATGGACGTATTTGCATATTGTATATCTACTTTCTTACCCTCGAGGGGTTACTGAATAGCCTTGGTAAAGGGTAAATAATATGGACATTTTTCATAACACTGCAAATCTTGAACCTTGTGTCTCCTTTTGTGCTGTTTTCACATTTGACATGTGTGTGTTAGTTGTTCTCTGCATCCAAATGTCACAAAGAATGAAGCAATAGAATTGCTCCAAAATTACCTGGAATAAATTCCATTGAAAGTTAAAAAGGTTTTTTTCCTTCTCTTGTAAAGTTGCTAGAGATTTTTGCTTTGGCAGTGGCAGTTTGTTATATATAGATTGCTGAGGCTCATAGGTCTTTGCATGTATATGTATCTCAGCGCACCGTTAGTACCAGTACATTCCAGTAGCCTTCCCTAAAGAGTAGAGGCTGAGATTGAGGTAGAAAGGGTCCAAAGCTTCTTGTTTCCTTGATGTTCCATTGAACGTTTGGAAGTTTTTTTTTTTGGTTTTTTTTTCTTCATGTGGCTATATAATGTATATATGCTATGCTTATTTTGCATTTGTATTTAATGTTTTAAATTTATTTTTATGTTGTATTAACATAGGGAGTCATCTAAATTTTAGACTACGAAGATGATTCTTGAAAGGGAGAAAAAGCATCACACTGAACACTTTATCAGTTAAGTTGATCTTAGCACTCACTGACTTTCTAAGTTTCTTAGAAAAAACTTGCTTAAAAACACTGAGTGGTTCATCAGCATGTTCTTAAATACAATTCCTTTGTTGTTTTCTTGTGTGGTCATTGTAGCCTTTTAACCCATGATTTACAGTCCATCATTAATGACATGAGACACATTTATAATGATCAGTTAAATCTGTGCAAAACGGGAGTAAAATCTGAATCAAATGAAGCAGTTAAAATATGTTTAAACATGAAATACAAATAATGATGGAGGAAACAACCAACAGGAAAAAACACTTTCTTTCAAATAACATAAGCTAACCGTGTAAAATAAAATAACACAACTGTCACATGATGTCACAATGGCATTATAGAAACTTTAAGAACAATCTCCTCTTTGAAACTTATTAAAATAGTGAATTAGTTAATAGTTTATTAAGTTAATTCTATACTATTTATACTAAGTGTTGATTTGGAGCAATAAACCTCTGTTGTACATCTAAAAATATTTGTGGCAGGCACAAAAGTTAATCTTTTCTTAAAGTATCCTTCAGCTAAACATCAATTAAATGCTACTAACCTTAAAAGGACATTTCCAATGGGAAACTATTCATGCTCTACATTTGAAATTGAAAATCATTCAGAATGCTCTATAGTCTTATCTGAAAGGGACCAGTGTGGCACCAGGTTCATTCTAACAAAGCAGGATCCATGCACATTTCTAAAACTATATTTTGTTCAGGGCCAATATGGCCAAAATCTCAAGTACTGTACTGTTATTAACAGCATCTTATAATAAACAGTTATTATTATTATAAAATCTTTCCACAATGAATTACTCACAGATGCTTCATTGCACTGCAATGACTAATTTTAGAAATGCTGGTTCCGTGGTTTCTAGCCATATGTGTATGTGCTGGTATGTGAAGACATTCTTTATCAAGCTGAGAAGATAATGTGTGATTTTGCCCTCACTGTGAGGGCATAGGTCCTTTAGGGTTAAAAGACATGCTTACATGCATTTCTGGACAAGCTGGGAGATTCAGAAGCATCACTGCAGCATCACAATGATTTTTGCTATTTTAAGGTGAATTGCTTTAATAGTTAAGTAATTTTTATTATTTTCATTAACTGGCTATGGAATTATGCAGGTACTTCCTTGAGATGGACAACACAACTCCATCTCACACATCATCACAAACAACATTGCATTTGACTTGTCAACTCCTCCAAAGTGCTCCTGTAATTTAAAACTTGCCTTTTAAGACATTAATCCGCTTCATGTTTCAGATGCTAAAACATTACATTCTGTGCTAAGGCAACACAGGAACATAAAATGTATGACTCCAATGCACAACAACAATGCAACAATTCTTGTCTCACACATGTAAGTGGAAAATGCTGGTATTAAATATTTTAAGTGCAGTTGAATATATGTTGCACTCAATTTATGTTTGACTCACCACAGGCTTAGTAAATGGAATAAGTATATATAAATGAAAGTGTGAAAAGATTGGCATTGACATTGATAATTGTTACACTGAGACAATGCTGCAAGTAGTCATTAAGTAGGGAGACACACACACACAAACAAACACACATCATTCCCAACCAAAGGCAGATTCCCAGTGTCCTTTTGGTATGTTATTATTCTCATTTAACCCCAGCTCAAACTCTGCCACATACAAATGAAATGAAGACCATTGTTCTACTGAGGACATTAACGTAGGCAGTGGGAGTCAGTGGAACAGCAGA
The DNA here is from genome assembly GCA_034509495.1 of Acestrorhynchus altus. NCBI lineage: Eukaryota > Metazoa > Chordata > Actinopteri > Characiformes > Acestrorhynchidae > Acestrorhynchus > Acestrorhynchus altus. The sequence continues at coordinate 10,425,356 of CM067507.1, read as the reverse complement.
AAATGAAAAGCAATTTATTATTAGGCCATAGTGAGCTCGAGAAAGAATCATATCCAGGAAATCATCCATTCATTCCTGGAAATGGAAGGTGGCTTCAAATGCAATCCAAATACTCATTTACCTTCTGGGAATCAAATCATTAGTCAAATGTCAGAGTCACTACAGTACCGTAAATGTACTCTTCTGATTTTCCATTACTCATATAAAAGTGAATATAAAAATTATTACTCATATAAAAGTCTACAATTTACTATATTTTTATGTTCAGTTAAATGCTTGCTTGTCAATGTATCCAGGGAATGTAACCCATTTCTGAAACCTGATTGGCTGAGACACTTTGAAGCTGCTGTAAAACACTTAATATACACACATACTGTCAGTCATATGAATTGAACTGAATGATTTGTGTTCTTTACTGGGTGTGGGAATGTTTGTATGTATGCTGCCACTTCACATCTGCCTTGTTAAATTTTTGTTTAAGAGCACTGTTTGCCAAAAAACTTTTTTTTGCATGGCTCTGAAATTTCCCACATGGCTGTTTGTAAGTGGCTCTGTGCCACAGTTTATATCTTTTCTCAGGTCCACTTGTAGAGTGACTCTATAGAGGCTAAAAAATTTCCATAGCCTACTGCTGTTATCACTCTGTAAATTGTTCAGGTCCACTGCTGGAATAACCACATTTTGGCTTTCCTAGGCTGACATTATCCCTACATTTTAGTTTGAAGCCCTTTCATACCTAGGTTCAAGGTTTGTTTATTCATCACGCACATACAAGGTAACTACACAACTTGGTCAGTAGATTTTATTTTTATGTCGCATTGATTATGATTTTGTTAAAGGACCCTTGAGTTTGAGAAATGCACTTTGCACTACAAAAGAATGATATATATATATATATATATAAAATAATAATAATAATAATAATAATAATAATAATAATAAATAATAATAATAATAATAATAATAAATAATAATAATATTGTAAATGTAAATGTATATTTGAATACCTGATTTACACTGACTAGTGTGCATTTTAAAAGAAAAACTGTTAGTATATCACATCATGTTGATCAGGTCATTCAGAGTGAATATAATGGTAAATAATCTATTTACTGGAAGAAACATGTTTTAATGGAAAATTGACTTTTAATTTACTTTTTGGAAAGTAGAAAGTGATTGAGCTTAATTATGAAGCATTTGTTGAGGTAGTTAAGTCAGATGTTCTTTTTGTTGTTGTTTTTGATGTTGTTCTTATTGTTGTTAGTATGTTAATTGCACTTATATATAATAATACTTAATAAAATATTTTTACTGTATTTCATAACTGCCTGGCACCCTGTCTGCCAACTGTGGTACTGTGGACATACTCAGTCTAAACCCAGAAGTATGGTTTACACAGACAATAAAAACACTACTGAAATCAGAGCATAAACATGTGACTGCCACACCATCACTGCACTCAGACATGCTGATAATGTCAGTTACCATGGGGATAACCAGGTGTCATGGCCCTCCTCAGCCCACCTGTTTGCAGGGGTAATAATTTCATCAGAAGCCTTCCACACACATCCACTGATCATATTTCAGATTTGATGAGGTGAAACTGTCAATAAATCTAAGGCTAAGGTGGACAGATTAACTGCTGCTAAGGTAAGAAAACAAGAGCAGGCCTGGAAGGCCTGATAACTATGTTGATACCTTTTAAAACGAGTGAAATAAAGCATAAAGTATATTATGTGTTCCAATGATATGAATAGTATCCTAGTATACTATGTAATAGTGTTGAGATAGTGTTGTTGGAGTGTTTAAACTCTCTGGTGGTGAATTCTGGTGGATTTAAAACAGTCCACCTGATGAAGGACTAGTGGATGACCAATACAAACTGTGCAGGAACTGAGCTTCTGTCTCTGACTTTACAGCCACAAGTGAAGCAACTAGATAGAAGCATGTGAGTGGACACAATGTTTAAACACTCAGCAGCACTGAAGTGTATGCAACACAAACACACCACCACCATGTCAGTGTCTCTGCGGTTGACTGCAGCTGCAGTTGGCCCACCACCCACATAATACCTGCTCTGTAGTGGTCCTGCGGGGGCCTGACCATTGATGACCTGGGTAAAAGGAAGCTAAATAAGTATTCAGAGAAACAGACTGGCTATACTGTATAATTATATAACCACAAACTGCTCCTCTATGATAAAAGGAGTTGATAAAATGGACAGTGAATGCAGAGACAAGCTGGTGGTCATAATGTTATGGTTGATCAGTGTATACATGTCATCTAGTGAAAAGTCATTGTGAAAAAATAGGTTGCCAGATAAAAAACCTTTGAAAAACCTGGTCCCTAAGCATCTACACCCTTCTTTCTGAAGGCCTCAGAGAGCTCTGTGAACTTTGCCATGATTATACCAGTCACTTCAACAATCAAGAGCAAAACCAAACAAATGTCTGGGGTTTAAACAGCCTCTTCAATCAATTTCTGTCATAATTCTTCAGCTACAAGCCTGCTTGTAGTTTGAATCCAGCTCTATAAAGTTGCTCCAAAGTGCTGCCTTCTTCAGCTGTTTTCGCTCTGTAAGCACACAAAATGAATGTTAAATAATTATGAATTACATTTTAATCAGTGTGAAGATTATAATTTATAATTTCTCTATAATTTTTTTTTTTTTTTTTTTTTTTTTTTACAAAACAAAAAAAAACCTATTCACCATAGCTCGCAATATGAAGCAGCTAATGATGGCTAATGTAATTGGTTCGTCTGATAGCATTATATTAGGCAATATTGATTAATGTGATACAAATATGACAAGCTATACTTTTCTTAAACATGTGGATTTTTTTTATTCACAGTTATACAATTTATTGGAAATAATTTCTGAAACATCTACACAGAAGGCAAACAATAACAAGTTTAGATACAACAATTTTTAAATAGACTTGGGCAGTCCCATTTCTGTGTCCCAAGCATGAATATCAACACGTAATAAACATTTAGATGATATGCAATTCAGTTTGGTTTGATTGTAATGGTCATACACATGTTTATGCTGCCACAAAAGAAAAAAAAATCCTTTTTGCTTTTTAAACTTATACTGGGCCATTCATCTTAGATTTAATTTGGGCTTCATTGGATTACACTACTTTTTGGTTGATGGTTATGGTTAATTGTGGTTGGTGTGGCCCAACATATAACACCACCAGTGAGCCACAAAACCATGGGATTCAAATCCCAGTCTGAGCAACTATGCTGTCCTACACCAAAACGAGTCCTTGGGCATGATTACTAACAATACTCTGGCACACTTTTGTAATATGTGTAACCTTGTAAGTTTCAGCTAAATGCCATAAATGTAAATGTATATTTGAATACCTGATTTACACTGACTAGTGTGCATTTTAAAAGAAAAACTGTTAGTATATCACATCATGTTGATCAGGTCATTCAGAGTGAATATAATGGTAAATAATCTATTTACTGGAAGAAACATGTTTTAATGGAAAATTGACTTTTAATTTACTTTTTGGAAAGTAGAAAGTGATTCAGCGTAATTATGTAGCATTTGTTGAGGTAGTTAAGTCAGATGTACTGCCTGTACATTATGTTCATATTATACCACAGTATTGACATCACAGTGTGATGATAGGTAGGCATTATTACATACCATATTTTCCAGACTATAAGCCGCACCGGAATATTAGCCGCACCCGTGAAGTTAAAAAAAAAAACCCTGGAAAATAACATATATAAGACGAAAAAGCTGCACCTCATTATAAGCCGCATGGTTTAAAGCGTGGGGAAAAAGTAGTGGCTTATAGTCTGGAAAATACAGTAATTATGCTTGATATTTAGACAATGCTTGTTTAGACAAGGTATAATTACTGTCCAGTCCTGAGTCTTGTTTATGGAAGAACAACATCCATAAAGAACAATGTTTGCTTTAGTGTGAAAAACCTTGAAGACGTACATATATAAAGTGGAGGTTCTTTAGACCTTTAAATAGTTTTCACAGTCACACAAACATTTAGGAACATGGTTGCTTATAGAACCAGATCGCTATTATTTTCAATTTCTACTATCTTTCAGACCTAAAATTTAATTTAAACTTAAATGTATCCATTCATCTTCTATGTTAGAGATTTGATATAATGTCTAATAACATATTTTAATTGGATAGAAAAAGCTAAGCGTCTTGTAGACAAAACAAAGCAGCACCATGGACAGCACCATAAACAAACTGTTCAGTTGTTCAAGCTGAATTCTTTATGAAGATTATCCTGGTTTTACTATCCTGGTTTTAAATTAATGTATAGTATTACATGTCTACGGGTTTGTAGACACCTGTTAATTCAATATTTTATTCAGAAACTTAAGGTATTATAAGAGTGTGCTCCTGGCTGCAGTATAAACCTCTACTGCTCTGGAAAGGCTTTACACTTGATGATGGTGAAAATTGCAATGAGGATTTGACCTCATTGAGTCATAGGATCAGGTACTGATGTTCATCGTTTCAACACATTCCAAAGGCAAGCTGGGGCTCCATCACTCCAATGAATGTAGTTTTAGTGCTCTACAGTCCAATTCTGGCCACTCTTGGTACTGAACATGGAAACCTTAGGCTAATGTGTGGCTGCTCCAGAGCATTACTCTATACAAGTCTCTATACTCTATACATTTTTCTATTGAGTTTACTGTGTGAACAGTTCAGCAATTCTGTCAGCAAAATTTCTTAATGTAGCAAAAATAACTAATTAAAAGGAATTCTGGCTATTTTTGGAAAGTGTTTGCTGATAAATATAAAGAGCTATAAATAGACAAAGATATTTTATGACTTTGCTGTATTGATTTTGCTGTACAGCAGTAAAAATGCATCACATTACAGCTGGGCCAACACTTTCCAAGACTGCTGAAACTTTACAGTGCACCAACACATATGAACATTATGAAATATATTTTTTCTCCTTGATCTCCCAGTGTGAACAACAGTGGCCACATTCATTTTCCTGACCCTTTCCTGACAGATTCAGTTCTGGTAAGACAAAGCAATGTGAAGAAAAAATCTGATGATATATCATTAGGCAAGTAACAGCTTGGTGATGGAGAAGGTCCTTGATTAAGTGTGGCAGCGCAATCATGTGCTGTGCTGGACATCATAAACACACATGCTCTTTCCGGGGCATACACTCCAAACCAAACCCGGATAGATCAGTTTAGACTGCTTCATTTACTTGCTTTGTCTAATTTTGCAGGCTGATCTTCTGTAATTATGGTTGAGGGCAGCTCCACCTCTAATTTATTTTTTCATTTACTGAAGAAAGTTTCTCAACAATATTGCTTTGGGTGTTCAAAAATACTAATGGTATTTACTAATGAAAAAGAAGAAAAAAAAGCCCAAACTGGTTGTGTTATTGTGGGCTATTTTTGCCTCCATAATGCCACCCATCATGCTGCTCTTCCACTTCTCCCAGCATGGTTGCCATGAACACTGGCTCTGTGTCATCTAGAATGGCAGTGACCTCTGGTGAGAGGTTGCCACCTGACCTGTCAGAAGCTCAGTCATGGCCAGATGCTGCCACTCCAAACATCCACCAGCTGTTCATGCTGTGATACTGCAGACTTCCTACTGATGATGTACTCACACAAAACACTACAGATTACATTTCATTCTGTTTAATTTGGAATCACTTCATGATTATTACACACTGCAAAGAAAGTTAATGTTTTATAATGTCAAAGTAATGAATTTAGTTGAAACAAGCAGTGGGTCAAAACCCACCAAATACAATACAGTTGATGCTGTTTGAAGACTAATTTATTCAAACATGAAATTAAATTAAATGAAACTGGATTTCTGATTTTCATGTGTGATAAAACATACTGATCAAAAGTAAAATATAAAGGCTCTGTATTTACTCTAATGGAGGAATGTCCACTTTATACACTTTGTCAATGATATCTACATTTTCAAGCATGTTCTTTACTAGATGTTGTGAAGGACAGAGCCCTTTTCCATTTGTCCAGGTTTTTTTAAGTGTTGCTGCAGTTTTCCAGTCCATTTCCTCTTATTAATATGAATACACTATATTGTTGATTTGACCACACATTGCATTTCTGCTATTTCTATGATAGTTAATTGTTGTTGTTGTTATTGTTGTTTTTTCAGTTTTCTTCACTGTTGAATCTGTGAAAACGAAGGGGCTTTAAAATATCATTCCTACATGCACATCTCCATGCATATCTGAAATTCAACTGGCTTAAAAATAATTTTTAAAAGGTGATTCGTTGCTGGCAATTGCCATTAAGGGGTGGTTAAGGGAACAGTCATCTTATCATGCATGTGAAGTGGAAATACTTGTTAAATAAATAAAAAAGGAAGTAAGTAAATAAATAAATAAATAATTTACTCAAACATTCAAAAATAGATCTACATACATTATAATAATGTTCTCTTAGGTAGTTTGGTACTGTTTATATTGTAGGCACATATAAAGCTGTGCAGTTCTAAATTGCAAGACTTTTACAAAAACAATGAATTCACTATTTCAGGCCACAGTGTAAATCTGCTAGGGCAAGCACACAGAGGTCCAGACTCCTTACATCAGCCGTGGTCAAAAAGCCAAATTTAAATCAATACAGTTTTTGTTTGGGATCCAATCGCAGAACACATTCAGTTATTATAATCATCATTATCACTGTCTATTCAGAAAAGCTGCTTTCCCCCCTTCTTTCTCCAAAACTTGCACTAAATTAGTTTCACTCTCTCATAAGCTATGATTTGGAACTGTGGGAAGTCACAGCATTGATTTGATTATTTGTCTTTTAAAAAATGGCCTCATGTTGTTTATAGCTTCCAAGAGAATCATCCTACATTATCAATCATCATCACAGAGAACATTGCATCTTGTGATTCCTCCTGTTTTTGTGCACCTGTCTGCAAAATATATCAGACCTTGTCTGGGTTCGGGCCCAGAAGTACCACCATTGCTTCTGTAATATTCGTTTGGTGAATTGTTCTTTAAAGAGCCATCTTTAAAGTTTCTGTAAATAAGATGTATGAGTGTACAGAATAGTTGGTAATGCTTTACAAAGATACATGTACATAGAGTGTTTTTGGGAGTACAGTAACATTCCAATATTATTATATATACATATTTTCATTAAGGAAAAATTAGAAGAGGTGTTTTAAGAAAAATGTTTTTACATTCATTTCTCGACAGTTGAAAGTACTGATGATGAATCTGATGAAAGTCATCAACAGGAGTTGTTACTATTGCAACGTAATGACATGTTGCTGTAATTGCAATTTTGACTTTTTAAAATGGGTTTCCTAACACTACTAAACAGCTAGTATAAGATGCTTTTAAATAATGTTATTATATTAATGTTAATAATGTTTTGTTTTTGTAAAATATTACTGTACTCACATTATTGTAAATGGTAATGATGATCTACTTGTAAGGTGTGTGGACTCAAGGAACAGGTAGGTAGAGGAGGAAGTACTTGCAGGGTTGTAGATTTATTGTACGGATTACAGACAGAATAACCGTAATGACAAGATATGTAGACAAGTAAACAAGAAGACTGACAAAGACAGACTGGGACTAAGGGGCTTTTATACATAGAAAACATTAGATGAGACTGGAACATGATAATGATGGGGCAGGGTTACAAATAGGACACAGCTGGGAATGGGTGGAGACAGGATATGTGCTCAGAAGCACAAGGGGAGATAAACAAACAAAGACCAGACCAGAGGGACTAGACACTACTTCATGATTGACAGGAATGCATGATTAAATTGCTATCTTTCCAAGACATAAGAATTTCCATTGTCATTGTCAATTTTCCATTGTCATATTTCCTTATATCTGATTCCCTGTCGGTCTTTGTTTCCATGGTTATGACATAATCAAGTGTTACCTGTAAAACATTCCTTACAGAAATCCCAGGCTGTTGCAGTAATGATTATAATGTTGGGGAAAGTTGAATATATATGAACATAAATGTGTCTAGTATGTTATTATAAAAACAAATTAAGAATTCTTGATAAATTGTGTTCTTAATTCTATAAACTATGTCTATGTTCTTAATTCAATAAATGTTACAAATTCTACTCAATTATGACAATATTTTTGCTATATTTTAAACAAATAGCATATTAATTAGGTTTGGGTTAGAATTAAGACCACAGACAAAAGGTAAGGTTATGTTTTAAGTTGAAATAAAAGTCTTTTTTTAGTAAAAACTCAGTTTTGTCTGAGGTTTCATTCTATAGTTTGCATTAGAGTTATCAGGCTATGAAGATTTCACAGAGCACTACTCAATAGTCCAAACATGGATGAGTATGGAACAACTGCAAGCCTAGCAAGACATAACTGTCCACCTAAAATGACAGGCCAAGCAAGGAGAGCATTAATTAGAAAAGCAGCCAAAAGGCTCTGTGGTCATTCTGGTCACTTTGGTTGAGCTGCAGAGATCCACAGCTCAGATGTGAGAATATATGCACAGGACAGATTAATTGTTTCCTCCACAAATCTCCAAAAGAAAGAAAGCAAGAAAGAAAGAAAGAAAGAAAGAAAGAAAGCCATAGGAAGTCTCATTTGTTCTTTGCCACAAGCCATGTAGGGGATACAGCAAACAGGTGTTCTGGTTAGATGAGACCAACATTTAACTTTTTGGCTTAGATGCAACATGCTCTGTGTGGCAGAAAACACTATGAACATAACACACTCACCATGGAAACATGGCGGTAGCACCATCACCCTGTGGAGATGCTTTTTTTTAGATGGAAAGCGGGTCACCTGTTAGACGCTGCAAAAGACTTGAGACTGGGATGTAGGTTCTCCTTGGAACAGGACAATGATCCTAAAATACAGCAAGAGCTACAATGGAATGGTTTAGATCAAAGCATATTCATGTGATATAATGGCCCAGTCAAAGTCCAGACATAAATCCTAGAATCTGTGACAAGACATAAAAATTGCTGTTCATAGATGTTCTCCATCCAATCTGAATGAGCATGAGCTATTTTGTAAAGAAGAATCGGACATTTCATCCTCTAAAACATTTGAAAACCATATATCATTTCCTTTCCTCTTCATAATTACTTGCTACTTTGTCTGGGTTTATACATAAAATCCCAATAAAATACATGAGTCTGTGGGTGGAATGTGGAATGTGGAAAAGTTCAAGTGGTATTAATACTTTTTCAAGGCCCCATAAAGACCAGACTCACAGCTGTAGGTCGAAGTTGTATTTAACACAATCAGGCAGTACCACCACCTCCTGACCCTATGAACTTTGTATATACAAGAGAAACACAGCACAATCACTGCTACTCTCTTATTCTGATGATCTCTTAATTTTCATCAATCAAAAGAATCACTGTGCAGTCATCTTCATCAATCTTTCCAAAGCGTTTGATACAGTTGATCATTCTCTTCTTTTAAAAAGTCTACAAAACAGGTTTTGACCACAATGATTTAGAATTACCTATCTCACAGACAGCAACATGTGGCCCTGGGACAAATTAACTCAGACCTCCTACCCATTACTAATGGTGTCCCACAAGGATCAATCAATTCTAATATTTACATAAATCACATTTTAAACTCTGTTGTTGACTGTAAAATACATTGCTGTTTTTCCAACCTTGAAGGGTTCTAACATGGAAAGAGTTAATGAATATAAGTATCTTGGTATATGGCTAAATGACATATGTACTTCTAAACAGCATATAAGCAAGTTTACAGGTAAACTGAGGCTAAAACTCCTGTACAGAAACAAATAATGCTTCCCAATGTGCACCAGAAAAAAAATTGTTGAAGCAACAATTTTATCCATGCTTGATTATGCTGATGTGATATATACATATGCATCAGCAACTACATTGAAACCACTAGATACTGTACATCACACTGCATTAAGGCTCATTACTGGTGTCCCCTACAGCACACACCACTGTATGCAGTACGAAAAGGTCTCTCTGGCTGTATGCTAATGTATAAAACAAAAATGCCCATTGAAAACAACAGAACTTACCAAACAATTCTAGTGATTGGATCACCCTTCAGGTACCAAGAGTTTTACTAGACTGGAGTGCACCAGTGAGTTGGAATTCACTGAGGAAACTCAGCTCACTGGTCATTAAATCATTTTACACACTTAGTCTCTCGCCATACAGCTTGTCACTGATTTAGCTTATTTTAGTTTTTTTCTTCCGATTCTGGTATGTTTTAGCTGTCCTTTAATACCTTTCTTTTATTACTCCTTTTATTTCCATACTCTCTTATATTGCTTTTAGTTATTGTTTCTTATTTCATTTATCTATCTATCTTTCTTTCTTTCTTTCTTTCTTTCTTTATTTTTAATTTGCTTATATTTATCGGGATAAGTTTAATTTCATTTACTTATGGCATGAGTGGTATCATTGGATCAGACTCAGAATCAGTTATAAAAGACAGTCAGAGACAGAAGCTAATCTGTTTCTGCACAGTTTGTGTCGGCCATCCTCTAGTCCTTTATCAGTGCTCACAAGGACATTGCCCACATCAACCAATCAATATTAATTTATTTGTATAGAACTTTATACAACAGATGTCCTCACAATCTAAAATAAGATATTCAACAACATACAAAACAAAGGATAAAGACATAAACACCCAAGTGAGCAAACCAAAGGGCGACAGAGGTGAGGACAAACTCCCTCAGACCTGGACAAAGCAACCTTGGACGGAACCAGGCTCAGACAAGGCTCTCTTAAGGTTTCCCATGAGTAGCATTTTTTAAGAAGTTGTTGTGAGCAAGACCATGATGCCCAATTGATAGGGACGAATGTGCCCACATGATGAGTTGATCTTTGAAAAGGGCTCGCACATACATTTTGCCTACAGGAACTCCATCTGGGGCAGGTTGTTCACACAATGTGACTTTGATAGACTCATCAACACTCCACCTAATGGGAGAGACAGTTGCTGATGAAGGTAGGATGAAAGGTGTTTTAGATTGTAACTCACCATGGATGGTAAGTTGATGCTGATGTGAGAGTGCGTCTGCTTTGGTGTTTCTACTGCCCAGGTGATATGTGACAGACAAATGGAAATGGGAAAAGAATAGAGACCATCTTACCTGTCTGGCAATGAGGCATTTAGTTGTATAGAAATCAAGTTTTTATGATACATTAGGACAACAAAGGGATGTACAGCTTCAGCTCCTCCAGCCAGTGATACCACTCCTCCAGGGCAAGCCTGACCCGCAGTAGTTCTCTATCTCCTAAGCCATAGTTATGATCAGGAGGATTGATCTTGTGAGAATAGAATGCAACTGGATGGAATTTGGAAGACGGAGGCATCCACCTCGACCACGAAAGGAGCAGCAGATCAGGGTGTAAGTCTGGGAGCAGTAAGAAGGCATGCTTAAGCCAAACAATGGGTATATAAGCCTAATACTACTTAAATTTCTGATTAACCTCCTGTAGAAATGAGCAAACCTGAGTAACTGTTGCAACTCCGTAACTGCTTCCACCTTCAACACACCATGCTAACAGCTTCTTTCCTCCTCTGAGTCTCCAAACATCTCTGAGTCTCCAAACCTCACTGAAGTGACCTGACTGGGTTTTTTTTTTTTTTCTCAATAGTACTGCACAGTACATGTTTTTGCTCATTTGCACTATGCTCTTTGCACAATTGTACAAATCTACTGCACTGTTCTCTTTCTGTAAATGTTTACATCGGCAACTCTACAATCAATATTTAATATAAATCTACTTCAGAAACATCAGACTCATTATATGCATCTCTCAGCTCTTCAGTACCTTTACTTTTAACTTATATTCTCTATACTATTTATTGTTTATTGTACCTCCTTCCTAGTGTAATGTTTGTAAATAGTCTGTGTACTTGTTACATGTCATACATGTGTTGCTCTCACCATACTTGGCGAAATAAAGAGATTCTGATTCTGATTTTGATTCTTCTGGTCGCTCATGGTAACACGATTCCTGGTTACCTCAAACCCCAAGAATGACACAGATTGCAGATGAAATTTTTCAAGTCATACCCTTAAAAAGAGATGGTTGTCCAAGAGCTATTGGAGAATGGAGTGTACATGACTGACATGGGATTCAAGATTAGATGAGTAAATTCATCAAAATCATCAATAAAATCTATGACATTTACCTTGCATATCTCTGAGCATGTCAATGATGAATAATTAGAACACAGAAGTTGTATTTGCTAAACCACATCTCCGTTATTTGTTATTTGTAGTGTCCTTTGGTAGTTACAAATCCTGATCAAATTGTAGGCACTGTGAAGCTCCAGCTTAGTGAAGTATTTAGCTTACCTGAGTTGTTCTAGGGCTACAGGAATGAGAAGAAATGGGTATGCACATTTCTTACTGGTGTCATTAAGGGCACAAGGTCTATACATGGCCTTAAACTTCTGTCTTTTTTGTTTCACAAAGAAGAATCCAGAGGCAAAGGGAGACATTGATGGATGAAAAAAGCCTTGGGCTAGGGCTTCCTCAACATGATCCTGCATAATTTTCCCCTCCCCTTGAGTAAGAGGATATACTTGAGATTTGGGTAACAGAGCTCCTTCTACTATTTGAACTCAAGGAGGCAATTGAGTGGCTCTTTCTTTACTCAATACTTCCTGTAAATCACCATATTCTGGGCAGATCTGGATGGTTTGGATGACCTCAGGACTTCTATGGAAGTGGATGTGACTGCTAATGTGGCAGTACATTAAATGGTGGGGTAACCATGATATGATGTCCCTCTGTGTCCAGGAGATATGGGATTTCTGTTTTTCCAGCGAAGGAAGGCCTAATGTACAGGAATAATTAGATCCCAGAGTGATGAGAAATGAGAGGTCCTCCATATGTTGTGGTTGCTCACTGGTGGTGTTCTGTTGGTCCACACCAATCAGATAAATTTCCCCTCTTTAACATAGTTAATCAGGACTGTAACACAGAGAGAAGCATCATGGAAGCAAACAATAACAGACAAGAAAAACGAAGCGGAAATTAGATCACATGTGGGAACACTCACCACATTAGGTTATGAAATGTATTACTCTCTTTTCAGGAGCCTGAAAGTGTTGTGGTCATTTACCACAGTTTCTTCTGACATGATCAGAGGACCCACAGAACAGGCACAGACATTGGTGCAGACAATGCAGTTGCTTCTCATGTGACAGGTGATTTGTGTCTAATTGCATAGGTTCTGTGGGAAGACAGGAATGGTGTGGTACAGCCTGTGAGTTTGACAGTGGTAGGGCAAGTGGTGGTACAGCCTTTCCATATTCTTTCGGAAATTTGTGCAATAACTGGTCCAGACGGATATATAGGGACGCCAGACATCCCAAAGAGAGGTCACTGTCTCTGCATATGAATTCCGTCAAGACATATACATTGAGACCATGAAGGAAGACATACACAGAAATACACAGAGCACTGCAGTAGAGATCCACCGCACTTGTCTGGATCACCACTGTAGGGCTCTAGTTTGCATACAGGAAAGACGGACTGGGTGGGAACAGAATGTTGCACTGTCTGATGGGATGGACTGCACTAGGGAACCTGGGTAGTGGGGTTTGACAAAGAGACACCTCCGGTTTTAGAGTGTACACTGGCGTGACTTGCTGCCACTGCTCGCCGGCAGCCAACTCCTCACCTACAATGCTTATCGGCAGGACTTACTTCTGGGCCGTGCTTCTCTGGATTCTCCTGGCACTTATCCAGCAATCTGTAACAGGTCTGCTCCAGTACTCTGCTGCTGAACTCCTCCGGCTGCAGTCACACCTATCTGCACCTCTACCTGCTTCATTATTCCTTTTGGATGCAACTTTTCTGCCCTGCCGGAGATACATCCATTGTGGGTCTCGTCGGAACTTCCAAGAGGACACATCGAAACCCATATAATCCATCTGGTCTACCTCTCGTCGTCTTCCTCGTGCTTCAAACCGGGTTGCTGGCCACAGCGTCACTAAAACAATTTGTAGTGTAATGGCAAAACTTGTCAAGGAACCAGAATGAGGAGATCACAGGAGGGAGATGTGACACATACATGTAGACTTGTACCCATCTTTATTGCCTATTTTTGTAGTGTTATAGCTGGCAGTGAAAGTTGGTACGAACTTTCAAATTAAATTTTATTAATTTTTATTATTATAGTGCCGGGGGAGGGGGCAGGTAATAAACTTTTTTTTATAAACACATGGGATTAAAACCAGGATGAGTAGACCACCTTAGCTAAGAAACCTTACATTTTAAGAGTTCATCGACTTAAAAAATTGCAATTGCATTGCTCATTACAAAAACAATTATTGAAGTGTCAATTATATATTTAATATTTACCTCTTCAAAGGTGTTTGAGCATTAGTAATTACAGGTGTATATACAGACTATGATTATGCTTTGTGTGGTCATACATGTGTGTCCACATATGTCTGCTTGTTAATTCTTTAGTACTCAATTGTGTGTTCACACTGATAGACACTTTGTTTATCTGTCTCAAGAAGGCCAGTGATTATATTTGACTCTGCATTGATCTAGACTGCTAAAGCCCCTTCAAGAGCAATCTCAGATTCCTTCTCACTTGTCCTCAAGGTTACAGGCAGCTGTGAGAGCTGTCAGTGTGTAGTAGCTCCTCTGTTGCGCTGCTGCTCAATGTGACCCAATGTGGAGTGACAGGTTGAAGACATGACTGGGTTGGTCTGACATGCAGTGGATGAGAGGTGCTGCTTACATACTTATAAATACACACACAGTTTTGTAATCGTGTTATTGTCACATTGGGATGCTACTGGGTCTAAAACGTAAACAATCAGTTGATATCCATCTCAGTTTCAGAGCTCAAACTACACATAGTACACACTGCTCAGCTTTCAGCTGTGGATGACTGTGTGATTTCCTGCTCTCACACCTACTACACCTGGTAAAGAAGCATTATGAAAGAGTTACTTGCATTTACTCATGTAGCAGTGAACTGATTCAGGAGTAGTGGTGATAAAGGTGCTACTGTTCCTAGTACAAATCACTGAAGCATCAACATGATTTTAAAGTGGTTATTTTAAGGTAAAAATGCCACATGTTGCTTCATTTAATAAGTTTATTTGATTGAAGAATTCGATTAATTAAGTTGAAAGAATTTGACACTTTGTTAAAGTTAACACGACAGTTAATGAATTTTGTTAATTTAGAAATTTGCTGAGGATAAATGTGCTCTGGTATTTGTATTTCAACTTTGGCCAGAATATCACAGTATAAACTCACAATTTAAACTCACAATATAAACTCACAGCATATACTCATAAATTAAACTCTCAATTTAAACTAACATTATAAACTCACAACCTATATAGTCATAAATTAAACTCACAGTATAAACTCATAATTTAAACACTAAATATAAACTCACAGCATATACTCATAAAATACTCATAAAAAGGGTCTCTTCCAGACTCTCCCCTCTGGTAGAAGGCTTCGAACCATCAAAACCAGCACAACAGGACATGCTAACTGTCACGTACTGCTGGTCTGTGTTGTGTTTACTGTTCCATGTGCTTTTGAGCATGTCATGTCTCCTCCCATTCCCAGCTGTGTTCCATCTGTAACCCTGCCCCATCGTTATCATGTCCCAGCCGTGTCTCGTTATCGTGTGTATATAATTCCCTTGTCTCAGTTAGTCCTTTCTTCTCATTTGTATGTATGTCTAGTTGCTTACTCATGTCGTGTTTCCATGTCTGCTTACAATTGTGAGTTATCATTAAATACAACCCTGCAAGTACTTCCGCCTCCTACCTCTGTGCCGTGAGACGTTACACTAACAGCTTCTTTCCCCAGAGCTGTAGCACTCCATAACAGCAGTGGACACTTCTGAGTCTCCAAACCTCACTGAAGTGATCTGACTGGTTTAATAGTACTGCACAGTACATGTTTGCTCATTTGCACAATTGTACAGACCTATTGTACAGTTCTGTAAATGTTAATAACATCTGCAACTCTACAAACAATATTTAATATAAACCTACCTCAGGAACATTGGATGCATTATATTCATAAGTGTACAGTACAGTTTTTATTCATCTCTTAGCTCCTCTGCTCTTCAGTACTTTTTAACTTATATTCGTTGTTCTATTTATTGTTTATTGTACCTTCCTTCCTAGAGTAATGTTTGTAAATAGTCTGTGTACTTGTTACATGTCATACATGTGTTGCGCTCACCATGGAAAATTCCTTGTATGTGTAACAAGGTGAAATAAAGAGATTCTGATTCTGAAATAAACTCAGTATAAACTCACAATATAAACTCATGGTATAAACCCAAAGTGTAAACTCAAATTATAAACTCACAGTATAAAATCACAGTAAAAACTCTCAATATAAACTCAAATTATAAACTCACAGTGTAAACTCACATTATAAACTCACAGTATAAGCTCACAGTGTAAAGTCACAGTATAAACTCTCAATATAAACATGATATAAACTTGATATAAACTCACAGTGTAAACTCTCAAAATATAAACTCACAGTATAAACTCAATATAAATTCACAGTGTAAACTCAATATAAATTCACAGTGTAAACTCACAGTATAAACTCAATATAAATTCACAGTGTAAACTCACAGTATAAACTCAATATAAATTCACAGTGTAAACTCACATTGTAAACTCACAGTGTAAACTCACAGTGTAAACTCTCAAAATATAAACTCACAGTGTAAACTCACAGTGTAAACTCACAGTGTAAACCCTCAATTTAAACTCACAGTGTAAACTCACATTATAAACTCACAGTGTAAACTCATAGTGTACTCACATTGTAAACTCACAGTGTAAACTCAGTGTAAACTCACAGTGTAAACTCACAGTGTAAACTCTCAATATTAACTCACCGTGTAAACTCACAGTGTAAACTCACAGTATAAACTCATGTCATATACTCACAGTGTGTATACTCTATATAATCTATGGTACATTTTTTCTCTGATGAAAATACTGTACCCAATATATACATACTTAATGTCTACAGTTTTCATAATCAGCACAAATGTGCAGAGTGTGTATTGCTGACTAACAACAATGTTTGTTGTTTGTTGTGTTGTTTCTGGATGAAAGAAAGCAATCTGTTGACCTGGAATCTGGCCCATGGACCACATTCTTTTTGTTTGTGCCTAAATATGGGGGAAGTGACCCCACCTGTCAAAACAAACTAAACTAAAGAAAAAATCAGGCCCAGACCAAACAAGGTAGGTGTGAAAGCACCCCGAGACTTTAGTTTCACATATACCACCTGCATGACACGAGGGAAGTGGCAGGTTGGCAGCATGACTGCAACAGCTCACACACGTTCACACAGAGTGTACTGCATAGAGATACAGCAGGCTTTATAGTAGAAAACAGCACCATTTGTAAACATGTTTTATAGGCTTTCTTTTTCTAAGTCAAACCAAATCAGTCACACCTTATAAATAATGAATTTGTTAAAGAAAATATTAGCCTATATATAAAAACACATTTTAATAATTTGATATATTTCACCACCATCACCAGCCCGGATTGTTAACATGAATTCAACATGGTTGTCTTGGAAGGTTGGGTCTTATGCTGTTGGTGCCAAATTCTGAACATATCATTTGTGAGTCTCAGGAGAAACTGATAATCATCAGATCAAGCTATAGAGCAAGTCTGCTGTATCAACATTCTTTTGAATCTTTGACCTCTTGACTTTATGTGAGAGGGTACAATTCCACTATTTCTTTATATATTCCAGTTACTCCAGTTTCCATTTTAATTCTTCTCTTTTGTTCTTTTTACATGAGAGCACAACTGTGTAAATTGAAGCTTCAGAAGAACAACTAGAAGCTCTGCACTGCATGCAGTGCATTCCTGTTAATCAGTGAGGTAGCACTTATTACCAGCCATGCACAGCATGTACTGCAACAGCAGCGCTGACACACAAATTTCTGTTACACTTGCTTCTTTTGAATATAATTTCTAGAAAATGTATCAGTATATCAACACAGATCCAATGTGAATGGTATGTTTAAATTATGTGTTGTAGCATACAGTGACTGACGGTATGTGAGGGTAATATAAGAGTAGGTAATAATCTGAAGATAAAACATACAGAGCTAATTCTGTTTATCCTAACTCACCTGAGTGGTAACAAATCCTTTTAAGGTTTAGACTGAAGTAAATGTTTGAAGAGTTAGCTAATACACCTAATTTTTGTCTCATCTTTCCTACTTTTACAACATTGCAACCCGGTGGATATAATGACATTACACACCCTTTTCAATGAGGTAAAAAAGGTACAACAGCTGAAGAGTGTTTAGTTTGCATCAGCAATACTGGTAATACTGCTGCTCAGAAAGTGCTGGATCCTCAGAAGTGGTGCATGTGATGTAAGCACATAAAACTCCCCACAGACCACTCTCTTCTTAGAATAAATAGGATAGGATAGAACTTAATTTTATTTAAAAATAATATATATATATTCAACATTGCAGGGATGGTCATGGCAGCACATTGATACCATCTGATAGATTTTTTTTCTGTCCTCAATCAAGACTACTAATGATTTCAATTTAAAAAAGAAATCCTAATTGACTGATGCTTTAGTTTCAAACAATTATTTATTTGTTGTTTTGCTTTCCAGTGCATCTGGAAAGTATTCACAGTGCTTCTCTTTTTGCACATTTTGTTATGTTAGAGCCTTATGTATCTATTTTTTATTGATTTATTTATTTTATTTTTAATTTTACTAGGATAGTTTTTATTTTATTCATTACCTACCTTATGAGTTCTTTTAGTACACTTATGATGTTCCTTTAATATATCCCTACTTTTATCTTCATGGTACTTGTTTTATATTTTAAGTCATTCCTGATATATATGTTATTAAAATACCAGGTTGTTTGTTTCTTTTCTCTTTTTCTTTTGATCTTCTTTGAACCTTATGTATTGGCTCAGCTGCATTGTAAATGAGGGCCTCCCTCAAAGTACTTGAACTTTGATTGATTGATTTCAAAATGGATTCAATTCATTTATTCTCTCAAACTTTTACACACAATACCCCACAATAACAAAGTGAACTCTTTGCAAATTTATAAAAAATAAAATCTAAAAATATAGAACATGTACATAGGTATTCACAGTAGTTTGGTCAGTACCTGAAGCACCTTTGGCAGCAATTACAGCCTCAAGTATACATGGCACACATGTTTTAGGGAAGTTTCTCCCATTCTACTTTGCAGAATCTCTCAAACTCATCAGCATCAGTGCACTTTAAGAAATGTCCAGAGATGTTCAAATGGGTTCAAGTCCAGGTGAAGCAGAACTTTTGCTGTACCCTTCCCCAGATCTGTGTTTCAATACAATCCTGTCTCAGAGGCCTACAGACAATTCCTTAGAAATGCACTGTCTACTATGGGACCTTACATGAACTTATATGGACATTTTCAAATCATGTCCAATCAACTGAATTTACCACAGGTGTTCAATCAACCTATAGAAACATCTGAAGTATGATCAGTGGAACAAAATGCACCTGAGCTCAATTTTGAGTGTCATGGCAAAGGCTGTGAGTACTTATATATATTTGGGTTTTATTTTTAATAAATTTGCAAATATTTCAAACAAACTTTTTTTTTCACTTTGTCATCGTGGGGTATTATGTGTAGAATTTTGAGGGGGAAAATGAACTGAATCAATTTTGGAATAAAGCTGTAACATAAAATTTGCAAAAAGTGAAGTGCAGTGAATACTTTCCAGATGCACTGTATTTAAAAACAAGAATGAATATGTTTTCTGTTATATGCTCTTGGTCTCAACATGTCCATCTTCACATAAGCACCCCTGTAACACTAGAGCATCTATTGAAATATATTTTTTCCTTGGGTGTCCATTGGATATTAGATTTCTGTTGTGATTCTTGCATTCACTGGATGGTTGCGAACAAACTTACATACAGTGCCCTCCATAATTCTTGGAACCCCTGGTTAAGATGTGTTCTTTAGCTTCTAAAAAATTCCTGAATAAGAAATAATTATTCTTCATAAAATCACCCGTTCCACAATTATTGGCACCCCTAACAATTCTTAGGAAATAAATGTAATTAAAGTATTTCTGTCAATTCTACAGTAGTTTAAGAAGTTGATCAGAGTATGTAGGAAGATTTAATTAGTAATTCACAACTTCCTGTTTCCCTGGGGTATAAATATAACGTGACACAGAGGCCATTTCTCTTTAACATGGGAAAGACAAAGGAACATAATGTTCAAGTAAGGCAGATGTGTGTTGACCTTCACAAGTGGCTACAAGAAAATAGCCACTCGCCTACACCTGTCCATATCTACTGTCAGAGGAATTATTAAGAAGTTTAAAACAACTGGAACAGTGGTAAACAAGCCTGGACGAGGATGCAAGTTTATTTTGCCACCACACACAGTGAGGAGGATAAGAGAAATAAAAATACTCCAAAGCTCACTGTTACAGAATTAAAACAAATGGTAGCTTCTTGGGGTCATAAAGTCTCCAAAACAACCATCAGGTGCTATCTACATGCCAACAAGCTGTTTGGGAGGCATGCATGGAAAAAACTTTTCTCACTCAATCGAGTTTGCTAAGCAGGACTGGAACTTCAACTGGGACCTTGTGCTTTGGTCAAATGAAACAAAGAGAGCTTTTTGGCAACAAATGCTCTAAGTGGGTCTGACTATGCAGAAAAGCACCTCATTTCCACTATGAAATATGGGGGAGGATCAGCGATGCTTTGGGCCTGTTTCTCTTCCAAATGCCCTGGGAACCTGGTTAGGGTGCATGACATCATGAATGCTTTGAAATACCAGGACATTTTAAAACAAAATCTGGTGGCTTCTGCCCGAAACCTGAAGATGGGTCATCACTGGATCTTTCAGCAAGATAATGACCCTAAACATATGGCCAAATCTACACAGAAATGGTTCACCGCACACAGAATCAAGCTCATCCCATGGCCATCTCAGTCTCCAGACCTCAGCCCCATTGAAAATCTGTGGGGTGAGCTGAAGAGTAGAGTGCAGAGGAGAGGACCCAGGTCGCTGGATGATTGAGAGGTTGTGCAAAGAGGAATGGTCAAAGATCCCTCTATCTGTATTCTCCCACCTTGTGAAACATTATAGGCGATGATTAGGTGCTGTTTTGTTGGCAAAAGGGGGTTGTACAAAGTATTAACATCAGGGGTGCTAATAATTGTGGCACACATGATTTGATGTTATACAATTATTTGTTAATGTGGGTTTTTTTTCCTACTGAATAAATGCACTTGAGTTAAAGGTTGTATTTTACTCTTTTTTTCCATTGTGGTCCTATATTAGAAAAAACTAAATTTATTAGAAGCTAAGGAACACATCTTAACCAGGGGTGCCAATAATTATGGAGGGCACTGTACATGATGAAAGTTAACATGTTGGGTAATCATTTATCTCCTTTGGATCTCTCTCTCTCTCTCTCACTCTCACGCACACTCTCTCTTGTGCTTTCTCTCTTGCTCTCTTTCCCTCAGTCTGTGCTGTGCTTTCTATTTTCCAGTGTTAATGTCAACACACAAATTCCAATTGCCCTTTTGGCCCTTGACTCCTCACAGCAATTCACTCTCTAAATAAAGACCATGTCAGGACAGCTAAAAGGAAAAGGAAAAATCAGATAGACTTTCTCAGAGATCAGACCACTGACACATTTGAACAGAGTGCTCTCCTGCTGCTTTGCAGAAATGGAGACTGAATGAAAAACCACAATGCTGCTGCAAAGTTTCAAATGACCCAGGTGTCCTCATGAGCCATGCTTGCAGCAGCATGCACATTTGTATTCCTGTAGAGTACACACTGGGTGCACACGCTGGGGTTGTTTGGATTGGCACAATGACAGAAGTGAAGTGTTTTTCATACAAATAGATATCTACATACTTCTGTAACTGCACTGCATGCTTTCAAAGACATATATGAATGTGGTCGGAGTTAATATTTAGGAAGATTGTGTACATTCTTGTTGGGAATATTGGATAAGTCTTATGACGTGTTTTCCTGAAACAATGAAAGGATTATGTCTGATGTGGAATTAAATGAACAATGAATCAGGAAAGTCTTTGTTTGCATCAAAGCAGACAGTCTGACAACCTGACATGACTCCGGAGACAATAGTAAATCTCTGAGAATAAATCACATTATACCACTTTGCCCGTGTTTAAAACTTAGCCCAACAGGTAGTAGGTAGGTACAGCAAAAACACTGAGTGTGTCCTGAATAAAAAAAATAGTTTTGATGTCAAATATAGTAGGAGTTATATTACCAGTTCTATGAAACAGTATCTGGCTATACTCTTAAATATAAGGTTCCTAAAAGGTTCTTGGTTTCTGCTTGTGGATGGAGGAAAGGCCTTTAAGGTATATAGGATTCTCTCCATGAAAACATCCAATTTCTGCTTTTAATGTATTAATGTATTTTGACAGAAGTATTGGGACACCTGCTCATTCATTCAAAACCTGCTTTTGTAACTGTCTCTACTGTCCAGGGAAAAAAAGTTCTACTAGATTTTAGAACATTGCTGTGAGGATGTAATTACAATCTGATTAGATATTGGATGAGCACCATCTCATCTCATCACTGTCATTCCAGAGAACACAGTTCCACTGCCCCACAGCTCAATGCTGGGGACCTTTACACACCTATAATACATGCCAGACATTATGCATGGGGCCTAAAGCTTCAAGTTTATCTGCTCCAGACAGTCCTTTTCAATTGGCAGTACTTTTCTACAAGGATCATCATTAGAATATACAACCCAGAAGAGATGAGTCAAAAAACTGTTGAAAGTGCAAACATTTCTAGAGCATCATACAATCCGGAGAGAACCATTATGTACCAACAGGAATTACACTGGATTGATAAAATGTAGGCCTACCCATAATGAGTACTGGTGATAGGTGCCTAAAAATCATGATAATTCACATATAAATTTTTACACACTGCATTTTAGTAAATACTGTGCTCTGTGTCCCAAAGAAAAACAGGAATTTTCTGGAAAAAAATGTCATTTACTGGTAGAATAACTTCACATTTGAATGGTTTCAGAGCCATTAAAAATAGCCCTAGTGTAAAAAAAAAAAAAAGCACTGAGCTTCAGTGAATGGCTTCAAACAAAAAATCTTTGTTTAACAACATTTTCAGGTCAGTCACCTCTTAACATACTGGCATTACATATTTTGTAGAATATATTTTTGCTACTTCTTGTTGTAAGCAAGAAATGATCCCTATTGCTACAGTATATTCACAATTCAGTACTTACAACTGATTTGTCTGATTAAATGGAACTGTCACTATTTAGTGGTATTCTTCTAAATAATTTAAGAGTAATTATATTGTACATACTTCCACTTCAAAATGTAAGGTGAGTTGAACATAGATATTTCATTTTTTCATTCTAAATACACATTCAGAATACAGTTCTTGGTGAGTCATCGTTTCAGTTAACATGCTTTTATATATTTATTTTTTTATTTTTTTACAGTATTTACATGCTGTAAATAATTTGTTTAATGTTTATTTTGCCAGATCCTCATGCCTATATTTTGATTTTTGTAATCAAATACATCTCTTGGACCTGACACTAGACATCTGATAAATCATAGCTATAGTGCAGATATTGTACAAAAAAAAAGTTCATTCAGTTCCATCTACCATTCCAGTCATGCACCATGAGCAGTAAATGAATGTTGAAGTTGAGCTGGCATAATTAAAGAATGCTGTGGGAGAAAAGAGGTAATTACAGACTCCATCACCTTCTATTTGTTCACTGTTTTCATTCACCTTTTCTTGGCTGTAAATAAGTCCCAAACAGAGTGAACTGTAGACTATCACCTTTAACAATCCATTAACAAATTATAATGTTTTGCCTGAGCAATGGCTTGTGCAGAAGAGCAATCAGGAAAGGAACTGGTCTATTTCCTTTTAAAATGGTTAGAACTTTAGGCCTGTTTAACTGGACATATTACAGGACATGGGACATAGTCTTGACTAACACACTGAAATATCCTGGAATACCTATTTAGCCCAGAAAGTACATGAAACATATAACTGTATATGCAATATATTGGATTTCAGACTGTTAGGCCATTTCTGTCTCTTTCTGGTTGGATATTTTCCACTTCTTCATAGACAACAATCTAGACAGATTTTATTTATACTGACCAGACAGTCATGCAAGTTACAGTGTGCTTCAACCAGTGCTGTATGCCCCCCTCCCCCCCGTGTATTGCAAGGCCTGTAATAAGAAAAATGTTTGATGTGTTTCCTTGACCTCTGTCCACCATGACTTCATGAGAAGTCAGAATGTCAGTAAAATATTTGTTTATTTTCAGTTGTGTCACTGAGAACAGAACAGTAAGTGATGAAAAATAAAGTCTGGATGAAATAAGGAATGTGTGCATGTCATTCTAGCAATTCTTAATGGGGAGAGACAACAAGACTGTCATTACCATATACACGGCAAATGCTAATGGCACACAGCTTAAGGTTTCTGAAACTTTTTGTGAGATTCCACATGGTTTTCATCAAACATCATCCATTACTTACAGCAAATCATGTGTTCTCCACATGACTGCTTTTTATTTTCTATTATTGATGCATATAAAAACAAAATAATACTCTGTTGCTTAATGGTGAGTGTGTTCACTGGGAGAAGGTTTTAAATCTTACACATACAAAAAATAATTGCACCCAAAATAAATGTTAGACTGCGATGCTATTTAGAAAGAAGATAAAGGTTACCAGTCAGAGTAACTCCATGACATTTTGGCATAACACCACTACCATCTTTGGCATCACTGACATGGTGTTAAGGGCAGGTTAAGGGCAGTCACATGTAGTCCATCATGCAGCCATTTGCCAATGGTGCTCTAACAGGAGGCACTAACAGGATGACTCAAGGAGAGCATCAGTGCTTGCTGAATTGGGTCACTTGAGAGGTTGTGGTCACTTCACGTATGTCGCACAATCCATGGAACAATCTAATTATGTCACTGGTGTGTAACTTCTATTCACTGCTGCAACATGCTATGACAATGTTCTCATGATCAGTAATACATTGATAAGACCATCCCACTGCTGATAGATTCAAAATGTATTCACAAAATTCAGCTCACTGTCAGGTATGCGCTGAAGAACAGGTGCAGAGTCTGGCATACTGGCAAGGTTAGAATATTCATTAAAGAAACAAACCAAAATACAAGAAGACATAAACCACATGCTGACACAAACACAAAAACAAACAAAGACATGAACAAAGGACCATATATACATGGACAAAACTAGAAACACTTGGGGGTGTTTAACAAACAGGTAAGGTTACAAATGAGGCACAGATGGGAACAGGTGGTGCCAGGGCGAAGACCAAAACAAAACATGCATGTTAAAAGCACATGGAGAAACCAAAACAAAACAGATCAGTGATGAAAAGGGATAGACAGGGGAACTAAACAAGACAGGAACATCTTTGGAATGCTTCCCACAAAAAGAGAACACTGTGCTCACTATGGTTGTGAATAAACACTCAATTATCTATGTTGCTATCATGTGCAGCATTTGCATTTACAAAAGGTTAGAAAAAGAGTTTTGGGGGAACAAAACATATGCATATGCATACATAACATATCTTACAGATTAAATATTTAACATATCTACTGTACAAATCTTATTTTTCTAACAAGGGTACCTACATAGTCTCTACTCTCTACATAAGTACCTACGTAAGTCTCTGCTTTAAACTGTATATGCAAATCCACCATATTAATGCTCATGCCTAGCCTACACCTACAGTACATCTTCTGTGGTAGAACAAAATAAATGTACACAATAAAACAGATAAATTATAAGTACATGGTTTTGTTTTGTTAATAACAGTAAAATATAAATATTTGAATAAATCTGTTTCAACTGTTTTTTAATTTGTTCAAGTTTTTGGCTTCTGTTGTAAATTGCCATATTGGAAAAATGTTTTTGCGTAACTATGATAATATCTTATTTACTACATTTGTCTCAAAAATACTCTACCTGTGCTTGAAGAGGCTGAGGAGTGTGTGTGTGTGTGTGTGTGTGTGTGTGTGTGTGTGTGTGTGTGTGTGTGTGTGTGTGTACATGCGTGCAATCATGCATGAAATTATAACACTAGAGTGTAAACACCGTGGAGAAATGAGTGACTGCCTGGCAACATCAGCACAGCTTGCTGTATTGCAGCCTGTCTGCTTCACTGAGGAGTGCAAAATGCTCTGAATAGCTTTTACACACATCTCTCACCAGACTCTTGATTACCAGTGATTTCCTTATCAGAGCAGGTTGCAGACAAGAAAGTAGAATGGTAAAATGCTTTTGCATGCAGTTATTTTTATTAATTCTGTGGATATGGAAAATGTGGATAGGGGGCTAAACCTTTACTAAAAGAATCTGGGGAATGCTTTTCCAAGCCCCTCAAATGTCTGTTAGTCATGATTTTGTATAGAAATAGTGCATATATAAGATTATTATGGCTCTGCATCAACTTCCAGCAGACACATCTACACTAAGGTACTTCAGTGTGCTCTCTTCTATCTTAGACAAGCTGTTAGTGTGTCTTAATGCACACAACCTGATACAACTAATGACTCCCTTCAGAAGTTCTTTATTGGCTGAATGGGGTGTGTTAGATTTGGGTTGGAGCTGAAACATGCAGTTACACAAATTTATATTGTAGATATGCCGCATAAACTGTGTTCAGACACAAACACTCGTTGAGGAAAGCAAGCCCTTAATATTCTTAAAGGCATGTTTACAGGCATGTTTAGCCCTATTTAAAATGTGATATTGGGATTTGATGAATAGCAGGTAGAAGATATAATCAGCATATTTCCATTTTGTACTAAATTATCAGGTTTGTAAATGAGGTTTTTAAATCTGAGCATTTTTACCCCAA
The DNA here is from genome assembly GCA_034509495.1 of Acestrorhynchus altus. Taxonomy (NCBI): domain Eukaryota; kingdom Metazoa; phylum Chordata; class Actinopteri; order Characiformes; family Acestrorhynchidae; genus Acestrorhynchus; species Acestrorhynchus altus. The sequence continues at coordinate 10,398,366 of CM067507.1, read as the reverse complement.
AAAAGAGTCACATTACTATCTATACATCAAACTTTCAAAATGAAAATAATGCTCAATCACATAAGTCATGAAATGCACTGAAATTTCTAGTGATATTCAGAAGCTTGGCTTGCAAATGTAATGCATAACTAATCTGCACTGTTCAGACCTAACTGGGCCATCAACATAGGCTAAGAACAGCCTGAAGGGCTTGTATCCAGATATTTTTTAGGTCTGACTCAGCACACTAGTCTTATCAAATCAAATCTCAATTTATTTTGCAACAACAGATGTCACAGAGCAACTTTTCAGAAATCAAAAATAAGAAGGTGTACAGCAACAAAGGATGAAACAAGGATAAAGGAATAACTGAGTGATCATGTGATGGAGTCAGATGACAGCATCAACATCCCAATGTACAAAAAATTAAGTTTTCAGCCTAGACTTGAAGATTGAGACTGTGTCTGAGTCTCAGTCTCTATTTGGAATGTTATTCTACAGTTGGGGGGGTTTTGTAAGAAAAGACTCTTTCCCCAGCTGAAATCTTCTGAATTCTGGGAACTAGGAAGCCTTGTAGCAATAATCACAATAAGATTTTTGCTGCTGAACCAGGCATAACATAAAAAAGTCTGATAATATATTTATTGATGTTTTAAGACCCAGAAGGAGAATTCCAGTTTTGTCACTACATGGAGGAACTTATGTATCATCCAAGATAAGACTGGACTGTAACCACCCAGCACTCTACACACACACACACTCGGCACACAGAGACTGGATCATCCCCATCCTTATCAGCAATATTTGCTGCTCAAGAACTATAACTTCTACCTCAGTAACTGCTGTTATCATGCACATCTAGATGTACAGTATGTTACATATCTCTTGCACCTTATTCCCACCACTCATTTCACTTCATTGTACCACTCGGTATTGTACTGTCCTGTCCTGTCTGTTAACCGTCTCTTGTTCACTGTATTTATTGTAGTGTTTGCACTTTATGTTGTCTTATTGTATTGGTGCTCCAGGTTGTACCTTGGTTCCGGAGGAACGCAATTTCATTGCACTGTGTACCTGAACTCGGTTGTAATGACAATAAAAAAAGCGTTGACCTTGACCTTGAAGATTTCACATCTTTTATACCTTCATTTTCTATAATGTTGGTTTATCATCAGGTTTGGCTGAAATGTACTGTTGAGTATCACCTGTGTAACAGTGGTTGCCATTTCTGTTTATAACAATGCCTAGGGGTAGCATGTAAAGTGTGAACAGTAAAAGTCCTATAATAGGGCCTTGTAGGATTCCATATCTAATTTCAGTGCGATTGGAAAATACACAATTTACTTTTACAAATTAAAATTAATTAGTTAAGTAACATCTGAACCAAGGCTGTCACTGTGATTCCAACCATGTTTTCTAATCTTGAGGAGAATGGTGTGATCTGTGGTATTTCAGGCTGCACTTAAGTCTAGCAGCACAAGCAGAGACACATAGCCTTGAACAGAGGCAAGAACAAGGGCTGTTTCAGTGCTATGATGAGGCCTGAATCCAGGTTGGATTTTTTCCATATATGTTATTCTTGTGCAGGTATTTGCACAGTTATTGGGCCACAGCTTTTTCGAAGATCTCAGATATAAATGGTTAAAGTTAGAAATAGGTATGTAAGTAGATGGTACCAGATTGATTGACCAGTGTTTTGATAACTGATCATTTTAAAGCTTTATGTGACCTAGACAAAGAGAGGAGTCAACTATTGCTGAGAGAGGTTTGATTATAGGTGGCAGAAGTTTGATGAGATTGCATCTAGCTCCAGAAGTGGGTTAAAGGTTTCCAACTTTTCTTCTATATCTATGTTTTGCTTTATATCAACCACACCAGATGATAAACTATTTGTACTTAATATTATGGGCTGAATGTTCTGTTTAATAATATTTTTGATTATTATCCAGACAATCCAGGCAAATGTAACAACAATCAAACTAATGTTATGTCTTCCCTCAACATGTGCCCATCTTACTGCCACATCACCCTGATGATTGGTCATGCATACACAATCTAAGTTTCATCAACAACATCATCAACAACATAGAAATTTGCACAGACTATCATTACTTCAGTACACTGGAGTATTACAGCAGACATAATGTGGTCCAATGTCCCTTTATCATAGTAGTTTGACTGTGAGCCTGGTTCCTCCCAAGGTTTCTTCCTCCAGCTCTGTCAGTCTTTGGCTTGCTCACCAGGGTCATTTTCTTTTGTTTAATGTGCTGTTCACCTTATTTTTGATTTCTGTAATGTTGCTCTGTTACAACATCATTTGTAAAAAACATTATACAAATAAATTGATTTGATTTTCAGATTAGAGCTAGTCTGTCTTATTCCCCTGACAATATAGCTGAATATTAGCACACAGTGTTTTTTATATAGAGGTTATATAGAGTTCAATTTTAAAACTCTTCTTCCAAAACTCCAACTGAAAATCCAGCGCAGAAACAGAGAATGAGAAAAAGATACCTACCAAATCAGCCACAGCATACCAAAGTCTTCTTTCGATCATGTTGGTCTCACTTTTTGAGGCCTGACCTCCATCTGACAAGGTCACACTGTTAGGTGTTTGGCATTTGAGGAACGAAAAGACCACCCGATCTGAATGGAGGAATGGTTCAAGCCTCAAAACAAGTCCTGTCACTAAAGGGCTCTAATGAATTCAAAGGTATGCAAAGCCACATTGGCACATACACTCTGATAAGCTGGAACAGAATAAATTACAATCCTGAAATACACAATCATTAACCTTTCCAGAGGCGCATCCCTTTTGTTTTTCAGAGTTCATGAGCAGTAAGCCCACAAACAACATGTGCATCCTCAGAATTCATCATGATTGATGTCAAAACTGTTCCTCCATTTGTTAAATAAATAAATATATAAATGTCAATGCAAGGCAGAGTTACTGAATCAATGTCCTTTAAAGCTACTTTCTGGTTTTACAGAATCAAAATAGTAACCATGACGATGAGGTGAAGTGGATGGAGGAGCTGAATAGGTGGGACTGTTTGTAATCATACATCTTCATGTTGCAAGGGCAGAATAATAAGCTGCAGTAAGGACTTAATTCAATATTTCACACTAAACTCATTCTGATACTAGGCAAACATCCAGTATATTATACAATGTTGCATGTTCCAAATTATGGACGATCACCCAATAAATATGTAATGTTAAATCAATGTCTTTCAACAGTATGTCATTCTTTAAAATTCTGAGAAACCCACACTTAAATTATTTTTTTTATATATATTGCTGTATGCATGCTTACATCCTAATGGATTAGGAACATATTTCAAAATATTTTTACATATTTCTTCACATCTAGACAAAATCTAGAAACTGATTTTGTTCTATATGTCTAGAAACAGCGGTCACAATAGTGAGTTATTTCTGTTACTACCATGTTCATTAGCTGTTCGTCTGAATAATTTAATCATTAAAAGCTTTAGATACAGCCAACATTATCGCACATTATTAAGAATGAATACTGGGAATACTTTCAGTACACCCAGAAAGTATTTACAGCGTGTTATGTATCTTTCCCATTTGACCCCTCTGTCTGTCCAGTCATGTCATCTCTTCTGTCTTCCCCTCACTTCAATATTTTGTTTAAGTTTTACCAATGTGCTTCTTAGCTTGAGTTTTGTTTTGGTCTCGTCTCTGCCCTTGGTCCACCCATTCCCATCTGTGTCTCATATGTAACTCTGCCAATTTGTCGTCCAGTCCCAGGTGTGTGTAATGTTGTTCTTGCATTTAAGACCCTCTGTTTCAGTCAGTCTTGGTCAGTCATTTTGTTGGTAAATGTTTTACCCTGCGGTACATATGTAACTTGAGAGCTCCTTTGTCATTTTGTTTGTCTGTTCCTAGAGTTCAGGTCAGTTTATTTGTTTGTATGTTAATTAAAATTCATGTTGGTCTATTTGTTTTTCTATTTTGTTTGTTTCTTTGTTATTAAATACTCCAACTCCCCTACATGTATGTCCGCCTCCTTTGTCTTTGTTTGGTCAGTGAACGCAATCATTATGATATGTTTGTTTTGCCCTTTGTTTTTCATCTGATTGGGTGAGACATGTTCAATGTAACTAGACTGACACCTGGTATTAAATAATGTACTGCACTCTGGAATGTTGTGCAGGATTTGGTGAAATGATGGTTATTTTTGAAAATATCATGGAATAGTTCATTAAACCCACATCAGTTTTTTTGTTTTTTCCTCTTCTCCCCACAGTTTCATTATTACCTATAACTGCTCACTTGTCAGGTCAGGATACTGAGTGGGTAACAATGTTAGTACATGCTTTCTTTGGGCCCCTTTCCATGTGGAACACATTCCGTTCTAGTTCGTGAACCTAATTTTATAAAATTGCTTGGTGCATTTATACCATCAAAAATAAGTTCCAAAACCTGAAAAGTTCATTCACAATGGCAACCATAGATTAGCAGTTTTTCATCATGAACCGCTCTGGGTGTGTCTAGTTGTACAGGAGCAAGGAATAATGACATTCCATATATGTTTTTTTATCTCCATAAGTTGATTCATTGTTGATCCGTGTTAGCTTTTTGGAGAAAACAAACGGTTAGAGTTAAAGAGTTATTTTAGTGGAAAAGGCAGCAACAGCTGCTCATGCTGGCTAGCATGGGTCCACCCCATCATCTTCGGGTGGCCTCTTTTAGTTGGGTGTTGTCCAAGATTCGAAATCAGTTGTGCCACTTGAGCAATCAGATAATTTTTTACTGGGAAACCTATGCTCCCCTCCAGAAGTAACAGTGAGGCCAATCCCATTATTTTTGCAGTAGACTGAAAATGTTTGGGTTTGACATTAAAAGATCATCAATTCAGCTTTTTCTCAGGTATTTTCATCTGGATCTGTTTGTCTGAACCCACCAATTTTTTGTTTGTGAGCAAAAGTATTGGAACAGATAAAGTTCAAATATATTAAAGTGAATAATACTTAATACATATTTGAAAATCCTTTGCTTCCACACCCATTGGCATCACTTAACTTTTGGATTATTCTTTTGTGATGCTTTTCCAGGCTTTTCACTGCAGCCTCTTTCAGTTGGTTTTCTTCCCTCTAACTATAAATGCACAGTCTGCACAGGCAAAACCCAAATCTGAAAATGAGCATAGATATTCAGCACTGTTTATTATTTGAATAATCAAACAATGGATCAGATACAGAATTCATGTAAATACCTGGAATTAAAAATTCTCATATTTCATCTTAATGTCAAATCCAAACGTTTTCAGTGTACAACAAAAATAAATGGCTCACTGTTCCAATACGTTTGGGGGGGTGTAATCTTTGGGGTTTTTTTGTATTTTGGGTGTTTTGTGGTATGAATTTCTGATTGCTTGGTGACTTTGTTGTTGTACTGGGGCACAATCAAAATTTTGAGGGCCATAGCTGTACCCCTCTACTTGCCAATCAGTCATAGGGCCACAGCTGTGCATCTGCTAAAACATCTGTTGATGATTTTCTTATTAATTGCATTAGCTTTATGTGCATTTTTTAACAAATAAAAAACTGAAACTACAGACATTTTTTGCATTCAAAAATTTCTTTGCAGCAGAAAAATACATGTGGTATGATTTTGTCTTTGCACTGCCAATAGTTTACTTCTTTACTTGCTAAATATAAAAAGTAAATATTGAACATTCTGGGCTGAGTCTATGACTGTTCTCAAGACGTATACCTGGCTAACAAAACTTTGCTGTTTTAATTAATGTCTTTAACAGATGACTTTCTACCTCCCTGATTTAGTGGGGCACAGCAACATTTTCCTGGGGAATGTGTCCTAGTGTGGACTTATGACACCTGCTAACAGCACATGCAAACAAGAAACAAATGAAAAAGCAGAAAGGTCACATTCCACACATGCAATAAAAGAGGCTGTTAATTCACATTTTAGACTGAGCAAATATGATCACAGTAAATCTTTTTCTTCTTATTTGCTAGTATAATATTTGGTTATAATCAAACATGTAAATACCAAAAACCCTAAAACAATTAAGGCAATAAATTGTCTCAAATAAACAAGTAAAATAATTCCTGATGTGTAGGAGAATATTGCAATGATCAGAAATCAGGTCTGTTTGATAAGGTCAAAGAGAAACCAATCTATTTTTTATATGAATGGTCCCATACCAGTTCTTGTTACATACCAAACTATGTGCTTGACCTGCATTAATATAGCTCCTATAAAACACACTCCAATTGTCAGCTTGAGATGATTGCATATTCCACATCAAACGCAAATCTCTACATCTCCAAGAAGCTAGAAGTCCCATTAACCACTTGATTGTTTTTGACCTTTCTCTGTGGTAACTCTCCATGACCCACAGTGGAGAGTAATAAATCAGCTGGCCATGTTTGGACACCACTTACCACTCTAATTAACTCCCTGAAGTAGCATGTGCTATTCTCCATAGGGTGAATGACTGACTGCTGTACTGCATACAGGAGACTGTGGGTGGGCTAGATTTGTTTTGTGCATTAATTTGACCTCTCTTATCCTTAGAATAACAGTGACGAAGAGAAATAAAAACCCACAGAAAATTACAGAAAAACACTCCATTCGCAACATTTTTCATTTTTTCAGCTATTTTTTCCAGGTGATCTTTATGCAACATGTTTCCATTGTGATATCTGAAAAAAAGCCATTTCAGAAACAGTTTGTAAATTATGTCTCCTTGATAATCTCTTTCTCTGTTTCTGCAGGGGGCAAAAACAGAGGCCAAAAATACTGCTGTTTCTCAGCTAAGTGCTACTGGAATGCTGATGCATTGTGGTGCTTTCTCATTCGGTTCTGAGACATTTCAGATCATCAGAGGTGATAGCAGGGCCAGCTGCTCTCTCTGCCTCTGCTCACACAGCATGACCAGCCAAGCTAAATGAGCTGATTGATAATGCAGTGCATCCTAGGTAATACCCCAGGCCATATGCAGTAAAAGACACATGGCATAAAAAGCCTGTGTTTTGCAGTGATATTCCAAGGGCACAGCAAAGGACACATGTGAAATAGAAAATCTAAAATGCCCTTCTTCATGATGAGCACAGATCTCATCAGTGATTTCTGAGCACGTTTCCAACATGTGAGGGAATGTGGCTCAGATTAATTGCCTTCTGTTACCCAATCAGTCACTGGTGATTGGATGTTTCATCTAATCTGAGTGAATGACATGCACTTGGCTGTGGACATTGTAGGAAGACACATGCAACAAATAGTAATGTTGTTAGCATAAGCTCAACAGGGAACTGGATAACTAAGCTTGGTGCTCTGCTAAAAGCATTAAGGGCTTTCTAGCTTTAAAATGCACAACAGAAGCATTACTAGCATTTTAGATTGTTACAGGGCTGCTCTCCTCACAGCAAGAACATCTTAACACACCATTATGAATCCTTGTCCAAAACTCCAAATGCGGTTTTCTTTTATACCTCTATAGCAGAATTCAGATGTAATTCTCTCTGAATAATTGGGTATTTTAGATGATGACCACATTGATCAGAATCAAAATGTATTGTATGTTGACACACAAGGGATTTGGTTCTGGCTCTTTGTTATTTCTCTAGTACCATAGTAATATACAGATGATGTAGATACAATTTACACACAGACATAACGTACACATTATGCAAGCAATAAGCAAACTACATTTCATTCATGAATAATGAGAGAACAAATTTGCTTGTGAATCATTTGGATTATTTTACTATAAAAGAGGTTAGGGTTTGTAATGGTCACCAGTGGAAATATCTGGTCTTGTGTTGCTGCTGGATTTGCAGACAGTGCTCTGGGTTACAGATCAGATGTTTCTCAGCAATCGGTTCCCATGGTGGTCATGGCCATCACTTTTGGTAATTGTATAGTAATTATAGAGTAATGTGTATTAGGTGATATAACTAATATATACTTAAAACTGAACAATGTGCTTTGGACGGATAAATCTAAGTTCAATTATTTGGGCACAGAAACAGCACAAATCAATCACAGCATTTGAGCACATTTACAACTGGAGTGTCTTGGTTTGAGGCTGCTTTGTAGCAGTAGGGCCAGGAGAGATCTCCATCATAGACATCACAATGAAATCTTTATTGTATCAGAGGGAGTTTGAGGAAAATCACATATCTGAAAGAATTCTTCATCAAGGGGTGGAAAAAACTCTCTCCCAAACAATGTCAGAGACAAAAAAGGCTTTTGTGGGCGTAGTAACCAAATGTGCAAATCACTTGAACCTACACAAGTTCTACTAACAATTCTGGTGTTTATGCAGCATTTTCTGGGTGAATATGTTCTGGATGGCAAATTGTACTCAAATCATGAGTATGAGTTTCCGCATGTTTCATGAATGAGACTCAATGAACACTACAAAATGTGTGTAGTGGTTCAATCATAGTCTATATCATGTGTGGGAGTTACAGTCATATGAAAAAGTTTGGGCACGCCTATTAATCTTAATCATTTTTATTTATAAATATTTGGGGGTTTGCAACAGCTATTTCAGTTTGATATATCTAATAACTGATGGACACAGTAATATTTCAGGATTGAAATGAGGTTTATTGTACTAACAGAAAATGTGCAATATGCATTAAACCAAAATTTGACAGGTGCAAAAGTATGGGCACCCTTATCATTTTCTTGATTTGAATACTCCTAACTACTTTTTACTGACTTACTGAAGCACAAAATTGGTTTGGTAACCTCATTGAGCTTTGAACTTCATAGCCAGGTGTATCCAATCATGAGAAAAGGTATTTAAGGTGGCCAATTGCAAGTTGTTCTCCTATTTGAATCTCCTCTGAAAAGTGGCATCATGGGCGCCTTGAAACAACTCTCAAATGATCTGAAAACAAAGATTGTTCAACATAGTTGTTCAGGGGAAAGATACAAAAAGTTGTCTCAGAGATTTAACCTGTCAGTTTCCACTGTGAGGAACATAGTAAGGAAATGGAAGACCACAGGGACAGTTCTTGTTAAGCCCAGAAGTGGCAGGCCAAGAAGAATATCAGAAAGGCAGAGAAGAAGAATGGTGAGAAAAGTCAAGGACAATCAACAGACCACCTCCAAAGACCTGCAGCATCATCTTGCTGCAGATGGTGTCACTGTGCATCGGTCAACAATACAGCGCACTTTGCACAAGGAGAAGCTGTATGGGAGAGTGATGCGAAAGAAGCCGTTTCTGCAAGCACGCCACAAACAGAGTCACCTGAGGTATGCAAAAGCACATTTGGACAAGCCAGCTTCATTTTGAAAGAAGGTCCTTTGGACTGATGAAACAAAGATTGAGTTGTTTGGTCATACAAAAAGGCGTTATGCATGGCGGCAAAAAAACACAGCATTCCAAGAAAAACACTTGCTACCCACTGTAAAATTTGGTGGAGGTTCCATCATGCTTTGGGGCTGTGTGGCCAATGCCAGCACTGGGAATCTTGTTAAAGTTGAGGGTTGCATGGGTTCCACTCAGTATCAGCAGATTCTTGAAAATAATGTTCAAGAATCAGTGACGAATTTGAAGTTACACCGGGGATGGATATTTCAGCAAGACAATGATCCAAAACACTGCTCCAAATCTACTCAGGCATTCATGCAGAGGAACAATTACAATGTTCTGGAATGGCCATCCCAGTCCCCAGACCTGAATATCATTGAACATCTGTGGGATGATTTGAAGCGGGCTGTCCATGCTCGGCGACCATCAAACTTAACTGAACTGGAATTGTTTTGTAAAGACGAATGGTCAAAAATACCTTCATCCAGGATCCAGGAACTCATTAAATGCTACAGGAAGCGACTAGAGGCTGTTATTTGTGCAAAAGGAGGATCTACTAAAAATTAATGTCACTCTTCTGTTGAGGTGCCCATACTTTTGCACCTGTCAAATTTTGGTTTAATGCATATTGCACATTTTCTGTTAGTACAATAAACCTCATTTCAATCCTGAAATATTACTGTGTCCATCAGTTATTAGATATATCAAACTGAAATAGCTGTTGCAAACCCCCAAATATTTATAAATAAAAATGATTAAGATTAATAGGGGTGCCAAAACCTTTTCATATGACTGTAAATTGTGGTGAACAAAGGAAGCAGTGTGTGATAACTATATGGATAAAAAAGGAGTAGCTATGTTCTAACAGATGATATTACTGGTTTAGTATGACTGTGGTGGCATGAGGAAAGAAACTGCTCCAGTACACACTTAGTATACAGAATTTCATAGTGCCTGTCTGAGGTGAGGAACTGTAAACCAGCTATGTTCATGGTGAAAGGAATGATTTCCCTCTCTGTTTCTTGGTCCTTGGAGAGTACATGTCTTGGAGGATGGGCAGGGGAGTACCAATGATATCAGTTGCTAGACCTTAATACTACATTTAGAATTCACTTTAAACATCACTAGACATGAATGTACTGTATACTTTTTACTAACCCAAAACCAACTTTTTGTGTAAATATTCACTTTAGCCAGTTTTCTTTCAGAGTATCTTCATTCATATTGGATTATATGGAGGATATAGTTTCACAGCAACTTTACATTAGAAAAGGTGTTGGCCCTGTATAACTTCAGTTGTTAGGTACAGGATTTTTCCAGTATTATTTAAAATGTTGCACATTAATAGTCTACTTACATTGCATCTGGGAAGTATTCACTGCTCTTCATGTTTTTAACATTTTATGTTACAGACTTATTTCAAAACGGATTAAATATTTTTCCCCGCTCAAGATTCTACACACAATACCCCATGATCACAGTGAGAAAAGTTTGTTTTAAATCTTTGCAAATGTATTAAAATAACAAGTATTCACAGCCTTTGCTATGATACCTGTAGTAAATTCAGTTGATTGGACATGATTTGGACCTGTTAATATATAGGTCCCATAGTAGACAGTACATGTCAGAGCACAAACCAAGCCTTGAAGTCTAAGGAATTGTCTGTAGACCTCCGAGACCGGATTGAGCCATTCCTGTGAATCATGGTGGTGTGGGATGTTTTTCTGCAGCAGGAACTGGGAGACTAGTCAGGGTAGAGAGAAAGATTACTGTACAGAAATATCCTTGATGATAACCTGCTCCAGAGAACTATGGACCCCATACTGGGTTTTATCTTCAAAATTAACAACAACCCAAACAAAGCAGTAGCTTTAGGACAACTTTGAGAATGTTTGGAGTGGCCCAGCCAGAGCCCAGATTTGAACCTAATTGAACATCTTGGGAGATTTTTAAAAATAGCTATGCACCAACGCTCCCCATTTAATCTGTTGGAGCTTGAGAGGTTCTGCAAAGAAGAATAGGGGAATCAAAAACAGGTTTGCCAAATTGGTGGCATCATACTCAAAAACATTGTAATTGCTGCCAAAGGTTCTTCAACAAAATATTGAACAACGGCTGTGAATACTTTTACATTTTTGTGTTTTTATGTTTAATAAATTTGCAAAGCTTCTCACTTTGGCATCATGGGGCATCAACCCCAATTTGGGACATTGTGTAAAACATAAATAAAAATAGAATACAATGATTTGAAAATACTTTATCTATATTAAATTGAATACACTACAAAGACAAGATATTTAATGTTCAACCTGAAAAACTTTTGTTGTTTTTTGCCAATTTTTGAATTTGAACATGTTCCCAAAAATGTTGGGAAAGTTGCATGTTTACAATTGTGTTACATCACATTTCCTTTTAACAACATAATGTGGCTTGGCATTGCCTTGCTGAAATAACCAGGGACATCCCTGAAAAATATGCTGCTTGAATGGCAGCATATATTGCTCCAAAACCTGTATGTAGCATTGAGCATTAATGGTACCTTCACAGATATGCAAGAGAGGCTGGCTACTGAACTCTGCACCGATAATCCAGACAGTCCTTTTCCTCTGATTTCCAAAAACAATTTGAAATGTCAGACCACAGGACCTTTTTCCACTTTGCATGAGTCCATCTCAGATGAGCTCAGGCCCTGAGAAGACAGCAGCATTTCTGGGTGTTGTTGATATATGGCTTTCACTTTGCATGGTAGAAATTGAACTTGCACTTGTAAATGGATCGATGAACTGTGTTCACAGACAATAGTTTGCTGAAGTGCTCCTGTGCCCATGTGGTAATATCCATTACAGAATTATGTCGGATTTGAATGCAGTGCCATCTGAGGGATGGAAAGTCACAGGCATTCAATTTTGTTTTTTGATCTAGCTGCTTACTTGCTAAGATTTCCAAAGATTCTCAGAATCTTTTGATAGTATGGACTGATGAGTAAATCCCTTAATTCCTTGCAATTTCACAGTTCATAACTATTGGACTATTTGCTCACACAGTTGTTTACAAAGCGGTGAACCTCACCCCATCCTTGCTTGTGAACAACTGAGCCTTTTGGGAAGGCTCCCTTTATACCCAATAATGACACTCACATTTTCCAATTAACCTGTTCACCTGTGGAATCTTAGTTATCCATTTGAATGTTAGATATCTTGTCCTTGCAGTGTATTCAATTGAATATAAGTTAAAGGATTTGCAACTCATCACATTTTGTTTTTATTTATGTTTTACACAACATCCCAACTTCATTGGAATTGGGGTTGTACAATTGAGGTACAAAATGAATGTATTAATCAATCAATTAAAAAGTATTTGTAAAGCACTTTTCACAACTGATGTCACAGAGCAGCTGTACAAAAATAAAAAAATAAAAAGGTTAAAAACACAAAAACAAAGGAACAAAGGATAGGACATAAACCCCCTGGTAAGTAAGCCTAAGGACAACAGTGGCAAGGAAAAACTCCCTCAGAGATGGAGGAAGAAACCTTGGGTGGAACCAGGCTCACTAGTGGGGACCAATCCTCCTCTGGTCAAACTACTTATACATAGTTTGGGGACACTGGATCACCACATGTCTGCTGTAATACTCAGGTGTACAGAAGTAATGATAGACACAATAGTAACAGTAGCAACTAATTGGGGTCTGTGTAAATTTCTACAAAGTTGGTGACAACAGGTGGGCAACTACTCCAGGGCAGTGTGAGAAACTAATCCAGGTCCAGTAGCTGGAAGGTGGGCAGCCAATGTGAAATGGTGGCAGGGGAGCCCAGGGTCCTTCTCAGATGGGGCAGAGGAGCTCAAGGTTAGCATGTACTGTCTTCAGCAATTAAAAACTTACTGAATAGAAACATCTCCTGGCACCAAGACAGAAGGTCTCCTGGCACCAAGACAGATATCACTAAATTTATATACAAGGTTGAGTTCTCTGGAGGTGTCAGGTATTCAAGAGCTGTTAAAGTGTATTTGCTGTGTTCTTACTCATATGCTTGTGTACTTCTATACTTTCCATGTTTCTGGGCCATGACACTCTAATGGGATCTAATTCCAGTCGTGTGTGGGTGTGTATGTGTGTGTGAGGCAATTGTTGCACTGTCTGGACACTCAGTGTATCTGGTCTGACTAACGGGTTCTTTTGTGAGAGTTCCTAAGGTCAAGTATACATGGGGGCATAATGGTTACTGAGATCACAGAAAATGTTCAACATGGTATTTAAGTCCTATTCATAAATGCTCTTTCTATAGTGCTCAGATATCTTTATCCCATTCAAAATCAACAAACTAATGAGTTCATGTATATTACCAGAGCACCCTTTATGCACTATACTATATATGATGTAGAAATAAAGATAAAGTTATTAAAGGTCATAAAGTTATGGTAAATATATATAATATATATATATATATATAATATATATATATATATATATATATATATATATATATATATATATATATATATATATATATATATATATATATACACACATATACACACATATACACACACACATACATACACCAAAACCACACTCAACTACACTAAAGTCATGTGTATGAAATACAGAATGATAAATAACCACAAATATATGTTCTCTGGAAATCAATTGTGTATTAATAACAGCTCAGTATTTCACATGTAAATGTAAAAAATGTTCCAAAGAAACAGCATTTTGTTTCCAAAAGTGATATCAGCAGAAACGTCCTTTTAAGGATCATTAGGTATTTTGGAGAAAACGTAATGTCTGTTCTAAGACATTAAACATAATATTCTGACTCAGAGAAAATGGATTGGCAAAGTGACTGCTGATATACTCCCTCCACGCTCTTGCATTACTGATTAAAGTTTGGTAAATGTTGTCACATTTGTGTGTGTGTCTGCATGTGTGTGTGTGCGTACGTGTGTGCATGTGTGTGTGTATGTGTGTGGCACCTATAGGAAAATGAAAAGGCAACATTGAATTGGGCCATCTGCTTCACTCATATAAGACTCCGCTGTTCAAAATTACCTTGGAGAACAACACTCCAGTATTTTTATACCTTGGCAGCAGATTGTGTTTGATATTCCATTCAGGACACACTTCCCAACACTGAGACTCCTGACCAAAATACAGAAAGGGAAGACTTTAGCAATGTAATATTATTATTGTAAATAAAGGTGCTACAAGGTGTTCTTTAAGAACCTTGTTTGTAATCAAGATGTGCGAGTATGAGTATATTTACATTTGATGTAAAGGCTCTTTCACACTTACACATTTCCTTTACAAAAAAGTTCTTTATGAAACCAAAAGTGGTTCTTCTATGGCATTAGACAAAAAACCCATTAGTTGCACCTTTATTTTCAAGAGTGTAGGCCAGTTTTGGGCAATTTGTCCAGCAATTCAGCATGCCAGGTATAAAGTACTCTGCTGCTTTTTTACACTGACATGACACAAATCATGGATAGTATTATGTAAATTGATTATGAAGTGGTGCTGCCTTGGATAGGAATGCCCACACCTGTATAACATGTGAGAAGTTATCTTGTGAGTGAGAATGAACACTGTCCAGTGTGCTCATGGTGCAAGATGGTGGCTGACTGAGGGATGAACTTTGCATTTCAGATGTGCGGGCATTTAACATTCTTTGATCCACAGAGTCACGTGTGTATTAGGAATATTTTCACACATCATCAGAAAGACTCAATGTCTTTGCTTCCTCCAAAAGCTTAGGAGAGTCAACCTGCCACAACAGTTCCACTGCAACTTCTACAAGTCCACTATGAGAAATATCCTGACAAACAACATCATGGTCTGATACAGCAATGTCACTGCTGCTGAACACAATGTCTCACAGACACTGGTAAAAACTGCCCTGTACATCACTACAGCTGACCTACCACTCATAGAACACCTGATGTCATAGTAGAGCCATCAACATGATTTCAGATCCAACACAAAACAGCCACTCCCTTTTCTGAGAAGTAAAGCAAAATCATCTTCTACCTGAACACATGAATACAAACATACACTCTTCTATTCTCTCATCATACCCATAAACACTCTGGATGATCCATATGAGACTGTCTGCAAGTTGTTTAATAGGTCATATAAGGCATTACCACCCACACTGAATACCATAATCTAATTATTGTGACCAACAGCATCTGGTTACAATCATGTAAGAAAACAAACAAGTCACAGAAATCATGTTCACATTAAATGAAGGAGGCCCCCCACACACACACCCTGTAGGTCTTTATCTTTCATGGGACTGAGCAAAGTCATCTGTTCTGTCGCCAAATCCTGACAGCTATTTGGTCACACCTTTGTGTGAGCTTACAGAATATTTAATTACTGTAGTAATAATAATAATAATAATAATAATAATAATAAAAAACATTTGGCTTGCTTTTGCAGTATGTTTTTGGTCATTATTTGTCAGTAAGAAACAGTTTTTTTCCAACATATTTGGTTGAATCTGGGCATAAGATCATGTACTCAGAACCATCCTGCTTACCATTTCTTTGTTTAAATAGGGACTTGTTGTGGCTTTTAGTCTTGTGGTGCTAATAAGATAAGTTTATGTAAAATGTATTCCAACCCCATCCCAAATCACAAGTTGTTTTTTGTTACATGAAAAAAAATAATGCTGCTTTTGTCAGCGGTTATTGTATAAACTAATTCAGGAAATCAATTCCACTGGCATACTTCAATCAACTAAAACATGATCAGCACCCGTCTTGAGAAGGTCCCCATTGTGCTGCTACAACAAATCGGACCATTTGAGGCATGGATTTAGTAGGACCTCTAAAGGCACCCTGTGATATCTGGCACCAAGATATTAGCAGCATATCTTGTAAGTCCCGTAAGTTATGAAGTCAAGGTCAAGGTCAAGGTCAAGGCTTTTTTATTGTCATTACAACCGAGTACAGGTACACAGTGCAATGAAATTGTGTTCCTCCGGAACCAAGGTGCAACATGGAGCAGCAATACAATTGGACGACATAAAGTGCAAACAGTACAATAAATACAATAAATACAGTGAACAAGAGACAGTTCAACAGACAGGACAGGACAGTACAATACCGATTGGTACAAAGAAGTGAGTTGAATGGTGGGAATAAGGTGCAAGAGATATGTAACATACTGTACATCTAGATGTGCGTGATAAAAGCAGTTACTGAGGTAGAAGTGTAGTTCTTGGTGTGCAGCAAATATTGCTGATAGGATGGGGATGATCCAGTCTCTGTGTGCCGAGTGCGTGTGTGTGTGTGTGTGTATGTGTGTGTAGAGTGCTGGGTGGTTTACAGTCCAGTGTTTTGTGTTGGTGTGGTTTATGTGGTGTGAAGAATGGTGTGAGGTTCAGTTTCAGCTCTGTCTCAGTGAGTTGAGGAGTCTGACTGCCTGGTGAACAAAGCTATTGCAGAGTCTGGTGGTGGAGGCTCGGATGCTCTGGTATCGTCTGCCGGACGGCATCAGAGTGAAGAGACTGTGTGAGGGATGGGTTGGGTCATCCACAATGCTGGTGGCTTTGCGGAGGCAGCGAGAGGTGTAGGTGTCACTGATGGAGGGGAGAGGGACTCCGATGATCTTTTCGGCTGTCCTCACTATCCGCTGTAGGGTCTTGCGATCCGTGATGGTGCAGTTCCCAAACCAGACGGTAATGCAGGTGCTCAAGATGCTCTCTATCGTCCCTCTGTAGAACATGGTGAGGATGGGTGGTGGAAGGTGTGCTCTCTCCAGTCTCCACGGAAAGTAGAGGCGCTGCTGGGCTTTCTTTGTTATGGAGCGGGTATTGAGGGACCAGGTGAGGTTCTCTGCTATGTGAACACCGAGGAACTTTGTGTTCCTCACAATCTCCACTGCAGAGCCGTTAATGTTCAGTGGTAGGTGATGATTTCCTGGTGCTCTTCTGAAGTCAACAACCATCTCTTTGGTTTTGTCAACGTTTAGGGATAGGTTGTTGGTTCTG
This sequence comes from Acestrorhynchus altus, assembly GCA_034509495.1. Classification (NCBI taxonomy): domain Eukaryota; kingdom Metazoa; phylum Chordata; class Actinopteri; order Characiformes; family Acestrorhynchidae; genus Acestrorhynchus; species Acestrorhynchus altus. The sequence continues at coordinate 10,381,071 of CM067507.1, read as the reverse complement.
CACCAGTCTGTTAGCCACTGCACCTCCTCTCTGTATGCTGACTCGTCGTTCTTGCTGATGAGGCCAACGACAGTTGTGTCATCAGCGAACTTGATGAAGTGATTTGAGCTGTGCTTTGCAGTACAGTCATGAGTCAGCAGAGTGAAGAGCAGTGGACTGAGCACACAGCCCTGGGGGGCACCAGTGCTCAGTATGGTGGTACTGGAGGTGTTGTTACCAATCCTGACTGACTGAGGTCTCTCAGTCAAGAAATCCAGGACCCAATTGCAGAGGGAGGAGTGGGGCCTCCATGCATCACATCAATAAACCGTAGGTCCACATGACCCTGTCACCAGTTCACTAGCTGTCCTGAGCCTTTTGATGTTTGAGCTCACCAGTATGTTCTTTCTTAAATCTCTGACATGTATTTATGTGTCATATTGAGAGTTCACTATTATAGATTTTAAATGCAATTTCCTACACTGGAAATTAACTCTAGATCTTATATCTGCTTAATTATAAATTAAATCGCAAGGAAATAGTGTCCATGGAACCTTAACCGGAACCAATAATTTTTATCCCCCAAAAATGCCGGTGGGGTTATGTGAACTGTAATTGCTATATTATTTAGCTTCTTTGAATTTAAATACATTCAGCTGCATTGTGCGCTGTAGTTTTCATGAGCTAATTTGCTGATATACATATAGTTATGAAAACACAATAGGTACAGTGTTCACTATTAACAGAAAAAAATAACCTCAGGAAACTGAAATGTACAAATATTTGTAGTAATGATGAGATAAATGTGATGGTAGTCTATTATTTATGCTTCAGCAGCATCATATCTGCCTACATTTTTTTTTGGTAAAATATGTGCTTCCTGCCCCTGGTAAGGGTCACCCAAGGCAGACAGGTCCTAGATGAGTGATCAGATGAAGCGCAACCCTTATGATGCAAGAAAAACCAGGACACAGTGTTCCCTCGCCCAGATGCTTGTCACTGGGTCCCCACTCCGGAGCCAGGCCTGGAGTTGGGGCATGCTGGCGAGGTGGCCGGGCACAACCCAAAGAGGAAACGTGGGTCCCCCTCCCCATGGGCTCACCACCAGTAGGAGGGGCCAAAGGGGTCGGGTACAATGGGAGATAGGTGGTGGCTGAAGGCGGGGACCGTGGCGGTCCGATCCTCGGCTACAGAAGCTGGCTCTAGGGACATGGAATGTCACCTCTCTGGTGGGGAAGGAGCTGGAGCTGGTGTACGCTGCTCGGGCTCTGGAACCAGTGTCCTTGAGAAGGGTTGGACACTTTTCCACTCTGGAGTTGCCCCTGGTGAAATGCGCCAAGCAGGAGTGGACATACTTGTGGCCCCCCATCTTGGTGCCTGTATGTTGGGGTTCACCCCAGTGGATGAAAGGGTAGCCTCCCTCTGCCTATGTGTGGGGGGACGGGTTCTGACCATTGTTTGCGCTTATGCACCGAACAGCAGTTCGGTGGGGATGCTAGAAAGTGCCCCTTCTGGGGACTCCTTTGTTCTACTGGGGGCCTTCAATGCCCATGTGGCAACGACAGTGAGACCTTGAGGGGCGTGGTTGGGAGGAACGGCCCCCCTGATCTGAACTCGAGTGGAGTTGTTATTGGACTTCTGTGCTCATCATGGATTACCCATAACTAACACCATGTTCAGGCATAAAGGTGCCAATATGTGCTCCTGGCACCAAGACACCTTAGGCTGTAGTTCAATGAAGCGGTATGCCACCAACACTGTTTACAGTGAGGGGGGTGTTCTGCTGACCTCAACTGGGGATGTTGTGGGTCGGTGGGCAGAGTACTTTGAAGACCTCCTCAATCCCACTAGCACATCTTCCACTGAGGAAGTGGAGCCTGGGGATTCTGGATTGGATCCTCCAATCTCTGGGGCTGAGGTTACCGAGGTGGTCAAAAAGCTCCTCGGTGGCAGAGCACCAGGGGTGGATGAGATTCGTCCGGATTTCCTTAAGGCTCTGGATGTTATGGGGTTGTGTTGGCTTACACAACTCTGCAATATTGCGTGGACATCAGGGCAGTTCCCATGGTCTGGCAGACTGGGGTGGTGGTTCCCCTATTCAAAAAGGGGGACCGTAGAGTGTGTTCCAACAATAGAGGGATCACACTCTTAAGCCTCCCTGGTAAGGTCTATTCAGGGGTTCTGGAGAGGAGGGTCCATCGGATAGTCGAACCTCGGATCCAGGAGGAACAGTGTGGTTTTCGTCCCGGTCGTGGAACACTGGACAGGCTCTACACTCTCAGGGGAATCCTAGAGGGTGCATGGAAGTTTGCCCAAACGGTCTACATGTGCTTTGTGGATCTGGAGAAGACATTCGACCGTGTACCTCGGGGAGCCCTGTGGGGGGCACTCCGGGAGTACGGGGTACCAGGCCCTTTGATACTGGCTGTCAGGTCCCTGTATGACCGGTGTCAGAGCTTGGTCTGCATTGCCAGCAGTAAGTCAAGCTTGTTTCCGGTGAGGATTGGACTTTGCCAAGGCTGCCCTTTGTCACCGATTCTGTTCATAACTTTTATGGACAGGATTTCTAGGTGCAGCCAAGGTGGCGAGGGGATCCATCTCGGTGACCTTAGGGTCACGTCTCTGCTGTTTGCAGATGATGTAGTCTTGTTGGCTTAATCGGGTCATGAGCTACAGCTCTCACTGGAGCAGTTCGCAGCCGAGTGTGAAGCGGCTGGGATGAGAATCAGTGCCTCCAAATCTGAGGCCATGGTCTTGATCCGGAAATGGATAGAGTGCCTTCTCCAGGTCAGGGATGAGGTTGTTCCACAAGTGGAGGAGTTTAAGTATCTGGGGGTCTTATTCACGAATGAGGGAAAACTGGAGCGGGAGATCAACAGGCGTCAGCAGTGATGCGGGCGCTGTACCAGTCCGTAGTGGTGAAAAGAGAGCTGAGCCAAAAGGTGAAGCTCTCGATTTACCGGTCGATCTACGTTCCTACCCTCATCTATGGTCATGAGCTTTGGGTCATGACCAAAAGAACGAGATCTCAGATACAAGCGGCTGAAATGAGTTTTCTCCGCAGGGTGGCTGGGCTCTCCCTTAGAGATAGGGTGAGAAGCTCAGTCATCCGAGAGGGACTCAGAGTAGAGCCACTGCTCCTCCATGTCGAGAGGAGCCAGTTAGAGTGGCTCAGGCATCTAGTGAAGATGCCCCCTGGACCCCCTCCCTGGTTAGGTGTACCGGGCACGCCCCACTGGGAGAAGACCCAGAGGTAGACCCAGGACACGCTGGAGAGACTATGTTTCTCGGCTGGCCTGGGAACGCCTTGGCATTCCCCTGGAAGAGCTGGACCAAGTGGCTGGGGAGAGGGAAGTCTAGCTGCTTAGGCTGCTACCCCCACGACCTGATCCTTGATAAAGCGATAGAAAATGGATGGATGGATGGAGTTTATTGAATTATTGTCCAAGACAAATTAAGCATGTGATGTAATTTACTCAACCACAGTGGGTCTCCAAACACAACACCAGAGTGCCTTGTCATATCAGGTGACTTACACCATGTTACTAAGCATTATCAAACTTCACTCATTATGTGGACTGTTCTACCAAAGAGGAAAGAACACTGAACCTGCTCTATGCTAATGTTAAGGATGCATACAGCTGATTGCCCCTCCCCTTCTGGGTTGGTCTGATTACTGCTTGTTGAACCTAATCTCCTGGTATGTGCCTCTGGTAAAAAGACAGCCTGTGACCATGCAGTTGGTGAAGAGACTGTCTGAGGAGACTTATGAGGCACTGCTTTGAGGCTACAGACCAGCTGGAGCTCTGTTAGCCACATGGAGAGGACATTGACATAGAATGCATCATGGACTACATCTATTTTTATATGGACTTCACTGGCCCAACCTAGATTTTGAAATGCTACCCAAACAACAGGTTAAACTCTCATCAACAACAGAGCTGGAGACTAAGGACAAGCACAGGAGGAAGCTGGAGTGGAAGCTCCAGCATAACAACATGAGGGACACTTGGAGTGGAATGGTAAGGACCATCACTGGGTTTCAGGTCCAGCAACAACAGACAAGTTGATGGCAGCATGGATTGGGCCAAAAAACTTAGACACTGCAGGCTCTGTCCTTCCCCAGTCCTGACTACTCTGCTGCTAACCCAGCTGTCTACTCCTCTCACCCTCCCTCACCCTGACCCCTCCTGCAACAGCCCATCTCACACCTCCACCCCTCCCCCGCCTTTCCCCTCTATAGTCAGTCTCAGAGAAGACAACTGAAGAGGCTCCACATAAACAAGGCATGATGGGGTCTCCCTCCTCCAGGGTGCTTAAAGTCTTGCCACCCAGCTTTGTGGAGCACTGTATTACATCTTCAAACATGAACCTGAGTTCCCAGAGGGCACCTGTGATGTGGTAGACATCCTACATTGTTCTTGATCTGAAGACGCCACAACCCAGTGATGTCAGGACTACAGGCCAGTGGCACTGACATCACACTGGCACACTATGTATCTGTGCAATTTATTTATGTTTCTGTAAAATTGTTTTGTGCAAGCCTTCACCATACATTCTTCCTATTCTTCTGGTACAGGCTGATCTTAGTTTCATTTGTCCTAAGAATGCTGTTCCAAAATTGGGTTGGCCTCTATAGATGTTTTCAAATTTTTTTTTTGACAGATTAATGGTTTGCACCATGTGTGATAAACAAAAAAAATCCTCTGCATCTGCCCTCATGAAGTCTTCTCTTTATGGTAGACTTGCTAGATACTAATAGATACTCGTAAACCAACTACCTGGAGAGTGTTCTTCATTTGGGTGGATGTTGTGAATGGGCTTTTCTTCACCATGGAAAAGAAAAGAATTCTGATCGACCACTGTCATTTTCTGTAAGCATCCAGGCCTTTTTGAGTTCTTGAGCTCACCAGTGCACTCTTTCCGCCCCCCCCCCCCCCCCCCAAAAAAAAAAAAAAAAAAATAGAATGGAATTTCAATGGATTTAAAAGTGGAATTCTTTATTATTGTATATACACACTGATAAACAAATGCTGCTGCTGTTAAGTGTTCCATTTAAAGCTATACCTTATTGTGCTTTCACCAAATACTGTATATTATATAAAATACACTGATAAAGTATGCCACATCATGCAACTTTGTGGCACCCAGAGTAACTTAGAACTGCCAGGAATTGCTTTGGATAAGGGTCCGTAGGCACATTTCCCTATGCTTTAGGTCTGCTTGTGTACATAGGTTGATAGCAAATCATGGCATGCAAAGGCATGCTGCATGACTTCTGTCTGTCATTATCTTAAATGTTCTGAACCAATATTTCCCAAGCGAATGACCCTCTGGTTCTGTGTATGCAAACGTGCATGTCTGTGTTTGCTCTCTGATGATGCAACTGGCACACTGTCTGGATAAACAGTGAGGCTTAGTCTCACTTCCATAGGTATGATTAGAATTTTGATCAGCCAACTGTATAGATTTAGCTGATCCATATCTATTCCAATACCACAGAGAGGAAACCCTTGATAAGGTTTGACCATTATAAATTATTGGTTCTGGAAAAAAACTACTTAGTATTTGGTGGTCTTCTATTCTTTCAGTACATTTAAAAAATGCATATCAAGTGTGTCGACTGAATGAAACCCACCAATGGACCCACAAAAATAAAAAAGTTTTTTTGTGTATGTATTACATTTGGTGTGAAATGATGAGCATTGCAGATGCCTTCTGGTGCACCATGTCATGTCTGTTGTGAAATGGGCTTTACACTTACTTTATAGATATGAAATTGCAGTGTGAAAAGTACTGTTTCCATTATACCCCATCCAGGACTTTAATTTTTTTACATCATTAAAACATAAACCATTAAGTCTTTATGCAGTGCCTTGAAAAAGTATTCCCAAGCCTTGAAAGTTTCCACATTTTTCACGTTACACCCACAAACTTCATATTTGATTGGGATTTTGTCATAGACCAACACAACAACAACTCTTCATTGTGATCTTGTGAATATAAAATAGACAAATCAGCCCATAATATTAAATACAATATTAAGTCATCTGGTGTGGCTGATAAAACGCAAAATATAGATATAGAAGAAAAGTCGGAAACCTTTCATGCTTTTTTCCGGTCCTACAAGTTCCTTTTGGCACCACAAGCCCAGGCTAACAGGGGTGCATCACATGGGGTTCTGGATTCTAAGGCCTTGTGAGACCTCCTAATGAGTATGCCCATCAAACCAGAAACTATCAAATAAATCTGGATTTCATTCAGTTTGCCACATTTTGAGAGGGGACGCATCAATGGACAGAAGCAGGATGAGTAAGAAACTGCCATTTAGGCTGTTCTGACCAAACTGGTAGGTGTTGGGACCAACTGGTGCAGCAAATACAGCAATCAGGATCTGGAGAGCCCAGACAGACCACTGACAAGCATGAGCAGCTCCCACAGTTTCCTTGTCCACCATCCAGACACAGGCGGCACCTTCATGGACCATTTCCAGGCACACACCAGAAAGAAATTTGGTGTTATGGCATCCATTATGTGTCTTGCCATTGGAAGCCAGACACCATTGCCTTCATTTGTAGTGGATTCATGAGTGAGAACCCTGGAATGCTATGGACTGGAACCACATTGTCTCTGACAAACCCAGGGTGTGTTTGGGCTCCAGTGAAGGCCGGGTTTGTTTTACAGAGGCCTTGTGCTGAGTGCTTTAATCTTACCTTTGCTCTGGAATGCCCCAACTACAACACTCAGTCACCCCATGCAGTGATGAGGGACACTAGCAGCTCAGCAATACAATTATGACAACTTAGTAATATGTGCAGAACTTCTAACTTGCATGTTTAAGCAGGATATTGTTCAGACTCACCACAACGGTGTCAGGGTTGCGAGCTGGACAGACAAAGACTAGGGAAGGAGGTGGTAAACGATGGGGTTGAGAATTTAATAAAATAATGAAAAATAAAGCTGGGATACTAATAAACAAAAACTGGGGTATTCAAACTAACATGAAAACACTAAATCTAGACAGACAAAGGAACAGCATGGGAACAGACTTACAAACACACAAACTGACAGAACCTCTACTGACAGAACCTCTACTGACAGAACCTCTACTGACAGAACCTCTACTGACAAACACCTCAAACAAAACAAAAGGACTGACAAAGACAAGCTGAGATAAAGGGTCTTAAATACAAAACAACATTGAACACACCTGGGACATGATAATGAGGGAGCCGGGTTACAAATGAGACCCAGCTTTTAAGGGGCAGAGCAAGGGCGTAGGCAAGGACAAAAACAAACACAAGAAACAACAAGGTAGACAGGACTGATAAACATGAAAAAGGGTTTCCCAGGAATTTCTGTGCACTTCCTTGGCCTACCCAGGTTGCCAGATTTATCAGTTTTCCCCAATAAACGAATTTTTGATCTAATATTGTGTGTTTCTAGATTTTTATAAAATGTATTTGTGGATGTACACTGTAGTAAATCTCATGCAACCATGACAGGATCATTTTAGTACAAAATACATACAAACTAAACCCAACATTATTAAGTGGAAGCATTTATGGAAACAATACATGCTTAACTGAGCTAACTGCATTCTTGCACTGTGAAAACAGATTTGTCCTTAATTAAAAAGCTAGGTTATTATCCCCTCCTCACCACACACAAATCTACAGGTACACACTCAAACACACATGAGGAACATCTGCTCAATTTACATTTAGATAATTAGCTGCCACCTTCCCCATGTCCTCCTGCCTGAAAGCACCAACAGGACAATGCTACGTGATGTCTGTTTTACCAAACCTATGGGTAAAATCAGGTAATGAACTGACAGTGTTTCAGGGTGGAATAGACATGGACACAATGTAATCAGTTAGGACAATTAAACTGCAAAACATTGTAGATCTACAAACATTGAAGATCTGCAAAACCTTTATTTGATATGAAGGGCTTTCACCAGTTTAAATGCTCTCCACATTCTTTACACAAATTGTTCTTTACTCAGTTAAAATACTGTAAGTTCTTTTATGTGTTATATTTAATGGTTTGATTTACCACTGACCAATAAAAACATTTACTTAGATTGTTAAGATCCATTGCTATACAGCATACTCCCCCTCATGTAACCACTGTTATATAACTGTAAGTGTAGTCATGTTACTTATTAACAGCTGTTACCTTGAACTTCTTCTGATAGTGCTGACACCTGTAATTTTCAATCGCTCAGAACATTTAGGAATAAGGAGTGTTGTATGTGTGTGTGTGTGTGTGTGTGTGTGTGTGTGTGTATAGGAGCATGAAATAAGGCAATGACAATATCTTAAAATAGGTCCTCAGATAGCCCCTTCCATTCATTCTGTATGCAGCTCAGATACAACTGTAGCAGGTGGAATCAGGTGTTGAATACTCATAGGCATATTTAGATAGATTCACGTTTGTCCAAACCAAAGCCTTGTCAATCTATCTCAAGGCTACAGGAGAAAAAAATACCTGAGAGAGGCAATAAGGCTCCTCAAGGCTTGGGACTACACTTTGTAATTCCTCATTGCAACACTCAGCACCAGGTGCAAAAGTGTCTGCTCATCCCATGGCAATGTCTGACTCATTTGTTACTGTCATTATTCAGCACTTGAATAAACAAAACTGAATAACACATCTTGAAAAGATGCCAGTCTCTTTAAGAGTTCATTGATGAATGAAGGTCAGCATAGAACCGTTAAATACTAAACAGTGCAGATTGAGTCATAAATCACAAGGTAAGCTGTAGGTCAGCCTGCATAAATGAAGGCAGTGGATAACTGCCCACTTTGGGATCACATAAACCAAAAGCCAGCCAAGTTATTTGGCTGGAAATGCCCTTCCGCTTTCAGCTGATTAGTCAATTCTGAATGAAAATGAATGAAAGCAGCAACTTCCTTTCATATACACCTACAGCACCAGATCTTAGTTACCCATCTGGACACCCCAATTTTGAGAAAGCCACAGTTGATTCATGGTTTTTAAATTATCCTGACTGGAGAAGTTACTGAATCCACGTTGACAAAAGTCAGGCTGGTGGTTTTACCACCCTCTTCAGCCATCCCATGGCTTTCATAATCAGCTTTCAGTGAACCTTCTATGAGCTCAGTTGTCCATAGGCAAATGGGGAGACTATCAGAACAAATGATCTTTACTTTTTCCTGATGTGTTAGAAGAACATGTAAAATGTGCAAACCTTTTCCACAACAATACGTTTTTTATCTTGCAATTGTACTTTTAATTAACATGTGACAAAATGCTATGTTGCTCTAATATGTTCAAATCAGGAATCAAAATGTGATTTAATACCAACAGAATCAGATTATATAAATTTACCCCAAAATTATATTAATTTACATTTACATGTATCCAGAGTGACTTACAAAAGTGCTTTTCTACAAAAGTGAGTGACTCAGCTGTTCGGACCCCCAAGGGAATTTTGTTCCACCATTTTGGTGCCAGGACTGAAAAGAGTTTGGATGCCTTCCTTGCATCTTGAGCTGTATTTGATGCTCAAAGGGCTCTTGTTACAGATTGAGTTTTGGCTCTTGAGGTCAAGTACAGAGTGGCTGGTCCATTTTTGGCTTTGTAGGCCAGCATCAAGATTTTGAAGCTAATGAAGGCAGCTACAAGAACCCAGTAAAGGGAATACAGCAGAGCAGATATGTTACATGACTGGACTTGGGAACATTAAAGACATTAAAGTCATGCTGCTGCATTTTGGATCAATTGCATGAGCTGATGGTAAGCATAGGAATGTCAGCTAGAAGGGACTTGCCATAGTCTAGTCTTGAAATAACAATAGACTGAACAAGCACCTGAGTGGCCTCTCTAGAAAGAAAAGTTTGAATTCTCCTAATGTTGCAAAGGAGATATCTGCATGACAGAGTCAGGTTTGTAGTACATTTACATTTACATTTACATTTGTGGCATTTAGCAGACGCCCTTATCCAGAGCGACTTACAAAAGTGCTTTGCTGTTTACTTAGAACATCCTTAGCTAGTAGATAAGGCTGGAATCTAGAGATTCCACACATTTAGACCGTGTTGAAACAAATCTTTATGGAGTTAAGTACTCCTGAAACAGATGAGTCTTCAGTCTGCGTTTGAAGACATTGAGGGACTCGGCTGTTCGGACTCCCAGGGGAAGTTCGTTCCACCATTTTGGTGCCAGAACAGAAAAGAGTCTGGATGCATGTTTACCTTGCATCCTGAGGGATGGTGGGTCAAGCCGAGCTGTACTTGAAGCTCGAAGGGCTCTTGGTGCAGCTCGAGTTTTGACCATTGCCATCATGTATGGAGGGGCTGGTCCATTTTTGGCTTTGTAGGTCAGCATCAAGGTTTTGAATCTGATGCGGGCAGCTACAGGGAGCCAATGAAGGGAACGCAGCAGAGGAGTTACATGACTGAATTTATGAACATTGAAGACGAGCCGCGCTGCTGCATTCTGGATGAGTTGCAATGGTCTGATGGTCCGCATAGGAAGGCCAGCCAATAGGGACTTGCAGTAGTCTAGTCTTGAGATGACAAGAGACTGAACAAGCACCTGAGTGGCCTCTCTAGACAGAAAAGGTCGAATTCTCCTAATGTTGTAAAGGAGAAATCTGCAGGACCGAGTCAGATTTGCAACATGAGCTGAGAATGATAACTGGTCATCCACTACTACACCAAGACTGCGTGCTTCAGCAGATGGAGTGACCAGTGAGTTCTCAAGGGAAATGGTCAGGATGAGGACTAGTGCTACCAGGAATGAATAGCAGTTCGGTCTTGCTGGGGTTGAGTTTGAGGTGATGGGCTGCCATCCATGATGAGACATCAGAGAGGCAAGCTGAGATCCGGGATGAGACCTGGGTGTCGGAAGGTGGGAAAGAGAGGATGAGTTGAGTGTCGTCAGCATAGCAATGGTAAGTAAAACCATGAGAAGATATTACTTTACCAAGAGAAGTAGTGTAGAGAGAAAAGAGAAGAGGACCAAGGACTGACCCTTGAGGAACACTGGTGGATAGTCTGTGTGGAGCTGATGTGGCTCCCTGCCATGTGACCTGGTAAGAACGCTCTTCCAGGTATGATGTAAACCATTGTTCCTACAGAGTCTAATTAAGTAAAATCCAGAGAAAACAGCCTAACCTTACAAGCAGAGAAGAAAGATTCTAAGTACAAGAAACTGCAAGCACACTTATAAGCTGAGAACTAAAACTGGTCATCCACAACTACAACAAGGTTCTGTGCTTCTGCCAGTTTAGTGACCAGTGAGGTTTCAAAGGAAATGGCAAGATCAGGGTAAGTGGATACAGGTGTGGTTCAATCTTGCTGGGGTTGAGTTTAAGGTGATGGGCTGCAATCCATGATGATATTTCCATAAGGCATTCTGAGATGCAATATGAAATCTGAGTGTCAGAAGGTGGGAAAAAGAGAATAAGTTGAGGCTCTTCAGTATAGCAGTGGAATGAAAACCCACGAGAAGGTATTACTTTGCTAAGAGAATGAATGTAGAGAGAGGTTAGAAGAGGACCAAGCACTGAGCCTTGTGGAACACCAGTGGAGAGTTTGCTTTGAGCAGATGCAGCATCTTGCCATATTAACTTGTAAGAAGGCTCCTCCAGGCACGTGGCAAGCCATCACCATGCAGAGCTGGTGATTTCAAGTCTAGTGAGGACCAACAGGAGGATCTTGGCTACCATGTCTAAGGCTGCAGAGAGGTTACTTTTAAGTTTATTTAATTAACTATAAAATCTGTTAATTTTCCTTCTGATAATAACATACCCAAACAAAAATCATATATGTTAACTCATTAACTATGTATAGCCCAGTTACATTTTTCTTATAGAAATGCCAAATTCTATATGAAAAGTCTCAAACAGGAAGCGAATTTTAAAAACTGTGTTTTTCTCTGAAACCAAATCAAGTTCAGAAATCTACATACAGGGTAATAAATACATGCAAGCTATCCTAACTTCTTGTTAGTGATCAAGATGGTATCTTCTGTGTGCCCATATAATAAAGTTTTGTTTGACAGCACTCACTGGGTTTACCAATACTTAGTACAATCTGAGCTCAGGAGAAACTGGCTGCGATGGTCTGGGACAAATCAAGAACTACCAAGACACAGGCCTATTATGAACTGGCAGTTGCTAGAAAATAGGGTCATTTCTATGGGTGGACTAATGTGGGCTTTGCTGACCCAGTGGATTTATCTGTCCAATCAAAACAATGGAAAAAAATTGCTAGCTATATTCTTTCATAGTTTATTTTTAATTTTGTCATTCATCCGTAAAAATGTGCTACACTCTTGGATGTTGTGAATGTCAAACTACTTGTACACAGTTAGGGGACACGGGACCCCTACACCTCTGTTCAGGTATACTGAAGTAATTTTAATTCGCTGGTGGACATAATAGCAACAGTAGATTTCTACATAGTTGGTGATGGTGGGTGAGCAGCTAGTCCATGTCAGGGTGGGAAACTAGTCCAGGTCCAGTAGCCGGAAGGTGGAAAGCCAATGTAAAGATGTATCAGGGGAGCTTGGGGTCCTTCTCAGATAGGGCAGAAGAGCTTGAGGTTAGGACCTAATCAGTTCAGGCTGGTGGTACAGAGATGAATTAGTTTGATGTTTAAAAACAGAGTGTGGCGAGTGACTCCAGCAGATCTGACTATAAAAGCCTAACTAAGGAGAGAAACAGAACAAATAAGTTTTCAGTCTTGCTTTCTTGATCAGCGGTTTAATAACTGCTGCTTAAAAAACTTTAGGTATGTAACTGAAACTAAGAGATGAGTTTACAATTGCTAAGAGAGGTTTGATTATATGGCAGAATTTGCGGAGTAAATAATTTTCTCTAATTCTGACTGTGGAAGTGGGTGAAAGGTTTCCAACTTTTCATCTATATCTATATTTTCTTCTATATCAGCCACACCAGATGCCAAACAGTTTGCATTTAATATTATGGGTTGAATTTTCTGTCTAATATTTTCTATTTTATGATTTAAAAAGTCCATAAATAAATAACTGGTGAAATTTGAAGGAATCTGAGGTGGTGTACCTGCCTGATTCTTTGTAAGTTTTGAGATTGCACTGAAAAGTACTCTGGGATTGTTTTTGTTTTTTGAATCATCACGGTTAAATAATCTGAACAAGCTCTAGTGAGAGCTTTTTTATAATCAATAAGGCTGTCCTTCCAAGCTGAGTGGAATACTTCCAGTTTAGCTGATCACCATTTCCGTTCTAATCTTCATGCTGACGGTTATAAGGTACGAGTCTGACTGTTGTACGATGGGACGGTTTTTTATTTAAGTGGTGCTTTGTTGGGCTGTAGTTGATCTTATTAAATGCTTCATGCAGTAACGAGGGGACATACATTTTGGCTAAGCTGTAGCTCAAAGGAAATTAAATAATGATCTGAAATTGCTGAGGTTTGGGGAAACGTATTTAAGTTATTTATGCCAACACCCAGGGTCAGAACCAAATCCAGAGTGTGATTACAGTAATGTGTCTGCCCAGTTGCATTCTGGATAATACCTACAGTGTCTAGGATTGAGGTAAATGCCTTTTTTAATTGATTGTCTATCTTCTCAAAGTGAATATTAAAATCTCCTATAATTATTACTTTATCACTGCACACTGCTATGTCTGCAGCAAAGTCACTAAATTCTTTTAAAAAGTCCCCTGGTAGTCCCCTGGTAGTCTATAAACATTAATTACAGTGCATTCTTGATTGTGACTGGATTAGTTATGTTAATAGCTAGAATTTCAAAGGAAGTGAAGGTATTATAGTGTATCTGATTAATTTCTAAAATATTTTGGTAGATTATACAGACGCTGCCTCCTCTACTTGATAGTCTTGGATTGTGCACATAATTATAACCTTCAGGTGTGGCTTCATTTAGTGCCAGGTGTTCATCAGGTCTAATCCAAGTTTCATTGAGGCACAAAACATTGAGCACCTGATCATTTATAATTTCATTCACAATGACTGCCTTTGAATTGAGTGATCTAATATTGAGTAGACCGAACTTTAGATTTGAGGTGTTACCTTTATACGTCTGTATATTAACTAAGTTTTTAAGACAGGGTGTTTTAGTTTGTCTGTGTTTAGCTTTAATTCTGGGCAAAGACACAGCCTCAATACTGTTGAACCTCGGTGACAGGTCAAAAACGGGCCAGTGTGGATGCAGGTTTTCATTCTAAACAACCATGAGCAACAGCTGATTCCACTTTTAATCAATTAGCCAATCTTCAAACAACTCATCACATGATTTTCTGTTCAGTTGGAATGAAAACCTGCAAGTACTCCGGCCCATTTCTGACCTGGTTTGACATCCCTGGTTTAGCCTGCCTGTCTGCGGACTAGTGTCAGATCTGGAACGTCAGCAGCTGTTAATGCTTCTCTGCCAACTAACAGACTACGCGCTATGCTGTACAAAGGTAAGGCAGCACTCTCCTGTGTGGGGTGGACACCATCCCTACCTATAAGACCAAGCTTGCCCTTGAAATTGTTCATGAACCCCACACTGTTTTCTGAACACCACTTGGACATCCAGCAGTTCAATGCTGTAAGTCTGCTGTAGGCTTCAGTGCCATGTCACATGCGGACAGGGCCAGAGCAAATTACGGCACTGGACATCGTTTAAGCAAGTTTAATCACCTCTTTAATATTATCTTTAGTCACTTTAATCACTCTGCTGCAGATGGATATCATTGGCCCTTACATAGATTACTATCCTCAAATATTTCCTATTTGCTAACTTAAGATGGCCACTAACGTCCAACAGCCTGGGTCCCGGTAAACAGCTGGCTGTGACTGCTGGTGCCCCTAGAGGCCTAGCTATTTTCACGTGTCGGACAATAAAATCTCTAATCTTTAAAAATCTCTAAAAACTTTGAACCTGTTTGACACGTGAACAGGGGGGATTGGTGTTTGAGTTGGTTAACTTTGGCCTTAGCCTTAGCTTTCTGACTATGCCGCTGAGACGTCACCCATTCGCCCCGCTGTGAGGACTCTGAAGCCGGAGTTCACTGTCAAAACACAGAGCTCTCTCTCTTTCTCTCTCTGTCTTTCAGTGTTTGAATGACAAGTCTGTCTTTTTGTGTGTGTGTGCGTGTGTGTGTGTGTGTGTGCATGTGTGTGCATGTGTGTGCGTGCGTGTGTGTGTGTGTGTGTGTGTGTGTGTTTAAGAGAGACAGGGTGGGGTTAAGGGCTGTGTTTCACGTGGCGTGAGCACCCACATTGCCGCATGTCACTTGGCCAGGGGCTGACTACTTTTGTACAGTGTGAGCAGATCAATTGCAGACTTTGTCCATACAGGAAAAACAAAGCACAAGATTTCCAAGATATCACAGTGTAAACCTGGCTTAAGACCTGTGTGTGCTTGTTTAAACAGTGATGTTTCCCTCATTATTTGCTAAAACAGTGCTGAAAGGTTTCGATGGCTCTGATACATACCCTGAGTAGCTATTACATTTCTGACATCAGATTCAGAATGTTTTGATTATCACACTTAAAACAAAGATAGTTGCACACACAAGGTGTATTGGAATACACAAGGCTTAACCTTTAGAACTCTAGGTCAGTTTTGTTTTTGTGGTTTGACGTATGTTTATTCATGAGAAAATTAAGAAAAGAAATGAATTTTTCTCACTTTGTAGGATTTTTAATTGAATTAATTTTGGAGTAAGGATGTAACAACAAAATGTGCAAAAAGTGAATCGCTGTGAATACTTTCTGGATGCATTGTGAATGTCTCTAATATGTGGTAAGCTCCAGTTCTTTGGAAATCCACAACCATCTGCTTGGTCTTCTGGCTCTTTGAGAATGAGGTTGTTGTTTTTGACAATGTTAATGTGCTGGTGGAACATGGGTTGGGTGTCCTGCAGATTCATGTGGTAAAGTCTCCTGGCATCATATACAGCCCTTCAGGATGTTTGTTTTGAACATAAACTGCCTCTGCTGTAATTTCCCATGGCAGATAGTGAGGACGGCATTTTACTGTTAAATGTTAAACTGCCTCAGAGCAGAATCTTCCCACCACAGAACAGTTTGTTCACCCACCTTTGATTATAGAATGTCAGATTATTACAGAGCCCTCCTCCCCCGATTCTACTGGAGAGCTGGTCCCAGTGAGAGTGGAAAACCATCTACCTGTCAAGCTGAAGACACGATTCGGCATGTTGAAATGAAGCCATATCTCTTTAAAGATGAAGACACTGCAGCTCCTGTTGGCACAGTCTGAGTCAAAGAAGGACCATTTTGTTATCTAGTACCCGGACTTTGGATAAAAAGACGATGGAATAGCAGGCCTGTTAACATTAGCTACACTGTGCCACTGCGCAATGCCATCTCTGTTTGCGTGGTTTTGTTTCGGATTGTTGTTGACCTCGCCACTTATTTTTTTGTTATTAATTTGAGAGTCTGTGTATAATCTGCTGGGAACTCTCAAAATAGACTAAATTTAATTTTTAAGCACTGCAGCCCACGCCAGTATTGGATGTGTTCAGTTTCACCAGCAGCTCACTTGAGTCTAATGGAGGACTGATTACCTTAACATAGTATTAGATGAGACTGTTAATAGTGTAGTTCCTCAAGTAGAGCTTTATCCAACATACACACACATCCAATTTGTTCACTAAAGTAATTTCGTTTAATGTAGTACAACATTGGGCTGAAACTAACATAGTCCACAAACTGTCCGG
Organism: Acestrorhynchus altus; assembly: GCA_034509495.1. NCBI lineage: Eukaryota > Metazoa > Chordata > Actinopteri > Characiformes > Acestrorhynchidae > Acestrorhynchus > Acestrorhynchus altus. Next base: position 10,364,385 of record CM067507.1, on the reverse strand, counting down.
AGAATGGTAAACAGAAAAATGTGACTCATGGAAAGGCACAGAATTGCCATATAATTTCCTAGAAGAATATGCAAATGTTCTTCTCCCACCACAAGCTCAGCCAATGAGAAGACACCAGACAATCACTTGAGCAACATTTCTATATACAGCCTGTGTCTCTGTTATCTGTTTTCACAAGGTCCCACAATCTCCCCTCCACAGCCTGGAATCATGCACAGCAAGGGAAACTCATGGTAATTGTGGTTGTTGTATTTTTTGTTTGGTTGGTTGATTTTGTTTTGGTTTTTTTTGTTTGGTTGGTTTTTGTTTTGTTTTGTTTTTTGTTTGTTTGTTTTTTAATGTAGATTATGGGTTTATGGGACTATGGGTTGTTGATTTTTACGTAATGAACAGTATGTATTTTGAATATAGACAATATATTAAGTATTGAATATATAAGTAATGAATTTCCTTAATTCAAATATATACATCATAATAGTTTACATCAACACACCTGTGCCTTTTAGTTGTTGTTTTTTGACAATGAAAATAATGTTCATAATTTAATCCAAAAACTCATTAAATTCATTGCATACAGTATCATTTTTCTTTTTTTTTACCTAACATTTCCTAATCAAAATGATTTCAATCTGGTTGGAATATCTGGTCATATGCAACTGTGTCTATGGTCACTGTCTCTCTCCTGATTCAGCTGCTGCTCATTTGACGAGTGCAAGTTGACCACAGAGTGGCTTTTGAGCAGGACTAGACACAGACCGAAAATAGCAGTTGTCTGTGGGTCGGGGCTCGGCCTCCTTGCAGAGAACATCTCTAACAAGCAGGTCTTTCGCTATGTGGACATTCCTAATTTCCCTGTGAGCACAGGTGAGTTTGGCCATGGAACATCAGAAAAACAAAAAGTTAATTTTAAGGAAATATAAAATTGCACTTTCTGAAATAAAAACTTTCAAAATTTGCTAATATTTTAAAACTTAGCATTTATTCCCCAAATGACACAAACTAAATCAATTTCTTAAGTGAACATGTGTAAAATATTTTTTACTAGTTTCTTCTTTGATAAAACTCTTGCATTCAGGTGACAATAAAATCATGATTCACTATGTCAAGTGATCACATTCCCTACTGGACATAAACTGAAAAATCATTGCTGTTGATGAATATTTTCATTTTTTTCTGATAAGTTGAAATATTTTTTCTCTGTTTAGGCATGGTACCACCCTTCAACAGAAACCGCCAATTATCTTGCTGCTTATCGGATAAAGTCCTGCCATTCAACAAAAAGAGTCAATTAGCTTGCTCATAATGCCATGAGAGTGACACTGATTCTAGGATCAGAGCTTTAGGGGTGACACCAGCAGTAATGAGTAAAGCTGATTGGCACTTTTTGTTGAAGGTTGGGACCATCTTTAAACAGACACTCGTAGACAAGAGAAGGACAGAAGGACTTGTATTTTTGTTGTTTAATTATTATTATTACCAGATACTTTCTATGAATTTTTTCATCTTATCAGAGAAAAAAGTTACATTTCAAAACTCTTCAAAACGAATTATTTAAAATAATCTCTGAAAATGTTTTGTGGTTAAATAACTCTCAGAAAACTCTTAATATTGGGAAATGTTCCTAGCACTTATGTGACAATAACAGGGTTATCCACTGGGATGTTTTGTGACAGAAGGACTAAGTTGCCTTTTACAGGACAACCAAACCTTGTTTCTATATTATAGCAGTCATACCCTAGAATCGAAAGGTTAAAAAATCACATAGCATGACTTCAGAGCCAGACTCAAGATTAATCTGTGCAAGGTTCTGAGTGGATAAGTGGTCAAATGTACTGAGAAAGCAAAACTTGCCATTTTGCATCTGGGTGGGTAGATGGTACACTCTTCCCACATTACACCCAGTGCAGTGCTGGTCAGCAGAGGTGTTTGTTAGCCATTGTATTGGAGATGATTAGCCAGCACTTTCCTCAGAGTGGTTTGGCTGCCCAATAATGATGAAATGGCAGCATTTCAAAAAGAGGTGGTGACTAGATTCACATGTATTGGAGGAGGCATGTGCTTGTCTTCACCCTCCTGAAGTCAGGAGTATTGTATGTGTTAGGGGGAGAGTCATAACAGGGTTGGGTAATTTGCACAAACAAAATTAATAGATATCATCATAAAAGGAAAAAAAGCTGGAGGGTCTATAAAGCCCCACTGCCTTGAGCTGTGGACCTGTGTTCTCTGGAATGATGGTGCTCCATCCAATACCACTGGGATCAGTTTGGTAGTTGGGGATTGGGTTGGGTGGTGATCATCCCTGATCCTGACCTCATAAATGCTCTTGTCACTGAAATAATCAAACCATCATACCAATTAATACTCTTGATTGCTGAAGAAATAATAAATGACCAGGTGTTCATTTGTTAGAAAAGACAGGTTTTCATGGGGTGTCTGCATCTTTTCATTCAGACATAATGCCTATTTTGTGTTTTATTTCATATTACCATGTCTCTAGCATATTACTTTATCAGTCCCACCTGAACTGGCCTATAGAGTCAGAATCTGAAGACCATATATGTTGGTAAAGTCTCATTTAAGGGCATTCAGGACCTTTATTGTGATAGTGAAATGTCCTGGATGGAAATGGCTGATTGTTTGTTCCATATATATTTGCTACATGGGACAGTAGAGTAATTTTATTCAGACCACAAATATCAGCTGGTGGTGACTGAGGTTGTTGTGAAAGCTTTGAGGTTTCAGGAAGGTACAGTGGTTTAACTTTTCTCCTGGTTATGTGCTTAACAAATTATGCCAAACTCCTGGTGAAATGAGCTATGGATTCATGAGAATGAGAAACTGCTGCCCATGAATAAAATATCATGACTCTGGTAAAAATAGTTCGTAATATCTGCCAGAGGGAGTTCTTATTATGATATCTTGGAGATATTTAAATATTGATAGGCTGAAGTGAATAGTCTTGCTCAAATGCACCTAATGATATTTGTGCCACACATTTTTGCTAAGTGTGTGTGTGTGTGTGTGTGTGTGTGTGTGTGTGTGTGTGTGTGTGTGTGTGTGTGTGTGTGTGCGTGTGTGTGTGTGTGTGTGTGTGTGTGTAAAGGATTTCAAATTAGTGAAGTGATAGATTTCCCTCTGGTTCTACTGCTGACTTATTTGTAACATTGCAAGCTTGTTGAGTAGTCTGGTATAATGACTTTATTATAAGAACTGGTTAATGCTTATCTGCTCAGTTTATCATTCAGCTTATAATTTAGTAATATCCTGAAGGTTGCCAGATGATTGGCTAATGAATGGAGAACAGTGATGTTAGATATATGCAAAAACATTGACGCAAGGAGTTACAAAGTTACAAACCTTTACATTTGCTCTATTCTTTATTTATTCATTATTTGCTCTGTTGGTCATGTAAACCTATAGGTTCTTCACATGCACACACATACACACACACACACACACACACACACTTTTACACAGACAATTCACAAAAATGATTGTCTATGGAAATAAAGTTCTTTTTATGGCATCACTCAAAGAAACCTTTGTAGTACCTTTATTTTAAGAGTGCAGGATAAACAATTAAACCATAAAACCTTGCTATGCTCTATGGAATGTATAAAAAATTCTAAGCAATCCTGGCTTTCTGGTGAAAATTACACGCAGCAAAGGTTTAAGGGACTTTTTAAAGGAAATAATTAAGGAGGCATGGATGATGTAATCTTCAGTATGAAGAACTGCTTAACTGACCACTGCTTCAGTGACTAAAATAACATCTGCATTTGCACTGAAAGCCCAAAAATCATGGACCAGTAACTAATTATTTGGCCATTGATTTTTGCTAAAGAATGCTGTACTGAGTCACTTGTTTGTTCACACACACAATTACACAATTAAGTCTGTACTGTCCAGTGTGGGTGGTAATGCCTTCTATGACATATTTCTGGTACACAGAACACTGACATTTCTGGTTCAGTTCTTGAATCAACTGTTCTTAACAATGCTTTCAAGACTGCAGTCATCCCACCACATTTTCCCCTTCCAGTCAACTTTTTATTAAAATTCTTTGAAACAGCACTCTGAGAACAGCCGGCCTTTTCAGCAATGTGAATCTGGATCTTTATTTTATTTTTTACTTTTTTTATTATCAAATCTATACTAAAATAGTGGTATGTCTTTTAAAATGTCTTTTCATGGCAAGAATACCCCTTACCATTTGTAAGTGCTCACATAAGAAAAGTGAAGCAGCTTTAGGAAGTGCAGATGCAATTATTCAGCTTCTATCTCATTACGCTTCAGATTTTAGGGCCAAACAAATCTCAGCAGGCAGGATTCAAGGTTATATTTGTATAGCCTGTGGATCTTCAGACAAGGTCATCCCAATCTGGTACTGAAATAAGTTCTGCCCAAAGCACAATAACAACATAACATATTTAGATTATGCAAAACAAAAGTTCAATAAGAAGAATGTCTCGAACATAGTGTTCAAATTTGCTGTTTTGCTTAAGCATCTACTATTCTGGCAAGGCTTTACACTAGTATGCTCAGATCCTTTTATGTACAAAATGATTATGTACAAAAATTAGATGCATTTAATACCCCTCTAATCAAAGCTTACAATTATACATGGAGGACTTTTAAATGGAGGACAATTTTAAAAATAAGTGATACAAAAAAAGTTAAGTGATACCATAGAAGAACCATTCTGGTGTCATAAAGAGGTTTGTGTGAACAACCTTTCAGCTTTAAAGAAGTGGATGTAAAGGTTATTTACCAACTTTGGTTCTTCACAATCATTTCGTTTTACCAAAATGATTATTTATGGCTTCATAGCTCTTTGTGCAAGGTCAACTGTTCATAAATCCAACACTAATTTTATCCAATTCCTCCACACAAAACAAGCTCTGTTTTAATGGATTAAGGTTGGCACTTTGACATGGCCATTCCAAAGCATTAACTTTTTTCTTCTTTAACAATTCTGTGTGTTTAATTGTGTGACCCCCATTCTCTCAAGATTCAGCTTAATGACAGGTCTCCTGACAATTTCCTTTAGAATTTGCTGATATAATTCAAAATTCATTGTTTCATCAAAGATAACAAGCCATCCTGGACCAGATGCAGCAAACCAGGTCCAAACCATTACCTACTTTCACTGTGTTTTTACAGATGGGGTAGGGTTTTATGCTCATATGCAGGGCTTTGCTTTCTCCAAATATAAGTGCACACAGGCAGCAATGTTCTTTTTGGAGAGCAGTAGCTTTCTCCTTGCAACCGTATCATGTGCACCTTTGTTGTTCAGTGTTGTGATGGTGGAATGTGAGAAAACCATTTAATTGCCTAGAATTTACCTTGGGTTCCTTTGTGACCTTGCAGACATACCATGACATACTTTGCTCTTGTCATGATCCTTATTGGTTCACCCCGCCTGCGGAAGCTAATAATGTTCTGAATATTCTCAATTTATACACAATCTGACTGTGGACTGGTGAAGTCCAAACTCTATAGAGATGGTTTCATAACCTTTTCCAATCTGATGAGCATCAATAACTTTCCTGAGTTCCTCTGTATGCAGCTTAAAATATTTTAAATTTGAATCTTCTTTTCATAATTTTTTATTTTTAAACCTTATATTTTTATACTGTATTGAAATTGTTACAGTTGTATGTCATGTCAACTTGACTATCTGAAATAAAAATTATTTTTGCCTTTCTTCATTAAGTTCCTGGCCATGAGGGGCAGCTTGTGTTTGGGCATGTGAAGGACAAGTCTTGTGTCTTCATGCAGGGGAGGTTTCATCTGTATGAGGGTTACTCATTGTGCAAGGTGAGTTCAAACTAAAAATACCACACCCAGATAAGGTGTATACTCTTCTATGATTGTGCATAGGACCTCCCTCTCAATAATCTTTACATGTAAAACCTGCAGAGAACTGTCTTTTTTCTCATGCTTGGGATTGACTGGTAATGAAAAATGCTTATTTTTTGTAAGCTATTGGCCCTGGATGCTCTCTGTGACTCCACAAGGACAAGTGAACCCATGGAAAACTACTCCAATCTGTAAAACAGAGTGGAGCTGGCACCTCCTGTATGGCTCATTAACTTTGTCTGTCACAATCAGAAACCAGAGTGCATAAATATAGAGACTCCAATCTGGGCCTGCTGATACTGCAGAGAAATGAACTCTACTCCTTTTGTCACTTGCAGGTACGTCCAGGAGTTGAGTAAGCAAATATGACCATAGAGCTTCAAACCTCAAATTAGCAACAGTAATTCAAATTCAAATAAATTGTGAATGAAGATTTGTTAGATGTACTTAAAATGTACACATAAGCATTATATCCAAAGGGAAAAAAGTGAGGTGATTCTCATTTACATTCCATTTAGAGATCAACTTTTCCCCATATGTTAGGAAAAATAGAATTAAACAAAATGAGATGTGGGGTCTCTTTCTCATCTTGATTCAAGACTCCTTGTTTTTCTCTTTTATTTTTCTGATTTAGAAAGGAAATACTATGTGACAAAATTAGCCAAATCTCCTAGTAGTTAAAAACTAAAGCTTTGAGAACCTAAAAATGTTCAGTGTTTACAGAGAACTGTTTGTTAAAAGTATTCATAATATGAGAGCTTCAGTTGATCATTTATTTGATCGAGGATACTGAATAAACTTACCCAAATAAAATATTAATTCACAGCATCACATTTGAAAATGAATAAGACATAGCTGAGTGCTTATTGAGACTCCTGTCTTTAGTAAACAAATATTAATGTCAGGGTGGTGAGTATAGCTGAACAGATGAGACTGGGAAGCAGAGGTACGCAGAGGTTTGAGGATTTATTTACAGAACAACACACTAAACAAACTAAGCGGAAACAAGAGCATAGACAAGATAATAAGACAAGAAGACCAGCATAGACATGAGTACAATAAGACTATCTTATAGGGTTTTATATACATGATAATATTAGACAAGCCTGGAACATGATAATGAAGGGGCATGTTTACAAATGAGTCACAGCTGGGAATAGGTGGAGACAAGACCAAAACAAGACATGTGCTAAGATGCAAGTGGGGAATAACCAAAACAATGATGAGAAAGGAGTTGACAAGGACAGATACATGAAAAGTATTATGTTGGCATTATCTGAGCAAAGTGTGTCTTTATAGAAATCTGCACTAAAATACATAAGTAGACATGGGTTTATAGAGACTGTTATCTCAGGAGACATTTGAGAGATATGCTGAAGTATTTTTCTTTGCATCTGACCTAATTGTTGACTTGATTTTATTTTTGATTTTTCTTTTCTCTGGATACTACTAAAATACACATTACAAGTAAAATTTTACTTGATTACTTGATTACACCAAGATAAATAGTCCTGGTAACATGAACAGGTAAAAGGTTATCTGGTCTATCAAGAATTACTCTGTACAAAACATTTAAAGTGCCTTGTGAAAGTATTCACATTTTCACGTTTTACTACCTCACAACCTGGAATTAAAATGGATTATTTGAGGGTTTGCATCATTTCATTTACAGAACATGTCTATAACTTTGAACATTTGATTTATTTTATTGTGAAGCAAACAACAAATAGGACCAAATAGAACACTTTAGTGTGCATAACTCTTCAGCCCCCCAAAAAGGTCTTTAGAGCCCTGTTTTGTGGCAAATACAGCTCTAGTTCACTTTGGATATGTTTTCAAATCTGACCACAGATTCTCAATTGGATTAAGGTCTGCACTTTGAATAGGCCATTCCAATACATTTACTCATTTCCCCTTAAACCACTCAAGTGTTGCTTTAGCATTATGCTTTGGGTCATTGTCCTGTTGGAAAGTATTCCAGGTTCAAATCACTGACAGTCCAAAACAGGTTCTGCTCAAGAATATCCCTGTATTTACCATCCTTATTCCCATTGACTCTGATCAGTTTCCCAGTCTTTGCTACTGAAAAACATCCCCACAGCATGATGCTGCAACCAACATGTTTCAATGGTGGATTGTGTTCTTGGGGTGATGTGTTGGTTTTGTGCCAGATATAGCATTGTCCTTGGTGGCCGAAAAGTTCTATTTTGTTCTCATCTGACCAGAGCACTTTCCCCACATGCCTTTGGCAAACTGAAAACAAGTGTTTTTGTCTGTAAGTAAAGGCTTTTTCTGGCCACTCTTTCATATAGTCCAGCTCTATTGAGTGTATGGCTTATAGTGGGTATATGTATGACAGCTTGGGAGCTCAGCAGCTCCTTCAGGGTTACCTTTGGTCTCTGTGCTGCCTCTCTGATTAATGGTCTCTTTGCCTAGTCTGAGAGTTTTGGTGGACAGCCCTTTCTTGAAAAGTTTGTTGTTGTACCATGTTCTTTCCATTTGAGGATAATGGATTTCATGATGCTTCTTGAGATTTTTTATTACTCAACCCTACATCTCAACAACTTTGTCCCTGACTTGTTTGGAGATCTCCTTGGTCTTTATGGTGTGGTTTGGTTAGTGGAGCCTCTTGCTTAATGGTGTTGCAGCCTCTAGGGCCTTTCAGAAAAGGTGTGTATATACTGACAGGTCATGTGACACATTGCACACAGGTGGACTTAATTTCACTAAGCATTAATGTAAAAATATCTGAAAGTATATTTTGTAATTAGCACCAGATATTTAGCTGTTTCTCATACTGGAAGACAGCTATAATCTTTTGGGTATTCCCACATTACCTAAAATAGTTGCACAGCACTTTGTATGTCAGACTGGAACTTTGTATGTCTGTACCTGTCACACTGGAAGATGTTTCAGTGTCCTTTCTTAGAGTGTCTTGGAATTATCATGTAATCATGTAATCAAAATAATAATGGCACTATTAAAGAGCAACACAAATATACAACCTAATTACAAAAATAAGTATACTGAAGTATACTGTAAGGCAATTTTTTGTTGATGTATATATTTTCATATGAAAATGATGTACACTATTTATATGAATAAACCTTGTACATAATGATATATAATCGTTGGACCAACTGTTTAAGGTGCTTGTTTCATTTACCAGACCCTGGTCTCCAGTTGTCAAACCTGTTTTAAATGAGTGTGCATGGGAAATCCATATCTCATGCACACTGCATTTGTCTCAAACAGAATATCAGCATACATTCTTTTTAAGCATAGCATACCCTGTGTCACCTGACAAAGAAGAACTGGAATTTACACATCAGTCCATGGGAATCATTTATCTGTTGCACAAAGTGCCAAGGATGCGCTTTTCATTAAATTGCTGAGGAATCTACATCCTCCAGCAGTGCACAAGAAATGCCAGAGTAATTGCACCTCTGACAACATGACACAGTGCATTACAATCAGATGTCACTGCCAGCACACGAATCCAAAGGCGAGCAAGAATGCTTCACTCCTAATGGAAGGCTTAAGCATTAAATCCATCAGTTGCCTGTCTTGTTCACTATCAGCTTTTCAATGGACCATTTTTGTAAATACCTGAATTTACTGACGTGTTTTTAGATGAAATAGTGCTGTACAGACTTGGTTTGAACTTTTAGCTGAGCTGTATAGTTATGAATGAAGACATAAAGGAAATTATGTGTAATTTCTTTAAGAAAAAGAAACAATGGAGATACAAACAGCATTTCAATAACTCCAAGCATCTGTTTTGAAATCCATCCACCACTTCTTTCATAGCAACCTTTATCAAGTTGCCCAAGATTTAGTCAGTAAAGCTAAGAAAAAATGCAGTACACTTTGGAGTTACATAATGATTCTGGATTTCCAGTTTAAAAAATTATTCCTCCTAACTGGACTATGTTGCAGCTGGTAATTGCTAGTGTGGTTGGAGCTGTCCAACTGTCCAGCCTTTAAGAACTGTTTACACATGTATGGATATTGCACATTTCTGAACAGGTAATGACTAGTTATGCACATAAATGTTAGATATTGCACAGTAGTAATTACAGATAATGTCCAGGACATGTGTATCTATTGCACTTGTACAATTCTGTCAGAAGCAGGTATTGCACATTAAGGTAGTATAAGATATAGGTCCACGTGGTGTGTAGTGGACTACAGAAGTGGAGTGGAGAGTGGAGTGTGGGTCCATAGTGTATTTAAGTCTTTGTGGAGGTTTTGATTGTACAGTCAAACAGCAGTGGAGAGAATGCCATAGATAATGACTGATTTCACCACTGAGTCTTAAAAAGAATGGAGAAGTCAGTCCAGTTCTTTGGTTTTACCCATGTTGATCTGGAGGCAGTTCTGCTGTCACCAGTCCACAAAATCCCATGTAGCTTCTCTGAATTCCCTTTCATGTTCAACTGAGATGTAGCAAATGATGGCAGAGTCATCAGAGAATTTTTGGAGACAGATTGAGAGAGTTGAGGATGAAGTCCGCAGTGTAGACGGAGAAGTGGAATGGGGCCAGGTCTGTTCCCTGTGGGGGCCCTATGCTGCAGAGCAATGTTTCTTAGACACAGTCCTCAAGTTGCACATACTGCAATCTGTTTGTGAGATAGTCCATAGTCCATGTGATGAGATGGTGATCCACCCCTACTCTTTCAATCTTGATCCCTAGTAGAGTAGGCTTGATGGTGTTCAAGATGAATGAAGGATCTGTGGTGCAAATTGTTGCTCCCTCCACTCCAATGCCTGGCATTAAGGCAATTGCAGAGAATTGGTCCCGTCAGTGGATGATGAGACTCCTTGGCCAAAAACAGACAGTAATCCAATGATAGTTCAGGAGTGACCACTACAGTACTGCAGCCAGCAGTGCAGGCAGACACTAGGATTCCATCATCAGAATAAATCGTGTCTGCCCATGTTTGCTAGAAAAAGAATAGTGGAGGCAACCATGCTGTCAGTCTTGAACTATTAATGATGTAATTTATAATCACCCTTCCTGGACACTAGGCCACACTTCCCCCGAACCCTGTGGATGTGCTTGGAGATGGGGCCACTCTCCATCCATTTGCTAACCTGATCTTGATAAATAAGAGTACATATCAGACTTGTTCCAGTGACTGGATCACTTGTCAGGTACTGAGAGTTTTTAGTGAACTGTTAAAATCTGCTTTTAGCTACAATGTACCAGCAAACTGGAATTCATTACAGGACTCTCTAAGACTTTGCTCACTGGGGTCACTTTACCATTTTAAACTTTTAGTCTCTAGTCATCTCCATCTCCAGCCTGTGACAATTTATATTGAGTATATTGTTTCTCTTTTTATTTATTTTATTTCATGTTTTTATTGTTATTTATATGTAACTGTCTTAAACTTTTAATTAATTACTATTTTACCATTTAATTATCATTATCTTTTTTCTTACTCTGCATTTATTATTTATTTTATTTAATCTTAACTATAATTTCATATCGATTTTAATTTTACCGTTTTTGTTATAATGTATTCTTTTAAATACATGTGAATCTTTTATTTTAAACCTATTTTTTATTTTATTTTTATATTATGTTTAATTGTGGATTTGTTTTCTCCATCTATTATATTGTTATTGTTATTGTTATATTGTAATTGTAATTACTTTTTTATGTCTTCAATCTCTGTAAATGCTCAGCTGCATTACAAATGAGGCTCATCCTTGATTGATATAGGTAATAGCCATCAAATCTGAGACCACAGAGTCAATCATTATATATTTTAGAGAAGGTAGCCTGGAGGGAAAGACTACACACCATTGATGAGTGACATGGAAAGGGACATGCCCAATATGCAAATAGATGATGCCATGAGCCAATGGGAAAGGAGTTTTACTAAAAAATGTTGCACATTCAAATCCACACACAATAATAAAAGACAAATGAACAATGGTAAGGCTGGTTTAATCAAATCAACTCAAAATTTATTTGTATAGCTTTTATAGCTTTTCACAATTGATAGGATAGGATAGGATAGGATAGAACTTTATTGATCCCTTGGCAGGGTTCCCTCTGGGAAATTAAGGAATGTCACAGACCAGCTTTATAGAAATCAAAAAAAGAAAAAGATTAACAACACATGACAAAGGGTAAGACAATTAACCCTGGTGAGCAAGACAAAGGTGACAGTGGCAAGGAAAAACTCCCTCAGAGCTCGAGACAAAGCCTTGGGACAAACCAGGCTCTCCGGTGGGATTCTGTTCTGTTAAAACTGGAGTAGTGGACATTGGAATAAGGTATCTTTTTTCCAGAAAAGAAATGCAGAGAGAAAAGAGAGTGTTTTGGCTGATATATTTACAGTATTTCATTGTTACAGAAACCATATTTAAAATTTTTACAGTCTTTTACTGTCATGGTTTGACAGTCTTTAGGGAAAACTTTATGGTCATTGTTTACAGTGTAATATATATCACATTTGACATCTAATTCCTCTAAACTACTCTCTTTTGTTCTTTTCGGACATGAAGACTTTTATTGGTGCTCTCTTTGATGTTGATTTGTTATTGGGGTTAGTTGGAGAGCTGTTTGCTGTCAGGACCGGATAGATTAGTGTAAATGTTACAGAGGCTTTATTACAGTGATTGACTGAGAGATGGAAAACCAGTAAGAACCAACCAATAAGAAAAGGGCACATCAGAGAACCCAGGAAGAACACATCCAGGCTGTGAAGGACCGTAGTTGTTAAGAACATGTCGTACACAGAATACATAGAATACACAGAATACACAAAACACACAAAATACACAGAACATGCAGAGAACACACACAAAACACACGGAGAATACACAGAAAACATAGAACACACAGAATACACAGAGAATATACACATAATACACACAGGAAACATAGAATACACACAGGAAACATAGAATACATACACAATACACTGAACACACTGTGTGTGCACTGATCAGTTCTGCACTGTGTGCACTGATCATTTCCGTACTGTTTTACATTAGTACTGCACTGTGTACACTGCTCTGTACTGCACTGTGTGCACTGATCATTTCCGCACTGTATTGCACTAATATGTACTGCACTGTGTGCACTGCTCAGTACTACACTGTGTGCACTGATCAGTTCCACACAGTGTGTACTGATCAGCTCCATACTCTGTACACTGATCAGTACTGCACTGTGCACTGATCAGTTCCGTACTGTGTGCACTGATCAGTTCCATACTGTATTACACTACCCAGTACTGCACTGTGTGCACTGCTCTGTACTGCACTGTGTGCACTGATCAGTACTGCACTGTTTGCACTGATCAGTACCACATTGTGTTCACTGCTTAGTACCACACTGTGTGCACTATTCAGTACCACATTGTGGTACTATTCAGTACCACTATTCAGTACGACACTGATCAGGTCAACAATGTGTGCACTAATCAGTACCAAACTATGAGCACTGATCAGGTCTGCACTGTATTACACTGCTCGTTACCACATTGTGTAAAACACAGAGCCTATGAAAGCATATAAACAATTCAGTCTCATGAAAACATATTATTATTATTATTATTATTATTATTATTATTATTATTATTATTATTATTATTATTATTATTATTAAAGTCGTAAGAACATGGCCACTGATTTCCAGTAGCATTAATGGCAGGTTTAGTGTCAGCCACATGGCCTATTTGTGTCATGCCAAGGACACAAGCTGTGGAAGTGTGTGCTGTAATTTGGAGTGTATTGATTTGGAGTGGATTTTGTGAAGGGACTGGTTCTCCTGTGTGACCTGTCAGACCATGTAGCTGTAATGGCTGCACTGTTGGTGCAGCCTCTGCCCCCACTCAGCTCATCAGCTGCACAGAGCAGCCTTACACACACTGTCACATCCCTATTGAACTGTGCTATACTGAGCGTCCTTCTTCATTACTCTCTCTCTCTCTCTCTCTCTCTCTCTCTCTCTCTCTCTGATGAAGATGAGGGTGTGGCTTATTAAGGTAGAAAGGAAGTAAATAAAGGCTGCCACAAAAATACTACATAAGTTCTTTTTCAAAGACCAAATACAGTCATTACATTGTGACACTGACCTCACCAAGTATTTAAATACAAATTTAAAACAGAAACCTCGTCAGTCCCTTTGACAATATCTGTTGTTTATATCTTAGCCCTGCTGATTTTAGCTTTATAGGAACACTTCAGGGTAAACCCAGACACCAGAAACATTAACACATATTCTTTAGACTCTTAACATTGCTATGAATGCAAGTTCTTCTATTGAGTACAGAATATGAAAGAGTACACTAGTGAGCTCATTAATTGCAATGGGACTTATAGGCCAAGGAAGACCTGCACTGCTGATTGCAGAATTCTTAGGAACCTTCAGAAAAAAACATGGGACATTACTTGGGGCATGCATGGCTGCCACAGTTACTGGCACACTGTTTTTATTGGCAATGTAACTGCTGAACACAGTATCACAGTGATTTCTGAGGTGAATAGGAACATCTTATCTGCTGAAGTTACAGGCAATGCCTTCAAACACATTGTGGTGCTTTATCATACGTAAAGAAAGTGATCCCAAACACACTACTAATGTTTGCAAAATATGGAAAATATGGAAGGTTCTTCAGATGCAAAGCCAGTGTTGCATTTTACATTAAATTGAAAAAAGCAAATGCCGAAGATTCCTGCATTAGAGGAAAGCATTGTTAGAGAAGATATTCAGCACCTAGTAATGTACAAATTTGTTGGTACCCCTTGGTTAATGAAAGAAAAACCCAAAATGGTCACAGAAACAACTTTAACCAGACAACAGTATAAATAAATAAATAAATAGATAGATAGATAAATAAATAAATATTGACAAAAAAAATAATAAATAATTAGCATCACAGATAATCTTATAATCAGTCAGTGGGTCTATATACTGTATAAGGCTACAGGTAGTCACTGTGCTGTTTGGTGACATGGTGTGTACCACACTGAACATGGACCAGAAGAAGCGAAGGAAAGAATTGACCATCTCCAAGCAGCTTGATCTTCCTGTGACTACAGTTGCACAGAAATTGAAGATGCATGGGACTGAACATCCAACCTCCCTGGACGTGGCTGCATGAGGAAAATTGATGACAAAGAGACAGAAAATACTATGGTAACAAAAGAGCCCAGAAAAACTTCTAAAGAGATTAAAGGTGAACTTCATGCTCAAGGAACATGAGTGTCAGATTGCAACATCTGTCATAGTTTGAGCCAAAGTGGACTCAATGGGAGGTTCTGGGAGAATGTCCCATGGACAGATGAGACAAAAATAGAAATTTTTGGCAAGGCACATCAGCTCTATGTTCACAGACGGAAAAATCAAGCATATCAAGAAAAGAACACTGTTCCGACTGTGAAACATAATCTGGCACAGGGTGTACTGAATCTGTGCAGGGTACAATGAAATCTTACCAACAATTTTGTCCACGTGGGTATATCACTGTTGAAGTTATATTCAAAATAGTACACCCATCTGTTTAATGTACCTGCTTTGTCATAATATCCGTCCTGGAAATGAACTTTAATCACATCTGATTTGAAATTGTAAAGTGTGGAGCAGAGGGTCAAATGTTATGGATGGCCTTGTTTATGATCTAATCCTTTATGCTAATTTACTTTCTGTGTATGCAATGATGTTAATAAATAAATGACATATTTGCAATAATGTTATTTCTGCATTACCTAATCAGAGTACACTGTACTTTCAGACTACCTGATTGTGTATTTTCTCCTTAGGTCACGTTCCCTGTGCGTGTCTTCAAGCTGATGGGAGTGGAGACTATTATAGTAACAAATGCCTCAGGAGGCCTCTGTCAGGACTTCAAAGTGGGAGACATTATGATCATCAAAGACCACATTAACTTGCCAGGGTTTGCTGGACAGCATCCACTGTGTGGGCCCAATGATGAACGGTAGGAACAGAGAGCCAGAGGAAGCTAATTGAACTAGCACTAAGTGATAAATGTATCTTAATGATGGTGGTTTAAGGTATACAGCATTCAGTCAATGTCAGCTTTATTATCCATTATTCTTAACAGTGCTACATTTAACATGACAGCAAGAAGCAAGCGGAAAAGGCAAGAATGGTACAAAAATCAAAGTCATTATAAACCACAGAAAATATGATCAAATATGCCATAAGATATTAAGCACAGGCCTTTTTCCTTAGACCTAGGAGTATTACCAGTGATAGTGCAACTTTGTTTGTCCTCACACTATGTTGCGAGTCAAACTGCCCCATTTCAAAACATTTTTTAAATATAAGAAAAATATTTTAAATATATTGTTGAATATGAAACCTTAATTAGTGCAATCAACATGTAAAAGGTAAATAACTCACTTGGCATGTTTATGAGAGACACATATTAATAGGCTCAATTTGTCCCAGCAGTAACTATACAAAGGGTAGAAAAAATAGACTGAAACTGACTGATTGATTGATTATTTTTTTGGAGACACAGTGTGATTGCCTAATTCCTCCCCATCTCATATGCATACACACACACACACACACACACACACACACACACACACACACACACACATGACACAGATGTGATATCTGTGTGGCTAAAAAACATACAGTCTTTTCAGTTCTGATTTTAGGCACTTTCATATGTGGTAATGAAATCCAATACATATCTGATACGCAGTAATTTACATCACTCTGAACAACCAGATCAGAGGAAAGCAGAGGAAAAAGTGTCTTAAAGTGAATATGGTCATAAAATCTATTCTGATTTTGATAATAAATTGCAAGGAAATGACACTGGTGGTGGTATGGTGATGGCATTGACATGAGTAAAACAGGCATTCCTGGGGTGTACCATGATTTAATATTGCATACCTCTACATACGTGCACCTAATAAACTGCATACTTGGTACACTGTATGTTCACCTTTAATTAAGGCATTGAGATACTTTAAGTTGCACCCATTGCTGATGTGCAAATGCACACACACAGCTTGTCTAGCATCACCATGTGTAATGCCAGGCACGGGCTAGAGGGGTATAAAGCCCACCAGCATTGAGCTGTGGAGCACCCAAATTGTAGTGCTACATCCTTTTGGAAAAAGTGAGGGAGTTGAAGATGAAGTGAGGTGGTGATTATTCAGTACCTTGATCTCACTAATGCTCTTGCTGAATGCAGTCAAATCCTCACAGTAATGCTCCAAAATCTAATGGAAATCATTCCATGGACAATAGGAACAGTTAATCTCCTGTACAGCGGGATATGTTCTTTTGAATACCCTTGATTTTGGAAACATGACCTAGTGTCCAAATACTTTTGTCTTTTTACTATGTATGTCTATGCAATAATTGAATACCAAATGCAACAACTATACAGCCCTGTATAAAACATCAATCTTCCACAGCTTTGGCATCCGGTTCCCCTGCATGTCAGACGCTTACAGTAAAGACCTGAGGAAACTAAGCCTGGATATCAGCTCTGAGCTGGGGTACTCTAACTTTGTCCGAGAGGGGGTTTACTGCATGGTCAGTGGGCCCAACTTTGAGACCATTGCTGAAGCACGCATGCTACATATTCTGGGCAGTGACTCTGTAGGTAAGGAAAATTCTAGGCATTTTCTTGTTTTACTTTTGATCAGTATGGCTTATAGTTTATGGAGATAATTTCATTTCGAGTTTGAATACATTTCATAAGTAATGTCTTAGTAAGTAGACACTACTGTTATCATTAGTCTAAATATTTGGAAACACTGTACATGAATTTGAAATGACTGTTCAGAAATTTGGTAGCAATGTTAAAAAAACATTTTCAGAAATTGGGAACCACTGTTCTAAAAGAAATTCTGTTATAAATGTTATGTTAAATAAAAGTGAAATTAGCATTCTAAAATGAGATTCACACTTCTAAAATATGGAATAAAAGTAGTAATAGTAGCAGTAATGGCAGGACTAACAGTAATAGTAGCAGCAGTAGTAGTAGCAGCAGCAGCATGAATAGTAGTAGTAGCAGTAGTAGCACAAGTAGTAGTAGTAATAGTAGAACTAGTAGCAGTAAATGTATTAGTAGTAGTTGTAGTAGTAGCAGCAGCAGTAATAGTAGCAGTACTAGTAATGGCAGTAGTAGCAATATTAGTAATGGTAGTAGTAGTAGTAGTAGTGGTGGTAGTAGTAGCAACAGCAGCAGTCGTAGTAATAGTATAAGTTGCAGTATTAGTATTTGTAGTAGCAAGAGTAGTAGTTGATATAGTATTAGTAATAGTAGCAATAGCAGCAGTAGCAGTAAAAATAGAAGTAGCAGTATTAGTATTAGTAGTAGCAATAGCAGTAGTAGATATAGTATTAGTAATAGTAGCAATAGCAGCAGTAAAAGTAGAAGTAGCAGTATTAGTATTAGTATTAGTATTAGTATTAGTATTAGTAATAGTAGCAATAGCAGCAGTAGCATTAAAAGTAGAAGTACCAATAGTGGTAGTAGTAAAGTAGTAAAAGTATTAATAGAAAGCATAGTAGTAAGAGTATTAGTAGTAGTAGATTTTGCAAAGAGAATGGAAATGGCTGTGGTGAACATATATTTTCAGAGGAATGAAGAACATAGGGTGACATACAAGAATGGAGGGAGGTGCACACAGGTGGATTATATGCTTAGCAGGAGATGCCACCTAAAAGAGATTGGAGATTATAAAGTGGTGCCAGGGGAAAGAGTAGGAAGGCACCATAGGGTGGTTGTCTGTAAAATGAGATTAGAAACAAAGAAGAGGAAGAAAGTGAAGACAGAGCCTAAGATTTGATGGTGGAAGCTGAAGAAGGATAATGGTTGCAGGCAGTTCAGGGAAAAGTTACAACAGGCCCTTGGGGGCAGTGAGGAGCTACCTGAGGACTGGGAAAGTACAGCTAAGGTGGTGAGAGAAACTGGCACGAAAGTGTTGGGTGATTTGTCTGGTAAGAGGAAAGAAGACAAGGAAAGTTGGTGGTGGAACAAGGAAGTCCAGGAGAGTATTTAGAAGAATAAGGCAGCTAAGAAAAAGTGGCATAACCAGAGAGATGAGTAAGCAGGAGTACTGTGAGGCTAGTCGCATAGCAAAAAGAATAGTGGCAAAGGCTCAAGCCTATGATGAGTTGTATGAGAGGCTGGACAGTAAAGAAGGAGTAAAGGACATTTGGCCAAACAGAGATATAGAGCTGGAAAGGATGTACAGCAAGTTGGGCTGATAAAGGATAGAGAAGGAATTTTAATAATGAGTGAACAGTAAATGGAAGGAGTACTTTGAAGAGCTAATGAATGAGGAAAATGAGAGAGAGATGACAGAGACAACAAGAGAGACAACAACAGGGGGAGAGATAGTGGATCAGGAAATGCAGAGAATTAGTAAGTTTGAAGTGACAGCAGCTTTAAAAAGGATGGATAATAGAAAGGCAGTTGGTCCAGATGACATACCTGTGGAGGTATGGAGATGTTTAGGAGAGAAGGCAGTGGGCTTTTTGACTAGGTTTTTTAAAAAATCCTGGAGAGTGAGAAGATGCCTGATGAGTGGAGAAGCGATGTACTGGTCCCCGTTTTTAAGAACAAGGGTGATGTGCAGAGCTGCAGTAACTACAGAGGTATAGGTCTGGTGAGCCACACTATGAAGGTATGGGAAAGAGTTGTTGAACCAAGGCTAAGGTGAGAGGTTCAGATTAGTGAGCAGCAGTTTATGTGTCATGCCCAGAAAGAGTATCACAGATGCAATTTTTGCATTGAGAATGTTGGTAGAGAAGTACAGAGAAGGTCAGAAGGAGCTACATTGTGTCTTTGTGGATCTAGAGAAGACAGAGATAGGGTGCCAAGAGGAACTGTGGTACTGTATGAGGTAGTCAGGTGTGGCTGAAAGGTATATGAGGGTGGTGCAGGACATGTATGAGGATAGTGAGACAGTGGTGAGGTGTGCAGTTGGAGTGACAAATGGTGAAGGTAGGGTTACATCAGGGATCAGCTTTGAGCCCCTTCTTGTTTACAATGGTGATGGACATGTTGATAGATGAGGTCAGGCAGGAGGCTCCATGGACCATGATGTTTGCAGATGATATTGTAATCTGTAGTGAGAGTAGAGAGCAGCTGGAAGAAAACCTGGAGAGATGGAGGTTTGCACTGGAGAGGAGAGGAATGAAGGTCAGTAGAGACAAGAGAGAATACATGTGTGTGAATGAGAGGGAGGCAGGTGGAAAGGTGAAGATGCAAGGAGTAGAGGTTGTAAAGGTGGATAACTTCAAATATCTTGGGTCAACAACCCAGAGCAATTGACAGTGCAGAAAAGAGGTGAAGAAGAGGGTGCAGGCAGGGTGGAGTGGGTGGAGACGGGTGTCAGGGCAGATGTGTGACAGAAAGATAGCAGCAAGAGTGAAAGGGAAGGTTTACAAGACAGTAGTGAGACCTGCTATGATGTATGGTTTGGAGATTGTGGCTCTGTCTAAAAGACAGGAGGCTGAGCTGGAGGTGGCAGAGATGAAGATGCTGAGATTTTCTTTGGGAGTGACAAGGATGGACAGGATTAGAAATGATCAGATCAGAGGGACAGTGAAGGTGGAACAGTTTGGTGATAAAGCCAGAGAGGCTAAGTTGAGATGGTTTGGACATGTGTTGAGGAGGAATAGTGGATATATTGGACAAAGAATGTTGAAGATGGAGCTGCCGGGAAGAAGTAGAAGAGGAAGACCTCAGAGAAGGTTTATGGATGTAGTGAAGGTGGACATGGAGATGGTTGTTGTAACAGTAGAGGAGGCAGGGGATAGGGCAAGATGGAGGGAATCTGTTGTGGCAACCGCTAAAGGGAGCAGCCAAAAGAAGAAAAAGAAGTAAGAGTAGTACTTGTAATTGTAGTACTAGAAGTATTACTTGTAGCACTACTAGTAGTAGCAGTAGTAATAGTAGCTCTAGTAGCATTACAAACAGCAGTAACAGTAACAGTAGTTACTGCTACTAGTTGTAGCAGCAGTGGTAGTAGTAATAGTAGTAGTAGCAGCAGTATTAGTAGTAGTAGTAGTAGTAGTAGTAGTAGTAGTAGTAGTAGTAGCAATAGCAGTAGCAGCTCTAGTAGTAGTCATAGTACTAACAGCAGTAGTTGTATTATTAGTAGTAGTAACAGCAGAAATAGTTGTATTAGTAATAAAAGTAGCAACAGCAGCAGTAGTAGTAATAGTAGTAGTAGTAGTAGTAGTAGCATTAGTAGCAGTAGCAGCAGCTGTAGTAGTAACAGTAGTAATAGTTGTAGCATTAGTAGTGTAGTAGTTGTAGTAGTAATAATAGTAGTATTAGTAGTAGCAGTACAGCCAGTAGTATTAGTAATTGTACTAGTAGTAATAATAATAGTAGTATCAGTTGTGCTAGCAGTAACAGTAGCAGTAGCATTGATATGGAAAATAACATTATTTAAGATTTTAAACTATATATATATATATATATATATATGGCAAATGATTCCCATTTTTAACAGTACTGCATGTGTGTTTAAAAACTATGACCTTAGTGTTTCATTTTTTTTTTTTTTTATCATTCATTTTCTTATCTCTTAAACTCAACTTTCAGACACTCATTTTGGATTTCAACCAAATATCATTTAAAGAAAATAACAGAACAGTACACATATGGGAACACAGCAGTTTACCTTTATTAAACCAGTGCTGATTGCTGGACATTCAGCAGAGAGTTAGTCCTCAACATTATGAATTAAAAATGTGAACCAGTGCTGCTCCCTGCTATTAATGATGCAGTGCAGGATCCTGTTGGGTAATTCACCATGAAGGTAATTGCTGTTTAATTAAGTGTGTCTGTCCCTCTCCTGCCCCCCATCCCCCTCGTCATCCCTTCAGGAATGAGCACGGTCCCAGAGGTGACAGTGGCCAAGCACTGTGGCCTACGCGTACTTGGCCTCTCACTCATCACCAATAAGGTGTCCCTGGACTACAGCCGTGAAGAGAAGGTCAATCATGAGGAGGTACTGCACATCAGCAAGATGAGGGCTGAGATGTTACAAAACATGGTCAACACTTTCATCGCTCGTTCCCACCAGGTGGAGGCCATCAACAGTAGCTAGAGCTGCTCTAAAAACACTCTAAAAATGAATGCACAGGTGCATTCAAAGAGTCATGTGGATAGACTTTTATAATCTTGAGATTCCAGATTGTTGTTACTGTCAGGTCAATATTAAAATCTAAATATATTTCTAAAATTGCAACTTCATAGGAGAAAAGGAAAAAAAGTCTCACCTGCAATCCATTTAGAGATGTTTAAGACATTGTTTTAGAGTAGTTATGATAGATTGTCCGAATTAGAATGTATCACTCTGAAATGTATGCTACTCTCTCACTACATAAATGCACCATACATCACTTACTGTTGCAGACAGTGTCTGAGTAAGTGTACTTCTAATCAGTAAGCATTTATTATTGATCAAGTGAATATGGCAACTGTCTGTTGGTGTCATGCATTTTTGCTATTTTTCACTTATTAACATAATTACATTTTGACACATTGGCAATACTGGAGTAAGCCTTGATTTTGTGATGGATTTTTAATATATTCACATATAAACTCTTCAAATTTCAGTCTGAAAATAATGAGAGCTTTTTTTTTTATCTTTCTGGACTTCCACACTATTTTAGCACACTGAGGTTAATATATCTTGCTGCAAAACCTTTCATTTTCAATAGAAGTCAAAATAAAAACATTTTATTCCAAAATATTTTTGAGGATTTTGAGGATTTCTACTGGTCCATTTATTACTAAATTTTGAAACAAATGAAATGGACTGTAACGTCTCACGGCACAGAGGTAGGAGGCGGAAGTACTTGCAGGGTTGTATTTAATGATGACTCACAATTGTAAGCAGACATGGAAACACGACATGAGTAAGCAACTAGACATACATACAAACGAGAAGAACGACAAGGACTAACTGAGACAAAGGAGTTATATACACACACGATAACGAGACACGGCTGGGACATGATAACGATGGGGCAGGGTTACAGATGGAACAGCTGGGAATGGGAGGAGACATGACATGTGCTCAAAAGCACATGGAACAGTAAACACAACACAACACAGACCAGCGGTACTTGACATGGACAAAGAACAAAAAAGAAAAAATAGTGGGAAATTGAAAATGCCTTTGGTGGACATAATGTTGTGGTTGATCAGATTAAATGTGTATTTGAAAGGATAGACATGTTTTGTTAAGTTCAGTAAATCTGATTATATTATAGTTCTAGTATTACAGTTCTATGCTGTAATACTCATATCTAGAAAGGATTTCAAAAGAACAAGAATCTCAAAATAATGAGAAATTATCTCAATATAATGAGAGATCATTTGAAAATAAAGACTTAGTATCTCAAAATAGAGAGACAGTATCTCTGAACAATGAATTACTATCATAATATAATTTCACTTAATAATGAAAAAAACTAGGTCCTGTATTGTTATTTTATTTTTATTATAAGTGGTGAGAATGGGCCACTGAAAAATTGAAACACAATTTTACCAATAAATATTTTTTTTATATTTAATATTTTATATTTTAAATATTTAAGTATTTCTTGCTGTGACTGTTAAAGGGTTAAGTCTGAAAAAGGGTAATCTGTGGAGTAAAAAGATCCAAATAAAACATAGCTATATTGTTTAATGTAGAATTTGAATTTCACAATAACACAAATCAATGCTGTTGGCTTTTTGTGAGGAGCCCTGTCAAAGTCTAACTGCATAACCCAAAGCAATATGGGCTAAAAAGTAATTAGCTCCTAAACTGCAAGCAAACTGTACATGAATTAGCAATGCTTTTCCCAGCAATGAAGCAAGAAAGGACATGGAAGATGCTTAATATGATTAAAGAAAAAATGCTTATTAAAAGCTCTAACCAATATACATTGTATATTGTATACATACAACACAACAATATACATATCGTATGCTTTGTGAATGTGCACCAACATTTTTTTTTTACATTAAGAATGACAAATAAATAATATAAACTCTAGTCTGACTGTTGGAACTGAGCTGCATGTCCATAAACCTTGGTGAAAAAATCTTTTTCTTAATGGCAGAATTATCTTTTGTTTTTGTTTTTTACTTTTTATGTGCCTATTTACAAGATCAATAATTCAGAACTGTCACTGAACATGAAAGAAACAGGGAACAAGAGGTGGTTGCATAAAATAATGTGATTTTACACAAATTATTTAAAGATAAAAATGCTACATAATGTTGCTTTAAATCAAACTTGATTTGCCTGTTTGAACAAAGTCTTAGTCTGTTTCATTAACATATTACTACTGAATTTGAATATAGAAACATTTAGGACAACTGACTAATTGTTTTTTACAAACTCTATATTAGTTTCTCTCTTTGTTTTTTTAGCTTCTGCCATTCTGACATTTTTTGTTTAACATATTCTCTTTAGACATTTTCTGAAAATGGAATAATTGAATCTATCATCCCACTGGCATGCTGAAATGACTTTGTCCCAATTATAATGATTATTACGTTTAATGACTAAAGCTTTAGTTTGGACCTCTAGATTTATATTTATATTTATATTGATCATTACTTGCACCCATATCTGGCCCACTCCTGAAAAGTCAATCACAAATCATTGTTGCTTCGACAGACACTTGAAGATTATTAGATGACCATATTAGTTTATCTAAATTGGTAAGACACACATAGATTTTCTTTGTGTTAATGAGGTAATTTTTCAAGACAAAAGATTTAATATTTCTTTCACTGCAAAAAAACTTTCTTTTCCTTCTCCACTGCAGTCAAAAATCACTTTGCTAATCAGAAGCATTCCTATAATTTAAAGTCACTGTCAATACTGTGAGTTGCCACTTAGCAAGGATTTTTTCTTTTCTTTAAATACAAAGCATGACCTTCTTTGATTTTTTCAGGATGTCAAATGCAAAAGCTCAGTGGGGTTCTTGATTAATGCAAAGAACTGCATTTCTTACGTTTTGAGTCAGCAGGGGAGAGTGGTCACATCCAATAGCTCTGTGACCCTTTGGCGGTTATGCAGAACTGCTGGCTACTCCATTTTTAGTCCAGGTAAAATCCTTGATAAGACATTTGTCTTAACTCAAAGCACTAACACTCTATTCTCAGGCCCACTTAAAGTGGAAGCTTCTTATAGAAAAGAGCTGAAAGGTCCAGACTGGTAGGAAAATGAAAACCTTTCAGAACTAGCAATTTTATGTCTCAAGATGGGTAATATGTCACTGCAGTCAGGAAGTGTTCCATGATAGCTCAGAAAAAATGGCAGACAGTTTGGCAGTTGATATACCTTGGCTGTCACAGCTTTGCCACACAGAAAATTTTTGCATCTTCAAGATTTACTGCACATAAAAGAAACTATATTCTCCATAGTGGACACCTAATCTGCAGCCAGATATAGATAGCCACTGATTAAGAGTAGGCCACTGAATATTAATCAGTAAAGGCCAAGTAATATTACATTCATCGCATTAGTGCAAGTGATTCAGCAATGAGTGTCACAGAGATATGTCATCTGTTAACCAAAACAACTCATTAGGTTGAAGACATAAATTGCAATCACTCCGGTGATGGAGACATTGGGAAAAAAACATTGGATTACTGAATAGCCTTGTGTTTGAGCTCATTACTTGACAGCATTCTTGTCAACTTCTATCATTTGCTCTTCTGATGTTTTTTGAAATTAACAATCAAAGTGACAGTTGAATTGCACTTCATAGACCTCTTATATTCTTACTGATATTTTGAGGGCAGAAGAAATTATTAGAAGATTGAGAAAATGGGAATGAACAAGACACCACATTTTTACAGTCATTAAACTTTACAACGAACAATTTCATGCTTTCACTCTCAAAATGAAATGTGCTTAAATGTTTTTTTTCTCAGCCATAGAGTTATAAACTTACAGTTTTTCACAAACGATTAACTTCATTATCTGAACCATGCCTCAAAACCCAATAGCATAAATGCAGTTTCATTTTCTTTTTGTTTTCATGCAAAATGAATATGTGAAAGTAATTTTTGCAAGACATCGTTAGATACATCTATGAAATTTCAATCATATACAATTTACATTGTAACAATGATTCATTGTGTAAATCCTGGCTTGCAAATTACAATGTGCAACCATTGCATTTGTACCAAAGACAAGGGTCAATGTAAATCCTGTAACTGAGGAACATCATAAGTCAACATTGTGGATGTGCCAGGTAAACATGAGGGAACATGCTGTCTAAAAGAGTGGTGTTATCCACCATGTTCCAATAATTGGTTCCTACAAGACTGAGCATACCCTTCACTTCTTGGAGGTTCTTTATCCAGCTTTCATACACAAGAGTATGGTGAGACCTGAGTTTTACAATATCTGTTTATCCTACTGTGGAATTCTCTGCAGTGCGGAGGTGTATGACATGGTATGAACTCCAGACCCATAATTTGACATTATGGCTGTGGATTACAGAGAGTGGCTGTGACATAGAAAGAAGGTTTATCTTTCACTTACTTCCAAGGTAGGACAAAAGGTGTGGTGTTGATAACCTGTTATGGTTAACAGAGTAAACAAATATTCATACACCTGCATTTTCACAAGATCTTGCATTTTTATTTTTATTTTTTTCAATAGATAATGCATATTTATGCTATCACTATAGACAGATTTGAATACTGTAATAAAAATATTTCCACTTTTGTGCGGGACAACCTTTTGTTATGGTCAGTAACACTGTAGCAAGTAAAATTATGATAGATATATTTATCCCTAATTACAGTTTCAATATTTGCACAGTGATCAACAAAACCTCTCCAGATGGTACAGTGCTGTAGTGACTGACTTATTTTGTGTGCTTTGATGAATATAGCTATGTTTGAAGTGTTCTTTTGCACAGGTGATACAGTGGGGTGAGCATTGCAAGAACTTCACTTATAGTGCTAAGAAATGGGATTGTTTCAAGCAATTGAGGAAAACTGTATATAACTTGATATAAATGCTTAAATTTAGTTTTGTCTGGTAAAACAATGCTTCACCATTTGAAAAATATATAGCACCAAAATATGTTCCTCTATTGTTCTTTTTCTTGTTCCTATACAATTTTTGTGGTACAGTGGTTCTCAAAGCAGTCCTTGGAGGCCTAGACCGTCCAGATTTTTGGACTGTTACAATAATTTGGAATACAGAAAATATATGGACCATCTGGAGGTCACTGAGTACTGCTTTGAGAATTGGTGCAATTTGTAGGCCAGAACTCAAACAGTAAGTCCTGATTTTTCCACGATTCAAACCTGCTTTGGCACCATTCACTCCACTGGGAATTGTCTTAGGGGTTGGACATTTGTTACCATGTGTTGGTGTGGACATATGTATGTGTTAACTTGTAATATGAATTTCTCACTTTATACTCTGCAGGAGTGTTTCATATCGCACACACCACAAGGGTGTGTCAGTTTTAACTGTTCATCACATCACATGTGTCAGCAATGGCTGCAACTTGAAGTAGCTGAATGCATGCATTAAAAAGTCTTCCCACAAATATTTAGATGTAGTGCATGTTTAGGACATTTAAAATTTTAACTCCCTTTTCCCACTATTTACAGGTACCTGGACAAAAATAGATGCTTTAGCAGCAACAGTGTGGTCTTCCTTGGCACACTGCTGTGTCCTGGCATGTTGGCTCTGGTGCAGGGGCATCTGTCTCTTCCATCAGTATGTCTGTCTCTGTGTTTGTGCAAGGCCAGAGCCTGTTTTGCTTGGCAGCAGGCACCACAAGAAACATATGGAAAGCAATTATCACTCACGTCTTGCACAACATACTGAGCTACTGTGTTGTACAAAATAAAAACAACTATGAAATGTATATAGAAGAACACACACAATCATATAGATAATTAGATGCATTGTATTAAATCCTTGCATAATCATGCTATACATTTTCAAGTGACAGGTTAGGAAAAAGTAAGGTAATGGATTTGTCCAAATGTTTTTTCATGCATCTTGTAGGTTTCTTCTGTAATCAATAACATTAAGAAGATTGTCCTCATACCCCTTGGGAAAGGTTTTATGCTGTGAGGCTTTGATTGCATTCAGCTGCAAGGACATTAGTGAGGTCAGGTACTACTGATGTTGTATAATGTAGCACTGGATCATAAACACCACTCCAGCTCATCACAAAACTACTGGATGGAGAGGCATGTTTCCAGAGAATGCAGTACTACTGTTCTACTGTTCCACAGTCCAGAGCTGGGTATAGTGACCTTAGATTCATGTATGGCTGTTTCAGAGCATCCCGTTCTTGGGAAAGACTTTGAGCATTTCATGCCTCACTTTACCTCCTTCCTTTGTATTTGGTTTCCCATCATTGATGAATGGTCAGAATAACAAAACTGACTGTTAAAAGCTCTTGTAAAGGACATTAAGGCTGTAGGTGGTCTATACAAAAAGTATAAACAATGACAATTGGTTGCTATCAAGCACATTTATGTTAGCCATGAGTCTCTGATATTTCAGTAATAATGTTAAGCAGAAAGATCCAAATCAGCATATTTCTTATGCAAAGATATGCTTAGAGGCAGATGCTAAAATTGCACCTATTTGCCTCATCTTTTCAAAAGTGTTTTCCTCTGTGCTCACTGATGTATGAGCCTAAAGGAAAGAATCGTTTGCACATTATTACACACAAGGTTTGACCATAATGGGCTGCCTGTATGGTGCCATAATAAGGTCTATTGAGCAGTTTGTGGTGCCTTTAGTAAGAAAAAAATAACTTTTCTTCTTAACAAAAAAGAAGTACACAATATGTGCTAAAGTATCCAGACTGCTTTGTAATTAAAGAATTGAATTATTGAGTAATTTTCCTGGCCGTAGAATATTGTGAAAAAAGCTCATGTTTATTCAGGATTTCATTAAAAAGTTAAACTGTCATATTTTATTTTCATTATTGTAACAATATGTATTTGCTGAACAGACAAAGACAAAAGAGGCGGCAATACTTGCAGGGGTTTTGGATTATTTAATAATAAAGAAACAGACTGAATGCAAAAACAAACAGACCAACATGAACTTTCATGTAACATACCAACAAACAAATTGACCTGAACTCTAGGGAAACTGACAAGTGAACAAACCACATAGAAACATACAGACAAACAAAAGGAATGACAAAGATTGAAACAGAGGGTTTTAAATACAAGGACAACATTGCACAGACCTGGAACTGGAAAATGAATGGGCAGGGTTATAAATGAGATATAGGGCGAAGCAAGGGCAGAAACAGGACCAAAACAAAACATTTGCTCAGAAGCACATGGGGAAATAAAAAAACAATGACGAGATGGGAAGACAGAGGAGTAAAACAGGACCGATATTTGAAAATTATACAGTTATATTATTCAAACATTACATTTCGATTTTGAGTAAACTACTATTCAAAAAGTATAAATATCATGTCTAGTTTAGGAGACATAACTACAATCATGGGAAAGACAGTTGTCCAGAAGACATAATCAAAAAACTCCACAAAAAGGGTAAGCCTCGTTAGATATTTGCTGACTGTTCTCAGAGTGCTGTATCAAAACATATTAATGGAAAGTTAACTAGAAAGTCTGGTGGGAAAGATGCACATGCAACAGGAATTAATACAGCCTTGAGATTGTCAAAAAGTAGGACTTAAGGAGCATACTGAGGCATCTTACCTGGGCTAAGGACAAAATGATCTGTACTTTTGCTAAGTGCTCCAAAGAAATTTGAATAAATACATTTTGAATACAATTGGAAATCAAGCTCCTAGAGTCTAACGGAAGAGCGGCACAGATTCCAAGGTGTTTGGAGCACTTCATGCTTCTATCTGCTGACAAGCTTTATGGAGAACCCAACCTCTTCTTCCAGCAAGTCTTAGCATGTTGGATATCCCTCTATTGTACACACTTTACTGTTTGATCTTATGAAATATTCAAATTGAGTGTATTTTTATGAGCCAAGGTTCACATATTTCACTTACTCCATCCATAACTGAGTGTCTTATTTGTTCGATTTGGTTCTCCTTATCTATGTTTTGGATGTTATAAAGATTTTAACAGTTTCCCAAACATTCGAGAATCACTGTATGTTTTATGTTAAGTGTGTTAAAAATAACATAAAACATACAGTGATTCTTTTTTTTTGTATCAAATTTAACGCCACTGATATGACATTTTCATAATTGTTGATTAGTCCTGCAAATTGGATTGGAGGAATTCCTGCAAACTAAATATTGGTGGGTTTTCTTTCATGAATTTGAACTTGCTTTTGGTGTGATCTTTGTAGGTTGACCACTCATGGAGAGTGTTATAATGGTCTTGTATTTCCTCCATTTGTATAAAATCTGTCTGACTGTGGATTGGAGAAGTCTACACTCTTTAGTGATGGTTTTGTAACCTTTTCGAGCCTGATGAGCATCAACACCTCTTCTGAGCTTCTCAGAAATTTATATGAAACAAGTGTGTTGTGAAGATCAGACACTGATAGATCCCTGTTCATTAAATAAAACAGGGTTCCCACTCACACCATTGTCATTCTTACTTTGAAATGTGGAATGCAAAAGAAAACATTTTCATACCACTGTTACCAGTGTGAGAATTGACCTTTCATGCAAGCTCTCTATGTGAAAACACCCTGGTGTTGGAATATTTGAAATACATTTCTTATGAGTTTGAAATTATATTTAGACACTGTCACTGAATGTACATGTAACATATATCTACAGAAGGAGACCACACTGGGATCACAATGGTAATTCACTTTATCTGTTATTTACTTTGTTCTATTGACTGACTCATGTCAACTTGATTAAGAGCAGCTGTTGAACCCTTCATGCCTTGTGATGCCATAATAAAATGTGAGTGGGAGGGAAGAGAACTTGAGGATGGAAGTACAATGCCTGCAATCAATGAACAGAGCTGGAAGTTGTGTGAGCCAGGTCACAGTGTCCTGAATATTTCTAAATCTCTATAGGAGGAGTGGCAACAAGGTTTATTGAAATAAAGTACATAAAACATTTGCTGAGTCAGGGGGGAATTGAATCTATGAAATGTCCCAAAAGGACAACAAAGTCAGTGTTTTATGACTGTGAAGCCTGACAGTTTAATTTTATTGGAGTTTGGTGAATGACTCGGCAGTTCCCTCGAAGCCTCAGCAGCTGTGCTTTAGGATGCATGTGAAGCATGTCAAATTGTTAAACGTAATTTTTGGAGGCCAGATGTTGTTGGAAGACCACTGGTAAATGGATTTTGTTGCATGGTTTTATCTCAAACCAGACCATGAGCTACAAGGTCTAATTTACATTCATGTCACAACCCTGCATCCAGCACGGTGTGTCTTCACTACCTGCTCTGGGCTTCATTGTTGCTTTGCAAATTAATCACTGCTTTTGAACAGCTCTTTTAAGAAGTAAAGGTGAATTAATATACACACCCAAATGAATCTTACTTGTTTTAAAACCACATTTGAAAACAAGCAGTCTTACTAAGTGTGTTTTTTTTTCTTTATGTTTAGGCTGGAAGAGGGCTGAGGTGCTTAGAACTGATGAACTTATGCCATGTCCTATCCATCTTTTATATCCACAGCTCAACTGTAGTGCTACACGTCATCTGTACAACTTCACATTGTCGTTCAAACTGAATCACTCCAGTGACTTCCAGTTACCCCAGTGTCAAAAACTATTAAGACACCCCTTGTTATTCAATTACTTTAACACACTGAACTCTAGGTTTTTTACTTAGAGGTAAAAGAGGTATTATAAAGAGTTTATCCTGGTTTTGTTTGAGTAACTGTCTCTGCTGTGCAGGGAAAGGTTTCTATTAAATTTTGAAGCATTGCTGTGAGAATTTGATTGCATTCAGTAACAAGAGCATTAGTGAAGTCAGGATGTTGAATGATCACCTCACATCATGCCCAACTCATCTCAAAAATAGCACCATCATTCCACAAAACAAGTCCACTGCACGGCTCATTGCTGGGGGAGGGGCTTTATAAAGCACACTCCTTAAGAGAATACTTTTCTCTTAGCAATACTGCGTTACGGGGACTGGACAAGGTGTGTTTGTACATCTGTAAATCTGTGTCAGCAATGGGTGCCACTTTAAGTAACTGAATGCATTCATGAGGAGTACCCAAAAATAATTGAACATACTAGTGCATCTCAAAAAATGCCTGTGAATATTTTTTTTTATTCAGAATTTAATTTAAAAAGTTAAAAAGTGTCTCATTTTATATTCCTTGATATATTTCCGTTTTTCTTTAGTTTTAATTTTGATACTGTCTGATTAGTCATTTATTAAGATGCACAAGTATAGTGTACCTCATGAAGTGAACATCATAAACCCCTAAATTATACGTCAGTTCATACTCAGTGTTGACTATTAGCATTACTAATGTACCACAGCTAAATTAAAATAACTTTAATATTAGCCTAATGCATGGTTTTCAATAGTTACTGCATCACACCCAAACACATTACTTGCCACAAAGCTTTCTCCAGCTGCATGCTTTTGTCTTCAGTTTGAACCTTAAATATGTTACTGTTACATGTAATTTAAAACATATTAATGTCTGTGTTTAATTGGTCAAACAGTCAGATAAAAGGTACATTTTTGTACCTTTTTAAACAACTCTTAAAAGTACAATTTGTTCAAAAGGTTTACTTAAGTACATGTAAAAGAGTTCACTGACTCTGTTTGTATTCCCTCTGAGAATGGAAATGAGAGAAGGGAACGGAGGGATTAGAAGGTGAAGGTGTTTATGTGTAATCACTGAGGAAAGCACTGAACTACAGAATGGCACACTGAAGCTTCCACCTGTGGGTCTGTGGTCAGTGTGCCCAGAGTCCAGGGGCAGTCAGGGTCCAGGGGCAGTCAGGGTCCAGGGGCAGTCAGGGTCCAGGGGTAATCAGGGTCCAGGGGCAGTCAGGGTCCAGGGGTAATCAGGGTCCAGGGGCAGTCAGGGTCCAGGGGTAATCAGGGTCCAGGGGCAGTCAAACTCCAGGGGTAATCAGGGTACAGGGGCAGTCAGGGTACAGGGGCAGTCAGGGTCCAGGGGTAATCAGGGTCCAGGGATAATTGGGGTCCAGGGGTAATCAGAAGGAAACAAAGCTGTGGAGCAGTTACAGCTGCTTCTCTGAGAGACATTTATGATCTAATGTATGTGGGGTCTGAAAGAGACCAACCAAAACCCAAAACCACTTCCACTGAAATCAGCGAGTCGCTTCAGCAACTACAGCGCTGCCGGACGTCTGCCGTAAACCCCGCCTCCTGCGCGAGACCTGAGCAGTAGTTCACACGCATTGGTCGGACCGCGTGTAAGTATGAACTACCAGCCAATGGCAGCGCAGGAGGCGGGTGTTGGCGGAAAGCATAAGTGTGGACTGTGTCGGTGTGTGAGATCACAGAACCCGAGGATCACAGGAACCCAATCGGTGCGCAGCATCAGCCCGAGGAGCACAGAGGAGAACATGGCAAAGGCTTATCTTCAAGGAGTCGAGATCTCTGCGTCTCAGTTCCTGGATATCTTTCATCATTACGACAACGACGGTAATCTCCTCTTTAGGCTGGAGATTTGATTAAGTGTAAAATGTGTCATTTTGGGGACGATTGGATATTTTCTTGCCTTGATTTTGATGAGTTGCAGAAGTTTCTTACAGATGTTTTTCTGCTGGAATCTTTTTGACTTTTTTAATAGCCTTTATTCTCTTATTAAACACAATCTGACACATTACCAGGATTCATAAAAACCTCTTACACTATCAGTCTGGTTTTTTTTTAATCACTATTTTATTTCCTAGGTTCCAAATTTAAATGCACTCTGAGCTGCTGTGTGTTTACTATAAATTTCTCCAGGTAATGGATATATCGAAGGAAAGGAGTTGCAAAACTTCATAAAGGAGCTTCAGCAAGCTCGGAAACAAGCTGGTCTGGTAGGTCCCACATATACTCTTTCAATCATCTGCTTTGAAGTATTGCAGGATTTGCATCTTGGCAGTGGTCACCTGCCCTTCTCCTGAAGATTTCTGCTCCAAACACAGTCCATCACACCGGATTGAGCTGATCCAAGGGGAATGATTATCTGGATCAAATGTGTTTAATTAGGTTTGAAATTGAGCAGTTCAGAAGATGGATAGGACTGGGGTTGGTGCCCGCTATTCATTCAAGTGCTTCACTGTGATTCTAATATTTCACAGATAAGGTCATATG
Source organism: Acestrorhynchus altus (assembly GCA_034509495.1). Taxonomy (NCBI): domain Eukaryota; kingdom Metazoa; phylum Chordata; class Actinopteri; order Characiformes; family Acestrorhynchidae; genus Acestrorhynchus; species Acestrorhynchus altus. The sequence continues at coordinate 10,330,270 of CM067507.1, read as the reverse complement.
CTTGTCCTCAACAGCAGTGTGCAGTGTTCTGTTCTATAATAATGCCAATTTTAAAACAAATGCATTTTACTGAATAGATTTATAGCCAGTCATTAGGTGGGGGTACATTGTGGACACCTCCTTAATCATAATGTCTTCTGAAGTCAAGGGTATTAACAGAGCATTTCTATGTTTCTGCTGCATTAACAGCCTGTGCTCTTCTGGGAAGGCTTGACTCTTAATATTTCACATTTAAGGATTTTTAAGGATTTATTTGCATTCACCCATCAACAGGGAGGGCAGGTGTTGGCATTGGAAAATGAGTTCTGAAACATAAACGTCATTCAAAAAAGCTCCATCACAATTCAGGCTGTTCCACAACCTAATGCTGCTTAGATTTGTACCCCTCTAGCTGACCCTTGCATCATGGGACACTGACTGGCTCACATTCTATTGGTCAGTGCTTTCAATGGAAATACTACAAGTAACAACATTTAGAATTAGATATTGTGCCTGGATATTTTTAGACATATAGTGTGTGTGGTTCTTACATTACCTCTCTGGCATGACTGCACAATATATCATTTCAGCATTGTCATTGCAGTGTGGGCACATGCAATATTCACACCGCTAGACATGCAATGTCATGTAAAGCAATTTTAATGTTACATTTTTTGCTGTTTCATACAAGTAATCAAGTAACAATTTGTGATATTTAAAATGTTTTAAGTAAAATCTATTTTCCCTCGTGGCTCGACCTGAAGTGGATCCTATCTATCCAATGTAATATTTTACTGTAACCTTTGAAAGACAGAGGGCATTATCAATGTCCCGATATATGATCCAGTAGCATGCAGGCCAATTCAAATCAAATCAAACCAAGTAAACTTAGGTGCAAGTCCCTCGCAGGGTCGTAGATGAGAGTGCTGACAGCATTCTGTACAATAAAAGTGACAGACACACAATTAACAAAAAACTACAAAAACTAGAGGGAGCTTGCGACAGGGAAGCCATGCTCGGCGCCATCTCAGAACCCATCTCTGGTTAATATAATAGATTTCACTCATTCAGCTGAACTGGTTAAATCTGCAGTGGGACGTTTGTAATATTCTTGTTCATTTCAGCTGGTTCATTGAGAAGCTGCAATGTGAGGGGTATTCAGATAGGTCAGTATTAGATTTCTTCTGTGTAATGGGACAAAACTGGGATCACTCGTAAATATATCCTGTCTTACTCAGTCCTGAAGGTGATGTATGCATGATGACTAATGAGGAATGGTCTGCTGTGATTTGCTTATTCATTCTCAGACAGAAGTCTGTCTTCTAAAATCTCTGTGGAAAGGTGTCTTGAAACAGACATTCCAGACAGTTCCTCTAAGTCTTAGTTCCTCTTTAAGGACAGTCATACCTATCTTTAGATGAATGCACTAAGCAGGATGCACTGATTCCTGGATTCTGAGCAGATGACATCCATTATTTTTCATGTTATATATTGTTGTTGGGGATGAAGAAGCTAATGCCGATGCTGCTAACAGTATCAACAGAAAAATGAAGTGATCAGTTGCATAATTGTACTTATCTAAACCTTGCACAATTATATAAAATATGTCAGTATGAGTATAAAATATTTCAGAAAGAAATATCTAAAATATAGACATAAAATATAGCAGACAATATTCATATGAAATTTTTTAAAGGCATTTGCCAACATTAAGTAATTAAGTAAATACTGTACACTACAACAATAGATTGGAATTAAAGCAATCAAAATGTGATCAGCAGTCACGTCATCAGTCAACATCATTTTGGCAGTATCAGTACCATCACCATGTTTACAGATCATGCATTATTACTTCTGACCTTGAACCGTTACATTTCTTCTCTATAATCAAATTGATCTTGCTTTCATCTGTTCATGGAATCTTGTTCAAGAACTGTGACTTTCTCAGCTGTCATTTCTGTTTTTAAGAGTTACCACTAATTTGCTTCTTGACATAAACCTTCTGGATTTGCTTTCATGTTTCACCATTTTCAGAAATTCAGTTATTGTATTAAAAAATGCTGTCCACGGACCTGCTGTAGTGATTGGATTTTTCTTCTTCATTCATTCCCCAGCAAACCTCTGAACTGTCTTGTTGGAATATCCATCATTTATATCCATCTGTTTTTTTCCACCCTTAGGTAAACAGAAAAGATAAACACTAGACTAAAGCTCTATCAAAGTACTGTAGAATCAAAACATTTATGGAACATAAAATACAAAAATATCACATAGAAAATGGGGGCTCAGAATCAACATCTGAATAAGACCTAAACATTTGTGCATTCTTACACCTGAGTTAAGAATCTTATGACTTATTATACAGTAACAACTAAAGATTACTAAATATAACAATAACAGCAGTTCTGCTTTCTTTTTTCTTGTTGTCTAATTTCTGTATACTGTCCACCACCATGATGGATATTATCATCGACTGGTTTCACTCATATCTCTCTGGCCGCACTCAGTTTGTTCAGCTTAAATCCTTCAGATCCCAGCCTTCCCCTGTTCTATTCTGAGTGCCCCAGGGTTCTGTGTTCAGGCCCCTCCTCTTCATCAGCTACCTTCTGCCCCTTGGAAATATATTTCGTTCTTTTAACATTGATATTCACTGCTATGTGGATGACACCCAGCTCTACCTTTCAAGTAAACCAGGCACTCTGTTTCCACCCTCATCTCTCAGAAACTGTCTATCTGAAATAAATACCTGGTTCACTTCTAACTTCCTAAAGCTCAATAGTGATAAAACCCGAAATCTTGCTCTGCGGTTCAAAATCCAAACTATCTAAAGTTGACAGCTTCTCCATCCCAATTGACAGCTCCTTAGTCTCCCCCTCACCTCAGGTTAAGAGTCTGGGTGTCATCCTAGATAGCGCCCTATCCTTTCGCTCTCACATCGGTAATATATCCCGGTCTGCATATTTTCATCTCCGTAACATCAATCGTTTACGGCCGTCTCTCACCCCCCATGCTGCATCTATTCTTGTCCATAGTCTTGTCACCTCCCGTATTGACTACTGTAACTCTCTTCTGTTAGGCCTGCCTCACAAATCCCTCCATAAGCTTCAGTTGGTTCAAAATGCAGCAGCTCATATCATTTCCAAAACTCCTTCTTTTCATCACATTACACCTGTCCTTCAGCAACTCCACTGGCTTCCGGTTAAATATAGAATAAATTACAAAATACTTCTCTATACATTCAAGGCCATCCATAATCTCGCCCCCTTATATCTCATCCTTTGAGCATAGTGGCATTAAGAATGCATTTATGATGGATTTACATGTTGTCACACAAGATACATTGTTTATTGTAACAAAAGTATCACACTCACTGATCATTTTATCAGAGACACCTTTCATACTGGTGCATGCCGTAGAACTGGCTGGAGTTACACAGAATGTTATAGTGGCCCACCACTGCAAAAAATATCTAGAGTGGGGATGTTCTACAATAGTCTTTTTCCACTGATGTATCTGAAGCAGGGGTGTTACGTGGCCTGGTCTTCCAGTGCCTTATATTTTTTAAGAAGCCCCAAATAGTAGAATGACAACACCCCTCACAAAAACGATGTTGACAAAGGAATGGAAACAGAAATGCTTTTGTTAAAATGGCCAGTGATGTGAGCATTCCACATTCACATTTTCATATGCAGATAATAATAAAAGCAGACAAATCAGATGTGATTAAAGTAAATATTCCAGACTGTCTGTATGCGAACTTTAATCATGTCTGATTGGTTTGATATGAAATTGGTTCATTTTGAAGAACTGTGGAGTAAAGGGACACATCGAGGATTCAATGAAATATGAACCAATTCAATGTTGTTACGTCACCTTGCCTTGTTCATTTTTCTTGAATATTGGTGCACATATATGATCAGTTTGACATCTGTGTGTACCAGCATGTGAAAACCCAATCAGCCTTGGTCTTTGAGGAGTGAAGAAACACATACACATGCAAGCCAAATCAAAGGGTCTAGATTACATTATGATGGAAAATGTTGGAATGTTGATGGAATGTTTTTCTTTCAGATTTTTCTATAATCTTTCTAATGGTTTATGTAAATCACGAGTTGTTTTATGTTTAACATACTTTCCAGGAACTAACAGACCAAATGAGGGCTTTTGTGGAAGAATATGAGAAAAATGCAGATGGAAAGATTGATATTGTAGAGGTAAGAAAGCTTGTGTATTATGTACATTTTTAAGTGCACCTAATGGGTTTGTATGTTTGTAAATACTCAAAACAGCCACAACTCTATTCCACAATATCATTCTCCAACTTCTATTTATTCTTTAGATTTTGTTTTGTTACTGTGCCTTTAAGGGTGACATATGTAAATCATCTGTTGTCACTGTTTTCAAAAACAGTCCATGCTGAAACAGAGTTAAAACTGCTGTAGGCAGAAAAGGTGGACATATGTATTTAATGTATATGTATTAAGGCTTGGATCATCCCTTATTATGGTGGAGGGGTTTGCATAGCTGAGTGACCTTAGGAGCTATGTTGTAGCTCCTGGTAGGGTCTCTAAATTGGTCCTAAATGTTACCCAAAGTGTGATCCAGATGATATGAACAACCAGAACAGGACTCAGTTCCCCCGTGCCCAGAATAGGGTCACCAGGGCCTCACCCTGGAGCCAGACCTGGGGGAGGGGCTCCTTGGTGTGCACCTGGGGCATAGCAGGACTCAACCTGAAGGAGCAACTTGGCTTCCCCTTGGGTGGACCCATGGGAGGGTTAGTAATGGGGGTCCAGTGCTACGTGGACTGGGTAGTGTCCAAAGGCGACTGAAACTGGCTCTTGTTACATGGAATATTACCTCTCTGGTGGAAAAAAGGGACCTGAACTGGTGCATGAGGTTGAGCGGTACCAACTAGATCCAGTTGGTCTCACCTTGACACACACTGTGGTCTCTGGAACCAATCTCCTTGAGAGGGGCTGGACTATATTCTATTTTGTTGTTGCCCATGGAGAGAGACATAGAGCAGGAGTGAACTTATAGATACCCAGCTCTCTGCCTGTAAAATGAGGTTCTCTATTGTAAATAAGAGGGTTATTTCCCTGTGCCTTCAGACTGGGCACTGGGCCCAGACTGTTGTTTGTGTATATGCACAGTTTGGAGTACCTCTCCTTCTTGGAGTTGTTGAAGGGGATGCTGGAAAGTGCCCCTCTTGGGGACTCCATTGTTTTGCAGGGAGACTTCAATGCTAATGTGGGTAATGACAGTGCGACCTGGAGGGGTGTGATTAGGAGGAACAAGGGTCTCTGATCTTAACCCAAGTGGTTTCTTGTTATTGGATTTCTGTGGTCAGTACAGTTTATCTATAACAAACACCATGTTCAAACACAAGGGTGTCCATAAATGCACTTCATCGTCGTCAGGTTACACTAGTCCGCAGTTCAATGATCGACTTTATAGTCATATCATTGGATATGCTGTCATGTTTTGGACACTCATGTGAAGAGATGAACTGAGCTGTGTACTGATTACCACCTTGTGGTGAGTTGGATCAGATGGGTGAGGATGCCACTTGGCAGTCTTAACTGATGAGGGTCTGCTAGGAATGGCTGGTGAGAGGAACCTGTAACTCCCACATCCGGCAGAGCTTTGATTGCATCCTGAGGGAGGCGGGGGACATTGAGTCCAAATTAACCATTTTCTATGCCTCCATTGCTGAGGCAGGAGGATGCAAGGTCATTGGTGCCTGTTGTTGCAGCAATCCCTGAACCCAATGGTGGTAAGGGAGGATGTAAAGCTGGAGAGTCCTTCGAGCCTGGTTGGCATCGAAGCGCCAAGTGGGCTGTGGCTGCGGCTGTTGCTGAGTGTTGAAGCAGTTTGGGGAGGCAGCAAGGGAAAGGGTGGAATGCCATCTCCAGGTTGGGAATGAGTTCCTACCTTAGGATTTTGTTCATGACTGAGGGAAGAATGGAGCAGGAGGTTGACAGGTGGATGACACAGGGTCTGAAGTGTTGTGGACTCTGAGCCGATCTGTTGTGATTAAGAGGAAGCTGAGCCAAAAAGCAAGGCTCTCAATTTACTGCTCAATCTATGTTCTGACGCTCACCTGTGGCCACAAGATTTGAAATCCTGAGTACAAGCAGCTGAAATGAGATTTCTCTGCTCAGTTGCTGGACTCTCCCTTAATTCAGTCAACCTGGGTGGGGCTTGGAGTAAAGTCACTGCTCCTCCATGTCAAGAGGTGCCAGGTTAGGGAAAAAAGTAAAAACAGTAAAAAAATGGTGTGTGTGTGTGTGTATATATATATATATATATATATATATATATATATATATATATCACCTGAATGATTAGTACACCACTTATTTTCTTGTCTCTTGGGAAGACCAACATTTCCATAGGGTGGGACTAATATTGATAGATGTATGTATGTATGAATGGATGGATGGATGGATGGATGGATGATAGATAGATAGATAGATAGATAGATCCACTCAGCTGATTTATATAGAAATGAGTTGTTTGCTGATGTATTAATGTTAAATACATAAAGCAAGTATATTATCTGTGTAAAATATATTGTAATCAACAGCCATGTTCACATAGATGCACAAATCTCAAAGTGATCAGTCCAACAAAAATGATTTTATGCCCATAAAACCATATTGTCCCTGCTCCATCTGATGAATAAATGGTGAATGTTTGTCCCCTGTGTCATAGCAGTGAGCTGGAACCTCCCAATTTTGTGGCAATTAGGGATGTAACTGCATGAGTTTTTGCCCCAACCGTCATGGTACATGGGTCACTGTCCAGTCTATACAGGCTCGCTGACAAAGCATAGGTATGATTTAAAATTGAGGAATGTAATGTGGAATCAAAATTTATAACCATGAGTTTTCCTCAGAGACCAGTTATAAACCAGTTCCTACTCCTGTACTTGAGGAGCACATCAAAAAGTCCCATGACTGTTGAGGGAAGGTACGAACAATTGCTGGCACAGGAAATCTTGCATGTTTGACTGTGTTTGAAATATCTGTGTGAAACTTCATTTTTGCTGTGCCAGCACTCCTTGCTGATAAACTCTGAAACAGTCCTGTCTGTCTGCAATGATTGGTTATAACCCAGTCACACCAGTAAAATGAATGCTGACAGTTATGATCTGACCAGCTCAGTTTCTCTCAGTCTTGGCATCACAGCCAAAATATACCTATGCAACCTAAAGACCATTGTACTAATGTGTACAAAGACATACGTTTGACTGGCTGTGTGTTTTGTAAAATATTGCAAAGCAACCAGTGTAATATATATATATAGTCAAAGTCATTAATTGTGAGTGTAACGTTCACAGACAGGTTGGAGTCGGACGTAGACGCTGGGTTGTCTTTATTAGCAGGATACAAATAAACACTAAGACAAGAAACCACATATCACTACAACAAAGACCGACAAGGACTAACAAAAGACAAGGGACTTATATACACAGTCACATTGGACAAGGCTGGGACATGATGACGATGGGGCAGGGTTACGAATGGAACACAGCTGGGAATGGGAGGAGACATGACATGCTCAAAAGCACATGGAACAGTAAACAAAACAAAGACAGACCACCAGGACAAGACAGATACATGACAGTGAGAAGGAAACCCAGCCCAGTAGCTGAACAACACAGGGGAAATACACAATACAGCATGTCTAAATAGAGCTGAAGGTTGAACAAATAACAGTCCTTACTTTATTATTTTATAAAAGAACAGTTAACTGAGTGAAAATGGGTACTGGAGGTTCTTGATGTGGGAACCCTTTAGAAACATGCACTACTAAGCTTAGCTCAATGGAAAAGAAATCCTTTTCCCATTGTACTGATAATTTACCAAGGTACGAACTGTGGCCAAAATCTCTAATGATCCCCCGATGCACCATCAAATCCATTATCAAATGGAAAGAACATGGTACCACAACAAACCTGCCAAGAGAGGTACACCCACCAAATCTCTCAGACCAGTAAGGTGGGCATTAATCAGGGAAGCAGTGCAGAGACCAATGGTAACCCTGAAGGAGCTGCAGAGTTCCCAAGCAGAGTATCTGTCCATATGACCACAATAAGCTGGGCTTTATGGAAGAGTGGCCAGAAAAAGCCTTTACTTACAGACAAAAATAAGAAGGCTTGAAAAGATTTTTGAGTTTGCCAAAAGGTATGTGGGAGACTCCACAAATGTATTAAACTTTTCTGCTACAAAGGAAAACACTATGTCTGGCGCAAAACTAAAACATCTAATCACCCCAAGAGCATTAACTTGCTGTGGGGATGTTTTTCAACAGCAGGGACTGGCAAACTGCTCTGAGTCAAGGGGAAGATGGATGGAACTAAATACAGAGATATTCTTGAGCAAAACCTCTGAGTGATTTGAGCCTGGGACTGAGGTTCACCTTCCAGGGACCCAAAGCACACTGCAAAGCAACACTCGAGTGGCTTAAGGCAAAATGTATAAATGTATTGGAATGGCCTGGTCAAAGCCCAGACTTTAATCCAATTGAAAATCTGTGGTCAGACTTGAGGATTGTTTACCAACAGAAACCATCTAACTCAATGGAGCTGAAGCAGTTTTGCCTTGATTAATGGGCAAAAGTCGCAAAGTGACTTACAGCAACTAGCTGTAATTGCGGCAAAACATGGCTCTACAGAGTACCTTAGGGGAGTGAATAGTTATGCACAGTGAAGTTTTCTATTATTTTCTATTATTTTTATTTTCTATTTGTTGTTTGCATCCCAAAAAATATCAAATGTTTAAAATGGTAGGCATGTTCTGTAAATTAAATGACTCAAACCCTCAAATAATCCACTTTAATTCTAGGATGTAGGTTAACAAAACACAAAAAATGTCCAGGGGGTGAATAGCCTTTCATGAGGCAGTGTAAATAAATTTTCATACAAGATTTTGCTCTGTTCTACACTGCCCACTCCTCACTAAGCCCTGCCTCTGCATACTTGTTATCAACACCCCTTTTCATTCTTTTTAAATGTGCTGTATTAAATGTGTTAAAATGAACAAACGTTTGAGACATACAGTGCATCTGGAAAGTTTTCACAATGCTTACAATATCCCATGATGACAGAGTGAGAAAAGTTTGTTTAAAATCTTTGCAAACATATTAAAAATAAAACCCAAAAATAAAACTTGTATATAAGTATTCACAGCCTTTGTTCAACAAGTACAGCCTCAAGTCGTTTTGAGTATGATACTAGAAGCTTGGCAAAGAAGTTTCTCTGATTCTTCTTTGCAGAAAGTCTCAAGCTCCATCAGATTGGATGGGGAGTATTGGTGCCATTTTTCAATATCTCCAGAGATGTTCAACCTGGGTCAAGTCTGGGCTCTGGCTGGACCACTCAAGGACATTCAGAGAGATGTCCTGAAGCCACTACTGTGTGCTTAGAGTCCTTGTCTTCATCCCAGTCTGCGGTCCAGAGAGTTCTGGAGCAGGTTATCATCAAGGATGACTCTGTATATTGCTGCAGTCCTCTTTCCTTCAACCCTGACAAGTCTCCCTGTTCCTGCTGTAGAAAAACATCCCAAAAGCATGATGCTGCCAACACTGCTTCACTGTATTGACTAGGTAATGAGCAGTGACTGGTTTCCTCCAGACATGATGCTTGGCATTCAGTCCAAATAATTGTCCTTCTGTAAGGTTCTCCTCTCTCCGCAGAGCAATTTTGGAGCTCTGTCAGAGTGACCATTGGGTTCTTGGTCACCTCCCCGTCTAAGGCCCTTCTACCATGATCACTCAGACTAGCAAGACCCCTGGTGGTTCCAAATGTATTCCATTTATGGATGATGAAGGCCATTGTACTCATTGGAACCTTCAATGCAGCAGACATGTTTCTGTACCCTTCCCCAGATCTGTGTCTCGATACAATCCTGTCTCAGAGATCTACAGACAGTTCCTTAGATTTCATGGCTTGGTTTGTGCTCTGACATGCACTGTCTACTGTCATCTGAAGGATGAACAGTGGAAACAAGATGAACCTCAGCTCAGTTTTAAGTGTCATGGCAAAGGCCGTGGATACTTTTGTATGTTACAATTCTGTGATCTCTTTTCAATAGATTTGCAAAGATTTCAAACAAACCTTTCTTAATATGTCATTGTATTGTGTGTAGAAATTTGAGAGGGAAAAATGAATTGAATCCATTTTGGAATGAGATTGAATCCTTTCTGGATAGGCTATATGTGAAACATCTGTAAAAGCTCCTCATCTGGGTCAACAGTGTTTATGCAGTCAGTAAAATAAAAATATTATAATAAATAAAGTAGTTATTTATAGGAAAAACATGAACAGTGAAGTGGATTTCAAAAGTGAATCCAACACAGGTCTAGCACCTCTGCTGCCTGTTGCAGTTTAATGTGTATCTCCATATGTTTCAATGACTAAGCCCATTTTCATTTTTCTCCTCTAAACTGTGGATTCATCTCCAGTACATTTCCATTAGAAATCAGGTTTCAAATGCTGTTCTGCTGTATCATAGTAAGACAGCCTTATATTTAAGAATGATTTGATTGACAGTCGTGGCTGGAACAGACTGTCTGCAGAACCTTTCTGTTCATTATATGGAGTAGCTGCAAGCTGTCAGACAAATCGCTTGTCAATCATACTCTTATTTATCATTTCATGTTATGCTGTTGGTCACACAATGGACACTGTATCAAAAAAAATAAATAAAAAAATAAAAAAATTGTGAATTCATTCTACACTGTAGAATGTCAGTTTTAGTGTAAAATGACCATGGCCACCAAATTGCCACCAATATATGATCAAATTAGTTGTTAGGCAGCCAACTAACTAGCTATGCTATGTAGGAAGAGCTCAACTTAGTTTTTGTCTCTGTAGTCCAGTGCTCTCAGTGGTCTGATGTCATTTAAATCATTTTTTATCAATCAATCAATCAATCAAAATTTATTTTTATAGCGCTCTTCACAACTGAAGTTGTCACAGAGCAGCTTCACAGAAATTAAATAAATAAATAAATAAATAAATAAGAAAGGTTAAAACAGAAACAAAGTATAAATGACAGATCCCCTAGTGTGCAAGCCACATGGCGACAGTGGCAAGGAAAAACTCCCTCAGCTGGAGGAAGAAACCTTGGGAGGAACCAGGCTCACAAGGGGAGGACCCATCCTCCTCTGGTCAAACTACTTATACATGGTTAGGGGATACTGGACCCCTACATCTCTGTTCTGTTACTCGGGTATTGAAGTAATGTTAATTATCTGGTGGACATAATATTAACAGTAGATTTCTACAGTTGGTGATGGTGGGTGAGCAGCTAGTCCATGGCAGTGTGGGAAACTAGTCCAGGTCCAGTTGGTGGAAGGTGGAGAGCCAATGTATACATGTATCAGGGGAGCTTGGAGTCCTTCTCAGGTGGGCAGAAGAACTTGGGGTTAGGACCTAATCAGTTCTGGCTGGTGGGTCATCGTTAACTCGGAAAAGATACAGAGATGAATTAGTTTGGAATTTAAAAAGAGAACAGAGAATGTAAACATTACCAGAGTGTGGCGAGTGACTCCGGCAAATCTAACTATAACAGCATAACTAAGGAGAGAACCAGAAGGTAACATAAACATGGGAGCATCCTGAAACATTGGCATCTAACTGCTCCACCGTCACAAACCAGAGTGATCGCGAGAAGGAGTCGGACGGCAGCACCAACATCCCAGTTTACCATAAAACCCTATGTCCATGAACCCCTGGATCTGCAGCCTGTAACTAAGCTAAGACATTAATGACCAAATGCTACACTGAACAAGTAAGTTTTCAGCCTACACTTGAAGACTGAGACTGTGTCTGAGTCCCGAACATTATCTGGAAGGTTATTCCAGAGCTGGGGGGCTTTGTGAGAAAAGGCTCTTCCCCCTGCTGAAGCCTTCTGAATTCTGGGAACTAATAGGAAGCCAGCACCCTGTGATCATCATCATCATTGTTGTGAACTGAGGCCCTCACAGCAGCAGCTCAGGGGTTAAACTGGACCATAGTAGCTTCAGTTCATCTCATGGCAAACAGCTAAGCTTCAGATCTGTAATGTAATATTATGATTGTTTCATAGTAAAATAAATGAACTGCACTTTACTGTTGAAACATTACACTTGCTGGACAAACTGGGTATCCAGTATCCAGGAAAAATCTGCCTTCCTCCTGTTCCTTTGGGCTGAACTCAATGACGGGCTTTGGTCTGGGAGAAGTAGTGTATCTGTTTCTACCTCTGGTTCCTATTGACTGGTTGTAAATTTGACAAAAATATCAGATCAATCTTGCTGCTGTGATAATGGTTTTAAATAATGTGCTTAGGTGTTCATATTTTAAAAATTAAAAATTAAAAATCCTAACTAAAAGGAGAAAACCAGAAGGTAACAAACATGGGAGTATCCTGAAACATTGTTGTCCAACTGCTCCACAGTCACACATCCCAGTTTACCATAATTCCCTATGTCCATGAACCCTGGATCTGAAGCCTGTAACTAAGCGGAGACGTTAATTACCAAAAGCTACACTGAACAAGTGAGTTTTCAGTCTAGATTTGAAGACTGAGACAGTGTCTTTGTCCCAAACATTATCTGGAAGGTTGTTCCAGAACTGGTGGGCTTTGTGAGAAAAGGTTCTTCCCCCTGCTGAAGCCTTCTGAATTCTGGGAACAAGTATGAAGCCAGCAACTTGTGATCTAAGTGATCATGATGGCTCATAATGGGAAATTAGATCTTGCAAGTATTCAGGAGCAAGCCTGTGTAGGGCTTTATATGCAAGTAAAAGAATTTTATAATCAATACAGAATTTGAGCAGAAGCCAGTGCAGTGCTGATAAGAATGGACTAATATGGTCAAATTTTCTAGTTTTAGTTAGATAGGGGACACTAGACCCCTATCTATTTGGTGGTGGACATAATAGTAACAGTAGCAACTAATTAGGGTCTAATAGTTGGTGATGGCAGGTGGGCAACTAGTCCAGGGCAGGGTGGGAAACCAATCTAGGTCCAGTAGCCGGAAGGTGGGCAGCCAATGTGAAATGGTGGACGGGAAGCTTGGGGTCCTTCTCAGATAGGGTAGGGGATCTCAAGGTTAGCATTTCAGCCCAGGCTGTGGGTCATTACTAACTCAGAAACAGTAGAGAAATGTATTTATTTTTTTGTATATATGGAGAGCAGAGAATGTAAACATTGTATAATAACTAACTATGTATAAGTAGTTTGAGCAGAGGAGGGGGGTCCCCCCTTGAGAGCCTGGTTTCATCCTCCTACTCTGAGGGAGTTTTTGCCACTGTCACACTTTGGCTCACTAGGGGTTTTATGTCTTAATCCTTTATTTCCTGTGTTGTTCCCCTCTTTATTTCTTGATTTCTGTAAAGCTGCTCTGCGACAACTTCAGTTGTGAAAAGTGCTATACAAATAAATTTTGATTTCATTTAATTTCATTGATTGATTGATTGATTGATTGATTGATTGATTGATTGATTGATTGATTGATTGATTGATTGATAAGTAGAAAGAGTTCTTGTATCTTGTATCTCCATTGTCACTGGTTTTCACTTTTTGATATAATATGAATCTGGCATTTGAGTTGAAATTTCACAATGAATGGCCCAAAAGAAAGGCTCCAATTCAATTGAAAGTTATTTTTCCAATGAAGTTGCTTTTTAACCTGACAGCAATTTATTTTTACTTTTCTTTGTGTTTTATTTTACAGTTGGTACAAATCCTACCCACAGAGGAAAATTTCTTGCTATTTTTCCGTCAACAGCTGAAGTCCTGTACAGAATTTATGGAGGTACGGTTGTGATTTATAGTCTGTTTAGTTTGTTTAGTCTGTTCTTGAGGCTGTTACTGTTTAGAACATCACTGCAGCTGCTGTTTCAAAGCCAAGTTTATTCTAAAATGTTCCAACAATTAAAAATCATTTTGAGAATAAAGAATGAGGAATATCTAAAGTGTAGCTTGCACTGCTTATGAAACTGTCCTTATTTTGGATCAGCTCTCTAAACACTGTGGTAACATACAGGAAGATATCATTTTCATCTTGGGGTTACTGTTTTAGTCATTACGTACACACTCCAGTGTTAGCTGTAATGTTGTTGGTCCCTCCAACAGGCCTGGAGAAATTTTGATGCTGATCACAGTGGCTACATTGAAGCTGATGAGCTTAAGGTAAGAAGGAATGATGTCCTTTAATGACCTCAGAGAGATGATTTCAGTGATTGCTTGGCTCTTTCCCTTCCATGCTAAAGTACTGGGTGATATTTTTCTGTCTTTTCATTTTACTCTGCGACTGTACCTGAAATATAATCCCTCTGGCCAGTGTCCCACAAACTACCCACATACCTTTGTTCCATACACCCTTTATTGATTTGTCACTCAGAAGCAGTACTGACCTTTTAGAAGTGCTTGATAAAAAGGCAATAATGCTGGAGATTATAGGTTCCAGGTCGTATCTGGAGCAGCTTCGGCTAAAAACACTGCTGGGTCAGTTTCATCAACACGAATCATTAAGTTTCTGTCAAGTGCTGCCCTTTTCTGTTGACACTAATATTTCAAATCAACATGGACTTGAGCATTTGAATGAAGTAACGGACTGAATGAAAAGCTGGTGTAAAACTGTGAAAACATTCACTAACTGAGTGACACAACCTTTAAGGGGATGTTACAGAGCAGAGAAAGAATTACCAACTGAGAGATGCTGTATTTGAACAGATGGGGACAATTTGTCATCAACAATTCTTTATTTTGCTGTGTGTTATGTTATATATTAATTGTGAGCCTGGTGGACCAGTGGCAGGCTGGAAAGGTCATTGAGAAACCTGTACAGCATAATGTCTCTGTTAATTTTGTAGTAAATTCTAAGTTCATATGATGATTATGTAAATATTTTTACAATAATAATTATTAATAATTAAACAATTATGGTCTGCAAAACCGTAGCAATAAACAGTATAACTGTGATCCAGATTCGTTTATGAGGTACCTCATTAAAGCTCATATATTCTCTGATGGAAATACAGACCATGATGGCCATATGAGTGATATAACTGCTTATGTCACTGAATAATTTGTATTGATAACTATATTCTGCACAGAAGGCCTTAAGACAGTGACACCCAGCAGTTCTTAATGTTCATCTGGTTGGAAACCAATATATTGCTACATTTAAAATAAAAAGAAGGGGTGGTTCTCCCCTTATTTACATGTTAACATCCCCCACCCAAATGGTCTGCTTGTGTATTTACCTTGGCATTAAACATTTTTTGCTGTAGTCAATCGTCAACCTCACCCACACTCCTCTCTCTGAGAAGCAGTTAAACCAGTGGTTGATGTTGAGGCAGGTACATGTGGACCAGTTAAGTCAACAAAAAGGTGGGCAGCTTAAACAGATGCACATCTAAATCCACACTTACACGTGGAAGCAAACACACACTTGTTTGTGAAATGACAGCCATTTGATCCATTTTGTTAAGTACCAGAAACTTATGAGAAGTGCTGGTGCACTAGAAAAGTTGGTATAGAATATAGAAGACTGAATCTGAACAGAATTTTCTGTCAGGAAATGTGTTTTTGCAATTGCTCTAATGGTCATTTCTGCAAAGTGCCCTCATGAGAATTCATTGTCACTATAATTTCAGAATTTTTTGAGAAACCTGCTGCAGAGGGCAAAGAAACCTTTTGATGAGAAGAAGTTGGAGGAATACACATCAACCACGGTAGGCAGACAACAGATGTTGGGGTCAAGACATCATTTCTGAGTCCTTTATTTCAGTTTTAGGAGTTCCACATATGTACCTGAAATGTCTGTTTCTTGCAGCTGAAAATTTTTGATTCAAATAATGATGGGAAATTATGCCTGTCAGAAATGGCAAGGTTTGTCTTGTCATTTTCTCGTTAAATCTTCCAAATTTAGCTGTTTATATTCAACTGTTTTCTTTGCACATGTAATAAAATCTTTTTGCTTCTACAACAGGCTTCTGCCAGACGATGAGAACTTTCTACTGAAATTTCAGGTTTGCCTTTGTCAAGATGAAAAGCATTACTTCATGCCACAATGAGTGTAATTGTCTTAACAGTACAAGTGATCAAAATCCTTCTCCACAGGATGTAAAGATGGCCAGGAAAGAGTTCAACAAGATCTTTGAGTTATACGATAAGGTATGTCTTTAGCACTGTACTGATTAGAGGCCTGCTTTTACATAAAATCTCATGTTGTAACTTTCCCTCTGGCATTAATAAAGTATCCATCCATCCATCCATCCATCCAAACATCCATCCATCCATCCATCCATCCATCCATCCATCCATCCATCCAAACATTCATCCATCCGTATAAAGAATTTGGGGTGTAACAATATGTATATTTGTACCAAACTGTACAGATGTCATGGCACGGTGTGTGTATGTAAGTCATAGATGAAGCTTCCACACTGTTACAGAGAACTAAATTTCATAACTTCAAGTTTCACCCAAATACCTTATGTTTTTAGCAAGTAAAGTTGTGATCTGCATGATATTGTGGGATTTGTTGTTCTAGATAAGTGCCATAAATGTAAATGTAAATGGTCACATACATTTGGATTTTTTTGGATCTTTATTGGCTATCACTGTTTTGTGTGCAAAGAAATGACTGAAAAATTGTAATGTCATTCTGTCCATTTTCTATCTCACCTGTAAAGCCTGCAGTGTGACGGGGTTGTAGGGTATAGAAATCATTATAAACACTTACTTGTATGACTGTTACTTTTTCTTATTGTAACAAACTTGCAGTGTAAACTGAACCATGACTTATGTGCACTGTTACTCCCCTAGTCTGTCGTTCAATATACGTTCCTGGCAGTGAACTTGAGTGTGAAATGTATGTAAGTGCATAGATCAGATAGACATTCTGAGGATTTTATTCTCCTTCGATCTTGAGGAGGTCTTCAGGGAGGCAGTTATTAGTATGCAGAGAGGGTGCCCTGTCTGGATATCACCTCCAGCACTCTATTGGAGTCCTTGGCTCTCGCTTCACTGTAATGTATTAGTGTGTCCCTGAATAGGACAGCGAATTCTTCTATACTGGTGACAGCACCTCTGATCCATATTGACTGACAGGCTCAGGTTGCACACGCATGCATACACACACACACACACACACACACACACACACACACACACACACACACACACACACACACACACACACACACACACACACATTTAGACTGCCTGGTTATCTGAATACCCAGAAAAGGGATTTGGCATAGATGAAGACAAGACATACTCATTAGCAGAGCTCCAAGCACATTGGCTTGTTGACACTTTCTGCACACATCTGCTTTGGACATATATTGTTTGCCAGTGAATATTGTGCACATTAAGCTCTCCCAGTCATTCAAACAGAAGTGGCAAAGGGTCACAGTACTGGTCTCTGTCTGATAGTGACAGTGACAGTGTGCATTTAATTATACAGCCTCTTATTATGCTTTAAACGGCAGATGTCTACAGATATCAGCTCTGCCATATATTAACATTTTCAAGCATCAAAGAGCAACCAAACTGCAAGACTGTTTGGAGGTTTTATTTGGTAGATGATACCCTTGTCATGAGGCTTGTTTGTTTCAACACAAAAAAACTCCAGAAAGTGCCACATTCATCAACACACATGTTTCTGATCTCCCTCTGCCTCTTCTAGGACAGGAATGGCTACATGGACGAGAATGAGCTGGACGCCCTGCTCAAAGACTTGTGTGAGAAAAACAAAAAGGTGAACCCCCAGTCGACCACATTTCACTTTTGGAGATGAGAGAAACATTGTTTACATACATCTTGCCAACAGCGGCTGGATGGACTAATACAAACACAATTTGTTGGAGCAGCCTCATGAATGCATGCTAACATCAGTCAGAATCCAATCTGTGTGTGTGTGTGGGTGTGTGTGTGTGTGTGTGTGTGTGTGTGTGAGTGACCTGCATGCCAATACAAAATTTCAAAATTTCAGAGGTGACTAAACAATGTTTTCTTCAGTCTAATATGTAAGAGAAGCTGAACTTTTAAAACTTATTTTGTCTTTATTTGCTTTAATAAGCAGAAATAGTCTTGAACTTTGGTCTATGCTTTGTCTATTACAAAGTATCACTAGGTACATTTTATTGACTTTGCTTTTTTGTAAATTTTGAAAGTCACTCTGCTATACTATCATAAAACATTCAACATCAAATGTAAATACAGGTTATGTGACTTTCTGCTATTTTAGGGGCAATCAGAGTACAAATGTTAACACATTTTAAGTGTAAAACCACTGACACGATTATTACATTCTGAGTTATATGCTCCACTGCCACTTTAGTCTAAATTAAAGTTTATAAATTGTCTATATAAATAAATATAAATGTATTACATTCAAATATTTCACTCTTTAAATCTCTTAATCTGATTGCCACTTTGTTCATTCTAGCTAAATATTTATTTTAATTCATTTGTTTGAATTCAATTATGTTTTATATCAATATGTGCAATTTTCTAGACATAATTTTACTTCTTTATTAGATGATTAAAAATATGTTGAATAACTGATAGTCTTTAGTTACATTTATCATTAATATAAAACAACAAATCACAAACTATAGACATCTCATATACAGTATATATTCTTTCTTCCTTTCAGATATACAAAATAATTTAACAAGACCTTCATATTTTTAAAACCATATTAAGTTTTATTGGTTATTTTTTATTACCAAGAAAATAAAAAATATGGGTCAAACATCTTTATCAAAATAGAAATATATTTCTATACACTCACCCAGACGTTTATTAAAACACCTGTGCACCATATGTTCATTAATTATTAATTCAATCAATCATGAAGAAGTACTATGATGCATAAAATCATGTGGATACAAGACCACATGGGTGGGTGCCAGTCTAGCTGGTTTAAGTATTTCTAGAACTGTGGTTGTTGTTGCACAACATATAACACCAGCAGTGAACCACCACACCATGTTGGAGACTGGGATTTGATTCCCAGTCTGGGCAACTATGCTGTGCCACACCAATAAGACTCCTTGGACAAGACTCCTAACACTGTTAAGACTCCTAACACTACACATCTATAATGTGACGTCACTCTGGATAAGAGTTTTTGCTAAATGCCATAAATATAATTAAAAATATAAATATAGAACTGCTGATCATGTGGGATTTTCAGTACAACAGTCTCTAGACTTTACTCAGAATTATGTAATAATATTCCACTAGGTACAGCAACCAAAAAACACCCAACAACAAATAACGTCAAACCTTAAAATGGTGGCTTTTCACTTCTTTAACCAAGAACAGAAAGCCGAGGCTACAGTGAACACAGGCAAACAAAATGAACAGAATGAAACTAACGGTGTGTGGAATGATTTCTGGGCACACTTTAGACCTTTTTCATGAACATGACAATGAATTCAGTTCTGCAGTGGCCTTCCTAGTTATCAGATCTGAATCCAATAGAACACCTTTTGGATGTGGAATAATTGGGGTTTAACAGCATGAATGTGCTCTTGAAAAAAATATGCAGTCAAATCTCAAAAGAATTTTTCCAACATCTTGTGGAATCCATGCCATGAAAATCTGATGTTATGAGAGCAAAGGGAGGCCCTACCCAATATTAGTGTTTTGTTCTTAATAGAATTCTCAGTGAATAAATTCAAAGTTATTTTAAAACATAATAGACAATAATTATAATGCATGTACAATTAAAAATGACAAGCATACTTCAACATTTCTGGTTACTCATGTGACTTGCACATAACTAAAATTCACATAAATAAAAATAATTTTTGTTGGTAGAAAAAACCCACCATTTGTGCATTATTTGCAATTTCCCTCTGTGATTAATAAATTATTTATGATTCTGATTTATTCTCATTTTGAGATCTTTGACATTTCTGTGACCCATATCTGTATTTATGATCCATAAGAGGTTTATAGCGTTTATATTGGTTATATCAGTGTTTTGGCCCATCTAATGTAATCAAATGTAAATAGTGGATATATCAGTCTCTTTAATCTAAGAAAAAGCTTTATTAATTCAAATGTAAATATTGTATAGTTAATTGCTGTTGGTTCATGTAGGTTTCAATATTTTGGTCTCATCTATCTATCTAAAGCATTAAATGTTTTGTCAAAATAAAAATAAAAAGTCCAAAATGATAACTTTGAGATTTTTCTGTTTTGACAAATGGCAAAAATGAAAGAGAATTTAATGAAACAGACGTCACTAAAGACCCTCTTGTGTCTGACAGGTTCTAGAAATCAGCAAAATCCCAGTATACAAGAATGCCATCATGGCTCTGTCTGATGGCGGGAAGCTCTACAGAACAGAGTTGGCTCTGGTGTTGTGTGAAGACATGTAAGACTTGCTTGGCAGCTGACTACTCCTTACCCTCCACCATCCTCTCCATGCACATACCACCGCCAGCAAAGCTCTCTGCTCACTTGCCCCATGTGTGAAGATAGCTAGATACACTGGATGTATTTCTGTTTTTTCCTTTGTGGAAACATGTAATCTGTAGGCTGAGCGTACATAGGTACATAGTTCAGAGATCAGTGGCAAATACTTTTCAATCTGTTGTTTCTATACAGTTTCTAAATGTACAGATTTTGTAAAGATGAGACTAACATTAAAAAAGGACCTGAAACCCTGTGCACTGCATACATGATACATGACCCCATCCCCAGCAGAGATGAAACATACCCTTAAGAGTAATGGAAATCTGTCTGTATTATCTGTAGTCCAATCATATGCCAACACAGAATAAGGGAATCACATCACAATAAAATTGATCTAAATTGTAATGTTGTAGCCAAAGCAATAAAGTGTTAGATGGAATGTGGATGGTCTTCATGTGATGTGAGATGAAACTGTGCAATAGGAAAATACCTGTATGTAATATCCCGTAGGCTAAATTTATGTTTGCAATGCATGTTTGCAACTGAAGGCACACCTTGCAGTGATGCATCAATGACTCTCTAAGCACATCCCCTATCTGTATGAACTGCATCGCCCCCAGCCAAATCTCGAACCTCCTACGTTTGCACTGTAAAGAGACACATGCCACTATGCTGACCACCAGAGACACTGTGTAACAGGATACTACACTTATTAAAGCACTATCTGAACTCCCTTTTGTGTGTTCTGGTATATTTCTTGGAGTAACTGTGTAATTAAGTGTATAGTTTCAATGGGCAAATTAGTGAGAGCATATGGATATATGACCCATATCCCATTTAAATCATACATTTACAAACATGTGAAAATGTGATTTATCTACATCACCAAACATTCTGGAAGTTGTGATAAATGTTAAGATCCAAACTAGAGGTGCAGTTTGTGTCAGTATAATTTGGAGCAAAAACACATCTTGATCTTATCTTATAATTGAGCTGCTGACCTCTTAGAAGTTGTGAAAGGTAGAGGTGCCTTATCTTGAAGACTTTCTGCAAGGTACTGCAATTCCTATGCAGTGTTCCCACTCTTTTTCAGACACAATCTTCCATGACTTCCCTAAATGATTCCTTATATGTCAGTGCAGATATCTACATTTTATTCATTTCTTTGCATTTGTAACCATCTACATTACAACTTTTTTATAAATAGCAACATATTGATGCTGTTTGGTTAGTAATTTATTGAATCTCAAGATATAAAATTCTAATAACTAATATGAGTTCTGGATTTCCTATTATCACTGTAAACCACACTGATCAAAAATAAAACATAAAATGCTTCAGATGTCGGGCAAAAAATATGACAAGAAAGTGCATTCCGTTTTGAATGAAATTATGAACAATTTTCAAATTTAAGCAAATGCAATGAAATGTAGATATTTGCACACACATGTAAATTAAATGTATATCACATCACATACCCTTTCTAAATTTCAAACTCATCTGCCAAATTTAGCAAAATAAGCATTTTTACAGTAAAGTATTCTAAGTTGTGAAAGGTACAGATCTTTCTTTAATATGTTGGATACAACATTTTCCAGGACTTCGTTATGACACTTCCACGTATGACTCTGAACATTTGTACTAAAATATTGACTTTATTAATTTTACTGCAGTTTTCATTTAAAAGTTCAGTGTAATGCTAATCCAATATCTACTTTTTATGTAAATATGCGTATGCACTGGCAAGTACACTATGTGTCCAAATGAATGCATTCAGTTACTAAACACTTTTACAAACATTTTTTTTACACACTTTTATAAACATTTGTAGATATGTACATGAAATCTGTATCACCATCTCATAATTCCCCTACAAACTACATTTAGTGCAGGTCATCAATAATGTCAAATTAATCTAAATTAAGCTCTATTAGATCTAATGTTTTTATTAAAAGTACAAACAGACTCAGAATCAACTATCAAAAATATAGTGGCATACAAATGTGGCCCAAAACCCAGAAAAGCACACAATCATATCCAGTAAATACTCTTCCAAGCTCAAAGCAGATAAAACAAGATATACATTGTTTTATTTCCACAAATCTTTAATTATATTGCCATTTTCTTATGTGCATAATAACAGGGACTGAACGGATACTGTATGAAACTGCATGTCAAATTTATTCAGTTGCTTCAAACCCAGCACACTTTGTCATTTTTAAGACTCATTATGAGCCCTTTGTTTTTCTGATCATGGACTCCATCACATCCCACTGTTCACTGGTGACCTAGCAGACAGCAAAATGAAACAAAAGTAAATAATACAGCAATTATTAAAGACAGGGTCATATTTTATGTGTGTAGTGCTGAAAACCATACCACTCTTAGGCCATTGAATTCACCAGCCATGAACACATATTCACCCCCATCCATTCTGATGATCTGTTGAGAAAGGGGTATGTTGATCAGGTAACAGTTGAAGAATGGGCATTCATGGTAGGCTATGCAATTTCACCATAATTAAGGTCATAAATATCTGTTTTATTATCAAACAAATAAAGCCATACATTAAAAGCAAACTTCACTTAACAGTAACAAACCTACACAGCGCTTTAATATTACATTTCAAAATACATCACCAGAAACACAAAGAAAAAGCGTTTTAAATTACCGTCTTATTGTGTGATTTGTGGCATTATGTGCCACACGCATGCAAGTAACATTGGCAATTTATAACACTCACACAAAAAGGTCATCTGATATTTTAAAGTCACAGACCCTTTAAGAGTTTGAAATTTCTATACAGTTCCTTCACTTTAATTCATGAAGTCTCTAAGTGACATATACTGAACATCAGTTACAGGACAGTCTGTGAACTTTATTTTCAAAATGCAAATGTGTCACGTTGGTGGTGGATACAAAACCAGCTCATATTAGATCAAAAAGACTTCTGAACTTCTGCTTCCCCAGGTGCCAAGATATGTGACATACACTTGCTGTACCTTACTTGCTGGATTGCCACCAGTTTGTAAAAAAAAAAAAAAAAAAAAAAAAGATATACCAAGGAGGGAATCAAAAATAATTCAACAATTTCATCCGTCTTTTCTATTTACTGATAGACAGTGGTAAAGACAATCTCTGGTTCCATCCCCACAATCAGGGATGGAAATGAATCATTAAGCAGCCCAGCTTGCATTTGTTTCTAGAGTCCAACAGTGCAATCATTTCTCCTTTTGTTTTATTGATAATTTTAGTCTTTTTTGGGGGACGATGTACACCCACACTGCCTTGGGTCAAGAATACTATCATCAAACAAGGTTCTCTCAGCATCCACAGCATGACTCAACAGCACCGTGACAACACATGCAGTAGAATCTCTATTCCAAATTTGATAAGATAATCAACTTGGGTAATAAACCACTCTGCTTTAACCTTTGTGAAACCCCTAACCAAAACCAGGTTGGACACAAATGTCCAGATAACACTTTAAAATGTAAGATCACTCATGAACAAGAGACTTTAAATGCATGATTTCATTTAAGAAAATAATTTACATTTCATGTTTTTAGTAGAATCCACTAAGAATGGTGACAATGTAGCTCTTATTGAGACTCGTCCTCCCAACTACAAGTTATTTTACTAAGCAAGCAGGACAAAAGAGGTGGTGGAATAGCTGCTATCTTTTCTGAGCAGTTCAGCTGTTCATTCTTTGACTATCTGCCCATTATGCTCAAGTCAGACAGATGTGATGCTCTGAACAATTTACAGACTTCCTAAGCAATCCCCAGTAGTATCTGAATGCATGTCAATTACACTGACTAGCTATGACTAAGTAAGATATGATTATCCATATGAATAATTGCAGACTTGAAGACTAGAAGAATTTTTGAATATCATAGATAGCTTAGTACTAACCCAACTTGTTGCTGTGGCCACACATAAACTAGGTAATACACTTGACCCAGAAATTTCACATGGAATAAACATCAGTAATGTTTCAGTTTCTGCTATTACAGTTTGTGATCACTAGTGTGTGCTTTTTGATGCTTTATTAAGAATATAGAAATAAAAGATTTTACAACTCAAAAACAACATCTAATATCTAACAATATCTCCTGTCTGTGACATTTTTGGTCTTGCTTTGCAAGTTTTGTCTTTACAAAACAACAACAATCAGAGTTGGCATTTTCAGAAACAGTAGAAACTCTGATCTGCAACATAAGAAGCCAGAAAGTGAGCAATTTTAACCCCATCACAAGGAAGAACACGCTGTCTCAACCTTATCCCTACAAAAAAAAAAACCAAACACCCCAAAACCTTCTTAAAATGATCAATACATCTATTGAAGCTGGAATTTTCTCCAATGCATTTAGAACTGCTATGGTGAAATTACAAAAGAAATCAACTCTGGTCTGTAGTGTGCTCCGTAATTAAAGGATTTAATTTGCCCTTAATGAGAATGAAAAGGTAGTTTTTAAGCATTGCCGAGGTACATCCATTTCTAACTCGAGTGGACTGGACTATTGCAATGCTGTTTACTGGACCTCCAAAAAGTTAAATTAAGGTTTTCTTAAATTCATTTTATGTCTTCTTCAGAGCTGATAAACTACATGCTAAACTTTATGCTAAACATATTAACACATTAAATATTCATTCAGAATTATTATTACTTTTTTGTTATATTTTTTATTGTTCTTTTAGTGCCATGGTTGTGACTCTTGATTTGCTTAATGTGTACCTCCTTGAGGTGTATGAATGACCATTACCCTAAAGCTGAAGCCATCCTCTTTCCATCTTTATCTTTTTGTGTGATGTATGCTTCCAGAATTGTCTGGTATTTAATCTCTACCACATTCCGCCATGTCACTGGGTGTAACAAGACCAAAGTACAGTTGATCAATTCCTGTGCACATACAGATGGAGAGGTGTTCTTTTCATGTTGTTCTGCACTTTCCTCCCAAACATTGCAAACAACAACCCCTGAGAACTTGTTTTTAAAATTCATCAGACTTGTTTGGATTTGGATTTGGTGAATATTTCTGAATACTACCAGGATTTTCTGGGAAGGAGTTTTCAAGACTCATTCGCGAAGGTTTCCCTGCACAGCATAACACTACCCCACCATGCCTTTTCACCACAAGTTTTTGAAGTTCTGTTGGTCTTGCAAACCTCATCTTAATCTCCATTGTTCCATTTAACTGCTTTCTTAACAGTATGAACTAAGAAAAGGGCAACCTAGAAACACTGTCAACGTCTTCTGAAATTATTGTAATTTTCAATGTGCTAGACAGCTGCTTAGCTCTAAACCTGAACAGAACAGAGGTGTAGGGGTCCAGTAGTTTGACCAGAGGAGGATGGGTCCTCCCTTTTGTGAGCCTGGTTCCTCCCAAGGTTTCTTCCTCCAGCTCTGAGGGAGTTTTTTCTTGCCACCGTCACCATTTGGCTTGCTCACTAGGGGATCTGTCACTTATCCTGTGTTCCTGTTTTAACCTTTTTATTTCTTGATTTCTGTAAAGCTGCTCTGTGGCAACTTCAGTTGTGAAGAGTGCTATACAAATAAATGTTGATTTGATTCGATTTAAACCTTAACAGTGTGTAAACCCTGAATGTAGTTTTTTTTATTGTGGACTTTGTCTTTTAACAAGGTCAAAAAAAAAATTATATTGAACTAGATTTTTGTATTTGAACTGGAAATTAGAATACATTTATGCCAGCACTCAAGAATGGGCTTAGAACAGCTGGTATCATGTATCGTAATATTACATTTATGCCATATTGCCAATGCAAGTGGTGCTACAGTGAGCCAACTGCCAAACCTACCATGACTGCATGATTTTGTTATTGTTGATGTTATGTATATTTTTTGCAGTTGTGTTTCTAATTAATACACTTCCTAAAGTTCACTGTTTGCTTAATAAACTTGCCATTTTAGTACAAGCAATCCAGTGCACTTTCAATATTATCTATATATTATTCATGATATTGCTATTTTTAGTATGACTTTGAGCACTTAATCACAAATCAAACACTTCGCAGGGTCTTAAAATGTTCAGCACAAATTTACATGCACCTTTAGCAGGTGTGGATTTCACTGTGCAAATACACCAAAGATTAAACTTGAGGAAGGGCTGTTGGTACACTAATGTAATACACATGCTCAAAGCATCCCCTCTGCTTCTATGAACTCCCTGGATGCCCTGTCAGAGGGAGCGATTGTGCCCTTCTCTCTCTCCCTGTGGCTGAAAGCAGAGAGGTCCTGAGGGGGAGCCAGCAGGTGAGCTATAGAGAGCAGACAGCAGCTCTCTTTCCCCCCACAAGGTCAGAGCACACTTACCGCACCCGACACCCAGCTGGCATAGTCACTGCAGAGGTAAGCAGCTAGGTTGGCAATCTCTCCTGCAGTACCAAGTCGTCCCACCGGAATCCTGTTAATCATCAAATTCTCGAACTCGCCAGTGGGATCCAAGCGACTGAAAGCCCCCTTCAGAATACAAAGATTGGATGGGAGTGTAGGACTTCAGTTCCTCACAGGCAATGCATCAAATATTGATAATAATTCATTCTGAACTTATTATTTTGCTTTCTGGTAACAATTAGATATCATTAGATGTTAGTATACTGTACACAGGAGCAAGAAATGCTCATTTGTAAAATATAATTTAAACAACATTTATGTAATGTATGAACTGAACAGGCTGTTTTCCCCAATTATCTCCACAGTTTCCAATTCCCACCCAGTATTTAGTGACTCCCCCATCACAAGACCGCTAGTGCTGCGAATATCATTACACAGCTGAACATACTTGGAGGAGGTCACTAACTGGTAATTCTGTTACATCAGCTAACAGATGTCCACACTTGCCAGCATTGAACTGAGTAATGGTTAGGATAGATAGGACCGTCCTACCCATCCAGAGAGAGCAAAACCTCTCTGGGACACTGAACCATAAATCACTTGGGATTAAAGTAATCTCTCAAGGGCCAATGCACAGTTATTTTAGACATGTTCTATACATTTTTAGGGAACCAAAAGTGTTTCTGCTTTGGCATTGTATGTCAAATCCGTTTGGCACATTTTTACATTTGCAGCATTTAGCCGACACTCTTACCCAGAGAAACAAGATTTGTCTTAAAATAAATCTCCAGATGATTTCACAGTTTTTTAATGAAAAATAACACTGCACAGATAGCCTTTAAAAATCCAAACACACTTCTTTTTGTAAATCTAAGAAGAACCAAATAGAAACCACTTTTGATGGTTGTTTAGGAAAACATTTGTTTGTTTATTGCTATAGCACTAAATTAATAATGGAGAGAAACTGCTGGTAGGAATTTAAGGAATCTGTAAATCAGACATATATTACATATTTACACTTGAACGTGGGTAAAGTACTCTATCTCTATTCTGCAAGCACATACACCATATTAAGTATTGCTGCATTACATTTCTTCGGAAATGAAGGGTATGAAAAATAGAGTTTAACATGGTTTTGTTGGAGTAACCGTCTACTGAAGCATTGCTTTGAGGATTTGACGGCACTGGAAGTGAGGTCAGGATGTTGGATGATCACCACTCTTTCTCACTCCCAAGTTCCCAATCCATCCCAAACGTATTCAACAGAACACCATCATTCCAGAAAACACAGTTCCACAGTTATACCCTTCTAGCTCAGAGCTGGCATTAAGCATGGTTTCTGATCCAGACAGTCCTAGTGTGTGTGTGTGTGTGTGTGTGTGTGTGTGTGTGTGTGTGTACTTCTGAATTAGCAATGAGTGCCACTTAAGATGATTGCCTTCATTAGAAGGGATGTTGACAAACATTTGGTCATATAGTGCATCATTCCCACTCTGCAAGCACATACTTTCAGTCACACATGTACCTTGGTTTTGATTGGCCCCGGCTGAATGACATTAAATCTCATACCATATCTTCCCCACTCACTCGCCAGAGACCTACAGGCACAAAAGCAAACACAATCAGCCAGAATCATAATCTGTCTTCAGCCTCCTTCATTCAAAAATGCACACTTCCCCCTTCTGGCTGCCATTATCTCCAGGACACCATTCACTTTCCCATTATTGTTGGAACACAATGACAATAGTGACAAGATGCAGGGAGGGTTCGGAGAAAACAAATTTTTGCTTTTGGGAGTCAGCCCAAGGTAAACAGATCCAGCTCATGGTTTCCAAGTCACAGAATGGACAGGCCAGTCAAAAATAACATATTTGCTTGGTAGTGTCCAAAGTTATCAGAAAGAAAATGAAGGGAACTGGAAAGTCACAATTATTCCCAGAAAAAGCTTTTACAAAAGGTTCTCTGTAAAGGGCAATTTTTGATGAGCAATTTCCTACAGGATGAATTAGATTAGATAAAATGTGAACTGACATTGGGGCAAAATAGTATGAGCATGTCAGCATTTTTTAAGAAACCTCCCTTTTCACTGGACAGTCTGATTAAACTGCAGTGGCCCCTTATTGAAATTCTGTCCACACTCTGAAACCACAAGAACCTCAGTAAGGACTGCCTACAACAGCAGTGATCAACAGCTTGCATTAATTTTAAAGGTCATAATCTGGTCAAGTTCCTTTGTGTAACTGCAGAGTCTTTAAAATAAAGGTAAAATTAGTTTACATCAAATAAATGTCATTTAAAAATTAACTATTACCATTTTAAATGCCCCTCAACCCTCAAATGCATAGCACTTAATTTTTATCCATTTATTTTGAATTGATAATTAGTGTGTGTTACAATTTGTTCCACTTTGTGTTGTAAAGTCTCCCCAATGTAGCTGGTACAGCATGTAGTGTGTTAAGCTGTGAAATGGAAACACACATTCCTCGACAGTTATATCATTATAGGGCTGATACAAAGCTAAGCAAAATAGTGTTTCTATTGATTCTAGTTCCTGTGAACCTCTTTCACTCACCATAGTTGGACACCAATCACAAGTAGCTATGAAGTAAGCACTAAATAAATGTCATGTGTCTGATGATTGCAACATCTTAGATACAGTTTAAGACAATAGAGTATGATTTCAAAATAAGGAATACTTACATTATGTATGTACGTCATGCATATCAAATTCATTACAGTGATAATTACATCACTGAACAAGAAATGTCTGCAACTCAAAACTGATAAAACATTGGCCCAAAGTCTATGTTTTCAAAAATCTCAGGCTTTATTCTTAATTTTGATGGTGTTTACCATGGTTTGAAACCTGGTTGTTCTTTTTGACTCTCTCTGTTCCTTGAACTTCATACAAGGTATTTTTTGATTGCAATGTCCTTTTCACAGGCCTCCCTAACTAAACCATACACTCTCTTCAGTACATTCAAAACTGCTGCTCATATTCTAAAAAGTCAGCTCAGTTTATCTCACCCCTTCTGTCCTGCACGATCACTTAGAAGTCAACCATTTCCTCTTTTTGAACTGCTGTCATTTGGTATCACTGTTGAGCACTTGGAGGAAAGCTCCAGGTCCCCAGCTCCAATACAAAGGCTGACAGATGCCTGCCCCGACCAGCGAGCAACATGACCTGGAATTCGAACCTTCGATCCTCAGATCATAGTGGCAGCGCATTAGACCATTGAACTCAGAGCAACTCACTCAAGTCTTTTGCTAGTGGTCTACAGTCAGTGCCTAAATTCAGATTAGCTTCTGCTGGTGGTAGATCATTCAGCAGCATAGCTCCCAAGATATACAACTCATTACCACAAAGTCTGCTCTTTATTTTCTTCTTTTAAGGCTGAAATCCTTCCCCACTTCTCAGTGGTTCCTTTATCCTCTGTTCTAAGGTTGTTGTTTTTTTTGTCCCTCTCACACTATTTGTGAAAGGACCTATATAAATGCAACTTATTATTATTATTATTATTATTATTATTATTATTATTATTATTATTATCTTGAAAGACTTATTCTCTGTGGTGTCATTCTGGGTTGTCTTTCTAGCTATGCTGTCGCATCAGCAAAATCAATAGTGAGGGCTCTATTCATAGCTCAGCAGATATGTATGAAACAAGAGTACATTTTTCGACTCAGAGACAAGGGGCTGCTAACATTCCCTTACCAATGGTTTAGCTGTGGCATCGGAATCTAGTTGTAGGAAAAAGCAACACACGTTTTTTATCCACTGTTGTACTGAATGGCAATCTGCAATCCAGAAAGGCACTGTTGAATGTTAAGCCCTGTTGAGTTATGTTTGTGTTAAACCTCACCAACCTGTTAGACCAGGAGGCGAATTTCAGGAGGTCTCAACATTCTGGAGAGTGCTGTTGACCCAACTGTGACTTCACAGTTTTGATTGTGTTGGCCTGAATAGTGGTTCTGTAGAGAAATAATACTGGACTAAAATATAAGCTGATTAGAAAACAGCTCCTTAAGATTTGTGCTTGAGATTTGTAGAATTGTTTCAAATGTGTGCTAATCTTAATTCATGTGCCACTGAACACAGAGGTTTGCTGTTACAACTGAGGAAAGTTAGGTTGTTAAATGCTGCAGCAGGTAAGTACTCGGGTTCTAATTCCATTTGTCAGCATCTTTCTAGGGTGTTAAAGATAATACAGCATAATTCTTGAGCCAATGCTCATACAAAAAAAATAACCTGAGATTACGATTTTGTGACTAGATCAACCTGGAACAGAATTGAAGAATCTTTCTCCCCCCAATGTACAGATAAGTCATTTGAAAATGAATATACAAGTGAACATAAAATTAACTGAAGTGTAAAAGGTACAATAAGTGCATTTGTACAAATTCCTTAGTTTGTTTTCTGTGTTTATTACTCATTTTCTTTTTAGCCTAACGCTAAAAGATTAGCTTGTTCACTTACTTGCAAAATGCCTCCACTCCTGCCTTAGCAGACGCACTGGGAGTAACAAACCCAGAGCCACTCTCAGCATAGATTGTGGTGATGGCCAGAAAAGCAGCACCTGAAAACACACATATGCATATCATACCATAACAAATAAAGCAAACTCAGCTCCATAAACAGGAGCATTATATGAGTATTACACTGATAGAAATCATAATAAGCATAAAAAGCAGGATCTATCCAAGTGACATCTAATGCCTGCAAGCATTTACAATTAACGTTGCAGTGATGTATGCTCCAGTTAAAGATGCAAAAAAGGGGTCAAAATAATCAGAAGAGGTTGAATTCAGCTTTTGCATCTAAAACCAGACTAAAGAAACCCATACAGGTATAATAGTAAAAAGAAAGGTAATAAATGCACACATACAGTAAGTGTATAAAAAGTTTTTTCCCCACACTTGGTTACTGGATGTACTATTGAAACACAGTACGAGATCATTGCTGTCATGCAAAAATATCTTCATTTTTTTCTTTTGGACATGAACCTAGTATTGAATCTGGCAGTTATTCTATACAAATATTTATGTTAAATGGATCAACATAAATGCTCCAAAATTACATGAAATAAAATATTTTACAGTGAATTCCATGGCAAGTTAAGGTTTTTTTCCTCCTACTGTAAAACTTGACATTATGGTCATACAACGTTTTTGTGGGACAGTGAAAATATGGCATTCAATAAAATCTTATCAACTTATATATACCACATATATACCATATACCACAAGATAGCAATGAGATACCTCATTTAATGAATGCATGTATAATAGCATTTAGATTAGATTAGATAGATACTTTATTGATCCCTTACAATCCTGAAGGAAAGGGGAATTCAATAAGAAAAACAAAAGCAGTATACATGAGGTAAGAAAGGAAGAAAAAAAATGTAACTGCAACATGAGCATTTACTGCCATCTTCTGGTGTGCCTGTTAGAATCAAGTATTTCCAATTTACTGGAAAGTCGTGATCTATTCCCAGCAGAATATCTTTGATATTGTTCATCACATGCTAAATTATAAGGGTTTTCATGTAAAAAGGGGAAAAAACAACAAGCTAAAAATTGTCACATAACATCAAACAATTCTCACCTTTCTCAGCTTTGATGAGACGCTTCCCAATGTCCAGGGTGACATTGGCTGTGCCATTCAGAACTATGTCTGTTATGGTTTTCCAAGCATTGGGAGAGAGCCTTTCAGATGGGGAGACAAAATTTCCTGCAGCATTGTTGATCACCACCTGAGGGCCAAGAGTGTCCAGGATTTTCAGAGATTTTCGAGATGTATCTTGTCGTGTCACAATCAGCATTTCTTTCAACAGTTGCTTCAAGAACCTATATTACAGTACTGTTTTTAGGGAAGATAAGAAAGAGAGCCTACATACATCAGGGAGTCCAACATCACTGACCATCTGGTCTACAGCAGCCTTAACAGAGGCTGGGTCCCTCACATCACATTGTATAGCATGGACCTGCAACATAAAAGTTTTGGAGACGTGAATATAATGAGTTTACATATTTACATAGTTTTACGTTTTTTCAGGGCCCAACACTTTGTGGATGAAGTAGTTGTGGATAGACTTTTCAAGCAGAAGAATTCAGGAGAAGCATTAAATTATATAATTTTTATTCAGAACATAGAATTTGGGAAGACAGTTACAGAAAAAAAAATTCATTTTACTCAAACACATAACTATTGATAAAAAAAGAGACCCCCTGCTCTTTATTTAATTTTTGTAGTTTTATCATGTCACAGCTTTCTGCTTTACATGACTTTCACCAGTGCATTGTTTGTTACATAACAGTTTTAGGGTTCTGAAAAGAATATGTTTTGATATGTATAAGTTTTGGTTCGGTTGTATGGGTCTGAAATCTGAAATATAGAGTTTTTCATATGGCAACTTGTAAGTAAGGAGTTTAGGGTTCGATTATTTTTTTCGATTTAATATTCCTAGATCAAATTTCACAACTTTCTATACCTACCTTATTTCCAGTCTGCTTCGATATTTCGAGTGCACTTTGCTTTAAAACATCCAAACTTCTGAAATCAGAAACAGCAGGTACGAAGAGTTATATAACAGTTTGTATCCATCCACCTTCTTATCCAGTTCTTCTTGGTAAGGTCAGGTGGGTCTGGAGCCCACCTGGAGTATAAGCCTGCATGTGCATTTTGGGAGGCAGGAGAAAAACAGTATCTGGAGAAAATCCACGTAAACAGAACACACAAACTCCTCAAAGACCAAAGCAGGGATTTAACCACAAATTCACTCCATTTTAACAGGATAAAGAGTGTTCTTAAATAGCAGCCAGTGCTTGGCATCAATGATACTGTGTGTCCTTGTTTCACAGTGTCACTAGGTATGTAACAGCATAGGATAGCATAACAATGTTTCATTATCTCACTGTGAAATGCTGCTGAATCAAAGAACAGTAAAGATAAATAACAGAAGACTAAGTACATAAGGGCTTCACAAAACAAACAATAGCTCTCCTTCATCTAGGAATAAAAATGTTGGGACACTTTAAGCTACAACGCTATCATCAGATGTTTGTGTGGGTCACATACCTGCTGGCTAGAACACACTCTGCACCAAGAGCAGACAGAGTGGAGGCCATTCCCTTCCCCAATCCTGTGCCTCCTCCTGTGATGAAGGCAACCTTATTTCTAAAAGTCCCTGGGAGCAGCATCGGTTGTTCAGAAGCAGGGAAGAACCGAGACTGTGGAGCTGTTTTTTCATTGCTCTGCCATAAAACAGCTGTCCCATTTCCAAACAGCTGCAACAGAGTGAAATATTAGAGCTACATGATTATTCATTATTTACACATTGTTAATCCTTCAAACCAGCCACCAAATCAGCCTTTTCTTTTCACAATCTACATCAACCACATCTTCATATGGAACCGTCAGCTTGAAAAAAATTGTTTGCTCAACAAGTACCAATGAAGTTCAACAGAATATGATGATTTGCAAACCCTTTTGAACCTATATTCAATTGAATATATCTTGTGCGTCCCTCAATTTACCAATATTCACACCCTGCACTTGTTCTCACACACAAATCTAATTAACTTGCTTCCACTAACAATGGGTGTGTTAACTTCTAAGCATTTCCTTTCAAATGCATCTGCTAAAGACCTAAGTACCTGATTATGCCACCGTGTGTAACAACCTTGTGACAAGCTAACCTTACATGCTGATTAAACGTGTTTCAGTCCCAGCACACAATTTCAACCTTGACCTTCACCTAGCCACAGACCAAGGTTTAAGGAGTAGGGAGGACATTATAAGTAGATCCCACTAGAAACTTGATATGACTCGCATAAAACCCATAACTCTCTATGTTCTCCGACCTCATCCACTGCCCCGGTTTCCCTTCTGAGAGATTAACAAATTAAACAGCACAAGAAACACAGTATGGTAGTAATACTTTTCCAGTGTGTTTTACATTCCAACATAGGCACTCCTCATTCTGCTTCATTAGGTATTGATGAGGTGATTGTCTAAAGCAATCCTTATTTAACACAGAAAAGTAGAATAAAAAAGCACAGTCCTTTTGCAATAGGCTGAAGGACAAAAACTAAACAGCTCTAATCATGCAAACAAAAATAACTACTCTCCAAAATAAAAACATTTTATCAGAGCAACAGAAAACAAAATACTACTGAAAAACGTGTCCACCTGTGGATCATAAGTAGCTTATTTTTACTAGATGATAGTTGATCAAAGATGTGCCAAAATGTTGCCCAGCAGAAAACAAAACCCATGATGTGAGTCATAGATAAACAATAAACCTATGATTACTGCAGTCCCTGGAAAAAAAAGTGACACTGCATTCCCACAGTGACCACAGGCCTCTGCTTGAGTGGACATTAACCCAGCTGAGGCTCGACACCTTTCACCTGCTTTCCCCAAAGTTTAACAGCTTCACCTTTCAGCTTCTGTCACTTCTGTCTAAAACTGAAACAGCACAGCTTTGGAAGACACTTCATTTGCTTGGACTGCTTTACAGTCTAATGCATTTCGACTCTACAAAAACTGAACTTTGTGGAACAGACTTTGTTGCAGACCTGGTTGTTGAAAGTGTATGTGGGGGAAGGTGTCTTTTGGGTTACCGAAAAGGAGGAGAAAAAAAATGTATCACAAGTCATTTACCTTTTGCATAAATCTAAAGTTTTAGATTTATAAAGCTTATGTAATAAGTTCTGACAAACGGCTTACCCTCATCTGAGACAGTCAGACTCAGCGCTGACCTTCACATGAGACAGTCAGACTCAGCGCTGACCTTCACATGAGACAGTCAGACTCAGCGCTGACCTTCACATGAGACAGTCAGACTCAGCGCTGACCTTCACATGAGACAGTCAGACTCAGCGCTGACCTTCACATGAGACAGTCAGACTCAGCGCTGACCTTCACATGAGACAGTCAGACTCAGCGCTGACCTTCACATGAGACAGTCAGACTCAGCGCTGACCTTCACATGAGACAGTCAGACTCAGCGCTGACCTTCACATGAGACAGTCAGACTCAGCGCTGACCTTCACATGAGACAGTCAGACTCAGCGCTGACCTTCACATGAGACAGTCAGACTCAGCGCTGACCTTCACATGAGACAGTCAGACTCAGCGCTGACCTTCACATGAGACAGTCAGACTCAGCGCTGACCTTCACATGAGACAGTCAGACTCAGCGCTGACCTTCACATGAGACAGTCAGACTCAGCGCTGACCTTCACATGAGACAGTCAGACTCAGCGCTGACCTTCACATGAGACAGTCAGACTCAGCGCTGACCTTCACATGAGACAGTCAGACTCAGCGCTGACCTTCACATGAGACAGTCAGACTCAGCGCTGACCTTCACATGAGACAGTCAGACTCAGCGCTGACCTTCACATGAGACAGTCAGACTCAGCGCTGACCTTCACATGAGACAGTCAGACTCAGCGCTGACCTTCACATGAGACAGTCAGACTCAGCGCTGACCTTCACATGAGACAGTCAGACTCAGCGCTGACCTTCACATGAGACAGTCAGACTCAGCGCTGACCTTCACATGAGACAGTCAGACTCAGCGCTGACCTTCACATGAGACAGTCAGACTCAGCGCTGACCTTCACATGAGACAGTCAGACTCAGCGCTGACCTTCACATGAGACAGTCAGACTCAGCGCTGACCTTCACATGAGACAGTCAGACTCAGCGCTGACCTTCACATGAGACAGTCAGACTCAGCGCTGACCTTCACATGAGACAGTCAGACTCAGCGCTGACCTTCACATGAGACAGTCAGACTCAGCGCTGACCTTCACATGAGACAGTCAGACTCAGCGCTGACCTTCACATGAGACAGTCAGACTCAGCGCTGACCTTCACATGAGACAGTCAGACTCAGCGCTGACCTTCACATGAGACAGTCAGACTCAGCGCTGACCTTCACATGAGACAGTCAGACTCAGCGCTGACCTTCACATGAGACAGTCAGACTCAGCGCTGACCTTCACATGAGACAGTCAGACTCAGCGCTGACCTTCACATGAGACAGTCAGACTCAGCGCTGACCTTCACATGAGACAGTCAGACTCAGCGCTGACCTTCACATGAGACAGTCAGACTCAGCGCTGACCTTCACATGAGACAGTCAGACTCAGCGCTGACCTTCACATGAGACAGTCAGACTCAGCGCTGACCTTCACATGAGACAGTCAGACTCAGCGCTGACCTTCACATGAGACAGTCAGACTCAGCGCTGACCTTCACATGAGACAGTCAGACTCAGCGCTGACCTTCACATGAGACAGTCAGACTCAGCGCTGACCTTCACATGAGACAGTCAGACTCAGCGCTGACCTTCACATGAGACAGTCAGACTCAGCGCTGACCTTCACATGAGACAGTCAGACTCAGCGCTGACCTTCACATGAGACAGTCAGACTCAGCGCTGACCTTCACATGAGACAGTCAGACTCAGCGCTGACCTTCACATGAGACAGTCAGACTCAGCGCTGACCTTCACATGAGACAGTCAGACTCAGCGCTGACCTTCACATGAGACAGTCAGACTCAGCGCTGACCTTCACATGAGACAGTCAGACTCAGCGCTGACCTTCACATGAGACAGTCAGACTCAGCGCTGACCTTCACATGAGACAGTCAGACTCAGCGCTGACCTTCACATGAGACAGTCAGACTCAGCGCTGACCTTCACATGAGACAGTCAGACTCAGCGCTGACCTTCACATGAGACAGTCAGACTCAGCGCTGACCTTCACATGAGACAGTCAGACTCAGCGCTGACCTTCACATGAGACAGTCAGACTCAGCGCTGACCTTCACATGAGACAGTCAGACTCAGCGCTGACCTTCACATGAGACAGTCAGACTCAGCGCTGACCTTCACATGAGACAGTCAGACTCAGCGCTGACCTTCACATGAGACAGTCAGACTCAGCGCTGACCTTCACATGAGACAGTCAGACTCAGCGCTGACCTTCACATGAGACAGTCAGACTCAGCGCTGACCTTCACATGAGACAGTCAGACTCAGCGCTGACCTTCACATGAGACAGTCAGACTCAGCGCTGACCTTCACATGAGACAGTCAGACTCAGCGCTGACCTTCACATGAGACAGTCAGACTCAGCGCTGACCTTCACATGAGACAGTCAGACTCAGCGCTGACCTTCACATGAGACAGTCAGACTCAGCGCTGACCTTCACATGAGACAGTCAGACTCAGCGCTGACCTTCACATGAGACAGTCAGACTCAGCGCTGACCTTCACATGAGACAGTCAGACTCAGCGCTGACCTTCACATGAGACAGTCAGACTCAGCGCTGACCTTCACATGAGACAGTCAGACTCAGCGCTGACCTTCACATGAGACAGTCAGACTCAGCGCTGACCTTCACATGAGACAGTCAGACTCAGCGCTGACCTTCACATGAGACAGTCAGACTCAGCGCTGACCTTCACATGAGACAGTCAGACTCAGCGCTGACCTTCACATGAGACAGTCAGACTCAGCGCTGACCTTCACATGAGACAGTCAGACTCAGCGCTGACCTTCACATGAGACAGTCAGACTCAGCGCTGACCTTCACATGAGACAGTCAGACTCAGCGCTGACCTTCACATGAGACAGTCAGACTCAGCGCTGACCTTCACATGAGACAGTCAGACTCAGCGCTGACCTTCACATGAGACAGTCAGACTCAGCGCTGACCTTCACATGAGACAGTCAGACTCAGCGCTGACCTTCACATGAGACAGTCAGACTCAGCGCTGACCTTCACATGAGACAGTCAGACTCAGCGCTGACCTTCACATGAGACAGTCAGACTCAGCGCTGACCTTCACATGAGACAGTCAGACTCAGCGCTGACCTTCACATGAGACAGTCAGACTCAGCGCTGACCTTCACATGAGACAGTCAGACTCAGCGCTGACCTTCACATGAGACAGTCAGACTCAGCGCTGACCTTCACATGAGACAGTCAGACTCAGCGCTGACCTTCACATGAGACAGTCAGACTCAGCGCTGACCTTCACATGAGACAGTCAGACTCAGCGCTGACCTTCACATGAGACAGTCAGACTCAGCGCTGACCTTCACATGAGACAGTCAGACTCAGCGCTGACCTTCACATGAGACAGTCAGACTCAGCGCTGACCTTCACATGAGACAGTCAGACTCAGCGCTGACCTTCACATGAGACAGTCAGACTCAGCGCTGACCTTCACATGAGACAGTCAGACTCAGCGCTGACCTTCACATGAGACAGTCAGACTCAGCGCTGACCTTCACATGAGACAGTCAGACTCAGCGCTGACCTTCACATGAGACAGTCAGACTCAGCGCTGACCTTCACATGAGACAGTCAGACTCAGCGCTGACCTTCACATGAGACAGTCAGACTCAGCGCTGACCTTCACATGAGACAGTCAGACTCAGCGCTGACCTTCACATGAGACAGTCAGACTCAGCGCTGACCTTCACATGAGACAGTCAGACTCAGCGCTGACCTTCACATGAGACAGTCAGACTCAGCGCTGACCTTCACATGAGACAGTCAGACTCAGCGCTGACCTTCACATGAGACAGTCAGACTCAGCGCTGACCTTCACATGAGACAGTCAGACTCAGCGCTGACCTTCACATGAGACAGTCAGACTCAGCGCTGACCTTCACATGAGACAGTCAGACTCAGCGCTGACCTTCACATGAGACAGTCAGACTCAGCGCTGACCTTCACATGAGACAGTCAGACTCAGCGCTGACCTTCACATGAGACAGTCAGACTCAGCGCTGACCTTCACATGAGACAGTCAGACTCAGCGCTGACCTTCACATGAGACAGTCAGACTCAGCGCTGACCTTCACATGAGACAGTCAGACTCAGCGCTGACCTTCACATGAGACAGTCAGACTCAGCGCTGACCTTCACATGAGACAGTCAGACTCAGCGCTGACCTTCACATGAGACAGTCAGACTCAGCGCTGACCTTCACATGAGACAGTCAGACTCAGCGCTGACCTTCACATGAGACAGTCAGACTCAGCGCTGACCTTCACATGAGACAGTCAGACTCAGCGCTGACCTTCACATGAGACAGTCAGACTCAGCGCTGACCTTCACATGAGACAGTCAGACTCAGCGCTGACCTTCACATGAGACAGTCAGACTCAGCGCTGACCTTCACATGAGACAGTCAGACTCAGCGCTGACCTTCACATGAGACAGTCAGACTCAGCGCTGACCTTCACATGAGACAGTCAGACTCAGCGCTGACCTTCACATGAGACAGTCAGACTCAGCGCTGACCTTCACATGAGACAGTCAGACTCAGCGCTGACCTTCACATGAGACAGTCAGACTCAGCGCTGACCTTCACATGAGACAGTCAGACTCAGCGCTGACCTTCACATGAGACAGTCAGACTCAGCGCTGACCTTCACATGAGACAGTCAGACTCAGCGCTGACCTTCACATGAGACAGTCAGACTCAGCGCTGACCTTCACATGAGACAGTCAGACTCAGCGCTGACCTTCACATGAGACAGTCAGACTCAGCGCTGACCTTCACATGAGACAGTCAGACTCAGCGCTGACCTTCACATGAGACAGTCAGACTCAGCGCTGACCTTCACATGAGACAGTCAGACTCAGCGCTGACCTTCACATGAGACAGTCAGACTCAGCGCTGACCTTCACATGAGACAGTCAGACTCAGCGCTGACCTTCACATGAGACAGTCAGACTCAGCGCTGNCCGTGGTCATGCCGCCCAAGTTAGCTAAAACTGCCGGACTTTCTCAGTCTACGATCCGGCCTGCAGTTCGTGCCGCATCCCCGCATTCGAGTGGTGTATCGAGCCCTTCGAGTGCGCCCCCTTATCCCACACAGACCCCAGACACCGCAGCTTTAAGGTCTGAAATTGTTCGCGCGGTAGTGGCTGAAATTCGGGATATGATGAATGAACATTATTCTAACATTAAGTCGGACCTTTCAGAATTGAAGTCGGATTTACTTCGTGACTTTGCTGATTTAAAATCTGATGTAGCGACTCTTCAGACCACTGTAGGCGGAGTTGAGCGAGCACTTTCAGCATGCACGGATGATGTGTCGCAACTTCAGACCACTGTTGCTTCCTTGACCAAGACTGTTGCTGACCTGGAGGCCAAGCGTGACGATCTAGAATCTCGTTCGCGGAGACAGAATATTCGCATCATTGGAGTTCCGGAGGATGGATCTTTTACTCTGTCAACATCTAATGTATCTACACTGCTCAAAGACGCGCTCCAGTTACCTGATCTGCCCTGAATCAACCGAGCACACCGATCACTGGCCCCAAAGCCGAGTTCCGGTCAACCTTCTCGTCCGATCATTGCTCGACTCCATTATTACGAAGACTGTGTTAATATCCTCAAACAGGCCAGGCTTCAACCCCGAAAGTCGTTCTCAGGTGTGTATCTGTCCGTCTTCCCGGATTACACTGCGAGGGTCGCTAAGGCACGAGCGGTGTTCAACAGCGTGCGAAACACACTACGTTCAATGGATGGGGTACGTTATGGACTACTTTATCCTGCACGTCTCCGCATCACTGCTAATGGCAAACACGGGATTTTTGACTGTCCTAAAGAGGCTGAACAGTTCGTGCGGGGTTTGCGCGCTGGCTGATTTTGGAAACGGTTTGGAACTGATGCGGTTATGCTTTAATGTGTAATACCATAGTAAGACTTTAAATTCAGAAGGAGGTTGATCCTGACTGTATATATTTTGCTTTGTTGGACTCCCTGACCAGGTTTGTTAGGTTACCAGGAGTATATTTACGTTTGGGATAGCTCTGTGTTTGAGCTTTGTTGATGGGTGGGTGTGATCAGTGTTCTGTGGGGTGGGTTATACGGGTGTGTGTTTTTCTTCATAGTTTTTATTTTATTTTATTTTATTTTTTATCTTCCCTTCCCCTGAGGTACTCTATCTTTTTCATTATTATTTTATTTTTTACAATTAGTTTTCTATGGCGTCCCTAAAAATTGTAAGTTGGAACGTTAATGGCCTCAATAATACTACTAAGAGATCCAGGGTTATGGCACATTTGAAGCGTTTGAAAGCTGATGTGATTTTTTTACAGGAGACACATTTAAGTAATTCTGACCACTTTAAATTGTGGGTAGCCAATATGAGTGAGATGTTTCATTCATCTTATAGCTACAGAACCAGAGGAGTTGCTATTTTGATTAGATCGGGAACTTCATTTGTAATGGAGAAGGTTATTTCTGATAGAACGGGGAGGTGGCTAATTGTAAAAGGTATATTGTTAAATAAACCGGTATTACTTGTAAATTTTTATGCACCTAATTATGATGATCCTGAGTTCATGCGTAAAATAATTAGCTCTATTCCATCCCTTCATACCCATTCTTTGATCATGGGGGGTGATCTGAATTCTGTTATTGATCCAGTATTAGATCGTTCTTCCTCCACTCTCGTCCCTAATTCACACACATCCCAAGTGGTGCTTGACTTTTTTTCTAATTATGGTATTTGTGACCCTTGGAGGTATTACAATTCCACAAATAAATCCTTTTCTCACTATTCTCATGCTCATAGGTCCTATTCCCGTATTGATTATTTCTTTATTTTTAATTCTTTTCTTCCAAACATATCCTCAGTTGAATACCACCCGATTATCATCTCTGATCATGCCCCTCTTTCACTAGATTTAATTTTTTCTGATTTTCCTCGTCGCACTGTTTTCTGGAGGCTTAATTCTTTACTTTTAGCTGAGGATGATTTTTGCACCTATATTATTTCTTCTATAGATGATTTCTTACATTTTAATGCAGATGGTACTATTTCTGCAGCTCTTCTCTGGGAAAGTCTTAAGGCTTATTTGCGTGGTCAAATTATATCTTATACTGCCCACTCTAATAAAAAATACAGAAATGATCTGCAGAATCTCACTGACAGGCTTGCTAACCTGGATCATCTCAATTCTGTTTCTCCATCACCATCCTTGCATAAGGAACGGGCCGAGATTCAATTACAGATTGATCTTTTGACCACTAAGGAGACGGAGCGGCTTCTTTTATGCTCCCGTAGTAAATACTATGAGAGTGGAGATAGGCCTTCAAGATTATTAGCTCATCGTCTAAAAGGTTTTACTAATGCTAGATTAATTTCACAAATTAGGGATGAGAACGGTGACATGTGCACAGACCCTCTGTCAATAAATTGCGCGTTTCAGGACTTTTACAAAAAGCTATATACATCTGAGTCAATTAATAATGATCCTGAGGCAAACAGATTTTTTGATCGTTTATCATTCCCAACTGTTAACTCTGCACAGGTGTCTGATCTTGACTCCCCTATCCATTTAGATGAAATACTTAAAGCTATTTCTAAAATGCAGTCGGGAAAGGCGCCTGGTCCGGATGGATTTCCTATTGAATTTTTAAAAAAATTTAGCACCAAACTAGCCCCTCTTCTTTTACAAGTTTACAACGAGGCCTTAGCAGTTGGGGTATTACCTCCCACTCTGACTGAGGCATCCATCTCTCTTCTTTTGAAGAAAGACAAGGATCCATCACTTTGTTCTTCATATAGACCATTATCCCTGCTCAATGTTGACTATAAAATTTTAGCCAAACTACTAGCTTTGCGGTTGGAATCTGTTCTCCCCCATATTATTTCATCTGACCAAAATGGATTTATTAAAGGCCGTCATCTTTTCTATAATGTTCGTACGTTGCTCAATGTGATGTCAATGGATGGTTCTGCAGATCATCCAGAAATTGTTATCTCATTAGACGCAGAAAAAGCTTTCGATAGAGTGGAGTGGCCGTATTTGTTTGAAGTCTTAAGCAGATTTGGCTTTGGTCCTATGTTTATTTCTTTGGTGAAACTATTATATAGTGCTCCTCATGCCTCTGTTCGTACTAATAATATGCAATCTCCATATTTTCCTCTGTTTAGGGGAACTAGACAAGGTTGTCCGTTGTCCCCTTTATTGTTCGCTCTGGCTATAGAGCCCCTCTCATTAGCATTGAAAACTTTGTCTCAGTTTCAAGGTATTCAACGCATGGGCACTATAATGAAGGTTTCACTTTATGCCGATGATTTACTCTTATTTGTAGCTGACCCGTCTAATTCCCTTCCTTCCATAGTGAATACCTTATCAGGTTTTGGGTCCTTCTCTGGGTATAAAGTGAACCTTCAGAAGAGTATCTGCTATCCTGTAAATTCACTGGCCAAATCTATGGTTAAAACACATATACCTTTTCATTTCTCAGATGATGGGTTCAGGTATTTAGGTGTTTTTATTACTGATTCACAAGAAGCTATTATCCGCACTAATTTTGATACTCTAATATCTAAATTAAAGGGAGATTTTCTAAGGTGGAAATCCCTTCCGTTGTCTATGATTGCCAGGATCAACACTGTAAAAATGAATGTCTTGCCTAAATTTTTGTTTTTATTTCAAACTCTCCC
This sequence comes from Acestrorhynchus altus, assembly GCA_034509495.1. Lineage (NCBI taxonomy): Eukaryota > Metazoa > Chordata > Actinopteri > Characiformes > Acestrorhynchidae > Acestrorhynchus > Acestrorhynchus altus. Next base: position 10,285,981 of record CM067507.1, on the reverse strand, counting down.
AGTGGTTCTTTCCAAAAAGTTCTTTACTGAATTAGATAAACTGATTACAGACTTTATTTGGGATGGCAGACCACCTAGAATTGGATTATCCTTGTTGCAAAAATTTAGATCAGACGGTGGACTGGCTCTCCCAAATTTCCGCTTTTACTACTGGTCAGTACATATTCATAGAATTCTTCTTTGGATTAAGAGCCCTGAAACATTATGGTGTAAATTAGAGCATTCATCTATAATAAACTCGTCTATTCCTGCTCTCATTTTTACATCTTTGCCAATATCTCTAGTAGGTAAAGTAAACAACCCAGTGGTCAGATCTACACTCTGTACCTGGTACCAATTTAGGCAACACTTTAAGTTCTCATCTCCCTCTATGTTGCTACCTGTTTTGGACAATCATTTATTTCCGCCTTCCCATACAGATTCAGTTTTTCGAAATTGGCATGAACATGGCCTTGTTTCCTTTTGTGATTTTTTTAAGGAGGGCTGTCTTCGTAGCTTTGCTCAATTGCAGGCTGATTTTCAGTTGCCTCCATCTCATTTTTTTCGTTATTTGCAACTAAGGCACGCCTTATCCACATTATTTCCTTCATATAATGCTCGATCTGTAACCCAACCCTGGGAACCTTTGTTTGATTTGAACCCTTTTCAGAAATCTTTCATTTCTTCTATATATTCACAGCTCATGACATTTACGGAGACTACCTTACTTAAAACTAGACAGACATGGGAGCGTGAGTTAGGGATTAATATTACGGATGACTTGTGGAATGGGGCAATTAAAACAATACGTACAGGAGCGCCCTGTGTCAGACTTCAATTTTTACAGTTCAAGGTTCTACATAGAGTACATCGATCAAAGTCACAATTATCTAAATTTTATCCATTATCAGTAGATGATTGTTGTAACAAATGTGGCAATTCCCCTTGTGACCTTGGTCATATGTTTTATTTTTGCCCTTCATTGACTACCTTTTGGACCAAATATTTTGATTCCCTCACTAAGATCACAGGTGTAAACATTGCTCCAGATGTTTTCCTTGCCATATTTGGACATTCCACGAGTCTCCCTCATTTGTCAGCCATGCAGTCTGGGGTACTAGCCTTTACTTCAGTAATGGCCAGACGTTGTATTCTCCGTCTGTGGAAATCTCCCAGTCCTCCCGTAATTTCTGTCTGGCTTAGGGATGTGTTACAGGCTCTAAAAATGGAAAAGATACTGGCAACCTCCAATGGCCGTGTTACCAACTTTTATGACAAATGGCGCCCTTTCCTTTCATACATTAAATCATTGTCCTCTTTGTCTATAGATTGAGTACCTCCCTCTCAACCCCCCCTGCCCCCTTTTTTTTTTTCTTGTTTTTGTTTTGCTTTTTCTTTGTTCTAATTTGAAGAATAGAATGGAGACCCATATTTATGTTAATTCCTTGTCTGACAAGGTTTTGTTATTTATGCTATTTACAATATTTTGTACTTTATGCTCTTGTATCTGTTTGTAACTTTGTCTCTATCAAAAAAAGAATTAAAAAAAAAAAAAATAAATAAATAAATAAATAAATAAATAAATAATTGTTAAAAGTCAAAAGAGTTTACAGAGATAATGCCATGAAGTAGCTGCCACTGCACATCTGCTACATTTTTTATTCAGGACTCGGACACATTGTCTGTACAAGAGTTTTCCACTTGCCTCCAACTCCCCCACACTCCAGTAGCGAGCCCCTGCAATCAGCCACATCTGGGGTTAGGGTGCACCTGGGAAATGGGTAACTGATATTCGGCTCCACGACCCCTACAGTGAAATCCTCAAAGAGGCAACACTCCTCTGCCATCACTCATGCAGGAGTCATAGAACCACTCACAGCGACTTCTCGCCAAACCACTCCACCAGGCACTCCACGTCAGTGAGTTCAGGTCCCACAACACTCACCAGCTGCCAGAATGTCATGATGCCAGCCAAAGCCAGGGCTCTGTACAGGAGCTGGGAGGTCTGAACCAGTCCATTTCAAATCAGGCCCCATGCTATGGGTTCTTCTAATAGTCAGTGCAGGGAGGAACACCTGTCCCTAGATAAAAAGTCCCCAGATTTTAAAAAGACCTTTATAAAAATCTGGAGACCAGCAAGGTCCAGTGTCTGTGTGTTTGTTAAAAACAAGGCTCTGTCTAATCCTAAGCCCCCCACAGTCTTTAGAAGCCTGTGCAACACCGACCTCCACACTTCATCCTCTGGGCCAAATGAAGTTTGGCGGCTGACAAAAAATGGGGAAAAGATGGACAGAGGCAGGTCTCACTTCTGGCCTTTATTAAATATGCAAGACAATCCCTTTGGTGATTATACTACTGCAACAGCATGGAGTTCTAAGTGTGAAAGATACATGAAAACAGAAAATCAGCACACACTATCAGGATCACTCTCCAATGGCTAATCAGTGTTTGGTGCCTTATATGAGACAAAAAATACGCTAGTATCCACTAAAAAACACACTACTAGTACTACATATTCTACTACATATCCACTTATTCACAGAACCTTTCTGCTCTGCTTACCTCCCGCACTGTATACCAGCTTGTCTGGAGCTACAGGTGGTGTGGATGAAAAGGGATGAACAGGGAACAAAACATTACCAATCTTACTTCTATTCCTGTGTTATTTTAAACTATAATGATTTTGTGAGAATTCACTGAAAGCATATTGTTTTATATAATCCTTGCCAATTATTTATATATTATTTTAATACTTGTCCATTCCACCACCAATATAGCCTCACTCTTTTGCCAGTTGGCACGAGGACAAGGTCCTAAAATCATTTAAAAGTTCAGTTAAAACATGTATGTTATCCTGCTAGTTAATAAAAACTACTAAATCATCGGCATTTGCTGACAGGCAAATCACTGTATTAGAGTTGGAGATTGTAAAACCAGTGAACAGTTCTCTTATTTTGCACAACAGGGGCTCAATATCAATTAAGCACCATGCAAGGAACAGCACTGCCCTGCCTAAATGGGGCACACAAATTAAATGCACATTGACAAAGATCGACCTGCCAGTCTGGTCCCTGTGTATGACTTGCCTCATCACCTCCCCCAGTCTTGCAGCTAATGTTTTTGAGAGCAATTTGTAATCAGTGCACAGCAGGGACACGGGATGCCAGTGTCACTCTCACACAAGCTGCAAGAGATCTGTTTATGTCCCTGGTGACATTGAGAAAAGTATTGCTGGCAAAAACCCTTGACCTGTGTTTTGGCAATGTCCCACCACTGCTGCAAGGAGGTAAATTAGGTTTTTGCAGCCTTAAAATGTTCCAAAAATAAATAAGAGTCTCTAAAATTGGCATAGTCTAAAAGTGCAGTATTAAAATGCCAATAAGCACTCCTGGTTTTCACACACACTTTGTTGGTTTTGCACTGAATCATAAAATGATTTCTAAAACTAACACGGACAGTATCAAAACATATTAAAACTTTCAAAGGGTGTGAAAGGACCTCCACATACCACCCAGTTCATGAGCCACAATCAGCCTCCGTAAACATCTGCGAGATGCAGTGTGTGCAGTTAAAATCACCCCCAGTATTAAAACTCATTAGAGATACATCATACAAGGGTCTCACATAAAATGAGTGAGGAATAAAACCCCATACAAATAAGAGCCTTACCCCTACACAGAGGGCAGTCCAGTCACTTTGTATAGAGAGTCCTGCCCATTGCCTGCTCCAGTCTATTCTGTTATTCATGTCACTGTGACTCTCTTGCAGAAGTGTGACATCAACAGCTTTTTGTGTAATAAAATCAAAAGGTGTGGCCCTTTTAACACAGTCCCTTGCCCAAATAATATTTAAGGTGGCAATTGTACACCCAGGTATAAGATAATGGTTAGGAAAGAGAGTCATTAAATAAAACCACCATAAAAACAGATCAAACCACCACAGCATCAGCACCGGTCTCCTCCCTCAGGGAGGATTTTCTTAATCCGAAACAGTTCCAGTTCAGGAAAAGCCCCCTGTCTTCTGCACATCATGAATGAACTGCTTTTTATCAGAGAAGAAGCTGGAGAACTGCAAATTTCTCAGGCCTTTAGTGCACTATAAAAAAAACCAAAAACATTATCTCACTGGTAAAGTACACAGGTGGAGCAATGTCTTCCTAAGACTCTACTGACCAAGCATTAGAGAGACCCCTCACGATCAGAAACATCAGACACTGGTACCGGCAGACATTTTCCTGTCTGCTAGTCGAGTTGTGGTTCTTCTTTTTCATTTAACAGGGGCCTTGAACACAGGGTCAGGCCATGTCTGCCCCCTGCTCCAGCCTGATGCTTCTGCTTGCAGTGTTGTGGGTGGAAGACACTGGGTCACCTGCTCCGAATTGACCTGCTCCTCCTCTGCTGGTCACTGAGCCAGTGCAGTAGATGGCTCCTTCTCTGCAGCGCCTGGTTTCACCCCGTCTGAGCCCACCTTGGCCACCAGCGCCAGGCTCCACCTCCAGCCGTTGCTCACGGCAGCTCCATGCTGTTTATTGGGACAGGCTCAGATGAGGTGACCGGTCTGACCACAGCCCATCCACCTTGAACTTCAGAACCAGGTTCAGGTCCTCGGCTTCATCCTTGACCACCATGTACACCAGGCTCCAGAATGAGGTCATGTGTATGACCAGGGAGGTCTGGAACCCAAGGGGGATCCTCTTAATTGGGGACACTAATCAGCCAAAGCAGGACAGCTCTTTGGCCTGCAGCTAGATAATCATCTTGATTAGGGTGCTGAGGGGGTGTACAGGGGTGAACTGATCCTGAATGACCACTCCGGCCTGGATCAGCTGATTGGCCTGGTCCACTGTGTTTATGGGGTTTGAACAGGACCAGGACCTTATTCGTATGGGATGACTCATTCATGTGACATCATATATCTTTCTTGAAGTTTTCAATGTCCTTTGCATAGTGGCAAGACGCATAATCATCTTGATAAACATCCTTTCAGCTGATGGAAAAATTGTTCAACATTTCTATGTAGTCTAGATGTAGAAAGATGGAATGACTGTCATATCCCCTGTACCTTTACCTAACATACAGCCCCAGATCATCAATGACTGTGGAAATTGACATATTTTCTTCAGACAGTCATCTTTATAAATTTCACTGGACCAGCACCAAACAAAACTTCCAAACAAAAGCATCATCCCCTTGCCCAATTCAGATTCTGGATTCATCACTGAAGATTATTATTATTTTCTGTTTAAGACACATTGCTTTCAGTTTTCTGGTCCAGATTTTAGACACAGCTGACTGGGAACAACCAACATCTTTTGCAACATGCAGTGATAATTTATCTTGAAGATGTTTTATCATTTTCTCCTTTGTATCAACTGACAGCTCCCATGTTGGATTCATGTCAATCTGATTTGTGCAACAAATGAGTAATTAAATTACTTGAACAGAAAAGGTGTGAAAGAAAAAGAGTGAATATGTAAGTGAAGAAATTAGTGGGTAAATGAATGAGAGAGTGATTATAAGACAAATCTAATTATACATATATTTAACTTAGGGGTTGAGTAAATAATGTCAAAGTTAGTATTGAAACATATGTCATGAATGTAAAATATTTGATTTGATCTTTCTAAATTAAACGAATGAAATCCTTGCCACAATCTTTATGAGCTTCGACTCATGTGTTGTAGAATATATTTTAATACATCTTCTCACAATAACTCTGTGTACAGCCAATATTTCTTTGGGGGAAAAACATTTTGAAAATAACAATGAAATCATGAGAATATTATTTAAGTTCTGTCAGACACACAACATCCAAAAGTCCTTGGCCAAAGGCATGCTGTGTGTCTGTACATGTACAGCTGCTGTTCTTGGGAAGGAGTGAGTGAAAGAATGGTTAACTGCATATGGTGAAGTGCCAGAACCACAGTGCGCGTGCGCGCACGCACGCACACACACACACACACACACACACAGAGTTTAAGACAGAAACCAGCAAGTTTGACACAACCTTACTGAAAATGGAGTTTAGAGGAGTGCGAATGTTACTCTGTGTTGTATGTTTGGCACACTCCACACTCCAGCAGAACTCTTCCAAGAAAAAGAACGGAAAGAAAGGTGAGTAAAGTCTCTTTCTGTTTTGTCCTGTTTTCTCAAACTTTGTAGCCTTGCTCTTACATGTAGCTTACCAATGTCTACAGCAATCTGACAGTGAAGCATTTAGTCCACATCTGTACATATATATACAGTTTCCTTTAAATGTCAAAAACACAGTTGTTCTATATCAAAACCATAGAGCAGTTTGTTTAAAGTCATTAATAATGGCTGCTTTAATCTTGCCTAATGTGCTGATGTAATCAGAGTCTGCTAACAGTGTTGCCATTGAGGAGCTGAGGAAAAAGATTGATGAGATCATGCAGGAGCTGAGTCTCTTGAAGGAAAAGCAAGCTCTACAAACAGGTACAAAATAAAGCTGCTTTTTTACTTATAGTATTCAATTAGTGTTTTCTCAAATTCTATAGAGTAGATGGAGTTTAAAAGTCATTTAAATCGTAGCAGTCATTAAGATTTCATCCCTCAAAGTGTAATATATTCATTCTAAAACAATGGTCTGGTAGGTTTTTCCGTTTTTTTTTCTTTTTTCATTTACATTCTTATGTCACTTGCACTGCTTCTGAAAGAGGATATTGCACATTTGCTGAGCAACTGTGATGCTGCAAAATTTACAAAAAATTTACTCTCTATCTATCTATCTATCTATCTATCTATATATATATATTTTTTTTTTTTTTTTTTAACTAGTTTTTAGTTCATTATATCTTAGATGATGTATTTATGAGGGGTGGGCAGATTGATCCAAATAACAATATTATTAATACCAACGTTAGTAGTGGTTTGATACTAGCGTGATGGGATCTATACTTTAATGTCTGTTTCTCTAACACAGATTACTAAATGTCGTCCTGCAGACACATGTTGACCAACATAGTCATGGGCTGATCATCATCACATGGCTTTTTAGGTTAAAGCAGAAGTGATGTTTGTGCTTTTTGCATCCACTCAACATTTGCCTTTTAAAATTGAACAGTTACTGTTGTTCCTGTAATTCCAGTGTGCCTGAAAGGCATTAAGGTTCCGGGCAAGTGTTTCCTGGCAGATCCAGTGAAGAAGAGTTTCCATGTAGCTAGCGATGACTGTATCGCAAAGGGTGGCACCCTCAGCACCCCTCTGACCAGCGATGAGAATGACCAGCTCTATGCCTACGTACGTCAGACCATCGGGTCTGAGGAACACATCTGGCTGGGCATCAATGACATGATGATGGAGGGCGATTGGGTGGACAAGACAGGCACCAGCATACGCTTCAAGAACTGGGAAATGGAGATAACCCATCAACCCGATGGTGGACGCAACCAGAACTGCGCCATTCTCTCCAGTCCTGCCAATGGGAAGTGGTTTGATGAGACATGTCGTGCTGAGAAGGCCTCTGTGTGCGAGTTTGGTATTGTGTGAGGTGCAAGGCTTGACCAATGTATTGTTTCCATTATAATACAGTATGCAAAGGATGTATCATCAGTATTGGTGCATGAATAATATTTACTGTATTTGTACTTAAGGCTCACAAAGCTAAGATCTGGCTTGAAACTGGTATCTGAAGAAAAGAGGGGAGCTTACACAGAAGTTCACGCTTAGTGAAAACAGAGATTGTTGGATTGGCTTCCTCACTGTGTAAAAAAGTGTTACCAGGCAGAAAGTGACTAAAACTTACAAGAAACACTCAATAATGTGCACACCATGGATTATCGCACATCTGTTATAAACGTGAAATTGCACCAAGAATGAGATTTGCTTAAAGAACAGCAGTTCAGTGAGTTATAGAACACTAGTGATACCTACATTTATTTAACCACTTTCATTTCAAATTTTCTGAATTACAAATGACAGACTGCAAACACACAATTTTAGTGCAGTTGATCTTTGGAAATGGCTACAGAATGTTTCTATCCTCTTTGCCTCCTGGAGTGATTTTCATCCATTCTTTAAAAAGTGTCACATATTCTTGATGGGGTTAAGGTCTGGACTTGTGGGTACTGAAAAACATTCACCTTTTTGTTGTTCAATTCTCATGTTACTTAGATCGGGATTGGGGTACTCAGCCTGCTGAAATTATCATTATCTGTTGAGGAAAAACATTAATAAAAAATCTAATCTGTTGCATACAGCTCAGCAGGCCTGTTTCATGCCCTCTCATTTTCAGTCATTATGTAACATTATATACCCTGCTTGAAAAAGCACTACAAATATATTTCTTAGAAGGAAGTACAGACTGTTTTTTTTCCCTGCAAACCATTTGTAATGCATTTTCCAAACAATGACTCAATATATTTCCCAGAAACAAAAACCTTTTACACACAGTGTTAACCATACTCCAGTTTCTCACTAAGGACTTTCAGACAAATCTGGCCTTAAAACTCCTGTAATTCCACTTCAATCAATCAATCAATCAAAGTTTATTTGTAACAATGGAGTTGTCACAAAGCAGCTTTACAGAAATCAGCATCCAAGCCTCAATTGAGTAAGCCAGCGGGTAACACTTGAATTCCAGTTCACTGTTTCTTCATAAGATTTCTCTCTCACTTCCTCTTTTATGTTTAAAAACATGTATTGTCAACATGGTATGTTTTTCATTGTGCAGTTCAAAATTGGGACTTAGGTCAAACATTTTACCACTCTTCCAATGGTTTAATACAACTGTGACTTCAACCAACTTCAGTGTTGCACAAGTTTGGAAATGCATCTAAAATTTAAAAACTTAATATAAAACAAATAGTCAAAATGAAGATGTGAAAAAAAATGGAAAAAGTGTCACATCAAGCTTTCTTCCAGACTTTTAAAATATACAGTTAGGCACATAAATATTTGTACAGTAATGCAATATATAGGGTTCTGCATGCCACCACATTAGATTTGAAATGAAACTACTGAGATGCAATTGAAGTGTAGATTTTCAGGTTTAATTCAAAGGTTGAACAAAAATATGAAACATTTAGTAACTGCAACAATTGTTCTATAAGGGCTCCTCATTTCAGATCAAAATAATTGGGCAAATTAATATGCAATTAGCAATTATAGACCAGTATCACTACTCTCTTTCCTCTCAAAAATCCTTGAACCACCTGTCTACAATCAGCTATCGCTCTTTCTCAGAACAATTTACAGGATCCAAACCAATCTGGCTTCAAACTGGCACACTCAACAGAGACTGCTCTCATTGCGGTCACTGAGAAACTCCATGCTGCTAGATCAGCCAAAATATCATCTGTTGTAATTCTCCTCGACCTCTCTGCAGCCTTTGATACAGTAGATCACAAGTTCCCCCTGTCGATCCTTGGTAGCCTTGGAATCACTACAATGGTTTGCATCGTACCTGGAAGAGCATTCTTACCAGGTCACACGGCAGGGAGCCACATCAGCTCTACACAGACTCTCCACCGGTGTTCCACAAGGGTCAGTCATTGGTCCTCTTCTCTTTTCCCTCTACACTACTTCTCTTGGTAAATAATATCTTCTCATGGTTTTACTTACCACTGCTATGCTGATGACTCAACTCATCCTCTCTTTCCCAGTCACGTAACTCCTCTGCTGCATTCCCTTCATTGGCTCCCTGTAGCTGCCCATATCAGATTCAAAACCTTGATGCTGACCTACAAAGCCAAAAATGGACCAGCCCCTCCAAACATGGCAATGGTCAAAACTCGGCTTGATGGTGGGTTAAGCCGAGCTGTACTTGAAGCTCGAAGGGCTCTTGGTACAGCTCAGCTTGACCAACCATCCCTCAGAATGCAAGGAAAACATGCATCCAGACTCTTTTCTGTTCTGGCACCAAAATGGTGGAACGAACTTCCCCTGGGAGTCCGAACAGCTGAGTCCCTCACTGTCTTCAAACGCAGACTGAAGACTCATCTGTTTCAGGAGTACTTAACTCCATGAAGACATTTGTTTCAACAGGATCAAAGCGTGAGCAAGCTCTAGATTCCAGCCTTGTCTACTAGCTAAAGATCTTCTAAGTGAACAGCAAAGCACTTTTGTAAGTCACTCTGGATAAGGGCGTCTGCTAAATGCCGCAATGGTAAATGTAAATATGAGCATAAATTACCGTATTTTCCGGACTATAAGCCGCACCCTCAAGTTAAAAAAAAAAAAAACCTGGACAGGAACATATATAAGCCGCACCGGACCATAAGCCGCGAATATCTATTGAACTGATAACGTAGTTTATCTGAACATAAATGAACTGATTAATTTACGAACGGTGTCTGTAGCATAAAAGTTAAAGTGCTGACCAAACAAAACAAAGTTATTGACTGGTTTATTCATCGTCCTCCTGCTCACTGAAACCACTGAAGTCATCATCTTCAGTGTCAGTTATGAACAGACTTAGAAGAGCTTCGTCACATACCGGTATTTTCTCTGTGTCAATGTTAGTGTTGGTCTCCGTGTCGCTGTCATCCTGGGGTGAAGCTGGCTCTGAAGCTGTGGTGCCCTCTTCACACAGCAGTCCAGCCTTTCGGAACCCATTGGTGATGGTAGGTTCCTTCATGCTGCTCCACGCTGTTAGGATCCACTGACAGACATCAGAAAATGATTCCTCAGTTCCTCAAGATTTTCAATTTTCAAGTTCAGTCCATCTGCTTTTATGTCCTCTGAATGTCCTCTTATGTCCTTTTTAGTCTTTTGGTATTGAATGAGTTCTTCCCGCTGCCATCTCTATTGCCGAACCATTGATTTATTCACGCCAAGCTCACGTGCAGCAGCTCTATTTCCCTCCTGTACTGCCAGATCGATGGCCTTCAACTTAAATGTGGTATTATATTATCTTTGTGTGGTTTCCATTATGAGGGGGTATGGGTTTGAAAAAAAATCTCTGTGATGGCTGCTTGCATGTGCTCACTGAAAATAAACTTCTTCTTCTGTTTCCAACTTTGAGTTCCCACCACGCCCCCTGGTGGGTGAAGAAAAAGCCGCACCTCATCATAAGCCGCATGGTTTAAAAGCGTGGGAAAAAAGTAGCAGCGTATAGTCTGGAAAATACGGTATATGTTCATTTTTAATACTTCCTTAAAAATCCTTAACAGGCAATGACTGCCTGAAGTCTGGAACCCTTGGACATCACCAAAATCTGGGTTTCCTCTTTTATGATACTTTGTCAGGCCTTTACTGTTGCTCTCTTCAGTTGTTGCTTGTTTGTGGGTCTTTCTACTTGAACTTTTTGAGCAGAAAGCATATTCCTGTACAGTTCAGAATTCATCCAGCTGCTTCTGACTTCCGTCACATCATCAGTAAACACCATGCATGCCCATCGCACAGCCTCCACCATGTTTTACAGCGGCTGTGGTGTGCTTTTTGATTAGGAGCTGTTCCAAGCTTTCTCCATACTTTCTTCTTCCTGTCATCCTAGTACAGGTTGATCTTAGTTTCATCTGTCCAAAGAATACTGTTCTTCTTTAGGTGTTGCTTGGCAAAGTCTAATCTGGCCTTTCTATTTTTGAGGCTGATTAATGGTTTGCACAAATGCCACACCTGGAATCAACTCCAGGACCTTTTACATGCTTAACTGATGATGGATTAATGAGGAAATAGCCCATGCAGCTCATGATTTTTTTTATCTTTTGTGATAATTGTCCAATTACTTTTGAGCCCCTGAACATTCCATATGATATTTTTTTCAACCCCTTGAATTAAACCTGAAAGTCTACACTTCAATTTAATCTAATTTCAAATCAAATGTAGTGGCATTGTCTTAACAACATAGAGGTCATATTTCAGATCTGGACACAAAGATTTACAACTTAATCAAGCAAACTGGAAAAAATAAAGGACAGTTAATAGTTAAAAAAATGCAGAACGCTTTTTCATCTACATGCTCAGACACGTTCTACCTTATTCTGGCTTCTAGTGCATTAGTCTTCTTCCTTGAAATTTCCAGGACTCAAAGTGGAATTTCAGAATCATCCTCCTCAGGGTCTCCTAAAGGAGCTTTCTTTAAGTCTGGTGAGGGGTAGACCTGATCCTGGACAAACTTATCACCACTTATCTCTTTATCAGCTCTCTGCTGGTCTTTACAGGCTGGATTTCCACCCTGCCCTGGGGACCTGTCAGGCACTTCTGGAGGATTCTGCATGCCGTTAAAATGTCTGTAGACCCCTACCTCCAGCTCAGGATATCCTCTGTGTTCTGTTAATGGCTGCCTTTCTGTGGGTCCAGTAAAAGCTTGGTAAGAATCCACAGCTGGTTCAAACTCATTCATTTCCATTCCATGTTTCAGCAGGTGTCCATACACCATGGTGTCATCAATACAATGATAAACATGGTCTTCGTTTTCTGTTTTGTTGGGAACTCCATGAAGGCCTGGCAGAAAGGCATGTCCGTTGGGATTGTAAACAGTCACTTCTGGAGATTTCTGCTTTTTCTTTCTCCTGTTAATCAATAAAGATTAGGTTTAACTAAGAACTTGTACAACTGGGTTTTAAGAACGAGAGTTTTTCAGAAAAAAAGTCTCACCTGTTAATTACACAGAACACAGCAATGGCTATCACCATCAGCACCAACAAAGTGCTCACAACACTCACAATGATACTCAAAATTGTATCTGAAAATGAGAAAATGTGATCAATCAATACTATCCCAACTTGCATCATTGGCATCATAGTGCTATCAGGTTTGAAGTACATGAACTAATGGAAACACGAGGCAAAGGTAAAATGTCAGCCTCCTCACAGTATGTTATATTGCCAATATATGTGAATACAAGTACACACTTACAAGTAAACACACCCCAGAGCTGATATCTCTCTCTCCCCACCCCCTCCACCCCCAGCCGTGTTAAATGCCTTTGATCGGAGAAAGGAGTGGTGAAGATGCATTTGGTTTAAGCTCAGAAAATGTGTTCATTTTTTTTATGTAACAGGTGGAACCAATAAAGAATTCAAAGCTTGCCAGATCCTTTTGCATCAAAGCAGCCTCAACCATGTCATTTCCACCTCTACGCATCACAGTTGGCATGAGGTTCAACAATGTCCAGATCACATTGTTCCAAAAGTTCCAAAAGCCTTTGTCTAGGTGTTCTCTGGCAAAGTTTAGCCTAACCCTTTTTTTCCTTCCTTATCAATTAAAGAAAGACTCTGAATCTTCTTCCTTCATCTTTCTTTCTGAATCTTCAGCTTCTTTCTGAAGGCCCCTGAGAGAACTTTAGAAATTAAATGTCTGAGGTTTAAATAAGGCCAACTCCTCCAACGTCTTCTCTAATGATGGTCAAATTTGCAGTGGATGTGCTGCATCTGATTCTAATTTTAGTCATTTTAATAAAAAATGTGGGGTATTTATGCTAAAGCTTATTTTTTGTAAAAAAAAAATGCTACTAGGACTTTTGAACAGAAGAATATGTGCACAGAATCATGTAAGCATTCTTACTTTTACGCTTGAGCAATGTGATTTGGCTGACCACACTGAATGATCCTTTTATAGGCTTGCAGTTAGACATGTTGAGGTAAAAGCTTTCTTCCATCACCACGGCCTTGGGCTTCTCATCCATCCTCCAGCTGTAAGTCTCAGCCCGTGAGCTCTGCTTCTGCACTTCAATGCACGTATGTCGATTTGCACAACTGCCCTGGCTTACATTGGTGAAATCCAGATGAGCCTCAAAATGTGAAGGGAAAGAGACAATCCAGGAGACTGTGGAGTGTGGTCTCATTCCAGCCGGCCATGCTGGAGTGGCCAAAAGCATTGAAATGTCCTTCTTTGGTGAGACATCAAAAATGTAGTGCTCTGAAGAGGTAAGTGAATGTTAACAGTTGAACAGTTCAGAATGTTGAGCATTGCAATGAATTGTCAGTTTATACAAGTAAAATTACTTTAATGTTCCTAAAATGTGATCTGATCATTCAAGTCATAGTTCTAGATAAACACAAATAGTAACACAAACAGTTGTACTGTTCTTATCTTTTATTGGGCACATTGACTAAACATACACAATGCAAGCTACAAAAAGTATTGAACCAATGTGTTAATAAGTCCATGATCTAACTGCCAAAATGACTGATAATTAATTAGATGCTTTGCCCATTAAATAAAAGCCCATAAAGCCAGTTTACTGACAAATGTTTTTTTCAAGAAAGTCTGGTCAGTATGAACTGTTCCACAATCCACATATCTTTCAAATAACCTTAGAAAACATGTTAGAGATACATGAATTTGAAAAAGGTTACACAAGCATTGCTAAAAACCTGGGTGTACATCAATTTGCCCAATTAACCAAAAGACATAAAGCAAAAGACCTACAAAAGAAATCATGTTCATGTTTCCATTATAAGAAAATAATAAACAAGAAATGTGTCAACAGATGGATATTCTATAATGATTTGGGTAAAATGTTCTATGGACAGATTAAACTAAACATAGCACAAATGCACAACATTAAGTTTAAAGGAAAAAGAGCACTGCAAAGCAACACAAAAACCCAGCTGTAAAGCATGGTGGAAGAGCATTTCCAGGGCCTGGATGCCTAGAAATCATTGTTGGAAGAATACATTTTTCTACATATAGTGGCTGCTAAAGCGTTATTAAATTCAGTGGTTCATTTACTTTTTCTAGCCTGTACTGTAGAGGTTTACTCAATGTGCTCAAAAAAAGACAGAGTGCAACAGTCTATGTGTTATTAGTTTAGTTACACTACGATTCTCCATTATTGTAACAATCAGAAGATAGCCTTCATAAATAATCTAATGACTTACCTTTTATTGATTCAAGGAAAGAACCCTCTAAAAGGTGGTAGTTTATTTCCTTCAGATCCCTGCCATCTGCAGTGGAGGCAGTCACGGTTATGTTGGATTGGATCTGCACATTGCGAATGGGTCCCTGAAGACAAAACTGCCCAATGGTCAGGCCCTGCTGTTCATGCTCAGTCATAGATAGAAGGACACTGCTATTGCAATTCTGGCCAGGCAAAGCCTGCTGTAGGCTACCCATGGGAGACATCAGCTGTACTGCTCCATCCTGTGGAGTGTACACGTGCCAAGAGACCTGCTGCACAACTCCCGGAAGACATTTCTCAAGCACAGGGACTTTTAGAGAGAATTTAAAGGCGCATCCTTTCTGCTGCCGACATGCTGTGGATGAAATATATTAGAAGTGAACTCATACGTGAAGTCAACATTGAGTGAATCTCTGACCTCAGAATTTGATTTTATTACAGAACATAAATCAGTGAATCAAGAAATCTCAAATTTTTGCTTGTAATTCATTTCATTTAATTATTTAAATAGAACTCAGGATTTTTTTTACTTAGCTGCTCTTACCTATAGTTTGGTTTATATTTAACAGCAGATCCTCATCTGAGCAGTCTATCAATGACAGATATGAAGCCTTCAGCGACGAGATTGTTATAGTCTCCTGGACGAGTGAATTCAGTTTTAAAATGCAGGCTGATGTGGCTTTCTTTTTCTTTATGTGTATTTCCAATCCTTGCTCTTTTGTCAGATCTACAGTACAACGCACTGCAATAAGAGAAAAATAAACATGAAAAGCAGAAAACACACACATTACATAATGCCTAATGGCTAAAGGAAGTCAGCTGCTATTGTTCGTTGTCTAGCAACATGCTATTTAACTTGCTTAAAGGGTGCGGTTTTAGGCAACGTTCCAGGAAAATAAGTCATATAACATGGGTTTTTTCTAAATTACTCAAATGATCTGCCAACTGGAATATGTAATGAATTGTACACTCTCCCCCATAACAGATGTGTGTTTGGTTTAGCAATAAGTGTGAGTCAACAGTCACTGTTACATGCTACAAGAATTCATGACAAGTAACATAAATATCTGACCCATAGTGCTACAAATGGGTGTATTTCCAAGACGTTTCACCCAAACCTTGACTTCATTAACTTTTTTTCCATAAAGCAAGATGATTATCCCAAAACCACACCCACTGTAGATGAAAGGAAAAAGCTGTCCTTCATACAAACCTTCACTACCTCTTTTGATGGCAGAGATTTTGAAATGTAGCGAGAGAGTAGAGGTGAGGTTCCTCCGCAAGCAGCTCCGCAGGGACAGGTTGAAGGAGCCCTGGTGTTCAGACAGCTGGGCTTCACTTAGAGTTTTCACTACTCTCTTGCCATTCCGCTGGTACTCTAGCCATGCATCATCCTTCTGGCACCTGGGCTCAGTGTAGCCCAGGGTGTGCATTGTTGCATAATATTTAGGGGGAACATGGAAAGACCACCTAACTGATTCACGATCAGGAAAGCTACCAGGGTAGTTTGGTGAGAGGAATTCCTGAGATGATTCCACCTCTGGGAGGTTGACACTGATGATGGCAAGTACTAAAGGACAGTGAACAAAGAGATCAGCAAATGGCAGTCTGGACAGCAAATAACAAAATGTCTAAACATATGAAGCTTTAATGTAGCTGGATTAGTAGTGAGTGACTGACTTTCTAAAAACGGTTCTGTTTGAAATGACCTAACAGAAATGTCATGACAAAAGCTGGTAAAAGACATAGCTGTGTGGCATGCTGCATAAGACTAACGTACAATCTGGACTGTGATGCTTCAATTCAAGCTAGCTGAGTTAATTTGGAAAAACTTTATCTTGTATTAATCATTCAGCCAAACGCTCCACTAATTATCATTACAGAAACTCCTAACTGTCCTTTCAGTTGTATAGTTTCTGCTATTAGTTTGACATAGTTAGCTGAATATTAACAAAATCTTGGCATAATTACATGTTATTTCTTCTTCCACTGAAACGCCAAAGGTTGTTGGGTTCAACTGTTCTTGTCCAGGCACCTGCAATGACACACTGCCTTCAAGAGGTATCTGCATCTCCTTGATGGTTCCATGGTGACAAAACCTCCCAAATGTGGTTGTGCTGCTGTAGATTGTGTACACATGTTTGTCCTGACACCTCTCCGTGGGCCAGATCTGCCTTAAACCAGTTTTGGTGAAGTCTAAGCTGAAAGATTTCTGGTCTGGGACTTTGACATGCCAGGTGAAAGTGCGGTTGAAGTTTTGAAGAGAAGGGTACTGCTCTGGAGTGATGTTCCTGTCACATGTAGTAGTACACACTGGGACGAATTGCAAAGTAAAAGATGGAGAAACCTATTTATAGTGGGGTATTATCATTACAAAATGCAAGTGATTATAATCTTGACCTCCATTTGTATTTGTATCCATTTATATCAAATCCATCATTTATACCCTTCAATATTAACAGAACATCTTTACATGTTATTAATGTGACTTACTGATATGTTGAACAATCTCCACAGTGAAGATGTTCTCTGGTTGTGTACAGGAGAATTCCACCTCTGTGTTGGTTTTTAGAGTAACAGAGGACTGACATGATTTTCCAATACAGACTTCACACTTTGACTCTGCAGTTCTGTTGATGTGGATAGTAGCCCCGCTGTGAAGGTGTATGGTTAACGCCAGCCCCCCTGAGTAAAACCCAAAAACATTTATCAGTTTATTAATAAAAGAAATCAGGCTTCAACATTCCTCAACATCGCATACTGGAATGCAGAAGTAGGTCAAAGACCAAAAGCACTTCCCATACTCAACTCCTGAACAAAACACTCACTCCTTTAGACATGCTAGGCAACCCTTCCTCCCACAAAAAGGTTTCAGTAATTTACAAGCTACCCTATATGTCCAAATGTTTGTGGACAAAACGTTTAATGAAAGCATTCAGCTACTTTGCACTCATTGCTGACAATTGTGCAGATGCACACACAAAGCTTGTCTAGTCCATCTAGAGATGTAATGCCAATAGAATATGACCCTCTGAAAAAGGTAAACATGGCCACACATGAGCTTGAGTGTTATAAATTGAACTGTGGGGCAGTGCAACTGTGTTCTCCAGAATGATGGTGTTTCATCCAATACTTCTGGGATGAGTTGAGGAGGTAATCATCCAATATTCTGACCTCACAAACCAATTAATTATTAAAAATCATTAAAAATCTGTAAAATCTAGGCAATAGGGACAGTTACTTCAACTTTGGCCTATATGTTCTTACTTTTGTGTTCTCAGGACATGTTCACACTCCCCATATTGTTTATTCGTTAGTTCTTGTTATACATTTTCCTTATGTTTTAGGCAAGCCAACCCTATTCATAGCCAGGGAGCAATTTTAGGTGATGTGGCATATTGTAACATGTATAAATTGATTTGAAGCCATGAATGGAAGCCATTCAGCGTCCAGCTGAAACTGTATGACAGGTCAAATCATGTTCCTATGGGCAAAATGTTAACCAAATGTGACAAAAATTCAACTGCACAAAACATGGCCATGACTTTGTTCTAAGCCCTCAAGACAAATAAACTGCTACATTACATTTGAATTCAAAACTCAAATATTAAAGGACTGCATGTTCTCATTACTCAATAAAACATATTCCAAAATTATTTCACAATAAAGATCCTCCACCCTTTACTCACTTAGGCCTACTGATTACTGTTAATCTGACAAACCACTGAATCCTGCAAGCCTGCCCCAGAGTTTTAAAAGGCAGAGGCAGATGCCTTACTCTGTGAAACAATCAGCAACTGTTGAAGCAAAGCAATCAGTTCCAGAAAAGAATAAACAGAAATGGTTTGTAGAAGCTGTACAAAATACAGATCACTAGTGTAAGAGTGTTCAAAGGAGATACTTGCAAAGAACTGCTCTTCATTGTCAGTGGACTGCATAGCTGCCAGAGTGTCATATATCAACCAGTTACTGAGAAAAAAATATTTTTCTGCTTAGTTGTATTGATATTTCAGGTGTTTGAATTGATTGCTGTGAGCTATTATATTACATAAATAACACAGAGTTTAGTTTAACATGAACTTTTATAGCTCTACATACCTGCACGTTATAAATATACAAATAAATTAAAAGATTTTTAAACATAAGACATTTAACTCAATGTGATAACTCAATGTGATATAATGAAACAACAATTAAAACTGTGGGACCTAAAACAAATTAGTTAGGTCAGGTCTATATACTGTAAATACTAATACACACTCATCACTGATAAAAAAATAGTTGCACCCAGAAAAATGTCTGATTTAAATACCATTTATTAAGAAGATAAAGGTTACCATGAACAATAAATGATAAAAGGTTTAGATATGATACAGGCAATATTTACTGACATACACATACAGATATAATATATCAGCACTTCAGGCTGTGATGTTTTAAGCTTACTAATGGTGTCCTGTGATAATTCATCCCAACTTGAATATTCTTATGCAGTTCCTTCAGATTTTTCAAAACTGTATCCCACACCATTATACCAGGCCTTCTAGACACGTGACACATGAGAATAACAAACTATTCTTCATGGTACTGACCACGGTGCCTCCACACAGTCTCACTGGCAGCACTGAAGATAACCTGCTGTCATTCTGAGCGACTCCAAGACAGTCTGGTATGACACCACTGCAGTCTTTGGCAACAATGACTTTGTGTTACGGGCAGTCGTCGTACCAGTCAGCATGAATGTAATACTGCATCATGCAGCCGTCTGTACTGGTGCTGGCACTAACAGAATGACTCATGGAGAGCACTGCTGCTCACTGAATGTCTGCAATCATGCCATGCAATATGTCTTTATGACCTTCCTACAGCTTATCCAGCAGTTCAAATTGCTTTTGAATATATATCTGATGCTTCAACCACAACACAAGTCAGTAGGAAGGTGAATACAAGAACACAACTCCTCCAATACATATGAAGCCATCGACTGCCTCTTTTCAAACTGCCAACAAAAAGAATATGCAATATGCTTACATGTCTCACAGTGTTAGATATTTACAACAATACAGTTACATATTTACTATTAAAATATACAGCATACCTTGTTTTTGGTGTTACACATGAAGACTGATACTTTCATGGTTTTTATTATATAGTATCATATTCTCTTTAACACATCAAGAAGTCATATTGCCCAGTCCTAGCTACAATTCACCAACAGTACAAGCAAAATGAGGGAACAGCTCTAATATACGCACACAAAGGAGCATGGGGTCCACCCAGACAGCCACGTCTCAAAAAATATTTTAGAAGCTTGCTATCTGTAGCACAAGAAGCTTGCATGAAGAAAACTCATTCATACACATCAGTCCAGTCAATGGGACAGTTCTGTCAGGAACTGTAGTGCAGATCCCTTTCTGCTGAGTTGGATTGTTAACTCTCATGGATGTTGAGGATGTTTGCTGTATTTTTAAGAAAGAATAATCAGTGAACAGTTAGTTCTTGAAGGTGATATGTTAAGGCAGAAAAATGAGCAAGCATTACGATCTGAGCCACTACAACAAGGAATAACATCTGATGGCTCTAAAACATCAGGAAGGTCTTTTTTGGGGTGTTCAGAGTATGCAGTTTTCAGTACCTAATCTGAAAAGTGGTCCAAGAAAGCACAACGGGCTTTGATGTGATCCATGGATGCCAACCTCACAACTTACAGGACTCAAAAGATCTGCTGCTAACATCTGGGTGTCAGATACCACAAGACTGCTTCAGAGGTTTTATGGACTCCATGCCTCGATTAGTCAGATCAATATTTGTCAAGTGATGAAAATGTTATGGTTGATGGTTGAACAGGGACAACCTGAGCACAAAGCCCTCTCCAAAACAGCTCCAATCACAAAAATCATCCAGCACCTTTTAACAATAAACACAGGGCTTGAGAAGATAAGAGTAAATGGCATATTGGTTCCTTCTACAAACAAGAAAAATCTAACCTGAGAAAATCACCACCAGATAATGATCTGTAAAAGGTCTCAGGGTTCCAGAGCAGAAGGACACACACATACTATCAGAACCTTAATCCTAAATTTCATATAAATGCTTTGAGTGTGGATGAATATGAAGGAGATGGAGAACAGAGAACACCATTTAGTTCAGAATAGTTGAT
Organism: Acestrorhynchus altus; assembly: GCA_034509495.1. Lineage (NCBI taxonomy): Eukaryota > Metazoa > Chordata > Actinopteri > Characiformes > Acestrorhynchidae > Acestrorhynchus > Acestrorhynchus altus. The sequence goes on along the minus strand of CM067507.1, from coordinate 10,265,037 downwards.
AAAAATCTGTGTGATGTTAAACATAACATAGGATCTGTGATTAATCTGATCCAGACTAGTTCAACAAAGAGAGAGACTCGGCAGTCAGAAGCTTTAGCTGAAGTAGGTCGTGAAGATCAGCAGTGCTGTGAACTTACCTGACACCGAGAAGTGCAGAAGCCCAAACAGAAGAACGAGGCTTAAACCCCAAATCCACATGACTGTTCTGCTCCCTGTAGGTCAGTATGAACGTTTAAAACCGAGCCATTCAGACTGAGAGGCGCTCACTTCCTGAACTAGAGCAGAGACACCAGAGCTCAGTTCCTCAGGTGAGCTCAGGACTCCACCCTACCCCACTCAATCCCTCCCCCCGCAACCCCTGTCCCTCTCTCTCTCTCTCTCTCTCTCTCTCTCTCTCTCTCTCTCAATTTCAATATAAGTTGGCTTTATTTTCACGACTGTTCTTTTAACAATGTTGCCAAAGCACATATATATATAAAAAATATTTTTGAGACATATATACAAACATACATACATATATATACACACATATATATTGTTCACTTTGTTTCATTGCAGCCGATTGCTTAAATCAAGAGTTCATTTTATTTTTCATTAATGTTCACTCACCACCCCATCTTGACAGAAATAAAATGGAAATGTAGTTTTTTTGCAAATTTATTAAAAAAGAAAAACTGAAATGATCATAAGTATTCAGACCCTTTGCTGTGACACTCATATTTAACCCACGTTTTCCATTTCTTCTGATCCTCCTTGAGATGGTGTAAGATGGTTTCACTGGAGTCCAGCTGTGTTTAATTCAACTGATTGGACTTGATTTGGAAAGGCACACACCATCTAAATATGACCTCACAGCTCACAGTGCATGTCAGAGCAAATGAGAATCATGAGGTCGAAGGAACTGTCCAAGGAGCTCAGAGACAGAATTGTGGCAAGGCACAGATCTGGCCAAGGTTACAAAAGAATTTCTGCAGCACACAAGTTTCCTAAGAGCACAGGGGCCTGCATAATCCTTAAAAAGTTTGGGACAACCAGAACTTTTCCTAAACCTGGCTGTTCAGCCAAACTGAGCAATTGTGGGAGAAGAGCCTTGGTGAGATAGGTAAAGAAGAACCCAGAGATCACTCTGGCTGAGCTCCAGAGATGCAGTAGGGAGATCAGAGAAAGTTCCACAAAGTCAACTATCACTGCAGCTCTCCATCAGTCAAGGCTTTATGGCAGAGTGGCCCAAAGGAAGCCCCTCCTCAGTGCAAGACATATGAAAGCCTGCATGGAGTTTGCCAAAAACACATGAAGGACTCCCAGACTATGAGAAATAAGATTCTCTGGTCTGATGAGATGAGGATTGAACTTTTTGGTGTTAATTCTATGTGTGGAGAAAACCAGGCACTGCTCATCACCTGCCCAATACAATCCCAACAGTGAAGCATGGTGGTGGCAGCATCATGATATGGGGGTGTTTTTCAGCTGCAGGGACAGAACGACTGGTTGCAATTGAAGGAGCGATGAATGCAGCCAAGAGACGGAGGTCCTGGATCCTGGACGGAAACCTCTTCCAGAGTGCTCTGGACCTCAGGCTGGGCCGAAGGTTCACCTTCCAACAAGACAATGACCCTAAGCACACAGCTAAAATAACAAAGGAGTGTCTTCAGAACAACTCTGTGACCATTCTTGACTGGCCCAGCCAGAGCCCTGACTTAAACCCAATTGAGCATCTCTGGAGAAACCTGAAAATGGCTGTCCACCAACGTTCACCATCCAAACTGACGAAACTGGAGAGGATTTGCAAGGAAGAATGGCAGAGGATCCCCAAATCCAGGTGTGAAAAACATGTTGCATCATTCCCAAGAAGACTCATGGCTGTACTAGCTCAAAAGGGTGCTTCTACTCAATACTGAGCAAAGGGTCTGAATACTTATGATCATGTGAAATTTCAGTTTTTAATTAATTTGCAAAACAATCTACATTTCTGGTTTTTTTTCTGTCATCAATGGGGTGGTGAGTGTACATTAATGAGAAATAAAATGAGCTTTTTTAATTTTAGCAAATGGTTGCAATGAAACAAAGAGTGAAAAATTTAAAGGGGTCTGAATATACATACAGTGGGGAGAACAAGTATTTGATACACTGCTGATTTTTCAGGTTTTCCCACTTGCAAAGCATGTAGAAGACTGTAATTTTTATCATAGGTACTCTTCAACTGTGAGTGATGGAATCTAAAACAAAAATCCATAAAAATACATTGCATGATTTTTAAATAATTAATTTCCATTTTATTGTGAGAAATAAGTATTTGATCATCTATCAACCAGTAAGAATTTTGGCTCTCACAGACATGTTACTTCTTCTTTAAGAAGCCCTCCTGTTCTCCACTCATTACCTGTATTAACTGCACCTGTTTGAACTCGTTACCTGTATAAAAGATACCTGTCCACACACTCAATCAGTCAGACTCCAGCATCTCCACAATGCCCAAGACCAGAGAGCTGTGTAAGGACATCAGGGATAAAATTGTAGACCTGCACAAGGCTGGGATGGGCTACAGGACAATAGGCAAGCAGCTTGGTGAGAAGGCAACAACTGTTGGTGCAATTATTAGAAAATGGAAGAAATGCAAAATAACAGAAAATCTCCCTCGGTCTGGGGCACCATGCAAGATCTCACCTCGTGGAGCATCAATGATCTTGAGGAAGGTGAGGAATGAGCCCAGAACTACACGGCAGGACCTGGTCAATGACCTAAATAGAGCTGGGACCACAGTCTCAAAGAAAACAATCAGTAACACTCTACGCCGTCAAGGATTGAAATCCTGCAGTGCACGCAAGGTGCCCTTCCTCAAGCCAACGCATGTCAAAGCCCGTCTGAAGTTTGCAAATGACCATCTGAATGCTCCAGAGGAGGAATGGGAGAAGGTCATGTGGTCTGATGAGACAAAAATAGAACTTCTTGGTATAAACTCCACTTGTCATATTTGGAGGAAGAAGAATGATGCGTACAACCCCAAGAACACCATCCCAACCTTGAAGCATGACGGTGGAAACATCATTCTTTGGGGATGCTTTTCTGCAAAGGGGACAGGACGACTGCACCGTATTGTGGGAAGGATGGATGGGGCCATGTATCATGAGATTTTGGCCAACAACCTCCTTCCCTCAGTAAGAGCACTGAAGATGTGTCGTGGCTGGGTCTTCCAGCATGATAACGACCCAAAACACACAGCCAGGGCAACTAAAGAGTGGCTCCGTAGGAAACATCTTAAGGTCCTGGAGTGGCCTAACCAGTCTCCAGACCTGAATCCAATAGAAAATCTTTGGAGGGAGCTTAAAGTCCGTGTGGCCCAGCGACAGCCACGAAACCTGAAGGCTCTGGAGGAGATCTGTATGGAGGAGTGGGCCAAAATCCCTGCTGCAGTGTGTGCAAACCTTGTCAAGAACTACAGGAAACGTCTCATCTCTGTAATTGCAAACAAAGGTTTCTATACCAAATATTAAGTTTCTTTTTCTGGTGTATCAAATACTTATTTCACATAATAAAATGGAAATTAATTATTTAAAAATCATACAATGTATTTTTCTGGATTTTTGTTTTAGATTCCATCACTCACATTTGAAGAGTACCTATGATAAAAATTACAGTCTTCTACATGCTTTGCAAGTGGGAAAACCTGAAAAATCAGCAGTGTATCAAATACTTGTTCTCCCCACTGTATACATATACATACATATATACATGTGTACACATAGATCTACATTGCCCAGTTTTATTCCGTACTTATTGTTTAGATATATGGATTTGATTATGTCATATACTTTACCCCCTACACCACATTTCAGAATCTGATAAAACAGTCCATTGTGCCAAATAGAATCTAAAGCTTTTTTGAAGTCAACAAAGCATGAAAAATGTTCCTGTTGTTTTGGTGGACACTTTGTTGGATTAAGATGTGTAGGGTGTAAATATGAGCTGTATTGCAATGTTTTGGTAAAAAGCCAATCTGACTCTTACTCAGGACACTGTGTTCAGAAAGGAAGGCCTGTATCCGGGCGTTAATGATACAGCAGAAGACCTTCCCCAGGTTACTGCTCACACAGATGCCTCTGTAGTTGTTGGGGTGGAATCTGTCTCCACTCTTGTAGATTGGGGAAACGAGCCCCCTGTTCCAGGACTCAGGAAAGCCTGCTTGCAGAACCAGATTGAACAGTTTAAGTAATGCCCTGTGCAGCTCAGAGGAGCTGAACTTCAGCATCTCAGTCCTGATGTCGTCAGGGCCACAAGCTTTGTTAGGTTTTAGAACATGGAGAGCATCTGCCAATTCTTCTGGAGTAATTTGGTGATGGGAATGGGAATATCCTGATTCTGTTTTTTGTTTACTGAGTTCCATTTTTCCCAGAACTGGTTCTGATGAATGGAGTTTTCTATCTCCTGTGGGGTTTTGTTATAGTATTGTTGTTTTTTCTTGTATAATGTTTTCTTGTACAGTTTGTTTCATTGTATTTGTGCCTCAGTTCAGGTTTCTGAGGGTCTATGTGTTTCTGATTTGATAGCTGTCTGAGTTGTGTTCTTATAGTTTTACACTCTTCATCAAACCAGTTTTCTTTCTGGGCTTTTCTGCTCTGGGTTTTTGTTTTGGTCAGGTTCACTTTGGTTGCACATTGATGATAAATTTGATCAATTTGATTTTACCGCCAGATTAATATCTTTTTGGTTTCTTTGGAACTCTTTGGTTAGAAACCTGTTAATAAGGTCAGTGATCTCTGCAAAACTGGTTGCAGTGGTGAATTCAGACACACTGTTGGGAGTCCATTTATAAGCAGGATTAATTGAGATTAGTTTGCTGGACTCCTCGGACTCTTGTGTGACTGGCATTTCAGCACTCACTCAGTAGTCTGTCTGCACTGTCGGAACATACCTGGCACTGCCAGGGTATGTCCCTGTTACATTTGCCACATGTTTATTTGTTGTAGTCGACACATCTCATAGTTGCACAAATGTTTGTGCATCGATGGTTGACCTGACACTTCGCCCTTTTGTCAGGGCTGGGTGTGGAAAGTTGTTGCCGAAGCAGTTTCTCCATGTGTGCCTTCTGCTTACTCACATGAGTCACCCAACTCTTTTGCAAGCTCAACCAGGAAGTACACCCATTTCTTCCCGCACCCCAGTGCATGCCTAATAAAGCACATGTGCATTCAGTGCTGCCATCAGACTGGCCATCTCGGTGTTCCTGCATGCACGCTGTACTCCCGCACCATTTATCTAGTGGATTGAGGAATTTCCCGGCGACTCTTGTTGACTGTCCAGAGGATAGTGGTTTTCCGGCTAAGCAGTCGTTATGCAAGTGACAGTGATGTAAAAAATTGTCTGTGGTTACAGTTCTGGGTCCATGAATGGTTCCATTAGCCTCATCACTACAGTCTCAGACAGTCTCTCCCCGCTGGGACAACTGGGGTCCTTGCCAAGATATATTTGAAGACATTACAGATGTACTTTGATTTCAAGTCGCAAGCCGCCCAAAATTTGATGCCAAACTTGTCCGGTTTTGTTGCAGTGTATTGCAGGAAACAGCAGCGAGTCTTTGAGAAGGAAAAGCTGTTCATCAATAGTGATGTGTTGACCAGGGTTGTAGGATGCAATGCAGTTAGTGACAAACGATCCCCAAACTTATTGGTCTCCTCTCGCTCACTGCGTGTGAACATGTCATCAAAGTGTAGGTGTCGCATGATGTCTTGGAAGCTGTTTCGGGCCATCGTTGCAATGATCCTTGGGTTTGCTAGGTTTGCAGACCAGCTGTCACGTAGTGATGGAGCCTTGGTCACCCCTGCAAGATAATGACTGAAATAAATGCCATTAGTTTCGGGAGATCCATGAACCAATCCACCTGCTCCATGTAACGTGCATGTTGAATAGTCCATTCTTGAATGCTACGAAGCATGTCAAGAATGACAAAACAGAGGAAGCTCTGAAGGCGACTCTGGATACTTCATCTTGCCTTAGGCCTTGGCTCACCATCTGTGGCATATGGTTCTATTGGAGTGAAATGGAGATGTGTCCTCACTTGTTCTTCACGCTACACTGTGCCATCTTTCTCTGTCGGCTCACTCCCCAACCAAGCTCTCTTTTTTGGTAGAGGGGGAGTCTCCTCATTTGCAAGATAAACAATTTCCAATAACTTTTTGTTTGGTTCTAAATAAAAAAGATAGTCAGGAAAATAAAATAGGTCGTTTGAGAAATCTAACCTGAAGACAGGTCAGAGTCCGAATCCAGTTGAAGATCTATGTCTTCCCCATCTGAGTCACAAGGGCTGGTGGTGCTCAGAATCAGTTCCAATGCCTTTTGAGTGGTGAACCTCCTCTGCATTTTGTTTCTTGTGAACAAAATAGGTGAAGCAGTCACCTATTTATCCTCCACAGCACAAAAAGCTGCATGCAAATTTGCATGTGCAAAGTCTCCCAGATCTGCCTCAGGCCCCCACCCCCCTGCTCTATGTAACTCTATGTCTTCTGTAGCTGCTGCTCTCAGGCTGGCCCTCTGACTGCCTCTCTCCCCTTATACATGTCACCTGTACAACAATGCAGCTGGAGGATTGGCAGACACACTCAGGAGCAGCTTACACTCTTTTGCTTACACTTTTTGCATGACTTAATTTGGTTATTTTTTTTCTAAACTGTTATTTTGAACCCACTTATCTTTATTTAAAAGAAAAACATTTCTTTTAGAAAAACTTTTGCACATTTCTTGAAACAGATTTTTTGTTTTGCAAACTATATGTACATTTGGCAAAATTACCAGGATAATGCAGCACAACATCATGGATCAGCTGCAAAAGGTCATATCTCTCCAAAAACACCAACATGGACTATTCACACTCCTACCTTCTGGCCAGAGGCACAGAGGTTTGAAATGCAGGACAACCAGGCTAAAGAACTCTTTCTTTCCTACAGTCATAATTCTCTAGAATAGTTGAGCTGATGACTCTCCCTGTTCATTTTTTTCTTTCTTTTTTAAATTTGATCTTATCTTTGATATTATCTACCTATACTTTGACATCCAGTGTGGACAGCAAAATAAGAATTTCATTGGATAGGGAAATACGTTTCCTTATTGTTCATAAGATAATAAAGCTCTTGAGCTGTAAATCGACTTCAGTTTGTTCAAAATGTGCACCACTGTGCCACCAAGAGATATATGTTCAAAATGTAAAAAGTTGATTTCACAACTGTTTAGTTATAAGCATCAGTGAAAAAAAATTGGGCCATTGTCCACTGTGGCTGCGATGGCTGCATAGACGATACTAGCATGTACTGCTTCCAGGTCTAGTGGGCAAAGGAGCTGCAGTGCTGTCAGGGTCAATGTCCAGCTCATTCTCTCCATATTCCTGGTTGGGTGGAAATCCCCCACAGCGATGGTACAGGGTCAACATGTTGGGAGTCCATGCTGGGCTGTGGCAGCGGCACCATTCACACCAGCCCAGCTTAGGGATGGACTTTTTCCACCACTCCTACAAAGTGGAGTCTTGCCGCAGCCTGGAGATCCATTGCAGAAGAGGTGAAGTGCCAAGGGTGAGGGGGAAAGCAGGCAGCTTGTAAGGCTGCCCTTGGCACTCCATGAGCCCTGGAGCCCAGCAAGCCCTGGAGAGTGAAAACAAAGCATACATTGGAGTCATTCACATCCCGTTGTTCACGTCACTCACACTGCACTTCCCATTAGATCAACCCATGATGCTGTTTGTGGGCATTCTCCACCAACTGTGAAAGGGACAAAATGACAATCTATGTCCCACTGGGTGGCTACAGTTTGACAACTCACCTCCTCTCTCAACCCAGGTGTCCAGAACACATGGCCACTCCATAGAGCTGGGCTTTATGGAAGAGTGGCCCGAAAAAGCCTTTACCTACAGACAAAAGTAGGAAGGCTTATTTTGAGTTTGCCAAAAGGCATGTGGGAGATTCCTTAAATGTATGGAGGAACGTGCTGTGGTCAGATGAGACTAAAATGTAATGTTTGAGACACCTATGAAAACACTATGTCTGGCACGAAACCATCACATTTTTTATTACATCAAGAACATCTTTCACAGTGAAACATGGTGGTGGCAGCCTCATGCTGTGGGAATATTTTTTTGCAACAGGGAAAGAGAAACTGGTCTGTGTTGAAGGGAAGTTGGACGGTGCTAGTGAAAGCCCAGACCTTAATCCTATTGAGAATCTGTGGTCAGACTTGAAAATTGTTGTTCAGCAGTGTAAACTTCAAACGTGAAAGAGCTGGAGCAGTTTTGCCTTGAGGAAACAGGTTGGGAAATAGCAAAACACAAAATATGCCAAAGGGTGAACAGACACACACACACACATACACACACACACACACACACACACACACACATTTACATTTACGTTTAAATTTACATTTACGTCATTTAGCAGATGCCCCTATCCAAAGCAACTTACAAGAGTGCTTTGCTGTTCACACACACACACACACACACACACACACACACACACACACACACACACACACACACACACAGGTTAAGGCATTTCTTAACTTGGAAATATTATTAAGATGAAAAGAATCTGTCCTATTAATATTGCCTATACGTTGGTCAAATTATAAATCTGAATCACTTAAAAGGTAATAACTGAGCATTCAGGATGTTGTTGCTTCTTATATTGTTGAGAATTAAACGTATAGCAATCACATAAATATCACTAATTTATTGTATGTGAAGACATGACTCCTTCTCGTGATCACTCAGGATTGTGACTGTGGAGTGATTGGATGCCAATGTTTCTGGATGCTCCCATGCTTATGTTACCTTTTGTTTCTCTCCTTAGTTTGGCTGTTATAGTCAGATCTGATCTTTTCCAAGTTAATGATGACCTTGATGAAACGCTAACCTTGAGCTCCTCTTCCCAATCTGAAAAGGATCCCAAGCTCCACTGCCACAACTTTACATTGGTTTCCCACCTTCCGGCTACTGGACCTGGACTAGTTTCCCACTCTGCCCTGGATTAGTTGCCCAACCGCCATCAGCAACTATGTAGAAATTACACAGACCATTAGTTGCTACTGCTATTTTGCCCAGCAGTGAAATAACATTACACCAGAGTATTAGAACTTACGTGTGGGGGTTCAGTGTCCCCTAAATAACTGTGTATAAGTAGTTTGACCAGAGGAGGATGGGTCCTCCCCCTTGTAAGCCTGGTTGCTCCCAAGGTTTCTTCCTCCAGCTCTGAGGGAGTTTTTTCTTGCCACCATCGCCCTTTGGCTTGCTCACTAGGGGTTCTATTTCTTAACCTTTGTTCCTGTGTTGTTAACCTTTTTTATTTTTGGATTTCTGTAAATCTGCTCAGTGACAACATCAGTTGTGAAGAGCGCTATACAAAAAAATTGATTTGATTTGATGAAAAGACAGTCCATTGTACTTTCACCAGTATAACAGAACACATGCATTAATAAACTCCTTTGTTTGAATAGAATGTCATGTCCAATAGTTGCACACTGTTCTGTGATCCACCACTGGGGGTCACTGTTGTTCTATGGTCGAATTCCGACCACGGGCCATCTGTTAGGCTGTGTGCCTGAAAGGAATGTGCTAATGGTGCTTATTTCAGTTCTGTCTGCAGTGAAGATTGTAAATTGAAGCCTTCATGTGCTAAAAACTCTCTTTGTTGGACAGCATTTGAGGTGTACGTCAGCAGGTGTATTTGAGGTGTAAATCAGCAGGTGCTTTTCAGGTGTAAGTTAGCATGTGTATTTCAGTTGTAAATAAGTAGGTATACCAGCAGGCACATTTCAGGTGTACATAAGCAGGTAAATCAACAAGTGTATTTCATGTGTAAGTCAGCAGGTATATCACCTTGTGTATTTCAGGTTTAAATCAGCAGGTATATCAAGAGGTGTATTTCAGGTGTAATTCAGCATATAAATCAGAAGTGTATTTCAGATGTAAATAAGTAGGTATATCAAGTGTATTTCAGGTGTAAATCAGCAGGTGTATTTCAGGTGTAAATAAGCAAGTGTATTTCAGTTGTAAGTCAGCAGGTATATCAGCAAGTGTATTTCAGGTTTAAGTCAGCAGGTGTATATCAGGTGTAGGTCAGCAGATATATCAGCAGATGTGTTTAAGGTGTAAATCAGCAGGTATCTCAACAGGTGTATTTGAGGTGTAAATCAGCAGGTGTATTTCAGGTGTAAGTCAGCAGGTATATCAACAGGTGTATTTCAGGTGTAAATCAGCAGGTGTATTTCAGGTGTAAGTCAGCAGGTGTATATCAGGTGTAAATCAGCAGGTGTATATCAGGTGTAGGTCAGTAGATATATCAGAAGGTGTATTTCAGGTGAAAATCAGCAACAAAGGAGTGGTCATAAAGCAGCTTTACAGAAATCCGAGTCCAAGCCTCAAGTGAGCAGCCAGTGGGCAACAGTGGCAAGGAAAAACTCCCTCAGGCTTGGAGGAAGTAACCTTGAGAGGAACCAATCTCAAGAGAGAAACCCATTCTTCTCTGGTCAACACTGCGCACACACAAAGGCATAACAAGTTGAAGAACAATATAATGTAATTTAAATGTGTGATGAGTTATGTGAGGAAGTGTGAGTAGGATACAAGCTCAGTGTTACTTTGAAAGTCCATGCAGGTTAAATATTCTTAGCTGGCAATAGAGTCTCAGATGTGGGATGAGTAGGCATCTGGATAGATCCGTCAGGATAAGGCATCATGAGTGGGGGTGGACCAATATCAGCCAGACAGCAGGGGCAGCTCAGGACATGGGGGATAGAGTGAGAGAATTTAGAGATCACAGATAATCTAGCATAGTGCAGAAAGAGAGGAGGTGTTAACAAAAAGAGGAAAGTTTTCAGTCAAGATTTAAAGACAGAGAGTGTGTCTGAGTCCCGAACAGTAACAGGAAGGTTATTCAAGAGTTGGGGTGCTTTATAAGAAAATGCTTGTCCCCCTGCAGTGTTCATCCCAATTCAAGGGACTGTCAGTGGACCCGCATCTTGAGAGCGCAGTGTACCTGTTGGGTTGCATGGTTTACGAAGGTCTTTTAGATATTGTGGGATCTCATTTCTGAGCTCTGGTGAGAATTTTAGCAGCAGCATTTTGGACTAATTGGAACTACTGTAATGATTTCCCTTAAGTACCAGCCAGAAGGCTATTGCAATAATCTAGTCTTGATGTTATGAATGCATGTACCAGTATCTTTGGCATTCTCAGCATATCAACAGGTGTAAATCAGCAGGTGTGTTTCAGATGTAAATCACCAGTTATATCAGCAGGTGTGTTTCAGGTGTAAGTCAGCAGATATCAATCATTCAAAGTTTATTTGAATAGCACTTTTACTAAGGCAATTGTCACAAAGCAGCTTTACAGAAATCCAGGTCCAAGCCTCAAATGAGCAGCCAGTGGCAACACTAGCAAGGAAAAACTCCTTCAGGCTAGGAGGAAGAAACCTTGAGAGGAACCAAGGCTCAAGAGAGGAACCCATCCTCCTCTGGACACCAACTCAACACCAGAGAGAACAGAGATAGACATGGTCATAAAAGTAGAACAAAAGAGAAGTGTAGCTTGTACTAAATGTCATACAAATGTGAGTGGGTAATGAGTTATATGGGAATGGAAATGTGAGTCGGATGCAAGCTTAGTGTTAGTGTGGAAGTCCATGCAGGTTAAGTATTCTAATCTGTGGAGTCTCCGATGTGGACGAGTAGACATCTGTGTAGAATCATTCAGATAAAGCTTCAAGGGAGGGCGTGGATCAGCCAGGCACCAGGGGCAGCTAGGGGGGGAGAGAGGGAGAAAATGTAGTGACTCCTGAGAAATGTTAATAAAAAAACTGCGTAAAAAGGGGTTTTTAGTCATGATTTAAAGACAGAGAGTGTGTCTGAGGTGTATTTCAGGTGTAAATCAGCAGGTATGTCAGCAGGTGTATTTCAGGTGTAAATCAGCAAAGCCTCCTCCTAACAATCTTTCTCTAATCTGTCTTTTCTGGTCACCCTGAACTCTCAGCAGTAACATTTTCCAGAATTCAACTTTCTAATCACATTTTATTAGCTCTTACAAATACAGTGAGCCTTTAGGTTACAGTAAGCAACAACGATACAAAACAATGTAGCTCTTGTTCTCGTACTTAGTTAATCCTAAAGCTTCATATAAAAGTCCTTTATTGTAAACATATCAAGTCTTGTTCCCGATAGATTTTAAGACAATAATAAAAATGATACAAACATTTTAAGGGACACCTGAATCAAACAGAACAGACTATTAGTCTATCATCTCTAGTCCTAGATTTATAAAACAGATCCCAGCTAGGCTGGTGAGTGGACCAGCTCCTTCCAGGCATGTTTACATTCAGAAAGAGGAGATTTCCTCCGTATTAAGACTCCGTTTCTCACGCCGGTGTCGCGGATTGGCGACGTTAGAAGCATTAGAAAGCCTAAGTGTTATGTTTATCTGGGTCTCCTCTGCTCCATGCCGTTGGGCAGGAAGCCTGCGATGATGGGCACTGGCCAGATGAGGGCGGCCACGCTCCACACGATGATGACCAGAGTCATGAAACACGCCACGAGTGTGGACTCGATGGGTTTGCGGTTGAGCCTCCAGTTTCTGTCCCCCTTCAGCTCGTCCAGGGCGAAGTCCAGGCAGCAGAAGCGGACCGGCCCGGGTCTCCGCCGCGGCCTGGCTGTTCCCGGGCCTCCGCAGCCCACGCACAGCCGCAGCTCCTGCTGGCCCCCCGCGAGCCCCACGTGCTCGATGAATACTGGCGACACGGCGCGGCTGAAGGCGGCCGAGAAGAAAGCCTTGCCGTGGTTGTTGGTCGTGTAAACGAGCACGTCGCAGCGGAAGCCCACTGCGCCGTCCCAGCGCGCGACCAGCCGCGCGGGAAGCCGCTCCACGCTCACGTTACACGAGCCGGAGGAGGCTGAGGGAGGTGCCGAGGACGACGAGGAGGAGGAAGAAGAAGAAGAAGAAGAAGAAGAGGAGGAGGTGGAGGAGCCTCGCGCGTAAGCCACGTCCACCTCCAGGTTGGCCAGGAAGCGCGCGGTGGAGTTGACGGGCGGCAGAAGCAGGTCGTCGTCGCTCCAGGCGCGCGCCAGTCCGGCGGCTGAGAGCGCGCACAGGGCCAGCAGTGGCAGGGGCAGCAGCGGGGCCGCGCGGGAGTGGCTCAGCATGGCCCCGCAGCGGGAGCGCGCGCTCGACGGGGCATTTAAAGTTTACTGCGGGAGAGAGAAAGAGAAACGACGACCAGGGCAAAGGAAGGAGGCGGGGAGCGGACGTCAGCCGCGCGGGGGCTGCAGAGACAGACAGACAGACAGCAGTGTTTGAGTGTCTGCGCTCCGAGCACTAATCCACAAACGAGGACGGCTTTACAACTGTCCGCTCCCACCTCTCCCTCTGTTAATTCAGCACTGCACTGGAGAGAGAGAGAGAGAGAGAGAGAGAGAGAGAGAGAGAGCAGCTTTACATGCGAGCTGCAAATGCAACTGCTTTTATATTCATGTATAAAGTCCATGAAATAGTTCAACACTACTGTTTATATATATATATATATAATATTTTTTTTAATTAAAATATATATAAAGTACTCACAGTCTTTGACTCTTAAAATTGAGCTCTGGTGCCTCTTCATTCCACAGATCATCCTACAGATAGGATTGAAGTACAGCTGTAATAAATGCAGTCCCACAGTACATAGCGCATGTTAGAGCACAAACCAAGCCATGACATCTAAAGACTTGTCTGTAGACCTCAGAGCCAGGATTGTATCTGTGACAGAAGGGTACACAAACATGAGCACAGTGGCCTCCATCAATGGAAGAAGTTTGGAACCACCAGGACTCTTCATAGAGCTGTCATAGTAGAAGAGTGTCAAGAGCCAATGGTCACTCTGACAGAGCTATTTAGAGAGTGTGTAGAGAATGTTAGAATTGGAATCAACTGAATTTAATGAATACATCAAGACAGATTTCTTATTCAAAAAATCCCATGATTCTACAAATTATCCTTTAGAACTAATAACATTTTCTGCACTCATGCAGCAAAAGTCTGCACACACCTCTAAAATGCTATAGAGTTGGAAACACATTGTATTATGTTAGTTCTCTGGTGGACATAATATTAACCATAGATTTCTACAGTTGGTGATGGTGGGTGAGCAGCTAGTCCATGGCAGGGTGGGAAACTAGTCCAGGTCCAGTAGATGGAAGGTGGAAGCTTGGAGTCCTTCTCAGATGGGGCAGAAGAGCTTGAGGTTAGGACCTAATCAGTTCTGGCTGGTGGGTCATCGTTAACTCGGAAAAGATACAGAGATGAATTAGTTTGAAATTTAAAAAGAGAACAGAGAATGTAAACATTACCAGAGTGTGGCGAGTGACTCCGGCAGATCTGATTATAACAGCATAACTAAGGAGAGAACCAGAAGGTAACATAAACATGGGAGCATCCTGAAACATTGGCAGCAGTGTGCAAGGATAGGGATTTTCTTAACTTGGAAATATTATGAAGATGAAGAAAAGTGGTCCTTGTAATATTACCTATGTGTTGGTCAAATGATAAATCTGAATCAATTATGAAGCCAAGATTTTTGGCTACTGAACTAGGTATAACTGAGAAATCGGCCAGATTTAGCATCAAGTCTGATCATTTATTTCTTGCAATTTTAGGACCCAAAAGGAGGACCTCTGTTTTGTTACTATTTAGAAGGAGGAAGTTATGCCCCATGCAAGCTTTTATGTCTTTTATACAGTCTTCCATTTTCTTTAATCTAGTTTTATCATCAGGTTTGGCTGATATATACAATTGAGTATCATCTGCGTAACAGTGGAAGTTAATGCCATGTCTGTTTGTGACTGTGCCAAGGGGTAGCATGTAAAGAGTGAACAGTAGTGGTCCTAAAATAGAGCCTTGTGGGATTCCATATCTCGTTTCAGTGAGATTGGAAGACACATCCTTTACATTTACAAATTGAAACTGATCAGTTAGGTAAGATCTGAACCACGAGAGGGCTGTCACTTGATTCCCACCACGGTTTGTAATCTTTGTAGGAGAATAGTGTGATCTATTGTATCAAATGCTGCACTTAAATCTAGCAGAACAAGCAGGGACACACAGCCTTGATCAGAGGCAAGAAGGAGATCATTTGTAATCCTAACTAGGGCTGTCTCAGTACTATGATGAGGAATGAATCCAGATTGGAATTTTTATATCTGCACAGTTGTTGGGCCACAGCTTTTTCTAAAATCTTAGATATAAATGGTAGATTAGAAATAGGTCTGTAATTGTCCAGTACACTCTGATCCAGATTTGCTTTATTGAGCAGTGGTTTAATTTAATGGCTGCTACTTTAAAAGCTTTAGGTATGTAACCTAAACTAAGAGAAGAGTTTACTATTGCTAAGAGAGGTTTGATTATAGCTGGCAGCACTTCTTTAAGTAGGTTTGATGGGATTGCATCTAGACAGCAGGTGGCAGAATTTGTGGAGTAAATAATTTTCTCTAATTCTGACTGTGGAACTGGGTGAAAGGTTCCCAACTTTTCTTCTAGATCTATATTTTGTTCTATATCAGCCAGACCAGAAGACAAACTGTTTGGATTTAATATTGTGGGTTGAATTTTCTGTCCAATATTTTCTATTTTATGATTGAAAAAGTCCATAAAGTTGAAGCTGAAGTTTTGAGATTGCACTGAAAAGTACTCTGGGATTGTTTTTGTTCTTTTCGATCATTGTGGATAAATAATCTGAACAAGCTCTAGTGAGAGCCCTTCTATAGTCAATTAGGCTGTCCTTCCAAGCTGAGTGGAACACTTCCAGTTTAGTGGAACGCCCTTTCCGTTCTAGCCTTTTTGCTGACTGTTTCAAGGTACGTGTCTGATCGTTGTACCATGGGGTGATTTTCTTCAGTCTTAATTTTTTATATTTAAGTGGTGCTACATTGTCCAATGTTGATCTGAGGTTATTATGTAAACAGTTGGTTAATTTATCTAATTCCTCTGGATCTGTTGGATAATAATCTGGTGTTAATAAATCAGGTAGGTTTTCAGTAATTTGTTGGGCTGTAGTTGATCTTATTAAATGCTTCATGCAGTAATGAGGGGACGTACTTACATTTTGGATAAGATGTAGCTCAAAGGATATTAAATAATGATCTGAGATTGCTGTGGTTTGGGGAAGAGTATTTAAGTTATTTATGTCAACACCCATTGACAGAACCAGATCCAGAGTGTGATTACAGTAATGTGTCAGCCCGGTTACATTCTGGATAATACCTACAGAGTCTAGGATTGAGGTAAATGCCTTTTTTAAAGAATCGTCTACCTTCTCAAAGTGAATATTAAAATCTCCTACAATTATTACTTTATCACTGCAGACTGTTACGTCTGCAGCAAATTCACTAAATTCTTTTAAAAACTCTGAGTAGGGTCCTGGAGGTCTATATAGATCAATTAATGTTCTTGTGTGTGGCTGGATTAATGATGTTAATGGACAGACTTTCAAAGGAAGTGAAGGTATTATAGTGTATCTGATTAATTTCTAGAATATTTTGGTAGATTATACAGACTCCACCTCCTCTACCTGACAGTCTTGGGTTGTGCAGTATAACCTTAAGGTGTGGCTTCATTTAGTGCCATGTATTCATCAGGTCTAATCCAAGTTTCATTGAGGCACAAAACATTGAGTTTCTGATCATTTATAATTTCATTCACAATGATTGCCTTTGAAATGAGTGATCTAATATTGAGTAGACCAAACTTTAGATTTGAGGTGTTACTTTTATAATTTTAATATGAAGTCTGGATATTGATTAAGTTTTTAAGACAAGCTGTTTTAGTTTTTCTGTGTTTAGCTTTAGTTCAGGGCACAGACACCGTCTCAATTCACCTTGGTGACATCTCAAAGCAACTCGCAGACAGTTGGTTTAGCCGATGTTACACAGCTAGAGTAACATCTACTCATTCCTAACAGGTCTTGTCAATGGTTCTCAAATTCTCTGCATTTTAAACGTGTGCACAACAATTTGTTGCAAATACTGTGCCAATATAGTTGTGAAATATATAAGAGACCAGAGTTGCTTTAAAGCGCTGAAGATTAATTAGTTTGCACAGATGTCAGGTCTGATGACTTCAATTTATGATAATGAATTTGGTCTGAGTGGTCTCTGTATAACCATAATAAGATATTGAGAAGCTGTGTTTATCATGAACAGTGCTAAACCTCAATGAGTATAGAAACAGGTGCCCACTTGCTCTTATTTTTGGTGAACTCCAGGTTTCCCTATTTTCTATATTCAATTTCCACCCAATGGCTAATTCTCCCCCATGAAACAATGCTACCACTGCTCAAAGGGTGAAGGTTACTATGTCCATGCATTAAGACACATCTTTTGCAAATGTAACATCAATGGGCAGGTAAAGGTGCTTGCAGGAGAATTAAATTGCCAGTTCTGTTATAGCTGCACCTCTTGGGACCTCTACTCCAGAGTTATTAGATTGTGCACTACCATCAAGAAACAATATATAAAATATTAATGCCAGTGTCAGCAAGGATATCACTATCTAGCTCAAAATTAATTTCCTCTGTAATTTTCATCCCTAAGCAAAATACCCTTTGTCTCTCTGAAAGTAAAGGAGTAATAATTGTGTACTTTCTCTTATAAAAAGGAATGCATTGGTTAAATCAACAATACCAAATATATGGAAGACCAGAGAAAACAATAAAAGAAGATGCCATTACAGCTTGAAATTAAGTCACAAACACTATCTAGGAGGTGCATATGTACATATATCATTATCACAGTCTGCTTTCATGCTTTATTACTAAACAAAAATCCCAGCCACATTATCTGTCAAACATGCTGCAGACAATGTTATGGCAAAGGCATATGTGACAGATGACAGAAGTGATTTATACTTCATACTTAGATTCAATCAAATGCAGCAAATCTGATAGAACTGTGTATAATACTGATGTATAATGACTCATATGGCAAAAGCAATCCAAGAGTTACTTCAATACATTCAATTACCTTACACGGCAGAGCCAGTAACCTGACCTCCACCCAACTGAGCATGCTTTTCATTTACTGAAGACAAAAAAATAAAGACAGAAATACACAATACATCTCACCCCTCCATGATTTACTAGTCAGACAGCAGAGCACTTTCAGCAACAGACTCATTCAACTCTGCTGTAGCAAGAAGTGGTACAGGACGTTATTTGTACCCTCAGTGATCACACTGTACAACTCCTCCTCACTGCGTTGGGACATTATTACACACTAAGCCACTAACAGAACAGGCTCATTCAATAGTTTAACTACAAAACCGAAGACTAACTGAATGGTTGTTCATAATTACTCTTCTATTCATATTTCTTTGCACAGACTATATTCAGATCTTCTACTCATATTTTTTGCAAAGACACTTTACCTACAAGTACCTAACAGATAGAGACTGAGCCTTCATTTGTACTGTACTGTTAGTACTTTTACCTACATTATGTTTTTGCAAGTACATATTACATACTTAATACTCACAATGGCTTAGTATGGGTTTAGTAGTTTTAATCTATCTATCCATCCATCCATCCATCCATCCATCCATCCATCCATCCATCCATTCATCCATGCATCCATCCATTGATCCACCCATCTATATAGCTCTAACTCAGAAATGTTTTCTCCAATTGCTTCAAAACTTCACAGGCATGTACCCTAGGGAGGTCCTAGACCAATGCCAAAGTTTTGTACTGTATCACTAGGCAGACTAGTATCTATGAGTATGATGTTATATTAAAAAACATGGCTCATATCAGCCAATCAGATTTCAACAGGTCGTTAAATGTCTTAGAATTGGCCGATTGCCAATTGCCAATAGAGAGTATGGACTCTCTAGGCCCAACTGACAGGTACAGCAACAGCAACAGCTGATTCAACTCATGTAATCAATCAGCCAATCTTCAAACAACTGATAACATCTTCTTCTTCTTCTGTTTGGTTGGAATAAAAACCTGCAGCCACACCGGCCCCTTCCTGACCCAGTTTAGGTGATAAACATGTATTTGTTATCAGCTAATGCACTATAATGAGCCATAACCTAGTAAGTGCATGTCATTTAAAATGTTTATTGTTTTTTAAACAAATGGACATTGATTCCAAAATGATACATTTTGTACTAGTCCTATAATTCACATCCGAATTTCTCATATCTATTTGAATAACAATGTGAAATTAAATAATTATCAAAAAAAAATTACTATTAACAAAATTAATCTATAACATATCAATCAATCCTTGGATTGGAGTGGAGCATTTTAAAATTCATTGGCTAATAAGGTTTTTCAAGTGGGATGACATTTGAGATTTTTATATATCATAGGACTCTGATACAGCACGCCAAATTTGGTGCACAAACCAGATAGTAGTCTCTCACACTACTCAAGCATTTGGGCTCAGCCCAAATGGCCTGATGGTGGTGCTTGAAGTGTCAAACTTTTTTCCTACCCATATTCATATTCATTTTCCCCCATTTACATGCCTTATGTCCTACAAAAAAGTCTGAAGAACCATATGGTTCTGCCCCCTTAGATATTGAGCTAATTGAAATAAAATAAAATAAAAATCACACACATTTTTGAGCGTGAACTAGTCTCTAAGATTTTGTCCAATCTGCACAAATCTGTGTCAAACCAATGCTAATTATCTGAAGTAATATCTAAGAAATGTTGGAATTGCAACACTGTTTAGCACCCCCGGCCATGCCCAAAAGTATGGAAAACATTTTGCTTAAAGCACAACAATACTGCTCTAACTCAGCAATGTTTTGTCCAATTGCTCCAAAACTTCACAGGCATGTATCCAAGAGGGGTCGTAGACGGCTCTCAAAAGTTTAGTGTTATTGCATTGACAGAAACTTGCTATGTCATCAAAGGTTGTCCAATTGACGTGTCATGGTGCTTTATGATCCTAGAACGTTATCTGTCTGATGTTATACTCAAAAAAACATGGCCACTATCAGCTAATCAGATTTCAACAGGTACTTACATGTACACATGTAAAACATACATGTACACAAACTACACATAATGTGGCTTTTCTGTTCCAAGAATGGGTCATGTACTGATGTATTGGACCTGATTGGGCTAATATGTGCTTGGACCCCGATAATGCCCACTTGCACTATATTTATAATTATTCTAGTTCATAATTACCTTTAAGTCTGTGAAAATAAAGAGACTACTTCAATAAAGGCTGTAATTAATAAACACAATTTCTTTTGTTTTCATTTTAAATCCAGTTTGACAGTGTACATAAACAGAATGACAAAAAATATATTTTATTATTTTACTTTAAATAAGTAAAAATTTGGAGAGAAAATAGGAAGACGTGATGCCCAACAGCTCTGCCTTTCATCTTGTCTGAGGAATATGCATGACATCTGTCCGAATTGTTTTTCTCAGTGCTGATTAAATGGCTTAATTTGTGTTGGAGTCCTGCCTCCCCATGTTTGATGTTGGGTCCTACTGATTTGAAAGACACGAGCCACATTTGCCTTCCATTTACACCTGAAAAGAGCAGCTCTGCTACCCCTCCCTATTGTTTATCAAATTAGTATGCAATATTCATCATCTTGCCTCTTTCTTTCCTGCTGTCTTAACCCCCCCCCCCTCCCCCCCACAAAAATAACTTGCATGCATTGTCCACATTTTCATCACAGGCCTCAGAAAATATACAAGTTGCTCTAGACACTGGCAGCCTACAGAAGGAAATGTAAATGATGTACTTGTTCATTAATTATGCTATAAAAATGGTAATTGGTTCAGTGCCAAAAATGCTAATTGAACAGAGATAAAAGTCTCTTGTGCCAAGAGTATATGAAGGATTCATTTTCCCTAAATGCATCTATTTCTTCAAGCGGAAGTCAGTTTCAAATAGTGCTATTTGAGACCAGCAACACATGCACATGCCAGTCTTAATTAGACACTGGGTGCTGGATGATGTTTACCTCAAATTTCCTGGCCCTTTGTACATCAGTTTTTGTTGATTTGCCCATTGTACCTGTTGCCGTAAAGCTGATGGCCAGACTTACCACTGCCTCACTAATGTTTACAGATGTCAGCATCAAATCCTTTTCAATTGTTCTTTAAAAGGTCCTTCCAGGAAATCTTAGGATATGCATGTACACTTGCACAAATTATTGTTTAGAGCATTCGGTTGTAGAGAGGAGACTCAACTCAGCTGGGGTGTGAGGTGCAGACCAACTCTTCCCACGCAGCCTTTTAGACACAGCTAATAGTATCATAACACTAATTAGTAACATTAATTACCTTGGAGGCCCTGTTGGAGCACACAGTAGGAAAGGAAGGGGCAATGGGAGAGCGGAAAGAATGCAGAGTGCTCAGGGAACTGCTAATCTCTCACAGGAGTTTAGCAGAACTGTCTGTTCGATGAGTCACTGTCACACAACAGTGCCAGACAAGAAAACTGATAATGGACTGACCACACCAGACATTGTCCTGTTGGCATGCTCCAGAGGAAATGACTGAAAGCACTGAAGGAGGCGTGGACCTTGTCTGCTCTGGAACACTCACCCATCAGTCTCTAATGGGGGTTTACAGATGGATTTAATCTAATCAGCTCTGTTGGATGCAAATAAGCAATCCACTGAAGTTGATATCTGCTCATGTTGTGGCTCTGTATTACTTTGCTCCTATTACAATATGAATCCTCTTGCTAATCAGGGACAAATGTACTGATGTATAGTCATTCTCATGATTTAAATTACATGTGACCTACATGACACAGGCCCAAAAATTTAACTACTAGTATATCTGTGGCTGCTACAGCCAGGGAGTGTAAGTTGTGGTTTCAGCCACCACCACTTGAGGATATGCTTTACACTTGCATTTCTGGACATGCTGAGAGATAAAGAACCATCAGTGAAGATGAAAGAAACATGTGGACTGAGGCTGTAGAGTAATACTACAGTCTGTACTTTGGCCTATTTGTTTTTGGAGGTGGTCATTTTTTAGGCCTCTCTGTCTAAAGTCCTATTCAAGGGAATTTACTGGAGTATGTACATGATTATTAAATAGATCAGTGATTTTAACCCAGGAAAATGTCTGCAATGTCCATAGTTTTTACTACAGTCTGAAAGTATAAACTGTGGTGTACCTGACCTTCTGCATTTCTCAGTAATTATTTTCCTGGTCATGTCCACTTCACAGCAATGTAAAAACAAAGTCTGTTAATAAGCATGGCTGTGCTATGTGCTGTTACTGAGTACACTCCTTTTGGGGAACACTGACATGCACATCCATGTTTGACTCTAACCTCTCTGTTTATTTACTTTATTTATTTATTGTTATTACATGTTCCGTTTTTGACCCATAGTAAGCAAGCACAGAATCCCTTACAGGTTACCTATTAAGAGAAAGTGGGAATAAAAGGATGCAGCCCCTTATACTCAAAGACAAGCTGGACAGGATGCAAGTGAACCCACACCTGGTAACCTGGATCACAGACTATCTCACCAGCAGACCACAGTATGTTAGGATGAGGGTGTTTCAGAAGTGTACAGAAAAAGGATGACAACAGAAGACAGGTAGATGAGTTTTTCTTATGGAGTCAACGGAATCATCTGCAGGTGAACACATCATGGCGATCAAGATCTAGGAGATGGACTACCCCCACAGCTGGTGTTGATGTGTTGATGGTTAGGACATATAAGTACCTCAGAGTGCAGCCACATGACAAACTGCACTAGTCAGGGTGCACTGACACACTGTACATAAAGGGGCAGACTCCACCACTCTACAGTTGCCAGCTGTCTCCTTTATGCTGTGGTGTGCTGGGAAGGTAGCATCAGGAGGAGAGATACACTGAGGCTGGATAAGCTCCTTAGGCAGGCCACCACGGCTATGGAAAGCTGTGGTCACTGAACTGCTGAACATACAGTCACTATTCATTGTAACTTGAGTATGTATGTGTACTTGTTTCAGTGCATACATATATTTGCATATTTTTTGCATATATGGTTGTACAGTTTTTTGTTATATAGTTATATTCTATAGTTATAGTATATAGTAATATTTTTAATATTGTAGGTTCAGCTACTTTGCACATCATGTTACTTGTCATTAAATCACTATATACTTTGCATCTTTGCACATCCTTCTTTACTCTGAGGATCATTCTGTTGCACCACAGGACTCAACTGACTGATACATGTACTCTAAGTTCTTTGTGTGGTTTGTTTGTACAGTTTAGTATAATCTATGATTGGCCAGGTGCATGAGGTAGCATGGAAGAGCTTTAATTATGAGTGGCTGGTTTGAAATATACAGCAGAGAGTAAACTGAATAGGTTGGGTAAAGTTATCTATGAAAATCTTAAGATGGCAAGGATGAAGGTTAAACAAAGTAATTCTAGAAGTGTGTGAATTGTGAAGGGTAAACTTTGTGCAAGAAATGTTTCTGAATGGGGAAGCAATACCTTCTATCAAACCAGTTAACATTAACTGAATTATAAAAGGAATTTAAACTTGAAAAGGCAGGTCGAGAAATTATATTACTAGGGTCAAAAGATGTACTGATTAAAACAGCAGGACCAGTCACAAAAGCAGGAAGTGGAATCCCAGAGAGGCAGTGCAGTCAGCACAGGGATGTGGTGTGGCAGGTGCAAAATAGGAGGCCAGGTGATCATTAGAAGGCATTCAGAAATACCTTGGTCAGTAGATAGGTGAAAGTCCAGGTTATAAATTGTGTGCTGGGACATGAAACACATTTTGCCAGCATGTAATGTTAGCTTGTTGCAAGGTCATTACACATGGCTGCATAATCAGGTATTTAGGTTCTTTGCAGATGCATTTGATAAGAAGCGCTTAGAAGTTAACAACATGCCCACTGATAGTGGGAGCCCATTAGAGTTATTGACAGTTTTCTGTATATACTGAAGCTACTGAGGCTGTGAGTACAAACCTGTGAAATCTCATGAAGTGAAACACTGATGAAGGATGATTCCTGCCTGAAGACCACTGTGAAGAGCTTGTGAGGTAGTGATTGGCATATAGCTAAAGTGAAAGGCTGGATCAAATGTGTAGCTTTTAGGTGTAGAATCTTGTCAACCTCCTGGGTCATTTCACAAACAGCAAATGTTTAAGGAAAGGTTGCTGATCGGATTGATCAGGATTGAGATGGAATGAGCAGAACAATTGAGCTTAAAATAGAACTTTTTGGCTGCAGTGAACAAAGGTATGTTTGGAGAGAAAAAGAAAAGAACACCTCTCCAGCCATTAACCATGGGGTGAAACATTATGCTTTGGAGTTATGTTGGAGCCAGTGGCATGTGAATAATTTCACAGGGAGAATAAATAATAAACTCAATGAAATTCCAGCAAGTTCTAGAAGCATACACAGATGTTTCTGTAAAATATGTATGGCTTCTACAAATCCTAAACACACTTCAAAATAGACTACCTCAAAAAGTTGAAGCTAAAGCTTTTACTATGACCCTTACAGTGCCCTCATCTGAACATCATTGAAAATCTGTGGACAGACCTCAAAAGAGCAGTGCATGAAAGATGGTCCAGGAATCTTAAAGAACTGGAAGATATTTGCCAGGAAGAATGAAAAATAAACCAGAATTGTTTACAAGCTGTGATACTACAAGTGGCTAGATACTAACCAAAGGTTTGCTTCAGGCCATTTTCCTTTTTTGTTATTTTGAAAATGTAAAAGATGAAAATTAATCTAAATATATCATTCTTTAAAGATCTACACTGTCATTTTTCAGTGATATGAACTGAGCTTCTTGGACTTTCCCATTGTATGGTGTGTTGGTTAGTCTCTCCAAAACCTTTTTTATTATTAATAAAGGCCCTGATCAGATCTTGATCTTGATTCCCCACACTGTTCTGGAGATGATAAGTTACAGTATAAACATTAGAAACGTAGACTTAATAGACAGTACACATGAGACATCCAATAAATAATGAAGTGAAATGCAGACAGTACTATCACATACTACAATACATACTGGTACAGTTAAGAGAGTTGAGTTAAACACAATTTACAAAAATATATACGCAACAGCAGGTTAAATTGCATTTGTGCACTGAATACAAGAAATTCCAGTGCAACACAATTCAGCAGGATCTCAAATGGGACAAACACAGCACTGCAGTTATGAAGAAGATTTGTCTCATTATCTGCATTATTATCAGTTTTATATGAATGTGACAATTATTATAGTATAGCCTTTACATCAGGCTTTAATGAACAGTAAATGTAGGGACATGTTTATTTCACTCTTCTGAGAAGGTGTTCTTCATATGTGTCATGTCTCTCTCATATTCTAGTCCTGTTCACCTTTTCTCTCAGTTGTTGTGTTTTCCCATGTGCTCCTAGGACATGCTGTCTGTTTTTTTGTTTATTTTCTTTGGTCTTATCTCCTCCCTTGCTCAGCACATTCCCATCTGTCTCTCATTTGTAACCCTGCCCCTTCGTAATCAGTGGTTCCAGGTGTGTCCAATGTGTTCTATTTAAGACCCTTAAGACTATCTCTTCAGATCCTGTCTCTGTCTGTGTTCCAGTCTATGCTTGATAGGCAAATGTAAGACAGGTCATATAAGGCAGGCAGATACACATCAAATCAAATCAAATTAACATTTATTTGTATAGCGCTCTTCACAACTGAAGTTGTCACAGAGCAGCTTTACAGAAATCAAGAAGTAAAAAGGTTAACAACAGATGAACAAAGGATAAGCGATAGATCCCCCAGTGAGCAAGCCAAAGGCGACAGTGGCAAGGAAAAACTCCCTCGGAGCTGGAGGAAAAAACCTTGGCAGTGCTGATAGTATTGGACTGATGTGGTCAAATTTTCTAGTTTTAGTTAGGACCCTGGCTGCAGCATCCTTTCTCAAAACCTATTGGTGTCCAACGTCATCAAAAGGGCGAAGGGAATGTTTTCATGGTGGCTAATATAGTATAATCTATAGATTTGCAGATTACTGTGTTGTGGGGACTGAAGGCTGTGAGAGCAATTTACTCTCTGATCAGATGCTGAGAGACATGATGATGGGTCGTCACGAGATGTACTGTAAGTCTACTACTACGAAGGGAATAATGGATTAGAGAAGTGAACGTGTGAGGGAGTGTAATCATAAAGATTTGTGAGTTGTGTGATCCAAGGAGAAGAGTGAGTAGAGTTTCAACAAGCTGCACTAATGTCTATACTGGAAGGTTCCATATGGTGTAATGTGGTATTAAAAAAATAACCCACAGTATATAGTGATTCCAGCAGCTCTTAAAGTGTCCTTATCAATCTTCTCTCAGATTCAGCACAGATCTCCACACACAGCTGTCACTGAGAGGTAATCAAACAAAACTCTTCCAGTCTCTTTGGACATGTGCCTCCATCACTGCACAAGATTAGTGATGTCTATTATGTTCTCATTTTGAATGTTCCTTTCTTTTTAATGGAACCATTGTACACTTTGCCCTTGAAGTAATACAACCTGAATGTCTCATTTTCTTTTGGAAATGCTTGGCTTGGGGTGACACACCATGACAATAAATACTTTCATACAAAAATAAAATTAATATTTTAAAATTCAACCAGATGCTTGTGTAGTAAAAATAAGCCATAGGGTTTATTAAGAAAGGACCAGGCCTAGAAAGAGTAGTCAAAATCAAACATCAACACTGTGAGTATAGCTATTGAAAATATGGGTATAAATCAAACTAGACAAAATATGATTGATTCATTAATAAGCAAACAGAAACCACAATGGCCTGAAAACAGGGAGATAAAAGCTGCATTGCATTCCCAGGGTACTTAAGCGATGACATTATGTCTGTCTCTTGTACAGCTCCAGCTCCTGCTCAGAAGGTGGAGTCCGCCTTCAGAACTGTGCCCAGCCTAGCTCCACGGGACTTTTGCCAGATCTGGGCCTATACCTTTTATGTCACTGTCTAATCCTGTATCCATGCCTGTACCCATGTCCACACCCTTGTCTCAATTTATTTCAGTGTTAGTACCCATATCTGTTCCCATTTTAGTTCCTGTGTCTGTTTGTGTCCCTGTTCCTGGTACTGTGTGTTTGTGTCTTTCCCAGTCCGTGTGTTTATCCCAGTTCCGTTTCCTAGTCCTTGCTACAGCCACATCTCAAACTCCCTTTTTCCCATCCTCCATCCAGTCTCCAGTCCCATCTCCTTCATTTTCTGCACAGCCTTTTTGTCCAGCCCAGTCTTCGGTTCTATCACCTGTGTCCTCTGTACAGCCCCAAGTTCCCCAAGTCCAGTCTCCTGTTCAGTCTCCATTTTCATCTCCTGTGTCTCCTGTTTCCTGAGTCCAGTCTTCAGTTATGTCACCTCTGTCTTCAGTCCAGTTCCATGTTCCCCAGGTCCAGTCATCAGTCCAGTCTCCGGTCCCATCATTCATATCTTCTGTCTTGTCACCAGTTTTGTCCCCTCAGTCCAAGTTCTGAATGTTCCCTGTCAGTATCTGGTCCTGTCTGTCTTGTCTGTTTGATTTTCTGGTCCCTCTCATTCATCGACTCTAGGGAGTCTAGTTTTATGCGCCCCAGAGTTGTGCATCGGGAGGGGGGCCTCCTGTCATGTCTGTCTCTTGTCACCCTTCGTCATCCCTTCTGCCCGTCCGATCCTGACATAATGAACATGGACTCAACGAACAGGTAGGTAGCTGGGAATGGGTGGAGACAAGACCAAAACAAAACACACGCGCTAGAAGCACGTGAGAACACCGGACTCTATACATGACAGTTGGCCCCTCTCCCAATGCGCAACTCTGGGGCACATAAACCAACAATTACTGGGGCTGGTTCAGGAGAGGGACCAGCAACATAGGCAAGACTAGACATAAACCGGAGACATGACAGGACTAGGCACAGGAACAGGAACAAATGCACTGACAGGAACAGATACAAAGACTGTGACAGGGACTGGGATGACAAAATCAAATTACGGTAGAGGGACAAGAACAGACATGGGCACCAGAATAGGAACAGATATGGGTACAAGAACAGACATGGGCTGATATGTGGGCTTAGGCCCAGAACTGGCAAATGTCCCAAAAGTTCCTCGAGCCAGTCTGGGTACAGTTCTGGAGGCTGACACTGTCCAAAATTGTCTCTGTGTTGGCCTCTTCGATGCCTCAGCCTGAGGCGCAGACTTAGTCATAGAGGCGGCCACCACAGGATCATGAATGACAGGATCCTGGATGGCAGACGCCGCCCGCATGGCAGGAACAGGGGAGGCGGACTCCACCCTCTCGACCGGAATGCAGGTGGGAAGCTCCGCCCCCTCTCAACAGTAATGCAGATGGGAAGTTCCACCCTCTCAACAGGAATGCAGGCAAGAATCTCCACCCTCTCAACAGGAATGCAGGTGGGAGACGCAGGCTCAGCTCGGGTTGGTGGCTCTGCTGAAGTCACTGCAGCTGCTGAGGTCTGAGGACTGGGCTGGACAGTCCTGTGCACGTAGCTCAGGAACTGCCACACATCAGACATGTCCTTCAGCCCAGACCACCCATCAAGGGCCTCGCCTCTCGCAGTCCTCCAGTGAGGGGGTGACCCGAGCATGCTGCCTATGGTGCCTCCTCTGGCTGCTGGTCTCCGCCGTGTCCTGCCGCTTCCTGGAGTCTCCAGCAAACGGCTCCCAGCGGATCGCCAGATGGGTTCAGGCAAACCTGGACAACCCAGCTACCTCCATGATCGGTCAGTCTTTCTGTTACCTATGCGGACTAAAGGAACAGGTAAGTAATGGAAGTACTGGGAATGGGTGGAGAAAAGACTAAAACAAAACACATGCGCTAGAAGCACGTGGGAACACCATGTGACATATGTGACATCTACTGTCCATCCAACAACAGGATATACAGATTATGCAGTAATATCAGCAATGTAAGAAATGTAATGTCAGTTCATGCCCATGAGTATAATCTGGAACAAACAGTTCTCAATAGTTTTCTTTATTCCTTACTAACCTCAGACCTGCTTCAGTGCAGTCAGACCTGCTTCAGTCCAATTAGACCTGGTTCTGTCTCCTTTATTTCCTCCCTCTTTCCTGTCTTTGGTACCAAGCATTTTTCTCAAATGCCAATTAAATGTATGTACTCACACAGACAACTTCTCCCTCACAGTAAGAGGAGCAGATAGAGCAGTGCAGAGCAATGGTTATAGCCAGTTATTTTAAATGTGGTCATGTTTGCAACTGTGCTGGGCAGTCCCATAATCTCTAATAATGAGCAAAGACAAAAATATGGGAAACTGAAGGTCAAAATGCCTTTTTGAAAACATATTTTAAATAAAAAATCCTGATGATAGTTTGTACCATTTAGCCCAAAGCAGGGGTCTTTGTCAAGGGGGGATTGGTTTCCTCCTCTGCTGACAGAGTAAGCTAAATCTATTGCCTCTTTTTGTTGAAGGATGGGACCTTTTCCAAAAACACCCAGGTATTCTACATTCTGAGTGTCAGGACAAGGTTTCAGAGAGGTTGTAAGACAGCAATGCATCTGTAGGTTGTTGTGTGACAAGATTGTGAGTATGGAGACACATATCACAGTTGAATAACAGCATAAGAAAAAATACTGATGATTTAAAGCAATAATCTACTGTATGTTTATTTACTGTTCATTACATTGAACATTAAGTATATAACACATGTATAATAAGTATTTAATTCATAAAATTCAAGTTTTTCAATTAAATTTTTTCCAGACATGATTTAAAATGGTTGAACATGACTCTGGCATGACATGACATGACAGACATGATTTGGCATGGTTGTTTGTTGTATTGTGAATGACAAAAGACAATGAGACGCATCTGTACAAATATGATGCTAATCACATTTCAAACCACCTCCAAATGTGGATTAAGTTATAATCATATTTCATGTGGTTTTGTACTGTCCTAATTATTTAAAATAGTAGTATATTCCAAAAATATGTTCAGCCTGACAGACTGAACATAATTTATAGGAGAGACAGTACTGAGAAAAATCTAAAAAAAAAAAAAAGACCAAAAATCAGTTTTCTGCACTGTCACAAACATTTACATCACACATTATCAGAATCCATAGCCATGTCTGATTGGGATTCCCAAACAGTGTAATTGGCATCTTTCTAGGTCCCTAAGTCCTGGATATTAGTGATGTGATTAAGGTCATGAATTCTGAGGTTAATGTAAACTTAATGTAATATTAACCTTAATATTATTGTAATTTAATCTGAAGCTAAAGTCAAACTAACCATACACCAACCCTAACCATTACCATATGAAATTCGTACTGTTTTTGCAGGAGTTTCCATACATTATTTTCTTTTTGATAAGCTATATTTAAAGCAAAAATGGCAAGCTTTCATACAGTGTAATGTGCTTTCTTCTGCATGTACATTCTAATCTTGGGAGGGTTCCCTCAGGGAAATTAAGGTTCCAGCCACAACATAAGTACAGTACAAGTAGAGTTTAAGTACAAGTAGTATAAGTACACACACACACACACACACACACACACACACATATATATATATATATATATATATATATATATATATATATACATACACATAGGTTGAGAGATAAGTATATGGTGCTTATCACCAGTATGTGTGTTGGTTTGAGCGCTCAGTTCCAGTTAGTTAAATTGCCATTTACCACATAGTATTTTACTTTTGTTTTGTTTTATATGTTTTTTATATTTTTTATGTTACAAAAATTTGTAGTTTGATAAGTTAAGAACAAAAACATTAATTTAATAACATAAGGCATATATTGAGACACTTCTTTTACTTAATTTGTGTCACAAAAATCACTGGGCCAACAATGTATCGAACTGAATTCTGAATTTTATGAATCATTACACTCTTACATTCTTACACTCTTACAATCACTACACACAACATTCTGAATCAAAACTTTCTATTTAAATATATATCATCCAGGCTCAATCTCTGACTAAGAATTAGATCCAAGTGCAACCCAGTCAGAAGCAGTTTCAGTTCAATTAAGCTTTAGAAGATTTGACATTTTGGCAGACATACCTTATGAGATTGCACTGCTATGTGCAATAATGCACAGCAGGTATATTGCACAAATGATATATTTATGTAAACTGACATACTAAATCTACCAGATGCTGATTATGTTGGAGTCTATTAACTTCTTGTTTTGTAAAAATGAATAAATAGTGTGCTAGCTTATGAAGGTGGGGGTTGGTTTGGGAGGTGGGTGATATTGTCTTCGATAATTTGTCAGAGACCTAATTCCTTCCTCCTTTTTTGCTTGGTGCTATCTCCTGCTGAGAACGGAGTGTCTGTGCAGGATTCACTGTGATGTATGATGGTGAGGCTGTGGTTCAGGTTCAGCAGGCTAACATCAGAACTATCTGATTCTGCATTCATTAAAGGATGACAGCTCATTCACCTAAATGTCTAATGCCTAAAGGGGCCCTATCATCAGACTATATTTAGCTGGGCATAATTGAATAGTGAGACTTCCGTATATAGGACTAACATACCATGACCCTCATACACTGTTGTGTCCTTCAAAAGAAAATCTGAAACAGCTGTTTTGTATTGATCTGCAGATGCAACACCATCATGGTGTTGTAAAGCACATGATAAAAGCACAGTTTAGCGTTTCTTCCCACAAGCAACACATAAACATCAGTGTGTTTAAATTATGAGTCAAAATAACAGGTTTGAAAATGGGCTTGTTATGCAACATTTGATTATTTTCCACTCCCACCAAGTCATATACTTGCTATTTCATTAAAATTAAAAATGAATTAAGAAAAATGTAATAAATGCATCCATTGGTGCCTTTGAGTGTCTTCTGTAATACTAATTGAAGAAGCAAACTCTCCAACACAAAATTACATTTTGCAGTAAGCAGAAAAATATGTACATGGAGTGTCTGGATGGATGCCTCTTCATTTTAGTTAAGAAAATGTGTGCACCTGGGCTGAGTTTTTGGACTTTCTTTTTCTCTTCTACCTGCTGATATTCCTCTCATTTCTTCCACCACAGCACAAAACATTGCTTTGCTTTTTGACCTCAGCTCAAATTACATATTTTTCTAAGACAGCATATCTTCATATGTGTAATATAGCTCAACTGCATCTTATGCTAACTTCTAATGATGTGGAGATACTGGTACACGCCTTAATTACATATAGGTTAAACAATTGCAGCTCTATGTTAAACTTTCAAAATCCCTTCATTCTGTCCAGTGCCTTCGATTCAGTTCTGCAGTCTTAGTGCCCACCAAGAAGTATGCTTGTAGTACCTTCATCATTCATCAGTTACACTGGCAACTGGTGATGAAACACAGCAATATATTGCATAGCAATATTCTGGTCCTAACCTTCAAAGCTCTGCTTGGACTTGTACCTGCCTTTTCTTTGGAAAGGTTTACATTCAACTATTTCAAGGGTTCTCAACCTTCCCCACCAGTTTACAGCTAAAAATCCCAACAGCCTACAAAAAAAACAATACTCAACTCTGAAATTGTCTTTATTTTTTATTTATAAAACACCTGTCCCAAATGTTACTCAGAAATGAGGATTGAGCAGGAAAGAATATTAAATTTATCTAGTAAAAAAATATTAATTATTCAGTATTTATTACCTACAATAAAATATTCAAATGGATTATTCAGTATATACTAAGTAATTTCAAATATTTATTTAGTAATCACTATGACTTAATCAGAATCTATTATAAATGATTCAGCATCCATTATGTATTAGTAACAATTATGAATTATTCATGTTGTGGCTTTGGTTTAAAAGTTATTAACAATGGTGAGGTGCCCCATGGTGTGTGGAAAACAACATCTGGAAGCTTAGTTCTGTTACAAGCCATGTTTACTGAACACACTTGAATATTTACATGAAAGATGAAAAAAAAGGGATTTAAAAGAAGAAAACTACTTCGTAAGTGCAAGGTCTCGGTGGTTGCTTGACCAGCATCTGGCTACTTTGGCTATGATCAGGATTAAATCAACCCTGCCTCGAGCTATGAGCTGAGAAGCCACACTGCTCTCTCATCAAACCATTCACTCAGCAATTATATTCCATACTGTCTGTCCTTAAGCCTGGAACGCCTAGACTGTTCCACTTAGCACTCTAGGGGGAACAGAGACATACCAAAAACATACGGCTCAAAACAATACAATACAAATGCATTGGTAATGACATAAACTCAGATATATTCATATAAACACTATTTTATATATTTTTTCCCTCTTTTTTCGCAGGTGCTGCTATTAGACATAACCCTTTGGATCTAGTACCACTCTACTCTTTAGTCCTCTTACAGGAATAGAAGTGTTTGTACTAGTGATATGAATCAAATTCACCACAAATTATAACTTATTCAGTATTTACTATGAATTATTCAATAACCACTATGAATTATTCAATAACCACTATGAATCATTCACTATACACTGTAATAATTCAGTAATTAGTGTATTATGAAACACAGCAAGCAGGTATGAATCTGCATATGGACCTTCAGAATCTAAGGGTTCTTTTCTTAGAATACTTTCACTTCTTCCCAACCACTCCTCTTGGCTAGTTTAGTTTTTTCCCCTCCTCCTGCAATTGTGAAGTGACATTGAATGTGTGAAATGTGCTCTAACTTATTATTACTGTTTTTATTATAGTTTGGTGAAAATCTGGTAAATAATATACATTACAAAAGAGCCATCTGATTCTGTTTGTATCCTATCTTGCTTTTTTCCCTCAATTTGCCTTTTCCCATTTTACCTGTGTAAGGACAGTGAGACTGAGCTGTGATTAAAATGAAAGACCATCAAATGGAGCTACCACTGGCTATTCCAGGCTTAGGCACTTAGGAACTGCAAACACACAATCTGCACATCATGACAGCTTTTTCCCTCCATAGTTTATTTCTAGATGTCAGTGATCATTGGAATACATTTAGCTGGATTGAAGACACACATTAGAAAATTATTTCCTTTAATTATTAATTATTATCCTTTAACAATTTTATTTAGAATGTGCACATTTCTAAGAGGGCATCGACTCCCTGCTGTGTGTTTGAACAAGTTCCATTTGGTCTTATGTGTTTGTCTTTGTGCAGCTTCACAAATCTAAATCCTTCAACTGAAAACAATCTGGTGTTGGAGAGATAAAAGGGTTGCTAAGGTAACAGACTTCAATGTCCAACACCGGATTTTCATGCCTGGAACAGGAATAAAACAAATATAAAGTTCAGGTTAAACTGTTTTGGTGAGAGTTTAACAACACCTGCTTCACTACAACAACCAGTGTATTACATCCCAAACTGTTGCCTGATGTCATGAAAAATCACTGTTATCCAGATCAATCAACCACAATGATATTTTTCTTTAATATTTTAAAAAGAATTATTTTTTATTTCCACATTTTATTATTTTCCAAACAGCAAAAATGCAAAAGAGCTTGAAGCAAAAGATAGGACACCCTGCATTGCCAGTACTTGATAACACCCTGTTTTTGCACCCAGCTTTGAGTTTGTTAGGGGTATTTCACCCATTCTTTCTGTTAAAGGCTATTTCTGTGATACTTTTTGGTTGTCTTTCCACATGTGAAAGGTTGGAAGGACATGACTTCTTTCCATTTTCAGCTTTACCTCCAGAAATCCAGAAAAAAAAAAATAGATTTTAACATCAAGAGTAAACAAAAAGAAAGTTACACATAATGTGTTCATTCAATAATGTGTGGATACAAATAGGGCTGCCAATAAAAACTATTTCCTATTGATTAATCTACCAACTATTTTAACAATTAGTTGACTTATTTAAACAGCTAAAAAAGGAAAATAACACGTAAACTAATAACATGTAAACAGAGGGCATTTTTACAGTCAGTAGAACATTTCCAAGTTCCATATTTTCAGAGTGGATGTTGTCGATTACATTGACAAATCTTGACAGCCCTGGATACAATCAACACTCAATAAACAACAGCAAACATTTCATCATTACATTTTTGTCTAAAGTCAAGAACAAGAGAAAAGAAGAAACAGGAAAAAAGGACAAATACCAACCCCCTCCTTTTACAATTCTGTCACTCCAGGAAGAAATAACAGTTATTTACTGCGTTTAGAAACTGAATAATCGATTTCTATGTGATTTTCTGGGAATGTGTTTTGTGTTAATAATGACAAAACTGCTTCTATTATCATAAACTGAAGAGACGTAAACACAACAAAGAAGCTCTAAACTGATCGCTGTATCTGACTGAGTTTCCTGTAATGGGCCTCCAGAGGAAACGCGATGCTGTTCGTGGTGCTGATTCTGTAACCGATCGGAGGCTGCGAGCACTGCTTCTTCCGCAGCGACACTAATAAAGTTCTATTTGAACAACATGGCGGCGCCCAGTTAGCAGTCAGACTGACAGAGACGGAGAGAAGGCTGCGAACAGGCTGATGTCACCTACAAGACTACAGATCGGACACTGTGACTCCATCCTTATTGTGAGTACTGCTGTATTGTCCGGTCGTCTTTTTTAATTAGATAAAAAGAAGCAATAAAAAAAATGTTCTTCAGCGTAGTTCACGTTAAGACGTGCTCTTCGGTGTAGTGCAGGTTAAGATGTGCTCTTCGGTGTAGTTCACATTAAGACGTGCTCTTCAGCGTAGTTCACATTAAGACGTGCTCTTTGGTGTAGTTCACATTAAGACGTGCTCTTTGGTGTAGTTCACGTTAAGACGCGCTTTTCGGTGTAGTTCACATTAAGACGTACTCTTCGGTGTAGTTCACTTGTAAACCTGCTCTTCAGTGTAGTTCACATTAAGACGTGCTCTTCAGTGTAGTTCACGTTAAGACGTGCTCTTCAGTGTAGTTCACATTAAGACGTGCTCTTCAGTGTAGTTCACGTTAAGACGTGCTCTTCAGTGTAGTTCACGTTAAGACGTGCTCTTCCGCGTAGTTCACGTTAAGACGTGCTCTTTAGCGTAGTTCAGGTTAAGACATGCTCTTCGGTGTAGTTCACGTTAAGATGTGCTCTTCAGCGTAGTTCAGGTTAAGACATGCTCTTCGGTGTAGTTCACGTTAAGACATGCTCTTCGGTGTAGTGCAGGTTAAGATGTGCTCTTCGGCGTAGTTCACTTGTAAACTTGCTGTTCAGCGTAGTTCACATTAAGACGTGCTCTTCGGTGTAGTTCACATTAAGACGTGCTCTTCGGCGTAGTTCACGTTAAGACGCGCTCTTCGGCGTAGTTCACGTTAAGACGCGCTCTTCGACGTAGTTCACGTTAAGACGCGCTCTTCGACGTAGTTCACGTTAAGACGCGCTCTTCGGCGTAGTTCACGTTAAGACGCGCTCTTCGGCGTAGTTCACGTTAAGGCGCGCTCTTCGGCGTAGTTCACGTTAAGGCGCGCTCTTCGGCGTAGTTCACGTTAAGGCGCGCTCTTTGGTGTAGTTCACGTTATGACGTTCTCTTCAGTGTAGTTCACATTAAGACATGCTCTGTAGTTCACTTGTAAACATGCTCTTCGGTGTAGTTCACATTAATATGTGCTTTTCAGTGTAGTTTACATTAACGCATGCTCTTCTGTGTAGTTCACACATAGCCCTGCTCTTCATTGTTTTTCACATGTCGACTTTTCTCACCAATACATTTCTGTTCTTTGAACTCTGTTTTGGTAATAAGACAAAGTAAAAAAAAAACACAAAATGCAAGACAAATGGCATGTCTTTGCTCCTTTCTCCTTTTCTTTAATTTCCCTGAGGGAACCCTCCCAAGAGATGAGTAAAGTTCTATCCTATCCTATTGTTTTCTACATTAACATGCCTACAGTGGATGGCACTGAAAAACATACTAATCTTTGGTTTCTGTACAAACTTTTCATATTTCGGGACCTATTTTTTTGGTGGAAATGTGCCGAAAGGTTCATAAGTAGGTTTTGCAAACCAGAATGGATCTGTTCACTTCAACGGTTGCTCTTTTACAATTGGATCCCCAAACACACCCCATTCACACGCATACAGAGCTAGTTCACAGTAAATCCACCTGCGCTCACACACACACACGTCTCAGCAGTCTATTTACCCCAAGCTTCAACCTTTTTCAAAGGTTTCCAAAATGATTCTGGTTGTGTATAGTCACCCATAAGAATAGAGAGAACATGTGAAAGGACATCTTTCATGTTCATACCAAATTTCATGCATTTATAAGCAGCTGTGTTCTGGCAATGTTAAAGTTCGTCTAGTATTGAGATCTTTGTGAATCATAATATGGGAATTACAATATACAATTCAAAAACAACAGTGCTTTGCCCCTCCAGTGCTCAGGCCCTAATAATAATAAACTTTGTAAAATTAAAAAGGGCTTTGCACCACCAATGCTCAGGCCCTAATTATAACATAAATCATTCAGCCATGCTGCGTGCTCAGACTTGCACATTTTCATATTTTCCATACAAACAAACTTAGTGTATACAGTTAATGGTCCTGTAAATAAATGTGTTACTGTCTGTAGTCATTATTGCACTGATCTGAATCTGAAAGATCGCACGCACGCACGCACTCACGCACGCACACATGCACACACACGCGCACACACAAATTGATAGATGACCATGCATCTCTGCTGCTGGTGTGTGTGTGTGTGTGTGTGTGTGTGTGTGTGTGTGTGTGTGTGTGTGTGTGTGTGATCTTTCAGATTTTATCTTGACTGCCACAGTTCCTCTGAAAGTCCATTTCTTAAAAACACTCTGTACTGTTAAAACTGCAACCTAAAATCACTTAGCTATTAGCTAATGTAGGCTTCCCCTTTTTAGTTATTTTTCATCTTTACACAGTTGCTTTGAGGTGCCCATGTTTGAGTGTTGGTACCCAGTTTGAAGGGTCATACAGCGTTTATACAGCTTAGAAATTCGCTTCAGCTGACTGTTCCTAAATACAATTGGTGATTTGCGCCTGGTTTGTTAATCAAGGTCTGAGATTTAAAATCTGAGTGTTTGCAGTGCTTACATTCCCCAAATATGCAACAACCACATTAATGTCATAACAATTAGAGAAACTATGCATACTGAATCTAATACATGATGTATCTCAAGGGTTTCAGACACTTTGCAGATGGTCTTGTTTCTACTGCTAGTGTTTTATACTTTGCAGTTTTTCCCAATGTTTTATTGGGGATAGATTCTCAAAAGGAAAAGTCAAGAAATATTGATACTCCAGTGTGTCTGCCCACACCTAACACTTATTTTTTTGTCTCCCTTACCCTTTGCATGCTGCACAAACCAACAACCTTGAATATACCACTAAGCTGAGACAGCACTGAGACTCATGAAGCATGTGGGTGTTGAGAATTTGTGATTCTTTCCTCCTCACTACTATTTAGTGCTTTTTCCAAGATTTCAGTACTCATTGTTCTTGGCTCTGCGGTCTGCCATGGCCAGTGGCCTATGCAGAGTGTTCGCTCTCAGGCTTCTTTACTGTGGATCAGTTTCCCTGGAATCCCTCCAGAGACTAAGCCTAATCCTGCACTAGATTTTTTTCAGTGGGAAATCTCCATTCAATATGCTGTCTGACCTAAGACTAGGCTTAATCCCTGTTTAAGAAGCCATATCAAAATATCAGCAATTTTGTAGACATGTGCTCATCCGATAAAAAATAAAGAAAAAGAAAAAAAAAGAATAGAAGTCGTAACAGCCTTTACTATTTTCCTCATCTACTCTTAGATGTTGGATGATTGCTGTGAGAATTTGATTGCATTCTGGCACAAGAACATTAGTGAGGTTAGGTTCAAATGTTTGATCAGTTCTGTATCACAGATATCACAGAACTCCAGCACTTCTCAGTGGTATTGGATGAAGCACCATCACTCCAGAAGATGCCGTTCCACTACTTTACAGCTCAGTCCTGTGAGGCTTTATACCCCTTTACTCAACCCTTTGCAACAAACATAGTGATTTTAGGCTCATGTGTGACTGCTTCAGGGACATTAAATGGATGATCATTAGTAGACCATCTTTTTTCTTTTTTCTTTATTAATTCACGAACACACCATTTGAGCTGGGGACCCATACTGAAGATTTGAAGATTTCACTTAAGTGGAGATGAGATTATTTCTGTTTTCATTTCACATCTGTGATCTATTTTTATTTATTTTTTGTTAACTTCTAGTTTCCAGGGTGATTAAAGGATCACCTTACAGTATCCCATGTTGCCATAGTAACCACAGTGCTGGACCTGAGTTTGCTGTCTGTCGTGGTAATTTTATTTTTAATCATAGTAGATGTACACTCTTGAGTATTTTGGGGACCCCTGGTCAAATTACATATGCTGTATAGATAGCAGTGCTGCTGTTTTAATACATATTTGTGTATGTGATTGTGCTAAATGTGTCTTGAATACTGTGTGTTCAACATCACAGTTGTGTGCTCACATGTTATGTATGTATGTATGAATATGTATGTTTTATTTTTTTTAATTATGGTACATTTAACAAATAAATAATTCATTTGTCTTATATTGGATGATGATGTTTGTTTCCTGTAGATGATTTGTTCACTTACACTTATTGTTGAAAAATAGTTGCATCCAGAAGGAATCAACCAAAAGGATAGAAACTTGGTGGTTATGTTTGACATGCAAATGATTTCAGTTTCCACTTGAACTGTTGTGCTGGTAGTGTCCTTTGCAAATGAAGTACAGCTCGGAGAAGAGTTTGAAAACAAATTCACATTGTAGGGTCCTAGGAAACGAGATGGGCTCATCAAGTATTGCTCGCATTACCTGCCATGAAGATATTACCATTGCATGCTGTTGGCAGCAGTAGATGGAAGAAGGCACATGCCAGCAACGTGAAGGATGTGGGAGACCTACCCAAACCATGGAGAGGGAGAAGTGATTGATTCTCCAACAAGCATGGAGTGATCTATGGTTACACAGGATTACAATCATGCAAACCACCTTTATACCGCATCAGAGTCATCATAGATTGTATCACAGTCATGGAGTCACTCGGCAGGTCATATTCAGGGACATCTCACTTTTGCCTTGGTGGAGACAACCAGCTAGTCCACACATGCATTATTCCACCAACTGTATCGCCAGATCTATTCCTGATTGAGAATATGTGGGATGCTATTGGATGCGCTATCCAATGGGGTTGGTGGGAAACTCTATATTTTATCCCAACTTAGTCATTTAGTCCTACCAATTAACTAGAGCTCCCTCCATCACATGATGCTACCAACACTGGGAGGGTGAAGCCTAATATTGCAGTTCCTGTAATACAACAGAACTACAATAGTCAAGTTGATTGTGCTAAATATGGAATAACTTGTCTATTCCTTCAATTATGGCCTAATATATACTGTATTTAAAATTTATTGAAAGGTTTATAGCTACCTACCTATCTAAATTGTTCTTTAATGAGGTTCTGCTATGGTGCATATGGTACAATTTAAAAAGTACTACTGGCTCATATCTTTTTATGTAAAGAGTAAATGGCCTTAAAGAAATGCCAGTCTGAAGGTAAAACATAGGAATTCAGTCTAGCAAGGTAATATGATCTGATATGATCTTGCGCAGTGTTTATGCTGAGCTAATATTGGCATCTAATTCTGTTTACCCTAATGGGGCAGTACAACTGAGCAGTTCTATGTGCTTTCTGCTATTCAGTAAAAATATAATTACTTATGTCAACTTTGCTTACAACAGCTTGAAGTTAATATGTGAATATTTGCGTCAAGCCAGTTACATTTTTTTTCCTTCCAGCTTTCAGGCGGTGATATCCTTTTACAACATTGTGACCCAGTGGATAGGATTTAGTCAAGTTTTTATTACAACAGTTTGATTGGGCAAAAAAAGTCTACCATGCAGTAACATTGATTGCAGAGAGTGTTTACTGGATGTTTTGTACAACTGCCTGTTCTGCAAGTACAATGTATTGTTCTGAGTTTGCCCTGATAAGTCTGTGTGACTGATTTCTTATTTATTGTTTTTCCAAAGGGGTTTGAACCAGATCATGATGTGCACGCTTGCTGTGTGCTCTCAGGGTCTTGTGAGGCATAGCAGATGCCTTGGTTTTTTGGTCACCCCAGCATCGTGTCCCCTCAGAGCCAGCGTCAGGAGCGTGTTCAGTGAGACTGGAGTGTGGGAACGAGACTACAAGGTAGAGACAAGATGCAAGGTGGAGCAATGGTGGCACCCACGCATCCAACAGCAATGGCAGAAGGAAATGAAGGAGCAGGTGAGTGGTATTGTTTTGTGATGGTGAGGAGATCAATTGCAATTCAGAAGTTGGTGTTTGTCTTGACTGAGGAAGTTGTCAAGGCAGGGCTAAAATGCATAGACCTCTCATTACAAAAACAAAAAATGCATCCTAGTAGGATTGTGTATTGGCAAGAACCTCACGATGCAATACATATCATACGGGGGTTATGTTTCAATATATTGCAATTTTAAAAAATCTAGGAAAGCATACTATCACAATATTTGTGTATCGATATTTTCTTACATCCCTACATCCAAGTGTGGTCTGGTTTATTGAACACCTATGGGAGCA
Source organism: Acestrorhynchus altus (assembly GCA_034509495.1). Lineage (NCBI taxonomy): Eukaryota > Metazoa > Chordata > Actinopteri > Characiformes > Acestrorhynchidae > Acestrorhynchus > Acestrorhynchus altus. The sequence continues at coordinate 10,223,490 of CM067507.1, read as the reverse complement.
CCTATTTTGGGCCAGTGTGTTACAGTGCTCTCCAACTCACAGTTGAAGGTTCCAAAGTATCCTTTTTCATTATGGGGATTTAATTGCATTCCTATGGCAAGTTGATTGCATTACATCACAACGGCATTAGTAAGGCCAGGTATACATATAGAAATTTTTGCAAATATGTAATGGTAATTACAATGATGTGCACTTTTTGTTCATTCAGTGACTCATGTACACATTACTCAATCACTCAATAACTCCTGATGTTTTATCTTGGTGGTTAGCAACAACTGGTCCCAAATGTATTACTCCTGCTTAGAAATGTTTGGATTCATTTATGTTTATATCTTAATTTGTCCACAGAAGTCAGAAATGCCTCAATTAGCTTGACATTGGCAGATAGCTCAATTAATAACACTTATTCCCTATGTCAACAACCCATTACTCAATACAAATTCCTTAAAGGAAAAATGAAATGAGTACCTTGCTAAAGTATATGAACCATGCAAGTGAACATTTTGACTGAGATCTCAGATTAGTCTGACATTTGTCTGTTTGGGTATTGGCTTGTTCACAATTATCGCCAGGAAAGGCCAGGTGATATAAATTTTAAACCTTTATAAATACCCAGACTCCTCTAATGTGGTTCCAATAAACAGCAGCCATGGATTCTTCTAAGCAATTGCCTAGCACTTGGAAAATGAAAATGTTTGAGACCCACAAACCAGAAGAACACTATAACAAGATAGCAAAGAATCTCTCCATTTCCTCATATGGAAATGTTAATAAGAAATTGCCATTTACAAGAACAGTGGAGTTCAAGATATAGTATGGAAGGGTTAGAAAAATATCAAAGAAAAATATCAAAGACAACTACAGGGGTTGGACAATGAAACTGAAACACCTGGTTTTAGACCACAATAATATATTAGTATGGTGTTCTAGGGCCTCCTTTTGTGGCCAATACAGCATCAATTCATCTTGGGAATTACATTTTTTGGATACAATCCGGGTTAGCATCCGAACATCCCTTTCAGACAGCTTCCTCTTGCGTCCACAGTTAATCCTGTTGGATGTGGTTCGTCCTTCTTGGTGGTGCTGACATTACCATGGATACCGTGGCTCTTGATACATCACAAAGATTTGCTGTCTTGGTCACAGATGCGCCAGCAAGACGTGCACCAACAATTTGTCCTCTTTTGAACTTTGGTATGTCACCCATAATGTTGTGTGCAAAACTGTGCTCTTACCTGCTATTGAACATTCACACTCTGCTCTTATTGGTGCAACATGCAATTAATGAAGATTGGCCACCAGGCTGCTCCAATTTAGTCATGAAACCTCCCACACTAAAACACAGGTGTTTCAGTTTCATTGTCCAACCCCTGTACTTGTAGAATTGATAGAAAGGCAAATCAGACTGAAAAAAAGGTGAAAAAAAGGTTTAGCAGACTCAATGGAACAGTCATCAGAAGAAAACCTCTCCTGTGTCCTCAACACAAAATTCAGCATCTAAACAAGCCTGTCCAGTGGACTCATGAGGTTAAAATAGGACTCTTTGGCTGCAATGAGTAAATGTATTTTTGGAGGAAAAAGGGAACAGAATTTAATTAACCTCTCCAACCGTTAAGCATGGTAGTGGATCACTCATAGGGGAAGAATGGATTCAGTGAAATTCCAGCAAATTCTGAAAGCAAATGCCACCTGTAAAACAAACAAACAAAGAAACAAATAAATAAATTGAGGATGGCAGTTGGATAATAATCCTTAAATCCACAATAAACTACCCCAAGGCAGAAGCTGAAGGTTTTATCATGTCCCTCTCATTTCCCTGATCTGAACATCATTGAAAATCTGTGGATAGACCTCAAAAGAGCAGTGCGTGCAAGACAGCCCAGGAATCTTACAGGTCTGAAAGACTTTGTAAGGTTGGAAAAAGATTTGAAAGACTGTTGGCTGGCTACAAGCATTTATGAGCTGTTTTTCTCCGAACCCTTTTTCATTATTATAAAAAAAGGTAAAAGAAGAAAAAAATGTTTTTGCTTACAATATAAAGGAACTGTGTGATCTTTATGCTATTGGAGATTATTTCTCCTACTGGCTTAACTTTTTACAATAACAGATGTTGACCAGGGGTGCCCAAATATACTGAATGCCACTGCACATGAAAGAGGTTTTGGTCTACCAGAATTTTCATTCACTGTTCTTTTTGTTGGATAGTCTGGAATGAGTGGAATTTTTTCTTTCTTAAAACTTGACACATACTGCTTTTTACCACCTCATGCTTTGCATTGTGAATGAACAGTTGTCAATGACTCTGAAAATTCTGACTTTCAGTCTGCATCTCACCTCATCTATGAATATCACATACAATATTTATCTGTGAATTTAGGGCAAGGCTTCCTGGAGGCTTGTGCTAGAGTGGTTTCCTTGTCACTTTGGCAGCCTGTGAATAATTCAGACCTGTCTTGACCTGATCTGATTAATGTTTCCTGGACCGGCAGCCTTCTTCAAGCCTTTATGAATCATTAATCTTCAGATCCCAAAGTGTGTGTGCTCGTGTGTGTGCTCGTGTGTGTGCTCGTGTGTGTGCTCGTGTGTGTGCTCGTGGCATGGCAGTGTGCCAGACTAGATAGAGGTGCAGCACCTTGTAATGGCATTGTATGATTTCACGGAGGAGATAATATCCCTGATACTATTGTTTGTGGTGGGAGTGGATCTCAACCGAGCATATAATGGTATTGGATTCTAACCGCGTTATAGCCATGTGAGGAACGACACATATGGATTGGGTTGTCATATACCCTGTATCAACAAATTTGTCAGGAGACTGTGAGAAATATTCCAAAAAACCTAAGTGTTGTTTCATGTAGTACAACTTATCTAAAAACCTCTACCTGACACCAGCCCCAGTTCACTTGAAGTTCTTGAATCAACTTTTCTATACAGTCTTCTTTACAGTTGCCTGTGCACCTTCTCCCACCCCATTGTCCCCTTCTGGTCAACTGTCCATTAGTATACTTTGATAAAGCACCCTGAGAACAGCCTGTAATTACTTTTTTGCCTTATTCTCTTTGTGGAGGAAGATGATCATCTTCTGAACAACTGTCAGGTCAGCAGTCTTTCTTATGATTGTAGTTTCATGTGCTGAACTGGACTTAGTATTTATTTTGATTCTCAGGAGCTATAAGCCACACTTGAAATATTTCACCTTATGTGTCATGAATATGGCTGCACAGTGTATTGTTTCAGCATAGTAATCACAATGTTTGCATGCACTATAGTCACACTGCAGGATGTGCAATGCCACATAACAATGTCACAAATAAAATTTGTACAACATAATTTGACTAATACAAAAGGAAAATGTACACTGTTCTCATTTCCATGACATCTACCAGATGCAGACTATGCCCAAAATTAATTTACAGTCTTTATTATACAGAGAGCATTAATAAAATCATGAAATGTTGGATGACTGACATCTGGTGAAATCTGACAAATTACTGAATATTGCAATATTGCAATGTACGAAGACAAAAATATATATTCACAGATCTTACACCAGCTTAAAAAAATCCTGATTGTAGCTGTAAAATGGCTGACTTATATTAACAGCATAAATGCTTCTATGGTCTGAAATTCAAAGAACAGAAATAAGAGAAAATTAACATTTAACCCCGAGTGAGTTCAGAGTTCAAAATGAACTTGGGATGAATCAAGAATCAATGAATCTTTGTTCAAAGCTACCTATAGATAACTAATAAATGGTATGAGGTCTTGTTATAATCAAACACAAGTCCATTGCTATGCACAGGGCTTCTGGTATGATCATTGTTGTGCTAAGCAACAGTAATAATAATACCGTATTTTCCAGACCATAAGCCGCTACTTTTTTCCCCACTCTTTAAACCATGTGGCTTATAATGAGGTGCAGCTTTTTCTTCTTATATATGTTATTTTCCTGTTTTTTTTTTTTTGTTTTTTTTTAAACGTTGTGGGTGCGGATTATAGTCTGGAAAATACAGTAGTAATAATAATAATAATAATAATAATAATAATAATAATAATAATAATAATAATAATTATGCAGAATCATATTGTACTACTGGGACACAAGAACGATAGAGATGTATTTTGTATTCATGTAGCCAATGCTGGGAACGTAGAGTGGGTAACTGGTGTGAGGCAGGTAGCTGGGGACTCAATCAGTCGGTCTTCCATCAGTGTCATTAATTCAGAAAATGGTAAAGAGATGGAATTAGTTCTAGTTTTGGATTTATGGATAATCTGAATGTGGCAGGTTAGTTTGGCAGGTCTGAATTAACAGCTTAAAAAGACAAAGCCTGAAGGTTAAAGACACAAGAGCACTCTAAAACACTGGTATCCATCTGCACTACATGAAAAAGCTCTTCTCCCTGCTGAAAATAAGAAGCTTGTGACCTGAGGAATCATTAAGCTGGTCAAGATACTGCATTCTTTTTGATATATTGCCCCAGAAATAATTGTGGTAAAGAACATTTGATAGAGTGATAATATAATAGCGTAATAATGTAATTACATCTCATTAAAGAGCAATAAATGTTTGATAAAAAAATATATAAAATAAAAGATATCCACAAGCAGCAAACAACGAACATGACAAAATAACAAAACTTCAGTGTGCATAACTATTCATCCCCCTAAAGTCAGTACTTTCTGGAGCCCTTTTTTGGGACAGTTAAAGCTTCAAATCACTTTGGATAAGTTTCTAGCTTGGCACCTCTTGCCAATGGGAGTTTTGCCCATTCCTCAAGACAAAACTGCTCCAGCTCCTTCAAGTTAGATGGTTTCCATTGGTGAACTGCACCACATTCTGACCACAGATTGGATTTGGCTTTGACTAGGCCACTCCATTGTGTCAGATAGGAAAATAAAATCACAGACTGACAATTTTTGGGAATATCCAATAAAATCCACCCATGAGGTCAGATGCTGTGCATGATGGCCTTGCACTGGTGTACAGGCTACAAGTGTTCATTTATCACTTGAATGAACAGTGTGAAAAACTATAGCAGCAAAACTACTGCGTTCCATATTGTTATGCATAACATTTAGCAGTTAATCTGAGGATCACTTGCATGCCTTTCTGTACCTGTAATATTCGGCTCTGTGTGTATGGAGATCCCATTACTGATGCATTGATTGCCTATTGAAGTGTGATAGCCTACACACTTCCCTACATGGATGTCACTGACTTCTCACAGACTCCAGCACTGCCTCTGACAAAGAGAACATAACAGCATGACTGGTTAAAATAAGTGAGTCTGTTAAAAACACAGATGGCAATATCATGGTCAGCAAAAATGATCAGGGTCACATCCATATATTGTATTATAATTCAGTAACATAATTTCCCCCACGGGTCTAGTAAACTCAGTGGCTCATAACTGGAAATTGGAAATGAGGTTCTCAGGAGTGAGACCATGTAGGACTTTGTACATCAATAGAAGAATTTTATAATCAATACAGATTTTACTGGTAGTGCAATTCTTATACAACTGGGCTTATATGACAAAATTTTCTGGTCTTAATAATTAGTAGCTGCAATATTTTAGAAGTTTTTTTGGGTTATTGCTGGAACATCCTGACAGTAGTGTGTAATGAAATAATGTGAGAAACATTTGTTTCACATAAAAAAAACATGCTTTTAAAAGCATTTGTTCTCTTTACTCCACTCTTAAAAATAAAGGTGCTTCCTTTGAGTAATGCCATAAAAGAAACACTGTTGATTTCATAAAGATCATTGCTTGTAAATGTAGCATGAGAGTGTGAAGAAGAAACTTTACTTTTTGTTGTTGTTGTTGTTGTTGTTGTTGTTGGTGTTGGTGTTGTTGTTGTTTTTTCATTTGCCAATCTCTATTATAAACCTGACTCATTATTTTGGCATTTGTTTTTTGCACAATGATCAGAAGGTCCTGTACTACCATTTCTCATTTTTCACAGCCTCACAGCATCAAGAATATGACACTTCTCTCTGTAACTACGAGGTCTCACAATTGGCCTCACAAAAAGAGTTCTCTGTCATCCTGACTGTATGATTCCATGCAATGGTGTGCTCAAGCTTAATCCTGTTACCTTTCACTTTCATGTGGAGTGATCTTTCAATTATATAATGTTGGTCCGGTTAGTGGCCTCTACACTCAATGACAAAAATATAAAGCAGCAAGAAGGAGTATATTTTTCATTTTTACAATCCTGCCACCCATATAGGGCAAGGGCTATGGTCCTTCAAATTAGATGCTCACCCTCACTAGCTCTGTGAATTAACATGTCTTGTTTGTTAGACACGTTAGTAGTTGATTCATGATTCATTGGTTCCGTTTACATGTAAAGATTTTCCCCAATCTGTTTGAATTCATTCCGATTCTACAGTACATTCAGACCTGGGTGTTTAGATAGACACTCTACTCAACATTCTGATAAATGTCTGTTTACATGCACACTGCAAGCAAGTAACTGCAAAATGATGAACAAGTTGAACCATGCTGGTTGACCAGCATCACCAAGTATGGCCACAATCAAAGGCAACATACATTACTCTTCTCAAGAGCTGACCAGCTCACTGACCATCACGGATATGTTTTGACTAGATGACCAGCTTTTCAGCCACTTTGATGATGAAAGCTTCTCAACCAGCTTAAATTGTCCAAAACCAGCTACCAGCTAAAGCTGGTCTTCTGTTGGATTTTTTAACAGAGAATAAACTACTTTAAGTTACCCAGAAATTGACCTTCTTTAAAGTTTTGCAGCAGGTAAGCAAACCCGATATCCACACTGTTTTCATCCGTGTTATAAAGGGGTTGATCTCCCATCAATTGGTCCATAATTTCATAAAATGGAAATGTAGCTGCATCAGAACCATTAACTTTAGAAACTTACGTATTTACTACATATTTAATTTGCTGTACAGTTGGTGTAAAAACACACTCTCCTTCATTTGCTCAAGTATTTAGGGTGCAAGTAAAAGTACCCACTGAGAGTGACCCTAAAGTGATAAATCAAGATTTTAGGTAAATAATGTAACAAAGTGTTTGCTACACCAGTTTAGACTGAGCATCATAGTGCACAGCATGACTGCAGCTCGGATTAAATTGAGAGAAGTCTTGAAGGGCCCACTGAGAGATGAATTCCACAATACATGGCCAGTGAAACAGTTTGTGCTAGAGTAGGTCATCTGTGATATTGGCCCAAATGGTAGAACTTTGTAACCTCAGTGAAAGATGGGAACTCTGTGGGGAAGTTTTGTGCATAAAGGCCTGAAGTTTCCACTTGGCAATAGTTCCTCTCTCCATGACACTCGGACTGAGCTCACATTAGGAACCTGTAGTGTTTAGAACGAGAGTAGTTGAAGCCTGTGTGCAAGGTCCAGTCTGCATCTGTTCCTCATACCCTTTAATTAGAGCCTGTGTCTAATTTACGTATCTAATGTTTATATCTATACCACTCATTTCATTTTCTTTTGTGCATTTTTTAACAAGGTATAAATAAACCACTTATCTGTTGGCACCATCATCATCTGGATTATTAACACCATCACACTCCTTGACAGATCACAGGTCCAGCACTTGTTGTTTTCGCTAAGGTCATTGATTAGTGTTAGTGTTACAGTGATGCTTTCTACACTTTTGCTGATATTACTGCACTGCTCAACACTTTAATCAAAATCAAATCAAATCAAATCAGTGAGTCAATGAGCAAGCCAAAGGCCGACATTGACCAAGACAAACTCCCTCAGAGCTGGAGGAAGAAACCTTAGGTGGAACCAGGCACACAAGGGTGGATCCTCCTCTCATCAACTACTTACATAGTTAGTTACGGGACATTAGACTACCACAAATTTGCTATAATACTCAGGTGTACTGAACTGATAGTTTGATTGTGGACATAATAGTAAAAAAATAAGTATTTAGTCAGTCACCAATTGTGCAAGTTCTCCCACTTAAAAAGATGAGAGAGGCCTGTAATTGACATCATAGGTAGACCTCAACTATGAGAGACAAAATGTGAAAAAAAAATTGAGAAAATCATTTTGTCTGATTTAAAGAATTTATTTGTACAATAATGGTGGAAAATAAGTATTTGGTCAATAACAAAAGTCTATCTCAATATTTTGTTGTATATCCTCTGGTTGGCAATGACAGAGGTCAAACGTTTTCTGTAAGTTCACAAGGTTGGCACACACTGTTGCTGGTATGTTGGCCCATTCCTCCATGCAGATCTTTCCTTTCAGAGCAGTGATAAGCTTTGGGGGCTGGCCGGAGGGCAACACGGACTTTAACTCTCCCTCCAAAGGTTTTCAATGGGTTGAGTTCGAAGACTGGCTAGCCACTGTGACTTTGAATATTTCTTATGAAGCCACTCCTTTGCTGCCTGGCAGTGCTTTTTGGGATCATTGTCAGTTGGAAAGACCCAGCCACGCTTCATCTTCATTGCCCTCTTGCTGATGGAAGGAGGTTTGCACTCCAAAATCTCACAATACATCTTATTCTCATGTACATGGACCAGTCAGCCCTGGTCCTTTGTAAGAGAAAACAGCCCCAAAGCATGATGTTGCCACCCCATGCTTCACAGTTGGTATGGTGTTCTTTGGATGCAACTCCGCATTCACTGTCCTCCAAACACGACGAGTTGTGTTTTTACCAAGTAGTTCTACTTTGGTTTCATCTGACCATATGACATTCTCCCAATACTCTTCTGGAACATCCAAATGCTCTCTAGCAAACTTCAGACGTTGCTCTGGATATGGACTGGCTTAAGCAGGGGGGATACCGCCTGGCACTGCAAGATCTGGAGTCTCCCTGGCGCTGAGTGTGTTGCTGATGGTAGCCTTTGTAACGTTGGTCCCAGCCGCAGGTCATTCACCAGATCCCCCTCAGGTTCTGGGATTTTTCCTCACCGTTCTTGTGATCATTTTGACCCCACGGGCTGAGATCTTGCGTGGAGCCCCAGATTGAGGGAGATTAGTAGTGGTCTTGTAGGTCTTCCATTTTCTAATTATTGCTCCCACAGTAGATTTCTTCACACCAAGCTGCTTGCCTATTGCAGATTCAGCCTTCCCAGCCTAGTGCAGGTCTACACCTGCTTTCAAGTCCTCCCGACAGCCTCTTTCTGCCTTCACCATAGTGGAGTTTGGAGGTGACTGTTTGAGGTTGTGGGCAGGTGTCTTTTATAATGTTAACAATCTCAAAACAGTGTGCCATTAATACAGGTAATGAGTAAAGAGGAGTTTTAAAAATAGTTACAGTCTGTGACAGCCAGAAATCTTGCTTTGTTTGTAGGTGACCAACACTTATTTTCCACCATTATTTGCAAATAAATTCTTTAAAAAGTCAGACAAAATTATTTTCTCAATTTTTTTTCACATTTTGTCTCTCTTTGCTTAGCTGAGGCTCACTTGGCGATGTCAATTACAGGCCTTCATCTTTTTAAGTGGAGAACTGCACAATTGGTGACTGACTAACACTTTCTTATTTTCCCACTGTACAGTAGCCGCTGGTTCATAGTTGGTGAAAGCAGCTGGGCAACTAGTCCAGGGTGTGGAACTAGTTCTAGTCCGGTGTAGCCAGAAGGTGGGCAGCCAATGTGAAGTGGAGGCTGGGGAGCTTGAGGTTCATTTCAGATGGGGCAGAGGAGCTCAAAATTATTTTACTCTGGCCCAGGCTAGGGTCATGATTGATCAGAAAGGTAAAGAGGATTCAATTATTTTGTTGTTTAGATTTATGGAGCAACAGCACCCACATCCCAGCTATAATAATTCCTTATATCCACAGTTTCAAATGTAAATTAAGTGAGATACGACTACCAAAAGCTACATCAACAAGTGAGTTTTCAGCCTTGACTTGAAGATTTAGTGTCCCAAACATTATCTGGAAGGTTATTCCAGAGCTGGAGGGCTTTGTAAGAAATGCTCTTCTCCTGTTGAAGTCTTCTGAATTCTGGGAACTAGCAGGAAGCCAGCACCCTGTGATTTGAGGATCACCATTTCAGTGACATTGAAGAGGCACCATTACCTTACATAAATTAAACCGATCAGTTAAGCAAGATTCGAACTGAAAGTGCTGTCCTGTGATTCTGACTACGCTTTAACTTTTCTAGGAGAATACAGATCTATTAGTATCAAACGTACTTTAGGATCTAGCAACATATGTTTTAATCAGAGGCCAGAAGATGATCATTTGTAATCCTAACTAGGGCTGTTTCAGTACTGTGATGAGGCCTGAAATCAGATTGGAATTTTTCATAAGATGTGATTCTTGTGCAGGTATCTGCACAGTTGTTGGGCGACAAATCTTTTTCAGTAAATCTAGATATAAATGGTAAATTATAAATAGGTTCAAATATCCAGTTCAATCTGATTTAGATTTGCTTTTGAGCAGTGGCTTAATAACTGCCAATTCCTCAAACCTTTCTCATGGCTATAAATTTATATTTATTAACATCTTTTTAATTTCTCACAACACCAATTAATTTCATACTTTATAGGAATACATGATGCTATATAAACCAGCCTTATAACAGCCTTCTTTTTCTGTACCATTGAAGAAACAGGAGCTCAGGCTCTGCATGCTACAAATGAAAGGAATAGGATCCACACTAGACTAAAAGCTGTTGCTAGCTAGTGTTCAGTGCCTTCAAAATCTCACAACTGAATCTCTCACCTGACAATCAAGGAGCTAAACACAAGAAGGCTTATTATTTTTTTAAATCTGTGAGATTTGAAAAGGCCAAACCTGAAGAAGCAAGTGAGGTTTAAAGGTAGCCAGCTACAGTCTCCTCAGATTGCTGAAAGCTCATTATGCAGGGAGATAACAGTGAGATGATAGCTAGACTCTCCAGTAGGAATAATTACAGTGTTTCTGTTGCAGTTTTAAAAATATACCATTACTGTAAACCAGCAAATAAAATTGAGCTTATCATTTGTGTTTTCATGAACTGTCTATAAATGAAAAAGTGAACATGTTTTTATGAGGCAGTAGACTTTAAACACATCCAAGTGTTTTTTCTTACCAAACAAAATGCTCGATAATATTTATACATCAAAGAACAACTTAAAATATGCAGTAACTGCATTCTTTGGCACCTTTAATAAGAGATTTTTTCATGGATTTGTTTTCAGTTGTGTTTATTCTCCATTATCTCTGCTCTTCCTTTCGTGGTTTATGAATTGTAGCCTGTCCCTGCTGTTGCTCATTTTACCCACAATCTCAAATGTTAAAGCCAATAGAAATTGTCCTCTACCTTATGCAGCATTGTCTATGAATATGTTTAAAAAATTCTGTAATATTGAGGTCTGTAACTTTAGAGTAGTTTGCCTCCCACATGATGCCAAAGAATTTCCTGTTTTTGATATATTTATCTTTTTACTCTTGATCTTCAGAGCAACCAGAAGAAGAAGTTTCATGTCCCTTCCATGTTTCCTTACTCCATCTGGTCAGTCTGCACATGGGGCCACGTGGAGGGTCTACACCCATCAGTGACACCACCCATTGCCCGCCCAGCACATGAGGGGTCATAAGGTATGTATGAACCCATGTTTTCTCTAATTCACAAATTGTGGTCTGCTACACTCTTTTCTTTTCTTTTCTTTTCTTTCTTTCTTTCTTTCTTTTCTTTTCTTTCTTTCGCTTTCTCTCACTCACTCACCACCACTCACCACCACTCACTCACTCACCACCACCACTCACCACTACTCTCACCACCACCACTCACCACCACCACCACTCACTCCACAATTTTCCTATATGCTTCTCCTCTGTTTGCATAATTTTCAGCTAATTTTCCTAATCTGTTACACTTAAGTTACGCTTCAAGTTTCTGTTTTGTTTGGTCTATTTGCTCTAAATCATCCTATCACCCTCGCCTGTTCACTCTGTGACCAATCTCTCTCTCTGGTTGAGGGACAGGCAGCAGCTGTTGGTAATAAAACACAATGCTTAGTGTAGGTGATGACGGACTGGGCCTCAGACTGAGTGCTGGCAGACAGAGAGGCAGCAGCCTATGTTGTCTATTAAATCAACTGACAGTGTTCATTCAAGTTCTTATATCAAAGAATATGGGGGGAAAATGGCTGTATCACTTTTCACATAGGGACCTATGAGGATATGGAGAGGCAGGTTTGAGGGCCTGCTAGAGTTGGGTACTGTTCACATTTGAGTGAATATGGTACCTGTACCTGGAATTCATTACTGGTACCTAACAGTACTTTTTAAAGATAAGATACAGTATAAACATTTAAATAATAAAAGTTAAAAACTCAAGGACATTAGTTGGACGTTTTTTCAGACAATTGAGGGATTGACAGACATTTTGGACAGCAAAGTGTGTGGAGTGTGTGCGGGTGTCTGTGCCCTTCACACACTTTGGGTGAAGCAGCCTGTTACTGAAGGAGCTGCTCAGTGCTATCAGAATCTCATGGGGTGGGAGTGATACTCCAGCATAGATGCCAGCCTCCATCACCTGTAATTGTGTTCATGAGACTGAATCCCACACTGTTTTATTTAATCCCTGGTTCATCTCTGTGCTTCATCAGCAGTGGCTTAATCGTGCTGCTAATGTTAGCAACAGCTGTTGTGGGGGACACATTTTTTCTGATCTCGGCTCACCTCTGCCTTAGCTAAAAGGTAATTTTGTTAGTGTTTAAGGTATTTGGTACAGACTGATTTGACATGAAACCTCAGAGAGCAATGTAATTTGGTTTGTACCTATTGGGGTGCTAATAAGACCTTGGTACCCAAACCTAGTGCCTGCTGGCTTATAATTCATGAATTCAATATTAGTAATTACAGTGTGTCCAGTCAAGTCTTTTTGAGTAAGATGCTACAAGCTTGGCACACCTGTTTTTGGGAATTTTCTCCCATTCTTCTTTGCTGAGCTTCTCAAGTTCCATCAGATTGGATGGAGAGTAATGGTGCACAGCCATTTTTAGATATTTCCAGATATGTTAAGTCGGGTTTGAGTCTGGGCTCTGGCTGGGCCACTCAAGGACATTCACAAAGTCACCCTAAAGCCACTCCTTAAGGTTCTTATGCTTCCAACGTCTTCCATTTATGGATGGTGGAGGCCACTGGCTCATTGTAGGACATTCAATGCAGCAGACATTTTCTGCACCCTGCTCCACATCTGTATCTTGATACAATCTCTGTCTCCGAGGTCTACAGACAATTCCTTAGACCTCAATGCTCAGTTCGTGCTCTGACATGCACGCCCATTAGGGACCCTATATATACAGGTGTGTGCCTTTATAAATTTTGTCCAGTCAACAGAATTTGCCACAGGTGTTTGTCCAATCAAGCTGTAGAAACATCTGAAGGATGATCAGTGGAAACAAGATGGTCGGAGCTTGTTTTGAGTTTCATGGCAAAAGGCTGTGAATACTTTATGTACATGTATATTTTTTGTGTTTTTATTTTTAATACATTTTGAAAGTAAGATTTCTAAAACAAACGCTTTCTCCCTGTCATCATGGGGTATTGTGTAGAATTGTGGGAGGAATAAATAAATGTAATATTTTGGAATAAGACATACTGAAATATGCAAAAAGTGAAGCACAGTGAATACTTGTAAATGTGGATTTTAAATCTGAATAGAGTTAGAAATTGTTTGACAACATCTGTTATAATCTTGTAGTAATGGAAGTGTGAAGCCTGCAGTACTTGAATAGACTCTGATGGTGTGTGAATTGTGGGAGGACATGTCCAGAATAAAAACAAGTAGTTTCCAGGAGACAGTGGGAACTGAATTTTAATCAAACAAATTGTACTGTATATTACAGGACCAACACAGCAGACTCAGATACAGGTATTTATTGACAAACATCAATATGAGAGATATTATTAAATCCAACATAAGGTTAACAGAAATCTTGGGAGAATTCTAAAAGCCCAGTAGAAGTCACACATTACATATACAAGAGAAATGAGGCTTTGTTAAGACAATCTCATTTTTCACTTTTAATCAAATTTATGTCCATCCTTAATCACCCTCAATCTTTGCTCATGCAGCAGATGGAGAAGTGCTTTAGAGAGTTTGAGAGTAGCAAGCAAAACTGTCTCCACAATGTTTCTTCTGTCCTTCACCTCAGAACTTCTGCTTTTGTAATGCAAATATCATTTTAATGCAAATGTTGTCTGCTCTGCTTTTAAGCTAAATTAATATGTGACTATGCATTTTTTATTTCGGCCAAACTTATAAAAGCATGACTACAGATATCTGTGCTACTAGTTTGGGTCATTTTAAGAAAATTACTTTATGTAGAAATTGAATGGTTGTTAGGAATCTAGTTAATGAAAAATGTAACTTAACATAATGAATGACTGATAGTACACTACTTCATCTATGAAACATTTTGAGGAAACCAGCTGGATCCCTAGTCTTACTGATGAACTAACACCAAAAAATATTTTCTTACTGTGACCTTGTCTTTGCTGTTTTTGAATCAGTATTCCCAGTAACCCACATCACACCATCAAAGCAAACTGCTTGTAGTTCAATAGGACTGAATCAATTACCCAATTTAAATCCAACCAAAAATGCTTTTTGTATATGAAAATAGAGAAAAGACAAGGTTTGACAAAGACAGCTAAAGAACAGCCCATTTGTTAATAGTGGTGTATCACAGGTCTGGCCACAGCTGTGTGTGTTTGAGAATTCAGTGACATCAAATTTAGGCATCAAAATGAGTGAATATTTGCAAAAAATTATCCATTTGAACATTAAATATCTTTTTTCAGAGGGGTTGAATTGACTATAGGTTGAAAAGGATTTCTTCATTGGAACTGGGGTTGTGAGTACATCAAGCAGTAAGTCTATGAAGCATTCAAAATGTCCACTCCTTGAACAGTGCCATAGAAGACCCACCTTTAGTTCCCTAAAGAACTTTTTTTTAATTGATTAACATTTCCAAAAGAACATTTGCATCATTTGAAGCTAATATAAACTTACAATGGAGTCCATTGATATTAGATGTTCACAGTCTTATTTGACATGCTGTTTACAGGCTACCTGTGCTTAATGGCTTATTGCACTATTCTTGGGGTACACTAATAGGGTCTTCAGAAGGCGTAACAGAGACTGATAGGTGACTGATGCTTGCTATGTTCAGTTAATACTAATGAACTCTTATTTCTAATAAGCTCATAATTCAACTGTGGTGCCAAAGAGTGGTGAAATGTCCTCTGAGCCTTCAGGAACTATACACTTTTGGTTTGTTTGGTAGACCAAACATGGTGATTTTTTCTTTCCTTTTTTTTTTAAACTCCCAGTTTTTAGTTTTATTACAGTGCAGTTTTAGCACCTTCTCTCTCATTTTAATAGCATCTATACGCTTTGCTTAACAAATGAGGTGCAGCCTGTTACCATGATACTGATTTTCCTCTGCCACAGTCACTGTTTCCTCTTCCCATCTCTCTCTCTCTCTCTCCACCTCGCTTCTGCTTTTTCTCACCTTTCTGATTTTTTCCATCCTCTATCTCCTCCTCTCTCTTTCTCATTCTTAACCAGAATAAAATAGGATTTTCACTTCTATTGTTCAAGCATGTTGTATTGTTTCAGCACTAGAGAACAAAGCCAGTTTGTTTAATGGATAGGCAAGAACGAATATCAGCAACAGATAGAGATTACGGTGGAGAAAGATGATCTAGTGTGGATGCCAGACCAGAGAGAGACATTCTCACCTTTCGATCTAAATTTTGCTGGGGACAAAGTCTCTGATGTGACATCCCACATGTGAAACATAGATAATTAGATAATTTATTATAAAAGAGGCTCTGGTCTGCATTAGCATTGGCCAGTAAACAATGATAAACAATAAACTGGTAGCTATATATCAACCAGTATTCCATGCCACATGGAATGCATCACTGTACATTAATGTGTATAGTCTTTGATTTATGAATAACAGGTTTCCCTCAGTGTAATTGAAAGCCTTACCATGTTTTCTGGCTATTGTATTGGACAGATAGATGTCTTCCTAAGCCTAGGATATAATGATTAAGACGGAACATGTCAATATATGTTTTTTTTTTAACTGTGCAGATAGTGTATCTGTTGATATTTATTGATTTAACTAGTGTTGAGGTTAGGGGTGGGAAATATGACAATATTTGAGATATTCTGGTAGAAGGTAGATATTCGTGTGTCTAGAGACCAGATGGGTAAAGGAAGGTGCCAAGAACATTGGAAGAGATTCAAACTGTTCTATGATGGTGTAGAAAGGAAGAGAAATGGAGTAGGGATAATCCTAAAGGAACAGCTTGTGAAAAGTGGATAGGATAGTCAGATAGGATCAAGAGCTTGAAGTTGGAAGTTGATGGTGTGATTTTGAATGTTGTCAGTTCATATGCACCACAGGTTGGTTGTCAGTTAAAGGAGAAAGAGGAATTTTGGAATATGATGGATGAAATGGTAGAAGGTGTCCCTGGAGAGGAGAGGATTAGTGATTGGCAGATCAATGGACATGCTGGGGAAGGAACAGAGGATGAAGACGTGCTGGGTATGTATGAAAAGACAGAAAATGCAGAAGGTCAGATGGTTGTAGATTTTGCAAAGAGAATGGAAATGGCCAGATGAAATACATATTTTCAGAAGAGGAAGAAACATAGGGGTGACATGAAGCAAGAGTGGAGGGAGGTGCACACAGGTGATTATATCCTAGCAGGAGATGCCACCAAAAGATATTGGAGATTGTAAAGGGTGCCAGGGGAAAGGCAGCATAGGGTGGTTGTCTGTAAAATGAGATTAGAAACAAAGAAGAGGGAGAGAGTGAAGACAGAGCCAAAGATGTGAGGATTAGGAGGAGGATGGTTGTAGGCAGTTCAGGAAAATTGCACAGGCACTTGGGGGCAGTGAGAAACTACCTGAGGACCGGGGAAAGTACAGCTAAGGTGGTGAGAGAACTGGCAAGAATATAAAGGTGTTTCTCTGGTCAGAGGAAAGAAGGCTAGGAAAGTGGTGGTGGAATGAGTGGTGTCCAGGATAGTATTCAGAAATAGGCTGCTGCAGCTAAGAAAAAAGTGATAAATCCAGAGAGATGAAGGAAGAAGGCAGGGAGTAATGCAAGGCTGGGGTCACATGGCAAAAAGAAAGGTGGCATGTGTCACCAGCTTGCGATGAATTGTAGTAGAGGCTGGACAGCAAAATAGGCGAGTAAAGGACTTGTATTTTCTGCCTGAACAGAGAGATAGAGCTGGAAAGGATGTATAGCAGGTTAGGCTGATAAAGCATAGAGAGGGAAATGTACTAGTGAGTGATCAGAGGGTGTTGAGTAGATGGAAGGAGTACTTGAAGAGTTAATGAATGAGGAAAATGAGAGAGAGAGAGGGGAGGACAATGGGGGGAGAGATAGTGGATCAGGAAGTGCAGAGAATTAGTAAGTGTGGAAGTGAGGGCAGCTTTAAAAAAGATGAAGAACAGAAATGCAGTTGGTCCAGATGACATACAGTGGGGAAAATAAGTATTTAGTCAGTCACCAATTGTGCAAGTTCTCCCACTTAAAAGATGAGAGAGGCCTGTACTGATACTCATAGGTAGACCAAACTATGAGGAGACAAAATGTGAAAAAAATTGAGAAAATAATTTGTCTGACTTTTTAAAGAATTTATTTGCAAATAATGGTGGGAAAATAAGTATTTGGTCAATAACAAAAGTTTGATTCAATACTTTGTTGTATATCCTGTTGGCAAATGACAGAGGTCAAACGCTTTTCTGTAAGTCTTCAGCTGCTGCACACACTGTTGCTGGTATGTTGGCCCATTCCTCCATGCAGATCTTCTAGAGCAGTGATGTTTTTGGGCTGTCGGAGGGCAACACGGACTTTTAACTCCCTCCAAAGGTTTTCAATGGGGTTGAGTTCGGAAGACTGGCTAGGCCACTCCAGGACTTTGAAATGTTTCTTATGAAGCCACTCCTTTGTTGCCCTGGCAGTGTGCTTGGGATCATTGTCATGTTGAAAGACCCAGCCACGTTTCATCTTCATTGCCCTTTGCTGATGGAAGGAGGTTTTGCACCCAAAATCTCACAATACATTCTTATTCTTTCATGTACATGGACCTCAGTCGTCCTGGTCCTTTGCAGAGAAACAGCCCCAAAGCATGATGTTGCCACCCCCATGCTCTGGCAGCTGGTATGTTCTGATAAACCCCGCATTCACTGTCCTCCAAACACGACGTAGCTGTGTTTTTACCAACATTCTCTACTTTTTGGTTTCTTTATCTGACCATGACATTTCCTCCCCAACACTCTTCTTGGAACATCCAAATGCCTTCTAGCAAACTTCAGACGTGCCTGAAATGGACTGGCTTAAGCAGGGGGACACGCTCAAGTAATTGCAAGACCTGGAGTTCCTAAGGCCAAAGAAAGTGTTGCTGATGGTAGCCTTTGTAACGTTGGTCCTAGCTTTCTGCAGGTCATTCACTAGATCCCCCCTTGTGGTTCTGGGATTTTTCCTCACCGTTCTTGTGATCATTTTGACCCCACGGGCTGAGATCTTGCGTGGAGCCCCAGATTGAGGAGGATGAGGTAGTGGTCTTGTAGGTCTTCCATTTTCTAATTATTGCTCACACAGTAGATTTCTTCACACCAAGCTGCTTGCCTATTGCAGATTCAGTCTTCCCAGCCTGGTGCAGGTCTACAATTCGCTTCTGGTGTCCTCCGGCCAGCTCTTTTTCGCCTTCAAACATAGTGGAGCTTGGGAGTGTGACTGTTTGAGGTTGTGGGCAGGTGTCTTTTATACTGTTAACGACTTCAAACAGGTGCCATTAACACAGGTAATGAGTGGGGGAAAGAGGAGCCTCTTAAAAAAGAAGTTACAGTCTGTGACAGCCAGAAATCTTGCTTGTTTGTAGGTGACCAAATACTTATTTTCCACCATTATTTGCAAATAAATTCTTTAAAGGTCAGACAAAATTATTTTCTCAATTTTTTTTTTTCACATTTTGTCTCTCATAGTTGAGGTCTACCTATGATGTCAATTACAGGCCTCTCTCATCTTTTTAAGTGGGAGAACTTGCACAATTGGTGACTGACTAAATACTTATTTTCCCCACTGTACCTGTGGAGGTATGGAAATGTTTAGGAGAGAAGGCAGTGTTGAACAAAATCTTGGAGAGTGATAGGATGACTGATGAGTGGAGAAGCAGTGTACTGGTCCCCATTTTTAAGAACAAGGGTGATGTGCAGACCTGCTTTAACTACAGAGGTATAAAGTTGAGCCACACCATGAAGGTATGGGAAAGAGTTGTTGAAGCAAGGCTAAGGAGAGAGGTTCAGATCAGTTTGGTTTCATGCCCAGAAAGAGTATCACAGATGCAATTTTTGCATTGAGAGTTTTGATAGAGAAGTACAGAGAAGGTCAGAAGGAGCTACATTGTGTCTTTGTGGATCTAGAGAAGACATATGATAGGGTTCCAAGAGAGGAACTGTGGTACTGTATGAGGAAGTCAGGTGTGGCTGAAAGGTATGTGAGAGTGGTGCAGACACATGTATGAGGATAGTGAGACAGTGGTGAGGTGTGCAGTTGGAGTGACAAATGGTTTCAAGGTGAAGGTAGGGTTACATCAGGGATCAGCTTTGAGCCCCTTCTTGTTTGCAATGGTGATGGACATGTTGATAGATGAGGTCAGGCAGGAGGCTCCATGGACCATGATGTTTGCAGATGACATTGTAATCTGAGGTGAGAGTAGAGAGCAGGTGGAAGAGAACTTGCAGAGAGGGAGGTTTACACTGGAGAGGAGAGGAATGAAGGTCAGTAGAGACCAGATGGAATACATGTGTGTGAATGAGAGGGAGGCAGGTGGAAAGGTGAAGATGCAAGGAGTAGAGGTTGTAAAGGTGGATAACTTCAAATATCTTGGGTCAGCCATCCAGAGCAATGGACAGTGCAGAAAAGAGGTGAAGAAGAGGGTGCAGGCAGGGTGGAGACGGGTGTCAGGGCTGATGTGTGACAGAAAGATAGCAGCAACAGTGAAAGGGAAGGTTTACAAGACAGTAGTGAGACCTGCTATGATGTATGGTTTGGAGACTGTGGCTCTGTCTGAAAGACAGGAGGCTGAGCTGGAGGTAGCAGAGATGAAGATGCTGAGATTTTCGTTGGGAGTGACGAGGATGGACAAGATTAGAAATGAGCAGATCAGAGGGACAGTGAATGTGGAGCAGTTTGGAGATTAAACCAGAGAGGCCAGGTTGAGACGGTTTGGACATGTTTTGAGGAGGAATAGTGGATATATTGGAAATGTTGGAGATGGAGCTGCCAGGCAGAAGGAGAAGAGGAAGACCTCAGAGAAGGTTTATGGATGTAGTGAAGGTGGACATGGAGATGGTTGGTGTAACAGTAGAGGAGGCAGGGGATAGGGCAAGATGGAGGCAGATGATGAATAGAATAGAATAGAATAGAATAGAACTTTATTGATCCCTTGGAAGGGTTCCTTCAGGGAAATGAATGAGCAGCCGAAAGAAGAAGAAGATACTTTTTCTGAGCGTATTGTGGATATCACCAGTGCATAAACCACACTGACCAAATGCATTGCAAAGAAAATACTGTTTAATTGAATGGTAAAAATATTATTTATTTAAAAATGACTGAATGGGATAGTTTTCCAACAACTGTTTTTAAGAATTTGCTGCTACCGATGCATTTTCTCTGTGTCAAAATATTAAGATAAATGTCATTGTGAAAATGTCTTTAAATATTGTGATACACAATATTCATCATTTCTCTCACTACTAGCTGAGGTAATACGGTGCATGAAGCAACACTTTACAATAAAGCGTTTACTTTTCTCTTTAACAAAACTGACTTTAACATTACAGTTTAAAGTCTTCAAATCACATTACATTGCTTGCATTGATCTTATAGTTGCAGTTTACATTTCATAGTTTACAATATGAATGTCATGACAATATTGGACTCAATTATTTCTTTGAATTCTTTTTCTGGGTAACATAATATTTGGTTAAATTTCAAGTTGCACCCTGAGCAGATGCCTGATGACAAGCTTCAGAATTCTGAGTGGATATATGACCCCTTTTCTAGGCATAATTGGTAAAGTTCCAGCAAATTTCAGTTCAGGACTTCAAAGAACCACTTTTGATATGGATTTGGGAACATTATCCTGTTGGAACACCCAAGTGGTGTCCACGTTTCTACCTGATAGTTTGAAGTTATTCTGAAGAAATCTGGGGTAGTTCTCTTTTTTCATCCAGTGTACCAGTTCCAAACACACAGTATGTTTCTGCCAAGTTGTCCTTAACCCTCTGCCTTTCTTTTATAGACCTGAACTTTGTAGACATGGGTGCTGGGTACACGGCTTTCAGAAATTATATGTGGTTTTACTTCTGTAGTTTTAGAAATCTGAAGTGACTACTTTTTTCAGAGACAGGTGTGACAGGATATGTGTATGATTTTGATTCATGTTGAGTTCACAAAACCATGCAAAAATAGAAAAAATAATGCCAAATGGTTGGGGTTTTATTTATTTAAGGTGTATTATACTGTATCACTGATAATAGGACAGTTTGAGAAAATCATTAAAAGACCTGCATGTCCATGGCATTCCTGTCCATGATGAGTGTATGTAACTTCAAGCACAACTGCATCTCTCTGCAACTCTTGTCAAACTATATTAGGAATAGGTAATGTAATTTGTATGGTGTTTGAGGAGCTGTTTTATAAGGGACAGAATAACTGGAATTTCTCCAAATTATCCCACATATCCCAAAATCAAACATCATTGCCTTGTTGCTCACGTCAAGTGTTATGACTGCAATTATAAACAAACAGCAGTTCATGCTGGATAGAATTGCATGTGGCGGATTGACAGATTTGTGTTTTCCATTCAATCTGTAGATTTTACAGTTAATAATGTTATATTTATTTAAACCTCGGTAATGGTAGTATCATTGAACTTTGTGGTAGTATGGTAACAAAACCTGCTAACAGACAATGGCACCTAATGCCAGCCACTTAAATGGAGATTGAATATGTATTTCTTTATCCCTAAGTTAAACACAGGATTGCTGTTCTTTGCATCATTTTGTGTTTGGTAAAATGAAAGGAGAAGTGCAATATTTTAAAATATCCTTTACAAAGCAGTGTGATTTTGTTGGGTTTTTTTTGGGCAGTATTTGATCATTTTTCATTCTGGAAGATAGTGTTTTTGTTTCTTTCAAACTTTGTTTGAGCACTGACATTTTTGTTTGAATGCTGACATGAGCATGCAGGCTAGGGTGTTTCAGTGCTTGTTATCTGGTGGAATCTGGAAAAATATAACACTGATATGTTTGTCTTGTATAAATCAGTTAGTTAAATCATTAACAGATTATCTCTATTAGAACAAATTAATTTTGCACAGTGCAATTCATGTATGTCAGTTATCTGTGCCTGTCCTCTTACACAGTTTGTACACTACCTGCATAACTGACTCTAACAAAACTGATTCTACATAGCTTTTAATACACAAATAGTCTAAAAATGCTAAAAATCAAGATTAGGTTTTTGTGTGAGAGCAATGATATATGCAGCTGTGCTGTCCAATTACCTGTGTGATGCAATAACTGCTTGTGTCCCCATGTTCTCTGCTAGATACCTATTTTTATATTTAAAACAACATAAACCTTAAACACTCAGTTCAGGGAAATCGTACTAAAAATTATTCAAATAATTGTATAAATAAAGATAATTATAATACCTATTTGTGTTGCAGCAACCTAGAAACGTCCAAATTGTGACTTCCAGCAAATCTAAAGACATTCTCAGGAGGTCTGGGGAGAAATGAGCACTGTTTGTGTGTGTGTGTTTGTGTCCGGTGGCAGATCCTGAACCCAATGGGCTGGGATGCATTTGGCCTTCCTGCAGAGAATGCTGCCATCGAGCGAGGTCTGGACCCTGAAGACTGGACGAAGAGGTATATGTGTACACACATGCACACACTCACATTTTCACTTCACTTTATACTTTCAGACTAAACAAGCTATTTTTATTGTCTTTAATATTTGCATAAATTACATTTGGCCTCGTTGACAAACCCTTTCACAAGTGCTTGGTGTCGTGGTCTACTCATAAAACCTTCCTCATCACTAAGCTTGCCTGGGTGGTTACATGTAAATGTCTTGTGACTTCAAAACAACAATGAATTCACCAGGGTTTGTTTTTTTCAAATATTAACGTGAATTTGAGTGGTATCCAAATGTATGTAAATCTGTCAGTTTTTATTTATAGTTGTAGTATGTGTGCAAATGCATGTGTGTCTGTGTGTGTGTGTGTGTGTGTGTGTGTGTGTGTATGCACCTGTGTGTGTCTGTGCACAATGAATTGTTTGTTTGTGTGCTCACATGCTACCAAGCTCATGTTCACAATGTGAGGAGATAAGGAGACCAGAATCACAGACAATTTCTAATCTGTAATAATAGTAATCTTCTGACCTCTCTGTCCCCCTTATCTCTGATGGTCTCCTTCTCTCTCATTTTCTCTCTTTTCCTCACCTGCTCCCTCTCTCTTATGATCTCTTGTGTGTATGCTGTAATCAGAGCCTGCAAGTGTTTGAGTGTTAGAATCAGATTCAGAATCTCTTTATTTAAGTATGTATACATACAAACATTTTTTATTTGGTGAGATCACACATGTATAACGTGTAACAAACACACAGGCTATAAACAAGATAAAAAGTATAATAAAATACAATAAATACAAAAATAGAATAGAGAGTAGAGTAATAAAGAGATGTATAGTGTATAGTAAAGTAGAAGTATATTAGAGAGCTGTTATATACAGAATATACAGGGCTGTCCAAGGTGAAGAGGGGTCTTTAACACCAATGTTGCTTTTTAGCCATTTTTGTCCTTTTTCATCCTTCTCTACAAAGAAGAGTATTTCTTCTTTGCTGCCTCAATCCCTTTCTCTGTAATTTCCTTTGGGATCAATAAAGTGTCATCTATCTCTTCTCCAGTCTGTATTTGACCTCTTTATAAGCAGTACTGTCCTCACTCCTGAATGCCGCCTCCATTTCCTCTGAAGCTGCCTGAGCTCAACTGAAAACCATGGTTTATTATTCCTGTATTTCTTACGTGATGTAGTTAAAATCCAGTTGTCCTCGCAGAAACCAATGTATGACATCACAATGTCTGTGTTTTCGTCTAATGTGACTGCTTCCTCTTCAAAAATAGCCCAGTTTGCAGATTTAAAGCAGCCTTGAGGCTTTTAAATGTCCCCTCTGCTCCACCTTTTCACTGTTGTGATGTTGGTTTTGGGTTTCTGCCTGTATGTTGGGGTCAGTTGAAGGAGGTTGTGATCTGAGTATCCGAGAGCTGCATGTGTGACAGAGCGATGTGCGTTTTTAATAGTGGGGTAGTGAGTCCAGGTTCTCTCTCTCTACTCTCATTATCTCAAAAGCCAGAATGAAAGTGCTGATCTCTCTGGGAGAGTAGAATGGTCTACATTTAATGAAGACTGACTCCAGATGAAGAAAGCATGATGTTAACAATACTGTGTTGTCTTTGTTCTTGATATAAAAACATATTCCCCCACCTCTGCATTTACATGAAGCTTTGTGTCTTTGTCTGCTCTGTGCAGTTGGAAGCCAGGAACACACAATGCGCTGTCTGGGGTCAGGTCAGAAACACAGGTCTCTGTAAAGCAGAGAGCAAAAGTGTTTGAAATGTTCTTGTTGGTCTGGTTGAGCAGAAGTAGTTCCTCAGTTTTGTTGTGTAGGAAGTGCAGATTGGAAAGTAATGGTAGGGGAGTGCAAAACCCCCGCCATCTCAGCCATACCAGCACACCTGCTCATTGGCCCCTACACCCGGCCTTCCACCACTTCCTCACAAGTAGAGACAGTGCTCCCGTTGTGAGAATTTCCTAGACAATTTGAAGGATTGAATAAACTCTGATTAATAACTGGTGAAACATTATCCTAGAAGGTTAGTAGCTGTTCCTTCCTCCAACTTCTTGGATTTGTGGTACAGTATGCAACATTAACAAACACAAACAGAACAGAAGAGCTAGTCACCATGGCAGCCATTCGCTGCACCATCCTGGCCATCCTGCCCATACACACAAAAGTCATCTGTGTGTATGAGCAAGGACTTATAAATGCACAGACACACACTCATCAACCATCAGGACCCATCTACCCACACCCACACACATTCATCAGTTCATCAACAGCTCCCCAGCTTTATGTTACAATATCAGTCAGTCTCTAGAAACATCTGTCTCTCCCTGCATGGGTGCTAATTTCTCTCACTGTCCCTCTGTCTCTACAGGAACATCCAGTCCATGCGGGAGCAACTTGACAGCCTGGGGCTGTGCTTTAATTGGGACCGGGTGAGTAGGCAGAGGTGTGTGTGTGTTTGTGTCTATGGGCGTGGGTGGTCCTCATTGTGAGGGAACCTCCATAGCTTCAATAGTACTGCATTGTGCTCACTAACTGTAAGTCCAGATTTGTTTTATTGAAGCCTGGTAGACTTGCATCATTCATCACACCAACTATTGAGTTCTATGCTCAGTTAATGTCACACTGATTCTCTTGAAAGTGGCTTGTTACCATGTGAACAGATGGCTGCTATTCCCAGTAATAGCAGTGGAAGTTCCATTATTCCTGTGCTGAAATCTCCCATTTTCAGTCATGCGTTTTTGAAGATATGTGTCGCTCTGGATAAGGGCGTCTGCTAAATGCCGCAAATGTAAATGTAAATGTGTCATATTTTCACTGACACAACATTCAGATTGTGCCTGCTACCATCGGTTCTAGAGAAATTGACTAATTACTTCAGGTTTTTACATTTTTAATGTTTTTTAAGGTAAGATGCTGTGGTCTTTGAATAACCACAACCCATTTAATGCTATGCATGCTTGGGCATCACTGCTTCTCAAACCACCTACTGGTTCCAGCGCTGTGCTAAGTGGCTGCCAATTGTAACGGCTCTGTTCTGTGAGGGACATTTTTAACCTATATTTCCTTTAAATCCTTCTTAACTCCTTCCCATTTTCTTTCAGTTTCACATAGTTTACTCCACATAGTAACTTAGTTATTAGTTACTTTTGTGACTGAATGGAGAACAAAGGAGAGAGAACATTTGGCCAATGGAGCGTATGCTGCTTGCTGCACCTACTCTCACATTGTGCTGCTGGAGCCACAGAAATCTGCCCCTCACGCCTCATCTCTGCTGTTGTTCCCGATCCTGAAGAACTCCGGAGACCATTCAGAGGATGCAGAGATGGAGTCAAAACCAAAGCAAAGAGAAGATCCTACAAACACTTCCCTCTATATTCCCTCTTGTTGACCAGAGTCTATACTAATGGGGAACATGAGGTCTCTGGTCAACAAGACAGACAAACTGATTGAGTTCCAGAGGGAGTACAATGAGTCCAGTCGGCTGTATTTTTTCAGAAACATGGCTTCATGCTGACATTCCAGACCGAAACATCTTGAGCTTCAAAATTGTGAGGGGCATTGTGAGGAGATGCCAAATGGACTTGCTGGTTTAATGGGTGCGCTGGTTGTAAACATCAGGTGGTGTCAGCACATGTCACTGTGAAGAAGCGTCACTGTTGCCTGAAGCAAGAACTGTGGAAAACCTCTTGTCTGGTCCTGTAGCAAAGAACTCATCTGCCTCTTCTCTCAATGACTTCAGACCAGTGCGCCTGACATCCCATGTCATGACGTTCCTGGAAAGGCTGGTGCTGTTACATCTCAGACCTCAGGTCAGCCCTTTCCTGAACCCTCTGCAGTTTGCTTATCAACAGCATGTTGGTGTGGATGATGCAGTAATCTACCTCACCACAGTGAGCTGAAACTTTTTTCTTGACTTCTCAAGTGCATTTAACACCATCCAACCTCTCATGCTTGGGGAGAAGATGGATAAGTCCACATTAACCTGGGTCCTGGACTACCTATCTCATAGGCCCCAGTATGTGCAGTTGGTCTTATTTTCTAGTCTGCAACACTGGAGCACAGAACTGTACTCTCCTCTTCCTCTTCCTCCTGTACACCAAGGATTTCCAGTACAAGTCATATCTATGCCACCTTCAGAAATTTTCTGCAGTGGTCGAGTGCTTCAGGGAAGGACAGGAAGGCGAATACAGAGACCTTGTGAGCAGCTTTGTGGAGTGGTGTCAGAAGAACCATCTGCACCCTAATCATTACTCCTACATTATTACAGGGGTGGGACAATGAAACAAACACCTGTCATTTTAGTGTGGGAGGTTTCATGGCTAAATTGGAGCAGCCTGGTGGTCAATCTTCATTAATTGCACATTGCACCAGTGAGAGCAGAGTGTGAAGGTTCAATTAGCAGGTAAGAGCACAGTTTTGCTCAAAATATTGCAATGCACACAACATTATGGGTGACATACCAGAGTTCAAAAGAGGACAAATTGTGGGTGCACGTCTTGCTGGCGCATCTGTGACCAAGACAGCAAGTGTTTGTGATGTATGAAGAGCCACGGTATCCAGAGTAATGTCAGCACCACCAAGAAGGACGAACCACATCCAACAGGATTAAATGTGGACGCAAGAGGAAGCTGTCTGAAAGGGATGTTTGGATGCTAACCTGGATTGTATCCAAAAAATATCATTCCCAAGACGAATTGACGCTGTATTGGCTGCAAAAGAGGCCCTAGAACACCATACTAATATATTATTGTGGTCTAAAACCAGTTTCATTGTCCAACCCCTGTACTTCTTTAACCAATCACTGCACTGACACATTATCTACACATTTACATAACTGACAGACTCCCTGAATGGCTGGACATTACTCCTCCTCTATCCATATCTCTTACAAGTAAGGCTTGAATACTGTTCTATTTCTGCTCTTGTTTTCATTACACTGCTGTCATATATGACCTTCCCACTGGGATTAATAAAGTCTGTCTAATCCCAACAATGGACTCCTCTAAGCAGCCAAAAAGTATAAAAGTGTTAGAAATGGAACGGAACTGGAGGTCAGATTGAGATCTGGAAGACCATGAAAACTTTCAGAGAGAACTGCTTGCATGATGTTTTGGGGATGTGTGAGCTACACAGGCACAGGGAGCTTGGTCAAAATTGATGCAGGATGAATGAAGCATTTTATCAATAATACTGGAGCAAATTTGTACTCATCAGCCCAGAAACTGCACGTTACACATGTGGATGTTCTAATATGACAATGATCTAAACAGAGATCTCAAACTTGCAGTTCAACCAAGACAGCCCGAGAATTTACAGGAAATGGAGGCATTTTGAGGATTGGGCAGCATTACCATGTGAAAAAATTATCCATGTCTTATCCACAATTACCACAAAAGACTTCAAGCTGTCATTGACGTTAAAGAACTAGCATATGTACACTTTGAAGAGGGTAAATTGGGTAGTTTCTGCATTATGATTTAAAAAGAGCAAACACAAATGTTTGATAAATGACTTCACCAAATCACAAACCATGAAAATAAAAAAGCTGTTGTATTATCAATTATACAAGAGAAAATCACAAATTTTGTCTAGTTTTAAAAATATTGATTAAATTGGTGTCCATCAGGCTCTGTTTTTTACTTTAAAATGTAAAATGAAATGTATATTTCTTCATTGGCAAGATCAATTGTAATCTGTGATTTTCTTAATCAGGGAATAAAGTCTAATACATTCATAATGACATTCCTAAACATTTTCTTCTTTTTGCCATATTATCCACCGTGGACAAGCTGCATTTTATTACTATATTTCATCAAAAATGTCCTATTGTTTTCTCTGATCAATTGCAATCTTTTGACAGGAAATCACTACGTGTCTGCCAGACTATTACAAGTGGACCCAGTACTTGTTCGTCAAACTTTATGAGGCTGGGCTGGCCTATCAGAAAGAGGTAGGACATGTCTTTTCTGTAATGATTGATTGTGATTGTCTTAGTTGTCAAAAAGTTACCCCTGCATTGTACTACAGGATTATTACTGCTTTACGGGCCATGGTTGATGTTCACTACTGTTCAAATGATGGAGAGCTCTTGCAGTTTTATTTAATAAACAGTAACATGGGAAATGTAAGTAAACTACACCAGACCTCACAGATATTATGTGATTCTTGAATAGAGGAAATGAAGGAGTGAGATGAAAAATAATATAATGTAATAATTAAAAAAAAATTTTGTTTATCGCCTTTAGAGTCAATCACCATATTTAAAACATGCGGGGTTCTGAATATTCACTTTATTTTGGTATTAAGTGAATGTTGTTCTAAAAATAATATACGGTTATGTTAACCATAAATAACTGCTCCCAGACTGAAGTGTTAGGTTGTGCTTTTCAGAAGGAAAAGCAAGGTTACCAGGAATGATAAAATGCACTACTCACAAAAAGTAAGGGATACTTAGAATAGAATAGAATAGAATAGAATAGAATAGAATAGAACTTTAGGGAAATTAAGGTTCCAGTAGCAGCATCAGTACAGTACAGTAAGCAGAAAGATAGGCAGAGAAAAAAAATAAAAATGATTTAGTAGAAGCAGCACTATATAAATATATAGAATATATAATATACAGACTATATTACAATATACAATTTAGACAATAGTGCATGAGAAAAAAAGAGTCCTGTAGGAGGGTGTATTGCACATTATTGCACATTATTATTGCACTTGAAAACTGTTTATTGCACAGAGAGTCCAGTGTGTTGTGGTGGTTGCAGGTTGCTGTTAGCTGTTGACTGTTGGTTCAGTTCCTACTCATTCCCATCCTTAATCCTCCTGTTACCCCTCCTCCCCCCCAGAGAGGAGTTGGACAGTCTGATGGCGTGCGGGACAAAAGAGTTTTTAAGTCTATTGGTCCTGCACTTGGGAAGGAGCAGTCTCTCACTGAAGTCTCTCACTTCCCTTTCAGTTGAAATTTATGGAAAACTTAACAGCGATATATCATGAGTAGGGTATTTAAGTAGAATGATGAAATGGTGATTTCCATCTCTAACAAAGCAATAGCCAACAGTGGTGGGTATACCCCAACAAATATGTCTTGTCATGTGCCCTTGAGGATCAGTTACAGCTTAACAACAATGTCTCATGCTGTTTACAAGTCAACTTATTGTCTCTTGAGGCATGAGCTCCAACTCTCCTTGAAGGGTGACACTCGGGTATTGAGGTTTTGGGGTATAGAGTTAGGAACTTCTACATTAAGGGTGGGTATTTCTGGTCCTGAATGGCTGGATTCCTGCACAGTTTTCCGATTTCCTGCTCCAACACACCTGATTTAACTCACCTGTTAATTGGCAACCTTAGTAGTCCTGTTAGAGCAGGAAAACCAGCAAATAGTGCTAGGCCCCATTGCCCACCCAAGCTGATCCCAACGGTTTTCTATTTTATTCAGGTCTGGAGAAACTGCATGCCACTCCATTTCAGGTACCCCAGTCTCTAGCAGCCTTTCCATAATGATGAGAATGACCTGGAGAATTGTTGTCCATGAAGATGTAATTAGGCATGTGTTGGCACAGTGACTGGATTAATGATGTTATTTAAATGGAATGGACTTGTCACTGTATTATTCACAAAGTGTAGAGCAGTTTTGTATTGACTAAGTACACCTTCCCACACTGTAACACACCACCACCAAAAGGCTTGTCTGATGATAACAGTGGCAGATACATAGCACATTCTTTGACATCTCCAACATCATTTCTGCTCAGTGTGAATTGACTTTCATTAGTGAACAGCACTGAGGTCCACTGGTCCCTCATAAATGCTTCCTGGCCCATGCAAGATGATGATGCCTGTGCCTGGTGATGTGGTCAGGTCATCTAGCATGCAGACCACGCTGATGTAAATGGTTTCAAATGGTCGGATATGACACTTGGGTGACTGTCACATCCCTTAAATGTGCCTGGAGTTGTGTGGCATTCATCATCTGGTTGAGAAGGGCGCTGTTCACAATGAAGTGGTCATCAGTGTGGGATGCTAGCCTTTACTAACTAGCGAAGGAGTGTAGGAGCAAAGCCCTTTTGTAAGTCGCTCTGGATAAGAGCATCTACCAAATGCCGCAAAAGTAAATGTGGCCAAAGCATGTCCCCACTTATGCCTTTCTGTGACTCTTTCTATCTGTATCTGTGTTGCAACCTGCTGATAACACTCTGTGACACTTGTAAGCTCAGTGGCTACTTCCATCTGAGAACATCCTGTTTGAAGCCTCTCAGTGGCAAGGTACTGTTAATCAATTGTTGTTCATCTTATGATGTGAGGAGTAGGACGGTTTAAATACCCAGTCTAATTGAACCAGGAAATGTATTGGTCAATTCATGGAATACTTGTTCTGAATTTTGCTATTAAGCTCCTTGTTAGAGACCGGAAAGTTGTGCACTGTACTGAGTAAAGTACTGAAAGAGTTGGACATGTGCATTCACATGAACCAATCATATATCTTACAGTAAGGTTGATGAAAATGACTAAACACTGGTACACATCTACATCTAAAGGATGTGAGCAAATACTGTATTTACAGAAATCTAATGTGATCCATATAAGTCAGACCTGTGTGTGTTTGTGTGTGTGTGTTTATTCATTCAAAGGCACTGGTTAACTGGGATCCCATAGACCAAACAGTCCTGGCTGATGAACAGGTGGATGAACATGGTTGCTCTTGGAGGTCTGGTGCTCCTGTAGAGCAGAAGCTTCTGAGACAGTGGTTCATCAAAACCACCAATTATGCTAAGGTGAGTTAATATGCAACACCACAACCCTCTGCCAGCCCAGCTTTGATGTTACTGAATTTCAGTGTCCTATGTCCTCCCATATTCCCACTGTTCTTGAATGTTCTTTCCTCTTCACTATTCTTGAATGGTCTCTCCATTCATTCAAATCAAGAGTATTCTCACATCACATTACACAGGTGTACGGGTGAATGGAAAAACTAAGGTGCAAGTCCCTTGCAGCTTTAAAACAGATGTATAAATACACAAGAAAATCCTCAGAACATAGGAATTCAGCCTCTTCACTCTCCTGAGGTTGAATATGCACTTTTTTGCCTTCTTCACCACACCTGTGGTGTGTTCTGACCATGTAAGCTCCTCAGATATGTAAACACAGAGGAAGCTGATGCTGCTGACCCTCTCCACAGTGGTCCCATTGACAGGGGAGTGCTCTCCTGCCTCCTGAAATCCACTATCAGCTCCTTGGTCTTGCTGATGTTTAGAGAGAGGTTGTTTTCTTGGCACTAGTGTGTGAGGAGGCTGGAGATCAGGTCTATGGTTTTTGTGTCATCAGCTAATTTAATGATGACGTTGGAGCTATGTCCTGGCAGTCATGGGTGTATAGGGAGTACAGGAGTGGTCTGAGCACACAGCCCTCAGGGGCTCCAGTTTTGAGGGTCAGTGAGGAGGTTGTATTTTTCACCAGCTGCCTGTTAGGAAGTTTAGGATCCAGCTGGACAGAGAGCTGTTCAGACCGAGATCTCAGAGCGTTGTATGGAGCCTCGGGAAGGATGGTGTTAAATGCTGAGTGTGTCAACACCTGCAAGGCCACTGGGCCAGATGCTAGTCCATCACCAGCATTTTCATGTGGTGTTCTTTTCCAGGAGGGAGAGAGTGTGCAGAGTGAGGGCAATTGAATCCTCAGTGGATCTGTTCTGCCTGTATCCATTTTGCAGTGGGTCCAGGGTGGCAGGGTGAAGTCTCTGACCAGCCTCCCAAAGCACTTGCTTATGACAGAGGTCAGAGCAGCCATCATTTAAGCAAGTAAAGCAAGTAAAATTTTGAAAATGTCTGCAAAGACTCCTGCTAATTGATCTGCACATGCTGCACTCCTCCTGGAAAGCCATCTGTGCTACTGGCTTTGCGGGTGTTGACACACTTAAAGGATACATGCACATCAGCTACTGAAACAAGGGGTGGGTTGGACTCAGCAGTGGATGTGGCTCTGTCTGGAAGTCTGGAAGCATTGCACTGGTGCTGCTCAGGGAGTGAGAGTTCTTCTTTAAAGTTATTGTGTTTAACCTCTGCCAAATGCGTCTGACACTGGTGGTGTTAAACTGTGCTTCCACATTGTCTCTGTACTCACATGTTGCTGTTTTTAATGCTCTTATGGAGTCCATAGCTGGTCTCTATACTCCTCCATATTCACAGACTTAAAAGCAGAGGTACATGCTTCCAGAGTTGTGTGAACTTCGCAGTTAAGCCATGTCTTCTGATTGAGGGAAACACAAACTGTCTTTATGGGCACAACATCATCTATGCGTTATCTGATGATGCAATGATTGAATCATCATACTCATCAGTGCTGTTAGATGAATCACAGAACATCTTACAGTCCAACATGAATAAAACAGTTGTGAAGCACAGAGTCTGATTTGTCTTACTAGCAGTGAACCTCCTTAATGGTGGCCAGCAAGTTCGGTCAGGGATTGGCCTTGATCAGGGATCTTCACCGACATCTATGACATTATGAGGTAGATAATACAGCAGTCCCTTGCCTCTCATTGGAAAGAGATCTGTGCCTGAAGTTTACTCAGTTTGTTGTCCAGTGACTGTTCATTAGCCAGTTGTTTGCTTGGTAGAGGTGAGTGCATGTTCTGTCCATTCACTCTTCTTGAATTTTCACCCATTTACTCTTCTTGAATGTTCTCTCCATTCTCTCTATTAGAATTTACTCTTCTGGAACATTTTCCCATTCACTCTTCTAGGATGTTACAGGATGTGGTTGAGCCTGTATTTTAATTGTATTTTCAGACTTCTGTCAGGCTGAGGCTACACAGTAGTGTTGTACTCTCTCTTCAGATCCCACTGTTCTGATTACATTAAAAATTCCATTAAAAAAGTGCAGTATGCCACTATTACAGTATATCAAAATATATAAATCATTACCTGTATCACCAGGTTGTTTCCAAAACACAGCCATACTTATAATAACATAGTCCTGTTGTGCCATTATTGCTTTGCATGCATGTGGATAACAAATGTTGCACACTTAGACATTCACAAAACACGTTAAGGATAAAAACACTTTTTTGGATCAGGGCACATCAGGAATCAGGAAGTTACAGCTCTTCACTGTGTTAGAGCTCTTTGTTTCAAATAACTCAGAAAATGCCAGAGGTTGAGGAGCGAATAAGCTCCTTAAGCTGCCACCAGAGAGGTTTATCAGACTCTTAAAATTTGAAAAAGCTACACTGGCTCTTTCTCTAGCGACTAGGACCTTACTATGCCCTCATCAATTTGCATGACAAAGCTTGAAACGGAGTGAGAGCAATGACAGGAGTCAGAAACTAACTGCAACTGATTGAAGGTTTCCTATATTCCTATAAAACATATTTGAGTATGTGTAACTAGTTACTGTGTAAGTTTACTCTGTGTTGATGTTTGGGTTTGAGGCATAAGGGTTATGAGACTCATACATTAGCTCACAAAAATGAGTATACCCCTCACATTTCTGCAAAAAATATATACCTTGGGCAGCGTTCATGCAACCCAAGACCATGATCCTGCTAACATCATACCACAGGACTTTTCTTTAACAAACTGTTCACAGTTTTCTTGTGTAATAATTCCTTTTCAAGGAAGAAGCTGTTCCTCAGCCTGGTGGTTCTACACTTAATGTTCCACAACCTCTTGTCTGAGGGGAGCTGGGCAAAAAGTGTGTGGTGGGTGAGTGGTGGCCCTCTTTCTGCATCTGGAAGTCTAAATGTCTGTGGTGGTGGGGAGGCTGACTCCCCGCAGTCCTCTTTGCAGCCTTCACCACCCTCTGCAGAGCTCTCCCCTCTACAGTAGAGCAGCTTACATTGATATCGGAGCACAAAATGCTGTCCACTGCACATCTGTAAAAGGAGGTGAGGACCAAGCTCCCGAGTCATGCATACCTCAACCGCCTGAGGAACTTGAGTTGCTCATGTGTCTTCCTGAGCAAACTGGAAGTGTTGTTGCCCCCGGTTACTAAGGTACACACCCAAGTACCTGTAACTGAAGACCACTTCCACTGCAGATCCTCCGATGTGCAGGGAGGGTGGGTGTGTCTGCCCTTCCTGAAGTCCACAATTATCTCTTTCATGTTCTTCACATTGATGCAGAGATTATTCACCCTGCACCAACCCTCCAGGTGTTTCACCTCCTGCCTGGAGCCAGACTCATCACCATTTGTGATTCATCCAACCACTGAAAACTTTACAATATAACAGCCTGGATGGGTAGGTGAGCAGTCATATGTGAGCAGCATAAACAGGAGGGGGCTCAACATACAGCCCTGAAGGGAGCCATTTCTGAGGATTAGGGTGGAGGAGGAGATGTTAGGGGTCCTCACAATCTGTGGTCTGTTGGTCAGGAAGTCCAGGATTACAGAGGGAGGAGCTCAGTCTGAACACAAGACGTTTATGAGCCAGGGTCTGAGGAAATAAGGTGTTAAAAGCAGATCTGAACTCCACAAAGAGCATGAGGTCATAGGAATGTTTCTGCTCTAGGTGGATGAGGGCAGTGTGGACCACAGAAGAGATGGCATCCTCTGTGGATTGGTTTTCGTGGTGTGCATACTGGTATGGATTCCTGCTGATGTAGATGGTGGCTTTGATGTGGGCCATAACCTGTCTTTCGAAGCATTTTGTGACTTGTGTCAGAGTGAGGGCTACTGAGGTAAATACTGTGTCCGACACTTCAGAATCAGCTGTTCTATAGCCTCAAAGCAGTAGCTGTTTATCAGAACACAGTTTGTGCACCAACCTTTGTTTACAGAGATGCATAGGCCAACTTCCTGGGCTTTTTCTGAAAGCTGGTTGGGCTCCACATGGAAAAGCAGACAGCTGTCGGTCTGGAAGGCTGAGTCCAACACGTTGTTTTGCCAAGTTTCCAAGAAACAGAGTACAGCACAGTTTTTCATCTCCACAGAAACACTCATCCTCGGCCACAGAAGGTCCTGTTGTCTAGAGTGCTAAATTTGGCCAGGAACAGGGACAGAATCAGTGTTCTATTACCATTAGCCTTTTGCCTCGCTAGCACTCTGCCTCTCTTGCCCCTCTTCTGCATCCACTTGTACTGCTTCCTCCTGCCCTTTGACACTCTGTCCTCTGAACTCCTCTCTGCCATGCTGGTGTCCTCAGTAGCTGCAGTCTGCCTATTGTAGCTCGGAGATTGTGGTTCAACATTGCCATTTTTGTAGCCAAACCATTCTTAATGTTAATACGTTTGGTTCAGCTGCATGTCACATGGAAGAAAGTGGTCAGTCAGAAACTCTTTATACTTTGCAGAGGTCATTTTCCTAAAGGGACCTCCTCATGATTCCATCCCTAAACATGACTCTGCCACCTCCATGCTGGCATTGCAGGCTTGTTGGGACCTGGTGGCCATCCACCAACCACTCCATCCATCTGGATCATTCAGGGTTGTGCAGCACTCAGTAAACAAGACTGTTGGAAAATTAATCTTCATATATGTCTGGGCCCACTGCAACTGTTTCTGCTTGTGAGCACTGGTTGGGGTGGCTGAAAAATTGGTTTATGCACAACAGCAAGCCTCAGGAGGATCTTTCACCTTGAGATTCATGGGACTCCATAGGCACTAGCAGTTTCAAATATGTTTGCTGTAATGTCATTTTAGCAGCTGCTCTCTTAATCAGATGAATTTGTCTGTCAGAAACCTTCCTCATTATGCCTTTATCTGAACAAACCCATCTGTTCTGAATCAGCCACAAATCTCTTCACAGTATGATGGATCATGCTTAAGTTTTCATGAAATGTCTGTTTTCATACTTTTTTTTAAGTAGTTTTCCTTTAATTGTGCTCACCTGGCAAATGAATTATCACAGCTGTATTCGATTGATTTCAGTAATCCAAAGAGCCCTGACAGACAATACCATCCATGATTTTAATTGAGAAACAAAAATTTAATCTTTATTACACTTAAATCCAATTTGCATAATAATTTGTAATACAGTGTAATAGTTCGTGATCTGTTCCACAGTCAGCCCCAGGCCATGTCTTTGCAATTAAAATGTAGCTCTTCCATCTCTTTGAAGAAGAATGTAGTCTAGTTTCATTTCTATAAACTCTGTCTGGTGATGTCCAGGTGTACAAACATCACTTTGGTTGCTTAAATAATGTGTTGCTGATGAAGAAATCTCCGATTTCACCAGCAGTGTGTATCTTGTCAATTTCAGCCTGGACTTCACTGTAAAACCTTTTGATTTCTTTTTCACTTGTGTCTGTTGTTGGGGCATAAACCTACATGACTGTAATGTTGGAACAGATGTGCACAAAATTGAATTGACATCAGTCAATCATTTATAGCATTGTATCCCATAACAGTCTTGTTGACATCATTGTTGAGGAAAACCACTCCATTTCTTCCTTGCTGTTTGTGACCCGAGTAGTAGATGGTGTGTTCCCCTGACTGAAAATGTCCTAATCCAGTCCAGTGTAACTTGCTCATCCCAAGTATGCTAATAGATTTCTGCTTCACAGATTCAGTATCACCAGTTGGTCGACCATTTAAATCTTCACTACTTCCCACTTGCCCTGATTAATCTTTCTTACATTCCAAGTTCTGATGGTGATTTTGTTTTACAGCTTTAACTAAACTTCCCAAGAGCTTTGATCTAGCCACCTCACACACACAAGCTGTACTCAGAGGAAATCTCATTCTTTTCTTAGTAGCCATTTGAGTGCCTTCCTGATTGTCCAATCTTCTGGCCCTATCTCATGAATCATTCTGTTGTGTCTATTCACATGGTTTTATTGGTAAGTGTGCAAAAGTGGTCTACCATTGCCTTTGGGGATTACAGTGGTTTGGGTGGATGGAGTCCTTTTCAATCCTCCTGGTCAGTAGCTGATGTATAATTCCAGGAGATTTGGAAGCTGAATTGTTGTGATGTGCTGGGCTATCTGCACTAGCCTCAGAACATCCTGAAGATGTGGTGATCCAAACCAACCGTTAGACTTCTAGAAGAGGCATTTTACATTCTGTAAAATAAGCTCCTTTAAAATGTAAACACCAAGACACTTTATGGTGCTGACTCTCTCCTGCTTCCTGATATCCACCATCAGCTCCTTGGTCTTGCTCACATTTAGAGAAAGGCTGTTTTCCTGGCACCAGTGTGTCAGGAAGCCAACCTACTCTCTGTAGGCTGCCTCTTTGTCATTTAGGATCAGGCCTGCAGTCATTGTGTCATCAGCTAATTCAATAATGATATTGCATCTGTGTCTGGGTGTGCAGTCATAGGAGTACAGGGAATACAGTAGTAAGTCAAACACACAGCCCTGAGGGGCTCTAGGATTAAGGGTCAGTGAGAAGATGGAGCTGCTGCTCATCATTGCCTCATGCCAGTGGCCTGTCAGGAAGTTTAGGGTCTAGTTGCAAAGAGATCCCAGAGCTTCATGTTGAGTTTTGGGGGAAGAGTGGTATTGAATGCTGAACTGTTGTCCATAAACAGCTTTCTCATGAGTGGTGTTCTTGTCCAGGTGGGAGAGGGCAGTTGCAGTGGATATTTTCTCTCTGTATGCAAATTCAGTCCAGAGTGGCAGGCAGTGAGGTGCAGATGAAGTCTCTAATCAGCCTCTCAAAGTACTTGCTTAAAATAGAGTTTAGAGGAACTGGGCAGTAGTCATTTAAGATAGATAAATACAACGGTAATTCAAATGAAGTTGGGATGTTATGCAAAACATAAATAAAAACAGAATACAATGATTTCCAAATCATTTTCAACATCTATGTTTTTTGCAAATGTTCACTAATTTTGAATTTAATCCTTGGGCATGTTTACCACCATCACCAACTTTCCTTTTAACAACAGTCAAAAAGCGTTTGGGAACTGAGGACACTAATTGTTGAAGCTTTGTGGGTGGACATTTTTCCCATTATTGCTTGATGTTCAACTAAAGTTGCTCAACAGTCCGGGGTCTCCATTGTAATATTTTTATGCTTCATAATGCACATGTCCAATTGGAGACTGGTCTTTGTGTTGTGGGCTGTGATGGTTTTCACACCTTCACAGACCTCCCTCATGCTGTTCTCCTCCAGCTTCTGTTCCATCTTTCTCCTGTAGCTGTCCTTATCTTCCCTGTCTTCCACCTCCTGCTGTGCTGCTTTCATTTCCTTCCTGCTCTGGAAAGACAGCTTTGACTTCCTGCTTTACCCATGGCTTATTGTTGGAGTAACACTGTACCGTCTTAGTGGGGGAGACCACATCTGCTCTGAAGTTGAGACAATATGTTAGTGTGTCATCCCCTCTGTGTCCTCACAGTGTGGGCTAAGCAGCACACCCCAGACTGTGGTGTCTTAACAGTCCCTGAGGGCATCTTCCATTTCTAGGGACCACTTCATGATGGATCTGGTGGTTGCAAGCTACTTTTGAACCAAGTGGGGTATACTTTGGCTATGTTTGTGCCAGGTTGTGGTCCAACTTCCCCAGTGGGGGGAGGGTGTGACTGTGTATACCTCCTTCACATTAGCATAGAGTAGTTCAATTGTCCTGTTCTTCCTTGTTGGACAGTCCACAACCAGGTGAAAAGCAGCCAAAGTAGAGTCCAAAGTGGCATGATTAAAGTCCCCAGAAATTATCATGAAAGTCTTAGGGTGCTGTGTCTGCAGCTTTGCTGCAACAGAGTGTATCTGCTCAGATGCAGTGGCTTTGGGGTCTCTGTTAGCTCTCATAGCAGTGAATCCCCTCAGATCCATGTTAGCGTCCGGTACGAGCTGGGTTAGCCATGTCTCCGTAAAGATAAACAAGCTGCTCTCATGGTAAATCCGCCGGTTGTTCAGTGTAGACAGCTCATCTAGCTTGTTCGGCAGCAAGTTCACATTACCCATGATAATGGAGGGAACAGTTTGCAGCACCACTGATTGTTAGCTAGCTTAGTCTTTAGCTTAGCTCCGGCCTTGCAGTCCCGGGGTATCCTCCTCATTTCCCTTGAAATGAGGTGTTGTATCCCAGTTTGTCCCATTGTTCTCAAGGCCAGCAGCTCCTCTCTTGAATACATGAGAAAACTGGCTCCTGATTGTGTCTCAAAGTAAAAAAATATAAATGGGATCTGTATAAGAACACAATAAGCATTTGTATGTATGTAAGTGATGAGAAAATTGTTTAAAGAACTAAAACTATGGAGCTACTAGAGAGGCAGCCATCTCGCACAGCACTACACCTACTTACTTAAGTAAGTTATGCTGTCTGTATTTGGAACAGGGACAATGGTGGCCAGTTTGAAACATGCTGGTACAAGAGAGGGAGGCATTCAAGATGTTTGCAAAGACTCTTGCTAATTGATTTTTGCATGCCTTAAGTACTCATGTGGGAATTCTGTCTTGGCCAGCTGACTTAAAAGCAGTGTTATGTGCATTCAGAGCTATACAAACTTTACAGTTGAGCCATGGTTTCTGATTGGGGTAAAGAACTTACATAAATCTTGAAATGATTCCAGTATTTACATAAAAAAGTACTACTAGTAATAATGTGATGTAAATGTAATGTAATAACTAGTGGTAAACTTAGCTTCCCTTTCTGTTTTATTGGTTCATTTTTAATTGGAAGAGAAGAGGACTCTGAAAAAACTACTGGACATTATGGACAATGCCAGTCACCCTCTACACAGTCATCAGCCACCAGAGGAGCCTATTCAGTGAAAGACTGCTCCTTCCCAAGTACAGGACCAATAAACTTAAAAACACACTTGTTCCGCATGCCATCAGACTGTACAACTCCTCTCTGGGTGGGAGGAGTGGTAACAGGAGGATGGGAGTAGGAAGCAACCAGTAACCCACAACCCGACCACCACACACAACTGGACTTGGTGCAATAAACAACTCAAGAGTGCAATAATGTGCAATACCCTTTCTTCAATTCTGCAATAATCTTTTATATATTGTATATTGTAATATAGTCTCTATATTATATATTCTTTATATTTATATAGTGTTTCTTCTTATATAGTATAATTATTATCATTCTACTATTTTCTGTACTGTACTGATGCTGCTGTGGACAATTTGAAGTCTTCTTCATGAACGTGCATTAGTTTAGCCTTGTTGAATTTTCTCATGGAAGCTTTTGTGCAATTCCTGTCCACATTCAGATTACAGTGGTGGTTGAAAGTTCATAAACCTTTAAAATTTTCTATATTTTCTATATTTCTACATAAATATTAATTAAAACGTCATCAGAAGTAGATAAAGAAAATGAATTCAAATGTAATTTTTACCCATCCACACACAGTGATAAACACATACTGTATGGACACATCAGCAGTGAGCACACATGCCCTGAACAGTGGGCAGTCCTATTCTCAGCGCTCAA
Organism: Acestrorhynchus altus; assembly: GCA_034509495.1. NCBI lineage: Eukaryota > Metazoa > Chordata > Actinopteri > Characiformes > Acestrorhynchidae > Acestrorhynchus > Acestrorhynchus altus. The sequence goes on along the minus strand of CM067507.1, from coordinate 10,182,262 downwards.
GGAAGTTCAGTACCTTGCTCAAGGGCACATCAGTCATGTTCTGTCAGTTCTGGAATTCAAACCGGTGACCTTCTAGTCACAAGGCTGGTTCCCTAACCACAAGGCCACGGCTGCTCCAGACACTATGGCAGACCCAGAGGTGTCTGCCAGTTTTGGTCAGCCCACCTTGCTTGCGGGGCAAGCTGCAGCCACTTAGGAGGACTCTCTCAACTGCTTCTATAAACCCTCCCCTGGGCTGAGATCATAATCAACAGAAAATAACAAACTTGTTAACTTGTTAGTCTGTGTAAGGAGCTGAAGAAACAGGCTGTGCAGTGTGAGTGGAGTTACTCACAAGTAGCAACAAGTTGATAGTTAAGAAACAATAACAAGGAAATGCTAACATTAAAACATTAAATGCCTCATTCATGGCTCAGTTCATTAATTTCTTGTTTTATTTATTGTCCAAACTATTGTATAAGACAATACAACACTCAGGGTTACTTTCTGTAAGCTAATGCATGTTTAAAGACTTTTGTAAACTAATGTGTGGTTTATTTTTCTCTGTTTGAGATGACATGGTTGGCAGTGTGTTCCCGTGACTCACAGATGCTCTTTGCATAGCAGTACAGCACTGTGTGAGTACATATATTTATGTCCAAGAGGCTGGAGAGAGCAGGAGAGTATCATTATTTATGTAATGGACCAGACTCAACACTCATTATAGCACCCATATAATTAAGAGTGTGTGTGCATGCATGTGAAGGCTTCTCTATACTACAGATGATGAACTGTTTAAAAAAGACACATGGTCTAAGCGTGCGGAATCTCTAGATTCCAGCCTTGTCTACTAGCTAAGGATATTCTAAGTAAACAGCAAAGCACTTTTGTAAGGCGCTCTGGATAAGGGCGTCTGCTAAATGCCGCAAATGTAAATGTAAAAAGGCCCACTGACCCCTAATTCTGAAAACAAAGATTTGCATATTTTAGCCAGTCATTTTCCACAGTAAATAAATGAGCAAGTGTAATATTTTTGTCTAATTTGTTTCAGGTCAAATTTTTACAGAAATATAAAAAATACTAAAGGATTCAAGCACCACTATAGTATTCACATTTTCTTTTTCAAGTTTGTCCTGAATTTCCAGTTGTAGATGTGAAAATCCATCTGTGTATCCATCTGAATTATTGTCTCAACAATTTATTAGTAAAATGTTTTCATTTTTTTTGTTCAGTTTCACTCCGAGTTGATTGATGGCTTTTTAAGTCATCTTGATTAAAGCATTCTATTGCTTCAGTTGTTTCCTAGACAACTGATTGATTTTGTGTGTGTGTGTGTGTGTGTGTGTGTGTGTGTGTGTAGTTGTTTGTGTTTAAATAAGGCCCACTGGCCCTGATTCTATCACGCATGCTGGCAGAATATGGACATCCTGGATTACTTTAATATGTATGTTAAATGTCCAAATGTTTGTGGACACCCCTTCCAATAAATGCATTCAGCTACTTGCATTGCATTGCACCTATTGCTGACACATGTATGTACATGTGCACTCATGGCTTGCCTAATTCCTATAGAGAAATATTGACAAACAAAAAAAATTTTAAAAAGCAGATAAACTTGAACTTATTGGCACTGTGCCTAATGCCTGGCATGGACTAGAGGGGCATAAAGTCCCTCAGTATTGAGCTGTGGAGCAGTGCGACTGTTTTCTCTCGAGTGATGGTGTTCAATTCAATACTTTTGGGATGAGTTGGGAAGTTGTGGGTAAGATGGAGTGGGGATCAGTCAACATCCTGACTGCACTAACACTCTTGCCACTAAATACAATCAAATCCTCATAGCAATACTCCCAAATCTAGTATAAAGTGTAGAGACAGTTACTCCATTAAAAGCAGGTTAAACTCTGTTTTATACCATTGATTTCAGAAGAAACAATGAATGAGCTGACATCCCAGTACCTTTTTTGTACAATGTACTGTTTTGTACTCAGAGGTACAGCTTTCATAAATGTATCCTGAAAGGTACAGTATTGCACTTTATATTTAACTGGTACAAAAACATAGCTAAAGAGAGGCTGAACACACACACACACACACACACACACACACACACATATATATACAAATATATATATATATATATATATATATGGTCACTGGGACATTCGCTATTTTATTGGCACCTTTTTATGGTCCATAGAATCAGTGAATCTCTGAAGCCTGCAGCTGCAGTCATGCTCAGTCTATAAACAAATGTTATTCTCTTTAAATGTCATTTAATGCACATGTGCACTCTCTCTCACACATCTCTTGCATAATGTGTGCAGCAGATTTTCCTCACATCTCACATATCCAGACTCTTCTGCCCTGCTGCATTACTGGTTGTGTTCAGATTTTCCACTTAGTTAATAGCTTCACTATGGACACACTTTAAAGATGGGACAGAATGCATTTGTTATTTGAAACTGTTCTCTCTTTGGCATAAAAGGTATGTGATTTTGAAAAGGGAATTTATCCATCTGTTTTTTGCTTTTAGGGTTGACTCATGAATAATTTGATGAGCTCTGCTTTGGTTGGCTGCTTTACAGTGACACACTATGATATCGTACTTAGCAACAATATATTTAAAGTGCTAGTGAAAAAGAAAAGGTTTTGGTTTTACTTTTGTCATGCATTTTTCAGATTATCAGACTTTTCAATATTTTTCACCAAACAAAACTGATAAGATACAAAATGTAGCCTTTCCAATGATTTCATTTAACAAGGGAAGAAAACTATCTAAACCAACCTGTCCCTAAGTGGAAAAAGTAATAGCTTAATAGCTTTTACTGGAGGTGAGAGGCACCCAAGTGTTACATCAGACCATTCAAAACTGTTTACATCAGTGTGGTCTGCGTGCTAGACGACCTGCTAGGTTACCTGACCACAACACCAGGCACAGGCGTCATCATCTTGCATGGGCCAGGGAGCATTTACGCTGGACGAGGGACCAGTGGGCCTCAGGGCTGTTCTCTGATGAAAGTCGATTCATGTTGAGCAGAAATGATGGCCGCCAAAGATGTTAGAGACATCAAGGATAGCGATATGCATCAACCACTGTTGTCATCAAATGAGCTTTTGGTGGTAGTGGTGTTGCAGTGTGGGCAGGTTTACATACCCCATTTCTTAATACTGTGTATTAATACCCACTAACATCAATGACAGATTGAAATCTTTTGTGGTAGTTGTGGATGAGGCTATTTATTTTCTCAGATGCTAAAACTGCCCATTCTTTTTGGCAAAAAGCCTCCAGTTCCTGTAAATTCCTGGGCTGTCTTCCATGAACTGTGCACTTGAGATCTCCCCAGATTGGCTCAATTATATTGAGGTCAGGAGACTGAGATGGCCACTCCAGAACCATCACTTTGTTCTGCTGTATCCAAAGACAGGTCGATTTGACTTGTGTTTTGGATCGTTGTTATGTTGGAACGTCCAAGTACGTACCATGCGCAGCTTCCGTGCTGATGAGTGCAAATTTGCCTCCAGTATTTGCTGATAATGTGCTGCATTCAGCTTTCCTTCAACTTTGATCAAGTTTCATGTGCCTGTATAGCGCACAAATGTGAACTATAGGAATCAAATCAAATCAAAATTGTGCTTTAGGAATCAAATCAATATTAGAATGTATTTGTATAGCGCTCTTCACAACTGATGTCACTGAGCAGCTTTATAGAAATCAAAAAATTTAAGCGTTAACACAGGAACAAAGGATAAGAAATAGACCTCCTAGTGAGCAAGCCAACAGGCGACAGTGGCAAGGAAAAACTCCCCCTGGAGGAAGGAGGAAAAATGCTTGGGAGGAACCAGGCTCACAAAGCCAGACCTCCTCCTCTGGTCAAACTACTTTATACATAGTTATTTAGGGGACACTGAACGCCCACACATCTGTTCTGATACTCTGGTGTACTTGTGTGAAGTGAACATAGTAACAGTAGCAACTAATTTGGGTCTATGTAAATTTCTACATAGTTGCTGGTAGCGGGTGGGCAACTAATCCAGAGCAGGGTGGAAAACTAGTCCAGGTCCAGTAACCAGAAGGTGGGACGCCAATGTGAATTTGTGGCAGGGGAGCTTGGGATCCTTCTCAGACGGGGCAGAGGAGCTTAAGTTTAGCAGTTCATCAAGTGTAGAATTTGTAGAAATTGTGGTATGGTGTTCCTTTCATCAGAGGCCTTGTTGACACCTCTCCAAATGTAAGGTTTATGGTTGTGGCAAAAAAGTTTGATTTGGGTCTCACTCCAAATTACCTTGTTCCAGAGGTTTTGACGCTTGTCTCTGTGCTGTTTGGTGTATTGTAGGTGAGACACTTTGTGGCATTTGCACAGTAATGGCTTTCTTCTGGAGACTCAACCATGCAGCCAACTTTTCAAGTGCCTCCTTATTGTCCATTTTGAAACAGCCACACCGCTAGTTTTCAGCTGTATTCAGCTGATGTTTGTGGGTTTTTCTTTGCATCCTGGACAATTTTCCCAGCAGTTGTAGCTGAAATTTTTGTTAGTCTGCCTGAAAGTGGTTTGGTTTTTGCAGAGCCCCTGATTTTCCGTTTATTAATCAAAACAAAACAAATCAACATTTATTTGTATAGCCCTCTTCACAACCAAAGTTGTCACAGAGCAGCTTCACAGAAATAAAATAAATAAATAAATACAAAGGTTAAATCAGGAACAAAGTATAAATGACAGATCCCCTAGTGAGCAAGCCAAATGGCGAAAGTGGCAAGGAAAAACTCCAGTCAGAGCTTGAGGAAGAAACCTTGGGAGGAACCAGGCTCCTCTGGTCAAACTACTTATACATAGTTAGGGGACACTGGACCCCTACACCTCTGTTCTATTACTCGGGTATACTGAAGTAATGTTAGTTCTCTGTTGGACATAATAGTAACAGTAGATTTCTAAAGTTGGTGATGGTGGGTGAGCAGCTAGTCCATGGCAGGGTGGGAAACTAATCCAGGTCCAGTAGCCGGAAGGTGGAACGCTAATGTAAAGATGTATCAGGGGAGCGTGGCATCCTTCTCAGATGGGGCAGAACAGCTTGAGGTTAGGACCTTATCAGTTCAGGCCGGTGGGTCATCATTAACTCGGAAAAGATACAGAGATTAATTAGTTTGAAATTTAAAAAGAGAACAGAGAATGTAAACATTACCAGAGTGTGGTGAGTGACTCCGGCAGATCTGACTTTAACAGCCTAACTAAGGAGAGAACCAGAAGGTAACATAAACATGGGAACATCCTAAAACATTGGCATCTAACTGCTCCACCGTCACAAACCAGAGTGATCGCGAGGAGGAGTCAGACGGCAGCACCAACATCCCAGTTTACCATAAATCCCTATGTCCATGAACCCCTGGATCTGCAGTCTGTAACTAAGCTAAGACATTAACAACCAAATGCGACACTGAACAAGTAAGTTTTTGGCCTAGACTTGAAGACTGAGACCGTGTCTGAGTCCCGAACATTATCTGGAAGGTGATTCCAGAGCTGGGGGGCTTTGTGAGAAAAGGCTCTTCCCCCTGCTGAAGCCTTCTGAATTCTGGGAACTAATAGGAAGCCAACACCCTGTGATCTGAGTGATCGTGGTGGCTCATAAAGGTAAATTAGATCCTGTAAGCCGTGTAGGGCTTTATATGTAAGTAAAAGAATTTTGTAATCAATACGGAATTTAACTGGAAGCCAGTGCAGAGCTGATAGTATTGGACTGATGTGGTCAAATTTTCTAGTTTTAGTTAATCACAGCTTGAACACTGCTGACGGGCATTATCAATTCCTTGGATATCTTTTTGTATCCCTTTCCTGTTTTGTACAGTTAAACTACCTTTTCCCATAGATCCATTGACAGTTCTTTTGCTTTCACCATGACTCACAATCCAGAACTGTCAGTGGCTGGATGAAAGATGCAGAAGCCTGTCTGGATCCCAGAAACTCAGCCTTATGCACACACACTGATTACAACAGGTCACAGGTGAGGATGTTACCTTTAGTAGCCTTTTCATTTATGTCATCTTCTGTGCACGTTATCAGGCCAGGGTATGTGAACTTTTGATCAGGGTCATTTGGATGTTTTTGGTTGTTATTATGACTCAAAGCAAGAAAAAACAGTCGTTTGACAATAAATGGATTCACCCATCCACTAACCATTTGTTGGAGTGGAAAAAGTTGTTTGTGTTATCATTCCTATTCTCTGAAAAAAGGCCAAGAAAGCAAATATTCTGCAGTACTCTGCACAGGTTTCAGCTCATACTTGTCATTTGACCTGAAGGCCCTCTTCTTCTCTTTTAGGAGAGCCTTTATGTCAGGATTCATCCATGGCTTGTTGGACACCAAATGGTCTTAGTAGGGATAGTGTTCTCCAAATTGAAGTTTACATAGCCCGTAATGCAGTGAGTGAGGCTGACAGTGTCCTCCCCATTAGGCTCACACAATTTCTCCCACACTGTGGCTTCAAAATAGTCCTGCAGAGCCTCTTCAGACTCTTCAGATCATTTCTTCACTGTGCGGGTCACTGCTGGTTCTCTTTGTACAAGGTGTTTGTAGACAGGCAGAAGATAAATTTGATTGTGATCAGATCTTCCAAGCAGACGGAGTGGTGATGAGTTGTATGCCTCCTTTATGTTGGCATCGAACAGGTCCACTGCTTTATTGTCTCTGGTTTGGCACCTTACATACTGGGTGAAGGTGGGAAGAGTGGAGGATGGAGAAGCATGATTAAAGTCTCCAGAGATAAGGATGAGGGCTCATGGGTGCTGGGTTTGCAGTCTGCACACAGCAGAGTGTATGAAATCACAAGCTTCATCAACATTAGTAGAGGGAAGAACATACACAGCTATCGTGATAACATGCAATCTTTCCTTTGGGAGGTAGAGTAGTCTCATCTAACAGTTCAATGTTTTACAGATTCGCTCTTTTACAGTAATGTGTCCAGAATTACACCATCTATTATTCACAAATACTGCCAGTCATGTTCCTTTTCTCTTATCATTTTTAGCTGTCCTGTCTGCCCAAATGAGGTGCAAGTTGTCCAATGATACGAGCATGTGCCTTAGCCATGACTCTGTAAACACCATGATGCTACACTACATCTTGTTGAGTACCGATCTCTTGTTTCTCATAACAACAGAGGGAATTGCGAGCTTGTACCATGTCCCCCTTGGGCAACATAGTGCTCCAGCCCCATCACCTCCTCTTATTCAGCTCGCAGGGGATGTTGTGCCTCTCGTGTTGCAGCACAGCTGTGTTGCTGAGCACTAACAGCTTATAAACAGAGAGAAAAGTTGTGCTAAAACCAGCACAAACACCACAATTTGGGTATCCATTGTGGTTGAAAATGATAAAAAAGACACTTCACAACAGAAAAGAAAATTTAAGTACAAGTAAAGAGGGTGAAAAGTTAAAAAAACAGGCTGCCACCTCTGCAGTGCAACTTTCAATACTGTGTGTGTAGAAATGCTCTTACTTTCACAATTAAATGCATCCCTGAGTTCTACTTTTGTTTATCTAAGACTTGATTTCACCAAGCCAATGGGAGGTGCTTCATAGAGATAACAGTGGAGAGAATAGATTTTGGGTTAGCAGTTATTTGACCATTTATTAGACCATGGTTATGCCTGTTTTTGTACTAGAGGAATGGATCTCCTTAAACTTAGCACAAATAGCTTCACAGTTTCAGTAAGAAACCAGTGAAGTTTGGACACTTGACATATCTTGTTTATCAGGGGGTGGGGGTACATGTGTGCATAATTTAATTATTGAGATGTATACAGTGAGTTTGGTAAGAAATAAATAATTGTATAGAAACTCAGCTGCAAAAGCAGGAATCACAATATCAGCAAAACAAAATAGCTCTATGAAATACCTTGGCACCTAGTGTGTTGGATGAGTGAGTGTTCTTGTCACTGCTTGGCCAAGCTTTGGCATGACTCAGGAGATGTCTGTGGAAGCTGAGTGAGACTCTAGAGAGTTATTTTCCTCACAGGCTGATGTATCAGTGCTGCTGGGATATGATCAGTGGTATTTTTGTTATGTTGAGGCTTTGGACTAAACAAGCATGGTGGGAAATGGTAAGGGGTCCTGACTACTGTCTCCTCCAAGCACACAGCAGAAAGGCTGCTGTTTAATAATAGAACCCAAATCCACTTTGGCCATAACGTTCTGCTTGTTATGAGTTGAGCAGCCTCAGGGTCCTGGCAATTATTTTGTATTTGCCTTTCCTTTAGGGAGTGGAGCCCCTTAGGGCTGGGTTCCTAATGGAGAGTGACAGAAAGGAGAGAGAGATCAAACTGGCCAGCACCGACTGCTCATATCCTCTCCTTTCTCTGTCTCAGCCCAGCTGAGCCTCTTGGCCCCTGCCATCATTATTATGCATAGCTTCCTTCTAGTTTTTCACAATCACTACCAACTCTTCTTCATAGACCACCATCCTCTTTGCTTCTCCTGGGAGTGTCATCTTTGCTTCAGTCAATGGGCACCCTGATGAACATTTCTGTCAATAGGTTAAAGGAAAAAAAGTCATATTTAACATTTAAAAATCTTCTAAAGTTTGTGCATTTGCTTTTTCACATCCCTAATAATTGTTGCAGAGAGCTATCCCATATACAGCAGCTGAAATAATATGCAACAGTAATAATCTGACAATACTTCTTACATACGCTAAAAAAAGTCTTTTTGTGCCCAGAAGGAATCTACTGATTGCAATGAACAGCTGCAGTGGTGTTGTGCCTGACTGTCATCATGTCACTCAAAAGTTGTAGCAGGTCATCGTTTGTGATGCATTTGTCTTTTTGCAGATGACCAATGAATCTGTGTGTGGAGGCACTTTTGTCTGCACAAAGATTAAAGGTGCATTGTATGTGTCAAATTTCCACAGGCCCTGATGTCAGAGTGTGGGGTCTTCTATTTTATACAGCACTGCACCCTTTTTATGGCACTTTCTGTACTACTCTTCAGTGGAAAAGCAAGCCATTTGTAGCCAGTGAGGGGAAAAGCTATGTGGTGATTGTTTTTATAAATATGGCATGTTCCGAATCGAACTGTGTCATGGGATAGTGCATCACTACACCTCTAACTAGAATTGTTATTACTTGTATTATTTTTGTGTTGCAGCCTCTGTTGGATGCCTTGGCAGATCTTCCTGAGTGGTATGGTGTGAAAGGGATGCAAGCCAACTGGATTGGAGAATGCTCAGGTTGTTATTTTGACCATGTGCTGAAGGTGAGCTTACTTCAGAACGACATTAGCCTTGTTAAAGCACACTTTAATGTTCCTCATAATTTGCAAAACAGTGTTTGACTGCTTGTGCCCTGTAGGCAGTGTGGTTATGAGCCTGTGAAATGACATCCCAGTATATTATTACATTTTGTGCATTTTATTAGGATTTGTGTTAGCTTCAGCTCATTGTTATCCTTGCTCGTCTGTGCTATATATCCTTCTCTGTCTCTCTTGTTATGAGAGGAAATATGTTCACTTAGTAGTGGCCTTGCTTATTAAATCCTTAATTTCATTTCCAGAGAAGGGTAGCAGATACCGTGTGTAGGTGGATTGAATGTGTGGTTGATGAAGTGCTCAGAAAAGTACAGCTCCCATGCAGAGGCAGATTAGATGGTCCTAGGCCCTGTATAGAGTACTGTTTAAAAGTCATTAACCATTTGAGAAAACTGTAAAACTTTAAAGCAACTTTTGTGGACAGCAAAGGTTTGTTTTTGTACACTCTGATTTGACATGTAGGATTGTTACCTTGGGAATTTCTACAGCTATTCTCGAGGAAGACAAGTATCTGCAGTTACCATTCATCACCTAGTTGATCTAATCTGTACGTTAGATGAGCTGCTAGTGGAACAGAACCATTTCATACAGTATCTGGAGATGAGTACTTTGTGAACATTTCAATATATTTCATGTTGATTCACATATACTCTCACCAAATACACCAGGAACACTATACTAATACTGCATTTACTCTCAGACCTTCAGTTCTTAATGGCATGTATTCCACAAGCTGTTGCAAACAATCCTTTGAGATTCTGGTCCAAGTAGACAAAATGCTGTAGATCTTTCAGATTTTTCAGGTTCAGGTTCATGCTGTGAATATCTTTTTCTTCCACATCCCTAAGCTGTTCTACTAGATTTAGGTCCAGGAAGTCCAATGAAGAACACTGAAATCATTACAGTGTTCATAAAACTGATTTGAGAAGACTTTTCAGACAGAAAAATATATTTCCTTCTGCAGAACCATTGCTCATTGTTGTTCTTTATTATACTATAGACTGTTCTGCTGAAAAACCCAGGAGATCAGCAGTTCTAGAAGTCCTCCAACCAGAATGAGTGGGCCTTTTTCACCACCTGCTGTTATATGAGAAATTTGTTCTTAAAACCTTTTTGTTCTGGCATTCACCAATGTTCATCAATGACAGTAGCATCCATCATTATCAGAGCAGAGCTGTGAACAATTCTCTTATGACATTATTTTATTGCCCAAAAGTCAAAAGCATTTTTATGTGAAGCACAATTCATGGCTTTAAACCCATGAGGGTTTCATTTGTTCATATGCAAAATATAAATATCTTAAATTTCCCATGCTCACATGTCCACTTCACATTCGTAATGCCATCTATACAAACAAATTGACTACACACATTCATTATGTATTGTACATTATCTGAGGCCATTACTCAACCAAATTATGCTTTGAAATGCCATAGTGTATATGTACAGGTACATAGTTTAGTTTAAATAATAGGTATTTCCAGAGGCAAAAGGCAGCATACAGTATCAGTATCAGTCGAGTCCAGTTTAATTATAGGCAAGATATTTGGATATTAATGTATCAGAGAATAAAGTTAATTAACTGGTGTCACAATAAAGTGTTTATTTGATTCACTGCAATTTTTAAAACTGAATGATTATAATGTGCAGAAATATTAATTGTGTAAACATTAAAAACAGCACATTTGCTGTGCCGATAAATAGCACATATTAGTAGGACAGAACACCCACTCATCTTTAAGCAAGTTAGAGGGGGCAGGAGGGAGCAGTTTTTGTGCTTTTTCCATTCAATAAGAAAGCACAGGAGCGACACCAAGAATGAAACAAACACACTTTCTCAATGTAAGAACACACTGATTATACTTGAGCAGGTTATATCTGAGAGCGGGCAGTTTTGTACAAGATCAAAGCTAGTCGGAGCAAGAGAGATTTACATTTCAAGTCTATTGTAAATTTGAGACATTTATATTTTGCACATGAAAAAATTTTATCCATAATTGTGGTATGAATGGTATGTTTACATTTGAAACAGTCTCAATTTTTGGCTGTAAAATAATGCCAAAACTATATCAAAATAATGATATTCTGTCCTTTAAAAACATAGCATGAATGTTAGGATTTTCTCAATAAATTATTTAAGATCTTTAAGATATTGGTAAATGTGCTGTAGTGTCAACTATTACTAAAATATGAGCTTCGCAAACATGCACATCTTTTAGATTATTCTAACCCTATTTTTTCATATTCTCCCCATCTGTCAGATGGAGGGGAAAGAAACAGGTGAGGTGCTGGCTGCCTATACCTCTTCCCCTGAAGTCGTGTATGGAGCAGCGTTCATCTCTATTCTGCCCTCTCACCACCTTCTCCACGGCTCAAGCCCTGTGAGAGGCGCTCTATACAGAGCACTTCAACCTGGGAAAAGTGAGGCCCCCCACACACACACACACACACACACACACACACACACACACACACACACACACACACACAGATAACACGCCTGTGACGTGTTATGTGTTTGTGCAGTCATTGCTTATTGTGAAATCCTTTTTCCTTCATAAGCATCACAACAAGCAAGTCGAGCAAATATAAAACAATATCTTTGTTTGATGAGTGTTTGCATGTTTTATGTAGTGCTGCTGAGTGTGTGGGTGTGTGTAGCCCTCTCAGTTCTGTCTGTGAGAAACGGTGTTTCTCTATTGCACTCCCATCTGACACTGTGTGTAATTGGGAGTCTGCCATGGGGCTTTTTTCTCTGTGGAAAGATCGCAGTTAATGAGGTATCAAGAGAGAACACACATAATTAACACTTCACAATTAGCTCTCATTTGCTGATGTCTGGTCTGTAGACTCCCTCACTCAGGTCACTGCCCTCAACATGTTTACCGGCCTGGAGATTCCAGTGGTAATCTCTGCTAAGAATGAGTTTCAAGGACACCTGGACTCTGTGATAGGTGAGCACTTACATGTGCACTTACATGTTTTTTTTATGTTGACTTCCAATGAATTTAAACAGCATTATGTAAGAACTGTCATTTCTTAAGGCTTTGGGCCACCCCTAAAATGGTTCACAATTGCATTTGGACTGAGGTTATCTCTGACATTTACATTTATGGCATTTCGCTAATGCTCTTATCCAGAGTGACTTATTTTGCTATGGCTGTCTTACTGTACAGTAACTAATATGTCACAGGTTATTCATATCACCATATCATACATTGATTTCCTTCACCTGAGGTCCTCTGTGATTGAATCAGGTGGGATGTGTGTGTGTGTGTGTGTGTGTGTGTGTGACAGGAATTCCTGACAGCAGTGAGGAGGATGTGTGTGTGGCCAGAGAGCTTGGTTTGAGTTGGGATACGGTGCTGAAGAGTGGAGAAAATGGAACTCATACCCTAATCAATTCTGCTGAGGTACATGCTGATCATATACACCATGTCACAAGAGAAGCAGCTGCCCACTCATTCACTCCTCTCCCACCATTCTCTCTCTCTCTCTCTCACTCACTCTCACACACACACTAGCACTGTCCCAAGGTTCTTATTCTCATATGCACACACCCACACAGTCCCCTGAAGGCACCCACATACTCTAGTGCTCATACTTTATACACGTTCACCATCCCAATGGGGAGAAGTGGCAGAAAATCAAATATCAAGCTCATAGTTTGTTTTAGATGGGGGTATTCCATGGTTAGGGAATCAAGATAGTTTTCTGAATGAGGCACAAGGGTGATAAGTACACAAGGATTCTTCCTGTCCTCTATATACTGCATAGAATTATTTTTTAAACTAATGCATCACTATGTGGCATATTTGCCCTCATTCCCCTCAAAATCATTGTGATGCTCCACTGATTAGAGAACTTTATGCCTTTGTTTTTTTTTACTCCTGGCCCAGCATCCTGCTAACTGCACTATGTAACTCTGGTGAAGTGGGCAGGAAAACATGTACGTGGTTACGTAGTGCAAATGTCACGTGTCAGTCTTGTTCACCTCTGTGTTCCTGTTTCGTTCAGTTTCCCCTATGTGCTCCTAAACACATGGATTGTTTGTTTTGGTCCTGTCTCCTCCCTTGTTCCTCCTATTCCCACCTGTGTCTTATTTGTAACCCTGCCCCCTCATTATCATATCCCAGGTGTGATCAATGTCATGCTGTATTTAAGACCCTTTTTCGTCAGTCCTTTTATTACCTACTGTGTGTGTGAGCATAGCTTGCTTTTGTTTGTTTGTGCATTTCCCCCCACTCTGTATGTAAGTGTAGCTTGTTTTGGTTTGTTTGTTTTTAGTCTTTCTTTCAGTAGATCCTGTTTGTTTGCAAATCTGGTTCCTGTGTTTGTCTAGTTTTAGGTTTAGTGTATTTTGTAGTGATGGGTAGACGAGGCATCATGAAGCGTTTCAACCCGTTGGGAAACTGTATTGATACTGTGTCAGTACTGTGTCACTGAATACTGACACCTACTGGACCTTAAAAATCCCTACAGGCAACCTAGTTGACGGACTGATTTGATGACCTAGTCTATAAAATGTCATTGTATTTTATTGTATATTATATTGTTTCATATATTCAGTTACATTTACAATATCTTTGACATTTTTAGATACAGTCAAATAATGTGAATATGTAACATAATGTGAAATTCTAAGTGAATGTGTTTGGAATGAGGATGCTTGTGGACTTTAATTTTTTCACTAACTTTTATAAAAAAAAAAAGAAAAAAAAAAGGGTTTTCCAATTTTAGTCTGTTACGCTTTTTTGAAACAACTTCTGCAGCTGTAGAAAACACCCGCTCACATGGGACAGATGAGGCTGGAGTGCAAAGATATTGGAATGACAGACAGAAGAGATTTGGATAAATAGCCTTTTGGTTCTGCCAGTATATCATAGGATCCTGAGACCTGGCAATATTGCCCTCTGCACCTCCTGGATGGCATCAGCAGTGGTACTTTTGGTTTGTCTGCTTATTTCAAAGTCAAGATAGTGCCAAAGGTTATCTAAAAACAACAAATTGACATTTAAGTACATGATGTCCAAACAGAGTTTATCCTGGGTGTATCTGGAACTTCATTCTCATGTTTGGCCCTATAATGCCTCAGCATTGAGGAGGTGGATTTGTTTAAATATGACAGTTCTGTCAAACAAACGTGACATTGAACCTGCAGAACATAATATGAATAGTAAAATAAGAGTCAATATGAGATGAATTTGGATTCAGATAAATCAAGTGGAAGCTCTGAAAGGAACCAGATGAAACAACAACGCAATTAAAACAAATACCTTTAGATCATTAAGATCAAAATGGTCCCACACAGCAGAAAACTTTCTTTTTCCTTGGTTGTTTAAAGGTACAATTACATCAAAATGTGCATGGCAAAACCTGCTCATTTCATCAACCAAATGAGTATAACTGACATCAGCATGATGGAGCATTCACCGTTGCCTCTCATTAAATACTGTGCCAAGTTAGCTTTGTGTTTTGAAGCAAAATCACATACACACAAATGCAGTAACTCTGTTAGAAGTTCATACAGGTTTGTATTCCAAAGTGTTCCCATGTTGCCAGGTTGGTTACATTTAATGCAAGCTTTCAGACTCCTGTTAAAACAAACAATATTGTTAAATTGAGGTTTCTTTAGCCCATTACCAAATATAACTAACTGCGACTAATGTATATATATATATATATATATATATATATATATATATACTAGTAAAACTATAAAATCAGTTTCATATAATAGCAGATTGTGTTGGAGAACTTGTAATCAAGGGGATTCACCCATCTTCCCTTGTTCTCATTTGTCTTATCCTCATGCTGAAACATCTTGTGCCTGATTCTGCATGTAGTGGACAAGGATTCAGCCTTTCCTGTGTATTGGAGTAGTGTAAGTGTGTCTGCATGAGTGCTTAAAAACCCTTAAACTGTCCTTGAACACCACCGTAGGCGTATATATTCCTGTTAATCAGCTGTTGTGAGAGCTTTCCAGAGAACAAAATGTTACACCCTTTGTAATCTCATCATAGCTGCTCTGTAGTTCACAGGTCAGACACAAGAAGAGGCATTTAGCTCCATTACCCAGAAAGCTCAGCAAAGGAATGTGGGTGGCCACCTCACCAGTTCAAAGCTAAGGGACTGGCTGATCTCAAGGCAGCGCTACTGGGGTACACCCATTCCCATAGTGCACTGTGGATCCTGTGGTCCCGTGGCAGTTCCTGTGGAGGATCTTCCTGTCAAGCTGCCTAAAGTGCCCTTCCTCACAGGGAAAGGAGCATCACCCCTGCAATCTGCCCATGAGTGGGTAAACTGCTCATGTCCCAGGTACAGCTTTATTCTATCCATAGCCAATGGTTTTGGACCCAGTTCTGTCAGAATTACATCTGTCAATATGTTCAGTAATGTATCAAGTAGAACAGCACTGTTTATCATTTCTTAACCCTTTTGCAAGCAAGTTCTGGCTGCCACTATGAGTTCTATTAGCTCTAGCAACACCATGTAATGGGGAACAGATAATTCCTGCATTTTGGGTATGTGATGTAATTTGTGTGAATGCTGTGAGAATTTGAATGCATTCAGTGCGAGTGTTACTGAGGTCAGGACTTAACCCGGAATTACTGGATGGAGCACCATCATCATTCTAGAGAAAACACAGTTCTAGCACTCCACAGCTTAATTTTGGGGAGGTTTATAGCCTCTGGCCCAGGCGTGGACAATAGGTTCATCTTTATCTGCTCCAGATACTCCTATTCTGTTGCAGTACTTCTCTACAGGGATACATAAGCAGTGTATGCATTTACACGTCTGTGTCAACAATGGTGCAACTTAAAAGTAGCCAAAAGCATTCATGAGAAGGGCTGTGCAGACATTTGCACATATATGATACATGTCACAACATTGATGAGCAGAACACTGTTTATCACACTCACTGGACAGTTCTCTTTGTAAATAGTCAGTTGTTTACATATGTCAGCAAGATTTTCTGCTTTATCTTGCTATTCAGTCTAGCTAACCGTGCATCCCAGGGATTTAGAATATTGGGTGAAAAGTTAATTCATTATTACAATTTCATTTACATTTACATGTAAAGTTAAAGATTTCCAACTTTTTTCTTTTACTTATGATCAGTATGGTTTACAGCTCATGAATGACATCACTTCAAGTTTTCATTTTAAATTTCTGTACATTTATATTGAAACTATCAATATTAAAACTTGATATGCTTTCTATATAGCCATTATTTAGCTACAAAATAATGCTAGTTTGTCCATCTCCAGAGTAGCAAAACCAATGAGCTTCACATTTGCAAACATCAAAATGAATAATGAAAATCATTTGCATATCATAATTAATGAATAGTACATCCAATATTCATGTTTGTAAAACCAATGGCTTGTGAGAGGCTTTTAGTACTCTCATTGTACTGGGGTTGGACAATGAAACTGAGACGACAATAATTTTTTAGTATGATGTACTGGGGCCTCCTTTTGTGGCTAATACAGCCTCAATTCGTCTTGGGAATGATATTTTTTGGATACAACCCGGGTTAGCACCCGAACATCCCTTTCAGACAGCTTCCGCTAGCGTTCACAGTTAATCCTGTTGGATGTGGTTCGTCCTTCTTGGTCGTATGCTGACATTACCCTGGATACCATGGTTCTTGATACATCACAAAGACTTGCTGTGTTGGTCCCAGATGCGCTAGCAAGACACAATTTGTCCTCTTTTGAACTCTGGTATGTCACCCATAATGTTGTGTGCATTGCAATATTTTGAGTGAAACTGTGCTCTTACCTGCTAATTGAACCTTCATACACTGCTCTTACTGGTGCAATGTGCGGTTAATGAAGACTGGCCACCAGGCTGGTCCTATTTAGCCATGAAACCTCCCACACTAAAATGACAGGTGTTTCAGTTTCATTGTCCAACCTCTGTATGTATATGTTGTATGTATGGAAGTAATGGAAAATGTTATTTCTAGTCCAGTCAAGCAGACTACACTATACTAGTAAGAGGCCTTGGGTAAGACCTCTCAGAATCAGAATTACTTTATTCTAATTCACCCATGATTGTAACATGGTGATACTGGTTCAGTTACCACTGTAAACTAATATGTAATGTGGTGTTATGAGCAAGAGGAACTGAAATGTGAACCCCCCTACAATATAAATTCTTCATTTAGTTCAAGGTTAAAGATCTTACACAGTTGTAATCATTGAGAGAATCTGGCCTTTAAGCTCTTTCATGGGAATATATGGAGGAATTCACCAGCCTGCATGCTCTCACATCATAAACCACTTGAAGGTCACTTTGCATATGAAGTACAGTTCCTACTTTGGGCTATAGCCATCAGCTGTGAGTCATGAAGTCCATGAGAAGGTTTGGAGATATGACTCTTCCTGAGTGTAGGTTGGAGTAATAGACTGATAGTCCCTGGCTGTGAAGCATGGTTATACAATACATTTCAGAACTGCTGAAATGATGGGAAATGATAGAATCGATATTTTAAAGATTTACTTGACTCCAAAAAAGACTTAAAAGTCTTATAGTCTTGCCTACATCTGCTTTATATTAGGTGTACTGCATTGAACATGCTACGCATATTTGATTTTGTTTTCATATATTAAGAAGACAGTGTTTTTCATGTCATAAGAGAGATTAAACACTTGATCCCAAAGCATCCCCCTTGCACTGATGTCTGCAAAGAATTTCAGGGCTGTCACAATTGCTGGATTAAAGGTGATTACTCAGTTAATCAAGTCATTTGTAGTATACTATCTTAATAATTAGTTATAGGCTTGGTCTCTATTGATATTGATTACTGAATTCGATGACATTCAAACTTCGACTGTTTTTAGCAGATTCGAATTCGACGGATGTTTTAGGGCCAATTTTCCTCGAATGCGGATTTGAAATCGCCGCCGGTATATAAAACAGAACCATTCATACCGTCTGGACCGGACAGAGCGACGCAGACGCAGATATAAACACAGCACTTTAATGGGACAAATGCGTTAAACAGGGTCAAACAGTCCAAAGAGACAATACCAGACTAGACAAACCAGAGACGGAGTCAAAAAACAGGCAGACTAAACACAGGACGAAACGAAAAGCAGGATCAGAAAACGGAACCGGCTCAAACAGACTGACTGATAACGATAAACATGGGTAGCGCTGAGGGCTGCGAGGCAAAACTAGACACTGAACAGGTTGAAAGACTGGATTAAAGTCTCTCCAGTCCAGGTGAATACAATCAGAACTCCGGTGATCGGGAACGTGAGTGAGTCACATGATCAGTCAGGTAACAAACTGAAGGATTCTGGGAATTGGAGTCCGGTGAGACTGAGGGGTGCATGACACATACAGGTTGATTTCCGGCCTGCAGGTCATCTTTTACAGACCACCAATGTTCTTCTGAATTTAATGGTGAATGTTGTTTACTTTATACTTCTGCTTTACATCAATAAATAATGAAAATGACTGAATTTGATAAGAAAACAAGTGTAAAAAACAAAACAGTAGTAATCACGAACAGTTCTACACTACTAATTGAGATGTCTTCTTTGTGTAAGAATGCATAATTAGTTAATTACATGAAAATAAATGATTGATAATTTTATGATTCAGTGTCATTTAAACAGCATGATGAATTGTTTACAGTACACCGTGAGTCCGTGACTATCTGTGGCTGATGGCCTGTTTAAGCATCATGTATTTGTGTTGAAAAAATACAAAAATATAAGCACAAATGGGCTTGTCATGGTTTATCGAGTGTTCTTGGCCCCATTTTTACCATTTTTGCTACAAAACGGATTTGTAGCAAAAAAATTCTAATCCGACAGATGCGGATTTTCCTCGGGTCCGTCACATCCCTAATATTAATCATTTAAATATTTACCAATATTATACAAATAATTGTTCATTCCCTGTCCTCAAAGTCCTTCCAAATTCATGATTTGTCTGTATTGACATTCTAGGCTATACACATCCAATCAGTTACCACACAATCAGCAAATTTGAAACAGGAAACACACACACACACACACACACACACACACACACACACACACACACACACACACACTGTAGCTGTAAAAGTTTTGTCATTGGGTCCCATTTATTCTTGTAATGGCAGAGAGTTTAGAACATCTCTGTCTATAGACAGTTCTGTGGTGACAGTTTCAGGAAAATCACTTCAGTTTTTAAATGATTCTCCCACATCCAATTAGGTAAGTGAAAAGAAGTCAGATGAAAGATCGAGTATGATATGGGTCTTATCAGCTTAGTCCTTGAAAGAAGCTAAAAAAAGCTGGAAGTCATTTCCTGAGCAATGATATTGTCTCTGGTCTTGGCGCTACCAGCTGGAGGACTAATTGAAAGGCTGCTACAATCCAGTCTAGCACATCCCCATCCAGCAGAGAAACAAGTGCTAAAAATGATCATGACAGCACTTCTGACCACTGATACAGATTTTACCATTTCTCACCATTTATTCACAAAAACCCAATAAGAAGTAAATAAAAGGATTCTTCTAGGAGCTCACCTCAGATATAAAGCCCTGACACTGGCCTACAAAGCCAAAAATGCTCCACCTCCTCTGTAAATGTCAGAACCAGATTGGTACCAAATGTAGTCTTTCTTCCAGTACGGTTTGGGTTTACCCACCATCTCATAGATTGCATGACAGTCAGGCATCCAGATTATTTTCTGTCCTGGCACTGATGTACTACAAACTCCCCCTGATTCTCTGAATAGCAGAATGACTTGGTATCAAACATCAACTGAAGAACCACCTCTTTCAGTAGCACTTTAGCTTTCTACTTTCAGGTTCTATGACTAGTATACTGTTTGTAAACTGTATATATTGTATAAGGAGCTACTGCTGTATCTAGCAGTGTCATAGCTCATCATATTTCTGATATATATTGACTGGGAATGTTTGTTTATTTATTTATTTTTACATGCACTCAGATGACAGAGACACATGCAGGGTATTGTAAGGCAAGAAAGTCTTCAAAAAATAATTGTTTTAGATTTGCAATTATTTCAAATCAAAATTTATTTGTATAGTGTGTTTCACAACTGATGTCACAAAGCAGCTTTACAGACTGCTGATCCATCAACCGGACATGGAAAAATCACACTTGGTAATAAAAGTTAACTATAAGAAGATATGTTAAAATAATAAGAGACAATTTACTGGTTGAAATCTAAATGGAAACATTCAACAGACAGACATATTATGGTAGTAATTATATGGTAGTTTAAGGAAATAGCCAATCAACTCAAGGCCCAGTAAGAGTCAGGCTCAGATCACCTATACTGAATGAAAGTTTATGAAAAGCTTTTGGCTACACTTTGCTCTTCTTAGATTTTGTTTCATCTGTATCAATGATGTCTTTGTTTTTCTTTTTTTCTGTTCTCTGAAAATAACAGTTCAAATAACTGAATAAGCTGTCTTTTAATGACTCGGTGTTCTAATTATCACATCAGTGTTTTTCCATGCGGGTACAGGCTTTTGACCATTTTTATGTGCCACATTTTGTCATCTGCAAGAGCACATAACAATCAGAGAGCCTCCAGTAGATAGTAAAAATAAAATATAAATCAAGTTGTTGGTGAAATTTTCCTTTGCCACAAACTGAAATAAGAGCCACCCATTTAGACTATTGTGATTGTGCACGTGTCCATTACATTTACATTTACATTTGCGGCATTTAGCAGATGCCCTTATCCAGAGCGACTTACAAAAGTGCTTTGCTGTTTACTTACCATATGATATAAACATTCAGGCACTAAACTTCCTTGTCCTGTCGGGATTTTATTACTGTCTAAGATACTAAGATATCAATTACGGAAAAGACTGAGATTAATTCTTTGACATCCCTGATGAACTAATCTGATATGATTAGAGGAGTAGCACTGTATTCATGGCCTATTCATTCATCATTATTTGCCATTCAATTTGCTGTTATACCTGTGTGTATACAAAGACAGCTCAAAACATTTAACATTTAAAACTTTTAATAAAGAACATTCAAAACATTTCACTTTTGAAAATTCCACCTTAAGAGCAGATATTAAGCTGGGGAAGATTGCTGACCTAACAGTTGACCAAAAGAGGATCATTGACACTGTCCACAAAGAGGATAATCCACAGAAGGTCATTGCTGGCTGTTTTCAGAGTGCTGTATGAAGACCATATTAAAGGAAAGTTGCCAGCAGGTCTTAGATCTAATTGTCTTGAGCTATAAGCCATACAAAAGGGTTATAATATGTGAATTAGGTTGTAATGAATATAACAGTTTACCTTTTTTTAACATACATTCAATAATTAAACTAATCAAAATTTAAAAATTAACATTTGTATAATGTTGCAATTCTCACACAATACACCTAAATAAATAATATAATGTTGTTTTAACCTCCAGCATTTCAGATAATTCAGTCAATTAAACATTGTCCTTCTGCACAAGTTTCTGCCACGGTCTGCCACTTAGTGCTTGTGTTGCTAGAACCCTATAAGAGCAGCTTATCACATCAGATCAACACACACACTCACACACAAGTACGCACGCACGCTCAGTTGTTTCATTTTCTCGACAACAGGCTTCAGCTTACAGCCTGTCTAATGGGTCTCTCATCTCTTCACCGGACAATTAGCAGCCATTATCACAACCGTATACAAACACAAGGCTTCAGTTTCAAGCCTATGTACAGTGAAACTATTAACAAGATGTGAATCAGCATCTACATACATGTTACATGCTACATACATGATGCTACAGGTTGGCTTAAGCAAGAGACAGAATGACTCGAAATGAGATGAAGAGGAGATCAAGATAAAGACCTGTCGCCTCTTTTCCCACAGATTGTCTTTCTCACCCCCTCACAACTGTCTTCGCAGTAAGGCACTTCATTACAGCTTGTATCGGAGGGGGGGGTTCATCCTCTGAAATGGCATCTGGCTTTCAAAGAATTAACCTGCTACACCTTAGACTAGTTGCTAGGCAACATGCAGGCACTGCACTATTGAGCAAGAGCGGACAGACTTGTGTGAGTGTGGTGCTGATCATCAGTGCAACAGAATCCCCAGAGAAGATGGTAAGGCTGAGCAAGGATGGCAAAATAAATGGGAAAAAAAAGGCCAAAAGCATATGCTTTTTGTGTATTGGTGGGCGGGGGGCAGTCATTTTCTATAGGAGCTGCTGTTAATGATTCAGATCAGCTGGCCAAATTATTTGTTTGCGCTATGTTCTGCTTATATTGTTTACATGTTTGTATGTACCAAAGAAAGTTCTCATTCATATTTACATGACCAGACTGCTTTCAGACTGATATAGAGTCGTGTGAAAATATTAGGACACCTGAAAATTTGGAAGCCTCATATTTAAACATATCTTTATTGAAACATTATTGAGGAACTGAGTTAATATAACTACACAAATAAAACTGAAGAGCATTCCCCTGTCCAGAAAATAAATAAGTGAAACAGCTGCTAAAGTGGCCAGATAAGGCCGTCCCAACAAGTTCAGACCATTATAAGACAGCAAGATGAACAAAGAAGCCTCCAACAATCAAACCTACATGTGATTTTTGTTTGTTTTTGACACCAAGGTCTATCCTCTTTAATAAGTTAAAAACACAAGTTGTAGTTTATTTTGGAATCACAGGTATTATTGGGGCATTTGCTACCTTTGCTACAGCTTTTCTTTACACTAGATGGAACATTGCTGTGTGAACTTTATTGCATTGAGCTATAAGAGCATTCAGATTAGGTGCTGATGTTGGGTAAATAAAATCACAAATGGATCTTGATTACAAATGGCAACCCTGCACAACCGGAAGGTACTGGATGGGGCTCAGTCAGCCCAGAGAAATGTCATTGCTCCCATTCTATTGTTGAGAGTGCTGTTGTTTTGTTGTTGTTTTTCTGGGGGGTGTTAAAAAGGTGTCACTCCAACTCAGGGACACACATGCACCACTGTTGTGGCCAACAGTAGTCAGTCTCTTAACAGCACACACAAGCAGAATGGCAGAGATGGAGCAGTCCACAAAGATTTGCCTTCTGACATTTCATACTGAAGGCAGGACAGCATGTAAAGCTGCTAATGAAAAATCAATCCCTGTCTTTTTAGTCACAATACAGCATAATGTTCTGCTCTATAACCCAGAAGAAAGTGTCATGTGGGAGATGTTATTTAATGACGTTTTGTGGTAAAGGACTTTAGGACTGGAGGTAGAGAGTCCTCTTTAGATGTATTGACACCCTTAATAAAGATAAAGGATCCAGATTCTACATTTATCTTTTTTGTTTGTTTGTTTGTTTTTGTGTTGTTGTTTGTTTGTTTTTTGTTCTCTAACGTTTGTAGTTTTATTTTACAAAATTGATTTGCTGTTCTCTATTGTGCCTCTTTCAAAGGCATTCTGAGCTGAAACACTCCTCAGAGACCTGTCAATGGACAGTTACAGTAATGTTTAAATATGACTACAAATAGCATTTTTGCTCATAAAATTTGAGAGAAATCTAATTTTAGATGAGGTAAAAAGACTGAATCCTTACAAATATACATTCTCAAAATAAAGCAGTATTTGGCCACACAGTAAATTCTTAGGTCATTTGTATGTTTTGGTAAAAAGTCAAATATACACAGGCTTCAGACATTAAAATTTGCATATTTGGTTTCAAAATTATCTTTGGTGACTTGGAATTTTGGGCAATGGAAAAAATTGACTTGTAGTGTTTAGTAGCTACAATAGCCCATAGACAGACCTGGCTATTCAACTACATCTGAAAGAAGTGAATTTTATAGTGCCCAATTATATAGATTTTTGTTTTTCCCCTCAGCAAACATGACTTTTTAACTGCACTATGAGCTTAATATTGCTAACAAACAGTAAGTCAGCAGTCACCCTAATTGTTTCTAGCCACCACAGTGAAAAAGTGACACATTTACCAGTGAGTTTTACTATTTTGTGATATCTGGTAGTAACACTCAATTCCAAAGTCAATTCATAAGGGTTGGACAGCAAAATGTACAATGTGAGAAGGTTTTACAGTAAATTTCCCCATAAGAAGCAGATGTGGATTTGATTCATCATCATAAAAAATAGTTCAACCCAGAAGGATTCAACCCACAGGAAGGACAGTGGGTAGACATTGTGAGACATACAAAGTTTCATGTTTGGCCGTGCATGACACATGCAAGCAAGAACAGGCCTGTAACCAGGCACCCCTGGTTAACTTTATATAAAGTAATTCTGCTGTGCATGCTTTTCATTCTGACTTGTGCTGTTGTGCCTGTAACATCCTGTGCATGTGAAGTATGCCTCAGAGAAGAGTTCAAAAGCAATTCAAGAGTTCAAGAAGAGTTTATTTGTAGACCTTCAGGAAGGGAAAGGTCTTATTGAGTGTTATAACGGTAATGTGGATATGACTATAGCACACACAACCAGCGGATTGTCCAACATGCACAGAGTGAACCAACAGCCACAACATTCTGTTGTGGACATTCAGTGAGTGGTGATGCCCTCCATGAGTCATCATGTTAGTGCCAGCGCCATTTGGCAGTTTGCTGCACAGAGCAGGACTACATGCACACAGACCATTATGTATGGCAGCCAAATGCCATACTGAGAGACAATTCTGTATTTGTTGCTCAATTAATATTGCTCATATTAGTGTATTTTTTTTGTTACATTTATTGTTCCTAGCAACCTGGTAATTGTCTGTTTGAATAGCATTGCAATCCAACAACTCCTTCTGGCTGCAACTATTCAACTATATCAAATTATTCCAGCAGGCAGCATTAAATACACATTTAGCTTATCAACCCATATATTTAAGAGCATTCTTACCTGTTTAGATTGAGAATTATGACAAACATCATGATTACAATTCAGAACGTAAGGGTTTTAATGAGGCTGAGCCAGTCAGAAAAAAATCAGATGCAGATTGAGGAATAGAGAGTTGTGCTGCTCTGTCACAATTTAAAAGAATCAGTTCAATGTGTTCTTGCACTAAAACTGCCTGTAAATCTGGATATTGTTTTTTTTTTCCAGATGTTTTGACAGTAGACACTTGGAGATGTGCTTTATGTTGGTCATTAATGTGTATGAGCTTATTATCCTGTAGATTTTAACTACTAATGAGGTCATGTCTGGTGCTTAATGAGGTCTTGTGTGGTGGTAAAGAACACGCAGAGAACCACCACTCTAACATCATGAATAAGGTTTAAATGCCATGATGCAAATTTGGAGTGCATTTTCCTTTACCACCCAGCTTCGTGAATCTTGCCTAGTCTTTTCAAATGTGTCCCAACAGCCATTCTAATTAGTAAAGTCAGGTGCAGCCATTACAGCTATTACAGCCAGTTTAGTTGTGCACACAGTTTAAATAATCATGAGCTGCTGCACATGAGGGTAAGGTAAGGTCTTCATGCCAAATTATCATGTAAATGAGTATAAGGCCTCTGGAATGCTGGACATCTACCCAGTACTTTTCAGATGAGGCATTTGATTGACTGATCATCTAACACCTGACCCTTACACCTGATTTTGTTCTGTAGGCTGAATGCAGGCAGATCCTCACAATAATGCTCTATCTAGTGCAAATCTTCCTGTAAGAGTAGAAGCTGTAGAACTGCTGCAAAGGGATGATGACACTCCCTACTAATATCATTTGGTGCTTGAAAGTTTGTGAACTGTGAATTTTCTACATCTGCATAAATTTGACCCAAAACTTAATCAGTTTTTCACCAAACCAGACAAAATATTGCACTTGGTCATTTAAGAAAAATTATTAAGAAAAGTATCCTAATGATATATTAGGTCTTAAATTATCTTAAAGTCTTGATGAAAATGATCCTTTATCTGTGAGTGGGGAAAAATATGTGAACCTTTTGAATTAGCAGATGATTTGAAGTTGGAATTACTGGGTCACTGGGAGGCAATCAAGTATGAGTGGGCACTCTGCTTTATTTAAAGATTAGGGTTCAATCCATTTCTGATCTTCACAACACATTTGTGGAGAAGTGTTATAGCACAAACAAAGGAGATTTCTGAGCTCAGAAGAAGAGCTGGGAATGCTCATTAAAAACATCTCTAAAGAGTTTGGACTCCACCAGTCCACAGCCAGACAGACGGTGTACAAATGGAGGAAATTCAAGACCAACAAGGATAACATCCAAAGCAACCTGTTTTTGTCTGTGAGGTCAAGGTAACTACACAAGGCCTTATATACGGGTGCCATTGCAGAGGCTGCCCACCTTTCCAGGCACATGTGGTCACTGTTTCACTGTATCTGCTCACCAATGTGTATGCATACATTCACTGCACAGATGTGTTAAATGCAGAAGTACATTTCCATCTGTGTAACACAAACAACAAATTGTATCACTACACAGCACAGTGATGGCTCCCCAGATCACCACAGCAACAGTTGATGGCAGTGTGTCACTCCAGAGTACTCCATACCCAAAAGAGAACCTTATAAGTCAGTGGTGGAAGCACTTTTATGCCCTCTTGTACAAAGACTGTGTCTAATCAAAACCACTTACAGTATCTCACAAAAGTGTGTGTACCCCTCAGATTTCTGCAAATATTTGATTATATCCCTATTCACATCTGGATCTTTGTAACGTTAATAAGTCACATGACACCAGGGAGGGACAACGGTACAATTGGGCACAATTTGGACATTCACTGTGAGGTGTACTCACTTGTGTTGCAAGCTAATTAATTAAAGGCTGTGTGATATTTTCGGAAGACAGTAAATCTCTATTGTTACACAGGCTGTGTTGTGACTACATTACATACAAGTTACATTTCTATACATGAAAATATATAATGAAATATTTTCTGAAATGTGAGAAGTCTACTCACTTTTGTGAGATACTGTAGTTGCATGCCTTTTGAGTTTTGCAGTAATCCAGAATTGCATTTTGTTCAGTGAGTGTACTTTTGGCTCATCTGATTTGGTCTGATTTTGTTCTACTTTGCTTT